>CM046658.1:112929165-114165830 GCA_025594165.1 Tamias sibiricus | reverse complement strand
GAAGGCTTTGCCCACATGCTGGAAGGCCCCCTCCCAGGAAAAGTACTCTCGAACCAGGGTCTGGGTCTCCTGGCTGCCGGGATCCAGTTTCTGCCATATGTATGACTCGTAGTCCACCTGCCAATCTGGATTCAGCGGAAAGGCAAGCTCCTGGCCTCAGAAGACCCAGACTCCAGAAATGGAGCTGTATTGTTGGTTCCAAAGAGGATGACACTGGCAAAGGAGTTCTTCATCAGCTTGTCCAATCGCTGAAACATTCCAGTGATGAGACTGCAACTCATGAAGGTCTGGGTGAGCTCTTCAAGAAAGCGGTACTCAGCGTACCACAAGGACCAGCCGTCCTTATCAAAGTGCTCCCAAAAATATGGCAGGGCCACAGACAGCATGTCTTCATTGGAGTATTTGCGTTTAAATTCATCCAACACAAAGGTACTCTTAGGCAGGTGAGCAAAGGGGTCCTTGGCCTTGTGCTCAGCAGCCAGTGCCTGCTCACATTCAACCATCTCTTCCTCTGAAGCCTTTTTTTCCTCTTTCCGCTCGGCCTGGGGCTTCTGCTTCTCTTCCCGCGAACCCTTTTCTTTCCGCGGGGTGTCCTTTTTTAGGCTGGCTCTCTGCAAACTTCTTAGCATCAAACTGGGCCATCTTCTCACACAGTTTCACCTCCCCTAAGACAGCCCGGAACTGGGGCTGGTTAATGCAGGTTAGGAACCAGCGGTTGGTATTGGGAAAGGCCTGGTGGAAAGAAGGCTCCAAGACCTGTTTATAGAGCCACAACAGGGTGCAGACGACTGTGATGTCAGCCAGTGTCACTCGTTCGCCCACCAGAAAAGTCCTCGTCTTCAAGTGAGCATCCAGTAGCCCCAGAATTCTCCTCACTTCCTCCTTTGCATTCTCAGTGGCCTGTTTGTTGTGGTGCATGATGCCCAGGGTGGGGACACCCAGGTACTAGCTGGGGGCACTATGTCACTATCAGCAAAGCTCACCCACTGCACCAGTTGGGCTGCTGCCTCTGGAGTACTTCTCTGCAGCTCCTCATTGCTCACATAGTAGGCGATGGCATTGCTCTCAAACACACAGAATCCATTGTCACCCTCAAATGCTGGAACCTTGCCAGCAGGAAATTTGCGGAGAAATTCAAGGGTACGGTTTGGTTTGGCCAAAGTGGAAATGGGGCGGTGCGGAGAGCACGCGGACCTGAGCCCCACTGTACTGAGCAGCAATGAGGGCTTTGAAGGCCCTCCAGTTTTCAGGGTATGTGTACAGGGTCCCAGCCGCCATGGTGATTCCGCAGAGAAAGGGGGTGGGGCTCTCGATGCTGGCTGAATTTTTTAATGATAAACTAAGCAGGAAGTTTCAGGGCATTTCTTCTCATGTATTGCATAAGATGGATGACTGCAAATTATGGATTTTTTTTTCTTTTTTTTAACCCTGCTTTGGCACCTGGGATTGAACACAGGAGTGCTTAACCACTGAGCCACATCTCCAGCCCTTTTCATATTTTATTTTGTGACAGAGTCTCTCTAAGTTGCTCAGTGCCTTTGTCAAGCTGCTGAGCTCCCTGCCTTGGCTTTGGGAGCTGCTGGATTTACAGGTGTGTGCCTGTAAATCCAGCTGATATTTTGTTCTTAAAGTTAAAAATCAAAGTTTTGCAATCTTACCATCTGTAATGGAACTGCCATCATATTTTGTACAGTGTGTCCACTCTTTAATGTAAACACCTGTTAGCAGGTACAGTGCTGATATATACATTTTTAAAAAAATTTTTAATGTTGATGGACCTTTATTCTATTCATTTATTTATGTGTGGTGCTGAGAATAAAACCCATTATTCTATTCATTTATTTATGTGTGGTGCTGAGAATAAAACCCAGAGCCTCACACATGCTAGGCAAGTGCTCTTACCACTGAGCCACAACTCCAGCCCCCATTTTTTTTTTTTTTACTGGGCATTGAACTCAGGGACATTCGACCATGGGGCCATATCCCCAGCCCTTTTTTGTATTTTATTAGAGACAGGGTCTCACTGAGTTGCTAAGTGCCTCGCCATTGCTGAGGCTGGCTTTGAACTAGCGATCCTCCTGCCTCAGCCTCCCAAGTGCTGGGATTACAGGTGTGGGCCACCGCGCCCGGCTTCAACATCATTGACTGACAAAATTTCCTAACAGGGAAAGTGTAGCAGGCAAAGGACAAATGGATTGATTGTTGGTCCAATAAAATCCAATTTTTAGATAGTCATAGTTGTATTTCCTAGTTACATTTAATTTTTTTGGTTGCTTTCATGAACTTAACACATTTATTTATTTTTTAAAATATTTTTTGTTGGGGCTGGGGTTGTGGCTCAGCAGTAAATACAATATCTTTGTTTTATTTACTTATTTTTTGTAGTCCTGAGGATTGAACCCAGTGCCTCACAATCTGCTAGGCAAGTGCTCTACCAGTGAGCTACAACCCCAGCCTGAGCTTACCACATTTAAAGACACACATACTTCACATTCTATATCTGCACTGGAGTCTTGCTTAATTAAATTCAATTGTAATTTTCAACTGAAGTACTTGTTACTTTTTTCATCAATATTTTTATGCCTTAGTGTACAATTTCTTTTTTTTTTTTTTTTTTGGTACCGGGATTGAACTCAGGGGCACTTGACCACTGGCCCACATCCCCAGCCCTTTTTTGTATTTTATTAGAAGCAGGGTCTCTCTGAGTTACTAAGTGCCTTGCCATTGCTGAGACTGGCTTTGAACTCTCGATCCTCCTGCCTCAGCCTCCCAAAGTGCTGGGATTATAGGCGTGCGCTACCACGCCCGGCTTAGTGTACAATTTCTATATTTTTATTTTTGTAGGTATTGGAGATTGAACCCAGGGGCACTTTACCACTGAGATATACCCCTAACTCTTTCTTTGGAGGCAGGGTCTAAGTTATTACCGAGGTAGGCCTGGAACTTTCGATCCTCTTGCCTCAGCTTGGGCCACTGAATGTGGCTAAGTGGATGATATTTTTTCTTTTTGGTGAATTAGAAAATTAGAAGTATAACAACAAAAGGGTAACAAAAAAAAAAAAAAAAAGAAATTTTAACAAATGTAACCCATATGCAAAGTATTCTAAAATATATTGGCTTTTAGCTAAATGAGATAAATGAATCAATGTAATCTTTGTAGTACACATAAGAATAGCATAATGCAGTGGGGGCTGGGGTTGTGGCTCAGTGGTAGAGTGGCTGCCTCATACCTGTGAGGCACTGGGTTGGATCTTCAGCACCACATTAAATAAATAAATAAATAAAGGTATTGTGTCCATCTACAACTAAAAAAATTAGAAAAAGAATAGAATCGAATTTTTGTTAAAATTCTAATTAAATTCATATTAAACAATTTGTGAAGATACAAGAAAAGGTAGTAGTACCCTGTAGTGCTAAATCTGTAGAGCTCACAACAGTGGGATGAGTGGAAGAGGTTTCTAGTCTCAGACTCATTCTTTTGCCTCCCACACCACTACTGGATTTACCTGCTGGCTGTCCCTTGTTTAACCTCTTTGTTTCTATTTCCTTAGCTGCAAAATGAAAATAACAGTAGAATAGACCTCATAGTGTAGTTGTAAGGATTAAATGAGAAAATACATATAAGTTGTCTAAAGTGCTCAATGCTTCCTATTAGTAGAAAATCAATCTGTGCAGTCATCATCTTACCATTTCCTTACTGAAAACCTGTCACTTTGTCCCTATTATTGACCAAAGGATGTTATCCTATTTCCCTTAATCAAAAATAATTTCTTCTTTGCCTCTGGTTTGGGCTGTCACTACCTCCTTTACCAGATCATAAATACCCAGATCCTTTTACCCTATCAGATCCATTAGAAGACATTCAAAAATTAGTTATTGAACTTTTTTTTCACTAAAGGACAAGCCACCATCTGAAGTATAAGAACACCTAAAGAAGATGAACGAAATAAATCGTCTGCAGGAGAATACCCGGTCGAACTGACTACCAAGTCAAACTTTTAGTGAAATGCCCATTTTTCATTGCTTTTTACTAACGTCAACTGGTCACTGGCCTCCCTCTGACGCAAAGAAGGCGTATTTAGGGAGACAGCTGAACTTCTTCCTTTCCCTGCTTTCAATGGACCAGCAGGCGCAGTCACCAGCCCTGCCCCCTAGTCAATTTGGAAACCATTGGTCAGTTTTCCCAAAGAGGCTGGCTGTAATCTGACTCCGCCCATCAGGCGGGCGGGGCCTCTCCACCCAGGGGCCCGGGTGGTGGGGGTTGCCGCATCCGCCATCTTGGATTCTGCGGTAGCGGTAGCGGCAGGGGGGCGCCGCTTCTTGGGGAGTGGCTCTTCCCTCCCCTCCCTCCTCCGGCTCGGTAGCGGCAGCTCCTCCCACTGGGGGGGTGGTGGCGCGGCGGCGGTGGCATCTAGGCCATGGCGGCGACTACTGCTAACCCCGGTGAGGAGACGGAGGACTGAGGCTCCTCTAAAGGGGGAGGGGCTGAAGGGGCTGACAACTGAGGACACCTAGGACTGTGCGGCTGTAGCTGGAGTTGAAAGCGCTGGGGCGGGCGGGGGCGACTAGGGGGCGGTGGGGGAAGGGAGTGACGTGGGGGAGGGGCCGATCCTGGGGAACAGGGAATACCCGAACGGGACTGGGAGAGCTGGGACTTGGGGGGTTCCTTGTCTCAAAACTCTGTAGGGTCAGCAGCTTGGCCGGCCTCCACTCTTCTGGCGACGTTCTGGTCTATGATGTGGTCGTCTTTTAACCCTGTGCCAGCTAAAGCTGCCTGGTGCCGAATAACTTTAGGCAGAGTGGCTTAGTTTACTTTCAGAGTAGTTGGATTCATAAACACTGGACCACGTTGCTGTTTAGCTGAGGCATTGCTTTCAGAGTTTAGTTTTAATTTTAAAATTTAAAATTCTTGAATATATACTCAGGAAACTCTAGGCTTTACCTCCCGTCACCACCCCGAGCTGGATTTTGAAATTTTCTTTTTAAGTATTAGGAGGGCCTTTGCTGAGGGCAGAGGTTTGTGTAATGATTGGGGTTCGGGACATATCTTTGGTCCAGAACCCCAGGTTAAAATTATATGAGAACTATAGTTTCCATTTTTTCAGAAAAAGTTTAGTACCATGCCGTTTCTCGATGAACATTAATTAAAATCAGCCGGCCATATCTAAGAGATGGAGTAGGTTATAATGCACATCTAGAGAGTTCAAGTCTTCACATTTTTACTCCCAGTTCTCTTTTCACTATATTACATTTATTTCTCCCTAGGAAATGTTTCATTTTAGGGGGAGTAGTTTACCTTGCTGACCTTGGCCATTCTCTTGCAAAGTAAAATATATCCTTTCCCAGAAATCCTTATTTTTGTTCGGGTGTGATTACTCCATAAGTTCAGGCAGGAAAATAACAAGTTCCAGGTTAGCTTCACAATTTAGAGAGACCCTGTCTCAAAATAAAAAAAAGAAAGGGCTGGTAGAGCTCCGTGGTAGAGCGCCCCTGGGTTCAATTCCCAGTACTACACACACACACACACACACACACACACACACACACACAGGTTGGAAGAGGAAGGATTCCTTGCTGTCACCCACTGTTGAAATTTAAATTTGAATTTCTTTACGTCTCTGAAAGTATTATTTTGCAATACCCAGGTTTTGATATTAACATTTGAATCACTTGAAATGTACAGTCTTTTTCACAATGCTTCTGGGAACAGAGCTATTTTTTTAAAAAAATCTTTTAGTTGTAAATGGGTCTTTTATTTTATTTATTTATTTATATGTGGTGCTGAAGATCGAACCTAGTGCCTCACACATGCCAGGCAAGTGCTCTACCACTGAGCTACAACTCCAGCCCCCAGAACAGAGCTATTTTAATATGTTGATATGTCACACATCAATATTAACTTTCTAATCTTTAAAAAATTTTATGGGCCTGGCGTGGTGGCTCATGCCAGTAATCCCAGCACTTGGGAGGCTGAGGCAGGAGGATCGCAAGTCAAAGCCAGCCTCAGCAATGGTGAGGCACTTAGCAACTCAGTGAGACCCTGTCTCTAATAAAATACACACACACACACACACACACACACACACACACAAAATAGGGCTGGGGATGTGGCCCAGTAGTCTGGTGCCCTTGAGTTCAATCCCCCGTACCAAAAAAAAAAAAAAAAAAAAAAAAAAAAATTTATGGGAAAGGGCAATAAAATTAATGACTAAAATTCTGTTGAAGAAAGTGCTGAGTGATGGAATAAATCTATTACAATTGGAAAAATGCTGTTAGGGACACCTGACCTTGGAGTGAAATAACTTATCTGTGAACTAGGGAGCAAATAAACAAGATTTTAAATTGATCACACATTGCAAAATTCTTATATAACCCTAGTAAAATTGCAAAGCATTTCTCTTATTAAGAAGTGGCCTGGGTAAACAAGTCTTAGTGCATATGTCAGAAGCTTTTTTCCAGCTGTGTGGGTGTGGTTACTTTGTTTTGTTTTTTAAACAACACTTACCAGAAGGACAATCTCTTGATGGTATTTTTCATAAGCTGATCAATATCAGCTTAAATTTCTAATCAGAAAATAACATTTTTTGGTTCATGACCTTTATTAATGAGATGATTTATTTATTGTTCTTTGCTTGTTTCTGCAATTTTTAGATGTCTCTAAATTCTTATTATTTTTTTAGTTGTAGGTTGATACAGTACCTTTTTAAAATTTATTTATTTTTATGTGGTGCTGAGTATCAAACCCAGTGCCTGGCATGTATGAGGCCAGCACTCTACAACCCTAGCCCCTAGATGTCACTTTTTAATTTTTTTTTTTTATTTAGTTGTTGATGGGTCTTTATATTTAACTTATATGTGGTGCTGAGACTCAAATCAGGTGCCTTACACATGCTAGGCAAGTGCTGTACCACTGAGCCACAACCCCAGCCTTAGATGTCTCTCTCTCTCTTTTTTTTTTTTTTTGGTACCAGGGATTGAATTGAACTCAGGGGCACTCCACCACTGGGCCACAACGTCCCCAGCCCTTTTTTGTATTTTATTTAGAGACAGGATCTCACTGAGTTGCTAAGTGCCTCACCATTGCTGAGGCTGGCTTTGAACTCTCAATCCTCCTGCCTTAGCCTCCCTAGTGCTGAGATTACAGGAGTGCGCTACCGCGCCTGGCTAGATGTCTCTTCTGATGTTAAAAAAATTCTTCCAGCCGGGCGCGGTGGCGCACGCCTGTAATCCCAGCACTTTGGGAGGCTGAGGCAGGAGGATCGCGAGTTCAAAGCCAGCCTCAGCAATGGCGAGGCACTTAGTAACTCAGTGAGACCCTGTCTCTAAATAAAATACATAAAAGGGGCTGGGGATGTGACCCAGTGGTCGAGTGCCCCTGATGAGTTCAATCCCCAGTACCAAAAAAAAAAAAAACAAAAAAAAAAAAACAAAAAAAAAATTCTTCCATCTCTTTTAAGTTTATCAATTCCACATTCAGTATGATAATTAAATAAGAAAATATTTTTTCTTCATTTTTAACCTTTGCCCCTTTCTATCAAAAGAAAGAAATTGTAGATGTGTTATAGATGACTTTAGTAGCCTGTTGAATTTTGGAAAATGAGATCCATGAATGGAGGGACATAGGGTAGAAATGTACTGTGCTCAGTGAAAAGAAAGTAAATGATTTTTTGGTCAGAATCCCTTGCTGCATTGTCATACCTTCTTAGAACAATTTTAGAGACCAGGGAAATCATCCTATTTTTTTTTAAATTTTCTACTTTGTATTTTTGCTGGAGTTGAGTACTGGTTGTTTCCCTATAGTTCTTTTTTTTTTTTTTTAATATTTATTTATTTGCTTTAGTTGTACACAATGCGTTTATTTTTATGTGGTGCTGAGGATTGAACCCGGGCGGTGCATGTGCTAGTTGAGTGCTCCACTACTGAGCCACAACCCCAGCCCCTCCCTATAGTTCTTGTTAGTTCTCTTATATGTTTTAAAAGGATTTTTCTAAAAAGTTTACTTTTCAGCTGGGTTCAGTGGTACATGCCTATAATCCCAGTAGCTCCGGAGGCAGAGGCAGGAGGATTGTGAGTTCAAAGCCAGTCTCAGCAAATTGAGGTGCTAAGCAACTCAGTGAGACCCTGTCTCTAAATAAAATACAAAATAGGGCTGGGGATGTGGCTCAGTGGTGGAGTGCCCCTGAGTTCAATCTCTGGTACCCCACCCCCCCAAAAAAAAAAGAAAAAAAAAGAATTCACTTTTCTCTTTAAGCTTTACTTAAGTTAATCTTTACTTAGGGTTAAGAACAACATTTCATCATGTTAATTGTACTTATTCTGATTTATTTAATACTTAAAAGTGCTGGAAAGTGAACCCAGGGCTTTGTGCATAATAGGCAAGTGCTCAACCGCTGAGCCATATCCACAATCCACTTATTCTGATTTAAAGACTGCTGGTGGCCGTCTTTCTTCAAGAGACCTGGTTCGGGGTTTGAGCTCAGGGGCACTCGACCAATGGGCCACAGCCCCAGCCCTTTTTTGTATTTTATTTAGAGACAGGGTCTCACTGAGTTGCTAAGTGCCTTGCCATTGCTGAGGCTGGCTTTGAATTAGCAATCCTCCTGCCTCAGCCTCCCAAGTGCTGGGATTACAGGCGTGTGCCACCACACCCGGCTTGGTTCTTCATTTTTTATCATATCTTATATGGTGCTGGGTCAGAAGGATAAATATATATTTTGTAGTCTCTGTGTTGTGTTGAAGTGATAGTCCTAAGATGATGATGATGATGATGACTTTTTTGTCTGTATGAATTGGTAATTCTTCATACTTTATTATTTTTTCATTAATTCTGTTTACCAGTGGCAAGTAGTCTTTCTTGTGTATGGATTATTAACAATTTTGAAGAACACTTAAAAAAATTTTTTTGTAGATAGACACAATATCGTTATTTTCATTTATTATTTTTATGTGGTGCTGAGGATTGAACCCAGTGCCTCACACACGCTAGGCAAGTACTCTGCCACTGAGCTACATATAGCTCCAGCGCCTTGAGGAACACTTTTTTAAAAATTAAAAAAATATTTTTAGCTGTAGATGGACACAATAGCTATTTTTTAATGTGGTGCTGAGAATTGAACTCAGTGCCTCACACATGCTAGGCAAGCACTCTACCACTTAGCCACAACCCCAGCCCAACTTTGTTCTTTTTAAAAAATGTTACTTTTAAATTTTTTATTCTCTTTAGTTATATACGGCAATAGAGTGTATTGAAATTATACATACATGGAATATGACTTCCCATTCTTGTGGTTGTATGTGATATGGAGTATATGAACATAGGAAAGTTATGTCTGATTTAAGGAACACTTTAAAATTGGATATGCAATTTGTAGTGCACTGAAGAACTAGTTGGGAAAAGATTAGTTTTTTTTTTTTAGTTGTTGATAGACCTTTATTTTATTTATTTATCCGAGGTGCTGTGAATTGAACCCAGTGCCTCCCACATGCCAGGCAAGTGTGCTATAACTCAGCCCCAGCCCTAAGATTAGGTTTTGATTTGATTTACGATTCAGTATTCAAGCATGAGATGTGAACTAGTTTGTAATGAGTATAGGTTTTTTCCCTCTCTTGATTCTGGTATTCTCATTAGTAGAGAAGTCTTTGTGTTCTATTATGCACAATTTATTGTGGATGGAAAATATAGTAGAAGGCAAAAGAGGAATGCTGGGTGCTGGGATTGTGGCTCAGTGGTAAAGCGCTCGCCTAGCATGTGTGCGGCCCAGGTTCGATCCTCAGCACCACATAAAAATGAAGGCATTGTGTACAACTAAATAAATAAAAATAAATATTAAAAAAAAAAAAAGAGGAATGCTGTTTGGGTTTGTAAGGCTGATATTTAGGAAAAAATTTTTTTCTTTTTATGTAATTTTCACCTGTATAATTATAGTTTTAAAAGCATCAAATAATAAAATTCTCATTCGTTGCCTTTATTTGCCTTTTTCAGATACAGGAAAATAATAATTCAGGCAGCCTAAAATTAAGATGTCAAGATACTTCTTAAAAGGATTGGGAATATAGCCCAGTGGTAGAGCACTGCCTAGCAAGTGTGAAGCGTTGGGTTCAATCCCTAGTACTGCCAAAACAAGCAAAAAACCCAAAGTTAAAAATATATTAAATTGGGAGCTGGTTGTGGCTCAGCAGTAGAGCGCTCATCTAGCACAAGGGAGGCACT
This sequence comes from Tamias sibiricus, assembly GCA_025594165.1. Lineage (NCBI taxonomy): Eukaryota > Metazoa > Chordata > Mammalia > Rodentia > Sciuridae > Tamias > Tamias sibiricus. The sequence goes on along the minus strand of CM046658.1, from coordinate 114,155,620 downwards.
GGGTTCGATCCTCAGCACCACATAAAAATAAATAAATGTCCAACAACAACCAAAAAAAAAATTAAAAAAATATTAAATTGCAAAGACTTTTCAAAAATTCATTAAATGCATTTTATTATTTCAGCAATTGAAATACAATTAACATTTTTAAAAAGGAATCCCAATCTGCCTACCTTTTATGCAGTAGATTGGTGGCACTATCCTGAATATTCTGTATTTTCTTAGAAATTAAGAAATAGTTACGTCTGCATTTTTTGGAACTTTAGTTTTCTTCTTGCTTTGAAATAGTGGTCTCAGCTTAGTTTTGGCATGTGAATCCCCCCTCCCCATTCAAATAGTCAACTAAGAGTTGAGAATAATATGTTGTTTTATGGGTATTTTTGAGAAAGTGTTTTTGTGTTCTTTGTGTGGATCTTGAGAGCCTGTTTGGAGGTTCTAATAGGGGAGGGCAGCTACTCCTATACTCTTGACCGAAGAACAGTTCTCCTTTATCAGGGAAGGTTGTCTTCTTTGACTAAGAGGATAGCTTTGATGGAGAAAGGGAACACCCACCTATCTAGCCAGATCATCTGAATCAACCCTGGAATCAATGGGGTGACAGATGTTGCAGCCAGATTGCCCTTACATCCTGTGTTTTCTGTATGGATGACTTTCTTCTAAGGCAATAACAATAGGAATTTCCACACACCAAGTGGTAATTGTTCTTCAAAAACTAAATTGTAATACTCAAGAAAGTGAAAACTGCTGGGAATGTAGCTCAGTGATTGAAGACTTGGCTAGCATGTGCAAAATCCTGGGTTCTATTCCAATGCAGCAAAAGAAAAAAAAAAAATCCCTTTTTTTTTTTGTAGTACTGGGGATTGAAATCATGGGTACTTGACCACTGGGCCACATCCCCAGCCCTTTTTTGTATTTTATTAGAGACAGGGTCTCACTGAGTTGCTAAGTGCCTTACTGTTGCTGAGGCTGGCTTTGAACTCGTGATCCTCCTGCCTCAGCCTCCCAAGTGCTGGGATTACAGGCGTGTGCCACTGCGCCCGGCTTCCTTTTTTTCTTGAGTTAGGTCATAACATCTTGAAGTTGCTTAATTCCAAAACTAATAAAATTAAATCCTCGTTGTGGAAACTGTCTTTGGAGCCATCTTTTTTCCCCTCAGGCTAGTCGCAATATTTGTTTTTTTGTTTACTTTTTTGGTACAGGGGATTGAACTCGGGCACTCAACCACTGGGCCACACCCCAGCCCTTTTTTTATATTTTATTTAGTGCATGCCTGTAATCCCAGTACTTGGGAGGCTGAGGCAGGAGGATTGAGAGTTCAAAGCCAGCAATGGTGAGGCACTTAGCAACTCAGTGAGACCCAGTCTCTAAATAAAATACAATATTTATTTTAAATGTTATTTCTCTAGTGTTACAGTCCTGTAAAGGGGTACAAGAGTAACAATTCTGTCCAGTGTTTCTGTGGTTATACAGTTTATTTCATTTAGATGTATCAATAAAAGAACACATATAAGGCCCTTCTGAAAAACTACATGTCATTACATAGGTCCTACTTGTAGTTCATCTGTTTTTAAGAGTGCTGCCTCATGTCATGGTGATTTCAGTAAGTAGATATCAGTGAATGTTTGAGTTGGAAACAAGGCATTTCCTCTCATTTTCAAACAAGACAGTTGTCAAACAAGACAATTCTTTCATTCATAAGAAAACAAACCCAGAGAAAGGAATGGACACATTTATTAGTTTCCTCTGTATACCAGAGTACTTTGCTAATTTGGTATTTAGTCTCTATATCAGAAACTATCTCTGACCCTTCAGATAAATTCTCTAAATTTATGTCTTGTTCCATCATTTTTTTCCTTTTGTATTTTCCCTCCACATTTTCACCATAGTTGGAATGGACAAAGTAAATTTTTTATGGCTTCAATAATGTAATTAAAATACATTTAATGAGAGCACTTTTGCTTTCCATGTTCACCATAGTATGCCCCTTTTTTTTTTTGTAGTACTGGGGATTGAAATCATGGGTACTTGACCACTGGGCCACATCCCCAGCCCTTTTTTTGTATTTTATTAGAGACAGGGTCTCACTGAGTTGCTAAGTGCCTTACTGTTGCTGAGGCTGGCTTTGAACTCGTGATCCTCCTGCCTCAGCCTCCCAAGTGCTGGGATTACAGGCGTGTGCCACTGCGCCCGGCTTCCTTTTTTCTTGAGTTAGGTCATAACATCTTGAAGTTGCTTAATTCCAAAACTAATAAAATTAAATCCTCGTTGTGGAAACTGTCTTTGGAGCCATCTTTTTTCCCCTCAGGCTAGTCGCAATATTTGTTTTTTTTGTTTACTTTTTTGGTACAGGGGATTGAACTCGGGCACTCAACCACTGGGCCACACCCCAGCCCTTTTTTTATATTTTATTTAGTGCATGCCTGTAATCCCAGTACTTGGAGGCTGAGGCAGGAGGATTGAGAGTTCAAAGCCAGCAATGGTGAGGCACTTAGCAACTCAGTGAGACCCAGTCTCTAAATAAAATACAATATTTATTTTAAATGTTATTTCTCTAGTGTTACAGTCCTGTAAAGGGGTACAAGAGTAACAATTCTGTCCAGTGTTTCTGTGGTTATACAGTTTATTTCATTTAGATGTATCAATAAAAGAACACATATAAGGCCCTTCTGAAAACTACATGTCATTACATAGGTCCTACTTGTAGTTTCATCTGTTTTTAAGAGTGCTGCCTCATGTCATGGTGATTTCAGTAAGTAGATATCAGTGAATGTTTGAGTTGGAAACAAGGCATTTCCTCTCATTTTCAAACAAGACAGTTGTCAAACAAGACAATTCTTTCATTCATAAGAAAACAAACCCAGAGAAAGGAATGGACACATTTATTAGTTTCCTCTGTATACCAGAGTACTTTGCTAATTTGGTATTTAGTCTCTATATCAGAAACTATCTCTGACCCTTCAGATAAATTCTCTAAATTTATGTCTTGTTCCATCATTTTTTTCCTTTTGTATTTTCCCTCCACATTTTCACCATAGTTGGAATGGACAAAGTAAATTTTATGGCTTCAATAATGTAATTAAAATACATTTAATGAGAGCACTTTTGCTTTCCATGTTCACCATAGTATGCCAGTTCTTACAGTAATGCCTAGTATATAGGACCAGAGTTCAGTGCGTGTTTGTTGAATAAATGAATGAATGTAAAACCCAGCATTGGTGGTTTATTCTTTTTTTTTTTTGGTGGGGGTACTGGGGATTGAACTCAGGGGCTCTTGACCACTGAGCCACATCCCCAGCCCCCCCCGTTTTTTTTTTTTTCGTGGTACCGGGGATTGAACTCAGGGGCACTCGACCACTGGGTCACACCCCCAGCCCTTTTTTTGTATTTTATTTAGAGACAGGGTCTCACTGAATTGCTAAGTGCCTCACCATTGCTGAGGTGGGCTTTGAACTCACAATCTTCCTGCCTCAGCCTCCCAAGTGCTGGGATTACAGGCATGCGCCACCACGCCCGGCTGGTTTATTCTTTATGTTAATAGGAAAATACCTTTTGAAGAAGAACACTGATCAAGCCATTGACATCAATAATTCATTTATAATACTTTAATACTAAAGTTTTTTTTTTAATATTTATTTGCTTTTAGTTGTACACAGTGCGTTTTTACGTGTGCTGAGGTTCGAACCCAGGCTGCACACGTGCTAGACGAGCACTCTACTGCTGAGCCACAACCCCAGCCCCTAAAGTTTTTTTTTTTTTTTTTTGGTACCAGGGATTGAACTCAGGGGCACTCGACCACTGGGCCACATCCCCAGCCCTTTTTTGTATTTTATTAGAGACAGGGTCTCACTGAGTTGCTAAGTGCCTCACCATTGCTGAGCTGGCTTTGAACTGGCGATCCTCCTGTCTCAGCCTCCCAAGTGCTGGGATTACAGGTGTGTGCCACCGCGCCCAGCTCCTAAAGTTTTTTTAAAAATATTTTTTAGTTGTAGGTGGGCACAGTACCTTTATTTTATTTATGTGGTGCTGAGGATTGAACCCAGGGCCTCACACATGCGAGACGAGTGCTCTACTGCTGAGCCATAGCCCCAGCCCCTAATACTAAAGTTTATTAATAGTTTGATAGATGTTCTAAATGTATTATCTCAGTCCTCATATGTATTATCTCATTTAATCTCTTTGGGAGGTGGGGGTTGCTTGGGATTGAATCCAGTGCTTTACAACTGAGCTATATCCCCCAGTTTATTTTATTTTTTGTTTTGAGACAGGATCTCACAAAGTTGCTGAGGTTCTCATTAAGTTGCTAGGGCTGACCTCAGACTTGTGATCTTCCTGCCTCAGCCTCCCAAGTAAGTGGCTGGATTTACAAGTGTATTCTCACCGCACCCAGCGTAGTCAGCATTCTTTTTTTTTTTTTTTGTAGTGCTACGGATTGAACCCAGGGCTTTGTGCATGCTAGGCAAGCACTCTACCAACTGAGCTATATCCCCAGCCCTAGTCAGCATTCTTATTTGCTAAATTACAAGACTTCTTCTTTTTTTGGTGTGTGTGTGTCTTGGTATCATTTACTACTGAGATGTACTAAAATGGATAGCTTTTGAGAGGAAAAAGGAGGGCAGGGTATTACTTTTTTTTTTTTTTTTTTCGCAGTACTGGCAATTCAAACCCAGGAACTTGTGCATTCTAGGCAAGTTCTCTGCTACCATTGAGCTACATCCTGGTCCAGTATCATCTATTTAGTAGATGAAGAAGATGAAATATCACATCAGGCAGCCTCTAGGGCACAACATTACTTGGGATGGGGAGAGAGTGCAGGGTGCTGAACAAGGAGCTAGAAGAGTGCAGTTTCCTAAAATCTTTTTTTTTTTTTTAATAATATTTATTTATTTGCTTTAGTTGTACACAATGTGTTTTTTTTATTTGTACGTGGTGCTGAGGATTGAACCCGGGGCGCGCACGTGCTAGGCGAGCGCAATACCGCTGAGCCACAATCCCAGCCCTCCTAAAATCTTTTGTGTAACTTCCTGTAGTCTTTTCTCATAGTTCTGTATTTCAGCTTGTTCAGTAACTTTGAAGATTTATACTGGAATCCTTCTCTTGGGTTCTTTTACTCCATAACTGTACTGTTTTGATGAGCTGCTTTTTGAAACTTGGTTTGCCAGGTGTGGTGGCACATGCCTGTAATCTCAGTGGCTCAAGAGCCTGAGGCAGGAGGATTGCAAATGCAGCAACTTTGATTACCCTCCGTCAGCAATTTAGCGGGACCCTGTCTCAAAATATTAATAAGTAAATAAATAAGAAATAAAGAAAGAAATGGAGGAAGGGCTGGGGCTGTGACTCAGTGGTTAAGGACCCCTGGTTTCCATCCCTGGTACAAAAAGAAACCAGAAAGAAACACTTCATTGCTTGTTCTTTCTGATTGTCCTCTTCTTTAACCCTTTTGCCTGTTTATTTTCATTTTCTTGTTCAGTATGCTTCTATTATTATTCTGTCATTCCTAGACTAGAACTCCTAACTAGATAGTAAGCCAAGCAGCTTCCTTCATTTCTACCTGTTTGCTTACCTACCTGCCTTCTTTTTTTGTATAGGGATTGAACCCAGGGGCGTTTAACCACTAAGCCCCAGCTCATATGTATATATGCCTCAGCCTCCCAATCTGCTGGGTTTATAGGCGGGTGCCCCTGTGTCCAGCTACTTACCTCCCTTTTTAACTGCCGCTTGCCTTCCTACCTTTATCAGTTTTTATTTTTCTATATTTTTATCTATTTTAAAACACATCTCTGTTTGAATAACGTTTAATGTACTATGTAGTTCCTCATCAATATTTCCTTTAAACCTCTGCCTTTCCTAACTTTTCTGTATCTTTCATGACAAGCACCGATTTTCTAATTGCCCAAGTTGAACAATGAGGAGTGTTTTTTTCCTTTATACTTTTTATGTGTTCATCTTGTTTGATATCACATATATAATATTTAAAAAAAATTATATTTTAGGCTGGGTATGTATCTCAGTTGGTAGAATGCTTGCCTTGCATGCCCAAGGCCCTGGGTTCTATCCCCATCACCACCAAGAAAAAAAAATTACTTTTTAGTACTGGGGATCGACTCACACATGCTAGGCAAATGTTCTTCCACTGAACCATACCCCCAGCCCAAGTTTAAAGTTATTTTAATAAAAATCATATGTGTATATGTGTAAAGACTTAGGTAGTTTTATATGTTTGTTAGCAAAATACAGCAATCCTCTAACTCCTTCTCCTATTTTCCCTTCTCCCCATTTTATTTTTTTTTCTCTTTTTTGGCATGTGGTAATGGGAATCAAACCCAGGGTTTTTATAAAAAAATTTATTTATTTTTATATTCTAATTTGTCCAATATGACAGCAGAATGCATAACAATTCATATTACACATTTAGAGCACAATTTTTCGTATCTCTGGTTGTATACAAAGTATATTCACACCATTTTTGTGTTTTCTTCATATATGCACTTAGGGTAATGATGTCCATCTCATTCCACCATCTTTTCTACCCCCATGCCCCCCTACCTTCCCCTCCCTATCCCTTTGCCCAATCTAGAATTCATCTAATCCTTCCATGACTGCGCCCTGCCCCCCCAACCACATTATGAATCAGCATCCTTAAATCAGAGAAAACATTTGGCATTTGATTTTTTTTGGTTTCGCTAACTTCACTTAGCATTATATTCTCCAGTTCCATCCATTTACCTGCAAATGCCATGATTTTATTCTTTTATTGCTGAGTAATATTCCATTGTGTATATATACCACATCTTCTTTTAAACCCAGGGTCCTGTGCATGCTAGACAACTGAACTACCCTCCAGCCATTTTTTGGGGAGTGGGGGATGTCCTGGGGATTGAATCCAGGGATGTTTTGCCACTGAGCTACATCCCCTGCTCTTTTTATTTTTTTATTTTGAGACAGGGTCTTATTCATTGCTTAGAGCCTCGATAAGTTGCTGAGGCTGGCCTCAAACTTGACATCCTCTTGCCTCAGCCTCCTAGTTGCTGGAATTACAGGCATGTGCCACTGCATGCCTGGCTTATTTTTATTTCTTTTTACAGGACTTTATGCTTTTGTTTAAATATAATGTCCCAGAAATAAAGGACATGAATTTCCAGGTGGAAGGGGCAAATCAGTGGAGGAAACTACATCCACATCAAGACACATTATGCTGAGCTGAGCGTGGTGGTGCACGCCTGTAATCACAGCATTTGGGAGGCTGAGGCAGGAGGATCGCGAGTTCAAAGCCAGCCTCAGCAGTGGTGAGGCACTTAGCAACTTCGTGAGACCCTGTCTCTAATAAAATACAAAAAAGGGCTAGGGATGTGGCCCAGTGGTAGAGTGCCCCTGAGTTCAATCCCTGGTACCTAAAAAAAAAAAAAAAAAAAAAAAAAAAAAAAAAAGACACATTATGCTGAAATTTAAGTTCCATATGCATATAATATCCTGCATGCTTCAGAGAAGAAAAAATTGATCACATTCAAAAGAGTTTGGTCTTGTTTCTTAGTTGTCAAACTGGAAGTACAAGACAATAGATAATGTTTTAAAAATTCTAAGGATAAAATAATTTCCAATTTAGAATTCCATTCCTAGGCAAACTATTCAGTAATAATATAGAAGAAATATATTTTTTTTTTTATGTTCAAGGTCTCTCTTATATCCTTTCTCAGGAACCTACTAGAGTATATGCTATATAAGTAAGAGAAAAGAGACTGAGAAAGTGGAAACATGGAATAGAGGAAAGAGTCTGGGGGCTGGGACTATGGCTCAGCAGTAGAGCGCTCATCTCATGTGTGAGGCCCTGGGTTCGATCCTCAACACCATATAAATAAAATAAAGTTATTATGTCCACCTACAACTAAAAAAAAAAAAAAAAATTAAAAATAAAAAAAGAGTCTGTATAGCAAAAGAGAAAAGTCAAGCATCCGGTATGTATACATTGGTATTAGTTTCCCTTTTTTCAGTGTGGAACTATCACTTTTTACCTTTGCCTGGTTTTTCCCAGACCAGAGAATCTTTGGTTTAAACTGTATGGGAAGTAAATCTTTGGCACAGTGAGGAAGGGGCGCTTGTTCAGGCCAGAAAAAAATGGAGGATAGGATCAGAATCCACATCTCTCTTGAACACTTTGATGAATTCTCCTTTTAGCTTTCATTCTCACTGCTCTGCATGCCCATTGGTACCTGGAACCACCAGCTCCTGAAGCTTTAGAGAATTCCATAGTGTAAATTAGTTTTTTTTTTTTTAAGAACATTTTAAAAAACAAATATTTATTTATTTGCTTTAGTTGTACACAATGCAACACATTTTATGTTTACGTGGTGCTGAGGATTGAACCTGGGCCGCGCACGTGCTAGGCGAGCGCTCTACCTCTGAGCCACAACCAGCCCTTAAGAACATTTTTTTTTTTTTTTTTTTTTTTTGTGGTACCGGGGATTGAACTCAGGGGCACTCGACCACTGGGTCACATCCCCAGACCTTTTTTGTATTTTATTTAGAGACAGGGTCTCACTGAGTTGCTAAGTGCCTCGCCGTTGCTGAGGCTGGCTTTGAACTCGCGATCCTCCTGCCTCAGCCTCCCAAAGTGCTGGGATTACAGGCGTGCGCCACCGCGCCCGGCTTAAGAACATTTTTTAAAAAAAATATTTATTTATTTATTTTAGTTGAACACAATGCCTTTATTTATTTTTACATGGTGCTGAGGATCGAACCTGGGCCGTGCATGTGCTAGGCGAGCGCCTCTACCACTGAGCTACAACCCCAGCCCCTAGGTTGGTTTTTTAAACTGGGTGCCGTGGTACACGTCTGTAATCCCAGCACTTGGGAGGCTGAGGCAGGAGGATCTCAAGTTCAAAGCCAGCCTCAACAATGGCGAGGCACTTAGCAACTCAGTGAGACCCAGTCTCTAATAAAATACAAAAAAGGGCTGGGGCTGTGGCCCAGTGGTGGAGTGCTCCTGAGTTCAATCCCTGGTACCAAAAAAAAAAAAAAAAAAAAATTTTTTTTTTTGGTTGGTTTTCTGCCTTTTCCATTGTTGGTTTAGAATTCAGTTCTTGTGAGTCTACTAAGGCAATGTACTATTTGATCTCTGGTTTCAAACTTGACTGCTCTTCTTTCCATCCTTGTGGTTTTATGTCACAAATCTTTTTCCTTTAAAAATATATGCATATATATTTGTTGTGTATGTGAGGAGATGAGGAGCAAAAGTAGGTGCATATATTTAATCCACTATCTTAGTCAGAAGTCACATAGTTTAAAATTTTAGCCGGCTGTGATGGCACATGCCTGTAATACAAGCACCCTGGGAGGCTGAGGCAGGAGGATTGCAAGTTTGCAATCAACCTCAGCAAGTTGCAAGACTGTGTCTCAAAATAAAAAGGGACTGGGGATGTAGTTAGTGATAAAGTGCCTCTGGATTCCATCCCTAGTATAAATGAATGAATGAATGAATGAACAAATAAGTAAAATTTATTTTAGAGGTATCTTTATCTTTTCATTTTGCCATTCTCATTTTGGCCTTTAATTGCTTCATTTTTTTTTATGAGTCTAATTTGTCTCCCTACTTCTATAATTTACATTTAAATCTTGTCACCACTAACATGTCAAATTTATATTTATATATATATTTGTCTGTTCTATTTATTAGTTTATCTCCAGGGCCTGTAACAGTGCCTGGCATAGTAGGCACAAGTATGAGGCCTTTCAGACTTTGGTTATGAATATAACATATTAAATAACTATATTAATATACTTTTCTGTGATTTTGTTTTTGTTTTTGTGCTGAGGATTAAACCTTTATCATTGAGCTATAGCTTTAGTATTTTTCATTTTTTAATTTGAGACAGGGTCTTGCTGTGTTGCCCAGGCTGGCCTTAAACTTGGTATTCTCCTGTCTGAGGCCTCCCAAGTTGCTAGGATTGTAGGCATGCACCACTGTACCCACCTGTAACTTGTTTTTTGCCATGGTCATGTAAGTAGTGTTCATTTATATAGAACAACTTGGAATTTTTTGTTTTTATTTTGTTTTTAGAGATAGTCTTTCTATCTTGTCTCAGGATGGACTCTAACTTGCAATCCTCCTTCCTCTGCCTTCTGTGTAGCTGGGATTATAAATGCATGCCATCATACTTGCGTGTGTGTGTGTGTGTGTGTGTGTGTGTGTGTGTGTGTGTATGTATTCCCTTCTTGTACTGTGGATTGAACACATGCACAGGAGGCAAGTGCTCTACCACTGAGCTACATCTTCAGTCCTTTATTATTTTTTTGAGACAGGGTCTTACTAAGTTACTGAGGCTGATCTGGTCTCAAGCTTGTGAACCTGCCTCAGCCTCCTGAGTAGCTGTGATTCCATGTGTATCCACTATACCTGGCATATATATATACATATATATATATGTATGTATATAAAAATTAACATTTTAAAAATGTTTATAGCAGAAAAATACACATAGCGAATTTATCTTCCTAATGATTTTTAAGTATATAGTGGGTTTTTTGTTCTGTTTTGGGGTACTGGGGATTGAATTTAGGGGCACTTGAGCATTGAGCCACATCCACAGCCCTATTTTATATTTTATTTAAAGACAGGGTCTCTCAGTTGCTTAGTGCCTCACTTTTGATGAGGACAGCTTTGAATTCGTGATCTTCCTCCCTCATCCTCCTGAACCTCTGGGATTACAGGCATGCACCACTGTGCCCAGCTGCAAGTATATAGTTTTTGATGGCATTGAATACATTTACATATCTGTACACCTCCAGGTCTTTTTTTCATCTGAAATTCATACCCAGTAAACAGTAGCTCCCCATTCCTCCTTCCCCTAATCTCTGGCAACCTCCATTCTGTTTTCTGTTTCTAGGAGTATGAATGATGTAGGTACCTCATATAAGTGAAATCATACATTATTTGTTCTTTAGTAACTGGTTTGTTTCATTTAGCATAGTATCTTTAAGGTTCGTCTATGTTGTATATGTGTCAGAACTTCTTTTTGAGGCTGAATGATATTCTATTTGTTGTTCTTTATCTATTCATCCCTAGCCCTGTTACTTGGGTTTTTGATACCATTTCCAAGAATTCTTTGCCAAATTCAATGTCATGAAGGTTTCCCTCTGTATTTTCTTCTCAGAGTTTCATAATTTTATCCCCTACCTTTAGGTATTTGATCCATTTTGATTCAATTTTATTATATGGAATAGGGTAAGGTCCAACTTCATTCTTTTGCATATAGATATTCTATATTTGTCTTTTTTTTTTAATATTTATTTATTTACTTTAGTTGTACACAATGCAATGCATTCATGTTTACGTGGTGCTGAGGATCGAACCCGGGCCGCGCACGTGTGAGGTGAGCGCTCTGCCGCTGAACCACAACCCCAGCCCCCTATATTTGTCTTTTTTTATGTTGAATTTTTTAGTTGTAGTTGGACATAATACCTTTATTTTAACATGGTGCTAAGGATCGAACCCTGGGCAGCGCATGTGCTAGGTGAGTGCTCTACTGCTGAGCCACAACCCCAGCCCTATATTTCTCTTTATGTTGAGCACCATACTGTTTTGATGATTTTGTAGCTTTGTGATGCCTTTTTATTTGGGGGGATGTAGCTCAGCAATAGTGTTTGCCTAGTATGTGCAAGGTCTGGGGTTGGATCCCAGCACTACTGAAAAAGAAAAGACAAACTCCCCCCACCCCGAGTACAAAGTTACAGATGTATCACTATTTTAATATTGGCATTTCAGTGTGTTCCCTCCCCCCCTCCCCCATGCTGGAGATCAAACTCAAGGCATGCTAGGCTGAGCTACGTCTCCAGCCTTTTTTTTTTTTTTTTTTTTTTTTTTTTTGGTACCAGGAATTGAACTCAGCAGCACTAGACCACTGGCCACATCCCCAGCCCTTTTTTGTATTTTATTAGAGACAGGGTCTCACTGAGTTGCTAAGTGCCTCGCCATTGCTGAGGCTGGCTTTGAACTCGCGATCCTCCTGCCTCAGCCTCCCAAAGTGCTGGGATTACAGGCGTGTGCCACCGCGCCCGGCTGTCTCCAGCCTTTTAAGTAAATTCTCTATCCTCCAGTATTAAAGTGAATATGTATTTAAGATAATTATATGCCTTGACTCTTCTATTAAAGATGTGTGTTTTTTTTTTTTTGTTGTTGTTGTTTTGTTTTGTTTTTGGTACTGAGGATTGAACTCAGGGGCACTTGACCACTGGGCCACATCCCCAGCCCTTTTTTATATTTTATTAGAGACAGGGTCTCACTGAGTTGCTAAGTGCCTCGCCATTGCTGAGGCTGGATTCGAACTCACGATCCTCCTGCCTCAGCCTCCCAGGCTGCTGAGATTATAGGTGTTTGCCACTGTATCTGGCTGCTGTGTTTTCTTGGTGAATTGCATTATTATTATTATTATTATTATTATTTTTGGTACTGGGGATTGAACTCAGGGGCACTCGACCACTGGGTCACATCCCCAGCCCTTTTTTGTATTTTATTTAGAGACAGGGTCTCACTGAGTTACTAAGTGCCTCGCCATTGCTGAGGCTGGCTTTGAATTCGCGATCCTCCTGCCTCAGCCTCCCAAAGTGCTGGGATTACAGGCATGCACCACCGCGCCCGGCCTTGCCTTATTATTTTAAAATATCTTGCTCTTTATTTAATAAATTTTATTTGCTATTTTATCTGATTTATTTATGGTCTGTTTTATCTGATTATTGCTAATATAGCCACTCCTACTTTCCTTTGATTAATATGTACATGATATATCTTTTTCTGTATTTTTACTTACTTATTTAAGTGAGTTTTTTAGGGTTTTTCTGTTTGTGCATTGCTGGGGATTGAACCTAGAGTCTTGCACATGCCAGGCAAGCACTCTACCACTGAGTTATACTTCTAGCCCTGAAGTGAGTTTCTTGTACATAGCATGTATTGTTGGGTCATGTTTTCTGTTTCACTCTATCTTTGCCTTTTATTTTTTAAAGTATTTATTTAGTTGTAGTGGACATAATACCTTTATTTTATTTATGTGGTGCTGAGGATCGAACTCAGGGCCTCACACATGTGAGATGAGCAGCCATAGCCCCATCCCTTATCTTTGCCTTTTTTTTTTTTTTAATTTTTTTTTCAGTTGTTGATGGACCTTATTTTATTCATTTTTTCATATGTGTTGCTGAGAATCAAACCCAGTGCCTCACACATTCAAGGCAAGAGCTCTACCTCTGAGCCACAATCCAGCTCCTATCTTTGCCTTTTTATCGGTGTATTTAGACCATTTACATTGAATAAAATTATTGATATGTGAAAGCTTAAGTCTGCTACTTTATTATTATTATTTTTTTCTGTTTTGGGTTTTGCTTCTCTTGTTTTTTTCTCTTGCCTTTCTGTGGGTTAATCATTTTACCAATAGTGTCTTATCATGTACCTAATTGGATAGCTTTTTAGTGATTGTTTTAGGCATTACACCGTGTGTGTGTGTGTGTGTGTATACACACACACACATATATATATAAAATACATAATCCAGTAGTGTCTTCATTTTACCATTTTGAATACCTCCATTTGTATGCATATCACTCCTACATAATTATATTAAATATATGGGTTACATATTATAAACACATCAGATGGTGTTGTAGTTTTTACTAAACATAATTTATAAAACACATCAGAAGTGAAACTTTTGATTTTTACCTGAATTTTGCTTACTGTGGTCTTTCTTTCCTGATGTTCCAAAATTCCTTCTTTATATAATATCCCTGGTGTTTAAATGACTTTCTCTAATCAGTCTCTTAGGATAGGTCTGTTGTTTTGCAAATTCTTTGTAATTTTCCTTTATCAGAGAATGTCTTAATTTTCCCCTTATCCCCTAATGATATTTTCACTGAGTGTAGGATCTAGGTTGGCAGTTTTGTTCTTTCATACTTAGAAAAAAATGTCATTCCATTTATTTCAGGCCTCTCATGATTACTGATGAAAAGTTGATGTCATTTGAATTGTTTTCCCTTATAAATAAGGAACTGTTTTTTTCTGTAGCTATTTTCAAGATTTTTCCTTAGTTTTTAGTTTCCAGAAGTTTTAATAATGATGTTGTGTTAATGGATTTTTTTTTTTGGCTCATACAACTTCTTGAATCTGTAGGTTTACATCTCTCACCATAGTTGGTAATTTTCCAGATGTTGTCTTTTCAGCCCAGCCTTCTTTCTCATTTCTTTCCAAGAAATGTTAGAAATGTTAGATGCTTTTGTTTTAGCGCCAGTGTTCCCTAGGCTATGTCAATTTTTTTTTCATGTCTGCTTTTTGCTACGGTCTGTTTTCTCTCATTAAGATTAGGTAATTTCTAGTGTTCTGTCTTTGATTTCACAGATTATTTCTTTTCGTCCGCTATTCTGTTGTTGAGATCACCATGAAGTTTTTATTTCAGTTATTATATTTTTCAGTTCTAAAATTTCCATTGTTCTTTTTTTTTTTTTTTAATTTATTTGTTCTAGTTGTTGATGGACTTTTATTTTTTATTTATATACGGTGCTGAGAATTGAACCCAGTGCCTCATGACATCCAAAGCAAGCGCTCTACCACTGAGCCACAACCCCAGCCCTCATTGAGTTCTTTTTATAATCCCTATTTCCTTAGTTGTTGATGGACCTTATTTTATTCATTTTTTTATATATGGTTCTAAGTATCAAACCCAGTGCCTCACACATGCTAGGAAAGTGCTCTGCCACTGAGCTACAGCCCCAGCCCCACAGACATTTAATATATATAAAGGATAAAAAAGTGAGAAAAGATGAAGTATTTAGCAAGCAATGTTGGTATAATTAGCTGTATACTTGGAAGAAAATAGTCCCGTTGCTTAATAACAGGATAAATTCTGAGAAATGCATCAGTTGGTTTTGTCATTGTGTGAACAGCATAGAGTATATTTACACAATCTCTGATGGCTATGATATCATTAGGTGATATAATCTCATAGACTATTGTGTATGTAGTTCATTGTTCACCGAAACTATTATGCAGCACGTGACTGTAATTAGTATCCCATAAACCATATCCCTTAAACCATATACAATAAATTCCAGATGAATTAGGGATCTAAAATGTGAACAAAAAATATGTTAAGAAAATGTAGAAGAAACCGAGGAGGTAGGTGAACTTTCCTAAGCAAGGAAGAAGTCTAGGACTATTTAGAAAAATATTGATAACTTTAACAATATAAAATGAAAACTGTGGGCTGGGGTTGTGGCTCAGTAGAGCGCTTGCCTAGCATGTATGAGCCACTGGGTTTGATTCTTAGCACCACATATAAATAAATAAATAAGTTGGGCGCAGAGGTGCACACCTGTAACCCCAGTAGCTTGGGAGGCTGAGACAGAAGGATTGAAAGTTCAAAGCTATTCTCAGCAAAAATGAGGTGCTAAGCAGCTCAGTGAGACCCTGTCTCTAAATAAAATACAAAATAGGGCTGGGGATGTGGATCAGTGGTCGAGTGCCCCTGAGTTCAATCCTCTGTAAGTCCCCCCCCACACACAAAAAAAGCTTATTATGGCTTGAGAGGCTTAGACAGGAAGATGGTGAGTTCAAAGCCAGCCTCAGAAACTTAGTGAGGCCCTAAGTAACTTAGTGAGATCCTGTCTCCAAATACATCAAGGCCTGGGAATGTGGCTCAGTAGTTGAGCATTTCTATTCAATCCCTGGTACCTAAATAAATAAAGGAATGCTTTTTAAAAGTGAAGGGTACAGAATATGGTACTCCTTATTCTGAACTTTATTAAGTAGGGAAAACTGAAATTTGGTGAACCATTTTCCAATGTGAAAATTCAAGGAGACCAATGTAGGTATGAATATTTGGGTGTTCTAGTAAGTAACTGAGATTTTATCTATAGCTTGAACCTTTCATAGAGCCAATAGATGATAGTGAGATAAGCAGAGATCTTATTTTTTAAAATGTTTTTCTTTTTTTATTTATAATAGTAGTATGTATTACAATTCATAATGCACATATGTACCATCGTTTTACATACAACTGTTTGTATACAAAGTATATAAGTACCATTCAGATCTTCAGTCATGCATTTAGGATAATGATATCCATCTCATTCAACCACCAACAGAAATGACATCAGATGTACCATCGCTAGGTCCAGCCATTGCCTCTGGAAACCCTGCCCCTGGGATGCAAGGTGGAGGAGCCATTGTCCAGAGAGCTATTAAGCGGCGATCAGGGTAAGTTTGAGTATAGTGTCATGAATGTTTCTCCTATAAACAACGCTGATTTAGTTGATTAACCCACTTGGCTATTCCTAACTCTTTCACTTCAACTGCTCACTTACTATACTGTGGTCCTATATCTCCTCAGTACCTGGATTTTTCCTTTTATAGAATTTGATGTTTTTATCTAAATTTTTTTATAAGTTTTTTTTAAAGCAAAAACCTCAAAGGTAAAGAACTGTGGCTAAGCACGGAGATTTCACTATTGCTAAGAAAACTATTGGCTGCTTTCATTAAGCTTTTAATCTCTTCTCAAAATCATTTTGATAAGCTTCTTTTTTGGATTTAGAGAATGCTGAACTCTGGAATATTTATTTTCTAAGTTATTGATATTTTCTGAGATATGTAACATAGAGCTATTCAGTTCCAAAAAATATATATTAAGTGCCTCCTTAATATATGACATTGTACTGATTGCTAGTAGGATCCAATGATAAATAAGATACACTCCTTCTTTCCTAGTTGCTTGAATTCTGACAAGGCTAATCATTGCATACATAAATATAATATAAGGTAGATTACACCAAATTTTATAAGAAAGAAACAAGTGCAGTGTCTTTAATGTATGAAAATACTGCATTTAGTTGGTAAATAATGGGAAAAGCATGAGAAAGGAGATTGCTTTAAAAGGGCCAGGAATGATGGATAGTATTGTATCCATTTTTTAAAAAATATTTTTATTTATTTGCTTTAGTTGTACACAATGCGTTTTATTCAATGAGTTTTATTTGTACGTGGTGCTGAGGATCGAACCTGGGCCGCCCACGTGCTAGGCGAGCACTCTACCGCTGAGCCACAATCCCAGCCCCAGTATTGTATCCATTTTAAGTATAAAATTTTCCTTTTTTCTTCTTAAAAAATATGTAGTTAATAGCCAGGTGCAGTGACACATGCCTGTAATCCTTGTGGCTTGGGAGGCTGAGGCAGGAGGATTGCTAGTTCAGAGCCAGCCTCAGCAACTTAGCAAGGCCCTAAGCAACTTGGTGAGACTGTCTTTAAATAAAATGCAAAAAAAGGGCTGGGGGGGCTGGGGTCGGGGCTCAGCGGCAGAGCGCTCGCCTCACACATGCGTGGCCCGGGTTCGATCCTCAGCACCACATAAAGACCAATGCATTGTGTACAACTAAAGCAAATAAATAAATATTTTTTTTAAAAAAGGGCTGGGGGTGTGGCTCAGTGGTTGAGTGCCCCTGAGTTCAATCCCTGGTACCAAAAAAAAAAAAGAAGAAAAAATGTAGTTAATATTATAACTAGTTGCTATCAGTAGTAATGCAAGAGTGATCCTTGGGTCAAGTAGTGAAATGAATAACATTAAGACTTGATATATGTCCAAGAGTTTTATATATTTTAACTCATTTACTGAGGCATGAGATGAATAAGTAAATTTCTAACCAAAGTTAGTAAGTGGCAGGATATCAATCTCTAGGATGTGGATCTTAGAGTTTAGCATTAGCTTTCACTCTCTAATAAAAACAGTGTGTTGTAGTTATATATAGTAGTAAACAATCAATTGTAGTTACATATAGTGGTAAACAATCAGAGGAAATGTAAATATCAAAATTAGGGCATCATTTGAGAAAGTTATATTTAAAAATGGAATACTGTATAGCTATTAGAAGTGACAAATATATATCAGTACAGAAACTTTCATATATTAAAGAAGTTATAGTGTATGTAATATTTCACTATCAGAAAAACAGAATGTGTGCATAGTGAAAAATTAAAAGAATACTCATCAGATTTCTGGGTAATGGCGTTATGGGTGACTTGTTTTCTTTTGTTTTTCATTATTTTCCAGGTATTCTGAAATGAACATGTATTATTGTTAATTAGAAAAATATATTATCTTTTAAGTATTTCTTTTAAAGAAAGATTAGAAAATATAGAAGTTTAGAAGCCAGGCGCGGTGGTGCACGCCTGTAATCCCAGCACTTGGGAGGCTGAGGCAGGAGGATCACGAGTTCAAAGCCAGCCTCAGCAATGGCGAGGCACTTAGCAACTCAGTGAGACCCTGTCTCTAATAAAAATACAAAAAGGGATGGGGATGTGGCCCAGTGGTCGAGTGCCTCTGAGTTCAATCCCTAGTACCAAAACAAACAAACAAACGAACAAGAAAATATAGAAACTTAGAAAGAACAATAAGATGGCTGAAGTCAGCAACCATAGATTTTAGTGTATTTCGTTCAGTCTTTTTAAAAATTTTTTTTACTTGTAGGTAGACCCACAATATCTTTATTTCATTTTTATGTGTTGCTAAGGGTTGAACCCAGTGCTCATGTATGCTAGGTGAGCACTCTACCACTGAACCACAACACCAGCCCTCCTTCAGTCTTTATATGTAAATCTTTTAAGATAATTATATAGTTTTACATAACCAATATTTTCTTTTACAATAGTCTTTATTTTCATAGTGTTGCATATTATATATTAGTGTCATTTTTAATGTTTTTGTGGAAGGATGTGCTTAATTCTATTATAGGACACTTAAATTGTTTTCAAGATTTTTCTATTATGTATAATACCACAGTGTATTTCTTTGTATATAAAACCTCCCATACCCCCATTTCAAATTATTTCTCTTAAGAGTGATTCTTAGAAATGGAGTTAATGGGTAGATTTATAGGATTTTTTTTTTTTTTTTTTTTTTTTTTTCTGTACCGGGGATTGAACTCAGGGGCACTCGACCACTGAGCCACATCCCCAGCCCTATTTTGTATTTTTTTTTTTTTTTTTTTTTGTGGTACCAGGGATTGAACTCAGGGGCACTCGTCCTCTGGGTCACATCCCCAGCCCTTTTTTGTATTTTATTTAGAGACAGGGTCTCACTGAGTTGCTAAGTGCCTCGCCATTGCTGAGGCTGGCTTTGAACTTGCGATCCTCCTGCCTCAGCCTCCCAAAGTGCTGGGATTACAGGTGTGCGCCACCACGCCCGGCTGATAGGATTTTTTAAAGACACAATACCTTTTTAAAAATTTTTTTTTTTGGTACCGGGGATTGAACTCAGGGGCACTTGACCACTGGGCCACATCCCCAGCCCTTTTTTGTATTTTATTAGAGACAGGGTCTCACTGAGTTGCTAAGTGCCTCGCCATTGCTGAGGCTGGCTTTGAACTCGTGATCCTCCTGCCTCAGCCTCCCAAAGTGCTGGGATTACAGGCGTGTGCCACCGCGCCCGGCTCCTTTTTTAAAATTTTTATCATTTATTTTTATGTGGTGTTGAGGATTGAATACAGTGCCTCACACATGCTAGGCAAGCGCTCTACCACTGAGCTCTACCCCCAGCCCCGAATGATAGGATTTTTTAAAAAATATCTTTTTAGTTGTAGATGGACACAATACCTTTATTCTATTTTAATCGTTTTTTTTAAAAATATTTATTTATTTACTTTAGTTGTACACAATGGTATGCATTTGTGTTTACATGGTGCTGAGGATCGAACCTGGGCCACACACGTGCAAGGCAAGCCCTCTGCTGCTGAGCCACAACCCCAGCCCCTATTTTAATCTTTTTATGTGGTACTAAGGATCTAACCCAGTGCTTCACTTGTGCTAGGCAAGTGCTCTACCACTGAATCACAACCCCAGTGCCCACCCCACCTCCATGATTGGATTTTTAAAAAAAAAAAATATTTATTTATTTGCTTTAGTTGTACTCAATGCGTTTTTTAAATTTTTATGTGGTGCTAAGGATCGAACCGGGCCCACACACATGCTAGGTGAGTGCTCTGCCGCTGAGCCACAACCCCAGCCCCCCATGATAGGATTTTGACAGATGATCAGGGACACCAGGAAGAAGGAAGAGGAACAAATGCTTTTAGAATTAATGCCATGTACTTTATATGCATTCCATCTAGAGATCTGTAATACCAGGTTATCCCACTAGTAGAGATGCTAAGAGTGAGGGCTGAGGATATAGCTCAGTGGTAGAGTGCTTGCCTAACAATCAGAAAGGTCCTGGATTTGATCCCCAGCATCACACACACTCACAATTCATATAGAGATGTCAAGAATGATCACTGGGCTAAAGTCATGACATGAGCAACATTTTAGTTTAATAGAGTATGGAGATTAGTAAGATATTGGCCTACTCTATTACCCATAATCTTCCCTAGTCCCTTGAAGTGAAAGTTACTTCTTTCACTGAACATCCATAGCATATTGATTGTGTTCCTCAGACAGCATTTTTCCATTATCATTTGTTTTATATTTATATTTGTCTAGACAAAAAGCCTCTTCAGGGCAAGGTTTTTGTTTTTACCTTCCTCAGCTCAGTGTCTTGAGCATAATGTACATTAGATGTTTAGACTAACAACTTCTTGTCTTATATCACTCCCTTATGTAATATTACTGTTTGAAAGATGTTCAGAAAGCTTTTAAAATGGCTCAGAGTAGACCATAGAAATAAAAAGTAGACCTGAGGCATAAGTTGTAGCCTCATGATAGAACACTTGCCTAACATGTTCAGGGCCCTGAGTTTGATCCTTAGACTGCACCAAAAAAGCAAAACAAAACATAAAAGACCCAGACAAACCCAGAATTATTCATATTATTTTTTTTTAACTTTTTTATTTGTTCTACTTAGTTGTACATGACAGCAGAATGCATTTCAATTCATCATACACAAACGGAGTGCAACATTTCACTTCTCTGGTTGTACATGGTGTAGAGACATACCAGTTGTGCAATCATACATGTCCCTAGGGTGATGATGTCCATCTCATTCCACCATCTGTCCTATCCTCATAACCCCTCCTCAGCCTCCCATTTGTCATATTAATTTTTTCTTGTCCTTTTTGAGTGGATTCCTATCCACACCCCACCGCCCCCCTTTCTGGCAGTACTGGGGACTGAACCTGGACCTCTTGCATGCTGTGCAAGCATTCTACAATTGAACTACCCCTCTGGTTCTTCTTATTTTATTTTGAAATAGGGTCTTGCTAACACGTTGCCTTGGCTGGCCTCTAACTTGCCATATTCTTGCCTTAGCCTCCCAAGCAGCTGGGATTACAGATGTGAGCCACCATGCTGGGCTCCTATTCCTTTTGTAGAGGTTGTACTCTTATGCAAACCTTTGGCAAAGATAGGCTGCTACTCTAGGGAGGTGTTGTGGTAGTTGTAGATACCCTTTATCTATTCCCCAACTTTTTTGTCCAGTTTGACACTATGAGAAGAGGTAATGTAGCTTTATTTGACTTCTCACTTCCTTTTTTCTATTTGGATAAGTGTATAGCTAGGTGTGTTGAGAAATATTAATTTCTTAATGTTTTGTATTATCAATAGGCTTACAGTATTTCTTGTTGGCTTTCCCTAGGCTGGATTTTGATGATGATGGGGAAGGGAACAGTAAATTTTTGAGGTAAGAGTTTGAAAAACTTTATCTAGATTTCTGATGCTAAAAATTAGTTGATGATCTTTATACTTCTGACTTGTAATATTTTTGTTCTTAAGACAAATGAAAGTATTTCATCTTATGGGACTGGGGTTGTGGCTCAGCGTTAGAGCACTTTGTAGAGCACATGCCTCGTACTTGTGAGGCACTGGGTTCGATCCTCAGCACCACATAAAAATAAACAAACAAAAAATAAAGGTGTTGTGTCCACTTACAACTAAAAGAATATTAAAAAAAAAAAAAAAGAAAGTATTTCATCCTAAAACTACATTTTAAAATTTTCAGGAATTCTGTTAGTAATTTCAGAGGCATGCCCTCAGAAGAGTTCAGAGAATTTATAAGACCCTCTATTGATGCATAGCTTAAAAGAACAAAAGTTAATTATGTCTCGTAATTATGTGTATTGACTGCTTGGTTATCCCACTGATGTTGCCTAGACTCGCTTGTAAGACTGCATTCAGCCTGTTGGTCAGCTGAGAGACTCAGTTGGGATGGCTGTGTATCTCTCTGTTGTCTTTTGTCTTCAAGGAGGTGAGACTGAGTTTCTTCGTGTGGTGATGGCTATAATACAAAGGGCAAGTTCCAGGGTGATTAACAAACCTCTGCTTCTTTGACATTTACTAATGTCCCATTGGCCAAAACAAACCATATCTTCATGTCTTGAATCAATGTTGGAGATGACTGACTACACAAGGAAGTAAATATTGGAAGGAATAATTTGTTATTGTGCTGGTTGGTAGTACCCTCTGATACCAGTTGATTCCTCCTAGAGGTAGCAGGACTTGGAATTAATATTCCTGAGTAATAGGTCTTCTGAAACATTGAAAGTGGACTTTTCAACACATTAATGAAGGGGTTCTTCCAGAAAGGAAGGATATTCTTGCAGTAGCAATTGCTTGGCTTGTTTTCATGTAAAGAAGCAGTAAGGGGGCTGGGGTTGTGGCTCAGTGGTAGAGTGTTCGCCTAACACATGCGCGGCCTGGGTTCGATCCTCAGCACCACGTAAACATAAATGCATTGCATTGTGTACAAGTAAAGCAAATAAATAAATATTAAAAAAAAAAAAAGAAGCAGTAAGACATAAAGAAAGGAAGATAACCATGATTGGAGCCTTCCGTTTTTTCTTTCTGAAGTTGAAAACATTACCCTGATAGTTTCTACATTGCCGAGTAATGGGTGCTAGACAAGTAAATTAAAGGAGCTGTGTTTAAAAAAATCACTTGGCTATGTGGCTGCCCAGATTTCATTTATTTATTTACAAGTTTGTTTTATTAAATAAGTTTTTTAGTTGGAAAAGTAATATATTTATTGCAGAATTTCAGATATTAACATACAGTAAAAGTATATCATCCTTTCACTTGACCTTGAGAATCCTTCCCCTTAGATTTTTATAGTTATCGAGTATCCTTCTAGAAATAGTGCATATATAAGCATCTATAAGTGCATATGTGTGCACACACACTCATAATGTTCCCACTTTTTATTTATTCATTTATTTAAAAAAATTTTTGTAGTTGTAGATGAGCAGCATGCCTTTATTTTATTTTTTTATTTTTAAAATGTTTTAATTGTAGATTAATACAGGTTCCTTTATTTTATTTATTTATTTTTGTGCAGTGCTGAGAATCAAATCCAGTGCCTCACACGTGCCAGGCAAGTGCTCTTCCATTGAGTCACAACCCCAGCCCCTATTTTGTTTATTTTTCTGTGATGCTAAGGATTGAACCCAGTGCCTTGCCCGTGGTAGGCAAGCACTCTGCCACTGAACTACAGCCCAAGCCCCACCACTTTTTTTTTTTTTTTTTTTTTTTTTTTATAGTTTTTTTTTTTTTTTTTAATATTTATTTATTTGCTTTTGTTGTACACAATACAATACACGTGGTGCCCAAGCGCCCACCACCGCTTTTTATTTTTATGTAGAGGATGTTTGTATTGTGAATTATTTGCCCTTGTTTAGTTTTATAATGTTTAATACAGCCAGTAACATCAATGTATTACTTTATAGTAATGTTTAACATTAAGATTTACATTTCTAGTTATTGACTGAATGATGAACCTTGCTAGATATTCTTGAAAATAACTGACTTGACCACCATAAAAAATACTTACAAATGAGAGCAATTCTCTAAGAGGTCTCTTGAGAATTAGTGGGTTTCAATAAATGAGAGGAAGGGAAGAAATTTCAGGTTTTTTTTTTTTTTTTTTTTTTTTGGCCAATGATAGACTTTTTCAAGGATCTCTTGAGAATTCCTGCAGGTGAGAATTCCCAATTATAATGATAGATGCTATTAGTGGAATTGTGTTTATGAATGGTATATAGGTAATCACTAATATTTATTTATATCAATCAATTAGATCTAACCCTGAGTTGTTGGTACCATAAAATCCACTAGTCTGAAACTACAGTCATGCGCTTTACATAACATTTTGGTAATCAACAGACAACTATATGACAGTGGTTTCATGAGATTATAATGGAGCTATAAAATTCCTATCACCTAGTGATGTTATATCCATTATAATATTGTTCTCAAATGTTTGTGGTGCTACTGGTATAAACAAACCTACTGTGCTGTTAGTTGTGCAAAAATATAGCACATGTAGTTATGTACAGTACATAACACTTGATAATAAATAACTGTTTCGTGTTTATACTTTTTTAAAAAATATATTTATTTATTTACTTTAGTTGTACACAATGCAATGCATTTATGTTTACGTGGGTGCTGAGGATCGAACCGGGCCGCGCACGTGCGAGGCGAGCGCTCTGCCGCTGAGCCACAACCCCAGCCCGTCGTGTTTATACTTTTTATTATTTTATTTTGTTTTCATGTTTGCAGTACTGTGGATTGAACCCAGGGGTGCTTTACCACTGTGCTACATTCTATTCTTTTTTATTTTATATTGAGATAGGATCATGCTAAATTGCTGAGGTTGGCCTCAGACTTCTGATCCTCCTGCTGCAGCCTCCTGGGTTCCTGGGACTATAGGCGTGCGCCTCCAAGTCTGGCTTATTTTATTTTATTTTGTTGTGCTAAGGATTAAACCCAAGTCCTCTTGTATGCTAAAACCCTCTACCACCAAACTACATCCTTAGCCTCTATTATTATTATTTTAAAGTGTGCCTTTTTCTTTTTTTTTAAACCCTCAGTACTGGGGATTGAATCCGGGGGTTCTTGATTGAGCTGCCTCTATCCCTTTTTAAATTTTGAGACAGGGTATCTCTAAGTTGTACAAACTGGCCTCAAACATGCAATCCTCCTGCCTCAGCTTCCCCAGTAGCTGGCATAATAGGTATGTACAGTGCACATAGCAGAGTATGCCCATTATAGAGGAAAAAGTTAGGCTGGGAATGTAGCTCCATAGTGCTAGCCTAGCGTGTGTACTCCCTGGGTTTGATCCCCAGTACCACAAAATAGACAATGGTGTTTTTGGAGTTAGGTCTTCCTCCCTCAGTATATCTTTGTATAGTATATCTTTGTGTAGTAGAAAAGAGTTTATCTACCTACTAAATAGTAGATCTAACCCTGAGTTGTTGGTACCATAAAATCCACTAGTCTGAAACTACAGTTGGGATGAATAGAATGAGTTTCCTTGGTCAAGGAGAGAAAATGAGTTATTTAAATCATAAGTTAAAACTATCCTTTAAAAATTCCAGTACATCGCTGGGCATGGTGGCGCATGCTTGTAATCCCAGCACTTGGGAGGCTGAGGCAGGAGGATTGCAAGTTCAAAGCCAGCCTCAGCAATGGCAAGGCACTTAGCGACTCAGTGAGACTCTGTTTCTAATAAAAATACAAAAACGGGTTGGGGATGTAGCCCAGTCGAGTGCCCCTGAGTTCAATCCCCAGTACCAAAAAAAAAAAAAAAAAAAAAAGATGGCCTGTGGAATTAGGAGATATACTTGCAAATCATGTATCTTAGAAGGAATAACATCTAAAACACCTAAACAACTCTTATGACTCAGCAACAGCAATAAAAAAATCCTGATTAAAGAATGGGCAAAGAGCATGGTGGTGCATCTGTAATCCCTGCAGCTCTCAAGTCAGAGGCAGGAGCATTACCAGTTCAAAGCCAGCCTCATCAACTTAGCGAGGCCCTGAAAAACTTAGTGAGATTCTGTCTCAAAATAAAAAATAATATGAGCTGGGGATGTGAGATGTGGCTCAGTAGTTAAGTACCCCTGGGTTCAGTCCCTGGTACCAAAATAAAAAAAAGGGGAGTGTCAAGGACTTGAATGGACATTTCTCCAAAGAAAAGACACAGATGTCCAATAAGCACATGAAGGACATTTCTGTAATTAATGGAGAAACACAAATCAAAACTATAATGAGAAGTCATTTTTCACTTATTAGGATAGACACTATTAAAAAATAACAAGTACTAATGAAGTTGTGGAGGAATGGAACTCTTGTACACTGTTGGTGGTGATATAAAATTATGCTGCCATGATGGAAAGCGATATGGTAGTGCTTCAAAACATTAAACATAATGAGTTACTGCATGATCCCTTAATCCCACTTCTGGTATATATTTAAAAGGATTGGAAACAAATTTTTCTTTTTTTTTTTTTGAGACAGAGTCTTTTGCTAGGTTGCCCAGACTGGCCTCCAACTCATGGGCTTAAGTGATCTTCCTGCTTAAGGCAGGGTCTTGAGGAGTTATTTCCATACCCTACATCCATTGCCCTATTTTTCACAATAGCCAAGGGTTGGAAGCAACTCAAATGTTCATCTATAGATGAATGGATGAAAAAAAATCCTTCGTACCAAACAACAACAACAACAACAATAATAATAATAATTTTTAAAAAAGAATTTAATCTTTATTTTTTTGTTTGTTTTTATGTGGTGCTGAGGATTGAACCCAGGGCCTCACACATGCTAGGCAAGCGCTGTACCACTGAGCTACAATCCCAGCCTGAGTTAGTAAATTTTATGTGATTTTTTTAAAACTATAATTTAAAAATAAACAAAACCCACCTTTCCCTAACTTTAGAGTGGTGCTGGCATGGCAGTCAGCTGTATCCTCATATGAGATCATCTTTATATTTTTTTTGGTACTAGGGATTGAACCCAGGGGTGTTTCATCAGTGAGCCACATCCCCAACCCTTTTTATTTTTTATTTTTGCTTAGGGCCTTGCTAAGTTGCTGAGGTTGGCCTCCAACTTGGTGATCCTCCTGCTTTAGCCTTCTGACCCACTGAGGTTACAGGTGTGTGCCATCATACCCAGCAGTCTGCATCTTGTTTTTTAATTTTTTAAAAAAAATTTGTAGTTGTAGATGGACAGCATGCCTTTATTTTATTTGCTTATTTTTGTATGTGGGGCTAAGGATCGAACCGAGTACCTCACACGTGCTAGGCAAGCGCTCTGCCATTTGAGCCTCAGCTTCAGCCCCGGCCCCAGCTCCAGCCCCAGTCCCAGCCCCCATCATCTTGTTTTGGTGTGTCTGATAATTTAAGGGTAATAAAGGCATTTCTAAGGTTAGAAATGTAGTCACAGGTCTTTTTTTTAAGTTCTGTGGGATGCTGTTATTAATCTCCATTACTTTGCAATGCTTTTCCATTGGCTTTTTTTTTTTCTGTTGAATATTTTTAATCCCTCCTAGTTTTTATTTCAGAGTGAAATAGATGTAAAACAAGTGTATTGAATTAATCCATTTTTTTCTACTTCAGGTGTGATGATGATCAGATGTCAAATGATAAGGAACGGTTTGCCAGGTAATGTAGATTATTTTGTTCCTTGTTGTAGGAGTAGGCAATCCAACCATACTGAATTTTCATTTCATTTGGATGAGAGTGAATTTCCTATTCTGAAAGGTTCAGGCTTCAAACCTAGTGGTATATTTTATACATTACTTTTCTATATATGTGATAGCTATAGGAGTGTTCTTGCTAGGTGTCCACAAGAACACAAACTATGGATTTGTATGCATTTATTATTCAATTGGTACAGACACTGGAAAATCTGAATAAATAAATGTGTTTTATTCTTTAAGAAATGATGATAGAGGACTGGGGTTATGGTTCAGTGGTAGAGCGTTTGCCTAGCATGTGTGAGGTACTGGGTTCAATTCTCAGCACTGCATATAAATAAATGAATAAAAGAAAGGCAGATCAAGAACTAAAGATATATATATATATATGTGTGTGTGTGTGTGTGTGTGTGTGTGTGTGTGTATGTGTGTGTATATATATAATAAACTTAAATTTAAAATAAACTTAAATTTATTTAACTTACCTATCAAGATAATGAAGTGTATTTACTCTTTATTAAACACTAAATCCTTCTCAACTCAGATACTTGTTTTTCTTTTAGAAAGTTCATGTTGTATATTATTAAGCAGTAAGTTATTTCTGTTTTAAAAATTAAGTTTGTAGCAACCTCAGAAAAGTTAAAATCTTACTATTTCAAAATGCATTACTTAACTGAGCACTTGTATTTATTCATTGCTGATGCTGCCCATCTGAGAACCACTGTAAGAAACACTCTTTTGGAGAACTAAGAAATATCAGGCAGAAAAATTTCAAACATTCTGAAGCAGTAAGATGCTATCACAGGCTTTGAATTAGAGAATATCATACGAAATACTTGGTAGGGATATTTTTGTGATAGCATATAGAATTGATCAAAAAGTAGAACTGTAGTCAGGTATCCTCAGCACCACATAAAACTAACTAAATAAAATAAAGGTATTGTGTTCATCTACAGCTAAAAAAATTATTTAAAAAAAAGAAGAATTTATTTATCAAACGTACTTGAGGGGCTGGGGCTGTAGCTCAGTGGCAGAGCACTTGCCTTGAACATGTGGGGTCCTGGGTTTGATCCTTAGCACTGCAAAAAAATAAATAAGATAATTATTTTTTTAAAAAACCCTACTTGAAGTAGCTAATTATAAAGTATTTAGAATGTGAACCACTTTTTTTTTTTTGTAGTAAAGATTGAACCCAGGGGCACTTTAACCACTGAGCACATCCTCAGCCCTTTAAAAAAATGTTTTATTTAGAAACAGGGTCTCACTAAGTTGCTTAGGGACTCACTAAGTTGCTGAGGCTGGCTTTGAACTGGTGATCTTTCTGTCTCAGCCTTCCAAGTTGCTGGGATTACAGGTATCCACCACTATGCCTGGCTGTGAACCACTTCTAAAATGAGAAGCTAAACATAGATGTTTGCAGAATAATTTTTCAAACTGCATTAAAAGGTCAAACCATCTGTGATCCTAGCAGCTCAGGAGGCTGAGGCAGAAAGATAGCAAGTTCAATCAATCCCTGGTACAAAAAATAAAAAAAGTCAAGCCATCAATTAGTATAGGTGGTATAGGTCCATAGTCTGTTGATTGAAATTCTCAAAAGCCATGAAAACATGAACTGAACTACTTTAGTTTTCATTTGTAATGCTTAATATGAATATTTAAACATTCACACATCTTATTCAGAAATATTATAGTACATAAGGAATTGTGGTTCTGTAGTAATAGGAGTTAGTAATAGGAATTTACATATGTATTTCAAACACTTACTCCTTTAAGACATGATGTGTTAAGGTAGTTGACCTCACATATCCTTGGGAATTCAACAGAGAGTTTTTTTTTTTTTTTTTGGTACCGGGGATTGAACTCAGGGGCACTCGACTACTGGGCCACATCCCCAGCCCTTTTTTGTATTTTATTAGAGACAGGGTCTCACTGAGTTGCCAAAGTGCCTCGCCATTGCTGAGGCTGGCTTTGAACTCGCGATCCTCTTGCCTCAGCCTCCCAAGTGCTAGGATTATAGGCGTGCACCACCACACCCGGCTTCAACAGAGAGTTTTGAAAGGCTTAACAAGTATGAATTTTCTCAACTTCTTGAAAAAAAAAATTAGTTTGTTAAGGAACTATCTAGAGATAATAACTCAAGGAACATAAAACTCTAAAATACTTAATATTTTTATCTTTCTCTCATCAATATATATGATTTTTGCATGGTTCTCATTATTACTATGTTATTTCATATGTCTTGTTCTACTGACCATATCTTTATAAATTTTCCCATATATTGCTGAAATTATTGCTGCCCTTTTTTTTTTTTTTTTTTTTGAAATGAGTTTTTGCTATGTTGCCCAGGCTGGCCTTGAACTCCTGGGCTCAAGAGCTCAAGTGATCTTGCTACCCTAGCCTCCTCAGTAAGAGTGGGTTACAAGTGTACACCATAGTTATAGTCATTTTTCATAACTAAAAATTTAATCCTGTTAATATGCAATATTTAGACATTTTGCTTGAGGATTATCTATCTGAAATAGAGTTGAATACAGATACACTGATCTGCCAATACCTTGATGTTTTTTCAGTTGCCACCCACTCTGAACAGTATCTGTTTTCTGGAAAAATGTAGTGGTAATCCTTTTTCCTCCTCCAGGGGAGGAAGAGTTGATACTGAGGATCCAGCCATGTTATGGCTGTTCTGCAGAAAACGGTAAAGTGACTGAATTGAAATTAAGAATTACTTTAGGAACACATCAATGATAAAGGATATGCCAAAAACCTAGCTCTTAGTTACATAATTTCTCCACTCAAATATGGTTGGTTATTCTGTCTGAGTGTATGTGTTATGTGTGTAGGGGTAGACTTTTTGAGATCATTTGTTTTGACAACTCATCTTCAATTTATTCTATCTTTAATTTTTTCATTATAAAATAGCTCCTGTGGGTATAATTTTCTTTCCAGATTGGGAGCAGTATTTGAGAAGCATATTCCTGAATTTCCTTTGTTGTTTTTTGTTCAAGCTCTGTATATCCTTGGTCTCTATAGAGATTGATTTACAAAATGCTTTCTGTGTTCAGATCATATTAATTTATAATATATATTGGATTTGCTTTTATTTTGACATTTATCTTGTAAGTTACTTTTTCTCTGTCCTAACAGATGGTTTTGTAGATTGCAGGCAAGGTTTTGGCCTATATTTCCATTTCCTCCACTTCTCTACATGTGTTTTTTTTTTTTTTTTTTTTTCTTGTGGTACCGGGGATTGAACTCAGGGGCACTTGACCACTGGATCACATCCCCAGACCTTTTTTGTATTTTATTTAGAGACAGGGTCTCACTGAGTTGCTAAGTGCCTTGCCATTGCTGAGGCTGCCTTTGAACTCGCGATCCTCCTGCCTCAGCCTCCCAAAGTGCTGGGATTACAGGCGTGCGCCACCGCGCCCGGCTTTTTCTACATGTGTTTTGTTTCTTCTTTCTTTCTTTCCCTTCCTTTCCCTTTTCCATTCCTCCTTCCTTCTTTTTTCTTTCCTTCCTTCCTTCCTTTTTTCCATCTATCCCTTTTGTTTTAATTTTAGCTTAGTTCATTAATTCTGTTTTTAGGTCGGATGATGAGCAGAGCTCTGCGGATAAAGAGAGACTTGCCAGGTAGGAGAACAGTGTCTTTTAGCATGATGAAGCGGATGATGCTGCTTTCCTATTCTTTTTCTTACTCTATCTTTTCTTCCCCTTTCTCTTTATATTTTTCCTTATCTGTGGCAAGAGAGGACAAGATTTTTTAGAAGTTTGAGTGTAACAGGAACTTTGGCTTCCCCCATCAGAAAGTGGGTGAGTTGAGGGAATTTTACCTAGGAATTTAATTACTATGAGTTTTAAGTTTTATCTTTCCTCTTTATCTCAGCACGAAATTTTACAGAATCAAAAGGATTTAGAAATAATACAGCTGTGCTAGTTGGTTCTTTAGTGGGAAATACTTTTTTTAAAATCATAAAACCATAAGTATACCTGTATTTGTAGTTACTTCCCAGTATAGGCCTCAGCATTTACTCTTCACCTCTCCAGAAAACTCATTTGTATTTTCCTATGTAGATTCACAGCCTAGATTACTATGTCACTGGTGTTGCTTTGGTGATCAAATTCTTACTTGTGATTTCCCAAAAAGGTTTAACTCCCTTATGGCTATTTAAATAATCAGGTTTCTAGACTTACTGTCAGAAATCTTTTGGATACTGGGAAGACTGAGAATCAAATTTTAGGTGTCTCAAGCAAAGTAACTAAAAGTGGGCCACCTAGCTGGGTTTAGTGCCTCATTCCTATGATCCCGGCAGCTTAGGAGACTAAGGCATGAAGATCTCAAGTTCAAAGCTAGCCTCAGCAACTTAGTGAGGCCCTGAGCTATTTAGCAAGACCCTTTCTCAAAAGAAAAAAATTTAAAAATGGGCTGGGGATGTGGCTTGGCTGTTGTGTGCCCTTGGGTTCAATCCCTGGTACCTCCCCCCCCCAAAAATAAACAAACAAATAAATAAATAAACCTATGTGCTGAGACTTTTTTGCCATTTGGAAAGAAAACTCTAGAGTTCTCTTTCGAGACTATTATCTATAACATTGAAATACTGCAGAAGATATGTGCTCAAACTTTTCTGTTCTGGTCTCTCAGACTTGGGATGCCTTAGTAGGAAATACATCATTGATATAAACACCTACTTTTACTATTTTTTCCCTTCTCTGATTTACCTCTGTGAGCTGTGCCACAAGCTCATTTTGCTACCGTTTCAACCCATGCTTTCTACTAACAATTTTACTCTCTAGAAAACTGATTCAGCATGATGTGGCAAGGAAAGTACTGTATTGGGAATGAGGGCTGCCCTGGGAAAAGTCATTTGACCTCAGTTTACTCATCTCATAAAAAAGAATATTTTGTTAGATTAGTAGGTTTTTCTTTTTTTGACAAAGAAATTCTGTTCAAATATAATCCTTAAGTGGTAGTAGAAGAATTTAAAGGAGATTAAACAAAGTTGCTCAAGTAGAAGCAGACATGTAGTATGTAATTTTGGTTCTCTCCTTGAGGTATCTCCATTGAGGACACTGAGGAACCTCCTGGACTTTTCAGAATTCCTACTTGAAAACTACTGAGTTATTCTTCTTAATAGTGATATCATTCTGTCTCAATTTTGAGCTGAATCATTCTTTAGAGATATGGTATACTTATCATGGTGAGATCCAAATTGTCTCCAGGCTTTTAAGCATCCCCCTTCTCAACTCACTTTGTCCCAGATGGGGACCCATGTGGTATCTGCCAGTGTCTTAAGTTCAGTGCACAGGCACCACACCCAGATAAAGAAGTTAGGACTTTTGTGCACAAGTGGGACCAATAAAACTTCACGTCTTCCAATTTTGCCTTTTAATGTTTTAAGAGAGTAGTGTACAGCAAAGTAACATTTTATAGACCCATGACATCTATGCTATTATTTCTTATATCAGCTATTGAGCAATACACTTGTGTTGGCAAAACTTGGTCATTTTATTTTCTACCCTTAAAAAAATTAAATTAGGAAATATGTAATCAGCAAAGCTGAGATTATTTGTCATTTGGGAACTTCAGTAAGTGAAATTAACATTTATAAATACTATCATTTCTTAAAACACTTTTGTTCTAAGGAGTAGTTTACATAGAATGTAATGTTCCCAGAAGATGGAGGGAGGAGTTTGGTATCGGCTTGTTCTCTGTAATTTCTCTTCCATGCTTGCTCTGCATGAGGTTGGGAAACCTTATTTTAACTTCTGAGACTTAAGCATCATTAAACTAAAATATGATATTCTTCGGCAGCTCACTTGGTATCCATATTACTTTCCCTGCTACCAAATGACCAGATGTGATCACCTGGATGGGACTTCTCCTTTCTTTCTTAATGCAGGGAAAATCATAGTGAAATTGAACGGCGACGACGGAACAAGATGACAGCTTACATCACTGAACTATCAGACATGGTACCCACCTGTAGTGCCCTGGCTCGAAAACCAGACAAGCTAACCATCTTACGTATGGCAGTTTCTCACATGAAGTCCTTGAGAGGAACTGGCAACACATCCACTGATGGCTCCTACAAGCCATCTTTCCTCACTGATCAGGTCTCTGGGACTTAGAACTGTGAGAGAGTCTGGAATCTGTTTGAATCTGTTGAAAGTTGTAATTCATTTGGACAAGAATATAGCTCCTCAGGAAAAATTCAGACCATGGAAAAAAGAGTTTCAGTACTTGGCTATAGCATTTAGTAAACATTTTGGCGATGAAAAGCAGAGAAGAGTTGTGAAAACTATTTAGCAAGTTTTGTAGGTATTTTATTTTATTTTAGGTACTGGGGATTGAACCCAGAGTTGCTTAACCACTGACCACATCCCTAGCCCTTTTTAATATTTTATTTAGAGACAGGGTCTTGCTGAGTTACTTAGGGCCTTGCTAAATTGCTGAGGCTGGCTTTCAACTCGTGATCCTCCTGCCTCAGCCTCCCAAGCCGCTAGGATTATAGGCGTAAGCTACAACACCCAGCTTTTATAGGCATTTTAGAACTCAACTCATGAATACAACTTATAATTTAGAAGAACAGTAGAATCCCAGAGAGAGGAGACTACCATGTCTATGGAACCAATTGTTTTTAGGGTTATAGAGGATGAAAGAAATTTATTTCTGATCCCTGAAGCAGTTTTCAGTTTTAGTAATAGGAAGAGTCCAATAATTGTTTTTTTGTTTTGGTACCAGGCATTGAACCCAAGGGTGATTAACCACTGAGCAACATTCCCAGCCGTTTTTTATTTTGTATTTTGAGGTATGGGTCTAGCTAAGTTGCTTAGGGCCTTACTAAGTTGCTGAGGCTGGCTTTGAACTTGTGATCCTCCTCTCTCAGCCTCCCAAGCTGCTGAGGTTACAGGTGTGGGCCTGTGCCTGGCTAGGCAGTCATTGTTGTTTAGGGATGTGCTCTCTTACATATGATGCAATATGAGAAAAATAAGGCAGAAACACTTCCTGCCTTTTGAGAACTCAGTCTGAATATAAACATGTGAATAGCAGTAAACACATACAATTGGAACATGATAGGAAGATGCATACAGAGAAGAAATGGTGTTTTTTTCCTTATTAATAATTGTGTGTGAGCTGGGGTTGTGGCTCCGTGGTAGAGTGCTTGCTTTGCTTGCATGGGGCACTGGGCTCGATCCTCAGCACCACATACATAAATAAAATAAGTAAAGGTATTGTGTCCATCTGTAAGTAAACATTAAAAAAAATTTATGTGTGGCTAGATAAATGTATATTGGAGGGATGGCTAAAATGATAAGAATGGCCAAACTTGAATGAGGGTGGTTAATGAAAACATGTTTTATTTTGATTATTAAAAATAACAGGGCTGGGCTGGGGTTGTGGCTCAGCGGCAGAGCGCTCGCCTTGCACGTGTGCGGCCCGGGTTTGATCCTCAGCACCACGTAAACATAAATACATTCCATTGTGTACAACTAAAGTAAATAAATAAAAAAAATTATTATAAAAAAAAAAGTAACAAGGCTGGGGTTGTGGCTTAGTGGTAGAGCGCTCGCCTAGCACGTGCATGGCCTGGGTTCGATCCTCAACACCACATAAAAATAAAGGCATTGTGTACAACTAAAGCAAATAAATAAATATTAAAAAAAATAACAGATGATCATTTTGGAAAATACAAAGTATAAGTAAGAACAAATTTACCTGTAATGCCACCCTTTTAGCCAAAGAATTAGAAAGAGTGAAGGCATGTTGTTTGGGAGAAAGGAATTAAGAATTCTGCAAACAGAGTGGTCAGTTTAAAAGCACGTATAGCTAATTTTTATACTATGTTCATTAAAATAGGTAATTTGTTCTGTCAGTACCCAAATATTGGTAGTTTGCAAATATCAATTCAGCACACCTTTTGTAGGCAATCCAAGTGCTTTGTACTGTGAGAAGTATAAAGAATGATAAAGGATATAGTCACTGGTAGATACAGATATGTAAATAAATACATAAACACAGCAGCTGGAGTCATGGCTCAGTGGAAGAGCATTTGCCTGGCATGTGTGAGGCCCTGGGTTCAATCCTCAGCACCATATATAAATAAACAAAAGATCCATTGACAATTAAAAAATATTTCAAAAAATACTTAAACAAAATCTGTTCTATAATAAAAGTATAATAATGAGGATTGTAGAAATGAGATAAAGAAAATGAGGAAATG
The DNA here is from genome assembly GCA_025594165.1 of Tamias sibiricus. Lineage (NCBI taxonomy): Eukaryota > Metazoa > Chordata > Mammalia > Rodentia > Sciuridae > Tamias > Tamias sibiricus. The sequence continues at coordinate 114,119,982 of CM046658.1, read as the reverse complement.
GGGAGAAGTATTGTAGATTTTGGGAATAACTTGAACAAAAATTTAGAGGTGTGAAAGTGAGTTATTGAAGGAAAGTTAAGTGATTTAGCTTTTGGTAGGATTGGACCTGATGATGAAATATTTAGGTGATATGTTAAAGAATTTAGATTCTAATTGTTAAGCATTGAGGAGCCATAAAAAATGTATTAACATACCTATAGCATTTTAAGGATGAGGGTGAAAGCATTGAGATCATTTCATTAATCTTGGCATAAGATGATTAGGACAGTGATGTAGTATTGGAAAGCAGAATTGAGAACTGGAATGTGAAGGGAGAGTAGTTAGATTCTGAGGTTTCTAGTGTAGGAGGATGCTGTTAAGAAAGGGAATGCTGGGGCTGGGGTTGTGGCTCAGCGGTAGAGCACTCCCCTAGCACATGCGTGGCCCAGGTTCCATCCTCAGCACCACGTAAAAATCAAATGCATTGTGTACAACTAAAGCAAATAAATAAATATTACAAAAAAAAAGAAAGGGAATGCTTGAAGAGCACAGAGGATTATATTTTGGACAAGGATATGATTGTGGTTTTGAGATGTTGACATTGAGTTGCTTTTACATTGTCTACTTATAAATGTATAACAGATACTTGAAAATTTGGTTTACTGAAAGCTCAAGTAAAAAAAAAAAGGGGGTTTTCTGGGGATGTAGAGGAGGCAGGGAGGAATGGATATGATTCCCTAAGAAGAAACAATGGTATGAATAGAGAATAAAACCTTGGATATGAGCCGGGCGCGGTGGCGCACGCCTGTAATCCCAGCACTTTGGGAGGCTGAGGCAGGAGGATCGCGAGTTCAAAGCCAGTCTCAGCAATGGCGAGGCACTTAGCAACTCAGTGAGACCCTGTCTCTAATAAAATACAAAAAAAAAGGGCTGGGGATGTGGCCCAGTGGTCGAGTGCCCCTGAGTTCAATCCCCGGTACCACAAAAAAAAAAAAAAAAAAAAAAAAAAACAAACCTTGGATATGTCTGCATTTAAGACAGGCATGGTGGTACACGCCTATAATTCCAAGGGCTAGGGAGGCTGAGGCAGGAAAATTGCAAGTTCAAAGCCAGCCTCAGCAATTTAGGGGAGACCCTGTCTCAAAATAAAACATGGAAAGGGCTGGGGATATGGCTCACTGGTTAAGCATACCTGGATTCAATCCCTGGTACCAAAAAAAAAAAAAAAAAAAAAAAAAAAGACTTGAACAAAGGACAGAGGGTCTGAAGCAGAGGAAGAAGCAAAAATTGGAGTGTAGTCTCAGAAGCAGCTAGGGAACAATAAAATTCATAGGATAGAACGAACACTATCAGATTCTTTTGAGAGATTGAATTAAAAATTAATGAAAACCTAGGAAAAGGGATTTGAATTGTAAATTAGGAGGTCATTAGTAAACTCCTTCAAAAAATTAATAGGGCTGGGGTTGTGGTTCAGTAAGTAGAGTGCTTGCGTAGCATGTGTGAGGCACTGGGTTCGATCCTCAGCACCACATATAAATAAAGGTCCATAGACAACTAAAAAAAATTTTTAAAAAATTAATATAGTAGTTTAGAATTATCATTGCAATGGGATTGAGACATAATTGAAAGAGAATAGAGTCATTGAGTATAACATTGTTTTTGGTACAAGTAAGGTTGGCAATGAATGTTCTGACCAACTTGTGGGAAGATTCATATAGAATTGAGGAAACATTATGTTAATAGGCCTGAAGGGGAAGAGAAAGTGTGTACATTTGCTGAGAAGATCCTAAAAAGAGACCAGAAAGCATGGGATCAAGAAGTCAATTATAGTGGCGCACGCCTGTAATCCAAGCACTTGGGAGGCTGAGGCAGGAGGATTGCGAGTTCAAAGCCAGCCTCAGCAATGGTGAGGCACTTACCAACTCAATGAGACTTTGTCTCTAATAAAATACAAAAAAGGGCTGGGGATGTGGCCCAGTGGTCCAGTGCCCCTGAGTTCAATCCCTGGTACAGAAGTCAATTATTAGGGCTGGGGTTGTAGCTCGGTGGTAGAGTGCTCGCCTATCACATGTGAGGCACTGGGTTGGATCCTAGGTACCAAATAAATAAAGGTGTTGTGTCTATCTACAACAAAAACAAACAAACAAAAAAAGTCAGTTATTGTCAGTGATAAGCCTTTTTGTTCCCCTCTTGAGTCCTGAGATAATGAGGAAGAAAGAGGTGGATAGCAACATAGAGAAGTAGTGGCAACCATTGAAGAAGTAGCTATTGGAAAAAACTTTGTTGTCAATGAAGGTCATTTCAATTTAGGGTGGAAACCTGTGGCTATGGATCAGGTATGAGTCAGAAGTTGCTTATAGAAGTATACATATGGCATGAAGGATCTTATTTCTTCCCCTCTATAGAAATATTTGTTTTTTCAGAGTTCAATATTAACTTTATTTTAAATATTAAAGTATTGATATTTCTTTTCCTTGATTAGGAACTGAAACATTTGATCTTGGAGGCAGCAGATGGCTTTCTGTTTATTGTCTCATGTGAGACAGGCCGGGTGGTATATGTCTCTGATTCAGTGACTCCTGTTTTGAACCAGCCACAGTCTGAATGGTTTGGCAGCACACTTTATGATCAGGTGCATCCAGATGATGTGGATAAACTTCGGGAGCAGCTTTCCACATCGGAAAATGCCCTGACAGGTAAGAATTACATGGATGGGAAATGAATGGGAATTTTTTCTTATTTTTTCTGAAGCATCACAGGTATTTAAAGCTCTTAAGTTTATTTGTTGGATCTGGCAAAGCATCTAGTATTTTCTCCTCTAATGAATGTAAACAGTTTTTTTTTTTTTTTTTTTTTTTTTTTTTTTTTTTTTTGTGGTATCGGGCACTCGACCACTGGGCCATATCCCCAGCCCTTTTTTGTATTTTATTTGGAGACAGGGTCTCACTGAGTTGCTAAGTGCCTCGCCATTGCTGAGGCTGGCTTTGAACTCGTGATCCTCCTGCCTCAGCCTCCCAAAGTGCTGGGATTACAGGCGTGCCCCACCTTGCCCGGCATCAGTTCTTTTTATTCACATGCAGATTATCTACTTTGTGATTCATCCTTAGAAAATGTTTCTTTAGTGATTATAAAAGTTTATTTTTGCCTTAATATTATTGTAAATAAAACAGTAAACTCGAAGCTTAAAATATCTCCCTCCATACTAAAAGAGTCACCTATGCTTTTATATCATTTGTGTGAATAATTACATGGCATTTTTTTCTACCCACTTGTTCTTGGCTTTGTGCTAGGTTCTGTGATAACAGATTTTTATTTTATAGGGGAGTTGCTATTGGTCAATGTATAAAATAGTATATTGTTGTTGTTGTTTATATCTGTACTGTTCCCTTCCCCACATCCAATCCCCCATTTTAATGCTTTGGTTGTATACATGCCTTTATTTTTATGTAGCACTGAGGATCGAACCCGGGCTGCTCACATGCTAGGCGAGCATTCCACCACTGAGCCACAACCCAAGCCCCCCCAACCCCCATTTTAATGCTATTCAGTCCTTTTGCCAAAGTTTGGCTGGAAAGAAAAATGTCATTTTTGTTCCCATGTCAACTGCAGAAAAAAATTTTAAGTAGAAGCAGATAAAAACTGCTGGTTAAAATAAAAAACAATCCCCAAACATCATATTAATGTTGGTCTTTAGTTTTTCCCTCTTTTAAGTTTTTGTGGATTTTTTTTTTTTAAGTTCTTCCTTTTCTCCAAACATTGAGACAGATGTATGTTTATGGAGCATATTAAATTTCATGGTTTTTGGACTGGGGTTGTGGCTCAGTGGTAGAGCACTTGCCTAGCATGAGTGAGGCACTGGGTTTAATTCTCAATACCACATAAAAATGAATAAACAAGCCGGGCGTGGTGGCGCATGTTTGTAATCCCAGCACTTGGGAGGCTGATGCAGGAGGATTGCAAGTTCAAAGCCAGCCTCAGCAATGGCAAGGCACTTAGCAACTCAGTGAGACACTTTCTCTAATAAAATACAAAAAAGGGGTGGGGATGTGGCCCAGTGCCCCCGAGTTCAATCCAGGGTACCACAAAAAAAAAAAAAGAATAAGCAAAATAATGGTATTGTGTCCATCAACAACTAAAAAACAATTTTTAAAAAAAATTACGTGTTTTTAAATCAATGACATTTACTTTTTTTGTGTGTATGATCAGGAATGAGAGTATAGCTTTGCCTCTTACTTTCTACCACTACTTTCCACTCCTACCTTCTCTTCCACAAAGTTATTTTCAGTGCTGCCTTTGAACTTAAATGAGAATTGAAATAATTTAGACTTGAAAAAATCCATCTTTGCTTGGTCTATTCTGTTATAAGCAAGGAGGTTGGAGGGCATGCATAGGATTTGTACTTGCTTTTAGTATCTCTTCTGCCCTTTCCCACTCACAAAAATACACTCCAGGTTGTTTTTCACATTTTTCTTCAGGGCGTATCCTGGACCTAAAGACTGGAACAGTGAAAAAGGAAGGTCAACAGTCTTCTATGAGAATGTGTATGGGTTCAAGGAGATCGTTCATTTGTCGAATGAGGTGAGTGTCAGGCTGAGGATTACAATTTGGCATAGACCCAAGAGCTCAGGCTTTTTATTTTTTATTTTTATTTTTTCGGTCAGAGAAGTTAACATTTTAAATCCAAGCTTCAGTTCTATTAAATTTAACTCTTCAAGACCTAGGTGAATCATAACATAGAATAAAGTGTTCGGTAAGGGAACTGACATTATCTGAATTATCTGAATCCCTTCCATGCCAGACAATATGATCAGTACTTTATGTCTGTTATCTTATAGCATTCCTATAGCCACTCTATAAGGTTAAGATTAATGGTTAACCATTTTTGCTGATTAAAAAATGGATTCAAAGCAAGATTTCCTGGGAAAAGTATAAAATTGAATATTATATGACTTAGTGGTTTAGAGTAGCCTCTAGATTCGAACTGCTGGAATTTGTTTTAATCCAAAGTATTCCATGGATTTGAATTCTGGCTTTGACCCTATCTTTTGAAATCTCAGAGAAATTATCTGACTTTTTTTGTGCTTTGATTTTTATCATTTGATATTGGAGGTAATATTAATTCTGACCTCATGAAGTTGTTATGAAGATTGTATGAATTAATATATGTAAAGATATTTAGAACAGAACATAGAACATATTAAACCATGTAAGTTTTGTTGTTTTTATTTTAAAGAAATGAGAGGGAATGTAGGATTGGAGGGAGTGTCCCAGCATAATGGACATGGCTAATGCAAAGACATAGGCAGGAATGAGATAAATAATAATGAAATGTAGTAAATAGATTAGGTTGTGATTAATGAAGATCAGGAGTCAGCAAACCACAGCCCTATTTTTATAAATAAAGTTTTATGAGAACATAGCAATGCCCATTTGTTTACATATTGTGTATGGTGGCTTTCATGCTGTAATGCCACAGGTAATTGGTTACGATGGATGTATTTCCCACAAAGCTGGAAATATTTACTATCTGGTTCCTTTTTTTTTTTTTTTGTACCTGGGATTGAACCCAGGGGTTCTTAACCACTGATCCACATCTCTAGTCTTCCCACCGCACCAGTTTTTTTGTTTTGTTTTTTAATTTTTTTTTAGTTGTGGGTGGACACAGTACCTTTATTTTATTTATGTGGTGCTGAGAATCGAACCCAGGGCCTCACACATGCGAGACGAGCACTCTATCACTGAGCCACATCTCTAGTCCTCCTATCCCACCATTTTTTTTGTTTGTTTTTAAATTTTTTTTTAGTTGTAGGTGGACACAATACATTATGTGGTGCTGAGGATTGAACCCAGGGCCTCACACATGCAAGACGGGCACTCTATCACTGAGCCATAGCCCCAGCCCCCCCACTTTTTTTTTTTTTAGTTGTACATGGACACAATACCCATTTAAATATTTATTTATTTTTATGTGGTGCTGAGGATCAAACCCAGTGCTTCACATATGCTAGGCAAGAGCTTTTCCACTGAGCTACAACCCCAGCCCAAACCCCCCCTCCCCACCCTTTTTTTTTTTATTCTGAGATAGGGTCTTGCTGAGTTGCTAAGTGCCTCACTGAGTTGTTAAAGCTGGATTTGAATTTGCCATCCTCCTGCCTCAGCCTCCTGAGTTGCTGGGATTACAAGTGTGTGCCACCGTGCCCGGCTACTATCTGGTTCTTTATAGGAAAGGTCCACCAGTTTCTGATATAGAGAATCTTCACATTTGAAGAACATGCAATACATTTTTTACTTTAAATTCTTAGTTATAAGCTTTAGAAATACCAAACTTGATTTATCTTTATCTATCCTTATTTTTTTTAATTTATTTATTTGCTTTAGTTGTACACAATGCGTTTATTTGTACGTGGTGCTTAGGATTGAACCAGGGCCACGCACGTGCTAGGCGAGCGCTCAAACCGCTGAGCCACAATCCCAGCCCCAACAATACTCTTAACAATAAGGATAGATAGGGCTGGGATTGTGGCTCAGTGATAGAGCGCTCGCCTAGCATGTGCGCGGCCCGGGTTCGATCCTCAGCACCACGTACAAATAAACCCATTGTGTACAACTAAAGCAAATAAATAAATATTTTAAAAAAAAGAGTATTGTTACTTGTTTTCTGTATTGTATCCAGAGCCTGTTATCCTGCTGGTACTATGGAAAGTTCATTGATCATGCAGCCTGATTGCTTTTAATCTCTGTGTTCATTGAAACAGGTGTGGCAATAGCTCTGTGGACTCAGTCTCCATGAATAGATTGAGCTTTGTGAGGAACAGATGCAGGTGAGGTCCTAAGACGAAAGGGATGATAGAAAGCTTTACTTTTTCACCCAACTTACTGTAGTCCTTTCTTCAGTAGTCCTTACCCTTCTCCCTTATCTCCCACATTTTTGCTGGCAGTAGTTTGCTGAATTTTAAAGATTCACTTGCTCATCTTAAAACAGGAAGCTGCCTACTTCTTTATCTGTTTTCCTCTTTTAATAGAACTTTTAATTGTTCTGCTTTGGCAGGGCTTAAAATTATGGTCACTTTTTGGTGAAAAGTTCCAAGCACTTATTATCCTGTTTTCTAAACACCCAAGAGTCTAAATTTAAAGGTACTAAGGGCAGCATTGCCCTTTAAGATTTACTTTATAAGGTTTTTCTCCTGACTCCTCTAACTCTTCTAGGAATGGACTTGGCTCTGTGAAGGATGGGGAGCCTCATTTTGTTGTGGTCCACTGCACAGGCTACATCAAGGCCTGGCCTCCAGCAGGTAGGAAAATTGGCTAGTGATTTCTCCTTTGGTGTACTTGGTTCCTCAGAGAGTCCAAATAAGTTATCAACATTTATTATGTATCTGGTATATACAATGTATTTTGTTATAAATTGAAAGATAATAGGACAGATGGAACAGACTACTTCCCATTCATTACTGAGTTTATATTCCAGTTGGAGAGATGAATTACTTAAATTTGAAAATGACTCATTATTGGCTGTGTTACAGAATGTGTTTCATTTTTTTTTTTTTTGAGACAAAGTCTTAGTGTGATGTCCAGGTTGGCCTTGAAATTCTGGGCTCAAGTGATCCTCTTGCCTCAACCTCTTGAGTAGCTGGGACTATAGGTGTGCACTACTATGACCCACCTAGAATGTAGGTTTTTTTTTTTGTTTTTTTAATATTTATTTATTTATTTTAGTTGTACACAATGCCTTTTTTATTTTTACGTGGTGCTGAGGATTGAACCCGGGCCACGCACGTGCTAGGTGAGTGCTCTACCGCTGAGCCACAACCCCAGCCCCTAGTTTTTGTTTTTTTTAAGGTACTTTTTTTTTTTGAGACAGGATCTCATGAAGTTGCTGAGGGACTTGCTAATTTGCTAAGGCTGACCTCGAACTTGTGATCCTCTGTCTCAGCCTCCCAAGTTGCTGGTATTACAGGCATGTACTAGTGCCTCTGGCTTGAGAATGTAGTTTTTATTTTATTTTTATTTTATTTTAGTTGTAGATGGACACAATAACTTTATTTTATTTATTCATTTTATATGTGGTGTTGAGGATTGAACCCAGTACCTGACACATGCTAGGCAAGTGCTCTACCACTGATCCACAACTGAGAATATAGTTTTTAAATGTGCAAATTCATAATAATGTATACTGGATACCTAAGTTCTAACTAATTGTTGTAAAGAAACATTGACATTTAATGCAATTAATTGAGAAAGCTTTGTAAAATAGGTGCAAGACTTTGAGGAACAAAGGAAAAATGTTGTCTGCAAAGGCTTTAAAACAGACTGTGAGTCGATTAGAGTTATTTGAATTTGAGGTTAAATGAAATATGACCAAGGTGGTTGGGGTACAGGGATCGTCTTTTTAAATCGACTTGTGAAAGTTTCCAAATGTAGACAGAAACTAAGAGAAAAGAGAGGCAGAGGCAAGGTGGTATATTTGAGAAGAGATTAAACTTCAATTTGGAAAAACCTGGATTTGATTTCTAGCATTGTTATTTATTAGCAGTATAACTCAGGATAAACTGCTTGAATTTTATATCAGTCTTCTCATCTATAATTTGGAGATGAAATATCCCATATTGGTTTATTGTGAGGATTAGATTTTTTTTTTTTTTTTTTTTTTGGTAGCGGGGATTGAACTCAGGGGCACTTGACAACTGGGCCATATCTCCAGCCCTTTTTTGTATTTTATTAGAGACAGGGTCTCACTGAGTTGCTAAGTGTCTTGCCATTGCTGAGGCTGGCTTTGAACTCGCGATCCTCCTGCCTCAGCCTCCCAAGTGCTGGGATTACAGGCATGCGCCACCACGCCCAGCTGAGGATTAGATTTAATATAAGGAACGCATCCAACCCAGTGTCTGACATATGGCAGGCACCCAATAAATGCTGCTTAATATAATTAAGAAAAATTAATTTTAAGTAATACAAGTAGTAATGTTTGCACTTTTTGGTCTATATACTGTATAAATCATACATTTAAGGTACGAGGTGATATTTCATACTTCTATGTAGCTATTAAGGAAATGCTAACTTTTTGGATAAATAGAACATAATGTTGCAAAGAATGGGGGGAAATGTACTTTTCTTCCCTTTCCAAGTAAGACAGTGGCTTCTCTCTTTTCCGAGGGACATAAATAATTATTGGTGTTTATTATAGTCAATTTTTATTGTTCATTTACTTTAAAAGTCACAGGTTAGGTAAGGTATCTGTTCTCTGCCAGTGATATAATCACAGAATTGCAGCCTTAATATGTATTTTTTTAAACTACTTTGGGTGAGACTTGCTTTCCAGTTAAGTATAATTAGTATGGATAAAAAATATATTAATTCATATATACATGTAGGTATATAAAATACTTGAAACAATATTTGGCATTTATGGTAAGTTTTGTGTAATTGTGCAACTCTCTATTGCTTTATACCTAGACTCTTCATACCTAAATGTATTTTGTTTTTGTTTTTGTTTTTTTTTTTCATTATTTAGAGAATACTTTATTAGTTTCTGTAATCAAACCCACGTAGATAAGACCTTACATATTTAATACAGTGCATTACCCCTGTACAAATGGAAAAAAATTAAGTTTAACATTTCTAGACCAATATGGCTGTTAATTTCTGTACAATGCCAACTCAACATGGTAATCTGGGATACTTTTTCCAAAGTTGACAGCACAGCTAAAGTTTCCAAAAATTCAAATTATATATATATGTATATATATATATATTTACATTTATGTAAAAAGTCCAATAATAGCAGTATGTTATGCATCAATAGCAGCAACAGCTTTTCCAGGTTCTGCAGTCATCTGAACAAAATTATAGAGACATTCAGCACACTCCATTAAAAAAAAGGGGGGGGAGTAAAAAAACAAAAACAAAACAAAACCTGAGAAAACAGCAAAGTTCTGTTACTGTTGTGATACCTGGCACCATTTTTTTTTTTTTTATTAGCTTCTCAATCATCATCTGAAAAGAAAACATTCTAGAGTAACATCATTAAAAACAGCTCTGATAAAGCACGGTCACTACTACGTATCATAAAGCAGGTACAAGAGGTTTTACATTCACAGAGTATGATACAGTACTGTCCTACATCTACAATACTAGAGGATACAATTAAAAAGGCAATTATTTGAGACTTGATTCTACTTTTCCAGCAGAGGGCCCAAAGGATGGTATGACACAGCTCTGTAAAGAAATGTACTTCCTTAGATTTCCTTTCATTGGCGGCACAATTCCAAGTACTCACTCTCTTCATGAACATCAGCTAAAAACCGTTTTAAAACAAAACAAAACAAAAAAACCAAAAACCTAAATGTATTTTGAATCATTACTCACTTGATTTTTTTAAAAAAATATTTATTTATTTGGTTTAGTTGTACACAATGCAATGTATTTATGTTTACGTGGTGCTGAGGATCGAACCCGGGCCGCACATGTGCTAGGCGAGCGCTCTACTGCTGAGCCACAACCCCAGCCCCTCACTTGATTTTTGAAGGCATTTGAGTTTGAGATCTCTAAATTCTTTTTATTTATTTCACCTTCCAAAGGTGTTTCCCTCCCAGATGATGACCCAGAAGCTGGCCAGGGAAGCAAGTTTTGCCTAGTGGCCATTGGCAGATTGCAGGCAAGTATGAGTTTTCCACATCTATATTTCTCTTCAGTTAGAAGAAATCTCTTTCAGTACTTGTTCATGTTAATTTTATTTTACTCTACCACTGAGCCAAATGAAGAATCCCATACAATTCCAAATATTTGAAGAAGTTTGGCATTCCTAATGAACATTGTTACTCTTGGATTTAGCAGAAGTTCAAGAGTGTGATAGAGCAGGTTGGGGTTGCGGCTTAGTGGTGGAGCACTTGCATGGCATGTGTGAAGCACTGGGTTCGATTCTCAGCGTCGCATACAAACAAATAAAATAAAGATTCATCAACAACTAAAAAATATACATACTTAAAAAAGAGTTTAAAAATAAAGAGTATCATGGAGGGAAATCTTTTCCCCTTATATCTTTTTGTACTTCGTGTGTGTTTGGTGGGAGTGTGTGTGCTGGGGTTTGAACTCAGGGCCTCATGTATGTTAGGTGAGAACTGTACTATGAGCCACATTTCCCCAAGCCCTCTTATCGCTCTCTCTTTTTTTAAAAGAAAATATTTGTTTTAGTTGTAGTTGGACATAATATCTTTATTTTATTTATTTATTTTTATGTGGTACTAAGGATCGAACCCAGCGCCTCGTACGTTCTAGGCGAGCACTCTACCACTGAGCCACAACCCTAGCCCTTATCTCTTTTTTGTTGTTATTGAGATGGGATCTTACTCTGTTGTCCAGGTTAATCTTGATTTCCTGGGCTCAAGTGTTATTCCATCTTAAGCCTGCTAAGTACAGAGACTATAGGCACTTGCCAGCACACCCTGTTCCCCTTATCTTCCTTACTTAAACTTTATGATGCTGAATTTTCTATTTCCAATTAATTTCCTTTGCCCCTGAACAAAAGAGGAAGGATCCTTTTCATTTTATCAGTACATTACTAACAATAGAGAAATACAATTGTTTTGATACTTTTCACAAGTACAGAATATGTTTCTTGGACCATAATTTTCCTATCTGAATAATGAGCATAGCCTAGTCAGCTAAAAGGAAGTGGATTTTTCATTTTTTCCTTATTTTACTAACTTGGTTGAGTATATGTATTGGAATAGAGCTAGATTTTATGCCCTCTCTTCCATTTTTTGCTTTCTAGATAAAAGGTAAAAGTTCGGAAGTTCTGTGAGTCTCATGTCTATGCAATACTCATGGGGAGATTAGAAAATGTGTCTGCAAAGAATGGTGTCATTTTACCTCAATTTTATCTTTCCACTCTTAGGTAACTAGTTCTCCCAACTGTACAGACATGAGTAACGTTTGCCAACCAACTGAGTTCATCTCACGACACAACATTGAGGGGATATTCACTTTTGTGGATCACCGTTGTGTGGCTACTGTTGGCTACCAGCCACAGGTGAGGAGCTGCAACTGTTACATCACTGATACTTAGGCCTGTGTTTTCCCTTGCCATTGTTGAGGTTATACAATTATCTTATTCCAGAGATAGCCAAAACATATCAACTCTAGTTCAGAAAAAGAGTTGATCCTTTTCTAACAGTAGCTAAATTTATCCTCAGCTTCTTAACAAAGCTATCAACATCTGTAGAAGTATAATTTGTGAAACCAGGCAGGAGCAGCAGGTATAAATATTATTTATCTTTTTTTTTTTTTTTTTTTTTTTTTTGTGGTACTGGGGATTGAACTCAGGGGCACTGGACCACTGGGCCACATCCCCAGCCCTTTTTTGTATTTTATTAGAGACAGGGTCTCACCGAGTTGCTAAGTGCCTGGCCATTGCTGAGGCTGGCTTTGAACTCGTGATCCTCCTGCCTCAGCCTCCCAAAGTGCTGGGATTACAGGCATGCGCCACCGTGCCCAGCTTATTTATCTTTTGTTACTAATATTAATACAGATAATAATTCAGAAGTACTCATTTTAATTAGCTATACTGGTATCTCTACCTTTAGATAATTAGTGTAATTATGCAAAGGAATAATAACCCATAAAATATACAAATTTAGCACCAGTTATTACAATTTACTCATTCAACAAACCAGTGAACTATCTCTGAATTGACTTATATACATTTTCAAAGCTGTTGAAATCAGGGAGCTTTTTTTTGGTTGTGACTTTGTGAAATCCTGAAAATGAAGAACAAAGTTGGAGGTTTTTACTACCTGTTTCAGAACAATGTGGTGTTAGTGTAAGGATACATATATAGGATAGATATAAGGATAGATATGTAGATCGATAGACATATAGTCCAGAATGGAGTTTATTTTTATATTCAACCACTTTTCAGCAAATGTGCCAAGTTAATTCAGTGGGGGAAAGAGGTATTTCTAACAAAAGGTGATAGAATATTTGGATATCCATATGATATACCAAAAAAAATAAAAAAATAAAAAAACCTTAGACCTACCTACCTTACACTATCCACAAATATCAACTCAAAGACCTAAATGTACAAGAGCTAAAGTTATGAATAGACTTCTAGGAGAAAATATTTGTAGCTTTGAGTTAAGCATAGATTTTTTTTTCATATATTACTAAAAGCATGATTCAACAAAGAAAAATATTGATAAATTGAATTCCATTGAATTAAAATTCACCCTCTTAAAAGGAAGTCATGGTGGAGCACTGTGGTGGTGCACGCTTGTCATTCCAGTGACTCAGGAGGCTGAGTCAGGAGGATCGTGATTTCAAAGCCAGCCCCAGCATCTTAGCGAGGCACTTAGCAACTCAGTGAGACCCTATCTCTAAGTAAAATACACAAAAGGGCTGGAGATGTGGCCCAGTGATTATGCGCCCTTGGGTTCAATCCCCAGTACCAAAAAAAGGAAGTCATAAAGAAAGTGAAAAGACCAGGCACAGACTGGGAGAAAATATTTGTAAATCATGTCTGAAAAATAATTTGTATTTCAAATATATAAACAACTCTTTAGGATAAGCAACTAGTGAAAGGGGTACAAGGTTTGATATTTCAGTAAAGAAGAAATATGTATGGCACATGAAAAGATGTTCAAAATCATTAGTCATTAGACAAAGGGGAATGAATGAAGCGCAGGGAGAAGGGATGGGAATGGGAAAGACAGTAGAATGAATCAGACCTAACTTTCCTATGTTCATATGAATATATGACCAGTGAAACTCCATAGCATGTACAACCACAAGAATGGGATCCCATTTAGAATAAGTTATACTCTGTGTATGTATGATATGTCAAAAAATGTTCTACTGTCATGTATATCTAAAAAGAACAAAATTAAAAAAATTAGTCATTAGTAAAGTGCAAATTAAAACCACAGTGAGGTACTATCATATACACCAGAATGGCAATAATCAAAAAGTGTTGTTGAGAATGATGAGAAGCTAAAACTCTCATACATTGTTGGTAGACAAGTAAATGGTGTAGCTACTTTGCAAAAACATTTTGGTAGTTTCCTAAAAAGCTAAATATGCCTATATCCTATAATTTGGCAGTTCTGCTCTTGTATGTCTACACAGGAGAAATGAAAACATGTTCACAGAAAGATGTGTGCATGAATATTTAAAGCTGTATTAATAATAGCCAAAAATTAGGAACAATCTTAATGTGCATTAGTATTTTATGAATTAATACACAAACTATGGTGTATCCATGTTAGAATACCACTGAACAATAAAAAGGAATAAAGTGCTAATATATACAACAATGTTGATGAACTTCAAAAATATGCTAAGTGAAAATAGCCAAACTCCAAAGTGCATATTATATAATTCTATTTATATGAAGCTTCTAGAAAAGGCAAAACAAAGGAGTTGGAAAGTAGGTCAGTGGTTGGATAAGGGTTGTCTTACAGGTAGCACAATGGAACTTTTTGATGTAGTGAACATGTTCTGAAGCTGGATTGTGGTAATGATTGTACTACTATGTAAATTTACTAGGAACCATCAAATCATGTGTTTAGAATGGATGAATTATTTTTTTAAAATATTTATTTGTTTGCTTTAGTTGTACACAGTGTGTTTTTATTTTTACGTGGTGCTGAGGATTGAACCCGGGCCGTGCACGTGCTAGGCGAGTGCTGTACCACTGAGCCACAACTCCAGTCCCAGAATGGATGAATTACAAATGTGAACTGTACCTGAAATCTGTAACAAATGCTGTTAAATGAGAAGGAGAAATGTGCTAGAAGCCAGCTGCTTAGCACATTCCATCTTTTTAATTTTTCCTTCATACTTTCTTTTCTTTTCTTTTCTTTTTTTTTTTTTTTTTTTTTGTACCTGGAATTGAACTCAGAGGCACATTCTCAGCCCCTTTTGTATTTTATTCGAGACAGGGTCTCACTGAGTTGCTAAGTGCCTCGTTGTTGCTGAGGCTGGCTTTGAACTCGTCATCCTCCTGCCTCAGCCTCCCAAGGGCTGGGTTTACAGGCATGCGCCACCGCGCCCGGCCATACTTATTCTTTTAAATAAGAGATTTTAATAAAATTTCAATAAAATACTATGTTAAAACAGTAATTACCATATTTGTACAGAAATTATTTATCTCTAAAACCATTGGTTATATGCCTTACTACAATTCATAGTAGATCACTGTGAATTTATGTTCTATTTGTATTTCATCCTAACCTTGAGGGCTTTCCCTTGGAGAGTCTACTTCCTACCTAATTCCCTTATCATTTTGTTCCCTATTTATTATGCTTCCTGTAGGAACCAATTTACATGTTTTATTCATTTCATTTTATTTATGTGTGTGTGTGTGTTTTAGAAGAGTCAAAGTTGAGCCACAACCTCAGCCTTTCGGCCCGGGTTCAATCCTCAGCACCACTTTAAAAGTAAACACATTGTGTACAACTAAAGCAAACAGACAAATATTTTTTAAAAAAAGAAGAGTCAAAGTTATTTGGACTCAGAGTTTCGGAGGTTTGGTCCATGGTCAGTAGATTCCATTATTCTAGGCCTGAGATGACTCAGAATATCATGGCAGAAGGGCATGGTGGAGGAAAGCAGCAGCTCAACACATGGCAACAATAATTAGAGAGAGAACTCCGTTCACCAGGATAAAATATGAATCCCAAAGTGAACTCACTGATTAGGTCAAAACTCAGTCTAATCATTTTACCTCTGAAGCTCATCCCCATCTCACAATGAAAAATACATTTAGTCCATTTTCTTTTCTTTTCCTTTTTTTTTTTTTTTTTTTGGCGGGGGTGGGTACCGGGGATTGAACTCAGGGGCACTCTGTGAGTCACATCCCCAGCCCTATTCTGTATTTTATTTAGAGACAGTGTCTCACTGAGTTGCTTAGCACCTCGCTTGTGCTGAGGCTGGTTTTGAACTTGTGATCCTCCTGTCTCAGTCTCCCAAGCTGCTGGTATTACTGATGTGCACCACCGCACCCGGCTCATTTAGTCCATTGTTTAAGAGTCCCCATAGTCTAGTTCCAACATTACCCAAAAGTCCATGTTTGGAGTCTCCTGAGACTCAAGGCAAACTCAGCATGAGACCCTGTAAAAATCAAAACCAAGTTACATACATCTAATATATAATGGCACAGAGTAAACATTTCCATTCCACATGGAAGAAAATAGGGGCATAGAGCTGGGTGCAGTGGCACATGCCTGTAATCCCAGTGGCTTGGTGGCTGAGGCAGGAGGATCGCAAGTTCAAAGCCATCCTCAGAAAAAGCAAGGCACTAAGCAACTCAGTGAGACCCTGTCTCTAAATAAAATATAAAATAGGGCTGAGGGTATGTGTGGCTCAGTGGTCAAGTGTCCCCAAGTTCAATCCTCTGTATAAAACAAACAAACAACAACAACAACAACAACAACAGAACATCGGGGCATAGAAAGAAAGGATGGAACCAAAACCAGATCACAATCCAGATGGGCAAGTTCTATAAGCTCCATGTCCATCATCTCGGGCACATGGCATCATAATGTTTTCTTCAAAGGGCTTGTGTAGTTCTTTTCCCTCTGGCTTTGGTGGTTGTAGCCTACATGGCCTCTCTCTTGGCTGTTTCTGCTCAATTTCTCAGTTTTCCTCAACAGATATCCATAGCACTAGCATCACTTAATCTTGGGCTTTTCCACTGCAGCTTCCGTTTCCTTTTTATATCTTTACACATCAACTTCTCAGGGGCTGGCTACAGGGACTCTGACCCTGCTACACTTTTCCTGACTTCCCAGGCTTTTCCTTTGAAACCTTAGTGGAAGCCTCCCTGACCCCCTAATTCCAGCATCTTGCACAACTAGCACCACTTGGTTGATGCCAAGGTATGCAGCCATCTCAAGCAGTTGCCCAGCCTTCTGGAACTCTGCTGCAGTAGCCTCTGAGTGCCTGGTGGCTAAGCATGGTGGAACAACTTCCTAGGCCTCTTGTGTAAGCAGGGTGCACCTATGGTCTCTTCTCAAAGGAATCTTTACTTTTACCTCCTTCATACTTACATTTCATCTTATCTTAAGACAGAAAATAAAATCCAAGTCCTCAGATGATTGACCAGGAAAGTTAGATGACCATAAAAGTGTGTATCTTACTCTTCTTTCTCCCTTCCAGGAACTCTTAGGAAAGAATATTGTAGAATTTTGTCATCCTGAAGACCAGCAGCTTCTAAGAGATAGCTTTCAACAGGTAACATTTTTTTCTGGTTTGGGTCTGAAAATGTATATTTATTTTATTTTTTATCTGTTTATCACATTACTTCATACTGATTGACCACTGATTAGTTGAGCACTATAATGGGCACTATAGATAATACTTGGAAATTATAGATAATGTCCAAGTTATTTCTGTTTGGTTTTGGTTCTTTACTGTTTTGTGTCCAGTTAGCCATCCATAAGGAACTGTCTTCAAAGTATTTAAAATATTGTAGGCTTCACTAATCTGTAGACTGTAGTAGAAAATGTGTTTCATGGAGTTCTTTTATAGGTGATTGAGAGTTAAATGAGTTCTCTCTCTTTTTTTTTAATTTTAATTTTTTCAGTTGTTGATGGACCTTTATTTTTATGTGGTGCTGAGGATTGAACCCAGTGCCTCACACATGCTAGGCAAGTGCTCTGCCGCTGTGCCACAACCCCAGCCCCTGACTCACTCTTTCTTTCTTTCCTTCTTTTTTTCTTTCTTTCTTTTTAAAAAATATTTATTTGTTTTAGTTGTACACGATGCCTTTATTTTTACGTGGTGCTGAGGATTGAACCCAGGCCACGCATGTGCTAGGCAAGCACTCTACCACTGAGCCCCAGCCCCAGCCCGACTCTTTCTTTAATATTTATTTTTTAGTTGTAGTTTGGACATAATACCTTTGTTTTACTTATTAATTTTTATATGGTGCTGGAGATTGAACCTAGGGCCTCACATGTGCTAGGGGAGCACTCTACCGCTGAGCCACAACCACAGCCCCTGACTCTTTTTTTATTTATTTTTTTTTTAAATATTTATTTATTTACTTTAGTTGTACACAATGCGATGCATTTATGTTTATGTGGTGCTGAGGATCGAACCCGGGCCGCGCACGTGCAAGGCGAGTGCTCTGCCGCTGAGCCACAACCCCAGCCCCTCTTTTTTTATTTTTTTGATGCTGGGGGATTGAACCCAGGACCTTGTGCATGCAAGGCAAGCACTCTACCAACTGAACTATATCCCCAGCCCCGCCCTGACTCTTAATTATAATTTTTAAGCCTTAGTTCCTGAAAATACTTGGTGAATTTAGACTCCGTTTTAGATATTGGTTCTCACTTTACATTAGACAATTTTTTAAATTTTAGTGGTATCTTTATAAATACATTTGTACGTAATAATAGTACTTAAATAGTACTTAAATTCAAAGGGTCTTTGGGAAGATTTTAAACAAGAAAAATGCAAATAAGGGATATAGCCCAGTGTCTGACACATATAATTTCAAAATGTTAACTTGCTAATATTACTAGCTTTTTTATTGTTAGGGAGAATCAAAAGATTATTTTCTATTCCATAAGACTAGAAAGCAAAATAATCTAAAATTACTTTTAATTATTTTTGGGGTACTTAACTTTTAAAACATAAGCCAAACAAGACTAAAGTCAACTTGGTTTTATATATACAAACTTTTATTGAGACTATGAAAACAAATTCTCAGGTTTGGGAAGAAAAACTGGGATTTGCAGAACAGTATAAGCCATATTCATTGTTATTAAACTCAAATTTCTGTTGTAGATTTATAAAGTAGCACAAGTATCTTTCAGGGACTTTTCAAGGAAATTGGGGAAACAGTATTTCTCTCCTGGAAATAATTGTTATCGCTGTTTGACTTGGACTAGTGTGGTTAGATAGTTTGAGACTCTGGGAAGAAATGTGATAAATATATTCCTTATTTAATAACTTAGTTTTCTCTCCTTTGTATTGTTTTAATATTGAAAAAGATGAGTGTTTGAAGGACAACAACTAAAGAGTTTTAGGATTATGGAAATGGGAAAATTTGTTTAATTTTCTAAAAACAAATATCTCTGAGTTCTATTGATGGCATGAAAACCTTTTCAGGTAGTGAAGTTAAAAGGCCAGGTGCTGTCTGTCATGTTCCGTTTTCGATCTAAGAACCGAGAATGGCTCTGGATGAGGACCAGCTCCTTTACTTTCCAGAACCCTTACTCTGATGAAATTGAGTACATCATCTGTACCAACACCAATGTGAAGTATGTACCCTTTAGCCCTTTTCTAATGTTGGGATTTCTCATGGCCAAGTCTGCTTATCCTTATTAAGATATTTCCTTTTCTTCCTTGTTTCCATAAAGAAATATACCATTAGTTTGAAGTTCCTGATTTTCTAACTTCTTACAGGATTTGATGTAGTTGATCAAGGTAGAATAAAATTTTAATAAGCAATAGTTCAGAGACTTTCATCTTCAAATAAAAAGGTTCATATTTCAATTTTATCGGCCCTTTCTAGAAAGGATTTTGTTTCATATGCTAGTTTAATTCTTTAGTTTGGCAGAATTTTGATCACTAGCAGTGTTGGGCATACACTTTCTGTGAAGGAAGTCCTGTACCCACTGTCAGGCTTTGTGGGCCATATAGTTTTTATTGCACCTACTCAACTCTGCTTTTTTTTTTTTTTTTTGATACCAGGGATTGAACTCAGGGGCACTCGACCACTGGGACACATCTCCAGCCTTTTTTTTTTTTTTTTTAGATATTTATTTATTTACTCTAGTTGTACACAATGCAATGCATTTATGTTTACGTGGTGCTGAGGATTGAACCCTGGCTGCGCACGTGCAAGGCAAGCGCTCTGCCGCTGAGCCACAACCCCAGCCCCCCCAGCCCTTTTTTGTATTTTATTAGAGACACGGTCTCACTGAGTTGCTAAGTGCCATTGCTGAGGCTGGCTTTGAACTCGAGATCCTCCTGCCTCAGCCTTCCAGGTGCTGGGATTACAGGCGTGCGCCACCATGCCCAGCTCAACTCTGCTTTTGTTGTATGATGAATGTAGTCATACAGAAATGATGAAAGAACATGACTATGTTATAATAAACCTTTATTTACAAAAGTTGGCAATGGACTGATTTGATACATGGATCGTGGTTTGCCTCAGGGCATAGTTATATTTTACTCTTTCATAAATTTCTGTTCCTCTCTTTGGGCTTTCTTTCTCAGCCTTTTAAAAACAGTTTTTGAAATACATTTCACATACCATATTGTTCACCCATTTAAATTGTACAATGTTTTTAAATATATTACACAGTTGTGCAGCAATTACAACAATCTTAATTTCAGAACATTTTCATCCCGACTAAAAGAAGTCCCATACCCACTGTCATTCTGCATTCTTCCCCTTCCCTCTAAAGCCCTACGTGCCCTCTAATTTGCTATCTCTATAAATTTACGTGTTCTAGACATTTTCATATGGGTAGAATCACAGAATACGTGGTTCCTTTGTGATTGAGCTTTCATTTAGTATAATGTTTTCAAGGGTCTTTTATGTTGGAGCATATATCACTATTTTCTTTTTATTGTCAAATCATGCTCCATTGTATGGATTTAACAGGTTTTGTCTGTTTATCAGTTGATAGACATTGGGTTGTTTATACTTCTTGGCTATTAAGAATGCTGCTGTGAACATTTCTTTTTTTTTTTTTTTTAATTTTTTTGTAGTTGTAGATGGACAGAAGCCTTTGTTTTATTATTTTATTTTATTTTATTTTTTTGGTGCCAGGGATTGAACTCAGGGGCACTTAACCACTGGGCCACATCCCCAGCCCTTTTTTGTATTTTATTAGAGACAGGGTCTCACTGAGTTGCTAAGTGCCTTGCCATTGCTGAGGCTGGCTTTGAACTCATGATCCTCCTGTCTCAGCCTCCCAGGTGCTGGGATTACAGGTATGCGACACCGCACCCGGCTTATTTATTTATTTTTATGTGGTGCCGAGTATCGAACCCAGTGCCGTACGCGTGCTAGGCAAGCGCTCTGCCACTGAGCGACAGCCCCCCCCCTTTTATTTAAACGTTTACTTATTTGTTTTTAGTTATAGGTGTACACAATACCTTTATTTTATTTTTATGTGGTGCTGAGGATCGAACCCAGTGCCTCATGCATGCTAGGTGAGCGCTCTACCTCTAAGCCACAACCCCAGCCCCTCCTGTGAATATTTCTGTACTAGGTTTTGTATGGATATGTTTTTATTCCTCTTAGTATATACCCAAGAGTAGAATTTTGGGTCATACCCTAATTCTGTTTAACCATTTGAGGATGTGTCAGACTGTTTTTCAAAGCTTTCCCATCATTTTACATTCCCACCAGCAAAAATGGAGATTTTAGTTTCTCCACAGTCTTATCAACACTCACTGTTGTCTTTTTTATTATAGTCACTCTAATGGATATCACTTGTCAGATTACTTCTTTTTCATTTAATCTACTTTTATAAAACTGGCTTTGAACCTGGCTCTTGAAGAATTTCCAAGTGTACATTATCCCTGGCTATAATAGTATTGTCCTGTTCATTCTGTAGTACTTGTATAGTTTAATTCTTTGCTAATTTACTTAGTAAAATGGTGGATTGAGTTAGAAAATTTTATAAATGTAAGACTTAAGTGTATGTGTGGTCTTGATCATTATGCTTTTTTTTGCATATTTATATTACATAACAAACTTTATTTTGTGTTTCCCTTTTGTTTAAATTTTGACATACTTTTTTTCTGAACTTATTTTGTTGTTGCAATACTAAGGATCAAACACAGGTTTTTTGTACATGTTCAGTAAGCATTCTACCATGGAGCTCTACACTCCCAGCTCCAAATATTGAAAATTTGAAGTCCTTTTAAGGACTTCAGTTTTGAGAAATAACTGATTTCCCCTCTTTTACATACAATTTTCCCCTGACCATGATTAATTTTAGTTTTTAATATTTTATTTTGTTTTCTTTGTGGTGCTGGGGATTGAACCCAGAGCCTTGTGCATCTGAGGCAAGCACTCTACCAACTGAGCTATATCCCCAGCCCAGTATTTTATTTTTAAAAACAAATATTCCTGTTTATTTTTTCTTTCTGGTAAATATTATTTGTAGAAAATTTTGAGGGTACTGAAAAATATAGAGAGAAGGAAAAAATATTTCTTGCCCTCTAGATAATCTTTGGTAATATTTCAATACAGGCACTTACAGTTTTTTACCTGAGTTTTAAAAACACAGTGTACGGATGAACACACACCCACATCAACCAAGTATTGAATAAGTAGGAGAAGTTACAAACTAAACATGATGAATTAACCCTTATGCCTTAGGACTGTTTGTATTTGTACCGTTTGTCAGTAGTGTGATTTTTGTTGTTGTTGTTGTTGAAACTGAGGTCATAGGTTACTTATAGGATTAAACTGATTAAACTTTAAAGAAGATCTATTAGTGATTGCCCCACCTACAGATGCATCTATACAACAGAATTATATTTCTTTTTTATTCCCATTATTTGCTCTTGTCTACTTTATTTTCACAGGAATTCTAGCCAGGAACCACGGCCTACACTGTCCAACACAGTCCAGAGATCACAACTAGGTCCCACAGCTAATTTAACCCTAGAAATGGGCCCAGGGCAGCTGGCACCCAGGTAAGAAACGGTAAAATAATCATGTATTGAGCAGTCACTAGGCTAGGTGTGGTGGCCATCTGCAGACCCACTTTGTTAGATGGTTGTTTTTTTTTTTTTAAATTCCTTTTGGGCTGGGGTTGTAGCTCAGCGGTAGAGCGCTCGCCTAGCACGTGCGCGGCCTGGGTTCGATCCTCAGCACCATGTAAAGATAAACGCATTGTGTACAACTAAAGCAAATAAATAAATATTTAAAAAAATAAAAAAAATTCCTTTTCACCAGGTTCTTTTCTTTTTTTTAGTATTGGGGATTGAACCCAGGGGTGCTTAACCACTAAGTCACATTCCCAGCCCATTTTATTTTTTGTTTTGAGACAGTGTCTCACCAAGTTGGTTAGGGCATTGCTAAGTTCCTGAGGCTGGCTTTTAAAACTTGGAGATCTTCCTGCCTTGACCTCCTGAGCCTGCCACCAGGTTCTTTTTCTTTCTCTCTCTCTCTTTTTTTTTTTTTTTTTTGGTACCAGGGATTGAACCTGAGGCGCTTAACTTAACCACTAGCCACATCCCCAGTCATTTTCATATTTTATTTTGAGACAGAATCTCACTAAGTTGCTTAGGGCCTAAGTTGTTGAGTCTGGCTTTGAACTTGTAATCCTTCTGCCTCAACCTCCTGAGCTGCTGGAATTATAGGCATGGGCCACTGCCTGGCAACACTGGGTTCTTTTTAAAAATCTTTTTTCCCATTTCTTTCCTCACTGACCTTGAACATACAGGCAGCAGCAACAGCAAACAGAATTGGATGTGGTATCAGGACGAGATGGACTAGCCAGCTACAATCATTCCCAGGTGAGTGTGTCTACTTTCATGAAGAGGATGGTGAACATTTTCTTAAAAACAAGTCCCCCTCTGCCAGTTGGACTCTATGTGTATTTTATATCAATTTTAGAGTAGTTGAATTGTCATGCTAAACCCTTAAATGATTATTTTATCATTTTACTCCATAGGTTTCTGTTCAGCCTGTGACAACTTCAGGGCCAGAACATAACAAGCCTCTTGAGAAGTCAGATGGTTTATTTACCCAGGATAGAGACCCAAGATACTCAGAAATTTATTCCAACATCAGTGCAGGTATGCTTCTTCCTTAATCCTCTGTTAAATTCTCATTTAGCTCACTTACTGATGGGCCTGCTACTGCCTTATCAGTAATCTTCCAACATATTTCCATTTAATCATAATACTTCATAAGTAAGTAGGAACTTGCTGAACTATATACTACAGCCCCTTGACTGGCCCTCCCCTGACTCCTTTTGGTCTACAGATCAGAGTAAAGGCATCTCCTCCAGCACTGTCCCTGCCACCCAACAGATATTCTCCCAGGGCAACTCATTCCCTCCTACCCCCCGGCCGGCAGAGAATTTCAGGTGAGCCCCATATGTGTGTGCTGCTTTACAGGGCGCTGAGGGATTCATTTGATGAATCCAAGTTTATTCTTCCCTTGCTTTCTCTGTTTTTTTCAGACAAAGCAGTGGAGCTTATAGGGCCTAGCGTGAGGCAAAGAAGCTGCTTTTCTTCCTCCTGTTTCTTTGCACCTGTCTTATTGCCATGTTCTAGGTTCCATCTCTTTGTGTCCTGGTCAGTGTGTCACAGCTGTCAGTCTTCCTTGTTTTTTCCAAATTTTGTTATCAAGTTCTCCTTAACGCCAAGGAAGTCAAAGGGATCTAGGAATACCACTAGATTATCCTTTGATTCCTACCTTATCTGATAAATCCATCCTTTTAATACTTTACTTCATCATTTGTTTACTTCTAGGAATAGTGGTCTGGCCCCTCCTGTAACCATTGTCCAGCCATCATCTTCTGCAGGGCAAATGTTGGCCCAGATCTCCCGCCACTCCAATCCTACCCAAGGAGCAGCCCCAACTTGGACCCCTAGCACCCGCCCAGGCTTCTCTACTCAGGTAAATCTTCTCATCTTTCTGTGCCTATGTGTTTGTTTTTAGTTTAGTTAGATAGGCTTTTCTCCACACGTAAAATTTTCTTTCTTTTTTTTTTTTTTTGGTGCCAGCGAATGAACCCAGTTGTGCTCAGCCACTGAGCCATATTCCCAGTCCTTTTTAGTTTTTATTTTGAGACAGAGTATCCCTAAGTTGTGTAGGACCTCACTAAGTTGCTGAAGCAGGCTTTGAACTTGCTATCCTCCTGCCTCAGCCTCCTGAGCTGCTAGGATTACAGGATTACCATACCTGGCACACCTTCTAATTTTCTTAAGAGCAGCCAGATAATTAAAACACAGATAATCCAAAAACCTCATTAGAGTCCATAGTTTTCACATATTTACCTTTAAATTGGAATGGCTCATGTAGAACATTTAGAGCAGGTTTGATTTTCAGATTTATTTTGGAGTAAATTCTAAGAGTTTTATCTTTGTTTAGAACTACATAATATAGGAATAAGCTGGGCGCGGTGGCACACGCCTGTAATCCCAGCACTTGGGAGGCTGAGGCAGGAGGATCACGAGTTCAAAGCCAGCCTCAGCAATGGCAAGGCACTTAGCAACTCAGTGAGATCCTGTCTCTAATAAAATACAAAAAAGGGCTGGGGATGTGGCCCAGTGGTGGAGTGCCCCTGAGTGTTCAATCTTTGTTACCCACCCCCCCCCAAAAAAAAAAAAAAAAATATATATATATATATGAACAAAGGAGAAAATTGCTAATTTTATATAGTGATACCTATTTACAAAAAGGGAAAATCCTTATACATAATGAATGTTAAGCCTAAAGCAGATATTTTTTATTATATTATCATGTTTATATTATATAATATTTTAATAAAGTAAAAAAAAATCAAAACCAAAAGCAGACTCCAAAATTATTTTTGCATTGTAATCTCAACTGTGTAAAAAATGTACCGGAAGACATCTCCATCAGCCAAGGACATTGGTACTGAGGATAATTACTACAGTAGTTGGTTTCCAGTACTTTGATGAAACCAGGAAGGCCATGCCTTTGGGATGTCATATTATTGGAGCATTCATTATCTCCTGGGGGTTGCAGCTCTCTAGAAGTTTGCTGTGACAGAACCAAGAAAGATGGTATTTAAAGATTTCTACAGATATTGTGATTCCATGAAAGATTTTGAGGAAATAAAGGCTGGTGTCATGAGGGCAAAATATTTTGGGAATAAATAATTTCTTTGGATTTAGTTTCACAAAGTTTGTCTCTAAACTAGGTGCAGTGGCATACGCCTATAATCCTAGCAACTCTGCAGGCTAAGGCAGGAGGATTGCAAATTTGAGGACCTGAGCAACTTAGTGAGACGCTGTCTCAAAGTAAAAATTCAAAGGCTGGGAATTTGGCTTCAGTGGTAAAGCACCCCGGATTCACTCCCCATTACAAAAAAAACAAACAAGCAGTTTGTCACTGATCTATTTTCCAGTACTATGAAACATGAGTACATGAGCTAAGGAATAGTTTCTATTGATAAATAAACTTTGAACAAATATTAAAAAAAGAAAAGAAAAACTGGAATTATCCAAAAATGTTAATCATGGCTCTCTCATGATAGAATTATGATTCTTATTTTGATTAATTCTTATTTTTCTTCTTTTCAAATATTTCAAAATGCATGTGGATTACCATTCTGGGGAGAAAAAAATATGTTTAGGGCTGGGGATGTAGCTCATTGGTAGAGCACTTGCCTATCACATATAATGCCCGGAATTTGATCTCTAGCACTGGGGTGGGGAGTGGGGGTATTAAAAAAAAAAAAAAGACATTAGGAACAAGTACATGCAGAACAGACTGAAAAATAAAAGGATATAAAATGCTTTTTTATGTGTATATATGGCTTATTAAAGCCTCATTTTATTTAGCTTTACAGTTTATAAAATGCATTTATTTAATTTTCACAACTTTTATTAAATGCATTGTTTTTTGTTTTTTGCAATTTTATCTCAGCTGCATAAAAAATAGTGTCAAGAGGGGTTGGGAGTTAATAGAAGAAATACACAACTGGAAATAAGTATGAACTTGATTCAGATGAATATAGTGATTGGCAGAGTAGTGACTCATAAGAAATGGCATGTGTAATAATAATAACATTTCATTTATTGTGTTCTCTATGTCTTTCTGTCTTTAGCAGGTGGTGACTCAGGCTACAGCCAAAACTCGTTCTTCCCAATTTGGTGTGGGCAACTTTCAGACTTCATCCTCCTTCAGCCCCATGTCTCTTCCTGGTGCTCCCACTGCGTCACCCGGTGCTGCCTCCTATCCTACTCTAACCAATCGTGGATCCAACTTCGGTAAGTTCAGACCAAAAGAAGGATGACAGGAAGATCACACCACTAAAGAGAAGGAGAAAGGATTTTATAGTTAAAATGGTTTGCCTGTGTCCTGGATGTCCTGACCTAAATACCTACCTACATGAAAAATACTTTTGCACATATAACAAGCATGCAAAATATTGTAATTTTTACATAGATTTTACTATAAAAAATTTTTTTAAAGCTTATATATTTAATGGCATGCATCTAAATAACCAAAGTGCTCTTAGGAAGGAGCTATCTAAAGAAGAAAAGTTAATTGGGGACTGGGTTTTGACATAGAAAAGGCATTGATGAAGGTAACCCAGGTAAAATTATTGACTTGCATTTAGCTTATGTACTAGTTTTTCTTCTCCAGTAGAATTAGTAGGTTGAAGTTGTTTATTCTTACTGTATTTCTAGCTCCTGAGACTGGACAGACTGCAGGACAATTCCAGACACGGACAGCAGAGGGTGTGGGTGTCTGGCCACAGTGGCAAGGCCAGCAGCCTCATCATCGTTCAAGTTCTAGTGAGCAACATGTTCAGCAGCCATCAGCACAACAACCTAGCCAGCCTGAGGTCTTCCAGGTGAGAGTGTAAAGACTTAAGAAAATCAGAAACTAGGAGAGAGAGGATCAAGGAGGAGAGATAGAGAAGGAAGCATGCCTTGGTTGAGGTGTGGGCAGAGGGTGTGGAGGAGAAGATAGAGGGGATATATAGGGTTTAATGTTAGTAATTGAGAACATCTTGAACTTAGTGTGATGTCCTTTAAACAGACTAGACAAAGTAGTGATGTGAAGCACCATGCAAAGATGCAAAAGGAAGTTATTTTAGCTCATTCATGAGGATCCATATCTTTATTTCATAGTAACTTTAGGTTTAAAATAGGCAGAACAAATTTTTTAAGTGTGTGAAATGAAAATACTGAATATAGCTCTAACAGTCTATTTCTACAGAGTGAGTGGAGTTTTCAAAGAAATGAAATGACATTCCCTCAGCCTCTAAATAAGAATTATAATTTATCACGAGAGAGCCATGGTTAACATTTTTGGATAATTCCAGTTTTTCTTTTCTTTTTTTAATATTTGTTCAAATTTTATTTATCAACAGACACTATTCCTTAGCTCATGTACTCATGTTTCATAGTACTGGAAAACAGATCAGTGACAAACTGCTTGTTTGCTTTTTCATAATGGGAAGTGAATCCAGGGGTACTTTACCACTGAAGCCAAATCCCCAGCCTTTTGAATTTTTTACTTTGAGACAGCGTCTCACTAAGTTGCTCAGGTCCTTAAATTTGCAATCCTCCTGTCTCAGCCTGCCTCAGACATAGGAATGGCTAGTGTAAAGCACAGATTGAAAGAAGGCAAAACAGCTTTTGGTGGAAAACAAATAGGATAAGAGACACTCCATATGTCTTTAGTGGGTATATGAAATGTGGGAGGCATATTTTTCCTCCCTTTGAAAATATCAAAGACTAGAAAAAGGAAAATGTGCGAGTGTATGGGAAGAAAGAGACTGGACTAGGGAAAAAAGTCTGTAATCTAAAGGAATCAGTTGCTGAGAGTCAGGAAGGCTGAGAGCTTAGCACAGCAGAGACCCTTTGGGGTCAGGGATAGGGTACAGGGGAATGTTGGGAGGCAACTCAATAAATGTAAATGTATTTTTTTTCTCTCCTTAGGAGATGCTGTCTATGCTGGGAGACCAGAGCAACAGCTACAACAATGAAGAATTTCCTGATCTAACTATGTTTCCCTCCTTTTCAGAATAGAACTATTGGGGTGAGGATAAGGGGTGGGGGAGAAAAATCACTGTTTGTTTTTTAAAAGCAAAACTTTTGTAAACAGAATAAAAGTTCCTCCCGCTTCCTTTCCCTCACCCCTAAGGGATATTCCCTTTCCCTTCTGAGATTTCCTTGCCCTTCCCTTCCCTTGCCTCTCCAAGGTAACAGTTATAGAAGAAATGAAATGAATCCCCCAGGCTTTTGTGACCCTTTGAAAATTTGAGGCTCGGCAAGGTTAGAATGCCTTTTCTTATGTCTCTTGACCAGAAGTTAAACAGCAATGATTTGTGCTAGGGTAAGGTGCAGGTTAGAACCTGATGTCCATTATTTGCCTTGGATACACTATGGCTTTTTTGGAAGAAATTCTGAATAGAGTGGAGGAGAGGAGAAATGTCCTCATATTTGAGGACCATGAAACATGGTAGGTATATATGGGGCTTTGGGAAGTGAACATAGGCCCTTTCTGCTACCTGTGAGCAATTCCTCTGGAGAGAAATGTGAGAATGAGTGAGTGTTTATGTATGTATGTGTGTCTGTATGTGGCACGCATGTTTCTGTATTTCTTTCTCCCTGTTAGGGAGTTATGCAAAATTTGTCAGATTTTTATCTTTGTGCTCTTCAAAGAGCCCTAAGAAGATAAATCTTCCAGGTATTTTCCACTTAGTATTGCAGCCAAAGAGTGTTTTAAATAAATGTCTTTGCTGCACTTATCTGTGCTCAGCTAATATGCAACTATAGGCAAAGTCTTCTGTTGATATGGTTGGTCTCTTAAACATGTTCAGTGATAAAGCTGGATTACTTCCGCTTTTGGTGCTCTCACCTTATCTGGAAGATCTGCAAACATGACTGAAATAGGCTGACAAACACTTCCAGAAACCCCAGACTTGGCCACACAGATAATGCTGCATTTTTCTGTCAGAATCACACATTATATGTGTTCTCTGGAGCTTATTTTCTGCATGGAAACTCAACTTCTTGGATTAGTAGTCCCAGTGAAAATTTTCACTGTTGGAATGTAAACCAAATACAAAGCCCTATTGTAAAGTAGCCTCTTTCATCTCATCCTCAAAATATCCTGTATAGTAAGAAACAAATTTAGGTTCCTCCTGGGCCTATAGTTCTTTCCTCTCTGCTCCCTTTCCAATCTTGAGATTGGGTTTTGCTTTAGAATGCAAGTATAATAACTTCATGTGTTAGGTGGGGCATGCACTCCTATCCCAGCAGGATTAGTTGGTAATTATAGCCATATAAATACAGGTAACTACTCTCACCCTTTGCCTTCCTCAGGTAAGTCATATATATCAGCCTTTTAAATTTTTTTTTTAATTGGCTTTGGCTGGTATCTAAGTGCAAGACGGAATTAATAAGTGAAGAATATTAAGTTCATTCATAGAGGACTGAGGAACAAAGGTGTCCTTGGAGAGGCTGAGAGAATGTCATTTCCTGGGTTTCCCTCCCTTTTGTCTTCAGTCTGGTGCCAGATGGTGGAATGGAAAGGAGACAATTTATTTTTTTATTCTATGTGCACACATACAGTATACATATATATTTATATCACAATTTACAAAACCAAAAAGTTGAGTTTCCAATGGAATCCTTGTTTTTTAATAATCGACTGTTTTTAAATGTGATCAGGACTATAATATTGTACAGTTATTATGGGGCCTTGGGGGAAGGGGAGGGCAGGGAGAACATGCTCTGGGGGGTTTTGTTTCTGCTTTTCCTTCAGGGTTTTATTTTTGATTGTTCTGTTTTTTTTTTTTTTTTTTTTTCTTGTTGGCCATTTCTGTATTGCTGGCATCTGTGCTAAGCCTTACAGTGGCAAAAATGATGACATGTAGCAAAGATTTTAAAACAAAATATTTTTTTCCTTTTGTAAAAATTTCTTGTGTTGTGTGATCTTGATTGCGGCTTTATTATTCCTTTTCGGTCAGAAACCAACAGACACCCACAACTAAAGGGAGCCACTGCTTGAGCTTCAAACACACAAGCATAAAGCACAGTGTTAGTCTTTAATTTCAGGAATCAGAAATCATAGGGCCCTGATAACTCAGCACCCCTCCTCCTCACTTGCCCTCCTGATCTTGACACATTCTGAGTAAAATTCATCAGGGACATTCTGACCACATTGGGTGGGGGTGGAGTTGCCACACCCATGAGAGAGAGGGGAAGAGTTAGGACTTGAAACCATTAGGCATACATCTGGATGCCTTTCCCAGTATGTGCTTTGGATTAAAAAGGGTGAGGAATTGGGAAATTTAAACTGTTCAAATCTGGGCCTGGTTTCCCCCTAGGACCATGTGGTTCATTAGCCTCTCTTAAAATTCAGAGGCATACAATGAGCCTGAGTTCTTGAGAGTAAGTTTGTGGAATTCAGCTAAGAACTGAATCTGAATCCCATGCATTATCCTTTCTATTCCAGTGACCCTCTTTCCCCACATTTGTTTATGGAATAAAATGGATCTTGGGGGTGTGGTTTGGTAACTGAATTAGACTCTTATGATCTGTCACATGCCTGGATTTGGGGGAAGCACTTGGAGAAGCTCATGTGACTGGACCTAGATTGGGGATTTTAATAATTGAGACATACTCATCAGACATCCACCATCTGAAAGTTTTAGCAATAGAGTCACATGTGAATCCATCAGTCCATTGATTCAAGTGTTGTAAATAACCAGGAGTACAGTTTCTGCTGCCTTTTAGAACCAGTTCATCTAGACTTTCTGGGCAGATCCTCCCTCTGCAAAATCACATTAGGCTAGGTAAGCTATTCCCCTGCCTGGAAAACATAACTTTTAACCAACAATATCATAAAATACAATTTTGGAGCTTATGTCTTTCCTTATGTTATTTATTTCTAGCCTTTTGTGTTTCTTCCATCATCCCTGAGGTAAGGATAGACACAAATTTGAAAACAGGTTTCACTGTTAGGATTTTAGGGAGGTAGGTCATAACAAGAAAAGGGTAGGGAAAGATGTAATCCCTTGATATTAAAGGGTTTTAAGGAAAGATGAGGGAAGACTAGAGTTATGTGTCTTATTTCCCCAGCAAAGGAAAAGGTAAGCCCCAACTAGAGTAATGTGTACTGATATCTTTTCTCTGCCTCTAAAGAGTCAGGTAAAACTCAAAACCTACCTAGCAACTCTCCACCCTAGTACACTGCAGTGCACACAGAAACATTGTGCAAATCTGCTTCCTCCTTCCTTCCACCCTAACCCCCCTTTTCTCAACATTTCTATCCCCGCCTCTCTCCCTCATCCAAATTTTCCAGCCAACCGCTAGAGCTGACTTCCGCAATCCTGATGGAATAAATCTAGCTCTCCTAGTCTTCCACCCACATTAGCGACACTTCCTGTCTAAAAGGAGCCCAGACAGCAGATTCCCAGCAGCAGGTAACATTTTTGACTTCCTAGATTTTTTTTTTTAGCTTATCATTTCTGCCAGTTCTCTATTTTAAGAGTATTAGGGATGTCGTGAGTTGGGGATGAAAGTAAACTGTATAGGCTCTGCATATGAAAACATGCCCTTCTTAGTTCCTTTCCTGGCCAAATAAAATCTGTCTGGAAATCTTCAGGATTCCTTGTATGATTTGTATATATGCATACCTGGTTGTTATTAAAAGCAAAAAAAAAAAAAATTATGGAATCCTTTATGCATTCTTCAAAAAATAGCCTCTAGAGTTTTTTGCTTTTAACTACAGAGAATGAGGAGGAATGGTACCAGTAGGTGGTAACTGGGTATTTCTGCTCTGAGACATCTCCAAACTTTTTAACACTCCAGTTATTAAATGCCTGGCCAGAAATTTAACACTGGTTTGTAAAGATTACATAAAAACGGACTATACATTTAGTTCATGCAAGTCTTAGACTTGCTAGAGACTGCAAATTGTTCTTAAAACTGAAGGATCTGCAATTAAGCCAATTCAAGAAAGGAATGAAACTTCACTTCTGAAATGCTATGAATTTAATCATCATTGAAAATGCTTTTCCATCCTGCATTTTAACTTTGGTTCTGAGGCTTTTGCACTGTGAGGTAGTCACAGATTTTTCATTGTTGGAAAAAGAAAAGAAAACCTACCCACAAACATCTGGTTAAGATTAGGGCAGTTTCCGGTCTATGGAGGGAGTGGGTATGAGAAAGGAAGAAGAAATGCATAAAGAGAGTGAGGAGACAGTAGACATCTCATTGTTAAATAAGGAAATGCCACCAACTTTTCCCTTGTCCCCTCCTGACAAGATCTGGAAAAATATCAGAATTAAGGCAAGTAAGTAACAAATGCCTTGAAGAAATGATTAGGAAGCAAAATGTAGCTGGAAATCTTTCCTATGTGTATTCTCCAGCCCATTCTCATTTTGCACTTAATTTGTCTATCTTCAAACTTGGAGAGGACAATGAAGAAAACAAGTGCTGAACCCACTCATCCAATTTCCACTCCATTTCTGATTGTAGTGTGTGTGTGATTGTTGGTTCAATTTCCCTATGTTAGAATAGTTTGAACTAGATGTACAAGCACATGATGGAAACCCAACCTCTTCCTGTCGTTGTTTTATCATATAAAGATCACTTTCAATTCCTTGCTGACCTCCCTTATAGAGCCAAGTTTCCCTGTGCCACATGGTTCCAAGGAAGGGGTTTTTATCTTTGGGTTCGTGAATTCCCTAGGATTGTTGTGTGTGCATGCATTTTAGCTCCTCAAAGGAGTCCTCTATGACTTCTACAAGGTTAAGCCACCTAGTGGAAATATGCCTCCAGCTATTTCCTCATTCCAAGCCAGGTTGTGAACTTATGCCAAATGGAAGTGTCTCCCCTAATTATTCCCTTCCCCAGGATGTGGGGGCTCAAGCTTCTGCTGTTACCCATGGTGAGCTTTGCTCTGTATCCTGAGGAGATACTGGATACCCAGTGGGAGCTATGGAAGAAGACCTACAGGAAGCAGTATAATGGCAAGGTGCCTGGGAACCCAAAGGGAGCATGGCAGGAGAGCTGGAACCTGAGATCTCCTGTCTTAGCTTCCAGACTCCCTTGAATTATTCAATTCAAATACAATACTTCACTCCAGCCAAGCAAACCTGTCCCCTAACTCTTAACATACGGTTCTCATTTCTGCCCCTCAACTCACCATCTATCAAGACCTGTCCTTCCTTGGCTTCAATTCCCTGTACCACAAGAAAAAGAAAAGTAGTATGACTTTCTTATATTTGTCTTTTGGGAAGACTTATCAGATTAATGCTATTAATTGAGTAATTTTTCTATAGATCTCTCCATAGCTTTGCATTGTATTGTTTGTATTTGCTCCCATCTTACTTTTTGCATGCTCTTAATAATTCATGATTAGTTCCCCAACTACATTATAAGCCCCTTGTGATTGTAAGTTGCATCTTTTCTTCACAATATCAACTATGTAATTTTGCATACAGTCTATGCAAGTACTGACTATGCTTTGTTTAGGTGGATGAAATCTCTCGGCGTTTAATTTGGGAAAAAAAACCTGAAGTATATTTCCATACATAATCTTGAGGCCTCTCTTGGTGTTCATACATATGAACTGGCCATGAACCACTTGGGGGATATGGTGAGTTAAGTCTCAGTTCTTGGCCCACCTGCCATTTTTGCCTTAGTTCCTGCATAAAGAATGGATTCTTTCTTCTTTGTTTCAGACCAGTGAAGAAGTGGTTCAGAAGATGACTGGACTCAAAGTACCTCCATTTCATTCTCAAAGTAATGATACCCTTTACATCCCAGACTGGGAAGGCAGAGCCCCAGACTCCATTGACTATCGAAAGAAGGGTTATGTCACTCCTGTAAAAAATCAGGTATTCTTCTTTTGGATAGGTGCAAGTAATCTGGCATGATCTGTTCCTTGTTCTAATGCTTTGTTGTGAAGATAGGAGAGCACGATGAAGAGGGAACAAGGAATTAAGGTATATCTCATACTAACAGATTATACCCTATTTTTGTACCTATTTTTGTACATTTAGGTTGCTTCTGGGGTTTATTATAAAGAGAGTTACAATAAGCACTCTCATGCTTTATTTTTGTGCATATGTTAGAAATAGTTATACAAAATAAATCCTAAAATTGGAATTGCTAGGTCACAATTTTCAGAATCCTTTCAAAAAATGATTTTACAATCTTGCATTCTTATCAGCATGAAAATGTCAGCTTTCCCATAAACTTAACAGAGGATTGTATCAATAAGATGAATAATTGATTTAACATTCATTCAACATATACCACCCCCTGGAACCTATCTGATATATCACTGGGCAGTAGATTTGAGATGGCTAAGACATAAGCTGTGTCCTCAAGAAATTCTCTATTTGCCAGGCGCAGTGGCACACGCCTGTAATCCCAGCACTTGGGAGGCTGAGGCAGGAGGATTGCAAGTTCAAAGCCAGCCTCAGCAATGGCGAGGCACTTAGCAACTCAGTGAGATCCTGTCTCTAATAAAATACCAATAAATAAATAAATAAATAAATAAATAAATAAATAAATAAATAGGGCTGGGTATGTGGCCCAGTGGTCCAGTGCCCCTGAGTTCAATCCCTGGTACCAAAAAAAAAAAAAAAAAAGAAAGAAAAAGAAATTCTCTATCTTAGAGCAGGAAAGAAGAAAAACTACAGTCTCGCAGAACAAACACTAATAATAACTAGCATTTTTTGAGAGATTACTATGAGTAAGGAACTTTTAAATTATTTATATGAGTTAAATCTCTTAATCCTCATAATAGTTCCATTAATATGCTATTATGCACATTTTCCAGATGAAACTGAGGCACATATAGATTTAGTAATTTATCCAAGGTCACGTAATTAGTGGGTGCAAAGCCAGGGTTAGAACCCAGGAGACCTGCCTCTAAAGCCGGTATGCTTAATAACTTATCAATAGCATCGATAGCAATAGAATAATGCAACAAATGTTAAGTAAGGGGAGAATAGGAAGACCTCACAACAATGGCAATGTTTGTGTCAGAATTTGTGAAATGCATGAAATTTCATCAGGCAGGTAATAGAAGATATAGAATGTGTGACCAGGAATGACTCATAATTGCTCTATATGCCTCTCAGGGTCAGTGTGGTTCCTGTTGGGCTTTTAGCTCTGTGGGTGCCCTGGAGGGTCAACTCAAGAAGAAAACTGGCAAACTCTTAAATCTGAGTCCCCAGAACCTGGTGGATTGTGTGTCTGAGAATGATGGCTGTGGAGGGGGCTACATGACCACCGCCTTCCAATATGTGCAGAAGAACCATGGTATTGACTCTGAAGATGCCTACCCATATGTGGGACAGGTGAGACTGCTCTGTAATGATTTTTTTTATTGGAAACAACTCCAGAAATCTTGTTTTCTGTTATTCTATTCTGCTTTTTTAACCAATTTTGGTACATTGGCTCCAATGTGGAACACCTATAAAAACTTAAATATAGCATAAGATGTATAATAGTATATAATGATTATGTAATAATTTAAGTATAACTGTATTATTATATACTGGTTATATTATAATGTTAACATAATAATATAGAAACTATATTATTGTTTCTAAACTATTTTAATGCACCTGTGTCAATTTTGTTGAAATATTCACAGAATTGAAAGCTTGCAATTTAATGAGTTAATGGGATGATTTCCCACAGAAGGCCAAGAAGATTCCCACAAGATGGGAGAACTTTGGGAGCTTAAGCTACCATCACGCTTATCTTTCTGCCCTGGAGAAAAAAAGGGGATAGGTTATCCCGTAGGACTCTGAATAGGTCTCTGTAACCCTCTGAGAAATTCTCCATTCCTACAACAAGCCCACAAACCCACCATGCTATTTTTATGATCATGTGGCTTTATTTTGTATGATCTCAATAGGGTTTTAACAAAATTATGTAAGTTAACATGCTAGCATATAAAATGAGACAAAACAACAAGTTGGGTCATATTTATTTTAGAGATAAAGAATTAGATCATTTCCTCCTTACATGATTCTTTAGTATAGGAAGGAGATTTTTCTTGCCGAAAAAGGAGGCAATGTGCGGGTTTTTAAAATATTCATGGGCTGATAGATAACATAATAGGGGCTTTTGCTATGGAGAACTTTCTTGCCTAAAAAGGAGGTAATGTGAGTGTTTTAAAAATATTCATGGGGCTAATAGATAACATAATAGGGGCTTTTGCCATGGAGACTTTGGAGATGAGATAGCAAAAGTTTGAATGATGAAAATGATAACTGTTATGTGTTAAGCTGTGTCCCTAGTGCATTTTCTTTTGATCTGCATAACAGCTCTGTAAGGTAGACTTGTTCTCACTTTAAAGGTGAGGACTTTAGGGCTGGGGTTGTGGCTCAGCGGTAGAGCGCTCACCTAGCACGTGCGCGGCCCGGGTTCGATCCTCAGCACCACGTAAACATAAATGCATTGCATTGTGTACAACTAAAGCAAATAAGTAAAATATTAAAAAAAAAAAAAGGTGAGGACTTTAATATTTAAGGAGATTAAAGAACCTACTCAAATTCATACCACTGGAATGTAGCAAAGACAAGATTTATCAACCAGTTTTTTTTTTTTATGTGATGCAAACTTTCTTAAAGTCTTCCATGCACATGTATGAAAATTTTGTACTGGATACAGTACTTTGGAACAGAATTGTCTGGACCTCAGGACATGTATATCTTTAACTTCATTATTTTTTTCCCGGCACTAAATATTGAGCCCAGAGGTGCTTTACAACTGATCTACACATCCAGCCCTTTTTATTTTTTATTTTGAGACAGGGTCTTGCCAAATTGCTGAGGCTGGACTTGAATTTACAATTCTCCTGCCTGGGATTATAGGCACATACCACCACAATAAGCTCATAATAGCAAATTATTTACCAAAGTATTTGGAAAGATGTATACTGTCAAAAAAATGTTTAATTGGATTGTGTTTTATCTTTGCTACTGATTTTTTAATATTTTATTTTATTATTTGGTACTGGAGATTGAACCCAGGGGGAGCTTACCCACTTTTTTTTTTTTTTTTTTTTTTTTTTTTTTGTACCAGGGATTGAACTCAGGGGCACTCAACCACTGGGCCACATCCCCAGCCCTTTTTTTTTTTGTATTTTATTAGAGACAGGGTCTCACTGAGTTGCTAAGTACCTCACCATTGCTGAGGCTGGCTTTGAACTCAGCCTCCCAAGTGCTGGGATTACAGGCTTGCGCCACATCCCCAGCCCTTTTTTGTATTTTGTTTAGAAACAAGGTCTCACTTGAGTTGCCTAGGGCCTCACTAAGTTGCTGAGGCTGCTTTTTACCTCATGATCCTCCTGCCTCAGCCTGTTGAGCCGCTGGGATTACAGGTGTGCACCACTGTGCCCAGCTGTTACTGATTTTAATGAACTTAAAAAAGATATTTAGATACTAATACTGTATGTTTTGTAAGTTAAGCTTTGTCTTTTTATTCTTTTTATGATGTCTTTCAATCTAGGAAAGTTAATTTTTATCTAATAAAATTATTAGTTTTTTCTTTTGCAATTTACGTCTCTTAAAAACCCAATAGCGGGCTGGGGTTGTGGCTCAGCGGCAGAGTGCGCGCCTCGTACGTGCACTGCCCGGGTTCGATCCTCAGCACCACATAAACATAAATGCATTGCATTGTGTACAACTAAAGCAAATAAATAAATATTAAAAAAAAAACCTAATAGCATTGAGTTTTATTCATTCATATGTTGTCATTTGAAATGTCTACTGCAACAAAATGCTCATTTAGGGGCTGGGATTGTGGCTTAGCGGTAGAGCGCTCGCCTAGCACTTGTGCGGCCCAGGTTCAATCCTCAGCACCACGTAAAAATAAACGCATTGTGTATAACTAAAGCAAATAAATAAATGTCTAAAAAAATGCTCATTTAATATGAATGACTAAAGAAATCCATTTAAAAAATATTTATTTATTTACTTTAGTTGTACACAATACAATGCATTTATGTTTACGTGGTGCTGAGGAGCGAACCCAGGCCGTGCACATGGGAGGCGAGCGCTCTGCTGCTGAGCCACAACCCCAGCCCCAAGAAATCCATTTTAATGGATCTTCAACAACCTACTTTGACATACCTTCATGAAAATGGCCACATCAAAACAGTGCTTTGTTTTGTAGATTTTATTCCATTATTATTCTATGTTGTATTATTCCATTATGTATTCCGTTATTATTCTATGTTGTAGATTTTATTCCATTATTATTCTATGTTATGATTTTTCAGCTGTCAGGCATAGAAGGCAAAGAAAATTAAAGTGTACCTGGAAAAGAAAGTCTGAGCAGGGCGCAGTGGTGCACACCTATAACTAGCTCTTTGGGAGGTAGAGGCAGGAGGATTTCAAGTTTGAGGTCAGCCTGGGCAACTTAATGAGACCCTGTCTCAAAATAAAATTTCCAAAAGGGTTGGGGATATAGCTCAGCAGTAGAGTGATTGCCTAGCTTGTGTGAGGTCTTGGGTTCAATCTCTAGTATGCCAAAGAAATAAAATAAATAAGTAAGTAAAATACTTATCACTAAAAGAATAGTGATAATAATAAAATAAAAGTCTTTAATCCATATATAATTTCCAGAACTGATAGTTCCCACCCAAGTCCATATATGAACTTGAACTGCCATATAAGGTGAAGCATACTAAAGTTAACCTAACAGATTAGCTTTTAAATTCAGACTTCATTATATCAGTGAGATAACCTGAGCATAGTCTTAACTTTTTGTTCTCATATGCTATTTAAAAAAGAGAAAGGAGGGAAGGAAGGAGGAAGGAAGAAAGGAAAGAAATCCCAATGGTATATGCAAAAAACAAACTTGTTTTTATGATTTTCTGCATCTTTATAATTCACAGCTAATTTAAAGGTATATGTAACAATATTAGAAACAAATAAATACTACCAGAATGTAAGCTGCCTGGTACCGAAAACCGGGAAAAAATCTCTCGGAGGCAGAGTGAAGCTTTTACTACTTTTACTTCTACTTTCTTAGAGCTTAGAGAGGGAAAGAAAGATTTTTAGAGAGAAAGATTAAAGCGAGCTTTTCTTCTCTCTTCTTTCTTCCTTCTTCTTTCTTCTGTCTTCTGTCTTCCTCAGGAGCCTCGGCCTAACTCTGACCAGTCATTACTTCTTCTATCTGGTTTCTCTTCTGTCTCTTCTGTAACCGCTCTGCCTACGTTCTGGCCGCTCTGATTCTTCTGACCGACCGAGTGACTGCCCGACGGACTGAATTCTCCGTTCTCCTAACTCGGACCGCTTTCACCCGGTTATATACCTTCAGCTTTGCGGGTGCCTACAGGTGCGTCACATACATATCAGGTGGAACTTATGGCTTCCAGCTAGCTACAACAGCCCTTCCTAATTAGGGCTCCTTCACCAGAACTAATAGTTGATCACTCATCCGTTGAAAACTTGCATCATTTACATTACATTAATCAGTTTGTTGAGACATGGTTTAATGAATGACTTGGAGACTCTAAATAATTTAAATGAAAATTATAAAATACTTGAAACTCTATTTTGGAATGAAAGGAAATTTTGACTTCTAATTTCTGTTCTCCTACACCCTCAAATAATTTCTTCATCATTTTAGAGCAATGTGGAATAAAGTTGGCCTTCTTATCAGTTAAAATGAAGACTTAACCAGACAAGACACAAATTCCATTTTTTAATAGTCTGACTTTTGCTTCAACTTTACGGTTTCTAAAAGTAGTTATTGTCCAAAACTGAAGGAATTTTTCTTCTCAGATGAGCTTGTGAATGAATAGAGGGAGATTTAAAAAAAAAAAAAAAAAACATTTTAAAAGAAGTGATCTGTTCGGATTCCAGTCATAATGCAGATTTTTCTGACTTTAGTGTACCATTACCTGATATCCTCTAGAGTCCATGTCAAAATATTCTGTTTTACTTATAAGTCTGTGGGGGTTTTTAAATTTTGTTTTTGGTTTTTCGTGGTGCTAGAGATTGAGGCTAGGGCCTCATGAATGCTAGGCAAATGCTCTACCAGAGTTACATTCCTAGCCTAATATGCACAATTTTTGACACCAGGAAGCATAAGGGATTTGGATCACATGAGAAAGAACAAAGGGCTCTCAATAAATTATTAAGGCAGTAGACCACTGTAATCTTAGAATATCACATCAAATGCTCCCATTACTGTTAATATTTAGATAATGTATTCTTCTTATAGATATAAACTTAAGGGTTTTTTGTTTGTTTGTTTGTTTGTTTTTGTACCAGGGATTGAACTCAGGGACACTGGACCACTGGGCCACATCCCCAACCCTTTTGTTGTATTTTATTAGAGACAGGGTCTCACTGAGTTGCTAAGTGCCTCGCCATTGCTGAGGCTGGCTTTGAACTCGTGATCCTCCTGCCTCAGCCTCTCAAGTGCTGGGATTACAGGCGTGCACCACCTTGTCTGGCTAACCTTAAGGTTTTGAAGGAATAGTCTGCAGGAAGATATGTTGCCATTAGATTCTATAATTGTGGCTTGCCAATAAAACATATTGCTGGGCTGGGGTTGTAGCTCAGTTGTAAAGCACTTGCCTAGCATGTGTGAGACACTGGGTTCAATTCTCAGCACCGCACATAAATAAATAACTAAAAATAAAGGTCCATCAACAACTAAAAATATACTTAAAATAATAAAAAAAAATTTAAAAATTGCTAATTAGATTTGTAAAATATGGTGTTGGGAGGTCACAAACTAAATTGATAAGTTATTAATCTATTTAAGTATTGTGTTATATACTTTTTAAATATCTGATGAAAGCACAAAGGTCCAGCCAAAACTCTGCCTCACACTAGGTTCCCTGATACAGATTCAGAGGGCCCAGGTCTTCCCTTTAGCTGGGTTTTGGCCTTGCCCTTTTCCCCACAGAGCGTCTGGTACCTCCTGTACTCTGAGACTCACACATACTACACAGCGAGAAGATGATTTGTGCTTTATAAAAAAATAAATCTTATTTCAAGCTGGGCATGGTAGGTGGACAACGGTAATCCCAGATACTCAAGAGGCTGAAGCAGGAGGATCTCAAGTTCAAGGCCAGCCTGGGCAACATAGTGAGACGCTATCTCAAACTCAAAAGAGCTGGGAATGTAGCTCAGTGCTACAATGTCCCTGGTTTCAATCCCCAATACCTCCAAATCATCATCATCATCATCTTATTTCAGAAATCTTTTCTTACCCTGGTATAATAAAAACAGTCTCTCTTTTTTTTCTTAAGTTGTACAGTTTTTTCTTATGTGTTTAAACTACCTAGAGTTGATTTTTATGAGTAGTAGAAGGTAGGAATCCAGTTTTCATAGCTTTCTAAAATGGTTAGGAGGAACAGACCTAGAGATTCTAGTCTGCTGCCCCTCTTAGTTCACTGACATTACTCAGAACATTGGTTAAGTTTCTCATTCTCGCCGGGCGTGGTGGCGCATGCCTGTAATCCCAGCACTTGGGAGGCTGAGACAGAAGGATTGCGAGTTCAAAGCCAGCTTCAGCAATGGCGAGGCACTTAGCAACTCAGTGAGACCCTGTCTCTAATAAAATACGAAAAAGGGCTAGGGATGTGGCCCAGTGGTTGAGTGTCCCTGAGTTCAATCCCTGGTACCCTAAAAAAAAAAAATAAAATAAAAAAGTTTCTCATTCTCCAACTCATTGCCTAATGCTTTGTCCTAGTCCTATTTACAACCTTATTTCTTCCAGGAGGAAAGTTGTATGTACAACCCAACAGGCAAGGCAGCTAAATGCAAAGGGTACAGAGAGATCCCTGTGGGGAATGAGAAAGCCCTGAAGAGAGCAGTGGCCCGAGTAGGACCTATATCTGTGGCCATTGATGCAAGCCTGACCTCCTTCCATTTTTACAGCAAAGGTAAGAAGCAGTGCCTATAGAACATTCTCTTTTATAATGGGCTTGGTGACTTCTTGAAGGACTCTGCGCGTTTTCAGTACTTTTCATATTCAGACTCAGTGTGCTAGAGAAAAACTGACAGCTGTCACAATGTAAAGCCATCTCTGTTGTAAACTGTCTTCACTGGGACAGAACCCTAGAGTCTCCTAGACTGAGACCCCAGTGGGCAACTCTTGGATTGCAGAGCCTCATCTTGATAGTTTGTTTCCTAGGTGTGTATTACGATGAAAGCTGCGATAGTGATAATATGAACCATGCAGTTTTGGCAGTGGGATATGGGATCCAGAAAGGAAAGAAGCACTGGATAATTAAAAACAGGTAATGACGGGGACACTACCTTTGTCGTTAAATCACCCTTATGTTACTCAAACCCTATGATACTCAAACTAACTTCCAGCTTCTGAATATTTCTTTATTTCTCCCAAATCAATAGAAAATTATCTCAGGTTCTTTAGTTCTACCTTCTCAGAGATTCTTAATTCTGAAGCTAACATTTAGACAATAGTGCTCAAAATATATGTTGATTACCTGCTCCATGTGCAAGGTGCATAGCCCCATGCATAAATGAGTAAATGGCTGCCTTCAGTGACCTCAGAGCCCAATAAGAAAGACTGACTTAACTAACCATGGCATAAAGCAGCACAAAGAACCAGCTCCTTTCCTTAGTAATCTTGTCTGCTCTAGTAGTTTCATCCATCTTGTCTTTGGAATTTACTTCCAGTTCAAGATCACTGGACTCAGCCTTTCTTGTTGGAGTAAATCTCACTCAACTTTCAGTTGGTAATTCAACCTGATTTCTATCTACCTTTCCAGACCTATCTCCCACTACACTCTGTCAGGCACTTTGTTTTTCAGCCACGTGATCCTAACACATTTCTTGTCTCTATTGTTAATTTCACACCTCCACTGGCAACCCATTCCCATAGGTCCAAATTCTATCCAGCTTTTCAGCACGGCCTTAAATGCCACCTCTTACATCAAACTCTCTTCATCCTCTTGATCAGATATAATCTAGTCTACCTTTGAGATGGATAACATCATCATTCAACTTCTTAGCTTTAAACTTATTTTTAAAGGTAAAAACCATCTTACTCATTTTTGTGCATTGTCAAGTACCTAGCACAATATAATAAGTGTTTCAAAGAATAAATAAATTAACTGATGGTAATAAGAATTTTTCTTGATTGATCTTACAGCTGGGGAGAGAACTGGGGAAACAAAGGCTATATTCTCATGGCTCGGAATAAGAACAACGCCTGTGGTATTGCCAACATGGCCAGCTTCCCCAAGATGTGATTCCAGCCATACAATCTCATCCTGTTCTTCCATTGCTTCTATGATGGTGCAATATAATGATGTACTTTGGAAGGGAGTAGTTAACCATTCTTAAAGCAGATGTGGTGACACTGAGATTGTCTGTTTAATTATTCTACTCAGTGCTTCAAGTGACAACCCTACTACTTTCTTTCTTTCCACCCGAAGCCATTTTTATTTGTGGCCACAGAAGGAATTTTCCTTGGAGGAATGTACTCTTAGGCTGAGATGTGACCACAGCCTGCCTTGACTATGTTGTCTAGAGCTGGTGCTGTACTGATAGAGGCTGGTAATCTTCGGGTAGGCTAGATTTCTCATTCACTGGGACTAGTTAGCTTTAACCATGGTAGGGGACTAAGATGACCTGAATTCTTTTATATCAAGTTCTTTTAATATCCTCAAGGTAG
The DNA here is from genome assembly GCA_025594165.1 of Tamias sibiricus. Classification (NCBI taxonomy): domain Eukaryota; kingdom Metazoa; phylum Chordata; class Mammalia; order Rodentia; family Sciuridae; genus Tamias; species Tamias sibiricus. The sequence goes on along the minus strand of CM046658.1, from coordinate 114,075,663 downwards.
AAATTTCTGTGTTTCCCACTCCAATTCACAAGACTTTGGTACAAGTTTACATGATATAAAAAGTGTGTTTTCTTTTTCTTTCCTTGCATTTTTGGAATAAAGTATTTATCTCTTGCCTACAATTTAATAAACAGCATTTGTAACACATTCATTTTGTGATGGTTATTGTACTAGGTGCTAGAGACAAAAATATGACCAAAATATGTTCCCAAAATATGTACTCACAGTCTGATTGGAAAAACTATCACATAATTCATTTCAATTCATTTATTTGTTCATTCCTTCAGCCAGCATTTATTGAGTAGTTACTCCATGCCAAGAAACTGTACTAAATTTCTGGGATTAAATGGACCTGAGGATATATCAATATTTAATACTACCTGTGGGACAAATAGATTAACCCATACCTGAGTCTTGAAAAATGTTTTGAGTCTCTTTCTGAGATTCAGTACCCTAAACTTTTGCTGTCAACAAAAGAGGAAATTGAAATTCCTTTTTAAAAATTTTCTTCCAGTACTGGGGATTGAACTCAGGGACACTTTACCACACTTTACCACTGAGCTACATCCTTAGTCCTTCCTTTTTATTTTCAGACAGGATCTCATTACAGTTTCTGAGGCTAGCCTCAAACTTGGCAGTCCTCCTGCTTCAGCCTCCTGAGTCTGTAGATGTGTGCTACTGCTCCCTACTGGAAATTGAAATTCTTAACTAAAAGTTCTAATCATTGTTAATTCTAGAAGACTATATCAGCACAACTTGTTCTGCCATTTTGCACAAAATGTTTAATCAAGCATCTATAATTACCACTAGAAAGAGTTTATATTTATCTGGCCCCATGGCTCATACCTAGAATCCCAGCTACTTGGGAAGCTGAGGCAAGAAATCTCATTTCAAGGCCAGCCTGAGCAACTTAATGAAGCCATGTCTCAAAATAAAATAAAAAGAACTGGATATGTGGCTTAGTGGTAGATCACCCCTGGTGTGATTGTGTTCTAAATGCTGTTTATTAAATTGTAGGCAAGATATAAATACTTTATTCTAAGTATTAATCCTTAGTACTGCAGAAAAAAAAAAGTCCTCATTTAGTGAATATTTATTCTGTTCAGGCATTCTTATTTCATCCTATGCAAAGATTACTTATTTTTGTTGGTAAATATTTATTAATGTGGAAAAGCAATGTATTGAGGTAGGAGGACAAAAAAAATAGTAAGACATGGCCCTAATTTCAAGAATATTATAGAATACCTGATATGATTATACATACTGTAGTCCTAACTGCTTAAGAGGCTTAGGCAGAAGGACTACATAAGCCCAGGAATTTGAGACCAGCCTGGGCAACCTAGCAGAACCCTGTTTCAAAGACCAAACAAAGATCTTAAAGAGCAACCATTTGAGACCTGTGTAATCATAGCACACACCTGTAATCCCAGCTACTCGAAGGCTGATCACAAGTTCAAGGCTAGCCTCAGTAACTTTGAGAAACACTGCCTCAAAAAAATAAAAGGGTTGGTGATGTAATTCAGTGTGTGAGGTCTTGAGTTCAATCCCTAGTACTTGGGGAGGAAAAAAAAAAAAAAAAACATTTGGTAACTGTGTTAAAAGTTGAGCAGTTTAAAATGGGTTCTCTAGATGTTTCTAAAATGAATAATAAAATAATTTATAGACACATAGGCATTTAATAGACATCAAATATTTTTGAGCAAGAAGATATACATTTTAGTAATAATCCTCCAGCAGTGGTGTAAAAAACAAAGAAAGATAAACAAAATGGAGATGCAAGAAATTGGAGGAAAGTCCACATTTAGGAGGGAACTATACATACTCTATGGCTTCTCAAAAAAAGAATAGTGCACAGAAAAATAACTCTAGAACTTTTTTGAATCTTGAGTATCAGTTTGCAGATAAAAGGAAATGGCATTCTAGACCCAACAAATAGAGTAGGCATGAGAAAGCATACATGTTCAGCAATCTGCAAGTATTTTTTGTCGAATTTTCAAAGGACCAAAGACAGGCTAGAAGGATATTTGATTCCCCATTGGGCAAATCTACACAGAGTTCTGTTACTTTGATCTGTTTTTTCCCCCCTTCTGCCTAAAAAAACATTCTTTTGTGCATATATGTGGAAAACACATTTATTCCATTCCTAAACATATTTGGGGTTATTTCAAGGCTTTTTATTCCAGTTCATTAATATGTATAACTAGACTTATGTATAGTGTATTAATTAATGGAGTTTTAGAATATGTTTTCATATCTAATAGAGTTAATTTTCTGGTTATTACTTTCCTTTTCTATAATTTTTCTTGAATTTAACTTGTCAAATTATCAAAAATCCTGCTTGTATTTTTATTTGGATCACACTAAATTTATCTTAATTGAGGAAAATTGATCTCTTTCTACTATTGGATTTTCCTGTTTGTTTTAGTCAGCTTTTTTGCTGCTGTGACTAAAGGACCTGATCAGAACAACTGTAGAGAGGAAAGGTTTATTTGAGGGCTCATGGTTTCAGAGGGTCTCAGTCCATATGAGGGTGGCTCCATTCCTCAGGGCTCAAGGTGAGGAAGAACATCCTGGCGGGGAGAGTGTGGCAGAGGGAATCAGCAGAGAGAGAGAGAGAGAGAGAGAGAGAGAGAGAGAATAAATCCACTCTCCAGATACAAAATATATACCCCATAGCCACACCCCCAATTAACCACTTCCTCCAGGCACATCCCATCTGCTTCCAGTTACCACTCAGTTAATCCCATTAGGGATTAATTCACTGATTAGATTAAGACTCTCACAACCCAGTCATTTCTCCTTGAACTTTCTTGCATTGTCTCACATGTGAGCTTTTGGGGGACACCTCAAACACCTTAACACTGTTCCAAAACGACACTGGTCCCAAGGTGCCCTGAGACCAAAGGAAAAGGCAGACAGATTCAGGATTATACTGAGTGCAATTTATTGGGAGACTTAATGTGTTGGGCAGAAGCAAGATCAGTGGATCCCCCTGATTTGAATCATAAGAGCACATTTAATGGTTAGAACAAAACTAAACTCATGCAAGCCAGAATGTACCTGGTTTATCTCAAGCTGTCAAAGGTTTCAGGCACATACCTGGTGCTGATGGTTCTTGGGTGCAGTCCTAAAGCTCCACATACCAGTCTAAGGGTTTTATTTATTTATTGTATGCTGGAAATCATGTGCAGGAAAACAGACCAGGTTTAACTTGGGGCAATCATAGTGGTTACTCCTCAGAGATAACTGCAGTCAGGTCAAACTGAATCTACACACTAAGAATAAAACATGCCTTAGTATTTTTTCAAGTATTCTTTTATGCTTTTCGTGCTCCTCATTTCATTTTTCTTTTACTTTCTTTTTTTGTTTTATTTATTATTTATTTTGAGACAGGTTCTCACTAAGTTGCTCAGGGCCTCACTAAGTTATTGAGGCTGACTTTGAACTTGCTGTCCTCTTGCCTTAGCCTCCCAAACTGCTGGGATTACAGGTGTGTGCTACTACACCCTGGCTCTTGCTCATTTCTTTTTTTTTTTTTTTAATTTTTAATATTTTTTAGTTGTAATTAGTACAATATGTTTCTTTTTTTAATATTTAGTTAGTTAGTTGTACACAATGCCTTAATTTTTATGTGGTGCTGAGGATCAAAACCAGGCCGCGCAAGTGCTAGGTGAGCGCTCTATTGCTGAGCCACAACCCCAGCCCAGCACAATATCTATTTATTTATTTTTATGTGGTGCTGAGGATTGAACCCAGTACCTCACACGTGCAAGGCCAAGTGCTCTACCACTGAGCTACAGCCCCAGCGTCATTGCTCATTTCTTATTTATTTATTAATTTGCTTTAGTTGTACACAATGCAATGCATTTGTTTATGTGGTGCTGAGGATCGAACCCAGGCCGCACACATGCGAGGCGAGCGTTCTACCACTGAGCCACAATCCCAGCCCCGCTCATTTCTTAATAAGCATTTTTCTAGGAAGTTTGTGATTTATTATTATTGTTATTTTTGCGATTGAAAATGGGATCATTTCCAACATATCTTGTAATTGAATCTATTTGTATATTCAAAAGATATTGATTTCTATCATGTTAGTTTTGTACTCAGCTATTTCATTTTTTTTAAAAAATTTTATTTGTTTTAATTAGTTATACATGACAGCATTTATGCACTTTGATATATCATACATAGATGGGGTATAATTTCTCATTTTTCTGATTGTACATACTATAGAATCACATTGGTCATGCAGTCATATATACACATAAAGTAATAGTGTCTGTTTCATTCTACTATCCTTTCTTTTTTTTTTTTAATATTTATTTATTTGCTTTAGTTGTGCACAATGCATTTGTCTTTATGTGGTGCTGAGGATCGAACCCGGGTCGCGCACATGCTACGCGATGCTACGCGAGCAGCTCTACCGCTGAGCCACAACCCTAGCCCTCTACTATCCTTTCTATCTTCATATCTCTTCCCTTCCCATCCCTGAATCATGAGTTCAAAGCCAGTCTCAGCAACTTAATGAGGCACTTAGCAATTTGGCAATATCCTGTCTCTAATTAAATATTTTAAAAAGGGCTGGGATGTGACTCAGTGATTAAGCATCCCAGAGTTCAATCCCCAGTACCAAAAAAACTGCAGTGAGGTACCACTTCATACCCATTAGGATTACAAAAACAAAGTAAAAAACAGAATATAGAGAGAATTTGAAATTTGAAATTCCTGAACACTGCCAAGTGGGAATGTAAAATGATGCAGCTGCTTTGGAAAAGTTTGCTGGCTCCTCAAAAAGTTATACATAGAATTACCATATGATCCAGCAATTGCACTCATACATATAAATCCAAAAAAATCAAAAAGCAAGGATCCAGGCAGATCCTTAAATAGCAGTGTTTATATAATAAACAGTGAACTTTATATAATAACCAAAAGGTAGAAAAAAATACAATGTCAATCAACAGATGCATGGATAAACATTTCTTTATTTTAGCTGTAAAAAGAAAATTCTGATACATCCCATCACCTGGACAAACCTTGAAAACATAAGTGAAATAAGCCAAATACCAAAGGACAAATATTGTGGTTATATCTACATGAGGCATTTAATATAGGCAAATTCATAGAGAAAGAAAGTAGAATAGAGGATACCAGTGACTGAGGAGGGGTGGAATTGGGGAGTTATCGCTTAATGGGTAGAGTTTGTTTCTATTTGGGATGATAAAAAAAAAGTTATGATATAGGAGAGTGTTGTGTGTGTGGGGAAAGGAATATACTGGAATTCTGTACTTTCTAATTTTGCTGTGAAGCTAAAATTACTCTAAAAATAGGCTTAAGCAATATTCTGAAAATTACACTACACAACATTTTAAACAACATTGTGAGTATGCCTAATTGTTGCCGCCTGAAGCGATGGCCGCTTGGAGCAGCAAAGCCGCGGGAATAAGTTCAGAGGCAGACTGGAAACAAACAAGATCTTTATTCTGTCAGCTTTTCTCTCTGGCTCTAACAACTCTAACACGTACCACACACCACCAAACAACCAACAACCAAAATGCCCCGACCAGCTCCGCGCTCAGCCCAAGTCTCTCGAGATCCCGGGCCAAGTCTCGTGAGACTACGGAAGGCGGCAATGTCCAAACATCTCCATGGCCTGAAGTCAACCGCAATCATAGCCATCTCCCCAAACAGGGCTCCTACACCTAATGCCACCAAATTTTATACTTAAAAACAGTTAATGGTAAATTTAAGTGTTTTTACCACATTTACAAAATAAGAGAAATTCTAGTGACTATTCAAAGCTTTTTTTATCCAGCTATATGATTATGAATTAAATATTGCTTAATCGTTGTTTGGTTGTTATTCTTGTCTTATACTCCAGATTAGGAAATTCTGTCCCTCCTTCTAAATATGATATAAATCCGGCCACTTCTCTCTACCTCCACCACAAGAACCCAGTTTAAGTCTCTATCATTTCCTCTTGAACTTCTCCGTAACAACCTTCCATCTTCCCTGCTCCCATACTACACTTCACACTACAGTCTATTCTTGTCTTTTCAGTTCTCATCACTCCATTTACAAAGTCCTTTATTACAACTTTGATTTATTTAAACCATGTTAAACATTTACTCCATGCTAGATATATTTCTGGAGATTCAACAGTGTCTAAAATCCATGACTTCATGAAACACTTTGGTGAATACTAGACAAAGAGAAGCAGGGTAATTAAACGAAAAATGTAATTCTTTATTTTATTTAATTTTTTTTTAGTTGTAGATAAGCACAATACCTTTATTTTATTTATTTTTGTGTGATTCTGAGGATAGAACCCAGTGCCTCACATGTGTGAGGCAAGTACTCTACCACTGAGCCACAACCCAGTCCTGAAAACTGTAATTCTAAAAAAGGGAGAATGGATGGAAAAGAGCACACGATTATTATTGATTCATAGCACATATTGTATCCTGCTAGGCAAGAATATGGAAGAATCCCTCCCTGGAAACAGAATAAGTTCTTCGACTAGTCAGGAGCCTCCACATTTACCCTCTGTGGGGAATCTTCCTTATCATTCACCATGGTTCCTGGTTCTTCCTAATAGAGAAAGAACCTGTCTCTTATTCTCCATGGCTGTGCCAGAGATGGGCATGGGGAAATGCCCTTTCTAGGAACTACTCAATTTTGTCAGTGAAACAAGTTGGGAACCTAAGAAGTACAAAAGACTCTCTGCATCCTGGCTGTTTTCTGTCCTGAGCTGCTTTCTTTTGCCATACATACTCTTTGGCCATGATGTTCTGCCTCACCTCAGACTCAAAGCTATGGTGTTGGCCAACAATGGGCTGAAACTTTGAAACTGTGAACTGAAATAAACTTTTATTCCTCTTTGGAAAAAAGAAAGTTTATTGAGAGGGCTCCCCCCAACTCAATTAACTTTATGTTAAAAGTATCCCAAGTCCCCTATCCTCCTCAGTCTATTAAGTCTTCACCTCACCTTTGTGTATTTCTTGGGAGAAGAGTTAGTAATAAGTAAGCTGTTTTACTACACAAATAATTTGTTATTAAATTCCCAGCACACTGTGTAGATTAACAAAGAATGAAACTAGCATCAGTAATCAATCTAAAATTCAGTCATTTTCTTTGAAGTTTAAGTAAGATAGTTCCTCAGAAACTTGAAGCAGCTGATTTTCAGCGTGCATGAAGCTAAAAGACAGTGACATTAAGTGTAAGAGAAGACACAACTGCAATAGGCACAAAGCTTCCTTATTCTGCTTTCATTTCCCTTTTCCCACGTCATTCAGGAATTGTTTCCTCATTTTTGATGTAAGGGTGCCAGTGTTCTAGATAAGTTTTAGTATTGTGCTGTTGAGACTTGCTTTGCTTTTTGCTTTTAACCTAAGTTTTGAATAGTAAATGTGCCCCATTTGGGAGAAGTTACTGTGCAAAATTCCATTTACAGCTTTAGAATATTACCAGATGTTTTTGTTTGTTTGTTTGTTTGCTGTACTGGGGATTAAACCCAGGGGCACTGCACCATTGAGCTACATTCCTATCTCTTTTTATTTTGAAACCCGGTCTAAATTGCCCAGACTGGCCTCAAACTTGTATTCTCCTGTTTCAACCTCCTGAGTAGGGAGATCACAGGTGTATACCACTGCACCCAGAATAGGATGGTTTTTCAGTTTATAAAATACTTTAAGTGGACACAGGGATAGATTATCTAATGACATGTTCCTCTAATATATTCAAATACTGTATTTTTTTGTTTTTACAAACTTTTATATACCAGGAGGAGATTAAAAGAAGCAGGGAAACCTAAGGGTTAAAAGCTACAAGGGGCCGGCTCTGTAGCTCAGTGGTAGAGCACTTGCCTAGCATGAGTGAGGCACTGAATTTGTTCTGGGCACCAAATAAAAATAAACATTTAAATAAAGGTATTGTGTCCATCTACAACTAAAAAAAAAAATATTTTAGTAAAAGAGCTTCAGAAGCCACTGTCAAATGGTAATGAATCAGAAGGAAGTTTAAAATATGTAGAATATTATAATCAGGAAAATTAATCCTAGGAATATTTTTTAGTTGTTGCTCAAACGTGTGTTCAGCTACAGAACAATATGAAGATGAGAAAGATGGGATTCTGTATTTTCAACTTAGCTGGTAAGATAAAATTATCTTTTGTGATACAAATAGAGAATATGGTTAAAACATCAAGGTATGATTTGTAAGGGTCATGAAAGTATAGATGGAGGAAAGATGAGTGAGGCAGTCAAGGAAGAGGCCACATCTGCAAAGTGGCAGTTTTTGAAGTGAATCTTGCATGACAGAGAGGCCAGGGAATTGAGAAAGCCATTCCAGAAAGGAGGAAAGGGGGAAGACCACGAGACCAGCATGATTACAGGAAAGAGTGAGAGTTTAAAAAAAAAAAAAAAAAAAAAAAAAAAAAACTGCTCTAAGTTGAGTAAAATGCTCAAGAAAGGCCAGATTGTGTGGAAAGAAGCTTGAGAGGCAGAGAATTGGACATTCATGCAACAGGCAACAGAAATCATTTGTAGAAAATGACAGGATAATAATGTGTTTAGGGGCCTGGGGTTGTGGCTCAGCGGTAGAGTGTTCACCTAGCATGTTCGAGGCCTGGGTTCGATGCTCAGCACCACATATGAATAAATAAAATAAAGGTATTGTGTCCAACTACCACTAAAAATAAATATTTAAATAAAAAATGTGTTTAGAAAAACAATTTGTCTATGATTTGGAGGATAAGAGTGCACAATAAACAGAATTGAAGGCTGTTGAAATAAATCAAGTCAGCAAATACTTATTGAGTACCTATAGTATCATTTAATTTATACTGTGGAAGATAAAAAGATGAGTAAGCTATACATATCTCTGGTTCTTAAGGAGCTAGTGTATACATGAGATATGTAAGTCAAGGACACAACTGATTGTATGGGGCAGAAAATTAAGACAATAATTTTTCTGTTTTCAGAGTCCATGAGTCTGCTAGAAGAAAGCCTCAAAGCACCGTAGAGGCTCAAGAGTGACATCCAAAAGGGGATAAAAGTTTTTCAGAGGTGTTTTCTGAGATGGGCCATGAAGCAGAAGGAGGATTTCAAGAGAGAGATAAAAGAAGGAAATCTAGAGGGTAGGAGGCAAAATGACACATGTTGGGAAAGTACTACTTTTAAAACTAGGTTCAGGGGCTAGGGTTGTGGCTCGGTGGTAGAGCACTCTCCTAGCACGTGTGTGGCCCGGGTTCGATCCTCAGCACCAGGTAAGAATAAAGGCATTGTGTATAACTAAAATAAATAAATATGTATACTTAAAAAAAAAAAAAAAAAAAACTAGGTTCAATCCCAGGTCAGGGACCAGTTCTGTCCTCTTAAACAATTTATATAATCTCTTAGAACCTTCATTTCTCTTCTGTAAAATGAGGATAATTACAGTTCCTACCTCATAGAGTTGTGTAATTATTGTGAACAATAATGCAGGAAGAGTATAGCATGTTCACTGGCATATACTGGTCATCCAACAAATGTTAGCTAGGACTGTTATAATAAGGTGAGTAAAAAGTGCAAAAGGTAGTCTGGGATTGTAGCTCAGTGGTCAAGCTTGTGTAGCATGTGCGAGGCACTGGGTTCCATCCTCAGCACCACATAAAAATAAATAAATAAAATAAATGTATAAAAAAATAGATGATCTGGGAACATGAAGAAATTCAGTTGCTTTATATATGAGATTCATGTGTGAGGATAGTGAAGATGAGGCTATAAAATACAGGGTGATGCTTTTTTGTTACAGAATCTGGAATACTAAAATAAGGACTTTTTGTTGTTTTTTCGTACTGTAGATTGAACCTAGAGGTGCTCTACCACTGAGCTGCATTCCCTGACAACTCACCCCTTTTAAAATTTTTGTTTTGTTTTGAGAGATGGTCTCACTAAATTACTGAAGCTGACCTCAAACTTGCAATCCCCCTGTCTCCACTTTCCAAGTTACTGGGATTATATGTGCATATCCACACCTGGTAGGAATTTGTTCTTAAATTAGTAGGCAATATGGAATCATTGAAGATTTCTTTTTAAAAAAAATTTTATTTATATTTTATTTTATTTTGGTACAGTGGTTGAACCCAGGGGCACTGAACCACATCCCCCGCCCCTTTTTTTAACATTTTATTTAGAAAGAGTATCTCACTGAGTTGCTTAAGGCCTCACTAAGTTGCTGAGGCTTTCTTTGAACTCACAATACTCCTGCCTCAGCCTCTGGAACCACTAGGATAATAGACATGCAACAATGCACCCAGCTCATTGAAGATTTCTTAAGACAGAAAATATTTTGGTTAGAGCTTTGTTTTAGGAGAAGTGATGAGGATTTAGACTTGTTCGTCTGATACAGTAGCCATTAAATACAAATAACTAGTTAGCACTTAAAACGTCCAAACTGAGATATGTTATAAATTTAAAGTGTCCAAATTGAGATATGTTATAAATTTAAAATGCACAACAGGATTTTGAAGACAGGAAAAAAAGAATCTCACTGATAATTTATTGATTATGTGTACCAATGATAATATTTTGGATATTTTTAGTAAAATATTTTTTAAAATAAAAATAAACATTTTTAGTATCTCCTCCAAAAAAAATTTTTTTTTTTCTTTTTTGGTACCGGGGATTGAACTCAGGGGCACTCGACCACTGGGCCACATCCCCAGCCCTTTATTGTATTTTATTTAGAGACAGGGTTCTCACTGAGTTGCTAAATGCCTTGCCATTGCTGAGGCTGGCTTTGAACTCACGATCCTCCTGTCTCAGCCTCCCAAGTGCAGTGATTACAGGTGTGCGCCACCGCTTCCAGATTGGACAAAATTTTAAAAAGCTCTCTGAGACCTAAAAGAGTAAGGAGGACTAATTGAGACAGATTAAATGTTCGAATAGTACTTCACTATTATGTATAACTATAATGACCTAATAAAAACATTAAAAAACTAAAACCTTGAATGACATTGCAGTTTTGAATAGTGATCATGAGATATTTAATTGGGATAACCAGCACTTCCCTAGACCTAGTAGAAATTTCTCTATGGATCTTTCTGTACACTTTTTTTTTTTTACTCTAGCTATTGTAAACTTACAAAAATGAATCCTTAAGTTTTCCATCACACAAAATAATAATAATTTATCACTTGCATTCAATCAAGAAACATTTTTAGTATCTCCTCTATACCAGTTTTGGTTTTAGCTTAAGAAAGTTTTCTCACTGGGGGCAGTGGCACATGCCCATAATCCCAGCAACTGGAGAGGCTAATGCAAGAGGATTGCAAGTGTGAAGGCACCCTGGGCAACTTATTTTTATTTCTTTCTTCCCACATTTTTTATTGGCGTGTTATAATCGTACATAATAATGGGATGTGTTGTTACATAGTCATACACATACACAATATGATAATAATGTAATTTGACCAACATCTTTTCCCAGCATTTCCCTATCCCTCCCTCCTTCCCACCACTTGCTCTCTGTTTCTTCTACTGATCTCCTTTTGATTTTCATGAGATCTCCATCCCCCTAACTTTCTTTGCTTTTTTCCTATTTTCCACATATGAAAGAAAACATCTGAGTTCGGCTATGTCCCTTAACATATGGTCTCAAGTTTCATCCATTTTCCTGCAAGTGACATAATCTCATTTTTCTTTTATTGATGAATAAAACTCCATTGTGAAAAATATAACACTTTTTCTTTATCCATTCATCTCTTGCTGGACATCTACAGCCTGGGCAATGTAGCAAAATCCAGTCTCAAACTAAAAAGAGTTCGGGCCTTGCTCTGGCACACACCTGTAATCCAGCAGCTGGGGAGACTGAGGTAGGAGGATCGAAAATTCAAAGCCAGCCTCAGCAACTTAGTGAGGCCCTAAGCAACTCAGTGAAACCCTATCTCAAAATAAAATATAAAAAGATGGGCTGGAGTTGTGGCTCAGCGGCAGAGCGCTCGCCTCTCACGTGCGCGGCCCGGGTTCGATCCTCAGCACCACGTAAACATAAATGCATTGCATTGTGTACAACTAAAGTAAATAAATAAATATCTTAAAAAAAAAAAAAAAGGTAAAAAGGGCTGTGGATATGACTCAGAGGTTAAGCACCCCTGGGTTCAATCCCTAGTACCAAAAAACAAAACAAAACAAAAAACCGGGGGAACTGTAGTTCAGTGGTAGAGTGTCCCTGCATTCAATCCCCCACCCCAACCCTGAAAAAGTGTCTTTTTCTTAACACACCAGCAGCCTCAGGAGTCAGTTACTTTTCATATCCTCTCTATTGAATTGAAGATTGATAATGATAAAAGTCAATTGTATTTTAGAGAAAGGCAACGTAATATGGTGGCTAAGAGCATGAACTCCCATGCCAAACTGCCTAGATTCTATTATTATTATTATTATTTTTATTTTTATTTTTTTTTTGGTACTGGGGATGGAACTCAGGGGCACTCCACCACTGGGCCATATCCCCAGCCCTTTTTTGTATTTATTAGAGACAGGGTCTCACTGAGTTGCTAAGTGCCCTGCCATTGCTGAGGCTGGCTTTGAACTCGCGATCCTCCTGCCTCAGCCCCCCAAGTGCTGGGATTACAGGCGTGCACCACCACGCCCAGCCCAAACTGCCTAGATTCTTAATCTTGCCTTTTCCATTCAACTATCTGGGTGTTCTTGGGCTAGGACTAGGATATTATAAAATAGGGAAAATGATAATCCCTAACTCACAGAACTGTAGTGATGATGAAATGAGTTAATATATGTAAAGTACTTTGAATAATGCCTAGCCAATATCAGCTTTATAGGAGTTTGCTATCACTGTTGTATTCATGCAAATGAAATTCAGATCCAAAATTCAGTCTATGGAGGCTGAGTCAAGGGAGCTGTGGGAATATTGAAGTTGAGTCTATTTAGCTTACAGTAGCATTTCTTGCACTGGTTTTCATTGAATAAGTGTAGTTTTCCAGCTGCATTATGGATTAGATAGGCTTTTAAATTTCATTTTAATTTTTTAAAATTTTGTTCTAAACTGAGCATGGTGGTGCACACCTGTACTCCCAGTGGCTTGGGAGGCTGAGACAGGAGAATCGCAAGTTCAAAGCCAGTCAGCAATAGCAAGGAGCTAAGAAACTCAGTGAGACCCTGCCTCTAAATAAAATACAAAATAGGGCTGGGGATGTGGCTCAGTAGTTGAGTGCCCTTGAGTTCAATCCCTAGTACCCCAAAATAAATAAATAAATAAAATTTGTTCTAATTAGTTATACATGACAGTAGAATGCATTTTGACACATTATACACAAATGAAGCACAACTTTTCCCTCTGGCTGAACATGGTGCTTAGATAGGCTTTTATTGGCATGTCTAAAGCACTAATCACCGCTTTCTAATACCTCTATAGGACAGTGTATTCTGGTCCTAAACAACCTCCTTACAATGTCTTTTAGAATACATTTTTGCAAGTTGGAAACTGCTTGTATGGATAGGACCTAAAATACACTGAGTTAAAGAAAGCATTTGAACTCCATAAATAAAATGAAGTTGTTGTCATTCATCTATAGCCTTAACAGCACTTTAAGGACCTTCCTCTGCCTTTTGGTTGTGCTGATTTACCAGGTTTGGCAGAATGTGAAAAAGAAAAATCTTTTAAAGGAAAGTTGATCTCTCAGGATGGGATGTTGTGCTCATGTGTCCTGTTTCTCTAATGTCTGTGTCATAGTGCCCACCTTTCCACCACTTCCTTCCACAATGATCTTGCTTAAGCCTTCCCAAGTCCCAGTTTCCTCATTCATAGACTAGGGATATCCCTGCTACTACTACCACTTCATAGGTCATTGTGAGGATCAAAAGAAATAATAACGTGCATGAGAGAGCTGCAGTGACAAGTACTTTGCCTGGAGATGCACAATGTCTATTTGTAATTCATTAAAATATGTTCACTTTGGCACTTCCCATTTATATATCTACTGGAAGGTTCCTATTTGGAGGGAAAATAACATTATTTGTTGGAGGGAAGTACCGGGGATTGAACTCAGAGGCACTTGAGCACTGGGCCACATCCCCAGTCTTCTTTTTTTTTTTTTTTTTTGTATTTTTTTTTATTAGAGACAGGGTCTCACTGAGTTGCTAAGTGCCTCACCATTGCTGAGGCTGGCTTTGAATTCACGATCCTCCTGCCTCAGCCTCCCAAGTGCTGGGATTACAGGCATGCGCCACTGCACCTGGCTGGAAAATAACATTTTTTGAGAGAAGAAAGCCAACTTAATATGGTTTCTAGAAAGCACTATCAATTTTGCTACAATTTCTTTTCTAAAAATAGTACTGCTAAAGTAGTACAACAGCATTTATTTAATCCAAAAGAAATACAAAACATATTCTTTAGGGATGTAGCTCAGTGGTGGAGTGATTACTTAGCATGCATGAGGCTCTGGGTTCGACCTCCAACACTGTCAACAAACAAAACAAACCCATAAAACCAAAAGCATAACCTCTAAGTTATTTCCTTTGCTTCTTGAATTAGTACCTTAGACCACTGATTTTCAGCCATTCTTCTTTTCTAATAAAATGCATTGAAAAGCTATAAGTTTCTTCCTAAGCACAACTTCAGTCGTATGCCATGCATTTTGATGTTATATTTTTATCTTTGTTCAGTTCAAAATATTTTCTAACAATAATGTGTATTTCAAAAAGCCAGAATAAATGATTTTTAATGTTTTCACCATGAAGAAATGATAAGAGACAGATATATTTATCCTGACTTAAACATTAACACAAGATGTACAAGTATCAAAACATCATATGGTACCCCATAAATGTATAATTTTTATGCTTTTATGTATGTTTATTTTTTTTTTCTTTTTGTTGGTGGTACTGGGGATTGAACCCAGGGCTTTGTGTATGCTAGGAGAGCACTCTACCAATTGAGCTATTTCCTCTGCCTAAAAATGTTTTAAATGTTTTCTAATTGCCATTGTGATTTCTTCTCTGACCCATGGGTTATTAAGCAGTATATCAATTAAATGGGAGATTTTCTAGTTATCATTTTGTTACTGGTACCCTCAGTTAATCTCACTGTGGCCAGAGAGTACATACACTGAATAATTTTAATACTTAGTGGCCCAGCACATATGTAGTCAATTTTGGTAAATATTCCATGTGTCCTCAATAAATAAGTATTCCTTTGTTGTTGAGAATATTCTTTATGTATCTCAATTAAGACAAATCTGTTGCTGTGTGTGGTGGTGCACACCTGTAATCTCAGGGATATGGAAGTCTGAGTCAGGAGGATTTCAAGTTCAAAGCCAGACTCAGTAATTTGCAAGACCCTAAGCAACTTAACAAGACCCTGTCTCAGAATAAAAAATAAAAAGACACTGGGGGTATAAGTTAAGAGTGAGTTCCATCCCTAGTACAAAAACAAAACAAAGCAAAGTCTGCTAATTGTGTCCTTCAGATCTCCTGTTATCTTTTCTGGTTTACTCTACTTGCTTGTTCTTATCAAAAGAGGTATCTTGAAGCCTCTGACTATGATTGTAGATTTGTGTATTTCTCAATACACATGGGCTAGGGCTGAGGTTCAGTGGTAGAGCTCTCCCATTTAATTGGTATACTGCTTAATAACCCATGGGTCAGAGAAGAAATCACAATGGCAATTAGAAAACATTTAAAAAAATTTTTAGGCTGGGGAAATAGCTCAGTTGGTAGAGTGCTCTGCTAGCATACACAAAGGTTTTGTCAATCCTTGCTTTATATACACCGAGGACTTCTTTTAAAGAGCATACAGATTTAGGATTATAGTTTCTTCCTGGGGTGTTTATTTTAGCATTATGAAAATTCTCTTTTTTCTTTAGTAATGCTTCTGATTTTAAAATCTACTTTGATATTTGTGTAACTATACCAGGTTTTTTTGTTTTTAGTTGTAGATGGACACAATAACTTTATTTTTATTAACGTTATGCTGAGACTCAAACCCAGTGCTTCACACGTGCTAGGCAAGAGCTCTACCACTGAACCCCAGCCCCAGCCCATGTATACCAGGCTTTTGTTGCAGTTATCATTTATATCATGTTTTACCTTCCTATTATGTCCAACCTTTCAGTGTTTTTTGTTTTTGTTTTGTTTTGTTTTGGTACTAAGGATTTAATCCAGGGGCAATTTACCACTGATCTACATCCCCAGGCACTTTTTCATTTTTTATTTTGAGACAGGGTCTCACTGAGTTGCTTAGAGCTTTGTTAAATTGCTGCATGTAGCATTGAACTTGTGATCTTCCAGTCTCACCATCCTAAACCACTGGGATTACAGGTGTGTGCCACCACACCTGGCATAGCTTATTGTATCTAAGATGTTATCCTTGTTATTTTGCTTTTGTAATTCAGTCTGACAATCATGTCAAGTCTA
This sequence comes from Tamias sibiricus, assembly GCA_025594165.1. Taxonomy (NCBI): domain Eukaryota; kingdom Metazoa; phylum Chordata; class Mammalia; order Rodentia; family Sciuridae; genus Tamias; species Tamias sibiricus. The sequence goes on along the minus strand of CM046658.1, from coordinate 114,059,248 downwards.
GATTTATTTGGTCTCATTATTGACCCACCTGTTTTATTTCTCTTTTCCTCTCTTTTATTGCCTCATTTTAGAACAGTCATATATTTTTATTTCTTCATTTTCCTCCTCTGGCAGCCTGTTTTATATCCTTTCACTATTCTTCTAATAATTATCCTAGGAATTATAAATTTATCTTTGATTTATCAGAATCTGTTAATCAACTTTCCATCACTGTGACAAAAATACCTGAGATAAAAGAAGGAGGAGTTTATTTTGGCTCATAGTTTTAGAGATTTCGGTTCATAATGGATCAGCTCCATTGCTTTTGGGCCTGTGATGAGGGAGTACATCACACAGCAGAGGAAGCTCCTGGCCTCCTGGTGACCAGGAAGCAAAGAGAGAAGAAGGGGAGTGGCCAGGTTTCCAATATCTTCTTCAAGGGCATGTCACCCCACCCCCCTTGGCCTAACTTTCTCAGCAGCCCCACCCCCACCCTCCCACCCCCATTAAAGGTTCCAACATCTCCCAATAACACCGCAGGCTGCTGATCAAGTCTTAAATACATTGACCTTTGAAAGACATTTATCCAAACTGTATGTAGTAGAATTTTTAAAAATACTTTTTAGTTGTAGGTGGGCACAATACCTTTATTTTTATTTATGTGGTGCTGAGGATTGAACCCAGGGCCTCACACATTCGAGAGGAGTGCTCTACTGCTGAGCCATAGCCCCAGCCCCTGTAGTAGAATTTAATGTACATTTTTACCTTTACCACATTCCCAATGATGTTAGAAGCCTAGACAAATTTAACTTCATGTACCCTTTCTCACTTTTTTTTTTTTTTTTTTTGGTACGGGGGATTGAACTCAGGGGCACTTGACCACTGGGTCACATCCCCAGCTCTTTTTTATATTTTATTTAGAGACAGGGTCTCACTGAGTTACTAAGTGCCTCGCCATTGCTGAGGCTGGCTTTGAACTGCGATCCTCCTGCCTCAGACTCCCAAAGTACTGGGATTACAGACGTGCGCCACCGCGCCGGCCCCCTTTCTCACTTTTTGTGAGAGAAAAATAATTGGGGAAGGAGATAGACCTGGCAGTGTTAAGGGATAAACTCTCAGCTAAAGAGAGATCAAGATGGGCTGGGGTTGTGGCTCAGTGGTAGAGTGCTCACCTAGCACATGCATGGCCCAGGTTCGATCCTCAGCACCACATAAACATAAATGCATTGCACTGTGTACAACTAAAGCAAATAAATAAATATTAAAAAAAAAAAAAGAGAGAGAGATCAAGATTCCTGCAGATCCTTATGCCACCAACTCCTTCTGAGGCTGTGCCTAGAATCGGTACTGTGTTAAATAAAGCTAAAAGGGTGCATAACTAACAAAAAATCTTAAATAAGGGTTTGTTTCCTCCAATGAAGTATTTGTTGTTTTTGTTAGACCTGTCTCACTTTTAAAGACTATGATGCCCCATGGAATGTGGATAAATGAGTGCCACAAATATTTCTATTTCAAATATATCTCCCAAATGGTAGCTCTTGCTCATAACCATCTAATTTTTAAAATACTTTTTAGCCAAGTGTGGTGGCGCATGCCTGTAATCCCAGCACTTGGGAGGCTGAGGCAGGAAGATCGAAAGTTCAAAGCCAGCCTCAGCAATGGCAAGGCACTTAGCAACTCAGTGAGACCCTGTCTCTAATAAAATACAAAAAAGAGCTGGGGATGTGGCCCAGTGGTCAAGTGCCCCTGAGTTCAATCCCCAGTACAAAAAAAAAAAAAAAAAAAAAAAAAAAAAAAATTAGTTGCATGTGGGCACAATACCTTTATTTCATTTATTTATTTTTATGCAATGCTGAGGATTCAAACCCAGTGCCTCAGATGTGCTAGGCAAGCACTCTACCACTGAGCCACAATCCCAGCCTATAACCATCTATCTTAACAATAAGTACTTCATTAGACTCTTGTTCTTCAAAGAGAACACGCCTAAGAGTACTTAACTGGAACCATAAAATCTTACCACCTTATGGAGATTTATAATTACATTCTATTGTTGGTGTGTTCCACTGTTAAGCTGCCATGGAGTCATGTTGCCGCCTACAGCAACAATACAGCGGGAAAGAAATTGGAGGCAGACTGGGAATGAGTGGTTTCTTTATTCTTGCTTCTTCTTCTCTCCTTTCTCCCCCCTCTCTGACGCCCCTGGCCTGGTTAAATACTTTTCACCCATTAAGCATACACGTGTACATGTGCGGCACAGAAAGATTCTTAGTCAAATTCATTAAGGTCAGGTGTAAACAAGTAAACGCCTCCTCTTGGCTCTCAGCCAGCCGCCATCTTAGCTACTTCCTCATTAAAGGCTCTTACAGAGTCAGTATTTCTGGACTACTTATGCATAAGCAAAGTAAGCCAAAGGGACTTTTTGCTCTAGGTCATATAACCAATAGGCAGCAAAACCAAGACAAATGCAAAAGTTTTCAAGTGTTTACTCATGATGTGACAACAGAAAAAGCAATGGCAGTTAATATGCCTACTGTGGTTTGAATATGAATAATATCCCCCAAAGGTCCAAGTATTAAAGGATTGGTTCCCAGGGTGATGCGATTAGGAGGTGGTGGAACATTTAGGAGGCGAGACATAGTCTTGAGTCATTGGGTTGTGCTCCTGAAAGGGATTATGGGACCTCATCCTTTCTCTCTCTCTTCCTGGTTCATGATATGAGTAGTTTGCTTCTATACATTCTCCCACCAAATGAATGGATCTGCCCAATCTTGAACTTGAGTCTTTAAAACCATGTGACCAACAAAACTTCTCATAAAGTAGCCTGTGATTTCATTATAGGGACACAAAATTGACTAATGCAATTTCACTTGTTCTTTTTACCATAAAAGGAAATTTATTTGCATTTTCCCTACCTTCCATCAGTCAAACTTTGGTTTCTTCTAAAACCTATACATGAATTGGGTTTAATTCACACACACACACACACACACACACACACACACACATATATATATATATATATATATATATATATATATATATATATAAAAATGACCTTAATTCACATGAATATCAAAGTGAAATAAATGTGGCTGGTTCTTCCTCCTCCTCTTCCTTCTCCTCCTTCTCCTCCTTCCCCTCCTCCTCCTCCTTCTTTTGAAACAGGTCTGTCTCTATGTTGCTCAGGTTGGCCTCTAGCTGTTGGTCCTCCCACCTCAGTCTCCTAAGAGCCTGGGACTATAGGTGTGTGTGATCACACCCATATTTTTCTATGTTTAATTATTGAATCCAAAGGTAGGCTGGGAAAAAGTGGTCTGTTTCATTTTGGGACCAACTCAACTTTCAGGCTAAATCCATTATTCATTTATAACTTTAGAAACAAGCCTGGGAAGACATTTAAAGGGAAGTTGCTGCTCTGCATCCTGTGTAGAACATCACCGGACAACAAAACTAATCAAACTGCTCATTTCTCTCCCCACCACTTTGTACAGGATTTTCTGAAATAGCTAGAGAAATAATTTAATACACAATTCTATTTAGGCACTATCCAATAATGAAGGCAGAAGGCTTTTTTGCTTTTTTATGTGTGTGTGTGTATGTGTGTGTGTATGTAAAACACAGGATACATCTGTTGCCCATTTACCACATTTATGCTCTGCACTAAGTGTAGGTTTATAGGCTCTGCCAGGCAGAGAAATAATGTCAAGAAAAACATAGGCTTCCTTGTAAAAACAGATGTCTGCAATTTTTATCTTAATGAAAAGAAATTGTTTTATGCTCATTTCCTCATTAAGGAAGTTGAACCATTTATATTAGGGGGTACTAATACACATTGAGGCTAAAGAGAAAAAAAAAAAGAAGAAAAAAGAAAAACCAACTGTAATATCAGATATGTAAAAGAAGGACACAGAAGACAATCTGAAATTCTTGAGGGTTCCACAACAGCCTTCTTGATTTTTTTCTGTTCACAGCCTGAGAAAACCACCTTTTCAACCAACCTCTGAGACTCAGTCTTTGTTTTTCCAAATTCAACACTCCTGTGCATGTCATTACTGGGTCCATTTATTTGAGTACTATAATTTCTTTAGAACTTATGGGTGGTGCCCAGAATCTCTGAAAGACCAGAATCAGTCAGGGTTGGCAGTTAGGTAACCAGGAACCCAAACCTTATCAAGTGGACTGGTTGTTCATCTTATGATGCCACTGAACACACACAATATTTGACATAAGCACTGTAGTTTGTATAGGTGACACTGGGGGACCAGATGCCAGATATGCTGCCACAGCAACAGCTGCTGCAGATGATGCTGGGGGATATCTCCACTTGGGGATATTCCTCACCAAAAGGAATCCACATGCATCTAGTTCCTCACATACCCACTCCTAAAACGATGGCTTTTGATTTTTTGGAAGTGTTGGGGGTCAAACCAGGAGTGCTCTACCACTGAACTATATCCCTATATCCTCAGCCATTCTTTTTTTTTTTTTTTGGTACCAGGGATTGAACTCAGGGGCACTCCACCACTGGGCCACATCTCCAGTCCTTTTTTGTATTTTATTAGAACCAGGGTCTCACTGAGTTGCTAAGTGCCTTGCCATTGCTGAGGCTGGCTTTGAACTCTAGATCCTCCTGCCTCAGCCTCCCAAGTGCTGGGATTATAAGCCTGCGCCACCGCGCCCGGCTATATCCTCTGTTGCCGCCTGAAGCGCTTGGAGCAACGGAGCCGCGGGAAGAACTTCAGAAGCAAACTGGAGACAAACAGCTTTTTATTCTGATAACTTTTCTCTCTGGTTCTAACAACAACTAACACACGCCAAACACACCACTAAAATGGCGCTGACCTGATCAGCAATTTCGGCCAAGTCACTCGAGATCCCGCAACAAATCCCGTGAGACTACGGGTGGCGACAATGGCCAAATCTCCACGGCTCATAGTCAACTGCAATTCAAGTCAATCCCCAAACAGGGCTCCTGCAATCCTCAGCCATTTTTATTTTTTATTTTGAGACAGGGCCTCACTAAGTTGCTCTGCTCACCTCAAATTTGCCATCCTCCTACCTCAGTCTTTCAAGGAGCTGGGATTACAGAGATGTATGCTACTGCCGCTGGCCACAATGATGTCTTACAGGTGTGTCTCATTAAAAAAGGCTGAACATATATATGTCTGTGCCTTAACTGCAGTGGAAACTTGGAGATAGAATTTTGGCTTCAACTTGGAGAAGCAAAATTTATAATGTGGGAAATTCTTCAAACATAGGAAGATTATTTAAAAGATGATAGGAGGACATAAAATTAAATATACACAAACATATATATAGTGAAGTTATATCAGGATTTAATTTCTAAAATAGTTTCCAAAAAGTTGAGAACATGACTCTTGTATAAATATACAATGAGCATGTCAAATATTTTATTCAACTTATTAATTAACAAGGAATCAGTGAGAGACTGAAAATGGTTTAAATAAGAATTTTAGTGACAGATTTACATTCTCAGTAAAATCTACTAGATAAAATTGTTTGCATTGCTATAAACAGGAATCATCTGCCTAGTTAACAGTGTTTTACAATTTAATTTTGCCCTTTCAGAGTTGAAAAGAAATCAAACGATTCCCCCAAGTGTGCACTAGACAATGCCCCAGCACTCCACTAAAAGGATACCTAATAATCTCTTATGCCTATTTCTAAGTATTGAATAATTTTTCTTAACATAATGTTAAGTGAAAAAGAAACAAGAAAAAAAGTATGTATAATATGTTATCATTCATTTAAGAAGGGAGGAATATTAACATATATGCATTTTTTTAAAATGGAAGGAAGAATATTTGAATGGTTATCAAAGGAGAAGGGAAAAGTGCACAGAGGATGGAAATACAGACAAGACTTCTTTGAATATACCTTATTTTGTTGATTTTTTTATTAAGATCTATATAAATTTTTTTTTTTTTTTTTTTTGTGGTACCAGGGATTGAACTCAGGGGCACTCGTCCACTGGGTCACATCCCCAGCCCTTTTTTGTATTTTATTTAGAGACAGGGTCTCACTGAGTTGCTAAGTGCCTCGCCACTGCTGAGGCTGGCTTTGAACTCGCAATCCTCCTGCCTCAGCCTCCCAAAGTGCTGGGATTACAGGCGTGAGCCACCGCGCCCGGCTATATAAATGTTTTACATAATTATAAAATAAAGTTACTACTTGGCACAGTGTTGCATGCCTGTAATCCCAGGAGCTAGGGAGCCTGAAACAGGAGGATCACAAGTTCGAGACAAGCCTCAGCAATTTATCAAGGCTCTAAGCATCTCAGCGATACCCTGTCTTAAATTGAAAATATAAAAAGGGCTGGGATGTAGCTCAGTGGTTGAGGGCCCCTGGATTCCATCCCTGGTACCAATAATAATAATAATAATAATAATAATAATAATAATAAGTTACAAACATGTAAGAGAATCCCTAAAAAATCAGAAATAAAAAGGAAAGAAATAAACCTGAGTATAGAGGTGTGGTATAAATGAACAATAAACTATTCTAAGTGACTTTAAAGCATAGTTATTGACTTACATTTTTTTTTTTTTTTTTTTTTTTTTTTTTTTTTTTTTTTTTTTTTTTGTGGTACCGGGGTTTGAACTCAGGGGCACTTGTCCACTGGGCCACATCCCCAGCCCTTTTTTGTATCTTATTAGAGACAGGGTCTCACTGAGTTGCTAAGTGCCTCGCCATTGCTGAGGCTGGCTTTGAACTCTCGATCCTCCTGCCTCAGCCTCCCAAAGTGCTGGGATTACAGGCGTGCGCCACCGCGCCCGGCTGACTTACATTCTTAATGGGATATGGCCTCAGGGAGAGAAAATATGTCTCCATTAGAATCTAAAAATTGTTCTCAGTAATAATCTTCTTGGTGGCAGGTTGTTGTTATTATTCTGAAATATAGGATAAATTGAGTGCTTTGTTGGTATTTTAGAGAACTGAGATTTTCACCATGTTTCCAAAGAGAGACAGCTGGGTGTGGTGGATCACACCTGTGATCCAAGCAATTTGGGAGGCGGAGGCAGGAAGATCATAAATTCCAAACCAGTCTAAGCAATTTAGCAAGGCCCTATGCAACTTAGTGAGACCCTGTCTGAAAATAAAAAATAAAATGGGCTGGGGATGTAGTTCAGTGGTTAGCTGTCCCTGGGTTCAATCCCCAGTACCAAAAAAGAGAGAGAGAAAAAGGAAGAAAAGAAAAGAATTTGTTGTCATCTATTTTAGATCTGATAATGGTATTGTGATTAAATTTAATAGTCTATCTTTTAGAGGCTCTGGGATGTATCTCAGTTATAGAACACTTGCCTATCATGTTTGAGGCTCTTTGAAAAAGAAAGCCAACCTTTAGAGATGTACACAAGAACATTCATATATGAAATGATATGGTGTCTAGGATTTATTTCAAAATAATCTGAACAGTAAGAGTATAAATAAATCAAAACTGGTCATTTATTGATAATTATTGAAATAAAATAATGGTTTCATGGAGGTTCATTATGCTATTATCTCTATTTTTACATAAGCTTACATTTTCCCATAATAAAATGTCTTTAAAAGAAAAATCTAGATGGCCACAAACATGAAAATGTCTACTACAAATGAGAAGATTCAACATTGTCATTATGTTCAGACTCCCCAAACATGTAACTTGACAGAATTTTTCAGGGAACTTGATAACTGATTCAAAAATTCATGTGGAAGAGTTGACATGAACAAAATTAAAGGGTAAATTTGTACTGCTTTTCTTACTTTACTGAGTTTGTTTCATTGAGCTCCTCTATTGGGGAGCTCTTCTTGATGGATTTCTGTCCCACTTTGTCCCCAAGACAATAGGGAGCAGGCTAGAGGTAGTTGATCTTATAATATTTTAAATGAAACTGAAATCAAAGTTCACTTCCTCATTGTGGATACCTCATGTGACAAGTTCCAATTTCTTTTTAAAGTCAATTAGCTGAAGTCTCCTTGCTACTTTGAAATCTCCAAGCAATCACATCGATTCAAGAATTCTTTCTATGGGAGCACCTGCTGATTCTATCGTGTACGTAGTCTGTTCTTTTTCTCCCATTTGGTCTTTGAACACTCCCGTTTATGTTTTTAGCTTGCTCTACCTGCCTGATTTTAAATCTTTGGTTTCAGGAAGTAAACTAAAAAACCATATTGCTCAGCCTCTGGTCTTTCTGATTTAAAATAATCTATTTTTGAAAAGTTAATATTTGCTTGAACATCTAAGCGTGAGGCTAAAACCTAGCTTTCTTTGGAATATATAATTTGAAGGTTCATGTGGTTAAAATTCCAACTGTTTTGAATTTAAAAAGAAATGAAAAAGAAAGTAGAATCCAGTTTGAAGTAGTTAGTCACTGAACTTCTGTTGAAGTTCTTTGCATTAAATCTAGTAATCATGTTTTAAAGAGTATATAATTACTTAATTTGAAGTAGATATATTTGATTGTTGAAAAAGTTAAAAAAAGGAATGCCCTGAGGATGTGAAGCCAATAGTTGGGAGCTATCTTTTAAATATCTCTAAAAGTTTGGGGCATTTTGTTTATTTATTTATTTATTTATTTATTTTAGCTACTGGGGATTGAACCCAGGGGCACTCAATCACTGAGCCACATCCTCAGCCTTTTTTGGAGGGGAGTGGGGTGAGGGGATGGGGATTGCACTCAGGGCACTTGGCCACTGAGCCACATCCTCAGCCCTATTTTCTATTTTATTTAGAGACAGTGTCTCGCTGAGTTTCTTAGTGCCTCGCTTTTGCTGAGGCTGACTTTGAACTCTTGGTCCTCCTGCTTCAGCCTCACAAGCCTCTGGGATTACAGGCATGTGCCACCACACCCAGCCATTCCCCAGGCTTTTTATATTTTATTTAGAGACAGGGTCTCATTAAGTTACTTAGGGCCTCACTAAGTTGCTGAGGCTGGCTTTAAGCTCACAATCCTCCTGCCTACCCACTGCACCTGACTTATTTTTTAATTAAATGCATACAAGTTGTACATATTAATGGGGTACCATCTGATGTTTTGATACATATATACACTGGGTTGTGGTTATTTAAAGAGAGAAGTTAAGATGAGCTCGGATATTCAAAAATTCAGAAGATGAATTGATTTTTTGGAAGCATATCCTTTTTTTTTTTTTTTTTTTTCTGGTGCTGGGGATCAAACCAGGGCCTTGCACATGCTTGGCAGCTAGGTAGGCACTCTACTTGAGCTGCACACATAGCCCTTATCCTCTTCTTTTTTTTTGGTTTGGTTCTTTTGTTTTTGGTACCAGGAAATGAACCCAGGGTGCTTGAAAGGGTCACATCCACAGCCCTTTTTTTTTAATTATTATTTATTTACTTTAGTACACAATGCAATGCAATGCATTTATGTTTACGTGGTGCTGAGGATCAAACCCGGGCCACGCACATGCTAGGCCAGCGCTCTGCAGTGAGCCACAACCCCAGCCCATCCCCAGCCCTTTATATTTTATTCAGAGACAGGGTCTCGCTGAGTTGTTTAGGGCGCTTCACTAAGTTGCTGAGCCTGGCTTTGAACTTGTGATCCTCCTGCCCCAGCCTCCCAAACTGCTGGGATTACAGGTGTGCACCATTGTGCCCAGCCCTTGTTCTCTTTTTATTTTTATTTTTTTTTGGTGCTGGGATTGAACCTAGGGCCTTGTGCATGCAGGGCAAGCACTCTACCAACTGAGCTATATTCCCAGCTCTCCTTATTCTCTTCTTAAGCATGATTTTTGTTGGGTTTGGAAAGAAAGAGGAAAATTTCCCTTCATTAGATTTATTGGCAAATCCTAAAAAGTCCCTGTTTTTTAACACCTAAGTGTGTTTAGTTTACCAGATACTGGGGAATTTCTGAAAATCATTTCTTAAAGTGCTACTCAGTATTGGAAATAACATTTCTGACATAATTCTACATGTATTCCTTCTGACTATATGCTTCAGGAAGTTGCCTGTATAATTCTGACTTACAGGAGTATATTCCTTTGGTAGACTCTGCATTGCTATTTTCTATTTTGAAAATATATGGTCACAATAACAGTGAGGCTTCCCTTAAACAGAATGAAATGGCTGGTTTATGTGTCCTTGGTGTGTTCCTCTGCGATGGCACAGCTGCATAAAGATCCTGCCCTGGATCACCACTGGCATCTCTGGAAGAAAACCTATGGCAAACAATACAAAGAAAAGGTAGATGGAGTTCTTACTTGAGCAAAATGCTCCCTTTTGAAATTATGTTCTTTTCAAGCTGTGTTTTCCATAAATATTATGCAATTACTTCTTGCCAGATACTCTTTTTGGTAGTATACAGCAGGAAACAAAATGAAATTCCTGTTATTATGGAGTTTATATTATAGTGGGAGAGATAAAGAAATAAGTAAATACATAAGCAGGTACATAGTATGTTAGATGGTGATAAGTGCAGTAGAGAAAAATTAAGCAAGGTGTGTATGTGTGGGGGTGGGGATTGGAAGGGCCCTGGGTGGTGGCAATGAGAAGTCTGTGTGTGTGTTAGGATGGTGAGGGAAGTCCTCATAGATAAGGTGATATTTGAGCAGAGAATTAATAGAAGCCAGGGCACAAGCAAAATAGATAATGGAGTAAAGATTTCAAGTCAAGGGAAAATGAATGCAAAGCTCTGAGGAAGGAGCACATTTGATACCAATGTTTGATACCAAATGTATGTTTGAGGAACAAAAAGTTCTAAAAACTGCAATTACCCAGTTCCTGGAACTTAGAATCACTAGTAAATGTTGTTTCCTAATTCTCACTTCCCACTTTGTACTTTTGCTTATATTTCAAAGTATACTTGCTAATTGATTTTAAAATCTTAGCTGTATTGTTTCAAATAACTAAGTCCTATAACTAAGTCCATGTAACATTTCTCTAAGTTAGGATAATGTTTATTTGATGTATTGCTTTATACAAAAATGATATTCTTAGTAGGTCATGCATTCTAAGTTCTCTTTTTACTTATTCATTTACTCTTTTTTCTATATTTTTTAAAAGTATTTTTTTAGTTGTAGATGGACACAATATCTTTATTTATTTCTATGTGGTGCTAAGGATCGAACCCAGTACCTCACACATGTGAGGCTGGCGTTCTACAACTGAGTTATAGCCCTAGCCCTTTTCTACATTTTTTATTGGTGCATTATATTTGTATATAATGGTGGGATTTGTTGTAACATATTCGTACATGCACACAATATAACAATATAATTTGGCCAATATCACTCTCCTGCATTCCCCTCCACCTCCCTTTATTCATTTACTATTAACAAGTGATGATTATATTCATGGTTTACAACGTGGTGTTTTTTGTTTTGTTTTGTTTTGTTTTTGGTACCAGGGATTGAACTCAGGGGCACTCGACCACTGGGCCACATCCCAGCCCTTTTTTGTATTTTATTAGAGACAGGGTCTCACTGAGTTGCTAAGTGCTTCGACATTGCTAAGGCTGGCTTTGAACTCGCGATCCTCCTGCCTCAGCCTCCCTGGTGCTGGGATTACAGGCATGTGCCACCGTGCCCGGCTAACGTGATATTTTGATACGTGTATACATCATAAAATGATTAAATCAAGCTAATTAAAATATCCGTCTCATATGCTTATCTCCTTTGTGGTGAGAATATTTGAAGATCTACTCTTTTAGCAGTTTGAAATATATAATACCTTATCATAGTTACCATGCTGTGCACAAGATCACTAGAATTTATTCCTCCTGTCTAACTGAAACTTTGTACTCTTTGACCATATGAATTTTAGGATTGCTTTTTTATTTCTGTGAAGAATGACACTGGAATTTGAAGAGGACTGCTACCTCTAGATTGATATCTGTAGCTTCCTCTGAGTAGAATGAATATTTAAATAATATAATTCTTCCAACCCATGAACACAGATGTTTTTCCTTTATTTGTGTCACCCTCAGTTTCTTTTATCAATATTTTTATAGATTTCAGTATAGTTGACCCTCCATAGCCAAAGGTTTTGTATCCAGATTCAAATAACCTTAGGACAAAATTATTTTTAAAATTCCATCTAACATGAATATGTGCAAACATTCCCCCCTTATCATCATTATCTGAATAACACAGTAAAACAATTATTTATGTAGCATTTACATTTTTAAAAAAATATTTATTTATTTGCTTTAGTTGTACACAATGCGTTTATGCTGAGGATCGAACACAGGCCGCGCACGTGCGAGGCGAGCGCTCTACTGCTGAGCCACAACCCCAGCCCCTACATTTTATTAGGCATTATAAGTAATCTAAAGGTGATTTAAACTGGGTGTGGTTGTGCACACCTGTAATCCCAGCAGCTCAGGAGGCTGAGGCAGGAGGACTGCAAGTTTAAGGCCAGCCTCAGCAATTTAGTGAGGCCCTGAGCAATTTAGCGAGACACTATCTGAAAATAAAAAATAAAAAGGACTGAGAATATATCCCAGTGGTAATGTGCCTGGGGGTTCAATCCTGGATACCAAAAAGAAAGAAGGAAAGAAGAAAAGAAGAAATGAAGGAAGCGAGAGAGGGAGGGAGAAAGGAAACAACAAAGAACATGCTCCAAATGAGAGGGGGTTGCACCTAGACTTGCTGCCTAAAATCAGATTCTGGCCTTGGGCTTACCCTATTCAATGAAATAAGGCAGAACCAGGTGTTGTTGACCACTTACTAGCCCTACAGCCTATTCTGGCTTTGGTGATGGTGAAGGATGTCAGCTATTCTAGGAAGTACACTGTATATTATATTTTATGTATATTTTATTCTATGTAAATGAATCTCCTGGAGGACAAGTAAACCAATAGTCAGCTTATTCAATTCACTTTAGATAAAATTAAAATAATAGAACTAGGGCTGGGGATACAGCTCAGTTCCCTAGTACTACCACCAATAAACAAAAGCAAAAGCAAAAATTTAAATAATAGAACCAAAAATGACTTTTTTTTTTTTTGGCACCTGGGATTGAACTCAAAGGTATTCAACCACTGAGCCACACTACCAGCTGTATTTTGTATTTTATTTAGAGACAGGGTCTCACACAGTTGCTTAGTGCCTTGCTTTTGCTGAGGCTGGCTTTGAACTTGTGATCCTCCTCCACCACACCCGGCCAAAAATGATTTTTTAAAACTATATGTAAAAGAAGAAACAACCACACTATTGAACATTAAATTATGAAATAAATGAGAAATCTTAGAAATGAAAACAAAAAAAGTTACTGCAATGAAAATTCAAAGGAATGAACTCCAGAATGGAAATAGTTGGATAGAGTCAGTAATCTGAAAGACAATACTGAGGCATTCACCCAGAAACAGCTCACAGAAATAAAAAGAAAATTCTATGAAAATTCAAGGAAGAGAGATGAAAGAGAATTTGAGTCTCCAAAATACATCTGAGAGGTGTTTTTGAAGATGAGAAATAAATGGAATGTTGGAGAAAAAAATATATGAAAAGATATTGGTTGAGAATTTCCAGATATGATAAAAAGTCCCAAGTCATCCAATCAAGAATACCCAGAAGAAGGTAAATGAAGAAGCCAACAACCAGACCCAGGAGAAAGAGAAAAATCACAAAAACTACTAGAGTTAAAAACAGAGGGCTGGGGTTGTGGCTCAGCGGTAGAGCGCTGGCCTAGCACGTGTGCAACCCGGCTTCGATCCTCAGCACCACGTACAAATAAACGAATTGTGTACAACTAAAGCAAATAAATAAATATTAAAAAAAAAACAGAGGTTGGGGCTGGGGCTGTAACTCAGTGGTATAGTGCTTGCTTAGCACATGTGAGGAACTAGGTTTGATCCTCAGAACCACATGAAAATAAATAAATAAAATAAATAAATTGTGTCCATCTACAAACAAAACAAAACCAGAGGTATGATTATTAGAATGACAACAGACCTTTTATTTGCAACAATAGGTACCAGAAGACAATGAAGAAATATCTTCAAATAGCTGAAGTAACTAGAAATTTATGATCAGCTAAACTTATTTTCAAGAATAAGAATAAAAAATATTTTATGAAGATATATAAAGATTAAGTGATGGGCTGGGGTTGTGGCTCAGTGGTAGAGCGCTTGCCTAGCATGGGTGAGGTACTGGGTTCAATTCTCAGCACTACATATAAATAAATAAAATAAAGGTCCATCGACAACTAAAAATAATATATATATTTATTTATATATATATATATATAAAAGATTAAGTAAGTTTACCACTCGAGGATATTACCACTTAGGGATATTTACCACATAGGATAAAAACATCTTATAAAGGATATTTTTCAATAAACAAGTTTCCAGAAAGAAACTTTTTAGCATGTTAAGGAGAAATTCATAATGTATAGCACAAGATAATATTAATAATCATCAAAGCAATTAAGAGCAAAAATTATGATTAATAAATTATTTTAGCAGTTATACTGAATATATCCATTTATTTGTGTGCTCCTAGACAGATCCAAATTCAGAATAATGATATGTAAAAATGCTATTTCATTATTGAACACATTTGTCCAGGATGCAGTATAATTATGTTTTTTTCCTTGTATTTTAGAATGAAGAAGCAGCACGGCGTCTCATCTGGGAAAAGAATCTCAAGTTTGTTATGCTTCACAATCTGGAGCATTCAATGGGAATGCATTCATACGATCTAGGCATGAACCACCTGGGAGACATGGTAAGTAAATTACAAATAATCCTACTTTCATGTTCAGGTAAGCAGAATTTCTGTCTCTCCAAAAGCAATTTGAAGGTAAACAACCACAAAGGCAAATGTAGCCAGGGCTGGAGGTGTAGCTCAGTGGTAGAGCTCTTGGCCAGCATTCATGAGCCCTTGATTCAATCCCTAGCACTGGAAAAATAAATAAATAAATAAATAAATAAAATAAAGCAAAAGAGAATATAGCCACATGCATTCCAAGCTTGAAAACAGTAGAATTTACCATAACAAAGTCCTTGTTTAGAGGAGTTTTAAACTCACAGACTACTATGGATTTTTTTTTAAAGAATTTAAACCTTTATTTTTTTATTTATTTGTTTTTTATGAGGTGCTGAGGATGGAACCCAGTGCCTCACCCATGGTAGGCAAGTGCTCTACCACTGAGCTTACAACCCCAGTCAACAGTGGCATTTTTTAAAAATGGATTCTAGAAAGCATTTTCTAAAGATTGTTCAGTTTTTTATAGTAGCTTAACATATTTATGAAAGTCTAAATTGACTAATATGATCCCTTGCTTTCGTAGTGAGAGCATGTGAGAACTTAATAGCATAAATAATCTCCTATGAGGTTTTTATTTTTTATATTTTGTGGTGCTGTGCACTAAACCCAGGGCACTGTGCATACTAAGCAGGCACTCTACTACTAAGCTACCTCCCCAGCCCTCCCATTAATTAATTAATTAATTAATTTTTTTGTGGTACCAGGGATTGAACTCAGGGGAACTCAACCACTGAGCCACATCCCCAGCCCTGTTTTGTATTTTTTATTTAGAGACAGGGTCTCTTTGAGTTGGGTCTCACTGAGTTGCTTAGTGCCTTGCGTTTGCTGAGGCTGGCTGTGAACTCGCAATCCTCCTGTCTCAGCCTGCCCAGATGCTAGGATGACAGGTGTGTGCTACCACGCCCAGCTCTCCATTAGTGTTTAGCTTCTGTTCTACCCTAGGAAACTACCATTTTGGTCAGAATTAAAAATTGCAATACTTTTTGGAAGGAAACACCCTTTGTAGACCAAATTCCTACTTAAATGTAAGAATTGTAGGAATTTCCTTTGTAATACTTTCTCACAAGGAAAACCCAAATTTGGCCCACTTTTTAGACAGCATTTTTATAAAATTATGCCTTAGTTTGAACAAAACATCTGACTCTGTGTAACTTCTAGTTTTTACCATTTTCTTTTTCTTCTTTCCAATGCAAGTGCTTAGTTAACTGGAATGCTAATTCACCCTACTAGCCAACCGTACCTGTTGGTCACTACTACCATTGATCATTCTCAGTTTGAAAATATATTCACATTTACAGTTTATAGGGTATTTAAAAGAAGGATTAAGTAAAGGCGGACATATGTTTGCTTTGTAGACCAGTGAAGAAGTGGTGTCTTTAATGAGTTCCCTGAGAATTCCCAGTCAATGGCAAAGAAATGGCACTTACAAGTCAAACCCTAATCAGAAATTGCCGGATTCTCTGGACTGGAGAGAGAAGGGGTGTGTTACTGAAGTCAAATCCCAGGTGAGTATTACCATCCCAGCCTCTTCCCCCCAAGAGAGCTCTCTCTTTCTGTCTAGTTGCACAATCTGGCAGTGACTCTCAAAGTCTCTTATGTGACGTTCTAATTGTTTTTGTTCTTGTTTCTCCAACTAAATTTTAACTCCCAAAGGCAAGGGTCACTTACTATACTCTATTTGTTGTCCCCACAACACTTCAAACACCAGTGGTAATACAGCTATCTTAGACAAAAATTATGATCTATGTAATTAGATTTATCAGACAAACTCTTAGTGCTCATAATATCCATTGATTACAGTAGACCCACCATCAAGCCATTTGCTTGAGAAGTACCATGAGTATGAGAAAATCCTGATCAGGAAGTTTCTCTCTCCATCTAATTTATTAATTTCATGGTTGAAGGTAAGGAAAGAACTAGAGTTAGACTGACCTATAAATTATACAGTCAAGTTAATTCATAGCTAGTCTTGCATTGTTAAAATAAGAAATGTGTCTTATGTTAAATTGTTGTTCCTATGTTGTATTTTCCATTAGTTAATTTCTTAAAAAAAAAAAAACCTACAAAAATCCTAAGTTAGTCATAGATAACTAAGGGTAGAACACATGTGTCACCTTAGAAGTTAGGGTAAAGGAGAAGAAACAGGATTCTAAACAGCTGCACCAGATTGTGACAAATGAAGAAGGTAAAAAATTTATCAAGAAGTAAATGGTAGGGCTGGGGTTGTGGCTCAACGGTAGAGTGTTTGCCTAGCCGGGTTTCGATTCTCAGGACCACATAAACATAAATGCATTGTATTGTGTATAACTAAAGCAAATAAATAAATATTTTTTTTTAAAAAAAGAAGTAAATGGTACCCTTATTCTTTTTTTTTTTTTTTTTTTTTTTTTTTTAGTTGTTGCTAGATCTTTATTTATTTATATGTGGTGCTGAGAATCGAACCCAGTGCCTCATACATGCCCGACAAGTGCACTACCGTTGAGCTACAACCCCAGCCTGGTACCCTCATTCTTATTCTTTCCCACTCATATTTTTCTTTCAAATAGTTTTGGATTTCTTATTCAAATTTCTCTAAAAATAGAAGTTTGGGAAGACCCAATGAACTACATTTTTAGGTGTTAACTCTGAGTATGAACTCCTTTCCCAGGGTGCTTGCGTTTTAAAGACCAAATTTGCTTTAATCCAAAGCAATTTCAATCTATTTCTATTGGTAGACATCAAGGAGGGAGGAGAGGAGAGAGAGAGAGAGAGAGAGAGAGAGAGAGAGAAGCAATCATGGTGGAACTCTGTACCCTCTATTCCTTTTGTTAACTAAAGCAGATTTGTGTTTTTATGTTTGTTTATACCTCCTTAAAAAATAGCTTCTGAAGGATAATAATGTAAAATGTTAATCTAGGATTAAAGGTCTTGGCTTCAGGCATTATTTGGCAGGAGGGAGGATACCCTAAGGCAAAAAAAATCATCATGTCTCCACTCAAAATCACTTTACTGTAGACATCTAACCCCCTTCTCCATAGGTGAAGATAGGTGAGATCTGGCACAAGCTCAGTGGATACTAATTCTTAATATATTTGAATATGCCCATTATGTTCGTAGCTCAGCCATTTGTAAATCTCCATCAAGGTTGGACCTTACCTAGAGGACAATCAAATATTTTGCTTTCATTCCCATTGTCTAAGAGAGAAGGAAATTAATTTTCTTGGGAACTATTGATAGAACTAACCTAACTTGGAATTGCCCAATTTTTGTTATGGAAGCCATCCTTACTTTCTATTAATGCTTTGTGTCATTGTCTCTGTTTTAGGGTTCCTGTGGTGCTTGCTGGGCTTTCAGTGCTGTGGGAGCCCTAGAAGCACAACTGAAGTTGAAAACAGGAAATCTGATCTCTCTCAGTGCCCAGAATCTGGTGGATTGTTCAACTGAAAAATATGGGAATAAAGGCTGCAATGGTGGTTTCATGACGGAGGCTTTCCAGTACATCATTGATAACAATGGCATTGATTCAGAAGCTTCTTATCCCTACAAAGCCGTGGTGTGTCACAAGCAAACTTTTGGTGCTACCCCATGACCGCATGTTATTTGTGTACTGACTATACCACCAAGCCAACTGCTTGAGAAGCAGTGTTGGATGTAAAAGAGAACTCTAACAGGAACCTTCAAGTTCTCAAGACTTCTCTTTCTTATGCAATAACCTTTTATTTTTTTTAAGTGGTGCTGGGAATCAAACCCAGGACCTTGTACTACATCCCCATCCTTTATGAAGCAGCCTTCTTAATTCATCAATTGCACCATATTTTTTAAACAAACAAGTAACATTCATACTTAAACAAAGACTTTAAGTAAACCATCCTTAAAGTTCTTTGTGTATCTGCCTAATATTTAAACTTTCTTGTTCTGCAGCCTACCATATTCAACCTTATTTTCACACCATAACCAGATCATTCTCTACCTACTAAGAAATTCAAGCCGGACGCGGTGGCGCACGCCTGTAATCCCAGCACTTGGGAGGCTGAGGCAGGAGGATCGCGAGTTCAAAGCCAGCCTCAGCAATGGCGAGGCACTTAGCAACTCAGTGAGACCCTGTCTCTAATAAAATACAAAAAAGGGCTGGGGATGTGGCCCAGTGATCAAGTGCCCCTGAGTTCAATCCCCGGTACCACCAAAAAAAAAAAAAAAAAAGAAATTCAATAAGGTTCTGTTTTTCCTTGCAAGTTTGTTACATATTTTGTTAAATAACTCATGTGCATATTGCAGAAAATTTAGAAAAGAGAAATATCACTCTAAAACCTCCTACCTTTCCTACTATTACTTTGGTTTATTTCTCTCAAGCTCTTTTCCCATGAAGCACTTAAAATATAGTTGCATGTACAACAACCATAAATTCATAACCTCCATTTTCCTACTTGAAATATTCTGTTTTCCATATTATATGGTCCTTTAAACTATCATTTTAACTGCAAACATTTTTGCAGGCATTTTATTATCAAAAAGGCTTTAAGGTTTCAATCTAAAGTTTATGAACACTGTTTAGTATTACCCTATAGTACACCTCAGAGTCTGAGGAAACATTGCCTGGCAAGCTTTGCATGTATGAAGATGTTCACAATTTAAAACCATAGAATAATTCTATATTACCTCTGTCAATGGTGAAATATGGAACCATTAGGACTCAGCCAATTTAGGTTTTCTTTCTTTAAAAATGAGAAGGCATCTCAGACACTTGAAAAGTTTAGAGTGAGCAAAGAAAACATATTTCACAGGGCATAGGTGGATTACTGTAATTCCAGAAACTTGGGAGGCTAAGGCAGGAGGATCTCAAGTTCAAGGCCAGCCTCAGCAATTTAGCAAGGTCTTAAGCAACTTAGCCAGATCCTGTCTCAAAATTAAAAAGGGCTAGGAACATAACTCTGCAATGTAGTTACCTGGGTTCAGTACTGGGTAGTGCTTGCAAATTGGGGGGAAAAAAGAAACAAAGAAAGAGAACAAAAGAAAACATTTGAAAACTAGACTTAGAATATTAGTGATTTATAAAGAAAGTAAAAATATACTTTTTATCTGAATTATCCTTTTTTTTTTTTTATTCAGGATGAAAAGTGCCATTATGACTCAAAGAATCGTGCTGCCACATGTTCAAGGTACACGGAACTTCCCTCTGGTGATGAAGATGCCCTGAAGGAAGCTGTGGCCAATAAAGGACCTGTGTCTGTTGCTATAGATGCAAGTCATCCTTCTTTTTTCCTCTACAAAAGTGGTAAAAACAGATATGTTATCCTCTTGTTTTATGTTGCTCTTGTACTATAATATTATTCTTCCCCCATCTCTCCATCTCTGAGTGTTTAGACAGCTTAAACGAAATCTTCATATCATATAAGTTTTTTAATCTAATTCTAATATACTTATTAAAGTTTATTAACACTATAAGACAGGTACTCTACTAAATAATTTATGTATATCATCTTATTTAATCTTCACAATAACTCAAATTTACAGATGAAAAAAAATCAGTAGAGGGGTTAACTTGCTTAAAGTCACATAACCTTAAAGTGATTAAACTAGGACTAAAAATTATGCAACTTAGCCAGGCATGGTGGCGCACGCCTGTAATCCCAGCACTTTGGGAGGCTGAGGCAGGAGGATCACGAGTTCAAAGCCAGTCTCAGCAATGGCAAGGCACTTAGCAACTCAGTGAGACCCTGTCTCTAATAAAATTAAAAAAAGGCCTGGGGATGTGACTCAGTGGTCCAGTGCCCCTGAGTTCAATCCCCAGTACCAAAAAAAAAAAAAAAAAAAAAAAAAAAAAAATGCAACTTAGAACTAGTAAACCCAATTCAGCAAAGTTGCAGGATACAAAGTCAACATACAGAAATCAGTTGCTATTTTATATAGCAAAGAGCTAGTTATCTGAACTAGATATCAAGAAAGCAATCCCATTACAATAGTTACCAAAAAAAAAAAATTTTTTTAAACCCCTATGAATAAATTCAGTTTAAGAGGGGGAAAGATCTCTGTAATGAAAATAAAACCAATGAAATAAATGGAAGAGAACACACCAAAAAAAAAAAAAAAAAAAAAAAAAAAAAAGAAAAAGAAAAGAAAAGGAAGGCTATCCTGTGTTCCCATGTTCTCATGTTCATTAGAGCAGTCAATACAGCTAAAATGTCCATACTACCCAAAGTGAGCTACACAGTTAATGCAATTCCTATCAAAATGCCAATGCCATTATTTAGAGAACTAGAAAAAAACAATCTTAAAATTTGTATGGAACCATGAAAAACCCAGAATAGCCAAAGCCATCTTAGGCAAAAAGAACCTGACTTCAAAATAAACTGCAAAGCTATGATAATCAAAACAGCATAGTATTGGCATAAAAACAGATACAGATACATAGACCACTGGAACAGAATAGAAATCCTACAAGTAAACCCACACATCCACAGTCAACTGATTTTTGACAAAGGTGCTAAGAACAAACAGAGAAAAGACAGTCTTCTCAATAAATGGTGTTGGAAAATTGGATATCCATATGCAGAAGAATGAAACAAGACACCTATCTCTGATGGGTTACAAAAATCAACTTAAAATGAACTAAAGACTTAAGCATGAGATTTGAAACTGTGAAACTACTAGAAGAAAGCATAGGAAAAATGCCTGTGGACACTGGAATTGGCCAAGATTTTTTGGACAAGACTTTACAAGCACAAGGAAGAAAAAAAAAAAAAAGCAAAAATAGACAAGTAGGATTACACCAAACTAAAGAGTTTCTGCTCAGCAAAGCTGAGTGAAATAAACAGAGTAGAAAGATAAAAATGGGAGAAAATATTTGAAAACTTCAATCTGACAAGGGGTTAATATTCAGAATATGAAAGGACCTTAAATAACTCAATAGCCAACAAACTACCTGATTTTAAAATTGGTAATCCAAGCTGGGCCCAGTGGTGCATTCCCATCATCCTAGCTATTTGGGAAGCTAAGGTGGGAGGATTGCTTGAACCTACAAGTTTAAGACCAAGCTAGACAAAGAAATGTCTCAAAGGAATGGGGGTTAAGGGTTGGGACAACAGACTTAAATAAACAAAGAGCCAACCAGTATGTGAAAAAAGATGCTTAACATGACTAATCATCAAGGAAATGCAAATCAAAACTACATGAAATATCTCCTCACTCCTATAAGAATTATTATCAGGGCTGGGGTTGTGGCTCAGCGGCAGAGCACTTGCCTCGCACGTGAGTGGCCCGGGTTCAATCCTCAGCACCACGTAAACATAAATGCATTGCATTGTGTACAACTAAAGTAAATAAATAAATATTTAAAAGAAAGAATAGTTATTACCAAAAAGACCAAAGATAACAAGTGCTGGAGAAGATATAGAGAAAAGGAAATCCTTGTACACTCTTTGGTGGCAATATAAATTAATACAGTTGCTGGGTATGGTGGCACATGTCTATAATCTCAGTGGCTCAGGAGGCTGAGGCAGGAGAATTCAGCCAGCCTCAACAATTCAGGGAGGCCCTAAGCACCTCAGCAAGACACTGTCTCTAAATAAAATATTTAAAAAGGACTGGGATTGTGGCTCAGTGGTTAAGTGCCCCTGGGTTCAATCCCTAGCACAAAAAAAATTAATTAATACAGTTATTATTGAAAACAGTATGGAGGTTCTTCAGAATTAAAATTACCATATAACATATGATCCAGCAATACCACTACTGGGTATATATTCAAAGGAAATGAGATCAGTATGTTGAAGAGACATCAGCACTCCCATGTTTATTGCAGTACTATTCACAATAGATAAGAAGTGGAAACAACCTAGGTGTCCATCAACAAATGAATGGATTAAGAAAATGTGGTACATATATACAACTGGAATGCTATTTAGCCATAAAAAAGAATGAAATCCAAACATTTACAACAAAAACATGAATGGAGCTGAAGATCATTATGCTAAGTGAAATAAATCACACACAGAAAGATAGGTACCACTCATATTGAATATAAAAAAGTTGATCTCACAGAAGTTGAGAATAGAATGGTGGTTATCAGGGACTAGAGAGAGCCAGAAGTGAGAGGGATGGGGACAAGTTGATCCAAGGGTACTAATTTATAGTTAAATATGAGTAAAGTTTCTAGTGTGCTATTGCACAATAATATAACACATTAAAGGGCCTGGGTTGTGGCTTAGTGGTAGAGTGCTTGCCTAGCATGTGTGAGGCACTGGGTTCGATCCCCGGCACCACATAAAAATAAAAACAAATAAAAGAAAGGTATTGTGTCCATCTACAACTAAAAAAAATTTTTTTAAAGATAATGATAATGTTAAAAAAAGTTGATGATAGCTGGGCGCGGTGGCACACGCCTGTAATCCCAGCACTTGGGAGGCTGAGGCAGGAGGATCGTGAGTTCAAAGCCAGCCTCAGCAATGGCGAGGCACTTAGCAACTCAGTGAGACCCTGTCTCTAATAAAACACCAAAAAGGGCTGGAGATGTGGCCCAGTGGTCGAGTGCCCCTGAGTTCAATCCCTAGTACAAAAAAAAAAAAGATGATGATAATGTAGTGTGTATTTTAAAAACCTAGAAGAAAAGAATTTGAATGTTTTCACCATAAAGATATGATAAATGCTTGAGGAGACAGATATGTTTAATCTGATTAGACATTACATAATAATATATATCAAACTATCACATGGTTTCCCATAAATATGTACAATTTTGTTTTATGTATCAGTGAAAAAGAAATCTAAATTTTAAAAAATAAAGGATTTCTTTTTAAAAAAATTTTTTTAAATGTCCACTTTATTCCATAACACTTAGCCAGATATCATTTACATCTGAGGAAGAGAAGGACCATGAGACTGATTTATGGTAAAACACTAGGAAATTGTAGTCCAATTTTACACATTTCTAGGAACCCCCAGACAAGTGCACCACAATGCAGAAATATGGGTATCACTACTACATTTTACATAAGATAAAAGGGAAGTATCAGTCAACTTCAAAAGTAGTAAATTCACCTGTCCCTTAAAATATGGGTATGCAATTGTTACAAAGCCATAGTAAATGGTTTTATAAAATGTAATTTTATTTTATGTTACTCTGCTGTTACATAGGGCATAACATTTTCACAAGGCTTTTTTGGGACTATAGTCAATGATTAGCAACACATAATAGTGGTCCAACTCTCTAAAGAACAATCACTAGACAAACTGGACACCCTCTCACATGTGCACAAATCTGCATGGAAAAGTACAAAAGTTTTAGACTTGGACTTGTGTACTTTTATTTCCCCTTTCTAGTGTATTAAAAAATGACATGCACTTTAATTTGCCAAAAGCAATGCTTGTATTCTGGCAGCAACATGCTACTTCTATTACATAGTAAAGTGAATACCAGAACTACAAATGCAGGAGGTGTAAATGAATTTTTATTGGGAAGGGAAGTTGTCAACTTAAACAGCAGCAAATGATGAGTAAATAAGGAAACTCCCTGTTATCACAGATAGACATGACCTCCACAACATGTGATATACAGGAGGCATTTCAATTTGTGAACCTCCCCCAAGCCAGGAAATGTCAAGTGCTTTCCCATTTGATCTAATTCTTCTGGATTCCTACTAAAAAGGAATACAGTAAGAGAATAGAAAGGTTGCTTACTGAAAGGAAACCCTCAAAGAAGAATAAGGAAGGGAATGTAGAAATTAAGAAGTCATGTAGAAACACTCTTTAAATTGCAATTAACTACATTTCTTATCTTCACAGTAATACAAAACACAGTCACTTGTAGAACTGGTTCAGATTACTTAAATACCAGATACATTTTTAGTCCTCTACTAAGTGTTTGGAATTACTTATGTTTATATGAAATGAAGCTATTAATACTTTTCTACAGCAGTAACTGCATACCGGGAAGGCCAAGACAAACACAAATCCAGGAATGGAGTTTTCCCAAAGCTGCAGTGTGAAAAGACTATGAACAGTTGATTCCATACACATGAATGGGTTTCTTTGCTATAGGAAATCCAAATGGAGTAAGGAATGGAGATGTGTAAAAGGTTTCTTGAAGGAAGAAGGATGACAACCTGTTTGCATTTAGTTTTCAGCCCCTTCTGCTGCATCACATTCTTCTCCTGCACTGTCTGATGTCCATAATGTTAAGTTGTCTCTAAGCAACTGCATGATGAGGGTGCTGTCCTTGTATGAGTCTTCATTCAGTGTTATCAAGTTCTGCAATGGCCTCATCAAAAGCCGTTTTAGCCAGTGTGCAGGCAAGCTCTGGGTTATTAAGGATCTCATAGTAAAATACAGAAAAGTTAAGAGCCAGCCCCTAAAAAATAAAGGATTTCAACAACAACAAAAACTATTCAACTTCATTCCCAAGCCTGTGCATTTAACTGCTGTAGAGACTTTGCAGTGTAGGTGTAGCACGGGAGTGTATAAGGAGGGGACCTGACACTATTTTTTAAGCTAATACTTAAAAAAAATACACAATTATACAAAAGGTAGAACATGTATTATACAAAGTAGAAGGCTATGATATATATTTTAAAAATATATAATATATATAAATAAAATTTTTTAATTGAATTGAACCCAGGGCCTTGTTCGTGTGAGCACTCTACCAATAAGCTATATCCTAAGCTATATCCCCAGCTATATCTCCAGCCCTGTAATATGTATTTTAAACCTTACCCTAACTATATCCCCAGCCCTGAAATATGTATTTTAAACCTTACCTGAAAGAACATAAAATTTATTTGTTTGGTTTTTTGTGGTGCTAGAGATCAAACCCAGGGCCTTGTGCATGCAATGCAAGCACTCTACCAACTGAGCTATATCTCCAGCCCAAGAACATCAAATTTAATAAAGAATGAAAATGTATGAAGCAATTTAGGTATATACATACAAAGAAATACAATAACTGTATATGTTTTAAATAATTAGACAAAGGTGTTGGCTTATCAAAGAAGGTTTCTGAGGGAAAAATATGGATTGGTGCCAAACTTGGCAAGAACTCTGACAAATACAACATTGATGGCAAAGAATGATGAGCTCTAAATAGTTGAAGAATGAGAATATATATTCCTAATGTTTTAATGAACCCTGCCATATATCCAGAATAGTCTAATAAAAATAATAGAATTTTCAAATGCCCTTTATTATCATATATCATTCACTATCTTTCCCTACCCATATTTTATTTTCAGGTGTCTACGATGACCCATCCTGTACTCAGATTGTGAATCATGGTGTACTAGTGATTGGCTATGGTAACCTTAATGGGAAAGACTATTGGCTTGTTAAAAACAGGTAATATATTTGCACATTAATGTATGTTTATTAAATCGGGAATTCAAGGGAGCCTCAATAAATGTGCTGTTGTAATTATGATGATAATCATGATACTGACAATGATGAACATTTATAGCTTCTTACAAAGTGACATTCTGAATTACTCAGTGCCCCAATTTCTCCACTTACTATCTTGCCTTCATCTCTGTTTTCATTTTTTACCTTCTACAATACTTCTGTAATTATTATTATAATAATGATTATTATACACCCATTCCTCTACTTAGCCCCTAAGTGTTGGTATTTCCCCTAGAGATCCATCATCTGCCTATTAATCTTCTTCTTCTTCTTCCTTTTTTTTTTTTTTTTTTTTTGGTACCAGGGATTGAACTCAGGGGCACTCGACCACTGGGCCACATCCCCAGCCCTTTTTTGTATTTTATTTAGAGACAGGGTCTCACTGAGTTGCTAAGTGCCTCGCCATTGCTGAGGCTGGCTTTGAACTCGCGATCCTCCTGCCTCAGCCTCCCAAGTGCTGGGATTATAGGCATGCGCCACCACGCCTGGCCATTACTCTTCTTATTCTACATTTTTCTACATCATTGTATTCTTATGACAGTAACTATAATCTACAAGCTGATGGCTTCTCTGTGTCTAGCTCTAGCTCTGACATCCACCCAGAACTTCAGACTTACCTGGTCATATATACTTTTCCTATATTTTAGTCTCTCCAAACTCAGTCTGCCTAAGAACTCAGTACCTTCTCCACATACTATTCTCTCCAGAATTTTCCATATCAGTAAATGGCAACATCACACAATACAGTCACAGTCACTTAATAAGATGCTATTGAACCATCCTAGACCCTTTCCAGTTCCAATCAAGCAACAAGTCAAACTTTTTTTTTACCTCACATCTATCGTTGGTTCTGTCTCTTCTCTACTTCTATTACTGCTCTAGTTTAGACATCTCTTACCTAGACTACTGCTGTAACCTTCTAACTCATCTCCTTTACTAGTAAATGTAACTTTCTTACTGCTGCCAAACTGATTTAAGTTATGAGTCTGTACTTTTAATGCTTCTACTTAGTACTATTCAATGTAAAATTAATGTCCCCTACATAATGAAAAGTCTTCTATGTTGTAATCCTTACCTGTCTTGCCAGTCTCAAGTCCAGGCATTGATTGTTTCATACTTTCCACTCTAGTTACATTGAACTATATGCAATTATAATTCTCATTCTACCATTTTATCCTTCATAGCATCACATCTTTTGGTTTATTCTTCCTTTTCCTTCAAAAGCAACTCAAGTATTATCTATTCCAGAAAATCTTTGAATCCTTGTGCTGAGTAAAATGTCTTTTTTTATGTTTACCAAATGTTCTATGAATAGTGGATCAGAGCATGCTATATATTATGTTTACATTTCCTCTCTGTAATTCCAATATTCTGTATGTACCTTTGGGGTAGAGATTATGCCTTATCTTTTACCCTCAGCATAGTATGAGCAGCATCTAATGGCCCCTCGATACACATTGAAATTACATCTATGTAATTCATAAACAAAAGGAATGTGACTTTTACAGGGGTAAAATGGAAGGAATGTGAAGAGTTAAGACTTTTACACACACTCGAAGTATCTTCTTGTATAAGATTCCTAGGGTTGCCATAACAAAGCACCACAAATCGAGTGACTTAAAAAACAAAAATTTAGGCCAGATACAGTGGCATACCCCTGTAATCCCAGTAGCTTGGGAGGCTGAAGCAGGAAGATTGCAAGTTCAAAGCCAGCCTCAGCAATTTAGCAAGACCCTAAGCAACTCAGTGAGACCTGTCTCTAAATAAAATGAAAAAAGGGCTGAGGATGTGGCTCAGTGGTTAAGTGCCCCTGGGTTCAATCCCTGGTACCAAAAACAAATCCACAAGAATTTATGTCTTCCAGTTCTGAAGACAAGATGTCAGAGATAAAAATGTCATAAGGGTTAGTTTTTCCTAAGGTTTATGAGGAAGAAAATGTTCACAGGCACAAAAATAATACTATATAATTTTAATTATATGTGAGATCTAAAAAAGTCAAACTCATAGAAATAGAAAGCAGGACAGTGGTTGCCAGGAGGTAGGAATGGGGAATATGAGGAGATGTTGACCAAAAGGTACAGACTGGGGACATAGCTCAATTGGTAGAGTGCTTGCCTTGCATGCACAAGGCCATGGGTTCAATCCCTAGCACCACCACAAAAAAAAAAAAAAAAAAAAAAAAAAAAAAAGGTACAGACTTTCAGTTATAAGATGAAAAAGTTCTGGGGATCTAATGTACAGCATAGATAGTAATAGGTGTGTTAATTAATTTGATTGTGATAATCATTGCACAATGTATACACACATCAAATCATCACATTGTACACCCTGAATATATATAACATTTATTAATTAAATATATTTTAATTGTTTGGAGGGGGATGGGGTATTAAACTCAGAGGAACTCGACCACTGTGCCACATCCTCAAGCTTAGTACCTCGCTTTTACGGAGGCTGGCATTGAATTTGCTATTCTCCTGCTGGGATTATAGGCATGTACCACTGCACCTGGCTATATATTTTAATTTTTAAAAAAATGTTCAACACCTTTCCCCTAGCTTCTGACGTTTTGCTGGTTTTGGTTTTCCTTGGTCTACGGAAGCATCAGTCTGATTTCTACCTCCAATTTCTTTCTTTTCTTTTTTTTTTTTTTGGTACCAGGGATTGAACTCAGGGGCACTCGACCACTGGGCCACATCCCCAGCCCTTTTTTGTATTTTATTAGAGACAGGGTCTCACTGAGTTGCTAAGTGCCTCGCCATTGCTGAGGCTGGCTTTGAACTTGTGATCCTCCTGCCTCAGCCTCCCAAGTGCTGGGATTACAGGCGTATGCCACCGCTCCCAGCTCTGCCTCCAATTTCACATGACATTCTCCCTGTTTGTTGTGTATAATATTTCCTTTTTACTTTATTTATTTTCCATTATTATTATTATTATTATTATTATTATTATTACTGCCTCAAACTTGAAATCCTCCTGCCTCATCCTCCTGAGCTGCTGTGATAACAGGCATGCACCTCTGCACCTGGCTCAATTTTCCATTTTCAGAAGACATGAGTTGGACTGGGACCACCTAATGACCTCCTCTTAATTTTACTCATGACATCTACAATGAAACCTATTTCTAAACAAGGCCACATTTTGAGGTACTAACATGAATTTTCAGGGAAAACAATTCGATCCATAACACTTCTCCACTCTTTCCTGGAAGTACATAGTCTACAACTTCCAAACAAATAAACAAACAAAAAGGTGTTTTCTTACCTTTTTCATGCTGTTGCACGCCCAAAAGCCCTGATCAACTGATCAACTTGGGTGTTAAACAGTAATAGCTTTTTTTTTTGATAGCAGGGGTGCTTTTACCACTGAGCTGGATCCCTAGCCCTTTGAATTTTTTTTCAAGTATTTTTTTAGTTGTTGATGGACCTTTATTTTATTTGTTTATATGTAGTGCTAAGAATTGAATCCAGTGCCTCACACATGCTAGGCAAATGCAATATCACTGAGCTATAACCCCAACCCCTGAATTTTTTAAAATTTTGAAACAGGGTCTCCCTAACTTGAAGAGGCTGCCTCAAACTTGTGATCCTCCTAACTCAACTCCATCTCCACCCCACAGTAACTGGGATTACAGACATGAGCCACCAGTCCTAGTCAATGATAGCTTTGTTAAATGAAACAATATTTTCTCACATTCTTGTGGACTCCCTAAACAAATGTTATAAATTCCCTTCTCTCTTGAAGCTGTTCTTCTTGAAGATTATCTATATCTTTTAGTATTGAAATTCATAACCTGTTCCCTGCCCTCATCCATTCAACAAGCGTTTATTAAGCATCTATGCAGGGCATCTACGCAGGGTGCCGTGATGCACGCCTGTATTCCCAGGGGCTCAGGAGGCTGAGGCAGGAGGATCATGAGTTCAAAACCAGCCTCAGCAAAAATGAGGTGCTAAGCAACCATAATCTACTAGAGTCAAGAAATAGGTGCACATACAGACCATTGCAATAGAATGTAACAAATGTTAAAACAGGGATATGCATAGGTTGCTAAGGAAGCATAAAAGAAGAGTAGTTAGATTAGCCTAGATAATCAGGCAAGGCCTTTTACTTAGGTTATTTGAGTAAATATTGAGGGGACAAGAAGGAGTTAAACAAGTGCAAAATGGCAATCAGAGCAGAGAAACCTAAATGTGCAAAAGAAGAGAGGAGAGAAAAAGTAGAGTTAAGGAAACTGCATGTACTTTTCTAAAGGCTGTGATATTAGGTGCCTGTTAGAGAGATGCAATATACACAGGGACCAAACAATGAAAAGTCCATAGCTCTTGGTGGTAATGTGTCCTAAGAAGAAGAGACAGAATGTGCACAAGAATTCTAGGCTCCACAAAGGATATGCTTGAACAAATTCTCTTAGATCATCAAAATTGTTCTTATTGATCTCTTAAAAGATTGAATTTTGTTCATTCCCTATTAATAAAAATAAAGACTGAAAAGAATATTTGGAGCACACTTTGTACAGTCTTGAAGGTAAGAATCTGTCCTCAGGCTTGGAACAGTGGCACATACCTATAATTCCAGCCATTCTCGAGGCTGAGGCAGGAGGATCGCCAAATTCAAAGTTAGCGTCAGTTATTTAGTGAGGTCCTACACAACTTAGTGAGACCCTGTCTCAAAAAATAAAAAGTGCTGTGGATGTGGCTCAGTGGTATAATACCCCTGGGTTTAATCCCCAGTGCATCTCCAAAAAGTCTAGTAGACATATAAACCAGTAATATAGTTGTTTGCTATCATCACAATTGTATGTGCTATATAATTTGTGTTTGTGGATGGGGTGGGGGGGTGCGGGTTTGCTGATGATCAGTCCTAGAGCTTCATACATACGTGGTAATGCTCTGACACTGAGCTAAATTCCCAGCCCTGTGCTATGTTTTCATACAAGTGGCAGTATCACCACAAACACATAATGCCTTGTGCTACAACATTATGACAGCTACAACATCACTGGGTGATGGAATTTTGCAGTTCCATTATAATCTTATTTGACCACCTTTGTATATGTGTTCCATTGCTCACTGAATCATTTTTATGTGGCATATGACTGTAATAGTATCTATAACCTCAATTCAGTTTTCACTACCAGAATGCAGGTCCAAACTCAGCTCAAATAAAGTGATTTATTTTACCTAGTTTTTAAGGCAGCAAGTACTAAGGTATGAATTATATATGATCCTGAATGTTCTGGTCTCAAGTTCTTTCCCCTATACTACTACTTCACTTGCAGGGATAATGTAGGGATAGGGATTGTATAGTTAGAGTTGACTTTGGAATCAAACAACTCTAGATTTGAACCCTGGCTTCACAATTTACCATCTATGTGACTTTTGGCAAGTGATAATACCTCACAGGATGATGATTAAGTGCTGTAACTAGGGCACAAATAAAAACATAAAATAGAGAAAATGCCTAATGTGTTGGGAAAGCAGCAATAAATTTAGTTGAAAGGAAAATTGGATATCTTTAGTGAAAGAGTAGGGGGAAAGAAAAGAACGGAAAGTTGATTTGGGGCCAAGTTGTGAATAGCTTAGAATAGCAAACTGAGTTTTCTGTAGGCAAAGGGAAGCTATTACAAACTTTTTGCAAAGGGATGCAAAAGAAGATTGTGATCTTTACATGCAGAGGAGACTAAGAAGTACTGCTTTATTGCTGGAAGACAAGCAGCATAATTTAAAGGGACTGTGCTTTATTAAGACATTACTATGTCCTGGTTTTTTGGTCTCTTGGTCATTCCTTCTCAAATACTTTCATGGGCTCCTCCTCCTCCTCCTCCTCCAACTTCTGATTGAACAAGTGCCAGGGAGCTCACCTTCTTACAGGGTAGCATATCATTTTTTATAACTTTACTTATAATAAAGTCTTATCTCACATCCACATCTCCTCCTTCTTCTCCTCCTTCTCCTTCTTCTTCTTCTTGTTCTTCCTTTTACTTATTTGCTATGCCCTCCTTAAATGGAGGGGCTGGAGATATAGGTCAGTTGGTAGAGTGCTTGCCTCACATGCACAAGGCCCTGGGCTCAATCCCCAGCCCCACTAAATAAATAAATAAATAAATAACCTTTAATGGTTTTGCACTAAAAACTTTTTACACTAAAATCCAAACCCCATTGTCACTGCTTGTAAATGAATGCATTCTTCAATATCTATTTTGATAAGCAAAAGCAATTACAATAAACTCTTGCCAAGATATTATTAATATTAATAACCATTTATTGAAGGCTTACTCTGTGCCAGACAGGTTAGAATATATTTTTGTTCACATATGCCAATTTAAAAATTGGTATCTTTTTATGTCAATCTGCACACAAAAAAAGCAATTTAAATCCTCTATGTCCATGGAACCAAAAAGTGAGTAAACCATTGGTTTTCTCTAACCATTAGCTGACATGAATTCTCTCTGCAAATCTTTAACTTAGGCAACAAACTTCTGATTGAACAAGTGCCAGGGAGCTCACCTTCTCACAGGGTAGCATATCATTTTTTATAACTTTACTTATGATAAAGTCTTATCTCACATCCGCTTCCAGATCAAAAAGCTCTTTCAGAACTGCACTGTTTATCATTTACTTTATAATCCCCTGTCCTGACATTTTCACAGTAGTTGGTCAAAAGTATTTCTTAAAAGACATTCTCCAAATGAATTTTATTTTGTTAGAAAATCATCATCCATGATCCAACCATGCAAATTTAGAGATTGAGACTTATAAAGGATAATACTACTCTTTCCCTACAGAAAGCATATTTACAAAGGAGGATGAAACTTCTATTATTTTCCTTAAGTAGTAAGGCTATTCAACACTATAGAACTAACGCCTTCCAAACTGTCATTTGAAAATTTCCTAACATCTCTGGGGAAATTATTATACTATTTCATTCTAATTATCTTATAGCTTTTCACATATAATCATTTTAGGATAAAAACAATCAAAGAGATAAAAAGTTGATAATATGATTTTGATTGTTTTTGTTTTTAATTTTGTGTCATTTCTTTTTCTAAAGCTGGGGCCTCCACTTTGGTGAACAAGGATATATTCGGATGGCAAGAAATAGTAAAAATCATTGTGGGATTGCCAGCTATTGCTCTTACCCAGAAATTTAGAGGATTTCTTCATTTTATAACAAGTCAAGAAGATGAAGTACTTTCTCTTAATTTTACCTGCTGTAGAAATAAAGATGAAATGTATCATCATCAATATATATTTATCATTACTAATTAGAAAAATATAGTTTGCTTTTTCACTTTATAAAGCTTTCCATATTTCTGAAGAAAGCTTGCAAAGTAAATGAATAATGTACCATAGATGTCACTATATGAGAATTGGTCCACCAAGGACAATCTGTTAAGTTTGTCCATGTTTTATTTTGCATTCTTTATTTTTTTTTCATTCAATAGCCTTTTGTAACTTGATGGTCTAAAAGAGCTTAATAAATCTGTTTCAAATTTCTATGACTGCCATGTCATTTCTTTTTTCTTTTTTTTTCTTTTTTTGTACCAGGGATTAAACTCAGGGGCACTCGAGCACTGGGCCACATCCCCAGCCCTTTTTTGTATTTTATTTAGAGACAGGGTCTCACTGAGTTACTAAGTGCTTCGCCATTGCTGAGTCTGGCTTCCAACTTGTGATCCTCCTGCTTCAGCCTCCCAAGTGCTGGGATTATAGGCATGTGCCACCGTGCCTAGCTGAATTTATTTTTTAACATGGGAACTCAGTATGTTGCCTAGGCTGGCTTCAAACTCCTGGGTTCAAGTGATCTTCCTGCTTTGGACTCCTAAGTAGCTGCGACTAAAGCCACTGTGCCTGGCTTCACTACATATCATTCTTTTAAAGTTATTTTTAGCTAATTATAATACTCTATCATGGAAATGTTAATTGTGGTATGCTGGTGATGGACTATAGCAACTTTCATAGAAGAGACTATTAGGTTACAAATATCCTGAGGGCTCAAATTATTATCTCTTCACATAACAGGATTCAATAAATTTTTTAAATAAAATGATATTAAAGAAGACATATGCTGGGCTGGGGTTATGGCTCAGTGGTAGAGTGCTCACCTAGCACGTGCATGGCCAGGGTTCAATCCTCAGCACCATGTAAAAATAAAGGCATTGTGTACAACTAAAACAAATAAATAAGTATTTTTTAAAAAGACAAATGCTTAAAAGTCCATTTTTAAGCACTTCGGAAGATCAACAATTTAATATACTAATTCAAATTATTTTTACCTAGTTATCAATAAGCTGACCAAGAACTCTTTTTGGCAAATAATTGAGCTGACGTGAAAAAAATAATGAAATTACATTTCTTTAAAATTATTCTATCATTCATATTTTTATCTAAGTTGATGAATCTTCTTCACAACTTCTCTAGATTAATAGGTGGGTTCTAAACAGGCAGCAGAGTCTGGCTAAGTTACTTATGGTCCTGCTAAACTGCTGAGGCTGGCCTTGAACTTGCAGTTCTCCTTCCTTGGCCTCCCTAGTCACTGATTTACAGGCATGTACCACCGCACTCGTTTCTTTCTTTGATTTTTGAAATACTTTTACTTTAGGCACATTGCAAGTATCATTCTCTTTGTCCAAAATACTCCTGCCATCATCTCCCTAACTTTCTCTATTTTCTTCTAATAACTCTAATAACTCCTTCTTATCCTCTGGTTGTAACTTAAATATAATTTCCTTAGAGAAGTCTTTCATGACTCATCTTCCCATCTAAAGTTAGTTTTTCTATCTTTGATTTCTCAATGAACCAGTGCTTCCCCCCCCATACACCTATCAGGTTGTAATTACTTATATATTTATGCCTTATTTACATAACATTGATCTCCCTTCAATAGACTGTAAACCCAGTGGGAACAGAAACCATGAGTCTTATTTACCACCTTGTACCTAGAACATAGCATAGTGCCTGCTTTAAAGTATTCGATTGCTATGGTGGGGATATAGTTCAGTGGTAGAGTGCTTGCCTTTGCTAGAGTCCCAGCATCACACACACACACACACACACACACACAAAAGTAATCAACTACTATTAATTCAAAGAATGGATGAATGCAAATCAATGACCAGCATATTATAAGTGTTAGAAGTCAAAATATGTGCTAATAATTCTTTCATAATAATGGAAATCTAAATATTAGATACTATTTTTAAACTCCTTTTAAAATTTAAAGGAACACATTATGCAAAAATTTCCTCTTGGGCTGGGTATGTAGCTCAGTGGTAAAGCACTTACCTCAAGTGGTAAAGCACTTACCACAAGGCTCTGGATTTGCTTAGCATAGTAAAAAATAAATAAATAATAGAAAATAAAAACTTGTCTCCTCTTCTACTTTTCTCTCCCCTGTCCCTTGGAGACCTGTACTTTGATCTGTATCTTCTTTTTTTTTTTTTTTCTTTTGGTACCAGGGATTGAACTCAGGGGCACTCAACCACTGGGCCACATCCCCAGCCCTTTTTTAAAATATTTTATCAGAGACAGGGTCTCACTGAGTTGCTAAGTGCCTCGCCATTGCTGAGGCTGGCTTTGAACTCGCGATCCTCCTGCCTCAGCCTCCCAAAGTGCTGGGATTACAGGCGTGCGCCACCGCGCCCGGCTTTGATCTGTATCTTTTACCTTTCCTTTCTGCTTCACTAAGATAAAAATAACTAATGAGATTGCTTAAATAAAATGGTAAGTGAAAATTATATAATAGTCAAGTCACTACCGGTTCTTGAATGTTTTTAAGTTTTAACTACTTTTTAGTATAGCTACTATATTCACATGGCTCAAAAATTAAAAGTATAGCTGGGCATGGTGGCACAGGCCTGTAATCCCAGCACTTGGGATGCTGAGGCTAGAGGATCGCAAATTCAAAGCCAGCCTCAGCAATGGTGAGGCACTTAGCAACTCAGTGAGACCCTGTCTCTAATAAAATACAAAAAAGGGCTGGGTTGGTGGGGGCTGGGGTTGTGGCTCAGCAGTAGAGCGCTCGCCTAGCACGTGCGTGGCCCGGTTTGATCCTCAGCACCACTTAAAAATAAAATGCATTGTGTACAACTAAAGCAAATAAATAAATATTTAAAAAAAAAAAAAAAAGGGCTGAGGATGTGGCCCAGTGGTCCAGTGCCCCTGAGTTCATTCCCCGGTACCAAAAACAAAAAAAAAAAAAAAAAAAAAGAAATTAAAAGTATATAGTAGTTAATTATCATTATTTGCACTAGTCATGTTCTAGAAAATCACCATGAACATTGAATTAACAAACACTGAACTATTACTTCAAGGAATAATACAGGAATAGGGTCTTGTGAGACTCTCTGGTCATCACATTTTCATTAACTGAGTCAATATCCAAACTTATTTTGTGTATGTTTCTATTTAAAAACAACTTATTTAATATATAGTTGATTCATTAACATTGAATTCACAGTCAAATGCTCTGTAACTCATGCCTAAACAAAGCTTATTTAACACATGTATTGTCTCTGTAAGGCAGGCACATCACAACTTTACCGTTAGGAAACATATACAGCACAAAACTATCTTTTTAAAAATATTTTTGGTACTGGGGACTGAACTCAGGGTCACTCAACCACTGAGCCACCTCCCCAGCCCTATTTTGTATTTTATTTAAAGACAGGGTCTCACTGAGTTGCTTAGAGCCTTGCCATTGCTGAGGCTGGCTTTGAACCCTTGATCCTCCTGCCTCAGCCTTAAACAGCAAAATCACACACACGAAGCATGAAACACAAAGATGCAAAAAGTGTGGCACTAACTAGCACTCAGAAAAGACACTGTTTACAATGAGAGCTAAAAAAAGAAGGGCAGAGTGTAACCATGCTCAACCTCATGTTGTGTGAGATCATTCATGTAGTGAGACTCAGTGTTTTTGCTGTTCTGAACATGTCTGCAAGCTGAAAAAAGCCATATTGAACTTATCACTAATTTGGGGTTTACAAATAAATTTACTAAGTGGATAAATGTTGCCGCCTGAAGCGATGGCCGCTTGGAGCAACGGAGCCGCGGGAAGAAGTTCAGAGGCAAACTGGAGACAAACAGCTTTTTATTCTGATAACTTTTCTCTCTGGTTCTAACAACGACTAACACGCGCCACACACACACCACCAAAATGGCGCTGACCCGATCAGCAATCTCGGCCAAGTCACTCGAGATCCCGGGCCAAGTCCCGTGAGACTACGGAAGGCGACAATGCCCAAATCCTTATGGACCATAGTCAACCACAATTTAAGCCATCTCCCCAAACAGGGCTCCTGCAGATAAATTCACAAATATGAGATTTGTGAATAATAAGGATTGTCGTGTGTGTGTGTGTGTGTGTGTGTGTGTATAAAAGAAAGTGAAAAATCTCTATCCCACTAATTTCCCTTATAGGCCCAGATCCCTACTCCTTAGAAGTAACCACTGCTATTAGTATTTGTATATATTTCTAGAATTTATTATGTGTATACAAACAAATTTTAACATGTTGCATTTAAATACTAATTTCAAATAGCAAATGAGAAGTTGATCCATAGTTTACAGATGCATGTGTACCTTGGCAGTGCTTGTATAAAACAACTAAGAATTTACTGATTTCTATACAGCAGAAATGTTATGTTTGATATTTTTCCTTTGCTAGCAAAGCAATAAACCTTTATCCTTTTCTCAAAAAAAAAAAAAGAGAAGAAAAGAAAAAAGAAATGTTATGTTCATACAGTGCCTAGAGGCCTTTATTAAAGAACTCAAGAGGCACATTCAACATGGTACTATGATTAATACTATGCATTATGTGAAGGGCAAAACATCACACTGGGGACAGCCGTGCAGCCAAGAGATTTATTCAACAGCCTTCATGGCTGGTAGCAAAACCGGAGAAGAGGTGCTCTGGTCGAAAGTCGAAGAGATGCTGGGAGAGGGGAGTCAGGGAGAAGGGAGTGTGCAAGCTCTGGACAGAAGGTGGGTGCTTGGTCGCACCAGCTAGGATCTCTGGAGCTATCAGCTAAAGCAGCTGCTGTCTGGCTGGAGGCTGGAGCTGTCAGCTGGGAGCAGCTGTCGGGCTGAAGGTGATGGGTCTGGAGCTGCCGGCTGGAGGCCATGGGTCTGGAGCTGCCAGCTGGGGTGGCTGCCGTCAGCTGGAGGCGATGGGTCTGGAGCTGTTGCAGTGGCTTCCTCCTCTCCGCAGGGTTGAGCTGATGTGTCTGAGTGGCTTCCTCCTCTCAGCAGTGACAAGCTGATGTGTGCATCTGAGTGTGTCTCTGTGTGTGTTCTGAGTCTTTCAAACAGGGCTCTATATAGGGATTTCTGGTGGGAGGTGCACCAGAGCAACCCCAACGCCATTGGCTATTTGCCCATAGAACAGGGTGACCTTTAAGCCTATTGGCTCTTGCCCGGGGAAAAGAACCATCCTGCCCAGAGAATGAAACAAGGTTGCTTCTCTCAGGATGTGGAAAACTCTGGTGGGGGGGGCGTAGCCCATCTATCATTATGGACAGTTGATTATTGCATGATGTATAAGCTTATTAGAAGTTCATTGCATGATGTCCCATTCTCTTAACCAATATTTTTAAAATCAGTAACATTTTTGAATCAACAATAGTTCTTTTGGCTGTTTCTTCTGGAATTCATCTCCAGGTTTCCAATATATATGCACTGCCATTTTTTGACTCTTGGTTTTATATGGTATCTATAGACTTACTCTATGATAATTGAAGTTTCAGATTTCTTGCACTAATACTACCCAGTTCTCCACTCTCATCCTCAAAAGTATAGTTAATGATATATAAATCAGTAGGTAGTGATTGTATTGTTCTATGAATTATGGCTGAACCATTTTTCATTTTTCTATAGTTATTAATGAAAACTATAAATAAATTTAATATGTAGTACTATATCTTAAATTTAATATGACATCTTTAGATGGTGTAGTGGCCCTCTCTTCTTTTTTTTTTTTTTTTTTAATATTTATTTGTTTTAGTTGTACACATGCCTTTATTCTTATGTGGTGCTGAGGATCAAACCCCTGCCGTGCACGTGCTAGGCCAGCGCTCTACCGCTGAGCCACCACCCCAGCCCTGGCCCTCTCTTCTAACACTGAAGTTTGTTGTGATCTTGGGAAAACAAATTTTCCTAAACCTGTTTTAGCATTTTTAAAATAGAGGTTTGAGGGCTGGGGATATGACTCAGCAGTAGAGCACTCGCCTAGCACGTGCACGGCCCGGGTTCGATCCTCAGCACCACGTAAAAATAAACGCATTGTGAACGACTAAAGCAAATAAATAAATATTTAAAATAAAATAGAGGTTTGATCCCTAGCATGGGGGTGGGGGGTAGTAGAAAAGGAGTAAAGGAAGGAAGGAAGAAAGAAAGGGAGGGAGAGAAGGAGGTAGGGAAGTGAAAGGGAGGAAGGGAAAAAAAGGAAGGAAGTGAAGAGGAAAAGAATAAATTAGGGGCAATACCGGCATCTCCCTCACAAGGTTCTTGTAACAAAGCAATTTAAAAATAGGATAGAGAATGTGAAAAACCTTAAACTTGAAAGAAATGTGTGGCACTGTAGTGCATGCCTGTAATCCCAGCAGCTGGAGAGGCTGAGGTAGGAGGATCACGAGTTCAAAGCCAGCCTAAACATTTAGCGAGACCCTAAGCAACTCAGCGAGGTCCTAAGCAACTCAGGGAGACCCTGTCTCAAAATAAAAAATAAAAATGGACTGGGGATGTGGCTCAGTGGTTAAGCACCCCTGGGTTCAACCCCTGGCACCAAGTAAATGTGAGAGAAATCTAAGGCAAAATAATTACTTGACCAAGGTCTTTACTACTTTTTTTTTTTTTTTAATGTTTATTTATTTGCTTTAGTTGTACACAATGCGCTTATTTGTACGTGGTGCTGAGGATCGAACCCGGGCCGCGCACATGCTAGGCGAGCGCTCTACCGCTGAGCCACAATCCCAGCCCTTTACTACTTTTAATCCTGGAAACAGGATTCTAGTCTCCTTTGCCTAATCTTTTCATATTTGGGGTGGTCACTTCCTCCATAGTGAAAATATCAAAATTTATGAAAAGTATTATGTTTATACTACCAATACAATTTATTTGGATATGTAAGAATTTGTAAAGTAGCTTGTGCTACTGGAAAGTCTCCAATTACTTGCCCGTTCTGATTTTGTTTCTAAATGAGACATAGATTACGTCAAAAGCTATCCATCCGGCTGACGTTGTAGCTCAGTGGTGGAGCGCTTGCCTTATAAGTGCTAAGGCACTGGGTTCGATCCTCAGCACCACATAAAAATAAATAAATAAAATAAAGGTATTGTGTCCACCTACAACTAAAACAAAAATATTTTTTTAAAAAAAGCTATCCAGGGGCTGGGGTTGTGGCTCAGCGGCAGAGCGCTCGCCTAGCACGTACGCGACCCGGGTTCGATCCTCAGCACCACGTAAACACAAATGCACTGCATTGTGTACAACTAAAGTAAATAAATATTTTTTTTAAAAAAGTTATCCATTGTCCCATAGTTATAACACGGTAGAAATGATCTAAGTAAGGAGACTGTTAGGGTAACTGCTTTCCTGAAGACACGAGGAACTGGAAGGGGAAAATGCAATCGGAAAACAAAATTGACTCACAAAACAATCAGAAATAGAGCGGATGAATTAAACAGTAGCTGGGATCTTTTTGGTCATGGCAGTAAAGCTATGCATATTGAGAAAGCTTTGCACGTGCAGTTACTTAATCTCATCATACTGGCACCTAGCATTTAGCTGCTTTATGCTGAAACTTGAAGAGGTAGACTTCCTGCTTGCAGAACTCCCAGAACGCCTTGCGCAGCTCTTGGCGGGAAAGGTGACTTCCAGGAGTCAAAAGGCCACTGTAGCGCCGCTGTGGGCGACCGTTGAAAGAAAGCGCATGCGCGTGGGTCAAAGAGCGTGCATCTTGGTGAAGTTCTGGTAGTCGGCGCCCTACCCTCAGACGTTACGTAATATATATGTGTATATATGTATATATATATATATGTTTGTTCTTAGTTTTGTGTTTTTTACCTTTTAATCTTTTTTTTTTCTGTTGCCGCCTACTTTTAAGTTTCTTAAGATCTTAATGGCGAAACACTTAAGGAAAAAATGTGTACCTGCTAATTTTTCACAAGAGGTTACTAAGATAGTGTTAACGCTGGCGCCTGAACTCCACGCTTAATTAGCATAAATTTTAACTTTTTTAGTAAATAGACCCTCCTATGAAGTTTAATGTTTCTAGTTGAATTGTCTGATAAAGAAAAATGGAACTGGGACCAAACAAGACTGACATTTCCATCATCATGCCAAGATTATAATTGAGAAATCAATCAGTCATAAAAATCTAGGATATTTTTCTGTTGCCTTTTTGTTCCGCAGAGTAGACAATATTTATTTCTAAAGCCCTGTTGAATTAAGTCACCTAATTCGAATATTTTGAAGCTATATATACTTTTTTTTTCTTTTTTTTTTTGGTACCAGGGATTGAACTCAGTGGCACTTGGCCACTGAGCCACATCCCCAGCTCTATTTTGTATTTTACTTAGAGACAGGGTCTCACTGAGTTGCTTAGTGCCTTGATTTTGCTGAGGCTGGCTTTGAACTCGTGATTCTCCTTCCTCAGCTCCCCAAGCCACTGGGATTCCAGGCGTGTGCCACCGCGCCCAGCTATATATACATTTTTTAAAAAGTATTTATTTATTATTTTTAGTTGTACACAATGCCTTTATTTTTACGTGGTGTTGAGGATCGAACCCGGG
This sequence comes from Tamias sibiricus, assembly GCA_025594165.1. Lineage (NCBI taxonomy): Eukaryota > Metazoa > Chordata > Mammalia > Rodentia > Sciuridae > Tamias > Tamias sibiricus. The sequence goes on along the minus strand of CM046658.1, from coordinate 114,017,388 downwards.
CCGCGCACGTGCTAGGCAAACGCTCTACCGCTGAGCCACAACCCCAGCCCTATATATACATTTTTTAATTTAAAAACTTTAAGGGCTTTCCAGAGATAGTTTTTCATTACCTAATAAACCTGAGCAACATCGTAAATGACATTGAAGAAAAATCAGAATTTTGTGCCTTCTTAAAATTTTCTTTTAGTTGGATCGTGGTGGTGTCCACCTGTCATCCCAGGTATCCGAGAGGCTGAGACAGGAAGATCACAAGCTTAAGGGTAATCTCAGCAACTTAGCGCGACTCAGTCTCAAAACTAAAAAGTAAAAAGGGCTAAAATTTTTTTTCTTCTATTTGTTGGTCATGATGGTGTTTGTCTGTAATCCCAGCTACTTGAGAGGCTGAGGCAGAAGGATCATTTCATCCCAGAAATTCAGAACCGTCCTGGGGGGACATAGGGAGATGCACCTAATACACACACACACACACACACACACACACACACAACCAAAATAACAAACACCTAGTTTCTTGGACTGGGGTGTAACCTGGTAGAGCAAGTGCTTAGCAATCATGAGGCTGAGGGGTCAATCCTGGGCACGGGCGCGCGCACACACACCACACAAAAAATTATACACATACATACACACATACATATATATATATACACATACATATATATACATATATATGTTGTAGATGGACACAATACCTTTGTTTATTTATTTTTATGTGGTGCTGAGGATGGAACCCAGTGCCTCACACGTGCAAGGCAAGCGGTGACCTCTGAGCCACACCCCCAGCTCTTAAAATGAGGACCTTTCTTGAAATTGAAGTAGTTGTACAACAATGTGAATTTCTACATTTCTTTTTGAGAAATTCTGAAATTTGTTCAAATAAAATTCTGGTTTAGAATGTAAGAAATAAAATAAAATCTGAAGTTAAAGTTAATATTTGTGTCACAGGGTTGAATTAAAATATTTTGTCAGAAGATGGCCACTGCACAATTGCAGAGGACTTCCATGGTATGAGTTCTTTTATTTCTGTGTGTGTGTGTGTGTGTGTGTGTGCATGTATACATATGTATATACACATTATGGATTTTATTGTTTCTTAAAGCCTTAGCTACTTTATTTTTGAGAGTTTAATAATACCAGGAAACCTTGTAGAACAAATTTGCCTGCACAGTGGCACAGGCCTATAATCCCAGCGGCTTGGGAGGCTGAGACAGGAGGATCAAGAGTTCAAAGCCAGCCTCAGCAAATAGAGGGACTAAGCAACTCAGTGATACTCTAAATAAAATACAAAATAGGACTGGGGATGTGGCTCAGTGGTCACGTGCCTTTGGGTTCAATCCCTGGTATCAAAAAAAAAAAAAAAAAAGAATAATAATAAGAAATTTACTAAACTTTTTAACTACTATAGAATTTTTTTGTGTGTGTGTGGTACCGGGGATTGAACTCAGGGGCACTTGACCACTGGGTCACATCCCCAGACCTTTTTTTGTATTTTATTTAGAGACAGGGTCTCACTGAGTTGCTAAGTGCCTCGCCATTGCTGAGGCTGGCTTTGAACTCGCGATCCTCCTGCCTCAGCCTCCCAAAGTGCTGGGATTACAGGCGTGCGCCACCGCGCCCGGCTACTACTATAGAATTTGATGATATGTTTGGTATATTACATTACATTATTGGCTCAAACTTAATTTACAGTAAGTATTAATGGATGCTGTTCAATTGTTTTGATTAAATTATTGTTCACAGTAGTCTATTACTAGAAAATATTCATGACTCAAAGAAAAACAAAATTGTCATTTTGGGGATGATGCATTATAGTTAGCCTATGTTAAATCTAGTCAGTGACTAAAGAGAAAATGTTATCTATCCATGTATTGTGTATTTACAGTTAATTTAAAGGAGATTCTTAAGTACTTTTTGCATGTTACCTTTATGCTGTTATCCTAGAGACATCCTTACATTTTATAAACCTATCCCAATTTTCTCAAGATTACTAAACACTATGAGGAAGAATTCACTGGGAGAACATCATGTTTATGCAAAATTAGATCTATTCTTAAGTGCAAGGAAACTTTGTTTTCAATAAATGTAAATAAGATGTTTTAATTTCCTTTGAATTATAGAGTGCATTGGTATTTCCCAGTAAGATATCAACTGAGCAGCAGTCTTTGGTATTAGTGAAGAGACTGTTAGCAGTTTCAGTATCCTGCATCACGTATTTGAGAGGAATATTTCCAGAATGTGCTTATGGAACAAGATATCTAGATGGTAATGTAATAATATTAAGACTTTCTTTAAACATGTTGTTGGCTGGGCCTATAATCCCAGCAATTTGGGAGGCTGAAGCAATAGGATTGCAAGTTTGAGGCCCCCAACAGCAATTTAGCAAGACTATCAGTAATTTAGTGAGACCCTGTCTCAAAGTTAAAAAAATAAATAAAGACTGGGTTGTAGCTCAGTGGTAAAGCACCCCTGAGTACAATCCCCAGTACCAAAACCAAAAAGTTTTAATTTTGGCTTGCCTTTAAAAAAATTTTATTTTTAGTTGTCAATGGACCTTTGTTTATTTATTTATATGCATTGTATTTTATTAAAGACAGGGTCTCACTGAGTTACTAAGTGCCTCGCCATTGCTGAGGCTGGCTTTGAACTCGCGATCCTCCTGACTCAGCCTCCCAAAGTGCTGGGATTACAGGCGTGCGCCACTGTGCCTGGCTGTTTTGTTTCTTATTGCAGTGCAGAGATCAAAGCCAGGACCTCACACATACTAGGCAATTGCTCTGCCACTGAGCTACTTCCCCAGCCCTCTAAGTGGGTTTTAAAGATGTATATTCAATACTTTTGAAAGAACTTACTTTTAAAATTTTTCTTCAGTTTCTCAAGTGTAATTTTACCTGACATTACATTTACAATGATGAAGTAAATAGATTAAAAAAAAATTTTGGCCAGGCACAGTGACACAAGTCTATATTCCCAGCAACTTGGATGGCTGAGGCAGGAGGATCACAATTTAAAGGTTAGCCTTGACAATTTTGTGATAGTGTATGTTCTTATGCTATTTTAAGGCAGTAAAAATAACATGCCAGTTTATACTGTAACTCTGAGTTTATTTCATTGTTTTTATATTTAGATCTTTGTGTCAAAATTCTGAGAGAAGATAAAAATTGTCCAGGATCTACACAGTTAGTGAAGTGGTAAGTTTAAAAAAAATTCCTAAAGATATAAAATTCTAATTTTTCAAAATCACATTTTTTTGTACATTAAATACCTTTCAGTGTTTAACCAAATTTTAGTAATTAGGGCTGGGGCTGTAGCCCAGTGGCACAGCACCTGCCTCACACGTGTGAGGCATTGGGTTCCATCCTCAGTACCACATACATAAATAAAGATATTGTGCCCATCTACAACTAAAAAAAAATTTGTTTTTAAATTTAGTGATTAACCCATTAACACTGGGTATCTTTTTTATATATTTATTTTTTAGTTGTAGTTGGATGCAATACCTTTATTTTATTTATTTTTATGTGGTGCTGAGGATCGAACCCAGGGCCTTGCACATGCTAGGCAAATGCTCTACCACTGAGCCACCACCCCAGCCCCCAACACTGAGTATCACTTTTTGTTGTTGTTGTTGTAGACAGACACAATACCTTTATTTTGTTTATTTAGTTTTATGTGGTGCTAGGGATCAAACCCAGGGCCTCACACATGCTAGGCAAGTGTACTACCACTGAGCTACAAACCCAACCCCATGGGTATCATTTAAAAATTTTTTTAATTAATTTTTTTTTGTAGTTGTATATGGACAGAATGCCTTTATTTGTTTCTTTTTATGTGGTGCTAAGGATCAAACCCAGTGCCTCATACTTGTGAGGCAAGTGCTCTGCCACTGAGCTCTAGCCCTAGCCCCAACACTAGGTATCATTTTTGCAGATCTTTGGATTTATGCATTTAATTTTTCTTTTGTTTTATGCCTGAAATGAGGAGGCTTCATTTTCCCATTATTGCTCCACAAATAGCTGTCATATATTTTATAGTTTCCTTCCATTTCCATAATCATTTTAGATTTCTGCCATATTGTTTCTTATGTTTTATCTTGATTTTTATTTTTGTTTTGTTTTGTTTTTCTTTTTGGTACCAGTAATTGAACTCAGGGTTCCCTTAACTATTGAGCCACATCCTCATCCCTTTATATTTTTTATTTTGAGATAGGGTCTTGCTAAGTCTCTGAGGCTAGCTTTGAACTTGCAGTCTTCCTGCCTCAGCCTCTTGAGTCACTGGGATTACAGGTGTGCATCAACTCATTCATATTCTTGTTTTGATTTAAGCTAATTGATAAGAAGGGTGCTTTGCTGGGCGCAGTGGCACACAACTCTGATCTCAACAACTCTAGAGGATCTCAAGTTCAAGGCCAGCCTCAGCAATTTAGTAAGAACCTGTTTCAAAAAAAATGTAAAGGTCTAGAAACATAGTTTAGTGGCAAAGAGCCCCTGGATTCAATCCTCAATACCAAAAAAGCAGGATGGAGTGCTTTAATAAAAATTTTGGGTGTTATTTAATAATGAGATAATATAGAAATTTATGAAAATATCCATTTTCTGGGAATGCATTTAATCTAAAATGAATTTTTGTCTTTTTTAGGATGCTAGGATGCTATGATGCTTTACAGAAAAAATATGTAAGTCTTTCAGTATAAATTTATTTTTATATTTTATACCCTACAAATTTAATAGGAACTGACATGTAGCAAAACATTAAATTAACTTGGGTATAGACCAGTTTGAGCTAATGAAAAAGTTTGAACATTTGAATATTTTAAAGACTAATCTTCAACTCATTTAAACCTAATGTAATTAATACTAAAGAAATTTTGCTAAGCTAGTTTTGGTTAATTAATATTCGTTGGTACTAATAGCACATACTAACTTGAAGAATCAATGAACTAGTAGTTCATTTATTAGATTGACATGCATTTTACAATATTGTTTACACTAATAATTTAATAAATTATTTCTTAATTAGGGTTCAAAACAAATTTCTTTGGGTTCAAGATGTAGTTCAGTGACAGGGTGCTTATCTCATATGCCCTGGGTTATCTCAAGGCCTTGGGTTCAATCCCCAGTACTGCAAATAAATAATTTAATTAGTTAATTTCCATATAGTCTAGGTTAAATTGTCACAAATTCTGAATTAGTGAAATTTTAATGAAGTTTTTAAAACAGACTAAGCCTTTTTACATATTTAATGTAATTTTATACTACATATATAAAGAGGTCCAGTTCAAGCAAAACTGTGAAGGTGAATTTTTATCCATAGTCCCTAACCTTCCTCATGAAAGCATAGTAAATACTTAGTGCCTACTATGTGTAAGATGCATATTCTAAGCCAGGTGTGGTGGTGCATGCCTGTAATCCCAGCACTTGGGAGGCTGAGGCAGGAGGATCACGAGTTCAAAGCCAGCCTCAGTAATGCCAAGGCACTTAGCAACTCAGTGAGACCCTGTCTCTAATAAAATACAAAAAAGGGCTGGGGATGTGGCCTAGTGGTCGAGTACCCCTGAGTTCAATCCCCGGTACCAAAAAAAAAAAAGATGTATATTCTAGGTAGGAGCAGGGTAAGGTAACAGTGGTTAGCAAAACAAAGAGAGTCCCTTTTATAGTAGGAAAGTAGTCAATAAGTCAGATACTTTCTAATAGTGTTAGATGCCATTACATTTTTTTAAAAATATTTATTTATTTTTTTTTAGTTGTACACAATGCTTTTATTTTTACATGGTGCTGAGGATCAAACCTGGGCTGCACAACCCGCGCTAGGCGAGCGCTCTACCACTGAGCCACATCCCCAGCCTGCCATTAAATTTTTTAGAAGTATGTGATAGATGGAGAGGTAGAGTAACTTTAGATGGGATCATCAGAGGAACCTCTCTGAGGAGATGACTTTTGAACTGAGATCTGAATGAGAAGAAATCAGCCAGACATTGATTTTGGGAGAGAATATTCCTGAATGAGCAGCAAAGAACTGTAGAGCAATTTGAGGAGTTACAGGAACAAAATGAAGGCCACAATGACTGCAGAGCAATTATGCCATGGGAGAGAATGGCATGAGATGAACCTTAGAAAATAGAGCCAGAGCATTCAGTGTTATATAGGTAAAGAGTTTGCATTTCAGGAGCAAAGAAAGGCCATTGAAGATTTTAAATAGAAATATAACAACAGTTGATTTGTTTTACATTTAAAAAAATCTGTCTACTATTTAGAGAAGGAGAATAATGTTGGGAGTAGGACGAATAGCACTTGTAACAATGATGAGAACTAATGATGACTTAGGATGACAGAAGAGGAAATTCAGAATAGATATGGGAGTAGAACTGATTAGATTTGTTGATGAATTGGTTGTAAAATATAAGGAAAAGATTATAATCAATGATGATTCTAGATTTGTTGGTAGATAAGTTAGGTGAATAATTTCCATGATTTTTTGTTATTCTTGTTCCTATGGTCACCAAAGCCTCTCCCCTTTATTAAATGCATAGGGCCCCGAGCTCTCTACTTTTACTCTTTTCAAAATCAGTACTTAGGGGCTGGGGTTATAACTCAGTGGTAGAGTGCTTGCCTAGCATTCATGAGGCCATGAGTTTCAGCCCCAGCATCCCCTGACCAAAAAATCATACTCATGTTTCTAACTTTTAATATGTTGTTTCACAATATATATTTTTCTTCTAACTGGCAGTAATGTCCTGTTTGCTTAAAACAATGAAATAATATGCTGACATGAATTTCAACCATCAGTAAGTCTAGCAGAAATAGATATTTTGGGGAATTGGGAAGCATAAGTAAAGTGTTGCCTCATAGGCATGATATTAAGTGTATCTTCAATAAATAGGGCCATGCTTTTTGTGTTTGTTTTGGATATTTTGGTGCTAGAGATTGAACCCAGGGTCTCTCACATATTAAGCTTTCACTCTACAACCAAGCTACATCCCCAGCCCCTGAATTAGTACACAGAATTTTTGTGATCCATCATGAAAAACTATTTTATAGGATACAAATAAGGTTTTGTTCTTTGTTGTATTTCAGCTAAGGATGGTAGTTCTAGCTGTAAGTATTTTTAAATTTTATATTCTTTTTTTTAAATACTGTAAATTTAGCCTTGCTTCATTAATGATACTAAAACTATGAATTGATTATGTCATTTTATTAAAATAACTAATCTATTCAATGGGAAAAAAAGTAATAAACTAATATTTTGGGTGGTCATTTTGGTTTTTGTTTTGCTTTGCTGACTTCACTTAATACTTTTACTTTAAATGTCCAATTTAGTTTTTCTTGAATACTTAACCTCAGATAACTCAACTATAAATTATTTTTAAATAGGTATACACCAATCCAGAAGACCCTCAGGTGCGTGTTCTTGAGTTAGTAAAGAAACAATGCTTCTAATATCAAAAATAACTCAAAACTATAATATATTTATATTTTATGCTTTTAATGGTGTTTAATCAACATGTTTTCATATATATTTTCATGTTTAAACCTTGTAAAGGTCTTCTGAAGTGAGGCAAGGCCTGTATCATTCTGTTTAAACAGATAAATACAGTTACTATGTGAAATTACATAACTGATCCTAGCCCACAAATCTTACAAACTGTTAGAAATGACCTAAATTGCCTGACTCTTGATTAATTATAATATTTCTTATCTGCAATTATCAAAGGACATGAGTTTGAGGAAAATGAACTCATCCTTAAACTTTGAATATTCATCTCAATTGAGGCACATCTACTACAATAAAGGAGAGAAGGCAGGACAAGAAATGAAAGGGAAAATGAGAAGATAAGAAACAAGAGGGAATGATTAAATGCATATTTTATAGTAGGGCCTGTTCTTAGACGTTTTGAGCATCATCTTTCATTTATTCATCCAGCCTTCATGTGGTAATTGCCATCATCATCTCCACTTTTTAGATTAGGAAATTTAGGTACAAGCTTTCTTGCCCAAGGTCTCAGTGGAAGAAGTGGCAGAATCAGGATTTGAACCTAGAAAGACCAATTTACCATCTGGGTGCTTAACCATTACATTACAAGTGTTAAAATGTAATGTTTCATAGAGTCATGGAGAAGAGGATTTAAACTTATTAAAAATACAAAAGGGGGGATGGGGTTGTTGCTCAATGGTAGAGCACTCTCATGCATGAGGCACTGGGTTTGATCCTTGGTATCACATAAAAATAAATAAATTTATTTAAAAAAAAAAAGAAGGAACTATTCCCTTTCTTTATGTGAGCACTGACATGTAAATAAAGCAAAGTGTTCCAAGCTTCAGGAGGATTACGAATAGGTTCTCTGATATTCATGCTGCCTATATATATATGCCCATAGTGACAAAGCACATTATTTGGGAAAAGGCTATAAATTAGTTGACTGTTCTGAAAACTAATTAACTGTTCAGAAAATGTTTATTATCGTATGTTTTATAGTTATGTACTTTTCTATCAGTAAATAAACAACTTCATTGATGTACTATTAGTATTATTGAATATTTAATGTATATCAGGAACTTTATTAAGGATTCTGTATAAATTATCCCATTTGATAAAATTTACCATCACCAATTAGCTAGGTACTATCTCCAACCTTTTTTTAGGTTGGAAAACAGAAAATGGCTTGCCTATGGTTAAAGTATGGTAAAGATTTAAACCAGGTACTTAGTGTATATCTTAGTTCATTTTCTGTTGCTGTAACTAAATAGCAAAAAATGGGGTAATTTTAAAAGAATAAAGGCCTAATCAGTTTATAGTTCTGTAGACTTGGATCTAAGATTGAGGGGCCACATCAGATGAGGGCCTTCCTGCTGTTGGGGACTCTATGCTGAATCCTAAGGTGGCACAGGCATCAAATTATGAAAAGAGACAATCTCATGCAAGAGACAGAGTAAAACTGTCTTTTATAACAGACCAGCTCTGGAGATAATGTATTAACCCATTAATCCATTACCCCATGAATGGACCAATCTATTCATGAGGGCAGAGGCCTCATGATCTAATCCCTTTTTAAAGGACCCTCCTGGTCCAAATACCTCAGGTTGAGGATTAAATTTCAGTTTGAGTTCTGAGTTCTAGTAGGGACATTCAAACCATAGCAGTGGTTTTGTTTGTTTGTTTGTTTGTTTCCATCTGATACTGGGGATTGGACCTTGGGCTACTCTACCACTGGACCAAGTCCCCAGCCCTTTTTTATTTTTTTATTTTAAGACAGGGTCTCACTAAATTATTGAGGCTGGCCTTGAACATATGATCATCCTGCCTCAGCCTCCTGAGTTACAGGGATTACAGGCATATGCTACCACATCTGGCCATGGCAGTGTCTTACTGTTTTGTGCTGCTATAGCAGAATACTTGAAATTGGAAAATTTATAAAGAACAGGAAGATTAATTTCTTGCAGTTCTGGAGGCTGTGAAGTCCAAGATCTAGGGGCCACTGGCATTTGGTAAAGGCTTTCTTGCTGCATCATCCCATGGTAGAAGGTGGAAGGACAGGAGAGCATAAAACTGAGACAAAGAGAGGGAAGAACAAGCCCAAAGAGACAGAAAGAGGGAAGAAAAGCCCAAACTCATCTCTTTATCAGGAACCCACTGCCACAATAGATAACTCACTCCTGTGATAACAGCATTAATCCATTCATGAGGGCAATGCCCTCTGGACCTAATTCCCTCTTAAAGATCTCACCTCTCAGCACTGTTGTATTGGGGATTAAGTGTTTAATACAAGAACTTTGGGGAACACATTCTGTTGAGGTATTGTCTCTCTCTGCCTGCCTACTAAGTTCTTAACACTTGATACACATAACACATTGCAATGACTGGGGAAATTAGACTGAAACTCCAAATCCAGATCATGGGAATTGACTATGAGGACTTGAGAGCCTCAATGCACCAATAGGGGTTAACATGTTGGAAAAAAAACTGTTAACTAAATGTTAAGAGTCATAAAAAAGTGGTATATAACTATTTGGCAGCCACAACTATGTATCAGTTACATAACTGCAATGTTTTCTATTTAAGACAATTTCAGAATGTTACCAGTTTAAGTTCAAGTACACCAAAAATGGACCAATCATGGACTTTATAAGGTACCGTTCTGTAGTTTTCTTTTTATTTTACAGATTATTTGTTCATTAATGCTGTAAAACAAAATTTCCGTATTAATTCTAAAACTCATCAAACCCCTAATTAGCTACCAAGATGTGGCTATACAAATGGAGTAGTGACTTGGAGTGGCTGCAAAAAGGATTATATAGCTAATTATATACTGTTTCAATCATACAGAGGAACTTGAGTGATTAGAAATATAATTAAAGGGCTGGGGTTGTGGCTCAGTGGCAGAGCACTCACCTAGTACATTCGTGGCCTGGGCTCGCTCCTCACCACCACATAAAAATAAAGCCATTGTGTACAACTAAAACAAATAAATAAATATTAAAAAAAAGAAATATAGGAGCTGGGGTTGTGGCTCAGCGGCAGAGCGCTTGCCTCGCACGTGCACCGCCCGGGTTCGATCCTCAGCACCACGTAAACATAAATGCATTGCATTGTGCACAACTAAAGTAAATAAATAAATATTAAAAAAAAGAAATATAATTAAAATCTATCATTTCCTTTAAACACCTTACATAAAATACATATTATATAAAATTAACTTTGGGATTATAATAATGAGATTAATAGTGGTATTAAAAATTTTAAATAGTGACATTAAAACACATTTTACAACATTTTATACTAACTTTCCACTTAACAACTTGGTGCTATAAGAAAAAGAGTCTGTATTAATTAAAATGTGAAGTTATGATATTAGAAGCCACAAGTTTTGTGAAAGAAATTAATATCTGATTCTCTTCTAGTAAAAATCAAAGCAATGAATCTAGCATGTCATCTGCTGATACCAAGAAAGCAAGTATTCTCCTCATTCGCAAGATTTATATTCTAATGCAAAATCTGGGACCTTTACCTAATGATGTTTGTTTGACCATGAAACTTTTTTACTACGATGAAGGTACTATTTGCAATATGTCCTGTTTTAGTCAGTACCTGTGTGTTTTACTATTATTAAAACAGTTTGGGTACCATTCCAAATATTTTGGCACCTAAATTGTTATATAGTTTTTGAAATTATAAATTTTGCATTTAATATCATTATTTGAAAAGGAAAGAATTGAAAAAAATAGTCTTTTGTTTTCACTTTTTGTTTTTGTGGTACTGGGGATTGACCCAGAGGCCCTCTATCACTGAGCCATAACCCATGCCCCTTTTTATTTTTATTTTGAGACAGGGTATCACTAAGTTGCCTAGGTGGGCCTTGAACTTGTGATCCTCCTGTTTCAGTCTACCAAGTTGCTAGAATTACAGGCATGAGCTTTGTCTTTAAAATATACACTTCTCTAGTGATAGGAACAGGAACATATTCATGTATAACAGGAAATAAAACAGCGATATGCCAATTTTCACTTATCAAATTGGTAAAATTTGTAAATCCTTTATTGACAAAGGTGTGGGAAAGCAGGTACCTTTTATACATTCTTGAGGGAATGCATATAGGATTTTTAGAGGACAATTTGGCAGTATCAAAATTTTAAATTTAATTCAAAAATCTATAACTAGAAAAAATTTGAGAATATACTTGTACTTGAAATATATATACTTGAAATTTGTAAGGATTTTCATTATAGCTTTGACAAAAGAGGAACAAACTGGAATCAACTTGAGTGTCTTTTCTTGGGTATTGAGTAAATAAATTATGGTACATCTGTATAATAGAATACTGTACAAGTGGGCTGGGATTGTGGCTCAGCGGTGGAGCGCGCGCCTAGCACGTGGGCGGCCCGGGTTCGATCCTCAGCACCACATACGAATAAAACGCATTGAATAAAACACATTGTGTACAACTAAAGCATATAAATAAAAATATTTTTTTTAAAAAAAAAGAATACTGTACAAGTGTTAAAAAAGAATGTTTTGGTAAATTGTCTAAGAGATATTATTAAATGAAGAAGGTGTAGTGGCACATGCCTATAATCCCAGTGGCTTGGGAAGGTGAGGCAGGAAGATCAGGAGTTCAAAGCCAGCCTCAGCAATTTAGTTAGGCCCTAAGCAACTCAGTGAGACCCTGTCTCTAAATAAAATATTTTAAAAGGCTGGGGATGTGGCTCAGTGGTTAAGTGCCCCTAGGCTCAATCCCTAGTACCAAAAAATAAAAAATAAGAATTAGGTACAGAATTATTTGTCTCATTTGTTTTTTAAGGACATGCATTTCCTAAAGCCTATGTAAATATGAAGCATTCTATCTTTTATTACATGCATAATGTTTTGTAGAACATAAGGTAATTACAATAACAACATTTAGAAAATACTAACTCTGCCAGTTCTCTTCTGAACACTTTATAGTGCTTTAATTCGTTTTATATACAGTGAATCTCTGAGGGCATGTACATTATTTTCCTCATTTGACAGATAAAGAAACGAAATCAGGGATGAAAAATAATTTGCTAAAGGTTGCACAGGCATGGTGGACCACCCCTATGATCCCAGAGACTCAAAAGACTGAGGTAGAGTTGGAGCCATAGCTCAGTAGCAGAACGCTTGCCTAGCATGTGTGAGGCACTGGGTTCAATCCTCAGCACCATATAAAAGTAAACATATAAAGGCATTCTGTCCATTTACAACTATAAAAAAATTTTTTTTAAAAAAACACTGAGGCAGAAGGATCACAAGTTCAAGGTCAGCCTCAGCAACTTTAATAAGACCCTGTTCTCAAATAAAAATAAAAAGAACAAGGGCTAAGACTGTGATTCAATGGTAGAGTGTGTGTCTGGTATGCATAAAGCCCTGGGTTTGATTCCCAGCACAATAAATAAATAAATAAATAAATAAATAAATAAATAAAACCAAGGATGTAGCTCACTGGTAGAGTGTCCCTACCTTCAGTCCCAGGAAGGAAGGAAAAGTTAACTTTAGGGAATAAAATGTGGATAAACTGGCTCAGCACCTGTGGATTACAGGTGCATGCCTGTAATTCCAGCGGCTCAGGAGGCTGAAGCAGGAAGATCATGAGTTCAAAGCCAGCCTCAGCAAAGCCAGCCTCAGCAAAGGCGAGGTGGTAAGCAACTCAGTGAGACCCTGTCTCTAAATAAAATACAAAATGGTGCTGGGGATGTGCCTCAGTGGTTAAGTGCCCCTAGGTTCAATTCCCAGTACCAAAAAAAAAAAAAAAAAATGTGGATAGTAGGAGGATGATTTTTATTTTCCAGTTTATGTCCTTCTATGCTATTTGAAATTTAATCTGTATGTGTATTATAATAGTAAAAGTTTTTTCAATTTTGGTAACAGGACAGTTTATACTTAACTTTTTTGCAGTTACACCCCCAGACTATCAGCCTCCTGGTTTTAAGGATGGTGACTGTGAAGGAGTAATATTTGAAGGGGAGCCCATGTACTTAAATGTAGGAGAAGTCCCAACACCTTTTCACACCTTCAAAGTAAAAGTGACCACTGAGAAAGAACGGATGGAAAATATTGATTCAGCTATACTATCACCAAAACAATTAAAAACACCACTTCAAAAAATCCTAATGGACAAAGATGATATAGAAGATGACCAGGAACATTATATAAGTGTGAGTGTTTAAAGAGTTACAAAGTACAATAGTAACAAATGTTTGACTTAATTCTGAGAAAGGACTTTAATAGCTTTCATCAATATTTGTATAAGTACTGTATTATCATCATAAACTCTAGGTTGGCACAGTCTAGGCCTATAGTTTAAAAATTTTTTACCTTGGTCCAAACATTATTCCTAGAATTTAAAAAAACTATTCTGACTGAAGTGGGGAATGGTCCTGGAGGCCCAGCCATTCACCACCTCACCTACCCTAGAAATGGACTCTGAGGAAACCCCCAGGACTATAGGGCATAATTTGAAAACCATTGTACTAGTCCAGTCCCTCAACTAATGATAGAATCCTTTCTATAATATCCCTACTAAGTACTCATATAGACAGTACTTTAATTTTTCCAGAGCCTGTAAAGTCACAACCCTGAAGCATCCTGGAAGTTCCTGCAAGGCAGGAAAAGTGTCTTATACATCTTATAATCCTTTAGTGCCTAGCACTTAGATTGCATTCTCAGTATTGGTTGAGTGAATGGAAGAAATATAAAAGAGCCTTTTTGGTTGCCTCATTCCAGCAAATGTGAAAGTCATCATTACTTTATTCTTTTCCAAAGTTAACATTATGTCTAATCTTAGCCGGGCACGGTGGCGCATGCCTGTAATCCCAGCACTTGGGAGGCTGAGGCAGGAGGATCGTGAGTTCAAAGCCAGCATCAGCAATGGCAAGGCACTTAGCAACTCAGTGAGACCCTGTCTCTAATAAAATACAAAAAAGGGCTGGGGATGTGGCCCAGTGGTCGAGTGCCCCTGAGTTCAATCCCCACTACAAAAAAAAAAAAAAAAAAAAATTATGTCTAATTTTACCTCTCATGTTTTCTTTCATTCAAAATGATGACTGTGGTACTTATGTACAAAGTATCACTATTTTTTAAAATATTTATTTATTTGCTTTAGTTGTACACAATGCAATGCATTTGTGTTTACGTGGTGCTGAGGATCGAACCGGGCCACGCACGTGCTAGGCGGCTCTACCGCTGAGCCACAACCCCAGCCCCAAGGATCACTATTTTGAACTAGGCTCTGTGGCCACGTCTTTACAAATATAAAATTAAATTTTCAACCAATTCAAAGAAGAAAACTTTTTCCTAAAGCCTAAATCCTATTCTTGTTTCATACACAAACATGGCTGGGATTTTTGTAGCATTCTTTAAAATATTTGTATCTCTTTCACATATGTCACGAAGGGAACAATAATTATAATTTGGACTTTAAACCTGTTGATATATCTACCATACCATGACTGAGATTACCCTTCATTAATAACTTCTGGAGGAAAGTTGAGGCATAATCAGAGTATATCCTAACATTTGTATGAAAATTCCAGAGCTACAGAACTGATAGCTTATTGTACAACATGTCTAATTCAGTACCTTCAAACAATACATATAATAAAATTTAAAGGTTCTTAGAATCATCATGCACTTTAGAGAAAGTTGTATATTTTTATCATTTGTCCTTAAGCAATCTTACAAAATAAAGAAAAACAGTAGTACAAAGTAAAGAAAAATATATTTTGTTTGGATCAATAACTTGCCTTGTGATATAAATTCTAGGATTGCTTTTATTTCTAGTGAGCAAAGTAGTAGTTTTTATATGTAGCCTTCACATAAAATAAATTTGTTCATAAATACTTCTTAATTTTTTAAATTTCTTTTTGAAATGTGTCCATTTTTTTCTTCATGTAATTATGTAGGATGATTTTGACTTTGAAACTAAAATAGAAGAGCAGAAAAAAAAACCCTGGACCTTCTGAAGTTGGAGGTAAGAAGGTAACAAAAATGTAGATTAACTATCAATTCAATTTTATACCATTTTAACATTTTTTTCCCTTACAGAACCAAATTTAGTTTGTGAGGAAGATGAAATTATGAGGTGTAAAGAAAGTCCAGGTCTTCCAATTTCTCATTCTCAGGTATAAACTTCATTAAGTTCCATCTAACTTTTAACTTGTTTTTTAAAGATGGTTGCTTATGGGGCTAGGGTTGTGGCTCAGAGGTAGAGCACTCGCTTTGTTAGGCACTGGGTTCGATCCTCAGCACCACATGAAAATAAGTAAATAAAATAAAGGAATTGTGTCCAACTATATATGTATATATATTTGTAAAGATGGTTGCTTACAAGCCTATTTGATTTTTTAAAAATATTTTTTTAGGGCTGGGGTTGTAGCTCAGTGATAGAGTGCTTGCCTCGCATGCGTGAGGCCCTGGGTTCGATCCTCAACACCACATAAAAATAAATAAGAATAAAGATATTGTGTCCATCTAAAACTACAAAAAAAAATTTAAAAAATATTTTTTAGTTGTTGTTGAACCTTTATTTTATTTATTTGTATGTGATGCTGAGAATCTAACCCAGTGCCTCACACTTGCTAGGCAAGCGCTCTTCCACTGAGCTACAACCCCAGCCCAGCCTATTTGATTTTTCATAATTTCTCAGATATTCTTATTTCTGGGTCTTTTTTGTAGTTTGTTGTTGTTGTTGTTGTTTGTTTGTTTGTTTGGGGGTACTGGGATTGAAAGCAGGGGCACTCAACCACTGGGCCATATCCCCAGCCCTTTATTTTTATTTTATTAGAGACAGGGTCTCACAGAGTTGCTAACTGCCTCACCATTGCTGAGGCTGGCTTTGACCTCGTGATCCTCCTGCCTCAGCCTCCCAAGTGCTGGGATTACAGGTGTGCGCCACCGCCTGGCTTTATTTCTGGGTCTTTTAGAAAACAAGTATTCAGAACTTGTTTTGTTAATAAAAACTGCCTCTTATATGTTGAAAATTTTTGAGTCTATTACTTGAATTTGTTTAAATAAACCTTAATACTATTCATAGAATCTCAGAATTTCAGAGCTAGATAGAATCTTATTCAATTATTAATTCCACCCTCCTCTGTATTTATATATGTACTGTAAAATACATGTTTTGTTGCCATGGAGCAGAACATGTTTAATTTTGTTTTCTATGTAAATACAGTGAAATTCTGAAATAACAGATTTAGATAATATGAACTTGGAAATAATGGATTGATGATTAATTATCCACCTTCCTCTGTTTAGCTTCTTTCTCAAATTGGAGTGAGCTAAAGTTCATATTTTCTGGAAGGGTAGTGCTTGGTGATCATTTGAGCAGTGAATTGTCAGTTATGCACACAGTTTTACTGACTTTACTTTGGTGCTGTTTGTAACAGTATAAGCCAAGTCAAAATTATTGATTTTCATTAACTTAATACAATAAGCCCCTAAATTTTATGTGATTGAATTTTAGACCCCATTTTATTATGATATGAAAGCATTTTGTTATGTTACATAATTTTATGTAATTTATTTTCTAGGTTGAGCAGTTAGTCAGTAAAACATCTGAACTTGATGTGTCTGAAAGCAAAACAAGAAGTGGAAAAGTCTTTCAGAATAAAATGGTAAATACCTTTTTAGGTTTTAGGTTTGTTTTCCATTCTAACCTTGTAATTCCCCCCCCCCATATATGGGTTTATTTTACTATTTCTTTTATTGGAATAATATTTAATAAGTACCTATTATATGGCAGGTACTTTACTAGATGCAGAGGATATAACCTAGTTAACACATCATCCCTAATTTTAGCTGAAAGTTTGGAAACTGGAAGCAAACAAGAAATGATATGATTATTACAGAAATCTTAATAGACTACAAAGAAGCACAAAGGAAAGAATAGTTAATTTTACTGAAGGTACATTAGAGAGAAGAATCCAAGAAAAGCTTTGAGAGTGATACTCTTATTCAGAATCTCCCAAGGGAATTTCAGAGACAATCAGAATATTCCCATGTTTTTTCTTTTTCTTTTTTTTAATATTTATTTATTTGCTTTAGTTGTACACAATGGGTTTATTTGTACGTGGTGCTGAGGATCGAACCCGGGCCACGCACGCGCTAGGCGAGCGCTCTACCGCTGAGCCACAATCCCAGCCCCTCCCATGTTTTTCTTATAAATTTTAAAAAATATTTTTAGTTGTAGGTAGACACAATGATTTTATTTTTATTTTATTTTATGTGGTGCTGAGGATCAAACTCAGTGCCTTTATGCATGCTAGGCAAGTATTCCACCACTGAGCCACAACCCCATCCCTTTCTTATAAATTGATTGCATTTTTTTTTTTTTTTTTTTTTGGTACCAGGGATTTAACTCAGGGGCACTCGACCACTGGGCCACATCCCCAGCTTTTTTTTGTATTTTATTTGAGACAGGGTCTCACTGAGTTGCTAAGTGCCTCGCGGCACGGCTTTGAGGCTGGCTTTGAACTCGCGATCCTCCTGCCTCAAGCCTCCCAAGTGCTGGGATTACAGGCGTGCGCCACCACGCCTGGCTAATTGATTGCATTTTTAATGACATTACATGTACATAAAAGATTAATATCTATATAGTACAAAATGAATCTCATGCTCTTAAGCAAAAAAATTATTTTTAGTTTTGTATATGAATTATACTAAATAGGAATTTATATCTGAACTGGATACCATGGTGCATGTCTAAACCCAGCTACTCAGGAGGCTGAGGCAGTAGAATTTTGAGTTTGAGGCCGGTCTAGGCAACTTAGTAAGACCCCCATCTTAAAAAAAAAGGAAAGAAATGCATATTTGAATTTATACCTTTAAGTTACTCACAAAGGCTAACAGTGAAGAAAAAATATTTTATAAAATATGAAATAGTATATCCAAAGTTAGGGTACCCTATCAATGGTGTGCTAGAACATTTATTCCCAACTCCTCATCTGGTAATATGTTGGTAGCTTGAAATTGGACATGGATGGAGTATTGACTGAATGGAAATCAACAAATACTTCAAGGGTTTGTTTCTAGCACATTGTTGGTGGTTAAACTTTTATCAGAACACCACTGATTATGGTGCCCTTTTTAGGGGTCTTCTTCTCCCCACATTCTCAATAGGAAGTTAGAATTGGCAGATGGCAACATTCAAACTAGTATGCTGAGGAAAACAAGAAACAAAGAAATGCCAAGAATTTCTACTTCCAGAAGCAAAATATTCTTCCTAGGCAGCTTCCATTTAGGATGAGTATCCTTTACTAAGATATAAGGAGAGAGGCAAGCATTTTACAAAATTATTAGGCAAGATTTCCTTGTAATATAATATTAAGATACTTTAAGAATGGGGCTTAGGTTGTAGCTCAGTGGTAGAGCACTTGCCTAGCATGCATGAGGCACTGAATTTGATCCTGGCACCACTTAAAAATAAACAAATAAAATAAAGGTATCCATCTACAACTAAAAAAATATTTTTAAAAAAGATACTTTAAGAGCCGGGCGCGGAGGCGCACGCCTGTAATCCCAGCACTTGGGAGGCTGAGGCAGGAGGATCGCAAGTTCAAAGCCAGCCTCAGCAATGGCGAGGCACTTGCAACTCAGTGAGACTCTGTCTCTAATAAAATACAAAAAAGGGCTGGGGATGTGGCCCAGTGGTCGAGTGCCCCTGAGTTCAATCCCCGGTACCAAAAACAAAGATACTTTAAGGACATAAATTCATTTCTGAAATTTCAGGTTTTTGGAGATGAAGTCTTAGGATACTTGTCATTTTGAGAATCATGACTGAATTGAGGCTAGGAAATGTCAAGAAATGAAAATATTTGGTAATAAATATATAAAGGAGGCTATCATTGGAAAGAGCACTTCAAGCATGAGGAAAGAAATATGTCCTTTTAGAGAATATTATGACAGTTAATAATTTGCTGTCTTCCAGCATTCATATTAATAACTATGTACAGCATTATTCACAATAGCTGAAAGGTAGGAAAAAATCTAATTGTCCAATAGCAGATGAATGGATAAAATTAATTATCTTATATCCATACAAAGTAATGTTATTCAGCCATAAGAAGGAATGGAATACCCACATATGCAATAACTTGGATGAACCTTGAAAATATTATGCCAATTGAAAGAAGCCATTCACAAAAGTTCACACATCATCTGATTCCATTCATGTTAAAGTCAAAATTGGGAAAGCTGTTGAGACAGAAAAGTCTTAGGGCTGGTGGGAGGATAGGGAAATAACAGAGGATATTAGGGCTTGTTTTGGGGATGATGAATATTCTAAAATTTTGATACTTTTGCACAATTCTGGATACACTTAAAATCATTTAATTGTATACTTTTAAATAAGTTAATTGTATAGTATCTGAATTACATCTCAATAAAGCTGTTTTTTTTTAAAAACTTCATGTAGTCATATAAAGTTGAAAAATCAACTGTTGGTTGTTCTTTGAGAAATAACCGATTAGTAATTACTCTATCTTTGTGGAGGCAAATGGAAACCAACCAGTAAAATCTTCTAAAGAAAATCGGAAGAGAAGTCAACTTGAATCTGGGAATACAGTAAGTCTTATGATAATGTTCATACCTATTTTGAATAAAATTCAACCTATGTTAAATAAAATGCCAAGTATCAGAATACTACTACTATAGATTAACTTAAGAAATTTGATCATATCCCTGAATAGACCTCAGAGCTCTGATATTCAAATCTTGTTCAAGAATATTTTGTTCTAAAAATGAAGTGATTTTAAAATAAGATACAAGCCAGTCATGGTGGCACGTGCCTATAATCTCAGTGACTCGGAGGCAGAGGCAGAGGATCACCAGTTCAAAGCCAGCCTCAGTAACTTAGTGAGGCCCTAAGTAACGTAAAGAGACCCTGTCTCAAAATAAAAAGCGGGGGCTGGGGTTGTGGCTCAGCAGAAGAGCGCTCGCCTAGCATGTGCGGGTTCAATCCTCAGCACCATGTAAACATAAATGCGTTGCACTGTGTACAACTAAAGCAAATAAATAAATAATTTTAAAAAATAAATAAAAAGGGATGGGGATATATAGCTCAGTGGTAAAGTGCATCTGGTTCAATCGCCAGTGCTAAAAAAAAATATATATATATATGTGTGTGTGTGTGTGTGTGTATGTATATATATACACATGTATTTATACACACATATATACACAAAAAATATATATATGTATATACACACATATATACACACATACACATACATATATATATATAATCAAATAAGATGCAATATGTTGGGCTGGGGTTGTGGCTCAGCGGCAGAGCGCTCGCCTTGCACGTGCGCAGCCCAGGTTCGATCCTCAGCACCACGTAAACATAAATGCATTGCATTGTGTACAACTAAATAAATAAATATTTTTTTAAAAAAAGATGCAATATGTCAGTTTATTAATTTTTTCCATGTAAATAGCTATTATCACATTCCATAAATGTTTTAAAGTTATTAGAGGAATTTATAAAATAAATAAAAATTGGTGTCAGGAAAAATTTGAATAGAATGAGAAAATGACATAAGAATATCCAAGTCATGTTGTGTATATGGAACGAAATTGGACCACAAATTCATCTGAGCTTTCTACAGGCCAAAACTAAACTAGAAAGAAGAAAATTACCAAAAATATAGCATCTTCTAGTATCTCAGGAGAATGAAAACTTTTCTTGACTTAAATTCTGTATTGTTGCGGCATAATCAGAACCTTATTTTACCAAATCAGATAATGTATTTGTCTATTTTGAGACACTTGCTCATATTTTTTCAACTAAAAATTTTAGTAGTATTAGTAGGTTAAAATTAGACAACTAAAAACTATTTTTTAAAAAATCAAATGTTAAAATTAGGGTAATATTAAAGGCTGGGTACAGTGGCGCATGCCTGTAATCCCAGCGACTCAGGAGGCAGAGGCAGAAGGATCATAAGTTAGAGACCAATCTTAGTAACCTAGTAAGACCCTCAGCAACTTAGACAAAACCTATTTCAAGGGGCTGGGGCTATGGCTCAGCAGTAGAGCGCTTGTCTCACATGTGTGAGGCCCTGGGTTTGATCCTTAGCACCACATAAATAAAATAGAGGTATTGTGTCCACCTGCAAATTAAAAAAAAAAACAACTATCTCAAAATAAAAAATAGAGGTTGTGGCTCAGTGGTAAAGTGCTTGTCTAGCATGTATGAGGCACTGCGTTCAATTCTCAGCACCACATGTAAACATTTTAATAAATAAAGGTCCATGAACAATTTTAAAAATATATTTTTTAAAAAATAGAACAGGGAACCAGGTGCGGTGGCGCATGCCTGTAATCCCAGCACTTGGGAGGCTGAGGCAGGAGGATCACGAGGTCAAAGCCAGCCTCAGCAGTGGCGAGGCACTTAGCAACTGAGTGAGACCCTGTCTCTAAGTAAAAAAATACAAAAAAGGGCTTGGGATATGGCCCAGTGGTTGAGTGCCCCTGAATTCAATCCCCAGTACCAAAAAAATAAGACTCACTGGTAAAAGCATCCCTGAGTTCAATCCCCGGTACCACACACACAAAAAGGTAACATCAAAAATATACTTGATTAATACTATTTTCAATTTATGTAACTTAAGAATGAAATGGAATAACCTGACAATCAATTATTTGGTTCTTCAATTTTTCCACATGTATTAAGCCTCATTTTTCTGGCAAAAGCATAATTAAATTTGTTATATATAGTCAGTTCAACTTTTCCCATCAAAATCAAACTTCAATAATCCAGGGGCTCTTATTAGTAATTCCCTAATTCATCTTCTATTCACTTAGAAGGGTGTACTAGGGCCAGGTATGTATGTAGCTCAATGATAGAGTGTTTGGCATGCACAAGGTCCTGGGTTCAACTTTAAGCAACACACACACACACACACACATATATACATATATATATAAATGTCTAATTTCTAGCAGGCACTGCTAAGTAACAGAAGTACAACATCAAGACATGATTCAAATCTTACATAAGTACCAAGATAGAAGGTTTTTCTATTTGTAAATTATTTTCCCTTCTCATTACCCCAAAATGTTTGACTGTTTTGAGGATACCATGTATATATATTTTCTAACCTCTGTGACAACCCTAATGAAGATCTTATACTTTGAAGGTATTTACTTTCAGCAGCCATCAGAATATGTACTTATAAGCCGGGCACAGTAGCAATTGCCTATAATCCTAGCAACCTGAGAGGCTAAGGCAACAGGATATTAAGTTTGAGGACAGCCTCAGCAAGGCCCTAAGTAACTTAGTGAGAACCTGTCTTAAAAAATAAGAAAGGTCTGGGAGCTGGGCGTGGTGGCACACGCCTGTAATCCCAGTACTTGGGAGGCTGAGGCAGGAGGATCGCGAGTTCAAAGCCAGCCTCAGCAATGGCGAGGCACTTAGCAACTCAGTGAGACCCTGTCTCTAATAAAATACAAAAAAGGGCTGGGGATGTGGCCCAGTGGTCGAGTGCCCCTGAGTTCAATCCCCGGTACCAAAAAAAAAAAAAAAAAAAAAAAAAAAAAAAAAGGTCTGGGTAT
Organism: Tamias sibiricus; assembly: GCA_025594165.1. NCBI lineage: Eukaryota > Metazoa > Chordata > Mammalia > Rodentia > Sciuridae > Tamias > Tamias sibiricus. The sequence continues at coordinate 113,994,330 of CM046658.1, read as the reverse complement.
GTAGCTCAGTGGTAAAGCACTTCTGGGTTCAATACCCAGTGGCTACGCCCCCCACCCCCAAAAAAAGATGTCCATATGTCAATAATAAATTTTACCTTACTTTTAAATAACCTAGGTATCCTTATCACAGTTGAAAATAGTTATGGTTGGTATGCTAGTTTTTTTTTTTTTTTTTTTTTTTTTTTTTTTTTTTAAGAAAGAAACCTTAGTGACATGACAAGAAATAGACATTTAAACTGGAAAGTATTCTAAGTAGTTGTTTTCTTTTGACAGGTTCTCCATCACTTTGATTCTTCTAGTCAAGAGTCAGTGCCAAAAAGGAGGAAATTTAGTGAACCAAAGGAACATATGTAAAAAATTACTTTTCCTTCTACACATTTGCAAAGTTCTTCTCAACATTTAAATTAAAAGACACTATATTAGTATTTTAAGGTGTATTTTTCTTACCTCTGAACATTTACATGTAGTTCTAAGAAGTTCATTCACTAAAATGAAGTTTCTAGTTAACTATTGTATTGTTGTCCTTAATCTTAGTAAACCTGAGATAAATTCAAGAGGACTTTTGAAAAAAGCAAAAGTGCAAATGTCATAATTATTCTGTTTATTATCTACTTGATATTGATCTATCTTCCATTTTAGTGGACAAAATATATTAACTGTTAAGCCCTTCAAAGCCATTTTTGAAGCAAATAATGTTTATTTTCATATTAAAATTTTGTAGGGATTTACTTTTTACCTATGTTAAAACTGTACCATTTAACTGGCAGTTTGTCATTGTGTTGTTATTTAAACAATGTTCTTCAATACTTTGATATAGTGTATTAACATGGTAATATACAATGTACAATTTAAAATTTGGTACTTTACCTATTTTTTTTTTTTTTTACATTTTTTTTACTACAGGACAAAAAAGATGACTGGTTTTTAAAGACTGATATTTTTACCAGCATAAATAAAATGTTGTTCAGTATGTAGGCTCTTTCATGGCTCCAAATTTTTATTTAATTAGAAAGTGTTTATGTACTAATTTTGAGATTATTTCGGTAGATGTTATTTTGCAACAGTTGAGCACACATCATAGAACTTTTGAGTGGTAGTGTGAAAGACTGCTTTTAATGAGAGACCCGGGACCTAGTTCCAGCCTTGCGATTTCCTTTCCCTTAGGAAAGGAAGAGTTAGGTCTGTTAGCCTCTTGTAGTTTCAGCGGCCATATTCCAAAAACATTCATTAGCTATGGGCTTGTCAGTAACAAGCGCTGTAAAGGGAATTTTGGTATATAAGCGATGGTAAGAATGTACCCATCTGTTAAATGTAAACCAAATAAACGTCTACAAACCGAGTCAGATCAGGTTTTTCTGGAACAGGTTAGGGTTAAGCTATCAAAAACAACCAATTTTTAAATGCTTTACTCGGTCTTAGTTTTATTGCTTGGATACCAATGCTTTTCACCCAATTGTCCCAGTGTACGCTACTACTCTAACACACCTGCTACATTAAAAATGACCAACAGAAACCTTTTACGATTGGCAGCTCTTGTTAGCTCACTGGACGCTTTGATTGGCCGCTTTAGTGGGTGTGGGGAGCGCAGCTCTCTTTCCTCTCTTCTACCAAGGTTCCTTCATTGGATTGACCAACTGTCAGGTTGAACCCAAACCTGCCTCTTTTTAGTGATGTTTGTCTGGATCGCAACAATAGCCCGGGGAGAGCCTCCCCTCATAAACTCGGATTGGCTGGACTCAACCTTGGGGGTTTCTGATTGGTCCAATGAAGAAACACCAAGGTAGGTTGCCTAGCGATCCTGAGGAAGCTGATGTGTTATTCCCTTTCTGCATCGAAGGATCAGGAAGTTTGTGCTCTCTGCGTGGCTGAGAAGTTTTTCACCTACTAGGACGGGGGTGGGGTGGGGGAAACAGGTGTCCTCCTGAAATAGAGCACAAGCTGCAGCCTGAGTCCAACTGTAACCCAGGGGTAACATCAGGTAAGCAACGGGAAAATTATATTTCCTAACGTCAATAATTTTTTTTCATTTTATTTTATGGGGAAAGAGTAGTTTTGAATATTTATTCATTTATTTATTCTTGGCCATTTGTTTTATCATATAGGATTTTTAACTAGTAAGTGTTCAAGGGAAATTCCTCAAAGAAAATTCCCCTTTATTTTTCTTCCCTGAAGGTTTAAAGTTTCTTGTATTGGGTTAGGAACTAATCCCAATTCAGTGCCAGATAGAGTTAGTGCCCTAAAGCACTTATTTTATGGTTCTGTTCCTCCTTTACTCTTCTCACTAACCATCAAAGATTATATTTGAAATATACTCTTGTACAAAGAATCATTTGTAAGTCACTTCATTTGTATTTCTATTTTAAATGTTCTCATGCATTTCTGAGTATTCGTTTTAATCAGTATATATTTATTGAGCAGTTACAACGTTAAAGACATTGTGCTAGTTGCTATGGAGAATATAAATACCCAAGAAGACATTATTCCTGCCCTCAAGAAGTTTACAGTTGAGAGACAGCCATACCAAAAGAGAAACTATATTAAATACTTTAAAGGAAGTAAGTATAAATAAAGTTCTGTGAAAGTACAGCGGAGGGAACGAACAATTCTGGCCATGGGGCATATGGGTAATGGAGACAGATCTTAAGGCTTCCTGGTGGGTCTTCAGTAGGCCTTTAAAGAATGGGTAAAATATAGTGAGGAAGGGAAAAGGGTCAGAATCCCAGCAAAACAAAGGAGCAGAGGCAGAAAAAAAGCATGAGACATATTTGAGAAAAAAATTTGACAGCAGTACATATTAAGAGTATTGGGAAATATTGCTAGAAGTTAGAACAAGATCTAGTCATAACAATTCTTAAATACTATTTTTTCTTTTGATCTGAAAGATACCTTCATATAATGCCTGATTTTAAATATTTATTGCATGTCATCTTAAAAACTGACATCTAAATTTGTATAAAGTAAAATAGGCTAACTTTTAAACTTTACCACAGATGATTTAAAAATTTTAAACAACTGTAGTGCATGGTATTAAAAAAAAAAAAAAGACATGTGCTTTGATTTTTTTTTCCAATGCTGGAGATTGAGTCTAGGGTCTTGAACTCACTAACTTAGTACATTCTCTAACACTGAGCTATACCCCAACCCCCCTTTTTTTAGTAAATGAGAAAGAATTTGCTAATCTTTTTAAAATTTTTTGCAATTTTGTTGTTGTTGTTGTTGTTAGCAGCTATTTGTGCTAACAAATCTCAAGATGGATAACTAGGGCTAGAGATGCTAAGTGTATTGATTATGTGAAATTATTGCACATGATTTTCTGAGTGTTATTCTCTAGCCTAGTGATCTCCAAAGTGAGCACATGAAATGAGTCATTAGGGTATAGGAACAAAATATTAAAACACATGTTTCTATTTATTTTTTCTTGTTTTTTACTTTCAGTTTATTTGTTTTATGATATAGTACCATTGAATGTTTTCAGAAATTATATAAATTATTGTGTTCATTTTGGTGCTGAATGTTTGGTTTTTTGTTTGTTTCTTTGTTTTGCTATTTTGTCTTATTTAACATGGGGATCCATCTTGTGGAAGAAGAGTAACACTGGACATTCACTCCTGAGTTACAGGTTATGCATAAGAAATAAGCACATTTAAAAGGTGATCATTTCTACAGGACTTCAGAATTACTGATTTGATCTCTTGTCATTGCCATCTGGTAAAACAGTTGGAAAAGATACTGTGTTTCACAGCCAATTTTTCTGGTCATTACTTTCTTCTATAAGTTTATAAATATTTCCTATTCATATATATTTTTAGTGTGTATATATGAATATCTGTATTTATTTACATAAGCACATATATGGATGTGTTTCATTATTCCCTCCAGAAACAAGTAAGAATGACCACATTAACTCACCGGACCCGTCGCACTGAAGTAAGCAAGAACTCTGAAAAGAAGGTAGAAAGTGAGGAAGATACTAACCAAGAAAGGAGTCCAGAAAACGAAGACTCTGGAGACTCTAAGGATATTCGCCTCACCCTTATGGAAGAAGTATTGCTCCTGGGACTAAAAGATAAAGAGGTAATGTAGTTAAATTTGCTAGGCTATCTCAAAGATTAAAATATTAGACTGTGCTAGGAAGTAATCTGATGAAATATTTTTGTTAATGTTTTGACTAAATTGGCCTTAAAAATGAACTCCAATCATCTTGGAAATGGAGGAATTTAGGTTGGTGACTGATATACTTGGAGCATAAGATCCAAAAGTATAGGGCTGGGGTTGTGACTCAGCGGTAGAGCACTCGCCTAGCACGTGCGTGACCCGGGTTCGATCCTCAGCACCACGTAAATGCATTGCATTGTGTACAACTAAAGCAAATAAATAAATATTTTAAAAAAAAAATACAAAAGTATAATTACTTGAAGTATAATTTTATTACAAAATTGTAGAGGATACAAGAGAAGATAATGCAGTGTAAAGTTTTGTACTTGTACTTTCCAAAGTCAGTTTCATGGTGAAATAATAATTTCTTATTAAAATAAGAAAGAGAACCCACACATTCTTCTTTGTTGGGGGGTGGGGAACCTCCCTGATCCCCCTTTTTTTTGGTGAGGCAATTTACCACTGGAGCCTTCCAGGTGGCTGGGATTACTGGTGTGTACCACCATGCCCCCGCTCAAATCTTCTTGAACTTTGGAGACAAAAATTCTTAAAAAACAAAGAACTTGTGTGATTAGCTATCTTACAGGAAAAAAAGTGACAAGTTGGCTTTTTTTTTTTTTCTTTTTTGGGTACTGGGGATTGAACTCAGGATCAAAATAAAAAACAAAAAGGGCTAGGGATATAGCTCAGTGGTATATCAAACCTGGATTCAAACCACAATACCAAAATAAATTTTAAAAATATATAATAGGGAGTTAGGGTTATGGCTCAGTGGTAGAGCACTCACCTAGCACATGTGGGGCACTGGGTTAAATCCTCAGCACTACATAAAAATAAGTAAATAAAAATATATAATAGGGCTGGGGTTGTAGCTCAGCAGTAGAGTACTTGCCTGGCATGTGTGAGGCACTGGGTTCGATCTTCAGCACCATATTAAAAAATAAATAAATAAACAAAATAAAGGTGTTGTGTCCACCTACAACTAAAGAATTTTTTTTTTAATTTAAAAATTCAATATAATGTCCTTGCCCACAAAACAGTGCTTCCACTAGGAAGACAAAAAGATACATACTTTTTAAAAATAGGTAACTTAAAGGTCTATCAACAGCAGAATGGATAGAAATAAGCAATACTGGGATTTGAACCCAGAGCCTCACACATACTGGGTATGCACTCTACCACTGAGCTACATCCTCAACCCTTTTTAATTCTTATTTTGACACACTAGGTTGCTGAGGCTGGCCTTGAACTTGTAATTCTCCTGCCTTGGCCTCCAAAGTGGTTGGAAATACAGATGTGCACCACTGTGCCTGACCTATAAATATGTTTTAAATAATGAATGAAAATGAACATTGTTATACAACATCTGTATTTCTCACACAATGTTCAGTAAAGGAAACCGGACATAGAGAATACATAGTGATTAATTCCATTTACATGAAATTCAAAATATGTAATGTTTGGCATTGTATGTATAGGTGGTAAAATACAAAGAAAAGCAAGGAAAGGATGAATGTAGTTGTTAAGATAGTTGCTATTTTTGTGTGGGGAATGGGAGAAGGAAAATGTTGTTAGAAATTAGAAAGGAGCATGAGGGGAATTTCTGGATACTAATAGTTTTTTGTTTCTGTACCTAGAGTTAGTTTCATAGGCCTTCATTTAAATATACTTTGAAGACTGTAACCTTTCAAGCACATTTAAAATTAGGTATTATCTTGGTTTAATAACTGACCTAAGTTTAATAACTAAGAAAATTTAATATTACCCTGACTAAAATAAAATAGGCTTATTGCTGTTGAAATCAGGAACCTATTTATTTATCATTGGTACTTTTGGTAAGAGGTATTTTGTATTTTGGTTTTGATTTTTTTCTCTTTTTTTTTTTTTTTCACTGAGTTGCCTAGCATCTCGCTTTTTGCTGAGGCTGGCTTTGAACTCGCAATCCTCCTGTCAAAGCCTCCTGAGCCACTGGGATTACAGGTGTGCGCCACCACCACATCTTTTTTTTTTTTTTTTTTTTTCAGTACTAAGGATTAAACCCAAAGGTGCTTTACCACTGAGCCACATCCCCAGTCCTTTATTTTTATTTTTTGAGAAAGGGTCTTGCTTAGTTTTGGTGAGTTTTAATATAAATGCTATTGCCTCATGAACAATGAATGCTTTAAATAATGTAACTCATGTAACTACCAGTAGAAGTTCAATCCCTGGTGCCAAGGGAAAAAAAAAAAAAAAAAACAAAAACAAAACAAAAAAAACCCCAACTACCAGTAGAACAATATCTGCATTCAATGTCTCCTCTTGTGCCCTTCCCTAATCACATGTTGCCCACCTCCCTGTAGTTTTTATTTTATTTATTTATTTATTTATTAGTTACAGATAGACACAATATCTTTCTTTTATTTATTTGTTTTTATGTGGTACTCAGGATAGAACCCAGTACCTCACCTGTGCTAGGCCAAGTGCTCTACCACTGAGCTATAGCCCCAGCCCCTACCTGTAGGGGGTTTTTTTTTAGTTGTCAATGGATCTTTTATTTTATTTATTTATATGCTGTGCTGAGGATCAAACCCAGGCCTCACACATGCCAAGCAAGCACTCTACCACTGAGCCACAACCCCAGCCCCACCTCCCTGTAGTTTAATGTATGTGTATATAGTATAACAATATATTTAGTTTTGCCTATTTTTAAACTTATTAAGTTAATGATGTTATATATTCCTTTGGTTAATAAGTTTGTGAGACTCACCCATATTATAGTATGTAATTTAATTTAATCTGGTTCATATTATAGTTTGTAATTTAATTTAATCTGGTTCACTGTGATACAGTATTTCATTATATTAATATAATGCTATTCATTTATTCTTTGGGTTAATGGACACTCAGGAATCCATTATGAACACTACCGTTAATAATATCCTTGTACCTGTCAGATACATTTTTTCAAACAATGTCACTATTCATATATAGAAAAAATGATAAGTCAGACTGAGTAAAACGTTTATGTTTAATTATAAAGTGTGTTAATGCTCTGCTTTTTCAAGCTACTGACAATCCTCTATCAGCTATAGTTCATCATCATTTATTAGCAATGAGAGATTAGAAGTAAAAACTTTTTTAAACTGGTAAAAAAAATTTTGGTGAACTAATCAAAAAGTTCTAAAAGTTACAATAAGTCAGTGTAGTTTTCATTTATTGCCTATAGATGAAGAAATTGCTCCTCTTAAGTTGACTCCAGTCCTAATGCATTTAATTAAAATTAAAGGATTAAGAGTCTAATTAATTTAAGTCCCTATGTGGTTTTACCTTTTAGTTTCCTGATTGCACAATATGAATAATAAATCTTATGAGTAGTTATTGCCATTATGACTGGGCAAATGTACCAGAAGGACTCGTTTGTCAAGTTTTTTATTTAACTTTTTGTTTTTAACAAACTATTGAAAAACAAAAAGAACATTTGCTTTGTTCTTTATTTTATCCAGCCGTATAACTCCAAATAATAATTTACTATTGTATAAAAGGAAATAAACAGGGAGACTTAAATCTTATTTTGACAATAGAAAAACATAATTTAAGCTATATAATTAAGAACTTCTCCTTGTTCTTCCCAACTCCAAGATACATACTGTTATAAAATATCTGATACTGATATGAAGACAAAGCCACCCACTTAAATTTGGGTTTTAACTGTAACCACTGAGCCTTTAAACTTACTGAGCCTTTTCATCTCTCGTCTCCTTATACATATTTTATGTTTGTATAACTTAAGAGTTTTGAAAACATTTTGCACAATTTCATGCGTAATCCTAGAAGGCAAATATCATCCTTTCTTTGTGGGAGTCAAAATAATATGATTCTTTGGGCAATAATTTGTAAAATTTACATAAAAACTGACTGAGATTAACAAAGGACATGCCTGCAAAAGAGGTATTATGTATTTTTCTGTATTTCTTCCTGAGACAGAGTTGTTTAGAATTGTTAAATGTTTAGTGTGACCCCAAGAATTTCAACTCTTTGGGTAACTTCATATGGATTAAATTTATGCCTCCTACTAACATAAAAGATTGTGCTCTGCAGTGCTATTTGTCCTGAGTTGTTGTTGTTGTTTCTTTTTTTTTTTTTTAAGTCTCAGTCTTGTATTTCTTGTTCAGATGTATTAAAACATCTAGTATTAAAACCCTAGCACAGCTCACTCTTGGGAAGAGATTTGGGGATTCCATAAGATTTTGAGTGGCCATCAATAATGTAAGAAAAAGAAAAAGAGCTGGGCATGGTGGTACATGCCTGTAATCCCACAACTAAGGAAGCTGAGGCAGGAGAATTACAAGTTCAAGGACAGCCTCAGCAATTTAGTGAGGCCCTTAACACTTTAGTGAGAACTTGTCTCAAAATAAGAAATAAAAAGGAGACTGAAGGTATATTTCAGTGGTAGGGTGCTTGCCTAGCATGCATGAGGCTCTGGGTTTGATCCCCAGCATCGCCAAATTAACAAATAAGACTGGGAATATAGCTCAGTGGTAAAACACTCCTACATTCAACCCCCAGAATAAAAGAAAGAAAGGGAAAGCAAAGAAAGTACATAGGAAGGAAGGGAAAAGTATTATTGTAAACAATTCTGAATGATTTTTTTTTTCTAGTTTTACTTTTACATTGAATATTCCATACTGTTACTTTGGATATTAAGAAGGAAATATGAGGACTGGGGTTGTGGCTCAGTGGCACAGCACTTGCCTTGCACATGTGAGGCACTAGGTTTGATCCTCAGCACCACATAAAAATAAATAAACAAAATAAAGATCTATAACTAAAAAAAACTTTTTAAAAAGAAGGAAATATGAAATTTCTGTACATTATTTTCTCCTTTCTTCAGACAAGGATATTCTTTTTTTTTTTTTTTTTTTTTTTGGTACGGGGATTTAACTCAGGGGCATTCGACCATCTAGCCACATCCCCAGCCCTTTTCTGTATTTTATTAGAGACAGGGTCTCACTGAGTTGCTAAGTGCCTCGCCATTGCCGAGGCTGGCTTAGAACTGGTGATCCTCCTGCCTCAGCCTCCCAAGTGCTGGGATTACAGGCGTGCGCCACCAGGCCCGGCCATACAAGATATTCTGATCATAAAGAGCAACAGGGCCGGGCGCAGTGGCGCACGCCTGTAATCCCAGCACTTTGGTAGGCTGAGGCAGGAGGATTGTGAGTTCAAAGCCAGCCTTAGCAATGGCGAGGCACTTAGCAACTCAGTGAGACCCTGTCTCTAAATAAAAATACAAAAAGGAGCCGGGCGCGGTGGCGCACGCCTGTAATCCCAGCACTTTGGGAGGCTGAGGCAGGAGGATCGTGAGTTCAAAGCCAGCCTCCGCAATGGTGAGGCACTTAGCAACTCAGTGAGACCCTGTCTCTAAATAAAATACAAAAAAGGGCTGGGGATGTGGCCCAGTGGTCGAGTGCCCCTGAGTTCAATCCCTGGTACCACATTAAAAAAAAAGAGCAACAGGACCAAGTAAGAAGTTTAAGTAACCCAATTTTGCAAAATGAAAACTCTTTAGAGGTAGTAAATAATACTTAAATCATAACTACATCTTCAGATGGACTAGTATAAAAATAAGTCATTTTTTAAAATAACTTTATTCATTTATTTTTAAAAATATTTATTTGTTTGTTTTTAGTTGTACACAATGCCTTTATTTTTATGTGGTGCTGAGGGTTGAGCCTGGGCCGTGCACATGCTAGGCGAGCGCTCTACCTATGAGCCACAACCCCAGCCCCTTATTTATTTTTTTATATGGTGCTGAGGGTCGAACTCAGTGCCTCACTTGTGCTAAGTGGAGCCACAACCCGAGCCCCAGTCATTCATTTTTATCTTAAGTTCACTTTAGCCATAAGTTAGAACCCATGGCATATATTCTCTATAAGGAACGAGGAGGAAACTAAAAAGAGATAAATATGGGCATATAGGTATCTCTCTCTCTCTCTCTCTCTCTCTTTTATGATGCTGAGGATTAAACCCAGGGCCATAGGCCTCATACATTCTAGACAAATGCTATACCACTGAGCTATGTCCCCAATCCTTTTTTCTTGTATCTTAAAGTTTAAAACCAAATGAGGGCCTGGGTTTGTGACTCAGTGGTAGAATGCTTGCCTGGCACATGTAAGGCCCTGGGTTTGATTCTCAGCACCACATAAAGATAAAATAAAAGTATTCTTCTCTCTTCTAACTTCTCTCTCCGGCTCCAACAACCTCTCCAACTCCAACTCCAACCACACCTATAACTAACTCTCACCCGGTTAAATACTTTTTGCCTTAACAAGGACATGTGCTAATAGCTCGAGCTTACAGGTGCGTCACACAGTGTTCACGGGCATAAAAGGATAGATAAATGCATGAATATCAGGTGAAAATACTTGAACACCTTTATGGCTCTCAGCTATCTCCTCAATTAGGGCTTGTACATTTCCCCCCTTTTGTTTTAAAAGAGGGGATGCCCTAGGACATCCATGTGCAACCAACATTCTTACCCATCACTGGATAATCAAGGCTGTGCCCTTGACTCCTGTCTTAGGTTGATATGTCGGCCACATGAGACTGTCCCATGGATGGGTGACGACCTCATCCGGATCGACTGTGCCTGTTTTAGGTTGTCCCCCTCTGGGGATCTTACCTGTCATTGGCTAACCAGCCGTCCAATCAACCCTTCAGGATCGACTGTGTGTTGACTAACAGCCGTCCAATCATGAGGAGATGCTGCGGCTTTAAGGCAGCATGCCTTCTGCTGACGAGCCAAGTTCCATAGCGAATCAAGGTCTTTAAACAAATCAGCTGCCCTAAATTCCATCAAGTAACACACTGAGTTCTATAGACAAATACCCGCAAGGTATTGTCCCATAATGTCCCAAATAATGAAAGATCAAAATGTTCACTTGTTATAACACGTTGATCTAGGAGGCCCCATGCATGCAGAGCAGAGGCCACACTGCTGGTGAGGTTGTTTGATGTTTGAGCAGTAGGGATGCTTGTAGCGACCACGATCCCTGCAGCTGTAGCAGCAGCCGTCTTTTTTATGTCTAGACAATGCCACCAGCAAATCTTCAGGGCCCGCTACCTAGAAACTCAAGCATCAATTATTAAAGGAAAGACAGTGCTATTCCAGCACTGAGTCAAGAGGCGAGTTGTCAAACTAAAAAATAGAATTATTAGATTAGAAAATTAAAGTTGATCTCTGCTCACACACATTGCTGCTTGAGCTCCCACAAACATAACCTGGCAAAATATCACATTCATAAAAAAATCAAAGAAAGACTGAGGGTATTTACTGCATTAAAGATAGATTAAAGAAAAGCTAAAAGCACTTTGGAAAAATAATTTGTTAGCTGGAACCCCCGAGTCTCTGGATACACAGCAACCTTCTATGAAATTACCTGTTGAAATAATTCAAATTAATCAGCTATTAAACAAATAAAGTTAATTACAAATAAACAATCCCATGTCAAATACCAAAATATTAGGTTATACAGTATTAGTCCTATTCTTTGCTGAAGAGAAGTCCCAGGGACACCTATAAATCAAAATTGAAGGTACCTTCAATTTTTAAATTGTTTACCCAAATTAAATCCTCTAAACTTAAATGAATTAAAGTTATTTGGATCCATATATATATGTATATATATATACATATATATTCTAATAATTAAATTTTTTAATAATATTAATTTTCATAAGCGCTTTGTTATTTGTGACGTCACACTGGACAGACGCATATATAAACATATATTTGTGACATCACATTAACATGAAATTTAGACAAATGCACAGACATAAAGACACATATAAGAAGAAAAAAATATAATTGTGTGCACACTAAAGAGAGATCTTTTCGTCCCGCCCGGGAGGAATGAGACTTAAATTGTGAATTTATTGGAGGACTCTTTTAAGGGAATCATTCCATACCTTCATCTTGGTCCTCTTGATTTTGTACTTGTTTTATTAATCTTGATTCCTCAATAACTTCATCTTGGTCCTTTTGATTTGGTATCTGTTTAATTAATCTAGATGGTATCCATATTGGGGAGGATTCATGCTGTGGAAAAACACAAACAGATCCTCTCCCCCAAATTAATACTGGATCTGGACTCTTCCATGCACCTGAAAGAACATCCTTCCACTAAACCAAAGGTTTATGTTGTTGGTGTAGATTCCACTGTCTGTAGCCGAATATCCATTAGAATCTAAAGTTTAAAAATTTAAGGTAAACAGGGCAACTGCCAATCTGTCCCTAGGATTTTTCCAATTTCCTTCTTTTTGCTTCAATAGCATAATTTTGAGTGTGCGATTAGCTTGTTCAATTATACCTTGACCTTGAGGATTGTATGGGATACCTGTTTTATGGGATATATTGAATTTTGCGCAAAACTGTTTGAAAGTTGAGGACATATATGCAGGGCCATTATCTGTTTTAAGCATTTTGGGGATGCCTAATGCAGCAAAAGCTTGTAGACAATGAGATGTAACATCTTTAACTTTTTCTCCAAAATGTAAGGAAGCAAAAATCATGCCTGAGCATGTATCTATGGTCACATGAATAAATCGCAATGTTCCAAAACTTGGCTCATGAGTGACATCCATCTGCCACAAATGATTGGGTATTCATCCTCTTGGGTTAACCCCATAATGTGGATTGGGCAAATGTGTCACACAAGATTGACAATCCTTCACAATTGTTCGAGCTTGCTCCTTTGTGATTTTGAACCTTTGCTGTAACATAGTACTATTGACATGAAATTGGGAATGGAACAAGGTAGCTTGTTGGACTGCTGAAAATATAAAGATTGTTTTAGTGAGGGCATCAGCCTTTTGATTACCTTCATGGAGAGGACCAGGCAAATTAGTATGAGCTCTGATATGTCCAATAAATAAAGGTTTTTTTACGTTCCCATAGGAGATTTTGAATTTGAAAAAACAATTTAAAGGCTGGAGTATGTGGTGCTATTGGACCTGCTAGCTCTAATTTAGGGACAGCATGTACAATATAGTGGCTGTCTGAAAAAATATTTATAGGCTATTCTTTAAAACTTTCTAGAGCTATTATAATAGCTTCAAGTTAAACTAATTGGGCTGATTTTTGACCAATAATATGAATCATATTTTCTTTTTGAGTGACTACTGCAGCAGTAACGTTAGAGGACCCATCAGTAAATACATTTAATGCCTTAGGAATAAGTTGATTTTTTTATTACCTGTGGAAATATAATGGGGTGATTGACTCAAAAAGATAGTATAGGAGACTTAGGAAGATGGTTATCAAAATTTGCAGAAGTAGAGCATCTAGCTATAGCCCAATCATTATCATTGAAGCACAAATATTCAACCTGTGACGATGAATAGGGAGTAATAATAGTAGCGGGGTGAATGCCAAATATTTTAGTAGAAGTCTTAAGTCCTTGAAGAATAAGTTTAGCCACCATGGAGGTATAAGACTCAATTGTACTTTTAGGAGAGATGGGTAAATGTATCCATAATAAAGGTCCCTGTTGCCAAAATACTCCTGTGGGTGTATATTGTGAAGAAATAATAATCAATATCAGCGGTCGAGCAAAATCAATTCTATCACAATGGGATCTTTCAATGGCCTTTTCTACTAACTTTAAAGCTTCCCTAGCATCAGGAGTCAATGTTCGCGGTGAAAATGGATCAGGTTTCCCGCGAAGGATATCAAATAAGGGTTTTAATTGTCCAGTAGTGAGGCTTAGTGTAAGGCGAAGCCAATTAATGTCTCCCAGCAGTTTTTGGAAATCATTGAGGGTGGTCAAATGTTCTTTATTTATTAAAATTTTTTGAGGCCTAGTAAAGGTATCCATGATTTTAAATCCTAAATATAATATGGGAGATCTAGTTTGAACCTTTTCTTCAGCAATTTTTTTTTTTTTTTTTTTTTTTTTTGTACCAGGGATTGAACTCAGGGGCACTCGACCACTGGGCCATATCCCCAGCCCTTTTTTGTATTTTAGTAGAGACAGGGTCTCACTGAGTTGCTAAGTGCCTCGCCATTGCTGAGGCTGGCTTTGAACTCGCGATCCTCCTGCCTCAGCCTCCCAAGTGCTGGGATTACAGGCGTGCGCCACCGCGCCCGGTTTTCAGCAACTTTTAATCTATATCTTTTTAAATTTTCTGTTGTTGTCGCCTGAAGAGATGGCCGCTTGGAGCAACGAAGCCACGGGAAGAAGTTCAGAGGCAAACTGGAAATAAACAGCTCTTTATTCTGATAACTTTTCTCTCTGGCTCTAACAACGACTAACACGCGCCACACACACCACCAAAATGGCGCTGACCCGATCAACAATCTCAGCCAAGTCACTCGAGATCTCGGGCCAAGTCCTGCGAGATCACGGGCCAAGTCCTGTGAGACTACGGAAGGCGACAATGCCCAAATCCTTATGGCCCAGAGTCAACCGCAATTTAAGCCATCTCCCCAAACAGGGCTCCTGCATTCTGTCATATCACTGAATATGGTAAATAAGATTTTTTGATTAGGGTGAGCAAGCAAAACATCATCCATATAATGGAGGCACATAAGGTTTGGATATTTGTTCTTAATAGGCTGAATAGCTTTGTCTACATAGATTTGACATATAGTGGGGCTATTAGCCATTCCCTGCGGTAGCACTTTCCATTGATATCTTTTATCAGGGCCATTATTATTGATAGAAGGAACTGAAAAAGCAAACCTGGGGGCATCCGGAGGATGTAGAGGAATGGAAAAGAAACAATCCTTTATATCAAGAGTTATAAGATGGAAATTTTTAGGAATAGCTACAGGATTAGGAAGTCCAGGTTGGGTAGGGCCCATAATTTGCATGGTTTTATTGATTTCTCTAAGGTCATGTAACAATCTCCATTTTCCAGATTTTTTCTTGATTACAAATATGGGGGGATTCCAGGGAGAGGTGGAAGGCGCTATGTGTCCTGCTTCTAGTTGTTCTTGGATTAATAGGTGAGCCGCTTGTAATTTTTCTCTAGATAGGGGCCACTGAGGGACCCAAACTGGCTTATCAGAAAGCCATGGTATTTTCAAAATTGTTTTCTCAGTGGCCCCTAGAAAAAATATCTTTTACCCTTTTGATGATGATTTAGATTTTTATTTTTAACACCTGCGGGCTTGGTTGCGAGGTATACCCCCATTTGCTGTAGAATATCTCTTCCCCATAGGGTAACTGGCAAGCTGGTCAAAACATAAGGTTGGGGGGCTGGGATTGTGGCTCATCGGCAGAGCGCTTGCCTCGCACGTGCACAGCCCAGGTTCGAGCCTCAGCACCACGTAAACATAAATGCATTGCATTGTGTATAACTAAAGTAAATAAATAAATATTAAAAAAAAAAAAACAAAAAACGTAAGGTTGGAATGTTCCTTTATGCCCTTCATTATCTTCCCAATTTAAGACTACAGCACTTTGTGCTGGGGTGTTAGTATATCCCAAGCCTCTTAAACTAGTTGAGGCCTTCTTCAGAGGCCAGTGCTTGGGCCACTGTTGTACATTAATGATGGAAGAGTCAGCCCCAGTATCAATCAGCCCCTCCATCTCTATACCTCGAATTTTTATTTTGCACCTAGGCCTCCGTGAACAATCCTGGACCCAGCAAGCCATAGGTCCCGAGCCAGTGGAACCAAATCCTCTATTGTTCCTATTCTGCGGCATACTCTTGAATGAGTTGTGGAAACTGGGAAGGAGAAGCAGCTGAGAAATTCTATCTCCTTGGTTAACAGAGATAATGCCTCTAGGTGAACTAAGCATTATTTTTATTTCTCCTCGGTTATCGGAGTCAATAACGCCTGGTGTTACTTGCAAACCTAATAGGCTTTTAGAACTTCCCCCAAGGATAAGTCCTACAGTCCCTGAGGGAAGAGGTCCCCTGACTCCCGTAGGAATCAGTTGAACCCCCATTTCAGGTGTTAGCACTATTTGGGGGGTGGAACAGAGGTCTAGTCCTGCACTTCCTCTTGTCCCTCTGACAAGGGAGTCAGTGGGTAGGAGGGATTGTGACGAGGAATCATCTGGATGTTTGAGGATGTTCCTCGTCTAATGCCTCGTACATTTGTGGGCCCCGAGACATTGGGCCCCGTGCCCCGTTTTTTGAATTCCTGGACAAAACATTTCCATAGATGTCAAATTTAGAATGGCATTTATTGGCCCAATGATTTCCCTTTTTACACCTGGGGCAGCAGCCTGGGGCACGGTATGAGCTTGGTCATATTTCTCTTTGGGGATATTGCCTAGAATATCCTGGTTGATTATAATAATTTTGTCTGGAATATCCTGATTGGTTATAATTTTTTTGTTGAGCCCTATTTGTGAAATTTTTTTAATATTTATTTATTTACTTTAATTGTATACAATGTGGTTTTAGTTTTACGTGGTGCTGAGAATCAAACCCGGGCCGCGCACGTGCTAGGCAAGTGCTCTACCACTGAGCCACAATCCCAGCCCCTATTTGTGAAATTTTGAGGGGAAGCACCTCTCATTGCTGCTGCAATCACGTTGCCTGTGAAAAAGGCATCATTAATATCTTTACATAATTAATGTATATTGAAAGGTCCTTTTTATTTTTCCATGGTCTTATAGCATCTTGGCAATATTTATTGGCATTTTCATATGCCAACTGGACGACTAAGGGCATTGCTTGATCTACATCCCCAAATATTCTGCCTGCAGTTCTTAAAAGTCTGTCAGCAAAATCAGCATACGGCTCGTTAGGCCCCTGTATTACTTTTGATAAGCTGCCTTGCAAATCACCTGTTCCTGGTAAGGTCTTCCATGCTTTGACAGCGGCATGGAAGTATACACCGGGATCATATTGTGCGTATACACCGGGATCATATTGCATTTGTATTTGTAGTTCAGCAAACTGTCCTTCACCTGTTAGCATATCTACGTTTCGGTCTGGGAAGCCTGCAGTTACATTTCTCCTAGCTGTTTCTACACAAAGTTCCTGGAATTGTGACCTCCAGATCAGGTATTGTCCCCTGCTCAATACTGCCTTGCATAACCCCTTCCAGTCTGAGGGGGTTAAAGTGAAAGTGTTAAGGGACTCCAGCATGCTAAACGTGAACGGAGCTTGAGGCCCATAGGTTATTATCGCCTCTTTGAAATTTTTTATTGTTTTAAAATCTAGGGATTGGTGGTACCTTTGCCCATTTTCATTTTCAAATACTGGCAGGTCCCAATGTTCCTGCGGTTTTTGGTGTTCGAGGGCACGTAAGCGCTCAGAAAGGCCATTAATCTCTGCCTCAAGGCCACGCATATGCTTAGAAATACCCCTCATGGTTTCTGTAATTGATTCCACCCATGAGGGAGCAGAGGGCACCAGAGGTTCCTCTACTTGACGGTCCTTTCTGGTCTTAACTGACTTAGTGGAGCAGGCTGTGCTTTCATGGTTATTTGGCTCCTCCTCATACTATCACTTTCACTGGTAGTGTCATCCTGGGTTTCAGATTCTATTGAGAGCACGTATTCCTCGGCTATTTCTAATAAATCTCTGATAGCTTTAGCAGCTCTTATTTTCGTTATTTTTGAGTTCACACCAATATTATCCTTACTGGTCTTATCTGACTCAGTGGAGGCTATGCTTTCTTGATCATTTTCCTCCTCACTATCAACTGAGTCAGCGATGTCAAAAAAGGCTTTTATTACTCGGCTTTTTGTTATTTTCACACCCATCTTTAAAGATTTTTCAGTTCTTACCTGTCACCTTACGGGCCACCACTTGTTGCCTCCTGTAGCGATTGCCGCTTGCAGCAACGACGCCGCAGGAGAAAATTCGGAGGCAGGATGGGAATGAAAAAGTTCTTTTATTCTTCTCTTCTAACTTCTCTCTCCGGCTCCAACAACCTCTCCAACTCCAACTTCAACCACAGCTCTAACTAACTCTCTCACCCGGTTAAATACTTTTTGCCTTAACAAGGACACATGCTAACAGCTCGAGCTTACAGGTGCGTCACGCAGTGTTCACAGGCATAAAAGGATTCTTAGATAAATGCATGAATATCAGGTGAAAATACTTGAACACCTTTATGGCTCTCAGCTAGCCACCATCTTAGCTATCTCCTCAATTAGGGCTCTTACATACTGTTATATTGTGTGCATGTATAATTTGGATCAGTTTCATTCCCTAGCACCTCTCCTCTCCCACTCCCCTCTACTCTACCCTCCACTTCTACTTTTATTAGCTTTGTCTTTTTTCTCTTTCTAGCTTTCACATGTGAGAGAAAACATATAACCCTTGACTTTTAGCATGGTGTTTTACAGTTCTTTCCTTTTACCAGCAATTGGCATAATTTCATCATTATGGTTAAATAAAACTCTGAGTATAAATACCACATTTTCTTTATCCATTCATCTGTTGATGGACATCTAGGCGGGTTCCATAATTTGGCCATAGTGAATTGTGCTGCTATAAACATGAGTATATGTGTACCCACTATATTATGTAATTCTGTAGGATGAGTACTGGGGGGAGTATTATATACCTGGGTTCTATGGTGGTTTTGTGGAACCTCCATAGTGGTTGTACTAATTCACAATCCCACCAACAGAGAATCCCTGCATTCTCTACAGCATTCATTTTTGGTTTTTTGATGGCTGTCATTCTAACTGGAGTTAGAATAAAATCACAGTGAAGTTTTGATTCGCATTTCCCTAGATGCTAAAGACATTTGACTTTTTAAAAATATATTTGCTAGCCATTTATATTTGTGTGTTTTGTTGATGTTGTTGTTGTTTTTGTGTGTGTGTGGTTTTTTTTTTTTTTTTTTTTTTTGAGAAGCGTCTGTTTAGTTCATTTGCTCATTTATAGACTGGGTTACTTGCTTTTTTTTGGTTGTAAATTTTTTAGTTCTTTATATATTCTGGATATTAATCCTCTCTCAGAAGAGTAGCTAACAAAGATTTTCTCCCATTCTATAGGTTCTCTCTTCACATTCTTGTTTCTTTCGCTGTGCAGAAGCTTCTGTATTTAATGCCATACCTTGTATTAATTCTTGATATTATTTCCTAAGTTTTAGGAGTTCTATTGAAGAAGTATTGCCTGCACCTATATGTTGGAGTGTTGGCCCTATGTTTTCTTGTAACAATAGCCAAGTTTCTGGTCTAATTCCTAAGTCTTTGATCCATTTTGAGTTGACTTTTGTGCAGGATGAGAGAGAGAGATCTACTTTCATTCATATATAGATAGATAGATAGATAGATAAGATAGATATTCAGTTTTCCCAGCACAATTTGTTAAAAAGCCTGTCTTGTCTCTAACGTGGTTTTTTTTTTGTTTGTTTGTTTTGTTTTTTTTTTTTTGTTTGTACTGGGAATTGAACTCAGGGGCATTCAACCACTGAGCCACATTTGCAGCCCTATTTTGTATTTTATTTAGAGACAGGGTCTCACTGAGTTGCTTAGTGCCTCACTAATTTGCTGAGGCTGGCTGTGAGCTCACAATCCTCCTGCTTCAGCCTCCTGTTCTGCTGGGATTACAGGTATCTACCACCACACACCTGGCTCCAACATTTTTTTTTTTTTTTTTTTTGGTTCTAGGGATTGAACTCAGGGGCACTCAACCACTGGGTCACATCCCCAGCCCTTTTTTTTTTTTTAATTTTATTAGAGACAGGGTCTCACTGAGTTGCCAAGTGCCTCACCATTGCTGAGGCTGGCTTTGAACTCTTGATCCTCCTGCCTCAGCGTCCCAAGTGCTGGGATTACAGGGTGTGTGCCACTGCACCCAGCCAACATATGTTTTTTTGAGCAAGGATCAGATGACCGTATATCCGTGTGGGTTTGTCTCAGTGTCTTCTGTTACATTGGTTTATGTGTCTGTTTTTATGCCAATACCATGCAGGTTTTTATTGTTATTGTAGGTTTTTTTTGTTTGTTTGTTTTTTGTTTTTTGTTTTTGGTACCGGGGATTGAACTCAGGGCCACTCGACCACTGGGCCACATCCCCAGCCCTTTTTTGTATTTTATTTAGAGACAGGGTCTCACTGAGTTGCTAAGTACCTCGCCATTGCTGAGGCTGGCTTTGAACTCACGATCTTTCTGCCTCAGCCTCCCAAAGTGCTGGAATTACAGGCGTGCGCCACCGCGCCTGGCTTATTTACTTATTTTTATGCAGTGCTGAGGATAGAACCCAGTGCCTTATACATTCCGGGCAAGTGCTCTACCACTGAGCTACAACCCCAGGCCCAGTGTTCTATGATTTCATAGTAGAAGTCTTTTACCTCCATGGTTAGATTTATTCCTAGGCTTTTTCCCCCCTTATTTTTTTTTTCAGCAAATTCATTATAGGTATATAGGAAAGTTATTGATTTTTGTAAGTTTGTTTCATATCCTGTAAAACTTTATTCCTATTAAATAGAGATAATATTAACTTTATAGTACTATTATAAGAATTAAATTAACTAATTATATAAAATTTTAAGCTCAGAACCTGTAAATATAAATGGTCAATATATAGTACTACTATTATTATTTTGTTGTTGTTGAAACTCTTGTCAGGTTTGGCTCTCAAATGGTAATTTTTTTATGGTCAAAGAGACCTTAGTTAGGGAGCTATGGTTGTAGTTCAGTAGAAGAGTGCTTGCCTAGCATGTGTGAGGCACTGGGTTTGATCCTCAGCACCACATAAAAATAAATAAATAAAATAAAGGTATTTTAAAAAGAGAGAGAGACCTTAGCTGGATGCTAAGCATAAAACCCTCTTCTGTTCTTTAAAATAAACATCTATAAGGTAGCCTTAAGTCTTTAAAATAGTAGTTTCCAGTTTGCTGGACTTAAAAAATGATCACTTTATAGCTGGGTGCGGTGGCACACGCCTGTAATCCCAGTGGCTTGGGAGCCTGAGGCAGGAGGATCGTGAGTTCAAAGCCAGCCTCAGCAAAAGCGAGGTGCTGCCGGGCACGGTGGCGCACGCCTGTAATCCCAGCACTTTGGGAGGCTGAGGCAGGAGGATCGCGAGTTCAAAGCCAGCCTCAGCAGTGGTGAGGCACTTAGCAACTCAGTGAGACCCTGTCTCTAAATAAAATACAAAAAAGGGCTGGGGATGTGACCCAGTGGTTGAGTGCCCCTGAGTTCAATCCCCGGTACCAAAAAAAAAAAAAAAAAAAAAAGCGAGGTGCTGAGCAACTCAGTGAGACCCTGTCTCTAAATAAAATACAAAATTTTTTTTTAAATGATCACTTGAATTAGCTCTTAAAATTGAGCAACAAGTGGACTGACATTACTATCAGAACACAAGAGCCCTAAAACAATCTATTTTCTGGAAGGGAGCTTATAATTTACCATTTTTAAAAAATATTTATTTATTTGTTTTAGTTGTACAAAGTGCCTTTATTTTTATGTGGTGCTGAGGATCGAACCCGGGCCTCGCACGTGCTAGGCAAGCGCTCTACCGCTAAGCCACAACCCCAGCCCCAATTTACCATTCTTAGTATTCTTTGATTTTTATGTTTCAGTTCACATAGAATGAAAAAAAAGAAGGTAAATAAGATGATTCACAGTTTTCTTACTTGAATGGTATACTGTACCTCAAAAGAACTCTTAATTTACTTGAGGATATAATCTGGGAGCTAGAAACCCCATATGTGAATTAGTTGTACATGACTGTTAGAAAATTCAGGGGCTGGGGATATAGCTGAGTTGGTAGAGTGCTTGCCTTGCATGCACAAGGCCCTGGATTCAAACCCCAGTATCAAAAAAAAAAAAAAAAAAAATCAGATGAATTACTGAGGTATAAAGGAAGGGAACTAGTTCATTTTGCTGCCTTTTATATTTATGTGATTTTTCCTTCATGTGGGAAGAAAACAAAAAAATAAATTAGTTAAATACTTTTTCTCAAGGAAAATGTATTTTGCTGTTTGGATTCTAGTGACAATTGCAGATTTTGAAGTATGTAACAGGATTATTGCACTCTTAGTTTTGCACTCTTTTCCATTTGATGCCTCCCTTCCATTTCTACTTTGCTTCTTTAATTTAGTTAACTTTAATTTAACTTGTTTCAGAAGTATCTTATTGATTGAAACTCTTAGGTTAAAGGAAAAAAATTTCTTTATTTTAGTGCTGGGGACTGAACCAAGGGCCTAGGGCATGCTAGGCAGGCATTCTACCACTGAGCTACATCGTTAACCTATTTTATTTTATTTTTATTTTTATTTTTATTTTATTTTTTTTTTTTTTTTTGGTACCGGGGATTGAACTCAGGGGCACTTGACCACTGGGCCACATCCCCAGCCCTTTTTTGTATTTTTATTAGAAGCAGGGTCTCACTGAGTTACTAAGTGCCTCGCCATTGCTGAGGCTGACTTTGAACTCGCGATCCTCCTGCCTCAGCCTCCCAAAGTGCTGGGATTACAGGCGTGCGCCACCGCGCCCGGCTTATTTTATTTTTTAATATTTATTTATTTTGCTTTTAGTTGTACACAATGCGGTTTTTTTTTTTTTTTTTTAATTTTTTTTATGTGGTGCTGAGGATCGAACCCAGGCCGTGCATGTGCTAGGCGAGTGCTGTACCGCTGAGCCACAACCCCAGACCCAACCTATTTTATTTTGAGACAGGGTCTTGCTTGGTTGCTCAGACTGGCCTTGAACTGGCAATCCTCCTGCTTCAGTCTCTTGAATATCTGGGAGTATAAGAGTGCAGCACCACACCAACAAGAAAACTTTGTTTGTTTGTTTTTGGTACCGGGGATTGAACTCGGGGTACTCAACCACTGAGCCATATCCCCAGCCTTATTTTGTATTTTATTTAGAGATAGAGTCTCACTGAGTTGCTTAGCGCCTTGCAATTGCTGAGGCTGGCTTTGAACTCACCATCCTCCTGCCTCAGCCTCCCAAGCCACTGGAATTACAGGCGTGTGCCCTTGCGCCCAGCAAGAAATCATTTTTTTTTAATATAGTAAAACTAATTTTTAAAAATAGTACTGGTGATTAACCCAGGAACGCTTCAACACTGAATCACATCCCCAGCAATTTTTCTTTTTAATTTTGAAGGCCAGCTGGGCATGGTGGCGCACGCCTGTAATCCCAGTACTTGGGAGGCTGAGGCAGGAGGATCGCGAGTTCAAAGCCAGCCTCAGCAATGGCGAGGCACTTAGCAACTCAGTGAGACCCTGTCTCTAATAAAATACAAAAAAGGGCTGGGGATGTGGCCCAGTGGTAGAGTGCCCCAGAGTTCAATCCCATATTTATTTATTTGTTTTAGTTGTACAAAGTGCCTTTATTTTTATGTGGTGCTGAGGATCGAACCCGGGCCTCGCACGTGCTAGGCAAGCGCTCTACCGCTAAGCCACAACCCCAGCCCCAATTTACCATTCTTAGTATTCTTTGATTTTTATGTTTCAGTTCACATAGAATGAAAAAAAAGAAGGTAAATAAGATGATTCACAGTTTTCTTACTTGAATGGTATACTGTACCTCAAAAGAACTCTTAATTTACTTGAGGATATAATCTGGGAGCTAGAAACCCCATATGTGAATTAGTTGTACATGACTGTTAGAAAATTCAGGGGCTGGGGATATAGCTGAGTTGGTAGAGTGCTTGCCTTGCATGCACAAGGCCCTGGATTCAAACCCCAGTATCAAAAAAAAAAAAAAAAAAAATCAGATGAATTACTGAGGTTATAAAGGAAGGGAACTAGTTCATTTTGCTGCCTTTTATATTTATGTGATTTTTCCTTCATGTGGAAGAAAACAAAAAAAATAAATTAGTTAAATACTTTTTCTCAAGGAAAATGTATTTTGCTGTTTGGATTCTAGTGACAATTGCAGATTTTGAAGTATGTAACAGGATTATTGCACTCTTAGTTTTGCACTCTTTTCCATTTGATGCCTCCCTTCCATTTCTACTTTGCTTCTTTAATTTAGTTAACTTTAATTTAACTTGTTTCAGAAGTATCTTATTGATTGAAACTCTTAGGTTAAAGGAAAAAAATTTCTTTATTTTAGTGCTGGGGACTGAACCAAGGGCCTAGGGCATGCTAGGCAGGCATTCTACCACTGAGCTACATCGTTAACCTATTTTATTTTATTTTTTTTTATTTTTTATTTTATTTTTTTTTTTTTTTGGTACCGGGGATTGAACTCAGGGGCACTTGACCACTGGGCCACATCCCCAGCCCTTTTTTGTATTTTTATTAGAAGCAGGGTCTCACTGAGTTACTAAGTGCCTCGCCATTGCTGAGGCTGACTTTGAACTCGCGATCCTCCTGCCTCAGCCTCCCAAAGTGCTGGGATTACAGGCGTGCGCCACCGCGCCCGGCTTATTTTATTTTTTAATATTTATTTATTTTGCTTTTAGTTGTACACAATGCGGTTTTTTTTAATTTTTTTTATGTGGTGCTGAGGATCGAACCCAGGCCGTGCATGTGCTAGGCGAGTGCTGTACCGCTGAGCCACAACCCCAGACCCAACCTATTTTATTTTGAGACAGGGTCTTGCTTGGTTGCTCAGACTGGCCTTGAACTGGCAATCCTCCTGCTTCAGTCTCTTGAATATCTGGGAGTATAAGAGTGCAGCACCACACCAACAAGAAAACTTTGTTTGTTTGTTTTTGGTACCGGGGATTGAACTCGGGGTACTCAACCACTGAGCCATATCCCCAGCCTTATTTTGTATTTTATTTAGAGATAGAGTCTCACTGAGTTGCTTAGCGCCTTGCAATTGCTGAGGCTGGCTTTGAACTCACCATCCTCCTGCCTCAGCCTCCCAAGCCACTGGAATTACAGGCGTGTGCCCTTGCGCCCAGCAAGAAATCATTTTTTTTAAATATAGTAAAACTAATTTTTAAAAATAGTACTGGTGATTAACCCAGGAACGCTTCAACACTGAATCACATCCCCAGCAATTTTTCTTTTTAATTTTGAAGGCCAGCTGGGCATGGTGGCGCACGCCTGTAATCCCAGTACTTGGGAGGCTGAGGCAGGAGGATCGAGAGTTCAAAGCCAGCCTCAGCAATGGCGAGGCACTTAGCAACTCAGTGAGACCCTGTCTCTAATAAAATACAAAAAAGGGCTGGGGATGTGGCCCAGTGGTAGAGTGCCCCAGAGTTCAATCCCCTCCCCCCACCTGTACCAAGAAATAAAAAAGATTTTTTTTTTAAGGCCTCCCTAGCCACTGGGATTATAGGTATGGTATGCGCCACTGCACCTGGCTTTTTTTCCTCTTTTTACCCCAAGCAGGCAACTTTATGATTGTCAATGTTCAAAGTTGTTTTAAGGTGTGTCTTCAAGGAAGTTCAAATAAGGAAGAACAGTTTGAATGCTTGCCTAATCAGGAATTCAGTATAAAGTGTTGACTGAATGAATTCATAGAACTTGCATTGCCCAACATTGTACAAGAGAAAAATGACCTTATTACACATTTAAATATGTATAATCTTTGACCCCAAAATTTCTTTTATGAATTTATTCAATAGAAGTACACACACAGGGCTGGGGTTGTGGCTCAGCCGTAGAGCACTCGCCTAGCACGTGGGCAGCCCGGGTTCAATCATCAGCACCACCTAAAAATAAAAAGGCATTGTGTACAACTAAAACAAATAAATAAATATTTTTTTAAAAAGTACACACACAAATGAGTATTTTTATAGAATTTTTCATAATAGCAAAGAACTTATCAGTAACTGAAATATACATAAACAGGAGCGTAGATAGATAAATTATAGTGCATCTGTACTTACTGATGTGGAAATACATGAAATAGTATAACTATAATGCACTGATGAGCAAATGTGGAAAAAATATGAAGTAAAAAAAGAAAGATATGCAAAATAATGGGTAAATGAAAAATGTTGTCAGTGTAATCTCATTTCTCTTTTGGTACTCTGGGTACTTGCAATTGAATCAGGGGCATTTTACCACTGAACTACAGCCCAGTTTGTTTGTTTTTTGTTGTTCTTTTGTTTTGTTTTTGAGAAACTCATGAGACAGGGTCTCAGTAAATTGCTGAATCTGGCCTTAATTTGTGATCTTCTTTCCTCAGCCTCCTGAGCTGTTTGGATTACAGGTGTGTGCCACCAAACCCAGCATGTGTAATCTCATTTCAAAATATAATCTGAATGAATATAAATGTATAATAGAATATGTATATAAAAATCTAGGAAAAATATCCACTGAGCTGTTTATAGTAGTCATCTGGAGGACGTAAGATTCCAGGAGTTTTTTACTTTATAAATTACGCATTCTTGGGCTAGGGTTGTGGCTCAGCGGCAGAGCACTCGCCTTGCACGTGCGTGGCCTGGGTTCAATCCTCAGCACCACATAAACACAAATGCATTGCATTGTGTACAACTAAAGTAAATAAATAAATATTTTTTAAAAAATTACGGCCGGGCGTGGTGGCTCACGCCTATAATCCCAGCTCTTGGGAGGCTGAGGCAGGAGGATCGCGAGTTCAAAGCCAGCCTCAGCAATGGCGAGGCACTTAGCAACTCAGTGAGACCCTGTCTCTAATAAAATACAAAAAAGGGCTGGGGATGTGGCCCAGTGGTCGAGTGCCCCTGAGTTCAATCCCCGGTACAAAAAAAAAAAAAAAAAAAAAATTATGCATTCTCTAAAGTGATCTTTTTTTCTTTTGTATATAGTCATATTTTTAAAATCAGAACAGAACAAAATCCACTATCCAAAGATGTCATTCTACCAATCTTCCAAGAGCCTCTGTTGCTCATGAGATAATGTGCAAATCTGTTTTTAGTAGGTCCTAAAATGTACTTTTTCCTCATATATATATAACCTCTGGTAATGACATTTAGTGACTAAATGGTAAATATTTGTATGTATGTGCTAGAACTTCTTCCTCCGATATACCAAACTGTTGTCCCTTTAACAGACTCCTTTTTTTTGTTTTGTTTTGGTCCCGGGGATTGAACTCAGGGGCACTCAACCACAGGGCCACATCCCCAGCCCTTTTTTGTATTTTATTTAGAGACAGGGTCTCACTGAGTTGCTTAGTGCCTTGCCATTGCTGAGGCTGGCTTTGAACTTGCGATCCTCCTGCCTCAGCCTCCCAAGTCGCTGGGATTATAGGCATGCACCACATGCCCAGCTTAACAGACTCCTTAATTACCCTTAATTGTTTCTAAATAAATTTTAAATCATTTAAGTAGAAGTAGGGAGATAGCCCTGGACAATATATAACAATGAAAATTCCTTTTTCTCCTAAGTAACAATTTGTTAGAAAGAAAATGATAAAAACTACTACTGTTTTGAGTGCCTAGGATAGTTTGAGAATTCACAAGTTAGACATATAGAGAAAGAGTAAAAAGAACCTTAGAAAAGTAAATAACTCTTTTATCTTCCCTTACCCCCAGGCTATTTTATACCTGGATTCATATCATTAATCTGTTCTAAGATATTACCCTAGATGACAGCATCATAGTCTCTATTGGTCATCTATAGCCATAGTGCATAGGGAATATTACTATTATGTACTGTCATCTCTTAGTGATTATCTTTTTCTAAATCCTCTCTCTTTCTTAAATTTGTAAAGGTATTTGTATTATAATTTTTTTAACTCTACACGTGTTTTTTTATGTTTATTTATTTGTTTTAGTTGTACACAATGCCTTTATTTTTATGTGGTGCTGAGGATCGAACTTGAGCCGCACACACGCTAGGCAAGCGCTCTACCACTGAGCCACAACCCCAGCCCTACACGTGTGTTTTTTAATATATATATATATTTTTTTTTAATTTTTAGATGGACACAATACCTTTCTCTTATTATTTTTATGTGGTGCTGAGGATCAAACTCAGCGCCTCACATATGTTAGACAAGCACTGTACCGCTGAGCTACAACGCCACTTCTCTACATGTGTTGTTATACTTCTTTCTATTATTGGATATTACGCAACAAAAATAAGTTTAAAAACTCATTTGGAGAGTTTTACTTGTTCTAAGATGCCGTGATGGGAAAGGGTAATATTCAAAATCATAGTTTCAGCCGGGCGCGGTGGCGCACGCCTGTAATCCCAGCACTTTGGGAGGCTGAGTCAGGAGGATCGCGAGTTCAAAGCCAGCCTCAGCAATGGCGAGGCACTTAGCAACTCAGTGAGACCCTGTCTCTAATAAAATACAAAAAAAAGGGCTGGGGATGTGGCCCAGTGGTCCAGTGCCGCTGAGTTCAATCCCCGGTACCAAAAAAAAAAAAATCATACTTTCTACATCCTGGTCTTCATTGCTTCTTTATTTACAGTGCTTTTCATTTACAGTCTGTTGACAATCTGACATCACGATCACCAAAACAGAAGTTTTATATGTCAGGAAGAAATGAAAAAACAAAGGAAATTTTCCTCCAAATGTTTTAATACTGGCTGAAATGTTTGCACACCTGTGGAAATTTATAGTTACCTGGAAATATGTATGTTATATGCCTGAATAAATTGTATGTTCTGAAGTAAGTTATATTTTAACCATAATTGGGCTGCTGAATTATATGAAATCAAATATTAAACTAAAAAAAAATCTATCTCCCCCTTAAAGAGGAGTCACAAATATGACTCTTCAAGCAGCCCATGAGGCAGGGAGGGGAGGAAACTAATCCCAATGTTATGTTCAGGCACTCAGGAAATGTCTAAGGGATGTTTATGGCTCAAGCTGAGCTTTTGCCAGGTTAACTTACTTACTTATTTCTTTGTTTTGTTTGTATCAGGGGTGCTTAACCACTGAGACAAATCCCTAGCTCTTTTAATTTTTTTTATTTTGAGAAGGCTTCTCACAAATTAGGGCCTCTAAGTTGCTGAGGCTGGCCTCAAATCAGTTTCCTTCCTCAGCCTCCCGAGTTGCTGGGATTAGTGTGTGCCCCCACACCTGGCACTTACTTTCAGTCATACATTTATGTATTCAAGAAGTACTTTTTGAGCAACAGCATGGTGGTGCATGACTGTGGCATCTCAGGAGGCTGAGACAGGAAGATCTCAAGTTCAAGACCAGCCTTGACAACTTAGTGAGACCCCATTTCAAAAAATAAAGGGCTGAGCCGAGCGCAGTGACGCACGCCTGTAATCCTATCACTTGAGAGGCTGAGGCAGGAGGATCAGGAGTTCAAAGCCAGCTTCAGCAATGGCAAGGCA
This sequence comes from Tamias sibiricus, assembly GCA_025594165.1. Classification (NCBI taxonomy): domain Eukaryota; kingdom Metazoa; phylum Chordata; class Mammalia; order Rodentia; family Sciuridae; genus Tamias; species Tamias sibiricus. The sequence goes on along the minus strand of CM046658.1, from coordinate 113,965,079 downwards.
CTTAGCAATTCAGTGAGACCCTGTCTCTAATAAAATACAAAAAAAAAAAGGGCTGGGGATGTGGCCCAGTGGTCGAGTGCCCCTGAGTTCAATCCCTGGGACCAAAAAAAGGGGGGATGGGCTGGAGATGTGGTTCAGTATTAGAGTGCATGAGGGCCAGAGCTCAATCCCCAGCACCTCAAATAAATAAATAGGACTGGGGATGTAGCTCAGTGGTAAAGCACCCTTAGTACCAGAGAGAGAGAGAAGATACTTACTGAGCAGATACTATGGGACTTCATAAGGGATACTCTCTCCTTAAAGGAATTTATAGTCTAGTGATGACAGTTGATTGCAAGGTGATACAATAGATGATATGAGAGAAGAGTATATATAGGCACACCCAGAAGGTGGAGTGGAGCTAGAAACAGTGGCTACATAGAAGATGTGACCTCTGTACGTAATTCTTAAGCACAAGAAAAACTTGGAGGAGAAAGAGAATTGATTACCAGGTATTTTGTTGTTGTTGTTTTGTCTAGAAGAAAGTGTGTGCAAAGGCCAACAGGAAAATAATGCATTAAGAGCACTTAAAATAGTTCAGGATATCTAAGCATAGTATTCTGGAGGAAAGAGGAGAGGAGATAGCCAAGCGTGATGGTACACACCTGTAATCCCGGTCTCAGCAATTTAGTGAGGCCCTAACCAACTTAGCAAGACTGTGTCTCAAAATAAAAAAAAATAAAAAGGGCTGGGGATGTGGTTCAGTCGCTAAGCACCCTGAGTTTAATCCCTGATACCAAAATAATAATAATAATATGAAGAAGATGATCTTAAATAGATAGATAGTTCTGGGGTTGTCGCTCAGTGGTAGAGCCCCCTGGGCTCAATCCCCAGTACCAGAAAATAAAGAATATTGAACAGCTCTGATAACTCTGATAGGTCTTTCTTGGGTTAATCATAACTCTTCCTTATAATCTTCAAAATTCACTGTAAGCTGCCTGTCGTGGCTAGCCACAATGCCGCGGGAGGAAAACTCTCAGAGGCAGAGTAAAGATACTACTACTTTTACTTCTACTTTCTTAGAGAGAGCTTAGAGAGAGAAAGAAAGATTTTTCTTCTTCTTAGAAAGAGCTTAGAGAGAAAGATTAGAGATAGCTTTTTCTTCTTCTTCTTAGAGCTTAGAGAGAAAGAAAGAGAGCTTGAAAGAGAGAGATTTCTTCTTTAGAGAGAGAGAGAGCTTAGCTTTTAGAGCTTCTTTCTTCTTTGTTCTTTCTTCTTTCTTCCTCGGGAGCCTCGGCCTAACTCTGACCAGCAATTACTTCTTCTATCTGGTTTCTCTTCTGTAACCGCTCTGCCTACGTTCTGGCTGCTCTGATTCTTTTCTTCTTCTCCGACCCAAACTCTTCTTCTGACCGACCGAGCGACTGCATGACTGACTGAATGAATTCATTCTTCGTTTTCCTCCGACCGCTTTCACCCGGTTATATACCTTTAGCTTTGCGGGTGCCTCACGTGCATTTACAGGTGCGTCACATACATACTTATTATCAGGTGGAACTTATGGCTTCCAGCTGACCGCAATAGCCATCTCCCTAATTGGGGCTCCTTCAATTCACTATCTGCCTTTCGTTTAAAAATTCAAATCATCGGGGCTGGGGTTTTGGCTCAGTGGTAGAGCGCTTGCCTAGCACGTGCGCGGCCTGGGTTCGATCCTCAGCACCATGTGTAAACAAATGCATTGTGTACAACAAAAAGCAAATAAATAAATATTAAAAAAATTCAAAATCATCAAAGCTTTTCATGCTTGATGCCAACCAACTTGATCTCATAATTTTTTTTTTAACTTTTGAGTTAGAAGTCTATAAACATATTTGTGATCTCCTTCTTGACATTTTGCTTAGGATACCATTTTGAAAAACAAGTAGAATTTGGATGATTTCCTCCACCTGGAAAACCCTCCCTCTCTGCCAAGTTCAACCTATTCTTCATCCCCTCCAGTTCAAGTCCTATAGGAGTTCCCAGCTACTCTATAAGTGATTTATGCCTCTCTTCTACTGCTTTTTCAAATGAGTTTTTCTTTGCTTTATAGTATAACAATTTTCATCAAGCTTACATGGTTTTCCAGCTAGACTATTAGCTTCTTAAGATAATAGTTTCTTCTTATTTTTTGTATATTCCCTGTAGCTCCTAAGGAAGAGGAACTAGCATTTAAACACCTCCTGTATTCTCGGCACTATGCTAAATGCTTTCTCATATATTTCATCTCATTTAATCCTCACAGCAAACATGAAAATAGATATTGGTGTCCCCATTTTCAGATGAGGACATTGTACTTGAGAAAGGTTAAGTAACAAAAAAATAAAACCACATTTAGGGCTTGGGTTGTGGCTCAGTGGTAGAGCACTTGCCTAGCACGTGCGTGGCCGGGTTCAATCCTCAGCACCACGTAAGAATAAAGGCATTGTGTACAAATAAATAAATATTATTTTTTAAAAAAAGGGTTTGCCGGGCGTGGTGGCACACGCCTGTAATCCCAGGACTTGGGAGGCTGAGGCAGGAGGATCAGGAGTTCAAAGCCAGCCTCAGCAATGGCGAGGCACTTAGCAACTCAGTGAGACCCTGTCTCTAATAAAATACAAAAAAAGAGCTGGGGATGTGGTCCAGTGGTCGGTGCCCCTGAGTTCAATCCCTAGTACCATAGAATAAATAAATAAGTAAGTAAGTAAATAAAATTTAAAAAGGGCTGGGGGGGCTGGGGTTGTGGCTCAGTGGTAGAGTGCTTGCATAACACGTGCGAGGCCCTGGGTTCCATCCTCAGCACCACATAAATATAAATAAATAAAGGTATTGTGTCCAACTACAACTAAAAAATAGATATATAAAAAAAAGGGCTGGGGATGTGGCTCAGCAGTAAAGGGCCCCTGGGTTCAATCCCTAATACCAAAAAACAAATAATAAGCCAGGTGAGGTGTCATACACCTGTAATCCCAGTGGTTTGGGAGGCTGAGATAAGAAGGGCAGAGAGTTCAAAGCCAGCCTCAGCAATTTAACAAGGCCCTAAGCAACTCAAGTAAAATATAAAATATAAAAAGGGCTAGGGATGTGGCTCAGTGGTTAAGCGCCCCAGGGTTGAATCCCCAGTACCAAAACCAAAATATATTAAAAAAAAAAAAAAAAAAAAAAAAGCCAAGGACTGAGGATATAGCTCAGTTGTGGTAGAGTGCTTGCCTTATATGCCTAAGGCCCTGGGTTCAATCCCCAGCACCACACACACACATACACACAAAGCCAAAATTCTTTTCAAAAATTAAAATTTAGCATGCCAGTTAATTAGTAGCCGAGCCATAGGAATTCACTAAAGAGCTTGAAGTTCAACAGAAAATAATATTTGGGGAGGTTTAGATTAAGGAGATTAAAGAAACATTCTGTTATCTTTGCTTTGAGTTCAAATGATATGCAATGATTCATAAAGACCACACCTCATACTTAGGGTGCTGGCTGGAAGACAGCACCCATTTCAGAACACTGTTTCTGTTCTTTCCCTCTCTCCTAGGGTTATACATCTTTCTGGAATGACTGTATATCATCTGGCCTGCGAGGGGGCATCCTGATAGAGCTAGCCATGAGGGGTCGAATCTCTCTGGAACCCCCCACCATGCGTAAGAAGCGACTACTAGACAGAAAGGTACAACATCTTCTGTGAACGTCCTTTTAACTTATGGAAAGGCAAATACCAACAATACATTTTGGAAGAATAAGAAGATTTGAATAGTAAGACATGATAAATATCTCTTGACTCAGCTGTCCCATTGTCTAATTTTCCTGTAGCAGAGGGAGTAACCTAACTATCCTTAGTCTAAAGAGTCATAGGGGGCTGTGGGTATAGCTTAATGGTAGAGTGCTTGTCTAGCACATGTGAGGCACTGGGTTTGATTCTCAGCACCACATAAATAAATAAGGGTATTGTGTCCATCTGCAACTAAAAATATTTTTTAAAAAAGTCACAGGAGGGCTGGGGTTTGTAGCTCAGCGGTAGAGTGCTCGCCTAGCACGTGCGTGGCCCGGGTTTGATCCTCAGCACCATGTAAAAATGCATTGTGTACAACTAAAGCAAATAAATTAATATTAAAAAAAAAGTCATAGGAAGCTCATGAGTTTTGTCTTTTTTATACAGAAAAATTACATTTAGAATGGTGTTATTTCTCCCTCTATTTCTGTAGCTATAACATTATGAAATATAATATGACATAGCAGAGGGAATCATCTGAGTTGGTCAGTTTTTTGCTTAGCTTGGTTATTTTGTGTTCAGTTCTTCTATCTACTACAAGTCTATTCCAACATAAAAACTATATTCCTTTTTCCTTCCTGAATTATATTTCTATATTCAGTTTCTTACTAATTTTTTTCTGCTTACAACTTCTAAGCCCTCTTCTGAAACTACATACTTATGTAGAACCAGCTTCTTTTATTTATTTTTCTCCTTTAAACTGTGTGTGACATTTGACATTTTTGAGCACCTCCTCCTACTTGAAACTTTCTTCATATTGTACTTTTGGTCTTTCTTCATATTGTACTTTCTTGCTTCTCTAGCTATACCCCATTTCCTTTACTTCTACATTCCTTAACATAAAAGTCTCGTTTTGTATTCTGTTATGTGATTTTCTATCCTTTTGAAAATATCACTTACCTTCACAGCTGTATCTATCACCTCTGTGAAATTAATTCCCAAATTTCTAGGCATGTCTTATTCATCTTCCAGGAAAATCTTCCTCTTCTCCCTCTTCTTCTTCCTTCTTGTCCTCCACTTCTTTTTCACCTCCTTCTCCTCATCATCTCTCTCCTCTTCCCCCCAACCTTTTGCTTTCTTTCTTTCTTTTTAGTATTAGGTATTGAATCCAGGGGTTCTGTATACTTCCACTCAACTACATCCTCAGCACTTTTTGTGTGTGTGTGTGGTTGTGTGTGAACAACATGCCTTTATTTTATGCAGTGCTGAGGATTGAATCCAGCCCTCTGTCACTGAACTATAGCCCCAGCCCCTCAGCCATTTTTAAAAAATATTTATTTATTTGCTTTAGTTGTACACAATGAATTTTATTTTTTACATAGTGCTGAGGATTGAACCCGGGCCGCGCACGTGCTAGGCGAGCGCTCTACCGCTGAGCCACAACCCCAGCCCCATCCCTCAGCCATTTTTAAAAATTTTATTTTGAGACACCCTGGCTAAGTTGCTAAGGGTGGCCTCAAACTTGCAATCCTCCTGCCTCAGCCTCCCGAGTAGCTGGGATTACAGGTATCTGCTGCCATGCCTGGTTTGTCTGGACAATTCCACTTGGCTGTCCAATATCAGTTAAAACCATGCTTATTGAGACTGGTGTGGTGGTGCATGCCTATAATTCCAGCAACTTGTAAGTCTGAGGCAGAAGGATCAAAATTCAAAGCCAGCCTCACTGAACTAAGTTGTTAGTGAGGTCCTAAGTAACTTAGCAAGACTTTGTTCAAAAAATAAAAAGGGGGCTGGGGTTGTGGCTCAGCAGTAGAGTGCTCGCCTCTCACGTGTTCGGCCCGGGTTTAATCCTCAGCACCATGTAAAGATAAATGTATTGTGTACAACTAAAGCAAATAAATAAATATTTTTTAAAAAATAAAATAAAAAGGGCTGGAGCTGTAGCTCAATGGTTAAAGGGTCTCTGAGTCCAATCCCTGGTACAAAAAAAAAAAAAAAAAAAAAGAAAGAAAGAAAGAAAAAGAAAACCAAATTTATTGGTCCATGGCTATAGATCAGTGGTAAAGTACTTGCCTACCATGAGCAAGTCCCTGGGTTTAATCTCTAGTACTGCAAAAATTAAAAATAAAATAAATAAATAAAAATAAATATCAGGGCTGGGGTTGTGGCTCAGCGGTGGAGCACTCACGCCTAGCATGTGCACAGCCCGGGTTCGATCCTGAGCACCATGTAAAAATAAAGGCATTGTATACAACTAAAGCAAATAAATAAATAGCTTTTTTAAAAAATGAATAAATATCCACTTTTCTCTAAAACTGGTTTCCTTTTCTGGCTTTTTCCTACAAACCTAACAAAGGTTAACAGTTTCACAGGTGGTTGTTCAGACTCAAGGAAGTTATTAAATCTTCCCTTCATTATTATTTATATCTCTTTTGTCTCTGGGGTCCACTTCAAATGTTATTTTTCTCTTCTCCCTATCACTTCATATTACATTTTAAACTTTATTCAGGGCAGGCGCAGTGGCACAAGCTTATAATCCCAGTGGCTGTGGAGGCTGAGGGAGGAGGATCACAAGTTCAAAGCCAGCCTCAGCAATTTAGCGAGGCCCTAAGCAACTTAGCAAGACCCTGTCTCAAAATAAAAAGGGCTGGGGATGTGGTTCAGTGGTTAAGCACCCCTGGGTTCAATCCCTGGTACCAAAATAAACCAAAAACCACCTTTTTTCAGGACAGGGAAAAGCATATTGTAAAACTCCATAATATTGAAAGTTTTTAACATAAATGAAGTGAATGAATTACTCAAGGTTCTTTGTTTCTTTTCTCAAAGGTGCTGCTAAAGTCAGACAGCCCAACAGGTGATGTTTTACTGGATGAAACTCTCAAACACATCAAAGCAACTGAACCCACAGAAACTGTCCAAACATGGATAGAGCTTCTCACTGGTAAAATTACTCAAAATGATCACAATTCCACACTTGGTTATCTTTGTCCTTCTCTTAAGGTTGAGATAAGAAGTACAAAAATTCAACATGCTGGGTAAGATACATACAAGCTTCATCTTATGTTCTGCCACCCTCTTCTGAAAGCTCTTTTAATAGTGTTCTTCACAAGAAATTTTTCTAACATCTTTGTTAAGATGATAACCAGAGTGCTGGGGTTGTGGCTCAGCAGTAGAGCTCTCGCCTAGCACGTGCGCGGCCCGGGTTCAATCCTCAGCACCACATAAACGCATTGTGTACAACTAAAGCAAATAGATGAATATTTAAAAAAAAAAAATGGCCGGGCGCGGTGGCGCACGCCTGTAATCCCAGCACTTTGGGAGGCTGAGTCAGGAGGATCGCGAGTTCAAAGCCAGCCTCAGCAATGGCGAGGCACTTAGCAACTTAGTGAGACCCTGTCTCTAATAAAATACAAAAAAAGGGCTGGGGATGTGGCCCAGTGGTCTAGTGCCGCTGAGTTCAATCCCCGGTACCAAAAAAAAAAAAAAAAAAATGATAACCAGAGGGCTGGGGATATAGCTCAGTTGGTAGAGTGCTTCCCTTGCACACACAAGGCCCTGGGTTAAATCCCCAGAACCACCAAAAAAAAAAAAAAAAAAAAGAAAGAAAGAAAGAAAGAAAAGAAAAGAAAAAGAAGAAGAGATGTTAACCAGAATATTGACATTGATACCATCCACGAATATTGAATTTTTCCCAGGTTTTTTTTTTTTTTTGGTACTAGAGATTGAACCCAGGGGTGCTTAATCATTGAATCACATCCCCAGCCCTTTTTGTATTTTATTTAAAGACAGGGTCTCACTAAGTTCCTTAGTGCCATGATAAATTGCTGAGGCCGGCTTTGAGTTCATGATCCTCCTGCCTCAGCCTCCCAAGCCACTGGGATTACAGGTATGCGCCACCACAGTCGGCGAATTTTTCCCAGTTTTTTTTTTTTTTTTTAATATTTATTTATTTGCTTTAGTTGTACACAATGCATTTATTTTTACGTGGTGCTGAGGATCGAACCTGGGCCACACACGTGCTAGACGAGCGCTCTACCGCTGAGCCACAACCCCAGCCCCTTTTCCCAGTTTTAACTTGACTCTTTTTATTGCCAAATAGTATTTCATTATATGAATATACCACATTTGTTTATCAGTTCACCAGTTGATGGAAGTTTGAGGTATTTTCACTTTTTAGCTATTGTGAATAATGCTGCTATGAACATACAAGACTTGTGGTAAAAGGATATGTACTATATCACCAGCAGTTCTACTGCTGGGTATATATCCAAAAGTACTGAAAGCAGGGATTTGAATAGGTATTTGAATACCAATGTTCATAGTGGCATCATTCATAGTAGCCAAAAGATGAAAACAACACAAGTGTGCATCAACTGATGAATGAATAAATAAAATAAATAAATACATACCAAGGAATATTTAATTAATCAGCCTTAAAAAGGAATGAAGTTTTGACATATGCTATAGTATGTTTAACCTTTGGGAAACCACCAAACGCTGCCATTTTAGATTTCCATCAGCAATGTACAAAGGTTCTAATTTCTCCATATCCTAGTCAACACTTGTTCTTTTCTGTTTTTTGTTTTGGATCCCCCCCCTTTATTATAGCCATTCCATAGGTTTAAAATAATATCTCATTATGGTTTTGATTTGCATTTGATGAATGACTGGTGATATGGAGCATCTTTTCATGTGCTTATTGGATTTGTCTGTCTTCTTTGGAAAAACATCTATTCAAGCCCTTTTTCCTTTTTAGTTGTAGATGGACTCAATACTTTCATATTGCTTTATTTATTTTTATGTGGTGCTGGGGATCAAATCCACGTGTAACGCAAACACTCTATCACTGAGCCACAACCCCAGTCCCCCCTTTTCCCATTTTTAAATTGTTTTTTTCTTTTGTTGTTGTTGAGTTTAGAGGCTCTTTACTTTTTTTTTTTAACGGTGCTGGGTACTGAAGATTGTTTAGGCTACTCTAGGCTCTTTGCAATTCTAAATGAATTTGTGGAATGGCTCTTTCGTTTCTACAGAAAAGACTCTTAGAATCTGATGGGGACTGTGTTGAACTTGTAGATCACTTTCAGTAGTATTAATATCTTAATAATGTTAATCTTAATATCCATTAATATGGAATATCTTCCCTTTTTTTCAGTCCTCTTTAATTTCTTTTTGCAGTGTTTTGTGGCTTTCACTGTACAAATCTTTTTTAAAATTTTAGTTGTAAATGGACACAATAATACTTTTATTTATTTTTTATGTGGTGCTGAGGATTGAACCCAGTGCCTCACATATGCTAGGCAAGCACTCTACCACTGAGCTACAACCCTAGCCCTCAGTGTACAAATCTTGTATCCCTGTGGTTTAACTTATTCCTAAGCATTTTTCCTTTGAGATGCTATTGGAAATAGAATTGCTTTCTTTCTTTTTTTTTTTAATATTCATTTATTTGTTTTAGTTGTACACAATGTCTTTTATTTTTATGTGGTACTGAGGATCGAACCCAGGTTGCACATGTGCTAGGCGAGCAGTCTACCACTGAGCCACAACCCCAGCCCAGAATTGCTTTCTTAATTTCCTTTTCAGATTGTTCAAAGCTCATGTATAGAAATTCAGTTGATGTTTGTGTGTTGATCTTGTACCCTACAAACTTAGCTGAATTTATTAGCTCTGGTAATTTTTCATCCATGTTTCTTTTGGATTTTCTATATATAGAGACATGTCATCTGCCAATAGAGCTGGTTTGACCTTTTCCTTTCTACATTGGATGCATTTTATTTATTTGTTTATTTAATTATTTATTGATTGATCTTCTAATACCTCTGGCTAAAACTTCTATTGCATTATTGACTAGTAATCATAAAAGCAAGCATCCTTATATTCTTTCTGACCTTTGGAGAAAGCTTTCTGTCATCACTGAGTATGACAGTTGTGGGTTCTTCATAAATAAATATCATTTTTTCCAAATTTTCTGAGAATTCTTTTTTTTTTTAATATTTGTTTATTTGCTTTTGTTGTACATTAAGTGTTTATTGTTACGTGGTGCTGAGGATCGAACCCGGGTCGTGCACGTGCACGTGCTAGGCGAGCGCTCTACCGCTGAGCCACACCCAACCCCTCTGAGAATTCTTATCAAGAAAGGGTGTTTTGTTTATGTATGTGTTTTGGTTTTTTTTCTTTTGTTCTAATTAATGTGATATATTAATTTCTTTCATTTTCTTATGTTGAATTCCTATGATAAATTTTATTATTATTTTTTATTTTTTTAGTTGTAGATGGAAACAATACCTTTAATTTATTTTTATGTGGTATAGAGGATCGAACCCAGTGCCTCACACATGCTACACAAGCACTCTACCACTGAGCTACAATCCCAGCCTTCTTGCTATTTCTTTTTCTTTTTCTTTTTTTTCCGGTACTGGGGATTGAACTCAGGGCACTTGACCACTGGGCCACTTCCCCAGCCCTTTTTTTTTGTACCGGGGATTGAACTCAAGGGCACTTGACCACTGAGACCACAGTGGTCACCACTGTGACCACTGAGCCACATCCCCAGCCCTTTTTTGTATTTTATTAGAGACAGAGTCTCACTGAGTTGCTAAGTGCCTCACCATTGCTTAGGCTGGCTTTGAACTTGTGATCCTCCTGCCTCAGCCTCTCCCAAGTGCTAAGATTACAGGCATGCACCACGGCACCTGACTCTTTTGATTTCTTTATATGGCTTTGGTATCAGGGTAACACTGGTCTCATAGAATAAGTTAAAAGTATTTCGTGTTTAGTGTTTGGAATATTTTTTTAAATAATTGACATTAATTCCTTTATTTATTTATTTAATTTAGTTGTTGATGGACCTTTTTTTTTTTTTTTTTTTTTTTTTTTTTTTATATGTGGTGCTAGCCTGACGCGGCGGCGCATGCCTGTAATCCCAGCACTTGGGAGACTGAGGCAGGAGGATCGCAAGTTCAAAGCCAGCCTCAGCAATGGCAAGGCACTTAGCAACTCAGTGAGACCCTGTCTCTAATAAAATACAAAAAAAAGGGCTGGGGACGTGGCCCAGTGGTTGAGTGCCCCTGAGTTCAATCCCCGGTACCAAAAAAAAAAAATTTATATGTGGTGCTGAGAAATTAAACCGAGTGCCCCACACATGCCAGGCAAGTGCTCTACCACTGAGCCACAATCCCAGCCTTTGTGTTAATTCTTTATATGGTTTGGATATAAGGTGTTCCCCCAAAGCTCCTGTGTTAATGCAGGAATATTCAAAGGTGAAATGATTGGATTAGGAGAATTATGATCTATCTAATCAGTCCATTCTAGTTTGAATGGACTAACTGGGTGGTAACTGTAGGCCGGTGGGATATGGCTGAAGGCAGTGGGTCACTGGGGGCCTTCACCAGAAGGGTTCATCTTTCCTATAGTGCCTCCCGAGCCCCACCCCATCTGCTTCTTGGCTGCCATGAGATGAGCAGTGTTTCTCCCATACACCCTTCTACTATGATGTTCTGCCTCACCTTGGACCCAGAGCAATGGAGTCAGCTGACCTGATCGTGTACTGAACCTCTGAAACACTATAAGCCAAAATAAACTTTTGCTCCTCCAAATTGTTCTTGTCAGGTATTTTGGTCCCAGCAACAAAAAACAGACTAACACACTGTTAGGTAAAAATTCACTGGTAAATCCATCCGGTCCAGAACTTTTTTGTGTCAGGAGATTTTTGGTTACTAATTCAGTCTCTTTACTGTCATCAATCTGTTGAGATTTTTTTATTCTTCACTCAGTTTAGGTGATTTGTGTTTTTTCAGGAATTTGTCCATTTCTTTATTTTGATTTTTTTGGGGTTTTTGTATTTTGGGGGTTTTTAGCAGTATGGGGATTGAATCCAGGGACACTGTACCACTGAGCTACATCACCAGCCCTTTTCATTTTTTATTTGAGACGGCGCCTCACTAAGTTAATCTGACAACTGAAATGGCTATTAAGTGTCTAATGGGTGGGTGGTGTATATAGTATGGATATGATGTACATAGAGATGATTATGTCCCAGAAATATGGAATGGGATGGCATAGGAATGTTATGCTCAAGATGTTATGCAACTTATGTCTTGTTGGAGGTAGAATGTTGTAAAGATGTCTTGTTAGAGGGCTAGGAGTATAACTCAGTGATAGCGCTTGCCTGACATGTGTGAGGCCCCAAGTTTGATCCCCATGATCATACATACCCACCCACACAAAAAGATTTCTAATTAGATCTTGTTGGCTTATACTTTTGTTTAAGTCTTCTGTTTCCTTGTAGATTTTCTACCTAGTTGTTCTATTATGGAAAATAGGGTATCAAAGTCTCTGATTATTATTGAATCATCTCTCTTGTGAATCCTTTCCATTTTTGCTTCTTATATTTTGAGATGGACTGTCATTAGTTGCAGCATATGCATTTATAATTTTTGTGTCTTTCTGAAGAATTGACCTTTGTTCCTCCAATTCCAGTAGCACTTTTTAAAGCCTATCTAGTCACTCCAGTTCTCTTTACACAGTATTTTTTTTTCATCCTTCTAGTTTCATCCTATTTATATTTGAATATAAAGTATAGAAAGTTAGGCTGGAGTTGTGGCTCAGTGTTAGAATGCTTCCCTTGCACGTGTGAGGCACTGGGTTCTATTCTCAGCATCACATATAAATAGATAAAGTTATTGTGCCCATCTACAACTAAAAACAAAAAATTTTCTTTTAAAGTCACACAAATATTTTGGATCCCAGTGCATAGGGAAAGTTATATTTATTGGGCTGGGGGTATTGCTTAGTGGCAGTACACTTGCCTAACATGTATAAGGACTTAGGTTTGATCTCCATTACCACCAATTAAAAAATAAATAAATAAAAAAGTTTATCATTCAATCTAATAGTTAGTTCAATACTGTAGTCTAATATGTTTGCAGTAGAGCCAGGCATGATGGCACATGCCTGTAATCACAGTAACGTGGGAGGCTAAAACAGGAGGATCAACGGGCTGGGGATATAGCTCAGTTAGTAGAGTGCTTGCCTCACATGCACAAAGCCATGGTGGGTTCAATCCATAGGACCACCAAAAAAAGAAAAAAAAAAGGAGGATCAAAAATTCAAGAACAGCTTCAGCAACGTAGTGAAGTCCTAAGCAATTAAGCAAGAACCTATCTCAAAATTTAAAAATTAACCAAAAAGTCTGGGGGATGTACCTCAGAAGCAGAGCACCCTGGGTTCAATCCGTAGTACAAAAAAAAAAAAAAAAAAAAAGTTTGCAGTAGAATTATGTCTATTTGTTGTTGTTTTGTGATGCTGGGGATCAAACCCAGGGACATGCACCTCCCAGGCAGAGGCTCTACCACGGAGCTACATCCCCAGCCCTAACATCATGTCTGAAAAAACAATTAGAGCTGGGATATAACTCAGTTGGTAGAGTGCTTGCCTCACATGTACAAGGCCCTGGGTTCAATCCCCAGCACCACACACACACACACAAAAAAAAATTAAAATAAAAATAAACAAATAAAAATGAACAAATAAAGAAACAATTTATACCTTATTTAAAAAATATTTTATGGGCTATACATGGTGGTACATGCCTCTAATCCCAGTGACTGGGAAGGCTGAGAAGGATCTCAAGTCAAAGTCAGCCTCAGGAACTTAGTGAGGCCATAAGCAATTTAGCAAGACCCTGTCTCAAAATAAAAAGGTCTGGGGATGTGGCTCAGGGGTTAAATGTCCCTAGGTTTAATCCCTGGTAACAAAACAAAATTTATGAATAAACACTTGCCTAGCATGTGCAAGACCCAGACTCAATTCCCAGGCCAGAAAAAAAAAAAAAAAAAAAAAATATATATATATATATATATACACACACACATAAATAAATCTATATCTATCTCACATACACATACACACACACACACACACACACACACACCACTATGGCTAAAAATCACTAATGATGCTAATGATAATCTGAGACTTGATCTTTTGTTGGTAGAGGATTTTGCCTCAGTGTTGTTGATTGCTGACTGATCAGGGTGATGGTTGCTGAAGTTGAGGTGGCTGTAGCAATTTCTTAAAATAAAACAACAATGAAGTTTACTCCATTGATTAATTAGTCCTTTCATGAAAAGATTTCTCTGTTAGTGTGTAATACTTTTTGATAGAATTTTATCAACAGTACAACCTCTTACAAAATTGGAGTCAGTCCTCTCAAACTTTACTTTGCTGCTTTCTCAACCAAGTTAATGTCATATTGTAAATCATTTGTTGTCATTTCAACAAGTTCATGGCATATTTACCAGGAATAGATTCAATATCAAGAAACCACTTTCTGCTGGACACTGTGGCATAGCTGGAGGGTGAGACAGAAAGGAAGATAACTTGAGCACAGAAGTTAAAGGCCAGCCTGGGAAACGTAGCAAGACCCCATGTAAGAGAGAGAGCTGGATGTGGTGGCACACCCCTGTAATCCCAGCATCTTGGGAGGCTGAGGCAGGAGTATCACAAATTTGAGGCCTGCCTCAGCAAATTAGTAAGGCCCTAAGCAACTTAGTGAGAACCTGTCTCAAAATAAAAATAAAAAAAAAGCCGGGCGCGGTGGCGCACACCTGTAATCCTAGCACTTTGGGAGGCTGAGGCAGGAGGATCACGAGTTCAAAGCCAGACTCAGCAATGGCGAGGCACTTAGTAACTCAGTGAGACCCTGTCTCTAAATAAAATACAAAAAAGGGCTGGGGATGTGACCCAGTGGTCGAGTGCCCCTGAGTTCAATCCCCAGTACCAAAAAATAAATAAATAAATAAATAAAAAATAAAAAAAGCAGCCAGGCACCGTGGCGCACGCCTGTAATCCCAGAACTTGGGAGGCTGAGGCAGGAGGATCGTGAGTTCAAAGCCAGCCTCAGCAATGTCGAGGCACTTAGCAACTCAGTGAGACCCTGTCTCTAATAAAATGCAAAAAAAGGGCTGGGGATGTGGCCCAGTGGTCAAGTGAGACCCTGTCTCTAATAAAATACAAAAAAGGGCTAGGGATATGGCCCAGTGGTCAAGTGCCCCTGAGTTCAATCCCCAGTACCACAAAAAGAAAAAAATTTTATCATAAAATTATAGCAATTCAGTTACATCTTTAGGCTCCACTTATAATTCTAGTTCTCTTGCTATACCTATTGCATCTGCAGTTAACTTCCTTCACTGAAGTCTTGACCCTCTCAAAGTCATTCATTAGAAATCAACTTTTTCCAAACTCTGTTTATACTGACATTTTTATCTCTTCCCATGAATCATGAGTTGTTTTGCTTCCTTTTTTAAAACTCAGTGGCACTCAACCACTGGGCCACGTTCCCAGCCCTTTTTTGTATTTTATTAGAGACAGGGTCTCACTGAGTTGCTAAGTGCCCTCGCCATTGCTGAGGCTGGCTTTGAACTAGTGATCCTCCTGTCTCCCAAGTGCTGGGATTACAAGCATGCGCTACCACGTCCGGCTTAATTTGTTTTTTAGTTATAAGTGAACACAATATCTTTTTCTTTTTATGTGGTGCTGAGGATCTAACCCAGTGCCTCATACGTGCTAGGCGAGCACTCTACTACTGAACCACAACCCCAGCCCCCCTTTTTTTTAAATTTTGAGACAGGGTCTCACTAAGTTGCTGAGGCTGACCTCAAATTTACAATTCTCCTACCTCAGACTCCCAAATTGCTAGGATTACAGGCGTGTACCATTAGGCCCATCCATCACAAATGTTCTTAATGACCTATAGAATAGTGAATTCTTCCCTGAATATTTTCAATTTAAATTGCCCGGATCATCAGAGGAATCACTATCAATAGCAGCTATAGCCTTATGAAATACATTTCCCATTAGGGCAAGGTGACGCTTGCCTATAATCCCAGCCACTCAGGAGGCTGAAACAGGAGGATTATAAATTCAAGACCAGCCTCAGCAACTTTGTGAGGGCCTAAGCAATTTATCGAGACCCTATCTCAAATTAAACAATAAAAACGGCTGGGGGTGTAGCTCAGTGGTTAAATCCCCAATACCAAATGTAAGAAAAAAGAAAAAGAAAGGATGAATGTATTTCCTTTCCTTTTTTTTTTTTTTTTTTTTTTTTTTTTTTTTGGAAGCACTAGGAATCAAACCCAGGGCCTCATACATGATAACCAAGCTCTCTACCGTTGAGGTATACTCCCAGCCCCAGAATTATGATTCTTAAATAATAATACTTATAAGTCAGAGTTACTCTTTAATCCATAGGCTTTCAAAATGGATATTGCATGAAAGCAACATTAATCTCATTGTATATCTCCATAAGAGCTCTTGGGTGATGAGGTGCTATTCTTGGGTAAACAGTAGAATTTTTTTTTTTTTGTGCATGTGTCTACAATACCTTTATTTTGTTTATTTAGATTTTTTATGTGGTGCTGGGGATTGAACCAGGGCCTCGCATGTGCTAGGCAAGTGCTCTGCCGCTGAGCCACAACCCCAGCCCTGAACAATAGTATTTTGAAAAGGGTTTTGCTAAATTGCCCAGGCTGACCTTGAATTTGTGATCCTCATGCCTCAAACTCCCAAGTCACTGGGATTATAGGCAAGCACCCCTGCACCTAGCCTAGAAGGATTTCAAAAATACATGAATGATTAACAGTGTCTCAGAAGTCATATAAGAATAGAAATAAAACCAAGTGTGGTAGCACATGCCTATAATCCTACAATTTGGGAGGCTGAGGCAGGAAGATTACAAGTTGCAGGCCAGCCTCAGAAACTTACCAAGGCCCTAAGCAACTTAGCCAGACCCTTTCCCAAAATAAAAATATAAATAAGGGCTGGGGTTGTGGCTCAGTGGTAGAGTGCTTACCTAGCATGTGTGAGGCACTGGGCTCAATTCTCAGCACTGCACATAAATAAATAAAGGTCCATTGACAACTAAAAAATAATTTTAAATAAATAAAAAGGGCTAGGGATATAACTTAGTGGTAAAGCTCCCCTGGGTTCAATCCCCAGTACAAATAAATAAATAAATAGAAATAAAGCCCATAAACACTAGCAATATGGAAGTCCTTGATGACATTTTTAAAAGGTGGTTTAATGGGAAATATGGTTGGAGTAAAAAAAAAACATAGTATAAAGGACAAATGGTAAAGTAGATTGAGGAAGGAAGATTATTCCTTCATGAATAAGTGGAAATTATACTTTCAAATTTTTAACCATTTGCTTTTTTCATTTTATTTTCCTCTTTCTGGTCATTATGTCCTATTTCTTTTCCCCATAGGTGAGACCTGGAACCCCTTCAAATTACAGTACCAGCTGAGAAATGTACGAGAGCGAATTGCAAAGAACCTAGTAGAGAAGGGTATTTTAACCACTGAGAAGCAGAATTTCCTACTATTTGACATGACTACTCATCCTGTAACCAATACAACAGAGAAACAGCGACTAGTGAAAAAACTTCAAGATAGTGTACTAGAGCGGTGGGTAAATGACCCTCAGCGTATGGACAGGCGAACACTAGCACTCCTGGTGCTAGCCCACTCCTCTGATGTGCTAGAGAATGTCTTCTCCTCTCTGACAGATGACAAATATGATGTGGCAATGAATAGAGCCAAGGACCTAGTAGAACTGGACCCTGAAGTGGAGGGGACCAAGCACAATGCTACAGAGATGATCTGGGCTGTGCTGGCAGCCTTCAATAAATCCTAGAGCCAGCTGGTGGGTTTTTTCCTTTTTGCCTGCTGGCTGGTGACTTTCAGAGACCCCATCACTGAGTTTGGTGTCCTGAAATGTTTTCATCATTTTTTATTCCTTCTCTTGGGTCATACTCATGATTTGGGGAGAGCAATTTTAGGGCTTCTCCATATGCCCTGACCATTATAAGCAGATGTTATTTCTCCCAATACTTTCACTCCATAGATGAATAAACTGGGTGAGCCCACACACACCCAATAAACATTTTTCTCCCATTTCTTGGTTTAATTTCATCCATTGTACTTTTGGATAAACAGGAATATGAATATCTAAGTGGAGTTTCAAATTCTCCTACAGCAGAATGTGAATGAGATGAAGAGCAAACCATTTGTTAAATTTTTCTATGTTTGTTTTCTATCTTAAATACATGTCACATAGTCTTTTCTCTCTCAGACTTGGCTGAATAATATAGCTTATTAATTGTCTTTGAATGAGCATCAGTGGAAACCAAACTAATTTTTTAAGCAGATGGTTTCTGAGATTGTATGTCCTGCTATTGATTTTTTAATTTTTTTTTTTCTAACCTAATGAAAATGTCCCAGATTCAATTACTCCTAGAGCCAGAAATATATCCTATACACCCTTTTAGAAATCATGTTCCTTCACTCATTAAGACAAAGGTTTAAATAAAAAGGGAAAAAAAAAATGTGTCACAACCACCTCCTTCATGCAGTCAGCATTAGAATTTGAAGAGGATAGAGGTGAACTAAGAATTTCCATCCTTTAGCACAGGACTGTCCTATTGCCTCTAGACTACTTTAATGTTTCTGCTATAAGCCTGACATGGTGGCACAAAGCTGTAATCCCAGCTACTAGGGAGATTGAGGTAGGAGAATGGCAAGTTCAAGGCCAGCCTAGGCAACTTAGACCCTGTCTCAAAGTAGTGGTCTGAGGATAAAGTTCCATGGTAGAGTACTTACTTGCCTTGCAAGGCCCTTGGTTCAATCCCCAGTACCACAAATAAATGAATGTATGTATGTCTCTGCTCTGATTGAATTGAGGAAATTATAACTTTCAATTACCAAATAGCAGCACTCTGAATCCAGGCTGTATATCCAAACTCCACATGTACTTGTTCCCTTTTTGGGATTCCTATACAAATTGAAAAGTTTTACCTATATTTAAGAGTTCTTTGAGTAGTTTTGTCTATATTTCATGTACAGGTACCCATCTGGTCATCAGTCTGTTTCAATGCAGGCAACTCTCTAAAATATTTTTCACTTTAATATTGAGGGTAAAGAAAAGCTATATTAATAAAGATTCTAAATAAAGGGACAGTTTGGTGTCAGGAGTACACTGATGTAAGGTATATTGAGGGGTATGAAGAGGACAAGCACTGAATTGTACTAATGTCAAGCATTTATTATACTTTCATTGGCTCCTGCCTGTTGACTACTGTGGAGGAACAGGCTTTCAAAGGGTTAAACCCAGACCTGTCATCACATTCTCTTGATCAGAAGTAATTAAATGATTAACTTCATCTCCACCCTCAAATGTAAAATCCCTAATAATTCCCCAACTCAACACTTTGTTTTCACTTCTGGTTTTTCTTAGGTGCATAAAGATATAATTGTGAAACAAATTTTAAATGAGAGGCTAAGTAGAGTTTCAGTCTATTTCTCTAAAATTACAAAAGCTAGTCATGTACTGTCTCCACCTGACATAACTTTTCTTTCTGTTTAACAATTCGGCATGAATTGAAACCAGGTTTTCCTGTAGAAAGTTTCAGTGTGATTGTGGGGTAGAAGCTGAGTTCTTTCTTTGCAACTCTTAATGTTTATTTTTATCTTGTATCTCAATAAGATGAGGATGTCTTCGGTTCAAATCTGCATAATGTTCATTGCCAAATACCTTCTTACTTAATTCATATGGCCTTCACATTTCTATATAATAAAGATCAATTATTATCTCTCTGGTCTTTCTGTGCATAGTTTTATAGCAGTTTTCATTTGTTTTAGTTAGAAAAAATAACTTTTAGCCGGGCGCGGTGGCGCACGCCTGTAATCCCAGCACTTTGGGAGGCTGAGGCAGGAGGATCGCGAGTTCAAAGCCAGCCTCAGCAATGGCGAGGCACTTAGCAACTCAGTGAGACCCTGTCTCTAAATAAAAATACAAAAAAGGGCTGGGGATGTGGCCCAGTGGTCTAGTGCCGCTGAGTTCAATCCCCGGTACAAAAAAAAAAATAAAAAAAAAAAAATAACTTTCACACAAAGCTAATAATGCCTCTCCCTTTACATTACCATACCATTCTCTGTTTTACACCTGTAATCCCATCTACTTGGGAGGCTGAAGCAGGAGGATCACAAATTTGAGGACAGCCTGGGCAACTTAGTGACACCCTAACTCAAAATAAATTTTCTAAAAAAAGGCTGGAGATGTCGTTCAGTGGTAGAGCATCCCTACATTCAATCCCCAATGCCAGAAAGAAAAAAAAAAAAAAATGAGCGAGAGCTGGGCACAGTGGTGCACGCCTGTAATCCCAGCACTTGGGAGGCTGAGGCAGGAGGATTGTGAGTTAAAAGCCAGCCTCAGCAATGGCGAGGCACTCAGCAACTCAGTGAGACCCTGTCTCTAATAAAATACAAAAAAGGGCTGGGGATGTGGCCCAGTGGTTGAGTGCCCCTGAGTTCAATCCTCTCCTCGGTACCAAAAAAAAAAAAAGCGAGAAAGGAAACTTTTTTAACAGCTCACCTTTGTTGATTTTCCTTTATATTCTGGATTGTAGATAGATAGATAGATAGATAGATAGATAGATAGATTCAACTTGAAATAGATATATTTTATGTAGGATTTTTTTCCTTTGAAGATAATTAGTCTGGCCACCATTTTTTCTTAACCTAATTGAACCTCCATAAGTATAATAGCGTATTTTATCTGAATATTTTTAGAAACTTAGTTGAGGGGCTGTGGCTGTGGCTCAGTGGTAGAGCGCTTGCCTAGCATGCGTGAGGCACTGGGTTTGATCTTCAGCACCACATAAAAATAAAATAAAGGTATTGAGTCTGCCTATAACTAAAATAAATAAATATTTTTTTCAAAAAAGAAACTTAGTTGAGGGCTGGGGTTGTGGCTCAGCGGTAGAGCACTCCTCTAGCACGTGCGCGGCCCAAGTTCGATCCTCAGCACCACCTAAGAATAAAGGCAGGGAGCGGGGCGTGGTGGTGCACGCCTGTAATCCCAGCACTCGGGAGGCTGAGGCAGGAGGATCAAGAGTTCAAAGCCACCCTCAGCAATGGCGAGGCACTTAGCAACTCAGTGAGACCCTGTCTCTAATAAAATACAAAAAAGGGCTGGGGATGTGGCCCAGTGGTCGAGAGCCCCTGAGTTCAATACCCAGTACCAAAAAAAAAAAAGAATAAAGGCAGGGCTGGGGTTGTGGCTCAGCGGTAGAGCGCTCGCCTAGCACGGGCGCGACCCGGGTTCGATCCTCAGCACCACGTACAAATAAACGCATCATGCACAATCGGAGCAAATAAAATATTTTTTTAAAAAAATTTTTAAAAAAAAAGAATAAAGGCAGCCGGGCGCGGTGGTGCACGCCTGTAATCCCAGCACTTTGGGAGGCTGAGGCAGGAGGATCGCGAGTTCAAAGCCAGCCTCAGCAATGGCGAGGCACTTAGTAACTCAGTGAGACCCTGTCTCCAAATAAAATACAAAAAAGGGCTGGGGATGTGACCCAGTGGTCGAGTGCCCCTGATCAATCCCCAGTACCACAAAAAAAAAAAAAAAAAAAAAAAAAGAATAAAGGCATTGTGTACAACTAAAACAAATAAATATACATAAAAAAAGAATAGAAACTTAGTTGAAATCATGGGGTTTCTACCCCTTCATAAGGGCTCCCTTAATGAATCCACATGTTTACCACATAAAGCCAGGCTAACAATGATGTACATCATTTTACTGATTTTAATGGAGAGGGGTAGAATTGAAAGCCACAGTTTTTCTTGGATTTCGGAGATTTGAAGTTTTTCCTCCTGAGCTGAAGACAAGCACTTTTTCAAAGATGTATGGATATTTAAATACATAATACCTCAAAATATTTGTGGGTTAGCCTTAACCAATGTTTTCCCTAGCTCTATTTCCTCAGCTTGTCTTGAATTCCCGGATACAGGCCAAAAATTTAGCTTAAACCAATTTATATAATCCATATTAGATTTCTTTCTATATGGAAGAAGGGAAGAAGACGTAGTTATGATTTTGGAAGGGAAACTGGCAAAATAGTTGACTGAATCCTTAAGAACATTATAAACTTTTTCTGTTTGTTTTCAGGAATATTATAAACATTTAAAACAATGAACAAACTCTTTGTTGTTTGTGGCGCTAGGGATTGAATCCAAAAGTACTCCAAGTACAGTAATCCAAAAGATGGGGAGCTGCATCCCCATCCCATTTATATTTTTAGTTTGAGACAGGGCTCACTAAATTGTCGAGGCTGGCCTGGAACGTGGGATCCTTCTGCCTTGCTTCCTGAGCCACTAGAATTATCAGTGTGTATGGGCTTTACTAGGTGATGCCTTTTGTTTATGTTTTGTTTTTTGAGATACTAGGGATTAAATCCAGGGGCACTCTACCACCGAGCTACATCCCCAGTCTGATTTATTTATTTATTTGTTAGGGAGTATTGGGGATTTAACCCAAAGGCACTTTGCCACTGAGCTATACCTCCTGACCTTTTTATTTTTTTTATTTTATTTATTTATTTATTTTTTGGTACCGGGGGTTGAACTCAGCAGCACTCGACCACTGGGTCACATCCCCAGCCCTTTTTTGTATTTTATTAGAGACAGGGTCTCACTGAGTTGCTAAGTGCCTCGCCATTGCTGAGGCTGGCTTTGAACTCGCGATCCTCCTGCCTCAGCCTCCCAAAGTGCTGGGATTACAGGCGTGCGCCACCGAGCCCGGCTCTTTTTATTTTTTGAGGCAGGGTCTTACTAAGTTGCTTAGGGATGATAAATTGCTGAGGCTGGCCTCAAGTTTGCAATCCTTTTGCACCAGCCTCCCAAGTCTCTGAGATTACAAACATGCTACAATACCTGGCACTAGCTATTTTGTAATGGCTTTATTGAGATAAAATTCAGTCAAGCAATATGTCCATTTATCTAGTGGGCAAGGTTTACTGGAGATTTAACCCAGGGGCAGTTTAGCACTGAGCTACATCTTTTTTTTTTTTTTTTTTTTTTTAACATTTATTTATTTTCTTTAGTTGTACACAATGCATTTATTTTTACGTGGTGCTGAGGATCGAACCCAGGCCGCGTATGTGCTAGGCGAGCACTCTACCGCTGAGCCATAATCCCAGCCCCTGAGCTACATCTTTATCCCTTTTTAAATATATATATTTTGAGACGGGGTCTAACTGAGTTGCTTAGGGCCTTGCCAACTTGCTGAGCCTGGCTTTGAACTTGTTATTCTCCTGCCCCAGCTTCTTGAGCTGCTGGGATTCCAGGTATGTGCCACTAAGCTCAGCATGAATAATTAAATGGAGCCAAGCGGTGGTGCACGCCTATAATCCCAGCACTTGGGAGGCTGAGGCAGGAGGATTGAGAGTTCAAAGCCAGCCTCAGCAATGGCAAGGCACTTAGCAACTTAGTGAGACCCTGTCTCTAAATAAAAATACAAAAGGGCTGGGGATGTGGCCCAGTGGTCGAGTGCCCCTGAGTTGGATCCCCGGTACCACCAAAAAAAAAAAAAAAAAAAAATTAAATGGCTTTTAGTATATTCATAGCACTATGCTATCACATAATCACTACAAACATTTCATCAACTCAGAAAGAAACCCCATACCTGTTTCCTATCATTCCTCATTTTTTCCAGCCCTAGGCAAACACTAATGTACATTCTTTATAGATTTATAGATTTGATTATTTTGGACATATAAATGGAGTCATACAATATGTGGTCTTTTGTGACTAGTTCTTTCAGTTAGCATGTTCTCAAAGTTCATCCATGTTGTATGGATGAACATGCATCAGTACTTCATTTATTTTCTATGAATTTGTGGACTTGGTATTTTAAATGAATTCTATACAGAACATATGTGTCCAAAACAAAATATTTCCCCTCCTCATCCTCCTACTTCAGACCTCTGCATATCAATAGTAAATGATGCCATCATCCCCCCAAGTTGTTCAAGCCAAAAGCTGAAATCATTCTCAACTCTCACTACAGCAAATTCTACTGATAGTACCTTCAAATAGATTTCGCATTCATTTTTTCTTCCTTTTTTTTTTTTTTTTTTTTTGGTGGGGGGTGTACTGGGGATTGAACTCAGGGGCACTCAACCACTGAGCCACATCCCCAGCCCTATTTTGTATTTTATTTAGAAACGGTCTCACTGATTTGCTTAGTGTGCCATTGCTGAGGCTGGCTTTGAACTTGCAATTCTCCTGTTAGCCTCCCAAGCCACTGGGATTACAGGTGTGTGCCACTGTGCCCAGTGATTTTGCATTCATTTTCAACCTTCTCCATAGATACTACATCCTAGTCCAAGACACTAACATCTATCTCCTGAACTGTTGCAAAGGCCTAATTGATTTTCTACAACAGCCAAAGTGATTGGTTTAGTACCTAATTCATCTACCCTCAGCACATAAAAAGTAAAATACAAAGAACTCCCTCTGATGTCAAAAGCCAAAAGCAACCTCATCCTTGACTATATCTCCTCCTTTTCTAGCTAGTGGTCCCCCCCCCCTTATCCATAGTTTTTCACTTTCCATATTACCTGCAATCAACTGCAGTCCAGATTTTTTTTTTAATTTTTAGTTATAGGTGGAAACAATACCTTTATTTTGTTTTATGTGCTGCTGGGGATCCAACTCAGGGCTGCACATGTGCTAGGCATGCGCTCTACCACTGAGCCACAACCCAGCCCCTAGATTTTTTTTTTTTTTAAGATGGTTCCCCTATATTGGCCAGGCTGGCTTCAAAGTCCTGAGTCAAAGCAATCCTACTGCCTCAGCATCTCAAGTAGCTGGAACTACGAGAGGGTGCCACTGCACCTACCCTGAAAATATTAAATGAAAATTTCCAGAAATAAATAATTCATAAGTTTTTTTGTTTTGCAGTGCTGGGAATAGAACCCAGGGCCATGCACAAGCAAGGCAAGAACTCTACCACTGAGCTACATCCCCATCCTCTTAATAAATTTTAAATAAATTACATTACTATATATTGTTTTATTTTAATGCTACTTATTAATCTCTCTTTAAATTTTTCTTAGTTGTAGATGGACACAATACCTTTATTTATATGGTGCTAGGGATTGAACCCAGTGGCCCACACATGCAAGGCAAGCACTCTACCCCTGTGCCACAACCCTGGTCCTTATTAATCTCTTAATGTGCCTAGTTTATGAATTAAATTTTGTCATATAAATGTATGGGAAAATATATCATTCTATATGTAGAGTTTGGTACAATCTTCAGTTTCTGGTATCCACTAATTGGCTCAGGCATATGCACTACAGATAAGGGGGTTGGGGGACAACTGTACACTAAAAAATATTCTCCTGCTTTAGGAGCTTTGCTTTTCCTGTTCCCCTCTGCCTGGACCGCTTTTCCTCCAGGTAACTGCTCGAATCACATACCACGCATATGTTGGCTCACATATCTCAGGTTTTTCCTAATCTTTATCTAATTGCTCAGTCACAAATAGAATAATTAATGCCCCAGACATTGTGCAAGTTTTTGTTAAACTCCTCTCTCTCTCTATTGACTTCATTGTATTCTAAGTTCCATCATTTCCTAACTATGTTAAGCGTAAATATATAATTTAAATAAATCATTCCATTAGCAATGGTAGTTGTTATACATTATTCTATATTTTTGCAATTCAGGAAATGAAACCCAGGACCTTGCACATGCTAAGCAAGAGCTCTACCACTGTGCTTCATCCCTAACCCCTTGTGTACTGCACCCAAATATTTCTACATTACTCTTAGGCAGAGTTCGGAATGAGAAGTTTCTTAGCTTAAACTGGGCCCTGGCTAGATATGGTTGGCACACACCTGTAATCCCAGAGAGTCAGGAGGCTGAGGTAGGAGGATGGCAATTTCAAGGCCAGTCTCAGCAACTTTGTGAGGCCCTGTCTCAAAAGGCAAAAAGGGCTGGGAATGTAGCTCAGTAATAAAGTGCCCCTGAGTTCAATTCCCAGCACCAAAATAATAACAAAATAAATAAATCCCGGCTGGGGTTGTGGCTCAGTGGTAGAGTGCTCGCCTAGCATGCGTGAGGCACTGGGTTGGATCCTCAGCACCACATAAAAAAATAAAAGTATTGTGACCACCTACAACTAATATATATATAAATGAATAAATAGGACCCTATGATGCATGACTGTAATCCCAGCTACCTGGGGACGGAGGCAGGAGGATCCCAAGTTCCAGGCCAGACTGGGCAATTTACCAAAACCCTGTCTTAAAATAAAAGATAAAAAGGGCTGGGGAATGTAGCTCAGTGATAGAGCACTTGGCTAGTATGCAAGAGGCCTGGGTTCAATTCCCAGGACCAAGGAGGGAAAAAATTCTCAGCTTATGTTAGGCAGTGTGTTCCAAAAGAATTGTTCTTTTAGGGCTGGGGTTGTGGCTCAGCGGCAGAGCGCTCACCTAGCACGTGCGCAACCCGGGTTCGACTCTCAGCACCACGTAAATATAAAAGGCATTGTGTACAACTAAAATAAATAAATAAATATTTTTTTAAAAAAAGAATTGTTCTTTTAAACACTTAAACTCATAAACATATTTGTGTGTGTGTGTGTGTGTGTGTGTGTGTGTGTGTATACACACACTTTTTTTTTTTAACTGGGAATTGAACACAGAGCCTTAGTGCGTGCAAGGTAGGCACTCAACCACTGAAATGTATCCCCACCCCTCATAATATATTTTCTCCATAATTGCCTAAACTTGTATTCAACTAATAGTTTCCATTTTCTTTACCATATAACCTATCTTAAACTTAACCTTTTTTTATCCCCTTTCTATAGCCACACATTCAACCAGTTAACAAGTTCTGTCAATCTTTCTTACTATCCCTCATGCTTCTGTGCCCTTCCCTTCCCGTTGCCACTGCCCTTGTCAATAAACCAAAACTGGGGTGAGTTACTAGACCATGGAAAATGAGGAGAAGTTGGTGATACTGTGCAAAAATATGAAGATCTTTTCCTATAATTCTTTATGCCTTCTTTTGTTATCCACTCACTTCCTTTGAAGGGAATGAAATTTAAACTGGTGGGCTTTTTGGGTTTTTTTTTTTTTTTTTAATATTTATTTATTTATTTACTTTAGTTGTACACAATGCAATGCATTTATGTTTACGTGGTGCTGAGGATCGAACCGGGGCCGCGCACGTGAGAGGCGAGCGCTCTGAGCCACAACTCCAGCCCGGGCTTTTTGTTTTATATTGTATTGTTTTAGCTTACGTCTTTTATTGAAATATACATAGAAAAGTGTATATAAGTGTACACCTCAATTTGTGCATGCTAAACACAACCACATAATGAGCACCAAGATTAAGAAACAGAACTTTACCAACACTTCAGAAAACCCATGTTATCCCTTCCAGTCACTACCCTCCAAGTGTAACTGTTCTCCTTAACTTCTAACATCATTGGTAGTTTTAACTTTAACACAGTTTACCTTAACAGTTTTTGCAGATAAATGGAAAAGATGTAGATGGCAAACATTTGAGGAAAAGTGCTTCTTGGAAGCCTGAAGGAAAAAGGAAAATAAGCAAAGGAAAAAAATAAGCAAAAGAACAGGAAGGAGGCAAAAAGGGAATGAGGGAAGGAAGGGAGAATAAATAGAAGTTTGAAGAGAGAATCATGTTACCTGGTTGGGTGCCCCCAGATGCCAACTGTGACACTTCTCTCCTACCCCCCCCCCACCTCTCACCCCTCCCCTCTCCCCGTTTAACATGATTTTCAGATGGAAAAACTTTGACTTCAACTCTCCCTCTCCTTTAGATAGCACATTTCATTTCATTATTTTGGGGGTAATAGTTGCCCATCGTTTGAATGCTTTTAAAATACAATACAATAACAAGGAGTAAGCTGATGTTACAGCAGTTAAACTTTGTATGTCTGGAAAACTGATAATGCAAATGATGTTTGTACATGGTGACAAATTATTTTGTCAAGTGAAAAACAATTGATTTTTACCCTGTGAAAGATAAATGTTACATTTACATATGTATATATGTATACATGTATATATATATATATATACACACATATATATGTATATATTTAGTTGTAGTTGGCCACAATACCTTTATTTTATTTATTTATTTTTATGTGGTGCTGAGGATCGAACCCAGAGCCCCCCACTTGCTAGGGGAGTGCTCTACCGCTGAGCCACAACCCCAGCCCCTAAATATTACATTTTATATCTTCTCCACATATATTAGAAAATTAATTTATGCTTTTTTTTCAGTGCTAGGATTTGAACCCCAGGGACTCTCTACCACTGACCTACATCCCCATCCCTATCCTCTTTTTTTTTTTTTTTTTTTTTTTAATACAGGGTCTCATTATGTTGCCCAGGCTGACCTTAAACTTGTGATCCTCCTTCTTCAGCCTCCTGAGCCTATGCATACATCTATCTGCATTCTCTTATGATCTAGTTTAATATCTTACTAGTTCCCTTATTTATATAAACTAATTTCCTTGGGCTACACTTAAGGCCAAACCTAAGTGTAAATTTGTGAAGGAGACAGAACAGCACAGAGCTTGGTTAATTTCCTTGTATTCTCTGTCTGGCCCACCAGAGGGAACTAATGGTGTAAGTTTTTTTTTTTTTTTTTTTTTTTGGTATTTTATTAGAGACAGGGTCTCACTGAGTTACTAAGTGCCTCGCCATGGCTGAGGCTGGCTTTTAACTCGCAATCCTCCTGCCTCAGCCTCCCAAGTGCTGGGATTACAGGCATGCGCCACCGCGCCCGGCATGGTCTAAGTTCTAAACCCAGCTATTTCTGAAGCTGCATAACTATTTTCAGGCCATTTTTCTGCAGAATGTTGCTTGAATTTTGTAGACATTTCATCTTATATCTTGGAAGAATTTAGAATCTGCTCAGAAAAATTCAGACATAAGAAAGAAAGGCCGGTGCAGTGGCACATGCCTGAAAGGCAGGAGGATTACAAATTCAAGGTTAGCCTGGGCAATTTGGCAAGACCCTCAGCAACTTGGTAAGATCCTGTCTCAAAATAAAAAGGGCTGGAGCCAGGCATGGTGGCACATGCCTGTATTCCCAGCAGCTCAGGGAGGCTGAGGCAGGAGGATTGAAAGTTCAAAACCAGCCTCAGCAATTTAGCAAGGTCCTAAGCAACTCGGTGAGAACTTGCCTCTAAATAAAATATTTTTAAAAAGGGCTCGAGATGTGACTCAGTGATTAATCAACCTGTTGCCAAAAGCTTTATCCTTGTCCCCAATCCCAATTCAATAACAAGGACTAGTGAGCCGGGCGCGGTGGCGCACGCCTGTAATCCCAGCACTTTGGGAGGCTGAGGCAGGAGGATCATGAGTTCAAAGCCAGCCTCAGCAATGGCGAGGCACTTAGCAACTCAGTGAGACCCTGTCTCTAAATAAAATACAAAAAAGGGCTGGGGATGTGGCCCAGTGGTCTAGTGCCCCTGAGTCCAATCCCCGGTACCAAAAAAAAAAAAAAAAAAAAAAAAACAAGGACTAGTAAATTTTGAAAAAAAGGAAAAACATTTATTGCTTGCTAACAAAGGAGAAACACAGGGGACTCCTGCCCCAAAGGCTGTGATTCTCCCCCTCAGCAGGAACAGAGGTGACCCAAAGGGTACATTCCACAGTGTTCTCTATCTGGAGTTGTAATTCACTTGTTAATTTGGGAGACAATCATTTCTGAGGTTTTCTGGTACCATTCCCAAAGTCTGGATTACTTCATTCCTATGGTGGGTGTGTGCTCAGGGACAGATAACTTGGTCTAGGATGCGGAAGAAAGGTAATCCTGTTTCCCCAGAGTTTAGGGAAGGGGAGAGATTAGGGAGAAAGTGGGAGAGAGGAAGAGAAAGAAACATGTCCATTTTAAAAATAAGTTGCAGTAGGCTGAGGATATAGCTCAGTTGGTGGTAGAGTGCTTGCCTCATATGTACAAGGCCCTGGGTTCAATCCTCAGACCACAAAAATAAATAAATTGCAGTGGCAGAGCAGCAAGGGTTATTATATTCAAAGCATAAAATGGTCTGAGAAGCCCGGCGCGGTGGCCCACGCCTGTAATCCCAGCACTTGGGAGGCTGAGGCAGGAGGATCACGAGTTCAAAGCCAGCCTCAGCAATGGCAGGGCACTTAGCAACTCAGTGAGACCCTGTCTCTAATAAATACAAAAAAGGGCTGGGGATGTGGCTCAGTGGTTGAGTGCCCCTGAGTTCAATCCCCAGTGCCAAAATAAACAAATAAAGTGGTCTGCTGTACAAACCCCAGGTTTAATTCCTGGTACCAAAGGGGAAAAAAGGGTGGAGGGCTGGGAATGTATCTCAGTGGTAAATCACCCTGGCTTCAATTCCTAGAAAATAAATATGTAAGAAGTTCAGGTTCTTTTTTTTTTTTTTCTCCTTAACCCCTCAATCCTCTTTGCTTTTCAGTGAATGGCACTACTACCCTTCTCCCAGTAATCTAGGATTTATTGCTTCTCTCCTTACCATTATCACCACATCCATAATCATGTCTGATCAGGTTCTTCTTCATTCCCCCAGTCTCCACCTCTGGTTAAGCTGCTCAAATCTTTTTTTTTTTTTTTTTGGTTTAGTTGTACACAATGCGTTTTATTCAATTCATTTTATTTGTACGTGGTGCTGAGGATCGAACCCGGGTCGCCCACGTGCTAGGCGAGCGCTCTACCGCTGAGCCACAATCCCAGCCCCAAGCTGCTCAAATCTTGAGTGGATTATCACAGTCATAGAGATCTAGCTGTCTGCTTATCCCCCCTTGTCCAATCTCTGCTTACTTCTACCATTAAACGTTTCCAAATCCCAAATCTAAGAATATAATTTCCCTGCTTAAAATGGGAGTTTCCTTGGGCTGGGGATATAGCTCAGTTGGAAGAGTGCTTGCACAAGGCCTTGGGTTCAATCCCCAGCCCCACAAAAAAAAAAAAAAAAAAAAAATTCTGAGTTTCCCCTTGCCTTCATAAATCCCCAATACTTTATAAATCTCCTCAGGACCCCAACAACCTGAAAAAACTCATGTATTGCTACTCCACACAGGTTTCCAGATCACTTATTGTCAGACTTTCCTTAGGCTTTTGAAAAATACATATTTACAGGCTGGGGAATATAACTTAAGTGGAAGCACTTGCCTAGCATGCACAAGGCCCGGACTTTGATTCCCCAGCATTGTAAGAAACAAATTATATATATACACACACACACATATATGCATATGTAAATAATTATATATTATGTATTTCCAGGTTGGCATGGTAGTGCACAACTGTAGTACTGAAGCCAGACTTTTTTAGGCAATTAGTATAGATGGGTAAATCAAGTCAGGTCAGACCAAGAAAGACAATTTTTTAAAAATATTTGTTTATTTGCTTTAGTTGTACACAATGGGTTTATTTGTACGTGGTGCTGAGGATCAAACCTGGGCCGCGCACGTGCTAGGCGAGGGCTCTACTGATGAGTCACAATCCCAGCCCAAGAAAGACAATTTTGAGTGAGTGTGGGGAAGTTGGAGACTTGTTGGCCTGAGGGATTGGAATGTTAATTGCTTCAGAGCCCTTCCTCCACCCTTATCAAAAACCCAGCCCCAACCTTTTGCTTTGAGGTTGTTAATGTGTCCTGGCTGCTCCACCCTGCCCTTCCCCCATCAGCTCACCTTTTGCCCATCCCACCGGCCAAAGGAGAAGAAAGCAGGAGAACAAAGGAAGCCCTGGGACATATAAAAAAGGCAGAACTGCCTGGCACGGTGGCGCATGCCTGTAATCCCAGCACTTGGGTGGCTGAGGCAGGAGGATCACGAGTTCAAAAGCCAGCCTCAGCAATGGTGAGGCACTGAGCAACTCACTGAGACCCTGTCTCTAATAAAATAAAATACAAAAAAGGACTGGGGATGTGGTCCAGTGGTCTAGTGCCCCTGAGTTCAATCCCTGGTACCAAAAAAAAAAAAAAAAAAAAGCAGAACTGCCTCGCTTCTTGGGACACCTGAATACCAGCAATGGCCCCCTTCTCCCTCCCGGGAGAAGTCTATGTTACCCCTTTTAAATAAACCCTGCTTTATATGCTTGCCTCGGCGTGCTTCTCTAATGTTCAAACTTCAACATTTTGGGGAACAGGACTCATCACCGGTAAACTGCAGTATCAGTACCACTTGGGAGGTTGAACCCAGGAGTTCAAGGATAGCCTAGGCATCGTGGCCAGACCTAGTCTCAAAAATATAAAAAACAGAAACAAAAATACATATTTGCAGGCTCCAGTCAAGAGTTGCTGATACTACTGGAATGAAATAGGGCCAAGGAAATCTGATTTTGTAAAGTTCCCTAGGAGCATTCAATCAGTCAGGTTTAAAAACCAGGGATTCTGGACTGGGGATGTAGCTGAGTGTAGAGCATTTGCCTAGCATACATTCAGAAGGCACTGGGTTCAATCCCCCAGCACCACTGGGGAAAAAAAAAAAAAAAGAATCAAAGAACCAGGGACCCAGTACTAGTTGCAGTGACCCATTACTGTATCCCAGAGACTGAGTCAGGAAGATTTCAAGTTTGAGGTCAGCCTCAGCAACTTATCAAGACCCTGTCTCAAAATTTAAAAATAAATAAATAGGGCTATGGATGTAGCTCCGTGGTACAATACCTCACATACAATACAAAACAACCATGCAGGGATTCATTGAAGGGCAAGAACCACACCGGGACCGCCTTGTAGAAAAGCGGGGGGTTATTAAGGGAAGGGGAGAAAGGGGGAAGGGGGAAAGGGGGACAGGGAAGGGGAGAGCTGGTGAGAAGATGACGGTGAAAAAAGAGAGAGTTCTGGACAAGCCGGGGCTTAAGTACAGAGGGGTGGGAGCGTGACTTGTATGGCCCGGATTGGCTCAGAAAGGGAGAGCCCGCCCTTGGTTGAATTCCCGTGAGAGGCGAGTATTCCCAGGATCAGGAAGGGTGGGGACTCGGAGCCCGCCAAAGGTGAATTCTCGGGAGAGTTGGGCACTTCCGGGAAGGCGCCTGGGGGTATGGCCTGCCAGCCTGAATCTTATCCAACATTCATTACATGGAGATTTCTATAGTTCTCTGTCTTCACAGGAGGCTCCTTCAACCCTGAAAGGGGCTTCTCCACCAGGAATTTGAACCCAGGGACACTTAACCACCAAGCCACATCCCAGCCCTTTATTATTATTATTATTATTGAAACAGGGCCTCACTAAATTGCTTAGGGCCTTGCTAAATTGCTGGGCTGGCCTTGAATTTGCCATCCTCCTGCCTCAGCCTCCTGAGTTGCTGTGATTATAGGTGTGCCCAACCATGCCCTGCTCCACCCTCTTTTTTTAATCTTTTAAAAAAATGTTTATTTTTTAGTTTTAGGTGGACATAATATCTTTATTTTATTTAATAGAAAGGGTAAATGACTGAAAGTTTATAAGCATTAAAGTTAAAGCCCAGTGCTCTTTTTTTTATTTTTTTATTTTTATAATTTTTAATATGTACAACTCATAGTGCATATATTTAGTATCTTTTTACATACAACTGTTTGTATACAAAGTATATTCGTACAATTCAGGTCTTCAATCATGCATTAAGGAAAATGATATCCGTCTCATTCAACCACCTTTTTTTTTTCTCCCCCTCCCTCCCCTCTTGCTCCCGCCCAGTGCTCTTAATTTAAGATTGGTGAGATTAATTTACTAGATGTTTAAGATCATGACTTTAAGTTAAATTAAAAGGGCCAAGAAAACCATTTGGCTCTTGCCCTCAGAGTCAGTCTGAATCCAGGGAACAGGGAACTTCTCTAAAGAGCTTTGCAACTCTGGGCCACATAACTTCCTGAACAGGGAGGTTATGAGACATCAGGAGAAGAGAAAGCGAATCAGTGCCCTTGTCATGAAGAGGAGGGTCCAGGAAGAGGGAGACATCCCTGGTGCTTCCAAGGGAAGCCACAAGGTCAAGCCAGACCTGAATCCATCCTTGTGGAAGTCACTAGCACAATGGAAAAGCTGCTCTCAAGTTCCCCTAAGAGTGACTCCTGTGGAAACTTAGCTGACACTTAGCAATAGATAAAAGCAAAAGTCAGTTTGACCTACTTCATCTTAAACACCTACCAAAACAGTTGAAACCGAAACACAACCATTCCTGGGCATTTAAGAAATAATAGTAGGGCTGGGGTTATGGCTCAACGGCAGAGCGCTTGCCTCACATGTGCGCGGCCCAGGGTTCGATCCTCAGCACCACGTAAACATAAATGCATTGCATTGTGTACAACTAAAGTAAATAAATAAATATTTTTTTTAAAAAGAAATAATAGTAACTTAAGATATACACTTGTATTAGCCCCAAGAATTGGTAAAACTGGAGGCTACAAAAGAGATTCTTAGGCAGGAATGCCTGATAACTATAAAAAGAAACAGTTTAACTATTAAGTGACTGCCAAGTCAAAAGATTTTAGTCCGTTTAAGAACTACAGATCAGCCGGGCGTGGTGGCGCACGCCTGTAATCCCCGCACTTTGGGAGGCTGAGGCAGGAGGATCGCGAGTTCAAAGCCAGCCTCAGCAATGGCGAGGCACTTAGCAACTCAGTGAGACCCTGTCTCTAAATAAAATACAAAAAAGGGCTGGGGATGTGACCCAGTGGACGAGTGCCCCTGAGTTCAATCCCCGGTACCACAAAAAAAAAAAAAAAAAAAAAAAAAAAAAAAAGAACTACAGATCTTCTTAACCTACACAGGTAGGCTTAATATTCACTAGTATGATTATCTAGCCCTAAGTAACACAAATAAAGGGTTCTCTACTATAGAACATACCAGTAGAAAGAATTTATGAGATCAGATGACACTAATTAGCTTAACTACATCTTATGGGAATAGACATCTGTAACATTAAAAGTTAAATGTCGTGTTTATGTTCCTGATAATTCTGGGGATGTTAAAGTTTTACTTTCCCAAATGAAGGCCTTGTCCACTCTGGCCTTATTATGGGAACAACTTCTCTGCCATTGCACCTCCTGGTGAGAAATTATCATCTTCATGGTATACATGGACATGTTCCAGATGCTGCAACCTTTATTCAGTACTCATGCTTTTTGTTTCTGTCATAGAAGCTCCCATCCCTGATGACTTTACATCCAGGCTTCAATCTGACCTGACTTCTAAAAAGGGAACTCCAAACTACTTGCCCCCATCTCGTTGCCCCCACTCAGCTCGAAGAAGCCAGATCCGGTCATTGTCCCATTCCCTTACAGTAGTAAGGAGTTCCTAAAATTAGAAGGGAAAAGAAGCCAGAATCTCATAGGCAGTCAGCATGTATAGGTAAATAAAGTGAGGTTGAAAGTCAATTTGAGTGAGCCAATTTTGGGAATTTGGGAGACTGTCCCCTGAGGGATTGAAATGTTAATTCTCTCAGAGCCCCTCTTCCACCCTTATCAACAACCTGCCCCAACCTGTTGCCAAGGTAACCTGTTCCAGGCATTGCCCCATACAAGGAGCTATACAGTTTTTAATTCATATGCCCTGGGATGCACCATCTTGCCCTTCCCCCCCTCTAGCCCATCTGCTTCCCACCTTTTGGCCATCCCACTGGGCTTGGTCACAGTACAGGCCTGGTCTCAGTATGCAGGAAGGAGATACCTGCCTCGCTTCTTGGGATATAAGATACCAGCAAAGGCCCCCTTCTCCCTACCAGGAGAAGTCTATATTACCCCTTTTAGATAGACCCTGCTTTATATGCTTGCCTCAGCATGCTTCTCTAGTGTTCAAACTTCAACATTCAGGGGAGCAGAACTTGTCATCGACAAAGATTAAACAATTACAAGAACAGTTAGAAAGGGAAAATTACAACTAGCACAACAATCCCATTGGGACATGTTCACAAAACCCCTTCATCATCTAGGCTTTCCCAATATTGGGACCTCTAGTTGGAGTTCTCCTATTCTGTGCCTTTCTTCCCTGTATTATAAAATTCCTACAGGGACAACTAAGTAAAATCTCTAGCCAAACTTTTAACCAGCTTCTCCTCACGATTATCAACTTTATAACCACAGATGACTTCTCATCACTTCAGGATGAATTTGCCAGATTCTACACCCTAGATGACTCTTGGCCAGCTTGCTCCGAAAGGCCCTTAACCTGCCACCCTATGCTCATTATGATGCGCCTCGCACTCTCCATTGGCCTCTTTACCATGAGTCCCACCTGGTGGAACACAGGCCTATGGACAATAATCCATCTCACCTTCTTTCCCTATGTTGCTTCCATAATAGTGTTACCGGTAAACTCGCAAGGCCTACAATACACTCTTTGAGAGGATAGCTGGCTGACTCCCTCAGTGACTTCCTGCAGAAGTTTGGTTTGACACTCTCACCGATCTCTGACTTCAAGGAAGCTTCATCCATCTCATACCTGCAGAGATTCATCTTTTCTGCGCCTACCTCCTGGGAATTTTTCCACCCTCAAGCCTGATTTGCCTGTTTTGTATGCCCACATCTCCCCCACCTCATAACACCCCACACTGGCCCCTTTCAGCTCCGAAGCAGACAGATCAAAACACGACACCCCACTTCCTAAGAAAACAAAAATGGGGGAATGTTAGATAAAATTGGGCCATCAGGTCATACACCCATGTGCCTTCCCAGAAGTGCCCATCTCTCGCGAGATTCCACCTTTGGCGGGCTTCGAGTCCCCACCCTTCCTGATCCTGGGAATACTCGCCTCTCAGGGCGAGCTCTCCCTTTCTGAGCCAATCCCGCCCATACAAGTCACGCTTCCGCCCCTCGGTACTTAAGCCCCTGCCAGCCCAGAAGCGCTCTTTTTTTCACCACCATCTTCTCACCAGCTCTCCCCTCTCCCTGTCCTTCTTTTTCCCCTTTCCTGTTCCCCCTCTCCCTTCTTCCCGTTGCTCCTACCCCCTTTCTCCCCTTCCCTTAATAAACCCCTCTTTTCTACAAAGCGGTCTCGGTGTGGTTTTTGCGCTTTCAATGCTGAGGATGGAACCCAGTGCTTCATGCATTCTAGGCAATCACTCTACCACTGACCACAAACCCAGCCCTATTTTTTGTTTGTTTGTTTGTTTTTTGTGGTTTTTGGGGAGTGAACCCAGGACCTTGTGCATGCAAGGCAAGCACTCTACCAACTGAGCTATATCCCCAGCCCCCAGCCCTTAGCCCTCTTTTTTTAATCTTAAGGATTACTATTACTTCCTTCAAACATCTTCTCCTCCAGGAAGCTGCTTTTGATACCCCTTTCCAGTGCAAATCATCTTGATCTCTTATCTCCTCACTCATCTACAAACTACTGTCCTGTCGGGACCTTACACTGTCTGCCAAGGGGATGGAAAAGCTCTGGCTTTCTGGCTGCTTGCCACATTACCATGCCCTGTTACAGGACCTAGGCTAAGCAGGGGGCATGGCTGTGAGAACTGAAACCACCCCAAGGATAGGCCAATGGCATCCACCCATGCTCCTTATGTGTCCCTATGATCTTTCTGCTGATTGGCCCATGTCCTCTATAAGACCATCCAACTTCCTCAATGAACCAAGTTCCTGCACTGACCGACTGCACTCCCCGGTATGTTCCTGTGTCCTTTGAGGGCGGGGGAGGGAATATCGGCGGCCTTCGCTTTCCCAATCTAGTCTCATCGTTGAGGTAGGCCCCTCTGGCCTCTTTTGCTAGACAGAAGAGGTCCATCCTGGGTACGGGGGGGGGGCGGCTAAAGACCTCAACCCCCTATAACTTCACAACACTGTCCTTTATCTTTGCAACAAGTGTCCAGCATAATAACCCATAATGAGTGCTTGTTTGATGGATAAAGATGCAGTTTGCTGTGTTAGCAGGATCTCACTCCTTTAGAGGATCGTTTTTGTTGTTGTTGGTGGTGGTGGTGGTGGTGGGGTTTTTTTTGTTTGTTTGTTTTTGTTTTTTGTTGGTACCAGGGATTGAACTCTAGGCACTCAACCACTGGGCCACATCCCTAGCCCTTTTTTGTATTTTATTAGAGACAGGGTCTCACTGAGTTGCTAAGTGCCTCACCATTGCTGAGGCTGCCTTTGAACTCATGATCCTCCTGCCTCAGCCTCCTAAGTGCTGGGATTACAGGCATGTGCCACCATGCCTGGCTTAGAGGATTGTTACTATTGCCAAAGTTTTTCTTTCTCTTTCCTATTATCCTCAATTAAGGGTCCCCCTCTGACCTTTTATAGATTGGGTGGTCCTCTAAATGTTTCCTTTCTTCCTCTCTGCTAATCTCCAACCTCCCCATTCATTCTCTGCCCCCCCCCATCCATTTTTATAGTCTGTTTTAGTCAGCTTTTTTACTGTTGTGCCTAAAGGATCTGAAGAGGAGGAAAGGTTTATTTGAGGGCTTATGGTTTCAGAGGTTTTAGTCCATAGAATGCTGGTTCCATTCCTCAGGGCTCTAGGTGAACATGAACATCATGGCAAGGAGAGGGTGGCAGAGGGAAGCAGCTCACATCATGGTGATCAGGAAGCATCACCATGAGAGGGAGAGTCCTCTTGCCAGAAAACAAATATATGCCCAAAGCTAGTCCCCAATTCCCACCTCCTTCAGCCACACCATACTACTTCAGTTACCACTCAGTTAATCCCTATTAGAGGATTAAATCACTGATTGGGTTAAGACTCTTTCAACCCAATAATTTCTCCTCTGAACCTTCTTGCACTTTCTCACATGTGAGCTTTTGGGGGACACCTCACATCCAAATGATAATATAGTCCTAGGTTAGCTTCTATCTCCTCTGAAACATTCCTTAACCACCTCAGTCAGAAATGATCCTCTAAACACAATGCAACTCATTTGGTAAATGTCATATGGTTGTTTCTACATAATGTAAGGTGTACTTAAACAGGCATAATGGCACAAGCTTATAATCCAAGCTACTTGAGAGGCTGAGGCAGGAGTATGCAAATTCAAGGTTAACATGAACAATTTAGCAAAATCTTGTCTCAGAGTAAAAAAATAAAAAGACCTGGGGATATAGCTCAGTAATAAAGCATAGCTCAATCCCCAGCACACACACACACACACACACACACACACACACACACACACACACACACAATACATACATATATATGTATGTGTGTGTATATATATATATATGCAAGTATATATATATGCATGTGTATACATATGTAAGTGTATATGTATATATATAGGTATATATGTACACACATGTGTGTGTACATGTTGGAGACATTCATTTCATTCTCAATATATAGTTCATGGCCCTCCTGTTCTAACCTCCCCTGTCCTGGAGGCTGAGGCAAGAGGATCACTATTTTGAGACCAGCCTCATCAATTTAGTGAGAAACTGTCTCAAAAATAAAAAGGACTGAGAATGTAGCTCAGTGGTAGAGTGTCCCTGGATTTAATTCCCACTACTGAAAAAAAAATTAACCTCCACCCATATCACTGATACAACCAGTGACAAGTTCTGCTCCCTCACATGTTGAAGTATAACATTAGGGAAGCACACTGAAGCAAGCATTTAAAGCAAAGTTTATTTAAAAAAGGGTAACATAGACCTTTCTCCTGTGAGGGAGAAGGTGGCCATAGCTGGTATCCTGGTATCCCAAGAAGTGATTGCGTTGTGCCTTTTTATATGTTCTAGGCTTCCTTTTTTATTTTCTTTTTTTTGGTACTGGGGATTGAACTCAGGGGCACTCAACCACTGGGCCACATCCCCAGCCCTTTTTTAATTTTATTAGAGGCAGGGTCTCACTGAGTTGCTAAGTGCTTCGCCATTGCTGAGGCTGGCTTTGAACTCAACGATCCTCCTGCCTCAGCCTCCCAAGTGCTGGGATAACAGGTGTGCACCACCATGCCCGGCTTAGGCTTCCTTTTTTCTCCTGCTCTCTTCCTATTATTTCTATCTCTCCTACTTACTTGACTAGGCCCAGGAGATGCTCAGTTGGATGGCCCAAAGGTGAGAAGCAGATGGGTTGGAGGGGCCAACATGGAATGATCTTTGCAGGAAAGGGGCATAATTAACAACTTTTATAACTCCCCGAAGGGCAGGACAATCCATGGGACAAGTTTCCTCAGCAACAGTTTGGAGCAGGGCAGGTTACCTAGATAAGGGTGGAGGAAGGGCTCTGTAGGCATTTCAATTCCTCAGGGGTCAGTCTCCAACTTCCCAGATTTAAATTGGCCTTCTTGATCTGACCTGATTTAGCTATCTATACTGACTGCCTGTCTAATCTGGCTTCATCATCATACTCTGGGACTGCAACACTCATGACTTCCTATTGATTTGATGATATCAAATTCAATGACTGCAATACCATGTAATATCTACCACCAGGATAGAGGATAGAGCTCATCATAACCTGTAATTTCTTTACCTCTCAAGATACAAACTGAAATTTCCCTCTCACTGCAGCCTCCTATTCTTGCATCTCTCAGTTGATCCCACCAAATCTTAGCTTCATTTGTCTAATGACCTCCAGGTTTTTTGACTCTTTCTATTCTCCTAGTTCATTAGTCTCATTCTGTATTTCTTAAAGAGCCTATACACATAATCAACTTTTTTAACAAGTTGGCAAACCAATCTGTATTTCGTCATTGTCCTCCCTCCACGTTTTTTTTTTTTTTTTTTTTTTTTTTTTTGTACTGGTGATTGAATCCAGAGGTGTTTTATCAATGAGCCACAACCCCGGCTTTTTCTTTCTCTTTTTGAATTTACTTTCCCCCCCCACTTTTTTTTTTTTTTTTTTTTTTTTTTTGGTACCAGGGATTGAACTCAGGGGCACTCGTGTTGTACCTAGTTTTCAGGAAAAAAGTCTCACAAGCCACTCACATAATAGCCAATGAAGCCTTTATTCTGGCCAGGGCCACCAACTACATCCAGCACAAAGCTGGATAGTAGAAAATGGCACCTGCTCATAGCAAGGGTAGGGTTTATAAAGCACAGGGTTAATACACCCTCAGGCCCTCAGGTGGAGACTGTTTAATGGGCCATCAAGGGTGGGTTAATGGGCCATTGGTTGGAGACAGTTTAAGTCCAGTCTTTGCTTATAACATTCCCCACTGGTCTTAATCTGCCATCCCCATGTTTGGTTGAGAAACCAGCAGGCATAATTGACGAGCCTGAATGCCGGCACTGGGGACTCCCCTGATTACAGGCAGGAAGACTGGTGATATTGAAAGTCCTAAAGCTCCTCCTGGGAGGGGAAATTTCTGGAACAGGCCACCCTGGCAACAGGTTGGGACAGGGGCAGCATCTCCACAGGGTGGAGATGAAGGAGCCCCAATTAGGAAGGGCTATTGCGGCTAGCTGGAAGCCATAAGTTCCACCTGATAATAAGTATGTATGTGAGGCACCTGCAAAGCTAAAGGTATATAACCGGGTGAAAGCAGTCGGAGTCAAGAGAAGAATGAATTCATTCAGTCAGTCGTGAAGTCGCTCGGTCGGTCAGAAGAAGAGTTCGGGTCGGGAGAAGAAGAAAAGAGAGCGGCCAGAACGTAGTCAGAAGAAGAAATAAGAGTCAGAGCGGTTAAGAGTTCGGACAGGGGCTGGGACTGTGGCTCAGCGGTAGAGCGCTCGCCTAGCGCGT
Source organism: Tamias sibiricus (assembly GCA_025594165.1). NCBI lineage: Eukaryota > Metazoa > Chordata > Mammalia > Rodentia > Sciuridae > Tamias > Tamias sibiricus. The sequence goes on along the minus strand of CM046658.1, from coordinate 113,923,905 downwards.
GGGCGACCCGGGTTCAATCTCCAGCACCACGTACAAATAAAACACATTGAGTAAAACGCATTGTGTACAACTAAAGCAAATAAATAAAAATATTAAAAAAAAAAAAAAAAAGAGTTCGGACAGAAGAGAAACCAGATAGAAGAAGTAATTGCTGGTCAGAGTCAGGCCGAGGCTGCCGAAGAAGAAGAAAAAAGCTCTAAGAAGAAGAAGAAAAAGCTCTCTCTAATCTTTCTCCCTAAAGAAGAAAAATCTTTCTTTCTCTCTCTAAGCTCTCTCTAAGAAAGTAGAAGTAAAAGTAGTAGTATCTTTACTCTGCCTCCTTGTTTTTCTCCCGCGGCGGTTTGTGGCTGTAAGTCAGGCAGCTTACATGGAGGAAGGGCCCCGAGGGAATCAACACTCCAATTTTCCAGTGGACACTTTCCCAACAGTCTTCAACTTCCCCAGACTCACTCAAAATTGGCTTTCAACCTGATTTGATTTACCTCTCAATACCAACTGTCTATGAGATTCTGGCTTCATTTCCCTTCTAATTTTAGGAACTCCTTACTACTGTAAGGGCACGGGACGATGACCGAATCTGGCTTCTTTGAGCTGAACAGGGGCAATGAGATGGGGGCAAGTAGTTTGGAGTTCCTTTATCAGAAGTCAGGTCAGATTGAAGCCTGGGAAAGAACAGGTTGTCATCAGGGACTAGCGCTTCTATGAGAGAAACAAAACACATGAGTACTGAATAAATGTTGCAGCACCTGGAACATGTCAATGTATACCATGAAGATGATAATTTCTCACCAGGAGGTGTGAGGGCTGAGAAGTTGTCCCCATAATAAGGTTAGACTGGACATGGCCTTTATTTGGGAACATAAATCTTTAACATGCACAGAGTTATCAGGAATGTAAACACAACATTTAACTTTTAATCTTACAGATCAGATGTCTATCCTGATAAGATGGTAGGCAAGCTACTTAATGCCATCTGATCCTATAAAATCTTTCTACTGGCACGACCTCTGTGTCCAGTAGAGAACCCTTTATTTCTGTTACTTTGGGCTAGATAATCATACTACTGAATATTAAGCCTACCTGTGTAGGTTAGGAAGATCTGTAGGCCTTAAACTCACTAAAATCTTTTGACTTGGCAGTCACTTAATAGTTAAACTGTTTCTTTTTATAGTTATCAGGCACTCCTGCCTATGGATCTCTTTTGTAGCCTCCAGTCTTACCAATTCTTGGGGCTAATACAAGTGTGTATCTTAAGTTGCATTTAACTATTATTTCTTAAATGCCCAGGAATGGTTGTGTTTTGGTTTCAACTGTTTTTGCTAGGTGTTTAAGATGAAGCAGGTCAAACTGACTTTTGCTTTTATCTATTGCTAAGAGTCAGCTGATTTCTAATGGGAATAACTCTCAGGGAAACTTAAGAGCAGCTTTTCTGCTCTGCTCAGTGCCTTTTGAGCTCAGATGGGTCCAGGTCTTGCTTGACCTTGTGGCTTCCCTTGGAAGCACCAGGAATGTCTCTCCCTTTTCTAGGGACCCTCCTTTTAGCAAGTGTACTGATTGGCTTTCTCTTTTCCAGATGTCTCATAGTCTCCCTGCTCAGGAGGCTGGTGGCCCAGAGTTGCAAAGCTTTTCAGAGAAGTTCCCTGTTCCCTGGACTCAGACTGACTCTGAGGGCCAGAGCCAAACATTGGCTTCCTTGGCTCCTTTTTTTTTTTTTTTTTTTTTTGTGGTACCAGGGACTGAACTCAGGGGCACTCGACCACTGGGCCACATCCCTGGCCCTTTTTTTTTTTGTATTTTTATTTAGAGACAGGGTCTCACTGAGTTGCTAAGTGCCTCGCCATTGCTGAGGCTGGCTTTGAACTCGTGATCCTCCTGCCTCAGCCTCCCAAGTGCTGGGATTACAGGCGTGCGCCACCGCGCCCAGCTCCTTGGCTCCTTTTAATTTAACTTAAAGTCTTTTTTTAAAAAGTATTTATTTATTTGCTTTAGTTGTACACAATGCATTGCATTTACACAATGCAATGCATTTATGTTTATGTGGTACTGAGGATCGAACCAGGGCCGCACAAGTGCTAGGGGAGCACTCTACCACTGAGCCACAACCCCAGCCCCTAAAGTCTTGATCTTAAACATATAGCAAGTCAGTCTCACCAGTCTTAAATTAAGAGCACTGGGCTTTACTTTAATGCCTATAACCTTACTGTCATTTACCCTTTCCATTAATTGGGGTTTGTACCATCCTAGGTGATTGCTTATTATCTTAAATTAACCCAGGTTGTGTTCTTGAAGCAATAGCTCTGCAAAACATTAACAGGCAACTTTTAGACGGTTTACAAGGAAAATACAAAATAAAATTAACAAGAGTAAAAACACATTTACTTTGTATAATAACCATCTTGAATTTTGACTGAGTTATATACTACAACCCCTATTTCTTAACAAGAATCATTCTTTTGACCATAACCGTAAACAAATTGAAGTTTGGCCTGCCCTGGAGCCATTCTGGCATGCAGTAAACATGGAAGGAAGAGCCTTATTTTAGGCAAGGTGAAGCTCTTTATGAACCTTAGGTCAGGTGTTTTAGTTCTGAAGCTGATCTCTGCTTTACAATATTAACCTTTATACAGATTAGGCTCTCATGAACTTAAAAAAATACATTTAAATTGTACCCCAGTGTAAAAAGTATTGACAACAGGTCTAATTGTAGAATACCTTTTAAATAAATAAATAAATCTCTAATGTATTATCTTTATAAGCCTAAAATTACCATACAATTCTAGTTTGGAAACACCAACTTGATATAATGCTCTTTTAGAGCTTTCACCTCAAGGCTTGTATACCTGAAAGATATGAACACATTTAATATACAAAAAAGATTATTAATCCACCATAATTACATTGATGTTTTTAAATTAATCAAGTTTAGCTCTTATAGAAATAACATTATAATAGTTCAAAATAATAGTTGTCATTCAGGGCTGGAGTTGTGGCTCAATGGCAGAGCGCTTGCCTCACACGTGCGGGGCCCGGGTTCGATCCTCAGCACCACATAAACATAAATGCATTGCATTGTGTACAACTAAAGTAAATAAATAAATATTTAAACAAAAAAAAATAGTTGTCATTCAACCACAGCTGTATAATTCTTAATTTCTTTCAGATTACTTACTCAAAAAACCAAAACTTAATCCTTGTCCTCTTACCACATAAACCTTGGTTTATATCAGTACACTAACATTTGACCTTAGGAAAAAACCTTAAAATAGCTTTTCCTGATTGTTTTATATACTTAGTTAACCAACTTTCACAAAGCTTTTACATCACTAAAGTGACTATATCTACAACTTTCTAATTTCTTTCTCCCATCTGTTAACCCCTTTTGTTGTTCACAATTTCAAACAATCTTTGTAATAATATGAATCTAGGCAAACTTTTTTATCTCAATAAAAAATATTGTTATTTACAGTACTCCCAACAGAAATAGCTGAAACCTTTGAGCCCCTGCATACACAGAAATCTTTTCTAAACCTTTATACAGAATCACACATATCTGTTAACCACTTCACGAGAACACAATGTTCAAGTATATAGAATTATACCTGTTGGAACTTCAAACTTTTCCAGTGATGACAAAGCAACCTTAAAACCTTTTTTCTCTTCTTTCATTTACTAATTTATGAAAACAATCAATAATGTTACCCAATGGGATTCAAGGAGTTAAGAGTACTTGATGGTTAGCATTTTAACCTTGAAAATTAATCAGATGTCTAACAAACAAAGTTACTCACAAATTCACTTTTCTTACATTTACACCAGAGAAGACACACAATGAAAAGGCAGAAAAACCATAGAACACAGAACAAGACACAAGGGAACAAGACCCAGGCGCCAAACCAACCAGGAAGCAGTGCAACGACTTGCTAATTATCTGGACAGGAGTGCGTATGTGCCTCGTCAGGCACCTCTCTGTCCCCAGTAGGAATTCCCAACCAGACCAGTACCAGAGGACAGTGCGACATTTTGCTACTGCCCCGGACAGGAGTGTATGTACCTAGCCAGGCACCTCACTGTCCCCAGAAGAGATCTCAAAACCAGATACCAGATGTTATGGGGCGCCACTTACCTGTGGAGGTTTTCTCCACTGGATGCTTTCTAATTCTTTTGATGCAGCAGTTCACTCCAGTAATCCGAAGGACCGAAGGCAATCCCAGGGCCTTGGAATGTCTCAAGGTGTGCACCCCCTGGGCAGCACTCCGTTCTGGAGTCCCAGAGCAAAGGTCCAGCTTCAGAATTTGTGGTGGTAAAGAAAAGACCACCAACTCTAATTTTAAATCAAATTAAAGCAAACTTATATCGTGTACCAAAATATCAGACTGAACAGCACTAGCCATTCCTTCCTTGCTGAAGAGAAGTTCTAGGACCAAGGGATATTAGACAACATTTTACTAGTTTTTGACTGCCTAGAGAGACTTGTGAGTTAAGTTTCATCTTAAAGGCACCTTTATTTTACCCAATTTAAATTGAACCTTTTAAATCATGTGAATGAAAGGTATTTGGACCCATTTTTAAAATTTTCATGAGCGCTTATTTTCTATTTGCCAATCTTGATATCACGTACATGACATCTGGACATACGTACATATAGACATAAACACAGAACATAACTGTGCACACTTAACACAATAGCAAAGGCCTTGTAGCTTTTTGCACTCCATTGCAATGTTACAGATGTTTAAAAACTCCATAAAAAATAGAACTGATCAAAACAACATTAACCTAGGTGCATAAGATCAAAATCATGAGCTCAAAAAATACATTTTGGATCTCAAGAAAAAGCAAGAGTCTTAGAAAAATGACAGGCTGGTAATGCAAGTTCAGGTAAAAAGGCATTTTAACTTTTTATTTTTTTTCCTTTTTTACTGGGGCTTAAGCTTGCTTCCCCATTTGTATTTCCTGGCTGAGGTCTGGAAGGGTGGGCAACTATAATTGTGAGCAGATACCTTATGCCTAAGGCACTTTTTTCTAATCTCTGGCTCCTAGAGTTATACTGCTTTCTAGGGGGACCATTCAGTCAATTTCCCGTGGTGGCCAGTAAAACTTTTGCCAACTTTCAGGTTTGCCTTTCCTGAGGGGTGGTCGCGGTTGTTGTACTGTTGTACGGTTGTTGTTGGGCAATTTCCACCAATTCAGACAATACCTTTCCCTCAAACCCTTCTAATTTCTGCAACTTCTTCCTTATATCTGGGGCCAACTGAGTTACAAAAGCTAAAACCAATCTAGAGCCTCCTTACCTCCATCACTGTTGGGGTCCCAGTTCAGGTGAGAAGAAGGAAAGACCCTGTTGATCCGAACAGGGTCATCTGTAGGCAGGCTGTTCGGTCCAAGGATGGACCGCTGGGCTTGGGCTTCCCGCCAGATCCGCTCGTGCTCTTCAGATGGGAAAAGTGTTTGGAGGAGTTGGCCTGGGTGGGCCTTGCAGAGCTCCACTGCTGTGCTGCATTCGCTACTCTCCCCCCTGCCCTGCTGGCTCAGGCGCCAGGCTGGTGGCAGAGGGAGGGAGGGAGGTAAAAATGAAACTGACGAGAATGCTAGCACACAAAGATCAGCCACACAAGAAATAAACAGACACAAGTTTTAGCGGAATTTGCAGGAAGGGACCGAGGCTCGAACTGTCGTATAGGAAAAGGAAAGGGGTTTATTGAATTACCAAAGAAACACGTGGAGGGGATGAGGACAAACCACGGGGAACGGACGGGAGCGGAGAGCAGGAGCAGGGAGCGGCAGGAACCAGGGGAGAGCAGGAACAAAAAGGGCCGATTTCAGTCCGGGGCTGGCTTAAATAGAGTAGGGGTCATAAAACCCCCTTGGAGTGAGTCCTTGTCCTATAGGCCAGCAGAGGTCATGGGGGGGAGGTAGTGGTAGTGGACAAGGGACTTGCTGGTCAGGTTTTGGTCACGCTGAGGATCTCGGGAGCCGTAGTTTTTCACAAGGCACCTGGAAAGGTGTGGCCTTCTGCCTGGGAGGCGCGGCCTTCTGCCTAGAACCAACATTCCCCCCTTTTTGATTTCTTAGGAAGTGGGGCATTGTGTTTCGATCTGGCTGCTTCGGAGCTGAAATGGGGCGACGTGGGGTAGTTTTGGGGGGGGGTGGAGGAATGTAGGCAGGCAGGTCAGGCTTGAGGGTTAAAAAAATTCCCAGGAGGCAGGCACCATAAAGATGGATCTCTGCAGGAGTGAATTGGATGAAGGTTCCTTGAAGCCATAAATCGGTGAGGGTGTCAAACCAGGCTTCTGCAGAGGTCACCGGGGGAGTCAGCCGGAGAGCATGTAGAAATTGTGGGTCTTGCGAGTTTGCAGGTAACACTATTATGGAAGCAACAAAGGGAAAGAAGGTGAGATGGATTATTTTCCATAGGCCTGTGTTCCACCAGGTGGGACTTACGGTGAAGAGGCCAATGGAGGGTGCGAAGCACATCATAATGAGCGTCTGGTGGCAGCATAAGGGCAGGACTCAGCAGGGGTCTCTGGTTGAAAAGTCATTCGTTGGTTTTTTAACAGTTGATAGTCCCTGGGAAAAACTGGTTAAAGGTTCAAAACGAGAAAAACAGAAAAGATTATTTTGAGATGGTATTGGGGACACGAGAGAAACGAATTTTCAAGGGATCAGTGGGACTGGGAGAGCAAGTATATTGAGGCGGTTGTTTGTCATCTTTTTGTGGACCTTCAGTTGGTTGAGCAGCTGGTTTTAGTCTAGAAATATGAATCCAAGAAGTTAAATTTCCTGAGGTTTCACGAAGCTTAGCAGCCGTGGGTGTGCACAGCACAACCTGGAAAGGGCCTGTCCACTTCGGGGCAAGGGAGGTTGCTCCTGTGTCCTTGGGAGGGGAGAAATATACCCAACAACCGGGTGTCAATGGAAATGAAGTAGTGAGTCTATTCGGGTCAGGCAGAATGAAATCTTGGCACTTCCATAACTGATGTCTAATGAAGGACAAGATGGGAAGAGAAAGATCTTTGGGTAGGGGTCTCTGAGTTGGGGAAACTCCGGGTGGAAGGGCTGGTCGCCCAAACATAACCTCAAAAGGGGATAGTAAGGAGGGCTTTTTTGGAAGGACTCTGAGCCTAAAGAGGGCAAGAGGGAGTAACTTGACCCAGTCTAAGTGAAGTTCTAGGGAGAGTTTAGTCAGGACATCCTTAAGAGTCCTATTAGTCCTCTCTACCTTCCCTGAGGACTTGGGGTGATATGGGATGTGAAAATGCCAAGGGATATTAAGGGAAGTAGAAACACTCTGGGTAACCTGGGAAACAAATTCAGGCCCGTTGTCAGACTGGATGGACGTGGGCAATCCGAAATGGGGAAGGATTTCTGAGACTAGAATGGAGGCTACTGTGGAGGCCCTTTTATTGGAAGTAGGGAAGGCCTCCACCCATCCGGAGAAGGTGTCTACCAAAACCAGGAGATATTTGTGCCTCCGGGCAACTGGCATGTTGGTGAAGTCTATCTGCCAATCAGCTCCTGGAAGCTGGCCTCGAGCTTGGTGAGAGGGAAATGTCCCTGGTTTAAGGGGAGTATATGGGTTGGTGCGCTGACATGCAGTGCACGCTGAGGTGAGCTGATGGAGAAACTGTGTGTCTTCCGGAGTCAGGGTGAGGAAGGAGGTAGCGAAAGTCTTGAGGGCCTGAGGGTTAGGATGGAAAAGGGAATGGAGATAGGAGAGGATTGATTGTGTGGAAGGGGATGTGGGGGTCTGGGTAGTAGGTAGGACCGGAGCCAGAAGAGAAGGAGAAGATAGTGCTGCCTCCCTTGCTGCCCTGTCGGCCTTCGTGTTTCCCTGAACTATGGGAGAGTCTCCACTTTGATGTGAAGGACAATGGGAAATCCCTATTAGCTTGGGCAGGAGAGAGACTTGCAAAAGTTTTGATATTAATTTAGAATTAGTAACTGCAAAACCTTTTGTGGTCAGCAGCCCTCGCTCTTTCCATACTGCTGAATGGGAAAGCAAAATATGGTAGACATATTTTGAGTCTGTGTAAAGGGTGAGGTTTTGATCAGCAGCTAATTCGAAGGCACGAATGACAGCTATTAATTCAGCCCGTTGGTTTGTGGTGTTGGGGGGTAGGGATGCTGCCTCAATAACCTCTGATAGGGAAACAATAGCGTATCCAGCAAAACGTTGCCCATCCCTAAAGAAAGAGCTGCCATCTGTGAACCAAATTAAGGAAGGATCAGGAAGTGGTCCCTCTTTAATATGGGAGGGATGGGGGATTAAAGCCTCGAGTGTCTCTATACAATCATGTTCTGGGGGCTCTGAGGAGACTGGGAGAAGGGAAGCTGGGTGTAAAGAGGAGCAGGGTTGGAAGGTGATTGAGGAGTCATGCAAAAAGGAAACAAGGAGAGAAAGAACACGACAGGGTGGGAGAGTTTGAAGGCTTTTATAGGTTAGTAAGTCTTTTAAATGATGAGGAGAGGCAACAGTAACCTGGGCACCAAAGGTCAACTTCTTTGATTCCTGCAGAAGTAGGTAAGCAGCAGCCAAAGCCCTAAGGCAGGGGGCCCATCCGCGAACGGTGGGGTCAAGTTGTTTAGAGAGGTAGGCAACTGGAGCAAAGGTAGTGGCTTTGTATTGGCCTAGAACACCAAGAGCCAAACCCTTGGTTTCATGGACATAAAGGGTAAATGGCTGAAGAAGGTCTGGGAGGTGAAGGGCTGGGGCCTGTGACAGTGCCTGCTGCAAATGTTTAAACTCGGCCTGAATGTTGTCAGGAAGGAATTTTCCCTCAATCTCCCTAGCTGCCTCATATAGGGGCTTTGCATAAAGGGAGAAATTAGGAATCCAGGCACGAAAATATCCTGCTAGCCCTAGGAAAGAGAATCTCTTCCCTTGTCTTGGGGCATGGGAGCTCCTTGATGAGGGCTTTTCTGTCCACAGTAATGGCCTTTGATTGATGGGAAATCTGAACTCCTAAATATACCACCTGGGTCTGGGCAAGCTGTACCTTAGACGAGGAGACACAATACCCACGAGAAGCAAGAAAATTTAAAAGGGTGTAAGAGTCTTCACGAGCTGTGAAGAGGGAAGGGCTGCAGAGGAGGAGGTCATCTACATATTGCAAGAGAGTGGAATTAGGGAATTTAAGGTCTTTGAGGTCTGCAGCCAATGTCTGACCAAAGATATGGGGGCTGTCTCGAAAACCCTGAGGGAGGACTGTCCAGGTCAACTGTTGGGAACACCGGGTATCTGGATCTGTCCAAGTAAAGGCAAAGAGGTCTTGAGATTCTGGGGCTAAGGGTACAGTGAAGAAGGCATCTTTCAGGTCAATTACTGAGAAATGGGTGGATAAGGAAGGAATTAGGGAAAGAATAGTATAAGGATTTGGGACCACAGGGTGTATAGGCCTGACAGCCTCGTTGATGAGACGAAGATCTTGGACTAGCCGATAGGACCCATTGGACTTCTGAACTGCCAATATAGGGGTGTTATAAGGAGAATGGGTGGGTCGGAGGAAGCGTTTCCGCAAAAGATCTGAGATGATGGGTTGAAGACCTCTGAGGCTCGTGGCTGGAAGTGGATATTGGGCTTTGTTGGGGATCTTTAAGGTAGATTTGTACGGGGTCATACTGCGCAAGGGAGGGAGTCTGAGTATCCCAGACTTTGGGGTCTACTAAATCGGCGGGGACAGGGTAATGAAAGGTTTCTGTGTCGATAGAAGGTTGGGGGGTTTCTGCCTCGGTAGGGGGCTGAGGGGATCTTACATCACTAGGGGGCGATAGGGTTTCCTCATCAGCATCAGTAAGGGGTGATGGGTCAGTGGCTTTTGAAACGGTAAGAAGAAAAATGGGGGAGGAGACGGAGCAAGACGAACCAGGAAGCATGACTGAGCTAGGCAGATTGGAGAATATGATTGAGGCCTGGAATTTGGCCAATATGTCCCTGCCCAATAGGGGCACAGGACACTGAGGCATTACCAGAAACTGGTGGGTGAAGGGATGGTGGTGAAGACAGCAAGACAGCATAGGAGTCTTGCGGGGGCGAATAGCATTTCCCTCTACCCCGACAATAGGGGATGGTGCTATGGTGGTGGGGCCCCAAAACTCCCTCAAGACTGAGGAGGTGGCTCCTGTATCTAGCAGGAAATTTATGGGGCGTCCATCAACGAGGAGAGTAACCCTGGGCTCCTTCAATGCAATGTCAACGGTCGGGAGAGGAGCCCCTGGGCCCCTTCAGTCTTCCGTGGCCAGTGCGAGCAGGCTGGGGTTTGTGACCGATCCAGCCCCCCTGTGGGAGCTGGGGCAGTCAATGCCCCAATGGCCCATCTTGGAACACTTTGGGCACGGGCGCCTAGGGGGCTTGGGATTGGGGCATTCTCTAGCCCAGTGTCCATCTTTCCCGCACCTAAAGCAAGGCCCTGGGGGTTCCTCCTGTGTGGACTTATATGCCCCTTTTCTTGAGGCCTGAGCGTCAGGGCCCCTAAGGGCCTGAGCTAACATTTGAAACTTTGATCGGTCAGCCTTTTCCTGCTTTAGAAACCTGCGACGTTCAGCGTCCTCTTCACGGTTATGATAGACTTTAAAAGCCGTGGCCAAAATCTCAGTCTGGGGAGTCACAGGGCCCAATTCTAATTTCCTTAACTTAGCTCGAATGTTGGGGTAGCTCTGAGACAGGAAATATGTCATAAGGACTTGACGGCCCCCCTGGGACTCAGGGTCTAAGTTTGTGTATTTTTGAAGGGCCTTCGTGAGCCGATCTAAAAATTCAGAGGGGGTCTCTTCTCTCTTTTGAATAATGTCCTGTAGCTTATCAAAATTAACAGGTTTCTGAGCTGCTCGTTTCAGACCATCCACTATACACGTTAAAAACTGGTCCCTTAAGACCACATCCCCTGGGGCATTGTAATCCCAGTGGGGGTCTCTCTCTGGCACTGCTTCAGGACCTATAGGGAAATTGGGGTTCATTCTGTGAGTCTCATCTGCATATGCTCTGGCTTGCTCCCAGACTCGCCTACGCTCCTCAGGAAGTAAGGTATTTGACAAAATAAAGTATGTGTCATGAAAGGTAAGGCTATATGCTTGAGTGACCCACTGGAATTCTTTTATGTAAGTCGTAGGGTCAGTTGTAAAAGAACCCAAGCGAAACTCAATTTTGGAAAGATCAGACATGGAGAACGGGATGTGGACCCTTACAATTCCCTCCGTCCCAGCTACCTCCCTTAACGGCGCAATTATCTGAGCTGCCTGTTTTCTCGAGCGCGTCATAGGAGGACTGAACTGTGGAGGCGGTAGAGTGTTAGGCGGGTCTGGGAGGGATGGTGGTGGGGAGGCTGGGGCCGGGAGTTGTACGGGAGACGTTGGGGGAGAAACGCGGGCCACGCAATGTTCTCCCTGCGCCGCCGAGCCGTTGGGGAAAGAACCGAGGAGGGGGCCAGAGCCTGAGGCACCGCGTCTGGTAAGAGACGAGTCTCAGAATTTAAGGGAGTACGGACCGGAGTCTGGGACTGAGGCAGCGTGCTCGGCGATGGCTGCATGGCTGGAGAGGGCGGGGGAGCTGCGGCTGGAGATGACTCACTCGGAACCGAGCGGCGGGGGCAGCGCCGGCGGGGTGGTGGCGGCGGAAGCAGCACGGAGCTGGGAACCGGAAATTGAGAGGGCGGGGGGGTAGCGGCGGGAGTGGCGCTGGGAATGACGTAAACAGAGAAGGCGGGTCTACAGAGGGGGGGGTTGTGACAGAGCGGAAGGCGGGGGGGGCGGGCGAAGGATGAAGACAACGGAGGGGGAGGATCTAAGCTCGGAAGCCCGCCAATTTCAAAATCTAAAGCCTGAGCTGGGGGAGGGGAAACGTTCTGGAGCAGCCTTCGAGACTGCCGGTACGGGGGAGGTGGAGCCTCTAATCCCGGATCGAACTCGGGGTCAGTGGAAGATGGGGGGGAATCTGGGAATCTATAAGTGAGAAATACCGTCTCAGGATTGCACCTGGTGCACAAAGAAGGATTGGAACGGAGGAGGAAGAAGGCATGGACATACGGCAATTCTGTCCATCTCTTTGTTTGTTGACAAAAGCTGGAGAGTTCCCGTAAAAGCCGGGAATCTAGGGATCCTGATTCTGGCCACTTATTGGATAGCGGGTAAGAAGGCCAAATTTTTGTACATAGCTTTATTAATTTGGTTTTGTTAATTTGGGGTTTTAAGCCTAATCGTGCTCGATTTCTTAGGAGACAGTCGAGAGGCGTGTCGGCCTGAGTGGATAGGGAGGTTCCCATATTTCCCGTTAACGGGGAGGGGCTGATGCAATACTTTGGAAGGCGTCCTTTTCAAAGTATGAATCAGAGTAAGATCCAAGTTCGCTCTCCTAGTCGTCACTAGGTGAGACGAGCCTTGGGACACCTAAGCACCTTCCGTCCCGGACGGCAGGTTTAAAGGTGCCGGGGAGCTGTGAGCTTTACTCCATGGAGATTATCGGAATGTTTCTGTTCCGAACGGAAAAAAACGGAAGCTCAAGCCCGGAGTGCGGAGGGGAACTTTCCTACAGCTGGGAATTTTTAAAGCGGGCGGATAAAGGTGGGGAGGGGGGGTGGAAGAGTTCCCGGGGTCCACCGTCGCCCTGAAGGCTTGGGTGGGGTGCGGTCCCCCCTGGAAAGGCCCCCGGTGAGATTGCCGGACGCTCACGGTCAATTCTCGCCGCACAGTGGCCAAACAGGTTTAGGAACTCGGGGTGGATGGGGGCTTACCAAAGTCCAGCGATGGAGTAGAACGACCGACGGCCAACGGAGACGTGTGGTGGAAGCTCGTCTCCTTTCCCGGTCAGGGAACCAAATGTTAGCGGAATTTGCAGGAAGGGACCGAGGCTCGAACTGTCGTATAGGAAAAGGAAAGGGGTTTATTGAATTACCAAAGAAACACGTGGAGGGGATGAGGACAAACCACGGGGAACGGACGGGAGCGGAGAGCAGGAGCAGGGAGCGGCAGGAACCAGGGGAGAGCAGGAACAAAAAGGGCCGATTTCAGTCCGGGGCTGGCTTAAATAGAGTAGGGGTCATAAAACCCCCTTGGAGTGAGTCCTTGTCCTATAGGCCAGCAGAGGTCATGGGGGGGAGGTAGTGGTAGTGGACAAGGGACTTGCTGGTCAGGTTTTGGTCACGCTGAGGATCTCGGGAGCCGTAGTTTTTCACAAGGCACCTGGAAAGGTGTGGCCTTCTGCCTGGGAGGCGCGGCCTTCTGCCTAGAACCAACAACAAGGACAAAAGACAACCAGACTAGGCCACACAGGGAGGCCCACCAGACAACCAGATCGGGCGCCACACAGAACCAGATTGGGCCACACAGGAACGCCCACCAGGTGGACAGGAGCGACGTCTTGCCCTGTCCGGGGATTCAATGTAAACGACTGCATCCAGTCTGACCTTGTCCCCCAGAAGAGAGCTCACCAGACAGGTAAACAGGCGGCTTTGTAGAGGCGTCGTCCGGAGAACGAAGCAGCAATCCTCTCTGGGCGAGGCTGAGGAACGACTCTCAGGAGCTCTCCCCTACCCCAAGAAGGAGTACGTGATCTGGCACAGGAGGCAGAATTTGGGCGTGAGGGCAAGGAGAATAAAAAATCTCACTAGGGGACTCCAAATGTTGTACTCAATTTTCAGGAAAAAAGTCTCACAAGCCACTCACATAATAGCCAATGAAGCCTTTCTTCTGGCCAGGGCCAACAACTACGTCCAGCACAAAGCTGGATAGTAGAAAATGGCACCTGCTCATAGCAAGGGCAGGGTTTATAAAGCATAGGGTTAATACGTCCTCAGGCTCTCAGGTGGAGACTGTTTAATGGGCCATCAAGGGTGGGTTAATGGGCCATCGGTTGGAGACAGTTTAAGTCCAGTTTAAGTGGTCTTTGCTTATAACACTCGATCGACCACTGGGCCACATCCCCAGACCTTTTTTTTTTTTTTTTTTTTTTTTTTGTATTTTATTAGAGACAGGGTCTCACGGAGTTGCTAAGTGCCTAGCCATTGCTGAGGCTGGCTTTGAACTCGTGATCCTCCTGCCTCATCTTCCCAAGTGCTGGGATTACAGGCGTGCGCCACCGCACCCTGCGAGACAGGGTCTCACTGAGTTGCTTAGCACTTGCTTTTGCTGAGACTGGCTTTGAACTAGAGATCCTCCTGCCTTGGCCTCCAAAGCCACTTGGATTACAGGCCTGCACCACCTCACCTGGCCAAAGTCATTGTCTTTTAATGAATCAGTGCTTTCAAGACTGAGAACCTCATTTTCTCTCTGCTTCCAGTTCCATTCCAAATTAACTCCTTTTTAATTTGTTTTTACAAATAGTCACCTTGAGGCAAACAGCTTTTCTATGTTCAGTCAGACGCTATCTTGTAGATCCCATTGTCACATACACTCTCAATTAGGTTTACTGTGTTGTATTCCTAACTACAGTATTTCTAAGTTAAATCCCAATTATTTCATACCTAAAGTTTGTGGTAGAGGCCTGAGGTTGTGGCTCAGTAGTACAGCTTGCCTAGCATGTGTGAGGCCCTGGGTTCAATCCTCAGCACCATATAAAAATAAATAAATAAATAAATAAAATGTATTGTGTCCAACTAAAAAATATATATTTTAAAGTTTGCAGTAGAGCTGGGCACGGCGGCGCACGCCTGTAATCCCAGCACTTGGGAGGCTGAGGCAGGAGGATCGCCAGTTCAAAGCCAGCCTCAGCAATGGTGAGGCACTTAGCAACTCAGTGAGACCCTGTCTCCTAACAAAATACAAAAAAGGGTTGGGGATGTGGCCCAGTGGTTGAGTGCCCCTGAGTTCAATCCCCAGTACCAAAAAAAAAAAAAAAAAAAGTTTGCTGTAGAGTCCAGGCTAGGCTGCCTATTGCTAGTATTTTCCTGCTTGGAACGCTAAATATTTCTCAAATTCACTACACCAAATTAGTCCTTAAGGGCACTTCTGTTTTATCAATATCTGGCCTACATTATCTTTCACTGATTATTGAAGTATTCACAAGTTCTTTACCCTGGCATTCTAAACCTTCCTTGTTCTGGTCTCAATTATGTTTTGTTTGTTTGTGTTAAGTATTTTTTTAGTTATAGATGGACACAATACCTTTATTTATTTATTTATTTGTTAATGTGGTGCTGAGGATTGAACTCAGTGCCTCACATGTGCCAGGCAAGCGCTCTACCACTGAGCCACAACCCCAGTTCAATTGTTTTTTGGTGCCTATGTCCGGGAATGCCCTTCCTTGTCTTTATCTGTCGAATGCCTAAATTCTTCTTCTTCTTTTTTTTTTTTTTTTTATATTTATTTATTTGCTTTAGTTGTACACAATGCATTTTTATTTTTAGGTGGTGCTGAGGATAGAACTGGGCCACGCACGTGCTAGGCTAGTGCTCTACCGCTGAGCCACAATCCCAGCCCTGTCGAATGTCTAAATTATTTAAAGCTAATTTTAATACCATTTCTGTCATGAAGTATTTTTGGAGATCTTAAACTGAATATGAGACTTCCTTTGAACCTCTATAGAAGTTTATAAACACTTTTATTTCTATGCTTACCAGATTTTGCTTTATGGTAATAAATTATGGTAATAAGCTGTGTATTCTAGTGTTTCTCAAACTATTCCATTAGAAGTGCACCTAATTATATATAAAAATGAACAGAGAACCCCAAAGCTGTCTCAAAAGCTGCCTTAAAAATTAAAATTTAGAGCCAGGCGCGGTGGCGAACGCCTGTAATCCCAGCACTTTAGGAGGCTGAGGCAGGAGGATCGCGAGTTCAAAGCCAGCCTCAGCCGTGGCGAGGCACTTAGTAACTCAGTGAGACCCTGTCTCTAATAAAATACAAAAAAGGGCTGGGAGCTGGGCACGGTGGTGCACGCCTGTAATCCCAGTACTTGGGAGGCTGAGGCAGGAGGATCGAGAGTTCAAAGCCAGCCTCAGCCATGGTGAGGCACTTAGCAACTCAGTGAGACCCTGTCTCTAATAAAATACAAAAATGGGCTGGGGATGTGACCCAGTGGTCGAGTGCCCCTGAGTTCAATCCCCGGTACCAAAAAAAAAAAAAAAAATTAAAATTTAGGAGGGGAGCGCGGTGGCACACGCCTGTAACCCAAGCACTTGGGAGGCTGAGACAGAAGGATCGCCAGTTCAAAGCCAGCCTCAGCAATGGTGAGGCACTTAGCAACTCAGTGAGACCCTGTCTCTAATAAAATACAAAAAAGGGCTGGGGATGTGGCCCAGTTGTCCAGTGCCCCTGAGTTCAATCCCTGGTACCAAAAAAAAAAAAAAAAAAAAAAAAAAAAAAAAAAAAAAAAAATTAAAATTAAAATTTAGGGCTGGGGATATAGCTCAGTTGGTAGATAGCTTGCCTCACATGCACAAGGCCCTGGGTTTGATCCCACAACCAAAAAAATAAATAAATAAAAAAGAAAAAATAATAAAATTTAATGTAAAAAATTAATGTGAACCATGCAGTGTTATTATGCCAATTTCTTTTTAATATTTATTTACTTTTAGTTGTACATAATGCCTTTATTTTTATGTGGTGCTGAGGATCCAACCTGGCCACGCATGCGCTAGGTGAGCGCTCTACCACTGAGCCACAACCCCAGCCCCTAGGCTAATTTAAAAAATAATAATAATTTTAGTTGTTGATCGACACAATGCCTTTATTTTTATTTATTTATTTTTATGTGGTGCTGAGGATCAATTCAGGGCCTCGCACATGCTCTACGGCTGATCCACAACCCCAGCCCCCAGTTTTGTTTTTAACATAAATATGGCATACTTTTTAATTAAAACTCCAGGAATATATAATATATAATTTATTAATCCTGGGGATCTGGGCTACATGTGTCATACTCCAAAGCCCTTTCTTGCCACACCTCCACTAAAGTCTAATCTTGCTAAAGGCACAGACAGAGTTATTGTTATATGTATCCCCTGTAAAACTAATACAGTAACATCTACAGATGCAATCAAGATATTGTTTATCTATGATTTTTGGATATGTTATAGTATTACATACACAAAAGTATATTTGAAATATACTTTTCTTTTGTTTTTTGGTGCAGGACCTTCCACCTGCTAGGCAAGAGCTCTGCCAGTGAGCTTACATCCCAAGCCCTTACTCATTTTTTATTCTGAGGCAGGGTCTCCTCGAATTACCCAAATTAGCCTCGAATTTGCAATCCTCATATTTCGCCAGGGGAGTAGGGATTATAGGTACCAGCCACCTTGCCCGGCACTTAATGTTTAATGTACCTAGAACTGTGCTCCCAATTTCAAGGAGTTTAATCCCACGGGATGGTCCTGACCGATTATAAAGTCTACACAAATAGTGTTCTGCAAAACGACTCTGGTTGGGATTCGTCTCTCCATTCCACACAATAAATGACACATCGAAAACTGTTGAGTATCATTTTAAAGTCGACTCACTTTTTTAAAAAAATATTTATTTATTTGCTTTAGTTGTACACAATGCGTTTTATTTTTACGTGGTGCTGAGGATCGAACCGGGCCGCGCACGTGCTAGGCGAGCGCTCTACCGCTGAGCCACAACCCCAGGCCCAAGTCGACTCACTTTGATGTCTAAATTTCATATCTGGAAATCGATAATTTCCTGGTAACATTGTGTAAAGCTTAATTCTCTCCAATTGAGCATACAGTTTGAGGTTCCGCAGCCTACTGAGCCCAGGGTGATTGGAGCTGAAGGAAGTCTGAGCCCACCCAAGAAGCAAATATGACGAAGAAGTAGCCCTGCCCCTCAGGTGCCCGACAGGCTCCCAATTGGATCTTGTGGCTCACTCTTTTTCCAGGTTGGTATTCCAGCTTGCCCGTCGCCGCTATTGAACCCGCCTTTAGCTAGCAAACTATTGGTAAATCGTTACGTCATTGCCCCATTTATCCGATTCTCATTGGCTCTCATAGGAAGGGGCGGTTGCAACGTCACGCTCAAGAGCCGCCATTTTGACTGAGCAACCATAGTGACAGGAGCCGAAGCAGCAGCGCAGGTTGTCCCCGTTTCCCCTCCCCCTTCCCTTCTCCGGTTGACTATCCGGGTCCCCTACACTCCACAGTCCCGGTCCCGTCATGTCCCAGAAACTAGAAGAAGAGAACCCTGCGGAGGAGACCGGCGAGGAGAAGCAGGTGAAAAAGAGGGGGTGCGGGTGGGCGAGCCGGGGGCGACCGTGAGGGGGCGGGAGACTGTCTTCTACCAGTGCGGATTGGTCGCCATGGTCTCAGGCTCTGCAGGGGTTGGTCACATCTTGCGTCACGAAGGGTGAGTTTCAATACGGGCTGCTGTTTTGGCTTTGGTTAGTTAGGTCCATTGTCAGTCAATGCCATACCCTTTCTGATTGGCCAATACTTCTTGGGCCCAAACCGTGGAAACTCTGCTATAATTGGTCGAGCTTGGGCGTGGGGCGGGTGTTTGGAAAGAACTAGGTGAATGAAAAGGGGCTGGTGGTCCTGGATTATAAAATCCTGTTCGGTTAGTAGAAGTAGATGATCCAGCTGCTAGGCAGAGGCCCGCATCCTCAATCCGCGAAAACATGCAGGTCGAGGCAAATAAGTTGAAAAAGAACTAGGACGGGGCAAGGGGGAAAGTAATTATTACCTTGTCGAGTTTAAGTTGGCAACTTTTTTTAGAGACCTGTTTTGACAATTGGGGATGGTCTGTCATTCACCTTCAGTAAGGACCAAACAAGATTGAAGAGGACTAACGGTGCGTGGTGGCGCACTCCTGTAATCCCGGCGACTCGGGAAGATCCAGGCCGGTCTCAGCAACTTGGCGAGGCCCTAAGCAATTTAGCGAGACACTGCCTCAAAATAAAAAGGGGATTCCTGGTTTCCAGGTCCCCTTCTCCCTCTGGGGGAAGTCTTTTGCTATCCTTTCAATAAAGCTGTCCACTTTCCACTCTAAAAAAAATAAATAAATAAATAAAAAATAAATAAAAAAATAAATAAAAAATAAAAAGGACTGAGGATGTGGATGAATGGTTAAGCGCCCCTGGGTTCAATCCAAGGAAGAGGACTAGGTTAAACCTAGAAAAAACGCTGACAGAGGCTTGACAAGAAAGACTGTTCCTCCAGATTTCCAAGGCAGTGGGACTTAGTTTACTGTGATGATTGTGTGATGAAAACACTAGCGCTATGGTTTGTATTTTCACTTATAACATTTATTATTGGGCTCAAGGATTCATGAAATACACCGGTGTTATAGCTAAGGGAAAATCCTCTAAAAATAGCCGCACATTGACTCCAGGTTCTTTTAAAAAGACACTAGAGGTGCAGGGCTGGGGCTGGGGTTGTAGCTCAGCGGTAGAGTGCTTGCCTCGCATGCGTGAGGCACCGGGTTCGGGTTCGATGCTCAACACCACATAAAAATAAATAAAATGGATATTTAAAAAAAAAAAAAGAGAAGGACACACAAAAGCAAGAAGATGACAACAGTGAGAGCTCCTGCAAGGTTTTTGGTCTCTGGGCATTTCCCCAACTTTATCACTTGCCCCACTAAGATAGGCATAGATTTTATTTTTATTTTTATTTATTTTTTTGTGAAAACTGACAAAACAAGTACTAGTGAACCTACTATTTCTTAATTTTCCTGAGGTTAAAAACAGTGCTGCCCGGCGCGGTGGCGCACACCTGTAATCCCAGCACTTTGGGAGGCTGAGGCAGGAGGATCGTGAGTTCAAAGCCAGCCTCAGCAATGGTGAGGCACTTAGCAACTCAGTGAGACCCTGTCTCTAAATAAAATACAAAAAAGGGCTGGGGATGTGGCCCAGTGGTCGAGTGCCCCTGAGTTCAATCCCTGGTACAAAAAAAAAAAAAAAAAAAACAGTGCTGTTTTCATCTGTAACTATCACCTTCCTACCACAGTATTTGTAGAAATGTTGAAGCAATGCTGTGCCATTACTCAGGTGAAGATCTTTGGAGAAAGCCATAGTTAAGCCTCCTCCACAGGGACATTTACCAGATGGGTTTCTTAGACTCTAAATAAGGAGAGAACATCTTAGAAGACTTATCTCCTTTGATTTCCCACTGGGCCCGTAGCCTACGGAACCCTCCTACTCATATCGCCATAAGCTCCCTCCAGCTTTTTTCTCTTTGTCTTTCCTTTCATCTGTGCCGAGTGAGCTATGGCTCACTCTTATTCAAGTATTGTATTTATACATTACCTTTAACCCAGTACTCACAGGTCCCTGGGTTGGTTTCTTGAGTGTAGTGTGAGAAGTAGCTTGTCTTCTCACAATACAGTTATTTTGAGCTTTAGTGATTTGAACAAAGGTCTAGCTTTAAGAACAGAGTAGAGATAGCATGTTTATACCTGAGTCGATCTCTAGGAAAAGTTGGTGGTAAACGGTTTTCAGATATTGGAAGCAGTTGTTTCTTGATCTATAATTTTATTTCACTAATTTGTTTTCTTAAGGACACGCAAGAGAAAGAAGGTATTCTCCCTGAGAGAGCTGAAGAGGCAAAGCTAAAGGCCAAATATCCAAGTCTAGGACAAAAGCCTGGAGGCTCTGACTTCCTCATGAAGAGACTCCAGAAAGGGGTATGGAGCACAATCTCTTACCCTCTTTCTGTGGACCAAAAGGGGGTTCTGCGGATGATGTCTACAGAGACTCTATTGGTTGGGGGGTAATTGAGAAGAGAGGAATTAGAAACTTCAAAAGAGAGCTGCTGCAATGGCACACACCTATAATCCCAGTGACTCAGGAGGCTGAGGTAGAAGGATTGCAAGCTCAAGGCCAGCCTCAGCAACTTAGTGAGCCTCTGTCTCAAAATCAAAAATAAAAAGGGCTGGGGATGTGACTCATTGATAAAGCACACATGGATAAAATCCCCAGTACCAAAAAGAAAAGAAACTTCAAAAGAGGAAAAAAGAAATATTGTACATCTCTGATATAGTATCACTTCCCTCTGATCTCCCTAATTAAGGCTTAAAGTAGCAACATTTGGGTATGTGGAAGAATAAGGGAATGAGGGAAGGATGCTCATAGAGATTGGAAATGCAGACTAGCCCCAGGCATTTGCATGTTTGAACGGTAGGGATTTTAGGGCTGTGCTTTTTAGGTTTCAGAAATAAATTTGGGGGTATGTTATTTCGGAGAAAGATCAAGCCATCTGTCATATAGAAATCAACTTGAAATGATTAGTCAATTTGTTCATAGACCTTTGAAGTTAGCACCAGCCATCAACTATAATCCCTCAAGAAACTTATTTTTTCTGTTCTAAGTGGTCTTTCTCACCCAGGGAAAATCTACCTTCATAACCATCTAGCTCAGGTTAGATCCAGATTTCTTAGCCCCTAGAGGTGCCTTAAGCTGCTGAGGAATTATAAGACATTATACGGGAGTGTGCTTCTCTGTGGATGACATGGAAAGTGAAACACATCCCTGTGGAGAATCCCAATTATTGAGTCTTAGTCACAGATGATAATGTGATGCTGATTTGCAGTTTACCTCAGTGTAGGCAAGACAGGCGTAGGCAGGCTGTCACAGCCATGGAACATGTGTGGGAGTGGTGGGAATCAGAGAAAAAACACATTATCCTCATGAACAAGCCCAGTTTCTATTCCTGGTTTGCAAGAATAATTTTTAATTTTGAGGTTGATCTACTGCTAATTACTGGGATCAACCCAGATTGACCCCTTTATATATCTTATTCATTTCTTTTTAGCAGCACATTATTGCTTTGCACCTAGTAAAGTCCTCAGTCAGCCTTTATGAATGAAGTAAGTTATTTGGGTTAAACCATCCTGTACTAAGTAAGGTACAAAGGATGTAGGACTCTCCCTCAGCTCTAAAAATACATGTTCTTACTGGGAACCTCCTTATATACCTGAAAAAGTTACAACATATTGGGAAGAAGACATATATACATGTTATTAATATTAAACTGTGATGCATGAGAAAAGATCTGAGTGTGGATGGGAGTTTATAATCAATGGAAGATGTGAATCTTCTTGCTTTTGAGAAATACCAGAGCTTCTTGCTCACCTAAACCTCCGTTTTGTTTCTTAGCAAAAGTACTTTGACTCAGGAGACTACAACATGGCCAAAGCCAAGATGAAGAATAAGCAGCTGCCAAGTGCAGGACCAGACAAGAACCTGGTGACTGGTGATCACATCCCTACCCCACAGGATCTGCCCCAGAGAAAGTCCTCACTCGTCACCAGCAAGCTTGCGGGGTAACCTGGGACCCCTCTCCTCCCCTTCCTCACCCTCTTGACTTTTACATATTGTAGGCAGGGATGGAATGGGTACATAGTCAGATCTTCTCAGCTTGCTAGCTAGGAAAGACTTGAGATTCTGCTGGGGGCTACTGAGAAGGTAATGTAGGTTGAAGAGGGGCTCTGAGTTTGTTTCTTTGATTGAGACTTCCATACTCTCACTGTAGCCCAGGTAGGGGCCCAGAAATAGGAAAGACTAGGATTGGATAATGCTGCATACTTTTTCTTTTGTGACAAACTGGGAAGATATGATTTCTCCTTTTTGAAAGAGAATGTCTCCAGATTAGTTGGGCTGAGCCTTGGGAATAATGTGGCAGGTTTAACATCCTGAGACTAACCTGACATAGTTGGGAAAGGTAGATTGAATGAGACATGTTTTCTGTGCTTCTAAGTGTTTTGTCCCTTAGGCTGCTATTGCTTCATGTTTTCATTATGGGAAGTTTAGAGAACCTGCAAAAAGGAAAACTGATTTGCTTGCCTAAAACTACAGTGCCCACTTAACCTCCTTTATTTAGTATCTATTACAGTTTGCCCTGGCTTGCAAATGGTGTAAACTTTGATGAACATTACTGATGGAAAATGGGCACCTACTCTCTCTCTTCCAGCATGTTACTTTTGAAAGTTTTGTTGAGTAGTGGATCTAAGAGCACTGGTTCAGGAGTCAGAGATATTTGGATTCTAGTTCCACTCAGTCTTGGCAGTACTGCTGTATAACTTGGTAATGTCATTTAGCCTCTCTGCATTTCTGTTTCCTCATCTGTAAAACAGTTAAATATGTGTAAGATTGATTTGATCCTAAAATTCTGTATCTGCCAGCAGAAAAACTTTGTGCTAGTTCATCGTAAAACTAAAAGTGCAAAGACCCATGGGTGAACCTCTGCTTTTATTATTGGGAAAATACTACAGAGGGGAACTATTCAGGGCTACATGAAAAGGAAGTTTGAGATTTGAGGGCTTTATTCAGGCAACAGAACCTTACAGGTATCATGGTCTTGAGGGTAAAGAAAAAAAAATAAGAAGCTAGCCAGTGAAGATTTTTACCTCTATTCCACCCACTTTCCCTGCCTACTCTGGGCCTTAGCTGCTAAAAAGCTGCTCTGGCAGCAGAGCTGATGGGCCTGAGAAAACATGCTCAGTCAAGCCCATTTGGAAACCCATGTTTTTAGATTGTAATTAGATGCCAAGTGCATTATTAGGGAGAGAGAAAGAAAAGGGATAAACTGAGCTAGCCCCTCCCCCAGAACTTAGTTCTACAGCAGTGCTGGGGCAGCAGCTTATTAGGAGATGATACACCTTGGAGGAAGCTGGGGAAATCTGCCTTCCTAGAGGTCAGTAACCAAGCTTCTGTGTGATAAGGAGTGCTGATTCAGGAACAGGTATAAGGTTTATGGTGACCAGCGTGTTCAATCTGGTTATTAACATCTTGGCCTGAATGCAACCTGCTAGTTATGACAAAGAGGGTCAGGCTGAGAACCAACTGTTCAAGAAAACAAGATTCTATAATCCTCTCTTGCCCTTTCACCTCACAAATTCTAACATGCCAAACATTTGGCCTGTTGAGAATAACTGGTGAACTTGCTGATGTGTACATGGGGGATGAGTTGGATATGTGCTGCTCTCCTAATTGGCTGTTTTCTGGCTGTTATTCAGATTGGATAGGAAAAGGTTGGTGAGGAAGGAATGGAGAGAGCAGGATCCCTGAATTCCCTGGATCCCAAACTCCTTGACTGTCACTTGTAATTGTATATAATTTTTTTGTGTTTCTTGCTTCATTCCTCATGCTGTCATTCTTAATCTAAAGTCCATGTGGGAAGGGGGAAATGCCAAACATCATTGTATAGTTTCCTCAACTGTCCCAGCCATGTTGTACATAGATATGTCATGTTATTATATATATAAATATATATATAATTTTGTACGTTTTCTTCATCTCCGATCTTCTTGAATTCTGTACTTTTTTTCTTTTCTGTCTGAGCTGCTTTTTCTATTGGTCAGTTTGAGTCTTCAAGACTGATGTTCACAGTGAGTCTAGATTTTAGGAAAGAATAGAAGGAATAGGGGAATCAAACAAACTTTTAGTCTCACCCTTTCACTACCTGATCATTTTCAAGGTTAGGAAAACTAAAAAGCTACATTTCTATATTTGCCACTTGTTTACATAGTATGAAGTACACAGCTTCCTTAGCAAGAATGGGTCATCTCACATCCAAATGCAAATTGCTTTAGTCAAACCTACATTATTAAATACACTCAAAACAACAAGTG
The DNA here is from genome assembly GCA_025594165.1 of Tamias sibiricus. Lineage (NCBI taxonomy): Eukaryota > Metazoa > Chordata > Mammalia > Rodentia > Sciuridae > Tamias > Tamias sibiricus. The sequence goes on along the minus strand of CM046658.1, from coordinate 113,899,416 downwards.
CATGGTCTGACCCTGGCCTCCACACAGTCACCATCTCTTCACTGTGCTGCCTCAGTCTCCACTGCAGCTGAGTGACTGTGGCCAGGCCTCTGAAACCAAACCTTCTCTGAGCCTGGCAGTACTCTGCTGGAAACCAGTTATTTTGATCATGTCCAAAGAATTGTTTTTCTGTGTTTTCCATGGGTTTCTCCAGAAAGTCAGGAAACATTCTATTTGTGAATCGGAAAAGACTGAAAATTTTTAATTTTTACAGTTCCCTTATGGATAAGATTGAGGCATATATCGGGTAGCCTAATGATTAAATGATTAAGTATGGAAGAATCATGGGATAGAGACTGGGATAGAATTCAAGGTTTTTCCCCTATTACTTGACAGTGTTTTTTTTTTCCTTCTGTGTTCGTCCACAGTGGCCAAGTTGAATGATGCTGCCCGGGGCTCTGCCAGATCCTGAGACGCTGCCCTCCTGGGTCCTGTGCTGGCTCCTGCCCCTTCCTGCTTTTGCAGCCAGGGGTCAGGAGGTGGCTTGGGCATGGGCTGGAGAGGCAGAAGCCCCTGCTCGATGGTGTCCCAGCACATGGAGCCCCTTGGGCTGAGCACCAAGACCTTGAACCTTTTTTGTTGTTACTTTTTTTTTCCAAATAACTGTTGGGAGAAATCTCAATGAAATCCCATGGGTGGGGTTGAGAGGGTGGATGGAAGATTTGGGTGATTATGTATTAGGGTTTAGAGTTGATAAAAACATTCCTAACAATCCTCCCTCTTAACCCAGTGGCTGATGTGGGGTAAATGTGAGGGGGAGGAAGTTGAGTAGACTAATGATAAGGGATTCTAATTCAGCTCTGTGGACAAATGCCTTGTTTGGAAGTGGCTGGAGACCTAGTGTCGGATAAAGAAACTGTTGATCTACATGGAGCAGATGCAAACAGTTCCTCTGGTTCTGCAGAGCAAGACTCAATTGTTCACTTAAAAAAAAAAAAAAAAATGCTGTCCTTGAAATAGATTTGCTATGGGGAGAAGGGCAGTGAATGTTGGGGAAAGGAGCCATGAGTGTGGGGAGCCCCACTGAGCCCAGGGGACTTTTTCAGTATTTGAAATAAAAAACAACAAAAAAAGACCCACGAAAAAACCCAACCCAGAAATACTCTGAAGCAGTTGGTGTGTTTATTGGGGTTTGGGAGGGGGAAGAAAACCAGGATAAACTCTTTTCAGGGGAAACACTGTTCAGGGGAAAAGCTGGTCCGTGTCCCTGAGTTTCTAAGGAACACAGAGACCTCTAATATGGGATATGACTGGGCTGCTTGTTTCCATCATGTAGGAAAAGGGAGCATTCCTGCTGGCATACAGACTTTTCTTAATCCCTATACATCCTTTAAGATGCATCAAACTCAGATTGTGGCTCACGAAATGAGGGCTTTGACCCAAATGGCTTGTTGGCATAAAGCTTAGTCTAGACTCAGCAAAAAAGGAAGCCTATTTTTCCTTTTCCTTTTCAACTATCCATTCCTTCACAAATTCCCATGCCTATGAAGAAGAAATGTAATAAACCAAAAGAAATTCTTTCTGCTTGTGGCCAGAAGAAGGCAGAGTGACTTCTTTCATCGTGATGTCCCAACCTGCATTTCTGGAATCCTGCCACTGAAAGGAGTTAAAAGCTGCTTGTGAATGTAATTTACTAAAGAAACATTAGCAAGGGAGAAACAAACTCACATCAGCCACTCCTCCCTCCCCACCACCCATCCTATAGACACAAGTAAATTGAAACCACTTGCCCATTTAGCCGAACTTCAATTAGGAGAGTTGATCATGGTTATTTCTCCAAATGTGATTAGCTTTAGTAGTGTTTATGCTTTGTGGAAGATAAACAAAGTCTGGGAGACCTAGATATTCCAGAGAAATCCCCATTGTATTAGCGGATGGGGAACACCTTGGAAACTGAAGAAGGAATCTTGCTTCCAGCATCTGGTTGCTCCCCTCCCCAACCACCCTTTTTTTTCTTTCCTTAATCAGAAGCTTTCCAAATAAATTTTCAACTACTTGGGATGTTTTTGGCTTGCTTTCTCCTGATTTAGCCAGGGGATTGTGATACATCCTAACCATCTGTCAATTAGTAGTAGTAGTAGTAGTAGTAGTAGCAGCAGTAGTAGTAGTAGTTGTACTGGGGATTGAACTCAAGGGCACTGGACCACTGGGCTACATCCCCAGCCCTTTTTTGTATTTTATTAGAGACAGGGTCTCACTGAGTTGCTAAGTGCCTCACCATTGCTGAGGCTGGCTTTGAACTCGCGATCCTTCTGCCTCAGCCTCCCAAGTGCTGGGATTACAGGAGTGCGCCACCGTGCCCAGCTCAATTATTTCTTTAATTAGTTTTTGTGGTACTGGGGATTGATCCCAAGGCTGCATGCAAGTCAAGTACTCTACCACTAAGTTATATCCCCAGCCCTTAATTTTTTTGAGACAGGATCTTGTCTCACCAAGTTGCCAAGCCTGGACTTTAACTTTCAATCCTGCTACCTCAGCCTCCTGAGTAGCTAGGATTGTAGGAGTGCATCACAACATCTGTTCACATCTGCCTTTATGAACAGCATGCTAGTCACTTGAGTGAGCAAGGTGGTATGAAGATATATTAATCTTATTTTTTGGTACTGGGGATTGAACCAAGGGGTGCTTTACCTCTTAGCTATATCCCCAGCCCTTTTTACTTTCTTTGGTACCAGGGATTGAACTCAGGCACTCCAACACTGGGCCACATCCCCAGCCCTTTTTTTGTATTTTATTAGAGACAGGGTCTCACTGATTTGCTAAGTGCCTCGCCATTGCTGAGGCTGGCTTTGAATTCGCTATTCTCCTGACTCAGCCTCCCAAGTGCTGGGATTATAGGCATGTGTCACCGTGCCCAGCTCCTTTTCAGTTTTTTTTTTTTAATATTTATTTATTTATTAGTTGTACACAATGCCTTTTTATTTATTTTTACGTGGTGCTGACGATTGAACCCAGGCCGCACACGTGCTAGGCAAGCGCTCTACCACCAAGCCACAACCCCAGCCCCTCCTTTTCAGTTTTGACACAGGTTTTTTTTTTTTTTTTTTTTGTACCAGGGATTGAACTCAGGGGCACTCGACCACTGGGCCACATCCCCAGCCCTTTTTTTGTATTTTATTAGAGACAGGGTCTCACTGAGTTGCTAAGTGCCTCGCCATTGCTGAGGCTGGCTTTGAACTGGCCAGCCTCCCAAGTGCTGGGATTACAGGCATGCGCCACCGCGCCTGGCCTTGAGACAGGGTTTTGCTAAGTTGTGTAGGGCTGGTCTTGAACTTGGTATCCTTCTGCCTCAGTTTTCTTTTTTTTTTTTTTTTCCTGCCTCAGTTTTATGAGTTGCTGGGATTATAGGTATGTGCCATTGCTCCCAGTGGCATGAAGATACATTAAAAGCACTCTATCATTGTGAAGTTTATTGTCTAGCTGAAAGAAAATGATATATGAAAAAATTGTTTTAACGGTTATAAACAAGTCTTAAAGCTTTATATTCTAGGAATGCAAATTAATTTATTGTTTATCACGGTGGATTTGGTTGATTCCTGGTGTAAGTTTGCCAAATGGATAGGCTGGGGAATGAGGTCAGAGAAGCTGAATGTGGGGTCATTGAGATAGTGCAATTTCATTTTAATAAAGGTGAGGGAGTTATATAAAAATAAGTTACTTGGGGAGCTGGGGTTGTGGCCCAGTGGTAGAGCGCTTGCCTACTACGTGTCAGGCACTGGGTTCCATCTTCAGCACCACACAAAAATAAATAAAATCATTGTGTCCATTTAAAAAAAAATAATAAGTTACTTGGGCTGGGGTTGTAGCTTGGTGGTAGAGCACTTGCCTAGAATGTGTGAGGCACTGTGTTTGATTCTTAGCACTGCATATAAACTAATTAATTAATTAAAGGTCTAGCAACAACTAAACAATTTTTTTTAAATAACTTATTCATAAAGTGGCAAGGCAAGTTAAGAGCCTGAGTTAGTATCTTGGTTTTTATATTACTTGGATTTCCTGTTCCTTAATTTTAATTTTAAGCTGTAGCTTTGGGAATCCTAGGTATCAAGAAAATGTTGGTGGCTATCTATATTTCAGTTTAAAACTTGACATTTATTTTCCTTACTCCCATATTACATACTCCCATACTCTGTAGAGCTAGGCAACCAGGGAAAATGGATTCTGAAGTGCTTCAAATAATTATTCCTACTTGATATGTTAGCTAGGCATTTTCCAAAATCTATCATAGAGTTAAGCCAAGGACTCTTCTACTACTCCTGCACGCTTGGGTGGTGATTATGCTGACAAGGCTCTCAGCTGAACCATCTTTATGTGTGGCAGTAGGGACTAAGTCACCATTATAGTCCAGCAGCATTTTAAGCTAGTGTAGCCTGGGCATAGAAAAGGCAGACAAAAAAAAAAAAAAAAAAAAAAAAAGGCAGACAAAAGGAAAATAGCTCTTCCATGTACATGTATTGGGATCTGTTCCAGTCTAGGGATAAAAGGACAATATTGGCATGAAAATTAATGTAGTTCCAGAACTAAGGGAAGGAGAGTTAGGAAATGAGTTGTCAGCTGGATGTTATTAGAGATGGATGACTTATTAGTAAAGATAAGGTAAAACTTCCCATGCTTGTGGAATTTTAATTTACAAATAATTGTGGAATACTCACTTTTGGATTGAACATGTTAATTGTTGCTGGGTAGATAAACAAAGTAAGAGATACTGTCTACCCTCGAAGAACGTATGTAGCCTCATTGGGATTACTACTTGTAATGCAAGATAGTATATGATTAGTCAGGCAGTAGAATTCTGAGAAGGGAAAATCCAGTTGGACTCACTAGGTAAATATTAGTGGACAAAATAGAAATTGAACTGGGCTTGAAAGGTAGGTAGTATTTAAACAATACAGTTACCATTTAGTAAGTGCCTGCAATGTCAGGAATTATGTTAAAATGCAAAGTGAGTGAGAGTGATATATAGATTAGCTTTTTTTTTTTTTTGGTACCAGAGATTGAATTCAAGGGCACTCAACCACTGTGCCAAATCCCCAGCTCTATTTTGTATTTTATTTAGAAACAGTCTCACTGAGTTGCTTAGCACCTTGCAGTTGCTGAGGCTGGCTATATAGATGCTTCTTTCAAGAAGATTATACTCTAGTGGGAAATACACAAGTGAAGAATATCTTATTACAGTGTTTAACTTGCAGCAGTGGAGGTGTAACTATGTAGAGGAATAGGGTTGTGTAATTAATAATAATTGTGTAATATTTTGAGTACCTAATATGTGCCAAGTCCCATACTAAGTGCATAATTTAGATCATTTTATTTAATCCTTACAACAATTCTCTGATGTAGGTCTCCTTTCTTTTGGGGGGGCAGTACTGGGGATTTAACTCAGGGGTACTCAGCCACTTTCAGCATCTGATTGCTCCCCTCCCCAACCACCCTTTTTTTTCTTTCCTTAATCAAAAGCTTTCCAAATAAATTTTCAACTACTTGGGATGTTTCTGGCTTGCTCTCTCCTGATTTAGCCAGGGAATTATGATACATCCTAACCATCTGTCAATTATTATTATTATTATTATTATTATTATTTGTATTTGTACTGGGGATTGAACTCAGGGGCACTTGACCACTGGGCCACATCCCCAGCCCTTTTTTGTATTTTATTTAGAGACAGGGTTCTCACTGAGTTGCTTCGCCTCGCAGTTGCTGAGGCTGGCTGTGATCTTCCTGCCTCAGACTCATGAGCTACTGGGATTACAGGCATGAATTAGTGCCCTAGCTCCTTTTTTTTTTTTTTTTTTTTAATGTAGGCATTCTTACTATTTCCATTATACAAAAGAGAAAGCTAAGACAAAAAAATTGCTCTTAAAAGGAGAAAAGAAGCCAGGCGCGATAGCGCACACCTGTAATCCCAGCCAAAGCCAGCCTCAGCAATGGTGAGGCACTTAGTAACTCAGTGAGACCCTGTCTCTAATAAGATACAAAAAAGGGCTGTGGCCCAGTGGTTGAGTGCCCCTGAGTTCAATCCCCGGTACCAAAAAAAAAAAAAAAGAGAGAGGGTCTGGGGTTGTGGCTCAGCAGTAGAGTGCTCGCCTAGCACATGGGCAGCCCAGGTTCGATCCTCAGCACCATGTAAAAATAAAGGCATTAGCCGGGCGTGGTGGCGCACACCTGTAATCCCAGCACTTTGGGAGGCTGAGGCAGGAGGATCACGAGTTCAAAGCCAGCCTCAGCAGTGGCGAGGCACTTAGCAACTCAGTGAGACCCTGTCTCTAAATAAAAATACAAAAAAGGGCTGGGGATGTGACCCAGTGGTCGAGTGCCCCTGAGTTCAATCCCCGGTACCACACACCACAAAAAAAAAAAAAAAAGATAAAGGAGGACATGCAATAAGAGTGCAGGTAGATGTGGTTCAATTACACAATAGTCCAGTTCAGCAGACATTGTCTGAGCACTTACTATGTGCCAGCTGCTGTACTAGTGTTAGACTGGTTGGGAAGCCAGCTCAGTAAGCAATTAGTCTCAAGTAGGAGGATGTATACTTCATCCTGCTTGAGATTGAAGGTGAAGATAGAACAATGGATAAACTCCCAGATGTTTGTGATTAGCAGGTAGGTAATCAAGGGGAGTCCTTGTCTCACAATTTAATTGTTCTTTGTAAAGCAGGATGTTAAGTTTTTGGTTGGGATTTAGGGATCTTAAGAATAATAGCCAAACTGCCTCTTCCCCTGGAGATGGCCAGCATTCTCTCTTGAATATGTATTCCTTACTTTGCCCCCAAAAGCTTCTCTCTTGGGATTGGGGTTGTGGCTCAGTGGTAGGGTGCTTGCCTTGCACATGTGAGGCCCTGAGTTTGATCCTCAGCACCATAAACAAATAAAATAAAGGTATTGTGTCCATCTACAACTAGAAAAAAATAAAAAATAAATATAAAAGCTTCTCACTCTCAAGATGGCCAGCATTTTTCCCTTGAATGCTGTGATTGTGTATTTACCCCAAAAGATGTATCTCCCTTGAGATAGCCTATAATCTCCCTTGAGTATGTATCTGCTTTCCTAAATAAATTTATGTCTCTGAGAAAAAGAAGAATGGGCTTGGAGATCTAGCTCAGTGGTAGAGTACTTGCTTAGCAAGTATAAGGCTCTGAGATCAATCCCCCTCTGCACAAGAAGGACCATAGAAGGAAAAGGAAGAGAGCTAGCAATGTAGTTCAAGGGTAGAGCTTTCCTAATATGTGCAAAGACCTGGGTTCTATCCCCAGTACCACAAACAAACAAAATGACATAAAAAGAGCTAACAAAAACTATATTAAGGGGCTGGGGATAATAAGCTCAGTTGGTAGAGTGCTTGCCTCACATGCTCAAGGCCCTGGGTTTGATCCCCGTATCACACACAAAAAAAGTATATTAGAAGGATATGTTTATGCTGATGCTGCCTTTTTTTTTTTTTTTTTTTTTTTTTTTTTTTTTTTTTTGTACTAGGAATTGAACCCAGGGGCAAATACCAGTGAGTTACATCCCCAGCCCTTTTTATTTTTTTATTTTTTTATATTGAGATAGGGCCTTTCTAAGTTGCCTAGGGCCTTGCTAAAATTGCTGAGGCTGGCTTTGAACCTGCCACCCTCCTGCCTCAGGCTGGAATTATAAGCATGGGCCACTGTGCCTAGCTGTTAGTGCTATTTTCTGCAGTAGCACCCATGTGCCTGGGTTCAAAAGCGGAAAAGAAGACATTGTATAAATTCCAGATCATGATTCGAAGACACACAAAGTAGACTGATGAGAGAAAGGGTTTAAAAAAGGTCCTGGTGAAAGATAGTTTAAGGAAGCAACCTAATTCTAGCTTAAATACAAAACTAGGCTAAAGAGTGATAAGATGCTCAAGAGAAGTCTATAAGGCCAAAGAGCAGATGATTTAGAGGTAAAGAGTGATTAAGCTAGAATCTCTGAATATTGTAGTTAGAGTGATGTTGGAGTTCAATATTTTGAGCTGGGCATGGAGGCATATGCCTATAATCCCAATGGTTTGGGATACTGAGGCAGGAGGATTGTGAGTTCAAAGCCAGCCTCAGCAATTTAGCAAGGTCCTAAGCAATTCAGTGATACTCTGTCTCTAAATAAAATACAAAAAAGGGCTGGATATGTGGCTCATATCCAGTGATTGAGTGCCCCTGGGCTCAATCCCCCAGACCAAAAACAAAGATTTTGAGTTGGTCTGGAACAGTAATGCACACCTGTAATCCTGGCAGCTCAGGCTGGGGTAGGAGGATCAGAAAGTCCAGGTCAGCCTCAGCAACTTAGTGAGGACTTAAACAACTAAATAAAACCCTGTTTCAAAATAAAAACTAAAAGGCCTGGGGATGTAGCTCAGTGGTAAAGTGCCCTGGGTTCAATTCCCAGTACCCAAAAAAAAAAAAAAAAAAAGATTTTTAAAGTTGGAATTCTTCAGTGTGATAACATGGGCAATGGAGATGGGTGTTTGAAGTAAAGTAGGAGTTTTAAATTACTAAGAGAATTCTTTTTTTTTTTTTTTTTTTGGTACCGGGGATTGCACTCAGGGGCACTCGACCACTGGGTCACATCCCCAGCCCATTTTTGTATTTTATTAGAGACAGGGTCTCACTGAGTTTGCTAAGTGCCTCGCCATGGCTGAGGCTGGCTTTGAACTCTCGATCCTCCTGCCTCAGCCTCCCAAGTACTGGGATTACAGGCGTGCGCCACCGCGCCCGGCTACTAAGAGAATTCTTTATATAAAAAATTATAATTTTTTAGTTGTAGGTGTACACAATACCTTTATTTATTTATTTTTATGTGGTGCTGAGGATTGAACCCAGTGACTCAGTCATGCTAGGCGAGCATTCTACCACTGAGCCACAATCCCAGCACCACTAAGAGAATTCTTATATCCAGCTGTGAGAGTAGTTGGCTCCTATATCTGTGGTTTCGCACTGGTCTCGGTAAAAGCTGTAGTTTTTTATAAAACGGTAAAAACTGTAGTTTTTTATAAAAGGAAAATAAAAGTCTCTGACTTAGAAAAAAATTATGGACGTTGGAGAGTTGGATCAATAAATCAAGATGTTTAAATGAATCCAGAATTTTCAGGACTGGTAGGAGATGGAGCCAAGTGCCAATCCTGGCAAAGAAATAACCCAAAATAGCAGAGAATATGAAGAGTTTGACCTGATGAAATGAACTCCAAAACAGAAAGTGATGCCTGCAAATATCTTGGAAGGCTGGGGGTATAGCCGAGTAGTAGAGCACTTGCCTAGCATGTGCATGGCTTTGGGTTCAATCCCCAGCACCACAAAATATAAAAATAAACATACTGGAGGAACAGTGGTCTGGAAATGATACCAGGAGGCTGTGTATCTCAATTCCCTCACTTTCTGATATAGAGGGTGGGGGAACCCTTAGGTCAGCCAATAAATCAATGAACTAGGAGAAACCTAACTATAATTTGAGAAAATATGTTGAGAGGCAAGGGGTAAGTATCAGAGAAATGAGGGGACCAAGGATGAAAGTATAGGTGAGTGGGGAAAGTTCTGCATTTGGGGCAGGGTTCAATGATTATAAAGATGGAAGATAGGCCTGGTGTGGTGGCAGGTGCATGTAATCCTGGCATCTCAGACAGGAGGATCTTGAGTTCAAAGTCAACCTCAGCAATTGAGCGAGGCCCTAAGCAACTTAGACCATGACTCTAAATAAAATATAAAAAATGCCTGGGGGATGTGATTCAATGGTTAAGTGCCCCTGGGTTCAATCCCCTGTATCAAAAATAATAAGATGGAAGATAACCAGGTGTGGTGGTGCACACCTATAATTCCAGTGACTCAGGAGGCTGAGGCAGTATTGCAAGTTAGAGGCCAATCTCAGCAATTTAGCAAGACCCTAAGTTGCTTAGCAAGACCCTCTCTCAAAATATAAAAAGGGCTGGGGATGTGACTGTGGTAAAATGCCCCTGAGTTCATTTCCCAAGTAAAAAAAAAAAAAAAGAGGGAAAATAATTGTACAATGAAATAGCCTTAAGTTTCCCAACCTTGGTTTAAAAATTGTCTCCTCTGCCATACTCCTTTCAACCAAAAACAAAAAGAGAAGCAGAAGAAATTCAAAGAGCTAAATTAATTTAAGGCCACAGGATGTGCCCCTGGCCACAGCTGAAATTAACAAAACTTAAAAAAATAAGCTATTCCTTCTGCCTGAGATGATGGTGACCCTTGATTTCATTCCTATTTAAACATCTAGCTTCCTTACCATAATAACTTTTGCTACTTAACAGCTAAAAGTGTTGTCTTGGAGTCTTTTTTTTTTTTGGTACCGGGGATTGAACTCAGGGGCACTCGACCACTGGGCCACATCCCCAGTCCTTTTTTGTATTTTATTAGAAGCAGGGTCTCACTGAGTTACCAAGTGCCTCGCCATTGCTGAGGCTGGCTTTGAACTCGCAATCCTCCTGCCTCAGCCTCCCAAGTGCTGGGATTACAGACGTGCGCCACCGCGCCCGGCGAGTCTTTTTTTTTTTTTTTTTTTTTTTTTTTTTTTTGTGGTACCGGGGATTGAACTCAGGGGCACTCGACCATTGGGCCACATCCCCAGACCTTTTTAGTATTTTTTATTAGAGACAGGGTCTCACTGAGTTGCTAAGTGCCTCGCCATTGCTGAGGCTGGCTTTGAACTCGCAATCCTCCTGCCTCAGCCTCCCAAGTGCTGGGATTACAGGCGTGCGCCACCACGCCCGGCTCTTTTTTTTTTTTTTTAACATTTATTTATTTGCTTTAGTTGTACACAATGCCTTTATTATTATTATTATTTATTTATTTATTTTTATGTGGTGCTGGGGATCGAACCCAGGCTACGCACGTGCTAGGCGAGCACTCTACCACTGAGCCACAACCCCAGCCCCTGTGCGGCCTGGGTTCGATCCTCAGCACCACGTAAACATAAATGTGTTAAACATAAATGCATTGTGTACAACTAAAGCAAATAAATGAATATTAAAAAAAAAAAAAAAAAGAATAAAATTTTAGCCTGGGCAACTGTAGTTCCAGCTCCTCAGGAAGCTGAGTTGGGAGGATCATTCAAGCATAGGAGTTTAATACCAGCCTGGACATATAGCAAGACCCTGTCTCAAAAAAAAAAAAAGCAAAGCATTGTTGCATGTGCCTATAATCCCAGCTACTGGGGAAGCTGAGGTAAAAGCATCACACAAGTTCAAGGCCAGCCTGGGCAACTTAGGGAGACCCTGTCTCACGTCTCAAACAAAAAGGGCTGGGGATTTAGCTCAGTGATAGAGTGCTTACCTAGCTCGTGTGAAACCTGGGTTTGATTCCCCAGCACTGGGGGGTGGAGGGGATCATGAATGTTGTTTGGTAGCAGCCCTGGAAGGTTTTGGAGCCCAGTGTCCTCAGGCCTGCTTCTCAAGGTGCTGAGTGGTAGGTCAAGGTTCCACCTGAGAAGACACTGCAGGAAAAAGATAATGGAGTATCATCTTTTGATTACAAAGAAAAGTAAACTAAATGAAAACAGAAGGGGATCCTTAATTCACTCATGTAACATTTACTAAACGCCTGCTATGTAGCAGATCCTTTCTAGATTCAACAATAAACAGAATAAAGCCTCAAAACCAACAAATCAGGAAATACAAAGCATACAGAAGACGCTCTTCTGCCCAGAGAGGGTGGGCCGCAGTCATGGAGAACGCTGCGCCATTGGGGCAGGAAGAGAAAGGCCCTGAAAGTTCAGGAGTGCAGCAGGCGGGCTGCAGATCAGGGAGGAGCCCTGGTGGAGCTCACCCCGACCCCCAACAGCCTGGCTTTGGTGAGCCCCTATCACACCCACCGGGCCGGGGACCCCTTAGACCTCGTGGCGCTCGCAGAGCAGGTGCAGAAGAAGATGAAAGCCGACTATCTTTGTGAATCAGTTGCCTGACTCAAATTCTGATCTTCTGAGACCAAAGATACCTTCAACTGCAGCTAGAGTGCCCATAATCTCCCTCCTTGAGAATGTTTGCAAAGCATTTTCAGTACTCTTATTTCATTTGCACCTTAGCATATCCTGTGAGGTAGGCAGTACAGAAGTTCTCCCTCAAGATCATTCTAACCCAAGTTCTTCGAGGATGCATAGTTCAATTATTTTAAGCTGCTCCCCATAAAATCTTTATTTGTTTACCTGAGAGCTTGTAGAATTTAACATATTCTAGGAATGTGTTAAAAGGTCTTTTTAAGTTTTGCCCTATATTCTCATTCACTGGATACAATATTCTTATGCCCAGAGCTTACACATTGATTGCCAAAATAGATAAAATAAAGAGAAAATGCAAAATAAGGGGAAACGCACTGGAAGTTTGGATATGTGAGCCTTCTTTCTACTTTTTTTTTTTTTAGCAGTACAACAGCCTTAATTGGTTGCAACAAAGAATGGAAGAGAGAAAGAGAGAGCATAAGACAGCTCTTCTCCCTCCTGGGTGGCATTCACAGACTAGGTAGTTGCTCTCCACTCTTTGCACTTTTTCTTATTAATGCATTATAGTTGTGTATAATGTTGAGATTTGTTGTTACACATTTGTACCATGCACACAGTATAATATCACTTTCCTCTTCCTTCCTCTAAATTTATTGGTACTGGGGATTGAAACCAGGGGCATTTTCCAGCCCTTTTTAAAAAATTTTTTTGGGTACTGTGGATTGAACTCAGGGGCACGTGACCCCTGAGCCACATCCCCAGGCCTATTTTATATTTTATTTAGGGGCAGGGTCTTACTGAATTGCTTAGTGCCTCGCTTTTGCTGAGGCAGGCTTTGAACTTTCAATCCTCCTGCCTTAGCCTCCTGAGCTGCTGGGATTACAGGCGTGCACCACTGTGCCTGGCCTTTTTAAAATTTTTTGAGACAGGATCTGTTATGGTTTGAATATGAGGTGTCCCCCAAAAGCTCATGTGTGAGACAATACCAGGTTTAGAAGAGAAATGATCGGGATATGAGAGCCTTAACTCAATCAGTGAATTAATACCCTCACAGGATTAACTGAGCAGTAACTGAAGATGGATAGAGTGTGGGTGGAGGAGGTGGGCCCTGGTGTGGTCCCTCTCAGGTATATATTTTGTATCTGGTGAGTGGAGTGTCTCTGCTTCCTATTCCTCATATAAGCTGCATCCCTTCACCACATTCTTCTACCATGATGTTCTGCCTCACATTGAGCTCACATTGAGCCTGCTCTCTATGGATTGAGACATCTGGAACTGTGAGCCCCCAAATAAACTTTTCCATGACTATAATTATTTTGGTCAGTTCTTTTAGTCATAGCAGCAACAAAGCTGACTAAAACAGAAATTAGTACTGAGAGGTGCTCAGTATCAATTAGTTGTTGTTGTAACTAACCTGATCATGTGGTTCAGAAGCTTTTAGAGCTTTTTGGAATTGGAGAAATTTTGAGATGTTTAGCTGTGCAAGCTGGAAATACTATAGATTGTTTTAAGTGGAGCTTAATGACCAATTCCGGTGGGAGCTGGGAAGACCAGAATACTGTGGACAGTGAAGACAGGGCTGAAGAGGGTTCAGAGAAGGAGGACTTTATTGGAAATAGGACTGGAAGCCATTCATGTTATGTTGTAACTGAGAAGCTACCTGCATTTTGCCTGTGTCCTGAGATTTTCTGTGAGGCTGATTTTAAAAGTGATGGACTTTTTAATCTAGCAGAAGACATTTCTTGGAAACATAGCATTCAGGCAGTGGCATGGATACTGCTGGTGACTTTTAGCCAAATATATTGTGATAATCAAGAGCAAAAAAGCAGAGCAGAAAGATTTGAAAAACTTGGGACTTGAAAGGTGGAAGTAAAACTGGGACTAAGGAAATTGCAGTTGTTCAAGATACTACCACCACTAAAGAAATGTTAAAGACTTTGCCCAGAGACTGTAAGAAAGGTCACTTGAAGGTATTTCAGTAATTGGTAAGGATCATATTCATATCAGAGTCAAGGAAGTAAAAGTAAATATTCTATTGAGAAGAGACCAGTGAGACACCCTTCTTGCACAAGGGGGCCTAGGAAGTTTTTTCAACATGCTCAACCACCCAGGCACTCAAACGTTTCTGCAGTCAGGGTCCCTGGAGGCTTGGCTAATGCTCCGAGATGGCAGGAGACCTTGGAATCAACCATGTGGCACTGGTTCTGAAGGAATGCAGGATGCTAGAGTTAGGGGGTCATGGAGGCTTCCATCAAGATTTCAAAGGAAGGGGGCTGGGATTGTGGCTTAGCGGTAGAGCGCTCGCCTAGCACGTGGGCGGCCCGGGTTCGGTCCTCAGCACCACGTTAAAATAGAACGCATTGTGTACAACTAAAAGCAAATAAATAAATATTAAAAAAATATATATATATATTTCAAAGGAAGGCCTGGGAGGCCAGGAAAATGCAGCAGGATAAGAATCTCTGTGGGTGACCCCTAAGAGGGCGATGCATGGAAATGTGAGGAGGAAGCCAAAGCTGCAGTGGAGACCCCCAAGATTAAGAAATGTCAGTACCATGGAATGTCCGCTGAGGAAGGCTACAGGAATTGAGTAGAAACAAGCCAACAGAAAGGCCTCTTGGGCTGTAACCAACAAGGTCATGAGGCAGAGCTACATAAGCCCTTTGAACCAAACATCAGCATGCCACGTGCCCCATATACTGGACTTGTTTGCCCAGCTGGATTTCAGTCTTGCTTTGGTTCCATCCCTTTTTCTATGCCCTATTTTTCAGAATGGAAATCTTTACTCTATGCCTTTTTATATTGGATACTTGTAAATTGCTTTTGACTTTTTTAAAAAAAAATATTTATTTATTTATTTTAGTTGTACACAACGCAATGCATTTATGTTTACGTGGTGCTGAGGATCGAACCCGGGCCGCACACGTGCGAGGCGAGCGCTCTGCCGCTGAGCCACAACCCCAGCCCCTGCTTTTGACTTTTTTAAAAAAAATTTATATTTTAGTTATAAGTGGACACAATATCTTTATTTTTATGTGGTGCTGAGGATAGAACCCAGTGCCTCATGCATGCTAGGCGAGCTCTCTACCTCTGAGCCACAACCCCAGCCCTGCTTTTGATTTTCACGGGAGCTTACAATGTGAGGTTGCCCTGAGTCTCAGAGGAGACTATAGACTTCAATTTTTGAGCAATCTTGGACCAGTTGAGATATGGGGACTCTTGGAAATGGACAAAATGTATTTTGCATTGGATATGGTCATAAGCTTTAGGGGGCCAGGGGCAGAACGTTATGGTTTGGATGTGAGGAGTCCTTCTAAAGCTCATGTACGAGACCATGCAAGAAGTTTTTGGGGAGAACTGATTGTGTTATGAGAGCCTTAACCCAATCAGTGAATTAATCCCATCACAGGATTAACTGATAATCAGGAGCAAAAAAGCAGAGCAGAAAGATTTGAAAAACTTGGGACTTGAAAGGTAGAAGTAAAACTGGGACTAAGGAACTGAAGGCTGGTAGAGTGTGGCTGGAGGAGGCGGGCACTCGTGCCGTGTCTTTGGGGGTATATGTTTTGTGTCTGGTAAGTGGAGTCTCTCTGCTTCCTGATCATCATGTGAGCTGATTCCCTCTGCCATACTCTTTCACCATGATATTCTACCTCACCTTGAGCCCCAAGGAATGGAGCCTGCTGTCTGTGGATTGAGACCTCTGGAACTGTGAGCCCCCAAATAAACTTTTCCTCGACTACAAAAAAAAAAAAAAAAAGCATTCAGAAAATTATTTTGTGTCGATTTGAAGGGCCTTTGAATTCTACATTCCTCTGTTCTTGGGTTTTAGTCTGAGCCTATGGTCATATGCAATCATAGACCAAACAAACTGTCTTTAGTGGCTTCTCACCTCTACATTAATAATCTCTTCTTCCCACTTCAGGAAGGAAACAATGTCCTTTGCTGCATCCTTCCTTAACGAGACAACTGACCTAGAATTGCTCTTTTGAAAGGTTACGGTAGGTCTAGGTAGAGCCTTATTTTCTTACTTTTTTTTTTTTTTTTTCTTTTTTTTTTTTTTTTTTTTTTTTTTTTTTTTTTTTTTTTTGGTACTGGGGATTGAACTCGGGGGCACTCGACCATTGAGGCACATCCCCAGCCCTTTTTTGTATTTTTTATTAGAGACAGGGTCTCACTGAGTTGCTAAGTGCCTTGCTATTGTTGAGGCTGGCTTTTGAACTCATGATTCTCCTGCCTTGGCCTCCTTAGAGCCTTATTTTCTGACTCCCCCCATAACTCTTTCCTTTGCACTTCCCAAAAGGCTAAAGCTTATGTAACTGACAAGGACAGGATTCACTGTGTGGTTTGTGTCAATGGGAAACCCTAGAGTACAATTCCAGAACAGTGGAAATAGTGTCCCTTAGAGTTATACAAGTGGGTGGCGTTCAGCCTGCTTTCACCAGTCATGTTATCAACCAAATCTCTTAGGCTTGGTGTGAAGTACCCTCTTTCTTTCTTTCTTTTTTTCTTTCATTTATTTTTTGGTTCTGGGGACTGAACTCAGAGGCACTTGACCACTGGGCCACATCCCCAGCCCTTTTATGTATTTTATTAGAGACTGGGTTACTAAGAGCCTCACATTGCTGAGGCTGGCATTGAACTAGTGATCCTCCTGCCACAGCCTCCCAAGTGCTTGGATTATAGGCGTGTGCCACTGCGCCTGGCTCTTTTATCTTTTAATATTTTTAGTTATAGATGGACACAATAGGTTTGTTTTATTTTATTTTATTTTTGGTACTGGGGATTGAATTCAGGGGCACTCAAACACTGAGCCACATCCCCAGCCCTATTTTGTATTTTATTTAGAGACAGGGTCTCAGTTGCTAAGCACCTCACTTTTTTTTTCTTTTCTTTTCTCCCTTTTTTTTTTTTTTGTGATGCTAGGATTGGACACATGCGCCTTGCTTTTGCTGAGGCTGGCTTTGAACTCTCAATCCTCCTGACTCAGCTTCCCAAGCCACTGGGATTACAGGCATGTACTACTGCACCGGGCTTATTTGTTTATTTTTTATGTGATGCTAAGGATTAAACCCAGTGCCTCAAGCCGGGCGCGGTGGCGCACGCCTGTGATCCCAGCACTTGGGAGGCTGAGGCAGGAGGATCACGAGTTCAAAGCCAGCCTCAGCAATGGCGAGGCACTTAGCAACTCAGTGAGACCCTGTCTCTAATAAAATACAAAAAAGGGCTGGGGATGTGGCCCAGTGGTCAAGTGCCCCTGAGTTCAATCCCTGGTACCAAAAAAAAAAAAAAAAAAAACCCAGTGCCTCACATGTGCTGGGCAAGCGCTCTAACACTGAGCACAACCACAGTCCCAAAGTATCCTTTCTTGTGTATGTGGTATTAGGGATTGAACCCAGGGGCACACTAACACTGAGCTACATCCCCAGGTCTTATGTTGTTTTTGATTTTTTGATACCGGGGATTGATCGACCACTGGGCCACATCCCCAGCCCTTTTTTGTATTTTATTAGAGACAGGGTCTCACTGAGTTGCTAAGTGCCTCGATCCTCCTGCCTCAGCCTCCCAAGTGCTGGGATTATAGGCATACGCCACCATACCTGCCTTGTTTTTGTTTTTTTGAGACAGGGTCTTGCTATGTTGCTGAGGGTCTCCCTGAGTTGCTAAGGCTGGCCTTGAACATGCAATCCTCCCACCTCAACCTTCTGAGTCTCTGGGATTACAGGTGTGTACCACTACACCCTGTGTGAGTACCCTTTCTTGAACAAATTGATTTATTTCAGTCTTCCTTACCTCTATCAGTGTCATTACCATATTTCTAGTTTTTTCAAAGACTGACTCCTTCCTTCCTTCTTTTTTTTCTTTTTTTGTATTGGGGATTGAACACAGGAGCACTCCACCCATCCTTTTTATTTTTATTTTTGAGACAGGATCTCACTAAGTAGCTGAGGATGGCCTAGAATTTGAGATCCTCCTGCCTCAGTCTCCCGAGTCACTGGGGTTTCAGGAGTATGCCATCATGTCTGACTAAAGACTTCTTTTTTACCCTTACATGCTATATTCAAAACCTTAATCTCAAACATGAACTATTAGAGATAACCATCTGTGATGCTGCTACCTACCTCTCACTTGAATTGATATAGTAGCCTCCTAACAGGATTCTTCTTGCGTCAGCATAGTTTATTATCTACAGTATAGACAGTGTACTTTTTTAAACATATCAAGCTGGATGTGGTGGCATGTGCCTATAATTCTAGTGAGTTGGGAGGCTGAGACAGGAGAACTGCAAGTTCAAGGACAGCCAGCAGGTTCCAGGCCAGCATCAGCAACTTATCGAGACCCTATCTCAAAGAATAAAAAAGGCTGGGATGTAGCTCTAGTAGACTTCCTCTGGGTTTAATTCCCCAGTACCACAATAATAATAATAATCAAATAAATACATATCAGATCACACTCCCTGATCAAAACCTGCCAGTGAGCCACATGTGGTGTTGTACACTGCAATCCCAGCTACTTGGGAAGATTGCAAGTTTAAGGCCAGCCTGGGCAATTTAACAAGTGCCTGTCTAAAAAATAAAAAAGGCTGGGGAGAGCTGGGTGTTATGGCACACACCTATAATCCCAGTGACTCAGGAGGCTGAGGCAGGAAGATTACAAGTTTGGAGGCCAGCCTCAGCAAATTAGCAAAGCCCTAAGCACTTAGACCCTGTCTCAAAATATAAAAAGAACTGGGGACGTAGCTCAATGGTAAAGTCCCTGGGTTTATTCCCCACTACAAAAACAACAACAACAACAAAAAGTCTAGGGATATAGCTTAGTGGCAGAGTGCTTGCCTAGCATGTGTAAGGCCCAATTTTGCATTGCAAGCAATGCAAAAAATGTGAGGGAGCCGGGCGCAGTGGTGCATTCCTATAATCCCAGCACTGTGGGAGGCTGAGGCAGGAGGATCATGAGTTCAAAGCCAGCCTCACCAATGGCAAGGCACTTAGCAACTCAGTGAGACCCTGTCTCTAATAAAATACAAAAAAGGGCTGGGGATGTGGCCCAGTGGTCGAGTGCCCCTGAGTTCAATCCCGGTACCAAAAAAAAAAAAAAAAAAAAAAAAAAAATCATCCTATCCCCATCACTTTCTGCTGAAATTATATTATAAACAATCATATTGTTTTCTTCTTCATTGCTTTCTTCTAGAATGAACATTTCATGAGAATAAGAACTTTGTCTTATTTATTGATAAATTCCCAGCATCAAGAATGGTGTTTAGGCCAGGTATGATGGCATATGCCTGTGATGCCAGCAACAAGAGGAATGGTGTTTAGCCAGGTATGGTGGTACAAACCTGGAATCGTAGCTACTCAGAAGGCTAAGGCAGGAGGATTGTAAGTTGAAGGCAAGCCTGCGCAGTGGTGCATTCCTATAATCCCAGCACTGTGGGAGGCTGAGGCAGGAGGATCATGAGTTCAAAGCCAGCCTCACCAATGGCAAGGCACTTAGCAACTCAGTGAGACCCTGTCTCTAATAAAATACAAAAAAGGGCTGGGGATGTGGCCCAGTGGTCGAGTGCCCCTGAGTTCAATCCCCGGTACCAAAAAAAAAAAAAAAAAAAAAAATCATCCTATCCCCATCACTTTCTGCTGAAATTATATTATAAACAATCATATTGTTTTCTTCTTCATTGCTTTCTTCCTAGAATGAACATTTCATGAGAATAAGAACTTTGTCTTATTTATTGATAAATTCCCAGCATCAAGAATGGTGTTTAGGCCAGGTATGATGGCATATGCCTGTGATGCCAGCAACAAGAGGAATGGTGTTTAGCCAGGTATGGTGGTACAAACCTGGAATCGTAGCTACTCAGAAGGCTAAGGCAGGAGGATTGTAAGTTGAAGGCAAGCCTAGATAACTTAATAAGACCCTTGCTCAATTTTTCAAAAGAGAATGGGGCTGTCACTTGATGGTAGAGTACTTGCATAGCATATGAAAGAAAGAAAGAAGTGGGGGGGAGGAAGGAAGAAAGAAAAAGAAAAGAAAGAATGGTGTTTGGCACATAGTGCTCAGTAAATATTTATGGGAGGAATGAATTGTTCACTAACTTAAGTTTAGATTAATATGTAAACATTCACAAAAAAATAAAGAGCCGGGTGCGGTGGCGCACGCCTGTAATCCCAGCACTTTGGGAGGCTGAGGCAGGAGGATCGCGAGTTGAAAGCCAGCCTCAGCAATGGCGAGGCACTTAGCAACTCAGTGAGACCCTGTCTCTAAATAAAAATAAATAAATAAATAAAGACTTTGCTAGACACTGTGGCACACATGTATAATCCCATTGACTTAGGAGGTGGAGGCAGAATGATTCAAAGTTAGAGGGCAGCCTCAGCTACTTAAGACACTGTCTCAAAAAAAGCAGGAGGGAGTGGGGGATGGCTTGGAATGTAGCTCAGTGGTAAAGCATCCCAGGTTCAATCCCCAGTACCAAGTAAAGAGGAAAAAAGTTTGTATTCTTTAAACACTGGATGGCAGCAGCAGTGGATAAACAAGCAGGAAAATAAAACCTTTAATGAGAGAACATATAAGGTTACTCTCCAGGAAATGCTGTGTCTACCTTTTGGAAAACTTCTACATGAGCCAAATGCTTACATTATCAGCCAAGGGATAATGTAAGAGACTTTTTTTTTTTTTTTTTTTTTTTTTTTTTGGTACCAGGGATTGAACTCAGGGGAACTCGACCACTGGGCCTCATCCCCAGCCCTTTTTTGTATTTTATTAGAGACAGGGTCTCACTGAGTTGCTAAGTTTCTTTCCATTGCTGAGGCTGGCTTTGAACTCGCTATCCTCCTGCTTCAGCCTCCCATTTTAACGTCTCATAGGTTAAAATGTCTTCTTGGGCTGGGGATGTAACTCAGTGGTACACTTGCTTACCATATGCAAGGCACTGGATTTGACCCTCAGTACCGCAAAAGAAAAAAAAACAAGTGTTCTTATGACAGTAAGACAGCATAAACTACTGATAAGCACATTGTGGTGGTGACTTCTTTAGGTAAGAGACATTTTGGTATAAACTGCAGCTAGGAATCTCATACTCTCATGTATTAGTTATGTGATAATTTTTATGTTCTTTTTATAGTTAAATATACAGTAGCCAGGAATAGTGGTGCACACCAACTCAGGAGGCTGAGGCAGGAGGATCCCAAGTTCACGGCAGATCTCAACAACTTAGAGCTACCCTGTCTCAAAGTAAAAAATAAAAAGGACTGGGGATGTAGCTCAATGGTAAAGCACCCCTGAGTTTAATCCCCAATATGGGGGAAAAAATAATAAAGGGCTGGGAATGTGACTCAGTGGTTGAATACTTGCCTAGCATGTATGAGGCCCTGGGTTCAATCCCTGGCACCACAAACAATAATAATAATAAATAAACTTCAGTTTAGTGATAGAGGCACTTGATATTTAGGTAAGAGACCATAATAATAAATGAACAGCAGTTTAGTGACAGAAGCACTTAGTATTTATGTAAGAGGTTTTTGAAACTTGTTCTGACATTTATCATGGATGGGTAATAGAGATTAAAATAAAATATGAGCTTGGTAATTAAACTTATATTAATATTTAGATTGAAAAATTGAACTGGAGGGCTGGGGCTGTGGTTCAGTGGTAGCGCACTTACCTGGCATGTGAGAGGTACTGGGTTCCGTTCTCAGCACCGCATATAAATAAATAAAATAAAGGTCTATCAACAACTAAAAATATTTTTTTAAAAAATTGAACTGAATAAAATTTAGTTCACAGAATATATGAACTTTTCTCATATTATCCACATATTAACTACTAGGACCACGCCATCAATAAGCAGTATTCTGCTGCATGCAGTGGTACTTGTCTGTGACCCCAGCTACTTCCAAGTCTGAGATAGGAAGATCACAGTTCAAGGTCAGCTGGGCATCTTAGCAAACCCCTGTCTCAAAAAACTAAAGAGGGCAGGGTGGGGGGCATGGGAAGAACGGAGGAACTTTGATTGGGCAAGGGGGGAAGGGGATGGGAGAGGACATGGGGATAGGAAAGATGGTGGAATGAATGAGAAGGACATCATTACCCTAGGTACATGTATGACTGTACATATGGTACAACTCTACATCGTATACTACTAGAGAAATGAAAGGCTGTGCTCCATTTGTGTACAATGAACCAAAATGCATTCTGCTGTCATGTATAACTAATTAAAACAAATTAAAAAAATAAAGAGGGCTGGGGATATAGCTCAGTGGTAGAGCACTCCCAGCTTCAATCCCCAATAACATTAATTTTTTTTTTTTTTTTTTTTTTTTAAGAACAGACAGGTATCCTTCTTTTTGTTGTTGCTGGGAATGGAAGTCCAGAGACTTCTGCATGCTTATCAAGTGCTCTGCCACTGAGCTACACCCCCAGCTAACACACATCATTCTTTCTTTTTTGTACTGGGGATTTAACCTGGGTGAGTGTTTATCACTGAGCTACATCCCCAGCCCATTTTTTTAAGATAGTCTCACTAGATGCTTAGGGTCTCATTAAGTTGCTGAGGTTGGCCTCAAACCTGTGATCCCACTGTATCAACCTCCCAAGCCACTAGGATTACAAGGGTGGGCTACCACACCCAGCTCATGCATCATTCTTTATTTATTATTTATTTTTAGGTACCAGGTATTGAACTCAAGGGCACTCAACCACTGATTCACATCCCCTGCCCTATTTTGTATTTTATTTAGAGACAGGGTCTCACTGAGTTGCTTAGCACCTCGCTTTTGCTGAGAGTAGCTTTGAACTCATGATCCTCCTGTCTCAGCCTCCCAAGCCACAGGGATTATAGGCATTGGGCTCTCAAGCATCATTCATTTTTTTGCGGGGGGGGCGGGGAGGCAACCAGGAATTGAACTCAGAGTTACTTGTCCACTGAGCCACATTCCCCAGCCCTATTTTGTATTTTATTTAGAGACAGGGTCTCACTGAGTTATTTAGGGCCTTGCTAAATTGCTGAGGCTGGCTTTGAACTTGTGATCCTCCTTCCTCAGCCTCCCAAGTGCTGGGATTACAGGCGTGTGCCACTGAGCTTGGCTCAAGCATCCTTCTTTTTTTTTTTTTTTTTTTTTTTTTTGTGTGGTACCGGGGATTGAACTCAGGGGCACTTGACCACTGGGCCATATCCCCAGCCCTTTTTTTTTTTTTTTTTTTTTTTTTTTGTGGTACCAGGGATTGAACTCAGGGGCACTCATCCACTGGGCCACATCCCCAGCCCTTTTTTATATTTTATTTAGAGACAGGGTCTCACTGAGTTGCTAAGTGCCTCGACATTGCTGAGGCTGGCTTTGAACTCGCGATCCTCCTGCCTCAGCCTCCCAAAGTGCTGGGATTACAGGCGTGCGCCACCGCGCCCGGCTCAAGCATCCTTCTTGATCTAGCGCCAGTTACCTGCTATATAGTCCCAAACTCAATTAGTAGCATAAACTATTTGGAGTATTTACATTTTTAACCAGATATAAAACTCTCATGGTTGAAATTCAAACATCAGCAGATTTTATAGGGGATTTTTTTTGGCACAACAACTTACTATTACCAAAAATCACTTCATGTGGATACCACTTACTCAAATACACAAACGGAAGTCCTGGCATCATTCAATGATCATGAGTCCTGGTTTGACATTTAGGTCCATCTCTGAAGTGTCTTGTATAATTAGGGAAATCTGAGTCATCCTCAAGCTGCTGCTGTTGCATTTCTGAGTCATTTCCTTTTTCACTGACCCATACTCGGTACAGCTAGTTATGGGAAATATCAGGAAGAACATGGTTGCACAAGCCTGGAGTCCCAGTTACTTGGAACACTGAAGCAGGAGGATCTCTTGAGCCTGGGAGTTTGAGATCAGCCTGGGCTTATCTCCTAAAAAAAAAGAAAAAGAAATATCCAAAAGTATCAAGTTTTGGAACTAAAGGATATAAAGATCATTGAGTTCTATGTACTTGTTTTACAAATAGTAAAACCAAGATCTAGAAAGCATACCTTCTGCATGGTTGCACAGCCTCTGTCAGGTAGCTTTTCCTATACCCAAGGCCCTCTTTAGAAGCTAATTTCAAAGCAAATTTGGACTCCAATTTAGATTATTTTTGTTAGAACTCTCATACTTGTTTTGGAAGTCTGAAAGGAACTCAGAGCCCAGGGAAATAAGTAGACAACTGGTGCCCCTTTCTGTAGTCTGATTTATCACTGATGCTTCTACAGTGGACCAAGGAGAGGCCTCCTGACTTCCTGGTCCATTCTTTTTTTTTTTTTTTTTTTGTGGTTACCGGGGATTGAACTCAGGGGCACTCGACCACTGGGTCACATCCCCAGCCCTTTTTTGTATTTTTATTTAGAGACAGGGTCTCACTGAGTTGCTAAGTGCCTCGCCATTGCTGAGGCTGGCTTTGAACTCGCGATCCTCCTGCCTCAGCCTCCCAAAGTGCTGGGATTACAGGCGTGCGCCACCGCGCCCGGCTTGGTCCATTCTTTTTTAAAAAATTATTTTTTTTTTTAGTTGTTGGTAAGCAAGTGTGCTACCACTGAGCCCCAGTCCCAACCGCTGGTCCATTCTTAAATCAAGGTTTCTCTTTTCCTCTTTTTTTTTTTTTTTTTTTTTTTTGGTACCAGGGATTGAACCCAGGGGTACTTAACCACTGAGCCATATCCCCAACCCTTTTTTTTTTTTTTTTTTTTTTGGTTGAGGGTGTCTCACTAAGTTCCTCAGAGCCTGGTAAGTTTCTGAGGCTGGCTTTGAACTTGTGATCCTCCTGCCTCTGCCTCCAGAGCCACTGGGGTTATACAGGCCTGTGCCACAGCCTGGGTTTCTCTCTGAGCCAGATAATTCTTTGTTGTGGGACTGTGCTATACATTTCAGAATGTTTAACACCATCTATGTCTTCTACCCATGAGTTGCTTTGTTGGTCTACCTATGATTTGCCTTGTTGGAACAATCAAAAGTCTCCAGGAGGTCGAGAGATGGGGCTTGGGTAGAGTGCTTACCTAGCATATACCAAGGTCCTGGGTTTGATCCCTAGTATGACAAACACAAACAAAAAGTCCCAGGTATTGTCAAATGTTCTCTGGAATCCTCTGCTTGAGAACCACTAAGGCTGACTCTTCTAACTCAGGCCTGGACCCACTTAGTTCTTCTGTTTTTGGTACTAGAGATTGAACTCAGGGGCAGTCAACCACTGGGCCACATCCCAGCCCGTTTTTGTATTTTATTAGAGACAGGGTCTCACTGAGTTGCTAAGTGCCTCGCCATTGCTGAAGCTAGCTTTGAACTTGTGATCCTCCTGCCTCAGCCTCCCAAGTGCTGGGATTACAGGCATGCGCCACCGTGCCCAGCCCCATTTAGTTCTTTATAGCACCGCCTGTTTTTCCTGACCACTTGTACCTGGCTTTCTTCCCTACCTTTCCTCCTGAGGCTACCACACCTTTGGATCAAATCCTCCAACCTCTGTCTACCCTCAGTGGCCCTGAAAGTGGCACCTGGGGTGAAAATGGGAAGCAAAAGCTTCTAACCTTCCCCTCTTGCACCAAGAGGACACCCCAATTGGATAGGAATTTACATAATTGGTAAAAATAAGACAAAATATGTGCAAGGCTTAGCTATGAATCAGGGCCTTAAAGCTCTTTCTGAACTGGGATGCTCAGTAGTAGAGTTCTTGACATGTGTGAGGCCCTGCAATCAATCCTTGGCACTGCAAAAAAAGAAAGTTCTTTCTCACCTTAAAGATGTGCTGAGAGCAGCAATAAATGAGGGCATACCAAGGGATTCTGCCTTTTCTGTACTGTTTCCCCTTAACTCAGTGGTCCCACTTACTTCTCTTAAGCCTACACTCATACTTACCATCCTCACCAGTGCCTAAATTTAGACAATGTAAGCTGTGTTGTCATAGAAAGACAGAAAACAGATGTTTCTATGGAGATTTATTTAAACATCTAGAGTATCTTTCAGCTGAGTGGTTAGGAGTGAACAGCAGTTCTTCCTAGGACCTGCTTTTTTTTTTGTTCTCCCTCTTAATTTTCTATTTCCCTGTCTCTTCTATTCATTTTTATGTTTCTCACTCCTACTCCCAGATGCCACTTCCCACCTACCAGTGATACTCTTAAATATCTCCTTTGCCTTAGAAGTCACAGTTTAAGAACAGAATTATTTAAGTTTTTGAGCCTCAGTCCCTTCATCTGTAAATGGAGCAGTGGTATACACCTGTAATCCCAGCGGCTTGGGAGGCTGAGGCAGGAGAATCACAATTTCAAAGCCAGACTCAGCAATTTAGCGAGGCCTTAAGAAACTCAGTGAGACCCCATCTCTAAATAAAATACAAAAAAGGGCTGGGGATGTGCCTCAGTGGTTAAGTGCCCCTGAGTTCAATCCTGGGTACAAAAAAAAAAAAAGAAGAAGGAAGGAAGGGAGGGAGGGAGGAAGGAAGAAGAAAAATGTAATATGGGAATAATGACAAAACACACTTTATATAGAATTTGTTAAAATGAAATTAGATGTATTACCTGGGCATGGTGGCACACACCGGTAATCCCAGTGGCTCAGGAGGCTGAGGCAGAAAGATTGCAAGTTCAAAGCCAGTTTCAAATCTGACATAATTTTCATATGTAAATATATGAATACACCACAGTGAATCTCAATATTGTGTACATCCACAAGACTGGGATCCTAATTAGAGTAAGATATATTCCATGGTTGCGTAAATATATGAAACAGATTCTACTGTCATGTATAACTAAAAAAATAAATTAATTTAAAAAATTTAAAAAGCCAGCCTCAGGGCCGGGCGCGGTGCACGCCTGTAATCCTAGCACTTGGGAGGCTGAGGCAGGAGGATCACGAGTTCAAAGCCAGCCTCAGCAGTGGCGAGGCACTTAGCAACTCAGTGAGACCCTGTATCTAATAAAATACAAAAATGGGCTGGGGATGTGGCCCAGTGGTTGAGTGCCCCTGAGTTCAATCCCCAGTACCAAAAAAAAAAAAAAAAAGCCAGCCTCAGCAACTTAGCAAGGCTCTGAGTAACTTAGTGAGACCCTGTCTCAAAATAAAAAATACTAATTTAAAAAAAGGGACTGGGGATGTGACTCAGTGGTTAAGCACCCCTGGGTTTACTCTCCAGTACCAAAAAAAAAAAAAAAAAAAAAAAAAAAAAAAATTAGATATATGGTCAACACGTGGTGGTGTACACCTGTGATCCCCTAGATGCAGGGGACTATAATACAGTGGTAAAGTGCTCCTGGGTTAAGTCGCTAATACCCACCTCACACATACCCTGTCTCAAAATAAAAGGTTGGAGATATACCTCAGTGGTAGAGCACACCTGGCTTCAATCCTCTACCCAAGAAAAAAAGAATGAAATTAGACATATGAAAAGAAATATGTGTCATGGCTGGCAAAGCAGATGCTTAAAAGTGGAATTTGGGTTTTTTGAAATTCTTTTTTGTTTTATCAATTTTTTTCTTTTTTGTAATTATAGATGGACAGCATGCTTTTTTTTTTTTTTTTTTTTTTTTTTTTTTGTACCAGGGATTGAACTCAGGGGCATTCAACCACTGGGCCACATCCTCAGCCATATATATATATATATATATATATAGTTGGACAAGATTCAGGCTGGCAGGCCATACCCCCAGGCACCTTCCCGGAAGTGCCCAACTCTCGCGAGAATTCACCTTTGGCGGGCTCTGAGTCCCCACCCTTCCTGATCCTGGGAATACTCGCCTCTCGCGGGAATTCAACCCTGGGCGGGCTCTCCCTTTCTGAGCCAATCCTGACCATACAAGTCACGCTCCTACCCCTCTGTACTTAAGCCCTGGCTTGTCCAGAACTCTCTCTTTTCGCTGTCATCTTCTCACCAGCTCTCCCCTTCCCCGTTCCCATTTCTCCCTTCCCCCCTTTTCCCTTTCTCCCCTTCCCTTAATAAACCCCCTCTTTTCCTTTCTTTTTCCTCCTCCCACTCGTTCCCTTCACGGTTCACCCCCATCCCCTCCACGTGTCCCTTTGGTGAAGAATCAATACCCCTCCTTCTTTCTACATGGCGGTTTCAGCGTGTGTTCATCTATCCTCCATATATATATGTATAATTTTTAAAAATATTTGTTTTAGTTGTGTACATGCCTTTGTTTTTACATGGTGCTGAGGATTGAACCCAGCCGGGCACATGCTAGGCCAGTGCTCTACCACTGAGCCACAATTCCAGCCCCATCCCCAGCACTTTTTTGTATTTTATTAGAGACAGGGTCTCACTGAGTTGCTAAGTGCCTCACCATTGCTAAGGCTGGCTTTGAACTCCAATCCTCCTGCCTCAGCCTCCCAAGTGCTGGGATTACAGGCTTGCGCCACTGCGCCCGGCAGCATGCCTTCTTTTAATTTGTTTATTTTTGTATACGGTGCTAAGGCTCAAACCCAGCGCCTCACATATGTTAGGCAAGCGCTCTGCCACTGAGCCACAGCCACAGCCCCTAGACAAGGAAGGATTCTCAGACTGTTCATCTACAAAATTTTGTCCAAAAAAGGGGGAACACAAAGCCCAAAGACAAGCAAATTCAATTCCAAAACACTGATTTGAACTAATTTTTACATGTTTCTCTCCTGAGCCAAAGGAATTTTACTGCAGGAAATGGAACTGGATTCCAAGGAAGGGTATTTTAAATCAGAGGCCTCTGACGATCTTAAACTCTTCTCATTGAAAGTATTTTCCTGGAATTTGGTTTTCTTTTTTCTTTCTTTGAGATGGGGCTCGCTAAATTGCTTAGGGCCTAGCTGAATTGCTGAGGCTGACTTTGAACTTGTGATCCTCTTGCCTCAGCCTACCGAGCCATTGGGATTATAGGTGTGTACCACCATGCCCAGCTCCTTTTTATTTTTGAGACAGGATCTTGTTAAATTGCTTACAGCCTTGCTAAATTGCTGAGGCTAGCCTCAAACTTGCGATCCTCCTCAGCCTCTGGAGTGGATGGGATTACAGGCGTTTGCCACTTTGGAAATCTTGACCATACTTCTCTGACAGTAGTAAAGTAGGAGGGTCCCATGTCCTATTTAGTGACAGAAGAGCAGAATTGTACAAGAGGGGGGTTGCTTTGTTTTATCTTTGTTCTCTTAAGCTGGAAAATTGCTGGCGTGCGTGTTTTAGGGAAAGAATCTGGGGATATGATGTCTTCTATGCAATTTGGGATGAAAACCACAGGGAACAAAACACATAGGACACAAAATCATCCTTGCCTGGCTAAAATGGCAGAGGATGAATGATGGAAGCAGAATGCTCTCTGAGCCTTTCCAATTTTTCTTTTCTTTGTTGGTACTGGATATTGAACCCAAAGGCACTTTACCACTGAATTACATCCCCCACCCAGAACCCTTTTTTAAAATTTTGAGATAAGGTCTAAATTGCCCAGATTCGTTGTCTGAGCACATCATATATTTACTGTAGGAACAGATGTTGATACTTCAAGCATATTTTACCTCTTCCTGTTTCAGCCCCTTCCCCTCCCAGTAGCTGGGATTATAGGTGTACACTGCCATGCCTTGGCTTTTCCTACCATTCTCCAGTAGACCCTGTCCCAGAGGCTGGCTATGTTGGTGTACCAAGCTGGGGCTTGTTCCTACCGCAGAATTTATGTCTGCCCTTTGAGGGTTCCCCCTACTCTAAAAACAAACAAAAATACAACATCTTATATTTTGGTCAAGCATAGTGGTGATCAAAAACATTTTTTTTTCCCTTTTGGTACTAGGGATTTAACCTCGGGTGCTTTATCACTGAGCTACATCCCCAGCCCTTTTTTTTTTTTTTTTTGATACCAGTGATTGAACTCAGGGGTACTTGACCACTGAGCCACATCCCCAGCCCTATTTTGTATTTTATTTAGAGACAGGGTCTCACTGAGTTGCTTAGTGCCTCACCATTGCTGAGGCTGTCTTTGAACTCATGATCCTCCTGCTTCAGCCTCCCTTAATCACTGGGATTACAGGCATGTGCCACCCTGCCCGGCCCTTTTTTATTTTTATCTTTTTTTTTTTTTTTTTTTTTTTTTTTTTTTTTGTGGTACCGGGGATTGAACTCAGGGGCACTCGACCACTACGTCACATCCCCAGACCTTTTTTGTATTTTATTTAGAGACAGGGTCTCACTGAGTTGCTAAGTGCCTCGCCATGCTGAGGCTGACTTTGAACTCGCGATCCTCCTGCCTCAGCCTCCCAAAGTGCTGGGATTACAGGCGTGCGCCACCGCGCCCGGCCTTTTTTATTTTTTTATTTTGAGAGAAGTCCTCACTAAGTTGCTTAGGGCCTCACTAAATTGCTCATGCTGACTTTGAACACGAAATCCTCCTGTCTCAGCCTCCTGAGTTGTTGGGATTACAGGCATGCACCACTGTACCTGGCTAAAATAATTGTTGTATTAAAAATTTAATTTCCAGGGGCTTCAATTGTAACTCAGTGGTACAGTGCTTGCCTAGCATGTGTGAGTGAGGCACTGGGTTCAATCCTTAGCACCACATAAAAATAAATAAATAAAATAAAGGTATTATGTCAATTGCAGAAAAAAAAAATTATATTTTTCCTTATTTGTTTGTTTCAGTTGTACACATGCCTTTATTTTTAGGTGGATCGAACCCAAGCCGCGCACGTGCTAGGGGAGTGCTCTACTGCTGAGCTACAACCCCAGCCCCTGCAGAAAAAATTCTAAAAAAAATTTTAATTTCCAGCTGGGCACAATAGCTCACACCTGTAATCCCAGCAGCTTGGGAGGCTGAGACAGGAAGATTGTGAGTTCAAAGCCAGCCTCAGAAACTTAGTGAGGGTCTAAGCAACTTAGTGAGACCCTGTCTCAGGAAAAAAAGGCTGGGGAGGTAGGCTCAGTGGTTAAGTGCCCTGGGGTTCAATCCCCAGTACCAAATAAATAAATAAATAAATAAATAAATAAATAAATAAATAAATTTCCAACATAAAAATAACACTATTTTATAAAGCCAGGCACAGTGGCACACATCTGTAATCACTGTGACTCAGAAAGCTGAGGCAGGAGGATCACAATTTCAAAGTCAGTCTGTGAAGCTTAGTGAGACCCTGTATCAAAACAAAATAAAAAGCAGGGCTGGGGATATAGCCCCCTGAGTTAAATCCCTAGTACCACATACACACACAAAAAGACTATTTTATAAAATTTAATGAAGCTCAGAAAAGATCTTTTTCTCCACACCAATTCCAGCCCTTTTTTTAAAATTTGAGACAGGGGCTTCCTAAGTTTCCCAGGCTAACCTCAAACTTGAGGTCCTCCTACCTTAGCCTCATAAATAGCTTAGATTACTGGTATGCACCACCATGTTTGGCAGAAAAGGTAATTTATTTAAAATCACTTGATTAATGACAAACTCTAAAACCCATGATTGTTCCCCAAACCACACTGTACACTTTCTAGAGAACTAGGTTTATCCCAGTCATAAGCAATGGATTTTAGTGGACTCTAGACCTTATTGTGGCTATTTTTATCCCTAAAGGAGAGCATGGTCAGTCCATGTCAAACCAATTTGATGACTACTCTATGACTTGTCTATGAAGTATGACTAAATCACATAGACTGCAAATAAGGAATGGGGAAAGATGTAAAGTAACATTGAGAAGGGACACTATGTTTTACACATAACATTTTAGCTTCACTTAATTATATTTTGGCAGTACTGGAGATAGAACTCAGGGCCTCACATATGCCAGGCAAGTGCTTTACCACTGAGCTCTCTCCCAGCTCTTTTTAAAAAGAAATCTTTTCTGTTGGTGCATTATAATTATACACAATAGTAGGGTGCATTATGCCATATTTGTACATGTACGCCCCAGCCCTTTTTTTTTTTTTTTTTTTTTTTTTTTTGTGTGTGTGTGTGTGGTACTGGGGATTGAACTCAGGGGCACTTGACCACTGGGCCACATCCCCAGCCCTTTTTTGTATTTTATTAGAGACAGGGTCTCACTGAGTTGCTAAGTGCCTTGCCATTGCTGAGGCTGGCTTTGAACTCGTGATCCTCCTGCCTCAGCCTCCCAAAGTGCAGGGATTACAGGCATGCAGCACCGCTCCCAGCTCCTCTTTCCTTCTTTCATTCCAGAGATAAATACTGTTTCCTTTTGTTTATGTATCTTTATTAATTAAATATGGAAAATATAGAAAGATACATAACCAAAAGGAGTTATATACTTAAAGAAGTATATAGTGGTATGAAATAATTTTTTAATTTCTTAAAAATATCTTTATTTTATTTATTTTCATGTGGTGCTGAGGATTGAACCCAGTGCCTCACATGTGCCAGGCAAGTGCTCTACCACTGAGCTACAACCCCAGCATGAAACTTTTTTTTTTTTTTTTTTTTGGTACCAGGGATTGAACTCAGGGGCACTGGACCACTGGGCCACATCCCCAGCCCTTTTTTGGGGTGGGGGTTTTATTAGAGACAGGGTCTTACTGAGTTGCTAAGTGCCTCGCCATTGCTGAGGCTGGCTTTGAACTCGCGATCCTCCTGCCTCAGCAAGTGCTGGGATTACAGGCGTGCACCACCACGCTGGCCTGAAACTTTTAAGATGAGGTATATTCCTGTAATCTTAAAGAGACTCCAGTGGCTGAGGCAGGAAGATGGCAAATTCGAGGCCAGACTCAGCAATTTAGCAAGACCCTGTCTCAAAATCAATCAATAAATAAAAAAGGACTGGGAATGTAGTTCAGTGGTAAAGTAACCCTTGGCCCCCTAGGTTAAATCCTCAGGACAAAAAAAAAAAATCCTGCATCAGCCTCCTGAGTAGCTGGGATTGGGATTATAGGCCTGAGCCACAAGGTCTGGCTACTTCTTTTTTTTTTTTTGGTACCAGGGATTGAACTCAGGGACACTCGACCACTGGGCCACATCCCCAGCCCTTTTTTGTATTTTATTAGAGACAGGATCTCACTGAGTTGCTAAGTGCCTCTCCATTGCTGAGGCTGGCTTTGAATTTGCGATCCTTCTGCCTCAGCCTCCCAAGTGCTGGGATTACAGGCGTGCGCCACCGCGACCGGCTGGCTACTTCTTTATAATTATTATATATAGTATCTCATAGTAGGGATGTATCACAATTTGGCTATTCTGTTTGGGGATATATAGAAAGTTTTCGTTTTTTCATTTTTTTTTTTTCTATTATGTTTTAGAGAAAATTCTTCATGCTTCTTACAGATATGTAGGAATATTTCTCTAGGGTAAATATTGAAAGATTCGATTGCTGGGTCCAAAGGAATGTGCATTCAAAAAATTAATGCATACTTACAAATTGTCCTAAAGTGATTTATGTTCCCAACAACCTTGTAAGACTACCCCTAGGCGTTTCCCCATGCCTTTGTTAACATTTGATGTTAGCAGTCTTGACATTTTTACTCCTATGAAAGATGAACAATTTACTAAATACACACATGCATACATACAAGTATATATAACAAATATATATGCCTATATAAATATGTGTATGTACATTTATGTATATGTCACTTGCATTTAAAAAAAAATTTGGTACCAGGGATTAAACCACTAAGCCATATCCACAACCTTTTTTTTTTTCTTTTTTTAATTGTAGATATAGATGGATAAAATACCTTTATTTAATTTATTTTTATAAGATGCTGAGGCTCGAACTCCATGTCCTCACACATGCTAGGCAAGCAATCTACCACTTAGCTACAACCTCAGTCCCATTCCCAGCCCCTTTTATTTTTTACTTTGAAACAGGTTCTCACTAAGTTGCTAAGGCTGGTCTTGAACTTGCAATCTTGACTACTTGTATGTTCTTTATGCTTTAATTGCTCTGCCTATATTTCTGTTGGTTTTCCTAAGTAATTTTCACAGCATATTATGCCTTATCTCATATATATTCTTGAGCTTTTTCTTTTTAACCTGTTCTGTCCTTTACATTTGACTCATTTAAACTACATCTTGGCTTGGCCTGCTAAAATCTCTTTGTATTCTGATTCTGCTATCCAACATATTCATTATCCTTCCACATTCTTTTTTATTTTTAAGATATTTATTTATTATTTGCTTTAGTTGTACACAAAGCAATGCATTTATGTTTACGTGGTGCTGAGAATCGAATCCCGGGCCGCGCATGTGCTAGACGAACACTCTACCGCTGAGCCACAACCCCAACCCTCCTTCCACATTCTTGATCTTGATATCTATAAATATGATCATCTATCATCAAAAAAAAAATTTTAAAGCGGTACTGGGGATTAAATTTCTACCACTGAGCTACATCCCCAGACCAGAACTTTTTTATTTTTATTTATTTTTTATTTTTATATTTATTTATTTATTTATTTTTGGTACCAGGGATTGAATTCAGGGGCACCGGACCACTGGGCCATATCCCCAGCCCTTTTTTGTATTTTATTAGAGACAGGGTCTCACTGAGTTGCTAAGTGCCTTGCCATTGCTGAGGCTGGCTTTGAACTTGCAATCCTCCTGCCTCAGCATCCCAAGTGCTAGGATTACAGGGGTGTGCCACCGCGCCCAGCTTTTTATTTTTACTTTGAGACAGAATGTCAGTAAATTACCAACACTGGCCTGGAATTTGAGGTCCTCCTACCTCAGCCTCTCAAGTAATTTTTGTTTTTGTTTTGTTTTTGTGGTACTGGGGAGTGAATTCAGGAGCACTTTACCACTGAGATCCATCCCCAGTTCTTTTTTATTTTATTTTTTTTTGTATTTTGAGACACGGTCTCATTAAGTTACTGAGGGTCTCTATAAATTGCTGAGGCTAACCTCAATCTTTCAATCCTCCTGCCTCAGCCTCCTGAGTCAGTGGAATTACAGGTGCGCACTACCATGCCCAGTCCATTCTTTTTTTTTTTTTTTTTTGGCACCAGGGATTGAACTCAGGGGCACTCTACCACTGAGCCACATCCCCAGCCCATTTTTTAAAAATATTTATTTATTTACTTTAGTTGTACACAATGTAATGCATTTATGTTTACGTGGTGCTGAGGATCGAACCCGGGCCGCACATGTGCGAGGCGAGCGCTCTGCCGCTGAGCCACAATCCCAGCCCCCCCAGCCCATTTTTGTATTTTATTAAAGACAGGGTCTCACTGAGTTGCTAAGTGCCTCGCCATTGCTGAGGCTGGCTTTGAACTCTTGATCCTCCTGTCTCAGCCTCCCAATTGCTGGGATTACAGGCGTGTGCCACCCTGCCCGGCTCCAGCCCATTCTTTTTTTTTTTTTTTTTTTTTTTTTTTTTGGTACTGGAGATTGAACTCAGGGGCACTCGACCACTGGGCCACATCCCCAGCCCTTTTTTGTATTTTATTTAGAGACAGGGTCTCACTGAGTTGCTAAGTGCCTCGCCATTGCTGATGGCTGGCTTTGAACTTGCGATCCTCCTGCCTCAGCCTCCCAAAGTGCTGGGATTACAGGCGTGCGCCACCGCGCCCGGCTCCAGCCCATTCTTATATCACCTGTTTGGGTCAATGACAGTTCTGCCACATTCTTTCTGGCTTTATTTCTTCCCCTATCTACCATAGAGTCCACAATGTCTCAAGAAACTTTTACCCCATCCTCAATTACCTTTGTTTTTTGTTCTTTAGTCCCTCACCACTCCCCAGTCCTAGATCAGTAAACTTTATACTTATTTGTTCATTCAAGAAATATTTATCAGCTGGGTATGGTGGAAGCCTGAGGCAAGATCACAAGTTCAAAGTCAACCTGGGCAATTAAGAGACCCTGTATCATAATTTTTAAAAAATTTTACAGGGTAGGGGATGTAGGTCAGTGGTAGAACACTTGCCTAACATGCACAACAGAGAACAACAACAAAAGGAAATGTTTATCTAGGCACTACTGATGTGCTGAGAGTTATTCTAGGTATTAAGGATGAAGATGAGTTTTCATCACTCTGGCTGTTGGCTGCTGCTTTATGGGAGATGGTTAGTTAGCTACCAGCAAGAACTAAAACTGGAAGTGTGACTTCCAGCCTTAAAGTGGCAAAGATTTTTAAACTCACCTTTGCTCTTCTCTCTCTTCTGGAGTTTTATACCGAATCAATTGTCTCTTCTCCTTTGAAATTTCTTCCATTCCACAAGGTAATTCTCTTTAACCTACAATCTCCTTGAACTTTTTCCTCCTTATTCTAAAAGTCTTCCACTCAACCTTCCTTCAGCAACTTTGAGGGAGTGGGTAAGTGCTGAGGCAGGAGGATCACAAGTTCAGAGTCAGCTTCAGCAACTTAGCAAGATCTTCAACAACTTAGGGAGACCCTGTCTCAAAATAAAAAAAAAAAAAAATAAAATAAAAAGGACTGGGGATGTGGCTCAGTGTTAAAGAGTCACTGAGTTCCACCCTCAGTACTGAAAAAAAAAAAAAAAATTACACTTCCAGTGCTGGGGATATAGCTCAGTTGGTAGAGTGCTTGCCTTGCATGCACAAGGCCCTGAGTTTGATACTTAGCACCACACACACACACACACACACACACACACACAAAAAAAAAAGTTATACTTTTTGTCCCTAATTCAACTCAACTATTGACTCTACAACTCACCGAGTTTCAGCTTTTTGCCTCATTATTAAATCTCCCTCAAAATATTTTAATTGCCGGGCTGGGGCTGTAGCTCAGTGGTAGAGCACTCGCCTAGCATGTGGCCCTGGGTTCAGTCCTCAGCATTACACTAAAAATAAATAAGTAAAATAAAGGTATTGTGTCTATCTACGACTAAAATATATTTTTTTAAAAAATTTTAATTGCCAAATAAAATGGCCCTTTTTCAGTCTTTATCTGAATTTTATACTCTTACCTTTCTAACTCCAGACTTTCTTCCCTTCATACATTCAAAACAAACAAACAAAAAAATTTGTGTGTGGCACTACAAATTTAGCCCAGGAACATTCTACCACTGAGCTACATACCTGTAAGAGCCTTTAATGAGAATGTAGCTAAGATGGCGGCTGGCTGAGAGCCAAGAGGAGGCATTTACTTGTTTACACCTGACCTTAATGTAATTGACTAAGAATCTTTCTGTGCCCGTGGGCACTGCCACTGCATACCACACCTGTAAGTTGAGCTTGTGACACATGTATGCTTGATAAGGTAAAGAGTATTTAAAGAGACTTTGGGGGAATCAGGGGGACAGAGGAGAGAAGATAGAGAAGAAGAAGAAGCAACAATAAAGGAACTACTCATTCCCAGTCTGCCTCCAATTTCTTTCCCTTGGTATCGTTGCCTAAGGCGGCAACACATAGCCAGCCCTTTTTTTTGTTCTTTTCCATATTCTTTTTAATTGGTGCATTATAGTTATACAACCACCCTTGTTTTTTATTTCATTTTGAGACAGGGTATGACCAAGTTGCCCAGGCTGGCTTTGAATTTGTGACCCTTTTGCCTCAACCTCCTGAGTTGCTGAGGTTATAGGTATTGGCTACCATGTCTGGCTCTCAAAAGTTATTTATTGATTACTTTCTGTGTGCCAGGCACAGGGCCAAGGTGCTGGGAAGATAGCAGTGAAAGACAGATCAAGACTGTGCTCTCATGTAATCTACAGTGATGGAATATAAGAGTCTAAACATAATAAATCTGACTTCCATTTCTAGCAATATAACAGACTAGATGCTCTAAACAATTATTCTACTATAAAACATCAGCTTGAATATAAAAAACAAAAGCATGAAGCCAAAAATATAAAGCCATGTATGGCATCATACACCTGTAATCCCAGCTACTCCAGAGGCCAAGGCAGGAGGACTATAGGTTCAAGGCCAGCTTTGGCGATTTAGGAAGACCTGTCTCAAAATAAAATAAAAAGGGCTGAGGATGAAGCTCAGTGGTAAAGTGCTCCTGGGTTCAATCCCCAGCACCATAAAAAAAAAAAAAAGGTGAAATGTTGATGACTTTTCTAGGGACATCTGCCAAATCCTCAATGTCAGAGCTTCAACCTTAATGGTTTCACAGGGGATAGTGGACACAATTTGGGTAAAGGATCCCCCTATGTAAGGGAAGGATTCCTACAGGCTCTCAATGAAAGCATAAACCCGAAAATACCCACCGTAAGAAGAAAGACAGCAAGGAAATGGCCCTATGTCAATATTGGCTCTGAATGCAGGGAAGTGGGAGGGCTTCCCCAGCAGTTCACAAGCTAGTCCTTTAATGAGTTTATGGCCTAAATTCACACTACCTTAAATAAAAAGAAAAATTTCACACTTTTTGTGCTGGGAATTGAATCCAGGGCTTTGTGCATGCCAGGTAACAACTCTACAGTAGACAATGAGCTACATCCCCAGACCCCAGAATTTAAAGAATAGGTTGGTAATATCACCAGGCACTTCAGAGAAACAAACATAAATCCTCTCTTTAAAAAAATGCACCTATAATTCAAATCTTTAAAAATTCCTTATAGGGAGCCCGGTGCGGTAGTGGATGCCTGTAATCCCAACACTTGGGAGGCTGAGGCAGGAGGATTGCGAGTTCAAAGCCAGCCTCAGCAATAGCAAGGCACTTAGCAACTCAGTGAGACCCTGTCTCTAATAAAATACAAAAAAAGGTCTGGGGGGGCTGGGGTTGTGGCTCAGCTGTAGAGCTCTCGCCTAGCACGTGCGTGGCCCGGGTTCAATCCTCAGCACCACATAAAAATAAACCACATTGTGTACAACTAAAGCAAATAAATAAATATTTTTTTTAAAAAAAAGGTCTGAGGATGTGGCCCAGTGGTCGAGAGTGCCCGAGTTCAATCCCTGGTACCAAAAAATTTAAAAATTCCTTATAGGGCTGGGATGTAGCTCAGTGGCAGAGCACTTGCCTAGTATGTGTGTGGTCCTGCATTCAGTTCCTAGCACTGCCAAAATAGTCAATCCTTAGAGATAAAGTTTCTTCAAATATGAATTCACAAATAAAATCCCAAAATATGAAATAATAGGAAATAAGGGACCATGAATGAGAATGAGCAGAAATCATAAATAGCAGAATTAGGCCTACAAAGACCATGGATATTAGAATTATAATACAGCAAATAAATGTTAACTTCTTAAAGTTTTTAGTTGCTGAAGATTTTGCACATTGCTGAGACCAGCCTCAAACTTGTGATCCTCCTATCTCAGACCCCAAGTTTCTGGGATTACAGGTGTGAGCCACCACACCCCCTGAAAATAGGATCTTTTTAAAAAAAATTTTTTTTATTTATTTGTTTTAGTTGTACACAATGCCTTTATTTTTACGTGGTGCTGAGAATCGAACCTGCACATGCAAGGGAGTGCTCTACCGCTGAGCCACAACCCCAGCCCCTGAAGGTAGGATCTTTAAAAAGGTAATTCAAGTTAAATGAGATCAAGAGAGTGGGCCCTAATCCAGCACAATTGGAGTCCTTATAAAAAGAAACTAGGTGGCTGTTTCTCCCTCTGGAGATTGCCAGCATTCAAAGCATATTTCTTGCTTTACCCCAAACAGTCTCTCTTGAGATTGCCTCTTCTTCTTGAATAAATATCTGCTTCCCTAAATAAACCTCTGCCTATGCCTTTGGAAAAAGAGAGAGAGATTAGGTCACAGTCAGGAACAGAAAAAAAAAGAGTGTGAAGACACAGGGAAAAGATGACTATCTACAAATAGCCTCAGGAGAAACCATCCTTCAACACCTTGACATTAGGATTGCTAACTTCCTAAGAAAATAAATTTCTGTAAATTAAGCCATTCAGTCTGTGGTGTTTTGTTACAGCGGCCCTAAATAAACAAATACATAGAAGACTTATATTTGATTCTTCTTTGATTTCTCTTTTCAGAATCCACCCATAGAATGTTGGTAATTCCTCAGAGTCCCATAAAATCTTCCTCCCTCCTTCCATGTACTTTCCTGAATGAGAAAGGACTCTGAAATTAGACCTGAGAAACTACCGTTTAAGCCGGTCACGGTGGCACACGCCTGTAATCCCAGCACCTGGGAGGCTGAGGCAGGAGGATTGCTGGTTTAAAGCCAGCCTGAGCAATGGTGAGGCACTTAGCAACTCAGTGAGACCCTGTCTCTAATAAAATACAAAAAAGGGCCAGGTCGAGTGCCCCTGAGTTGGTCGAGTGCCCCTGAGTTCAATCCCTGGTGCTGCCAAAAAAAAAAAAAAGAAAAAAAGAAAAAAAAGAAAGAAAGAAAGAAACTACCATTTAAAAACTGGCTATAGGGGCTTTGGTTGTGGCTCAGCGGTAGAGTGCTGGCCTAGCGTGAGCGCGGCCCAGGTTTGATCCTCAGCACCTTGTGTACAACTAAAAGGAAATAAATTAAAAAAAAAAAAAAAAAAAAAACAAAAACTGGCTGTTGGTTAGTTCTTCAATCTACTTTAACTTTACCATTTTGTAGAAATGGGACAAGGAATGTAGCTCAGTGGTACAGCACTTGTCTAACATATGTGAAACCCTGGGTTTAATCCTTAGCACCACCAAAAAAGGGAGTTGGGTAGTAATATCTCACATAGTTGTTTTTTTTTTCTTTATTAAATTATTTATTCTAATTTGTTATACATGATGGCAGAATGCAATTCATTTCATACTACACATATAGAGCACAATTTTTCAAGTCACTGGTTGTATTTTTCACACCATTTCTTGTACTTAGAGTAATGATGTCTAACACATTCCATCTCATTCCTACCCCAAGCCCCCTCCTTCCCCCTCCCCTTATCTAAAGTTCCTCTATTCCTCCCATGCTCCCCGCCCATTGCCATTATGAGTCAGCATTCTCCTATCAAAGAAAACATTCCATCTTTGGTTTTTTGGGATTGGCTTACTTCACTTAGCATTATATTCTCCAACTCCATCCATTCACCTGCAAATAACATGGTTTTATTCTCTTTTAATACTGAGTAATGTTCCATTGTGTATATAAACCAAAGTTTCTCTATCCATTCATCTACTGAAGGGCATCTGGGTTGGTTCCACAATTTAGCTATTGTGAATTGTGCTGCTACATAGTTGTTTCTTATCTCATGAGAATTACCTTGTATTCAGTTCTCCTTATGTGGAAGGACAGAGCTAATTGTTCATTTATCTTTTTGTTTGTTTTATAGTGCTGGGATTGAACTAAGGGCTTCAAGAATGCTCAGCCTCCCAAATTGCCCAGATTATAGACATGCACCACTGTGCCCGGCTATAATCAAATCCTTTCCAGACAATTGCAACAACTTTCTAGCTGGATTCCCCCTAATCAACCCCACAACCCCTTCAGTTGCCTACTGCATGCTGTGACCAGATTTAAGACATTATGCATTGGTTATTTGGAGATAATTCACTTAAGTTTTGCAGATATTGTAAATTTTGAAAATTTCATGATCCTGGGATACACACACACCACATTTATTAAAACCATAACCAATCCCATCAGAAAAGTCTTTAAGGGTTGGGCAAAATGGTGTAAACCTATAATCCCGACAACTCAGGAGACTGACACAGAAGTATCAAAGGTTCCAGGCCAGGGGCTGGAGTTGTGGCTCAGCGGTAGAGCACTCGCCTGGCACGTGCACGGCCCGGGTTCCATCCTCAGCACCATGTACAAATAAACCCATTGTGTATAGCTAAAGCAAATAAATAAATAAATACTAAAAAAAAAAAAAAAAAGGTTCTAGGCCAGCCTAGGATTATAGGCATGAACACTGTGCCTGGCTGAATAACCATAGTTTTGTTGTTGTTTGAATTACTAAGAAATCAAACTCAGGGCCTCATGCATGCTAAACATGCACTCTACCCCTGAGGTATATCCCAGCCCTGAAAAATTATAGTTTGGATGTCAGTCAACCTTTCAAGTAAAAGGGTGTTTGATTAAAAAAAAAAAAAAAAAAAAAAAGTCTGGAGGTATAGTTCAGTAGCAGAGCACTTGCCTAGAGTGCACAAGATAGATCCTGGGTTCAATCTCCAGCACAGTAATAAGAGAAAAAAAAAATTTTTTTTTTTTGTACTGGGGATTGAACTCAGGGGCACTCAACCACTGGGCCACATTCCCAGCCCTATTTTGTATTTTATTAGACACAGGGTCTCACTGAGTTGTTAAGCACCTCGCCATTGCTGAGGCTGGCTTTGAACTCGTGATCCTCTGGCCTCAGCCTCCCAAGGTGCTGGGATTACAGGCGTGCGCCACCACGCCCGGCTGAGAAAAAATTTTAAAAAGTTAATTAAGCCCATAATCCAAACAACTGAACCAGTGTGTTTCCTGGAGACAACCATCAATTTTTTTTTTTTTTTTTTTTTTTTTTTTTTTTGTACCTGGGATTGAACTCAGGGACACTTGACCACTGAGCCACATCCCCAGCCATTTCTTTGTATTTTATTAGAGACAGGGTCTCACTGAGTTGCTAAGTGCCTCGCCATTGCTGAGGCTGGCTTTGAACTTGCAGTCCTCCTGCCTCAGCCTCCCAAGTTCTGGGATTACAGGCGTGCACCACCACACCCGGCAACCATCAAACTTTGATATAAAGCAAAGTACTTTTTTTTTTTTTTTTTTGTACTGGGGATTGAGCCCTGGGGTGCTTTATCACTGAGACACATATCCAGCCCTCTTTTTTACTTTTTTGGAGACTAGAGCTTCACTAAATTGCTTAGGACCTCAGTAAGTTGCTGAGGCTGGTTTTGAATTTATGATTCTCCTGCTTCATCTTCCTGAGTCACTGAGATTATAGGTGTGTGCCACAGCGTTTGGCTAAAGCATAAGTATTTTACTTGGTACACTTTTCATCTTACTCAAAGAGAATATTATAAAAGCCATATATTATCTGGGAGTGGTGGCACACACTTGTAATCCCAGTGGCTCAGGAGGCTGAGATAGGAGGATTCCAAGTCTGAGACCAGTCTCAGCAATTCAGTGAAATCCTGTCTCAGAGTAAAAATAAAAAGGACTGGGAGCCGGGCGCGGTGGCGCACGCCTGTAATCCCAGCACTTTGGGAGGCTGAGGCAGGAGGATCGCGAGTTCAAAGCCAGCCTCAGCATTGGCGAGGCACTTAGCAACTCAGTGAGACCCTGTCTCTAATAAAAACACAAAAAAAAGGTCTGGGGATGTGGCCCAGTGGTCAAGTGCCCCTGAGTTCAATCCCCGGTACCACAAAAAAAAAAAAAAAAAAAAAGGACTGGGATATAGCTCAGTGATTAAGCACCTCTGGGTTCAATCCCAGGTACAAAAAATAAATAGATAGATAGATAGCCACACATTCAAGTGTCGAGATTCACTGAAATTAAATTTTTTTTTTTTTTTTTTTTTGGTACCGGTGATTGAACTCAGGGGCACTGGACCACTGGGCTACATACATCCCCAGCCCTTTTTTTTTTTTTTTTTTTTGTATTTTATTAGAGACAGGGTCTCACTGAGTTGCTAAGTGCCTTGCCATTGAGTTGCTAAGTGCCTTGTCATTGCTGAGGCTGGCT
Source organism: Tamias sibiricus (assembly GCA_025594165.1). Classification (NCBI taxonomy): domain Eukaryota; kingdom Metazoa; phylum Chordata; class Mammalia; order Rodentia; family Sciuridae; genus Tamias; species Tamias sibiricus. The sequence goes on along the minus strand of CM046658.1, from coordinate 113,856,035 downwards.
TTGAACTCGCAATCCTCCTGCCTCAGCCTCCCAAGTGCTGGGATTATAGGCGTGCGCCACCGCGCCCAGCTAAAATTAATTTTTTACTGCTTCATCAAAGTCATTCATAAGTGAAAACCATATTTTTCATCATTGAAAATGTGAAAACTGACTACTAGTACAGTTTGGTGTCACTGTCTTGATTTTTCTATTTTTTGGAGGTGCTGGAAATCAAAATTTGGGGCATTGCACATGCTAGGCATGTACCTTTAAGCTATCCCCCAGCCATTTGTTTTTGTTTTTGGTATCAGGGATTGAACTCAGGGGCACATAACCACTAAGGTACATCCCCACCCCTTTTCTGTATTTTATTTAGAGACAGAGTGTCTCACTGAGTTGCTTAGGGCCCCCGATAAGTTGCTGAGGCTGGCTTTGTACTTAAGACCCTCCCACCTCAGCCTCCAGAACCAATGGGATTACAGGTGCATGCCACTGTACCCAGCCTTTTCCTTTCTTTTTAAAAATTATTATTATTGGGACTGGGGATGTGGCTCAGTGGTAAAGTATTTGCCTAGCATGCAGGAGACCCTGGGTTCAATCCTCAGGACCACAAAAAAAATGTTTTAAAATTATTATTACTTTGTGGTACTGTGGATTTAACTTGGGGTGCTCTACCATGGAGCTACATCGTCAACCCATTTATTAACTTGTTTATTTATTGGCAGGGTCTCACTAAGTTGCCAGTGCTGGCCTCAAATTTGTGATTCGCCTGCCTTGGTCTTCTTTGCTTGGATTATAGGTGTGCACCACAGTGCCTTTTTTGTGTGGGGTGGGGATTGGCTGGACATTAAACCCAGGAATGCTTTACCACTGAATTATATACCCAGACCTTTTTTCAATTTATTTTGAGACAGGGTCTCACTGAGTTGCTGAGAATCTCACTAAATTGATGAGGCTAGCCTCGAACTTGTGCCTGCCTGAGCATTCTGAGTAGTAGCTGGGACTGTAAGTGTGCTCACTAAACCAGGCACCACTGCCTTGTTTTGTGCTAATTTTTAAATATATATATATATTTTTTTAGTTGTAGAAGCACACAACACCTTTATTTTGTTTATTTAGTTTTATGTGGTGCTGGGGATCGAACCCAGTGTCCAACACATGGTAGGCAATTACTCCACCACTGAGCCACAACCCCAGCCCATTATTTTGTGTTAATTTGTTAGCAGTTTTACTCCCATTGCTTTAGCATGAACAGTGCAAATCAATGCAGTGAAAGAGGCAAATAACATATTAATACTATAAAAATATTTTTTACCTTAAGGTAAAAAATCTCCTACAGGGATCAGGGGACTCTTCAGTCTGTTGACCATGCTTTGAGAACTGATGCCTTAGATCCTGACAACCTCATGAAGTAAGAATACTGTCATTCAAACACACTCAGAGATTAAGCATTTGCCCAGAATCACAGAATAGGTGAATGGTAGGGCTGGGTTGCTTTGATTTGGAAGCCTGTGTCCTCTTGCAGACCCCTCTGCATTTTGCCACCTGTACTTCCTTGAATAGGTCACACTATTTCGCCTCTGTATATCTGCATATGTACCTGTTTGGACTGTTTTGTCCTTTCTATCCCTAGTGAACATTCACACATAGTTTAATATCCATCTCAAATCACTTTCTTCCCAAGGCAGAGTTAATTATTTCTTCTTTTGTGTGCTCATATGCATTTGGTTATAGTTTTTTTGTTTTGTTTTGTTTTGTTTGTACCGGGGATTAAACTCAGGGGCACTCGACCACTGGGCCACATCCCTAGCCCTTTTTTGTGTGTGTGTATTTTTATTAGAGACAGGGTCTCACTGAGTTGCTATGTGCTTCTCTGTTGCTGAGGCTGGCTTTGAACTCGTGATCCTCCTGCCTCAGCCTCCCAAGTGCTGGGATTACAGGTGTGCGTCACTGCGCCCGGCTCTTGCTTATAGTTTTATTTTGGTACTAAGCATGTTGTTTTCCTTTTTCACATTATTATTTTTTTTCTCTTTGGTTACTTTTTTTTTAAGACAAGATCTCACTAAATTGCCGAGGCTGAACTTGAACTTGTGATCTTCCTCTATTGGCCTCTCCAGTAACTGAGGTTATAGTTGTATGTTATTGTGCCAGGCAGTTAATGATTTTTTATGTCTTGTTTAAGAAATTTTGGTAAGGCAAAGGATCACTTGAGCCCACAAGTTTGATATCAGCCCAGACAACACAGTGAGACCCCCATCTCAAAAAAAAAAAAAAAGGGCTGGGGTTGTGGCTCAGCGGTAGAGCGCACGCCTAGCACGTGTGCGGCCCGGGTTGGATCCTCAGCACCATGTAAACATAAAATGCATTGCATTGTGTACAACTAAAGCAAATAAATAAATATTTTTTAAAAAAAGGAAAAGAAAAAGAAATGAAGTTTTGGCTGGGTATGGTGACACATGCCTGTAACCCCAGCGGCTTGGGAGGCTGAGGCAGTAGGATTGCAAGTTCAAAGCCAGCCTCAGCAATTTAATGAGAACCTGTTTCATAACAAAAAATAAAAATAGAAATGGGGTGGGGATGTGGCTCAGTGGCTAAGTACACTTGGTTCAATCCCCAATACAAAAAAAGAAAAGATGTAGTTTTATTATCTATGGATACTGGCAGATTTTTAGTTTTTTAGGTGGACACAATATCTTTATTTTACTTTCATGTGGTACTGAGTATCAAACCCAATGCCTCATGCATGCTAGGTGAGTGCTCTCTGAGCCACAACCCCAGCCTGAATACTGACAGTTTTGTTTGTTTCTTTTTCATCCCTGTTCCTTTTCTTTTTCTTTTTCACTCTACTCCAAGAAATATAAACAGTAATAGAAAGTCCCCTTCTTTTCCTTATTTTATTTGCAGTACTGGGGATTGAATCCAGGTACTCTCTACCACTGTGCTATGCCCTTAGCCCTTTTCATTTTTTTTTTTTTTTTTTTTTTTTTTTTTTTAGTACCAAGGATTGAACTCAGGGGCACTCGACCACTGGGCCACATCCCCAGCCCTTTTTTGTATTTTATTAGAGACAGGGTCTCACTGAGTTGCTAAGTGCCTCGCCATGGCTGAGGCTGGCTTTGAACTCGAGATTCTCCTGCCTCAGCCTCCCAAGTACTGGGATTACAGGCGTGCACCACCGCGCCCAGCTCCTTTTCATTTTTTGAGACAGGGTCTCTTTTAGTTGCTCAGGCTGGCCTTCAATTTCCCATCCTCCTGCCTCAGTCTCCTGAGTCATTGGTATTACAACCATGTACTAGTGTGCCTGGCTTCTTTTTCTTATTTTAAAGGGAATGCTTCTAATATGCTATACCACTGAATGTGATTGAAACTTGCTGTAGTGTTTTTTTTATATATTTTTTAATTTGTTCTTATTAGTTATACATGACAATAGAATGCATTTTGACACATCATACATAAATGGAGTATAACTTCTTATCTGTCTGGTTGTACATGATGTAGAGTTACACAGGTCATGCACTTATATATGCACATAGAGTGATAATGTCTGATTCATTCTACTGTCATTCCTACCCCATGCCCCCTCCCCTCCCTGCTGTAATGTTGGTCGTAACCCAGTTTATTAGGTTAAAGTTCTCTTCCTTGTTTGAATTTTACTGAATGCCATGTTGTTTTATAATGATTCAGGATTGTTTGTTTTGTTTTTGGTACTGGGGATTGAACCCAGGGGCACTTAACCACTGAGCCACATCCCTAGCCTCTACCCCTTCTCCTGACCTTTTTTTGGGTACCAGAGATTGAACCCAGGAGCGTTTTACCACTGAGCTACATCCCCAGCCCATCGCCCACCCCCGCTTTTTTTTTTTTTTTTTCTTTGAAATAGAGTCTAATTTGCTTAGGGCCTCACTAAATTGATGAGGCTGATCTTGAATTTTACATTCTCCTGCATCAGTCTCTCCAATTGCTGGGATTACAGGCAGGGATTACATAGAATACATGCCCTGCTAGTTTTCTTTCTTTCTTTTCATACCAGGGATTGAACCCAGGGGCACTCAATCACTAAGCCACATCCCCAGCCCTTTTTATTTTATATTTGAGACGGGTCTCACTAAGTGTCTTATGGCCTCATAAAGTTGTTGAGGCTGGCTTTGAACTTATGATCCTCCTGCCTCAGCCTCCTAAGCAGCTGGGATTACAGGCATATGTTACCATTCCCGACTACCCAGCTAGTTCTTTTTTTTTTGGTGGTGCTGGAGCTTGAACAGGGACTTGTGCATCTGAGGTAAGCACTCTACCAACTGAGTTATATCCCCAGCCCTAGTTTTGTTTTTAATTGCTGGGGATGGACCTGGTGCATGCTAGGCAAATGCTCTTACCACAGAACTATATCCCCAGCTATTTTATAATTTTTCATTATGTACCTAAAAGACAAGGGACATGCCTATTTACTTTTGTATCTCCAGCTTAATAACTGTTGAATGAATGACAATCATTTATACTTATACTTCTCTCCCAAACCACTAGGCTATTTCACCACAATTAGTTTTATCAAATTAGTTTGTTCTTAAAGTGGAAGGAAAGTTCTGGAAAGCTAAGCATGTTGTAATTCTTAAACAAACAAAAACTCTGGTGTATGTCAGAAAGGAAGAAGGGGAGAATGAATATCAGATAAGTCAACTAGCAATGTTTGTCACACCTTCTAAGAGACTACTAAACGCTTTTGTGTGTGTGTGTGTGTGTGTGTGTGTGTGTGTGTGTGGTACCGGGGATTGAACTCAGGGGCACTTGACTACTGGGTCACATCCCCAGCCCTTTTTTGTATTTTATTAAAGACAGGGTCTCACTGAGTTGCTCAGTGCCTCGCCATTGCTGAGGCTGGCTTTGAACTCGCGATCCTCCTGCCTCAGCCTCCTGGTTGTACATGATGTAGAGTTACACAGGTCATGCACTTATATATGCACATAGAGTGATAATGTCTGATTCATTCTACTGTCATTCCTACCCCATGCCCCCTCCCCTCCCTGCTGTAATGTTGGTCGTAACCCAGTTTATTAGGTTAAAGTTCTCTTCCTTGTTTGAATTTTACTGAATGCCATGTTGTTTTATAATGATTCAGGATTGTTTGTTTTGTTTTTGGTACTGGGGATTGAACCCAGGGGCACTTAACCACTGAGCCACATCCCTAGCCTCTACCCCTTCTCCTGACCTTTTTTTGGGTACCAGAGATTGAACCCAGGAGCGTTTTACCACTGAGCTACATCCCCAGCCCATCGCCCACCCCCGCTTTTTTTTTTTTTTTTTCTTTGAAATAGAGTCTAATTTGCTTAGGGCCTCACTAAATTGATGAGGCTGATCTTGAATTTTACATTCTCCTGCATCAGTCTCTCCAATTGCTGGGATTACAGGCAGGGATTACATAGAATACATGCCCTGCTAGTTTTCTTTCTTTCTTTTCATACCAGGGATTGAACCCAGGGGCACTCAATCACTAAGCCACATCCCCAGCCCTTTTTATTTTATATTTGAGACGGGTCTCACTAAGTGTCTTATGGCCTCATAAAGTTGTTGAGGCTGGCTTTGAACTTATGATCCTCCTGCCTCAGCCTCCTAAGCAGCTGGGATTACAGGCATATGTTACCATTCCCGACTACCCAGCTAGTTCTTTTTTTTTTGGTGGTGCTGGAGCTTGAACAGGGACTTGTGCATCTGAGGTAAGCACTCTACCAACTGAGTTATATCCCCAGCCCTAGTTTTGTTTTTAATTGCTGGGGATGGACCTGGTGCATGCTAGGCAAATGCTCTTACCACAGAACTATATCCCCAGCTATTTTATAATTTTTCATTATGTACCTAAAAGACAAGGGACATGCCTATTTACTTTTGTATCTCCAGCTTAATAACTGTTGAATGAATGACAATCATTTATACTTATACTTCTCTCCCAAACCACTAGGCTATTTCACCACAATTAGTTTTATCAAATTAGTTTGTTCTTAAAGTGGAAGGAAAGTTCTGGAAAGCTAAGCATGTTGTAATTCTTAAACAAACAAAAACTCTGGTGTATGTCAGAAAGGAAGAAGGGGAGAATGAATATCAGATAAGTCAACTAGCAATGTTTGTCACACCTTCTAAGAGACTACTAAACGCTTTTGTGTGTGTGTGTGTGTGTGTGTGTGTGTGTGTGTGTGTGTGGTACCGGGGATTGAACTCAGGGGCACTTGACTACTGGGTCACATCCCCAGCCCTTTTTTGTATTTTATTAAAGACAGGGTCTCACTGAGTTGCTCAGTGCCTCGCCATTGCTGAGGCTGGCTTTGAACTCGCGATCCTCCTGCCTCAGCCTCGTAAACTCTTAATTATATGTCAGTGATACCTGTGGAGATTAGGATCTGAAATTATTATTACACAAAAATGGTCTTATATACAAGAATCATTGATTATGGTGGGATGGAACTGATGATAGAGGAACAATATGAAAGACTATGGTAAAGGGAACAGGGGAGCAAAGAAGGGAGGTATAAAGTGGCCTGTAAGCTTAAAGGGGGAAAGATTATTAGCCTTAAGTTAGGGGAAGAGAACAGGTTGCTCCAGTAGTTCTGGAAATTTATATCAACAGAAAGTTTCTCAAAGCATGAGTTTATATGGGACCTAAAAAAGAAAAAGAAGCTAGGTGCAATGGTACATGCCTATAATATTAGTTAAGAGGCTGAGATAGGGTACAATAGTAGTCCTGAAGTCCCGAGCTACTCAGGAAGTTGAGGCAGAAAGATCCCTTGAACCCCATTTGAAGTCAGCCTGGGCAACATAATGAATCCCCCCTCAAAAGGAAAAAAAAAATTCCCTGAGGACAGGACCTCCCAAGAGATCATATTGGTTCTTGTCTCTATGCTGCACAAACCCTTTCCCCTACTAGTGAGAACAGTGATTCTCTAGGAGTCTAGAAGGTAGCCACCCTTTTATCTTGCATAATACAAATAGCTATCTTATCAAAACGTCACATTCTATCATCCTCTTAGTCATCAAGTCTTATAGACTCTGCCTCCACAGTGTTTAAACTGATCTTTTCTATTTCCACTTTTTTTTAAGTATATTTATTTAGTTGTAAATGGAACTTTATTTTATTTATATGTGGTGCTGAGACTTGAACCCAGGGCCTCACACATGCTAGGCAAGTGCTCTACCACTGAGCCATGACCCCAGCCTCTCTATTTCCACTTTACTATCACTCAAGTATTTTTTTTTTCTTCTGTACTTGGGATTGAGCCACAGGCCCTGTACCACTGAGCTATATCCTCAGCCCTTTGTATTTTTGAGACAGGATCTTACTAAATTGCCCAGACTTACCTCCAACTTTGATCCTCCTGTCCCAACCTCCCAAGTGGCTGAAATTGCAGGGATGTCCCCATCCCTAGCTCACCATTATTTCTTGGCTATTGTGTTGCAGTAGCCTCCTGATTTATTTCTTTGCCTCTAATCCTTTTTCTCTTAATCTATTCTAATACTCACAATTAATGAAATTAAATCATAGCAAACATGGTATTCTAGTATTAGTGGTGCCCAACTACCTATGAAAGTTCAAAGCTCTATGACTGACTTTCAAACCCTTCAATAATATGGCCCCATCCCACTTTTCTAGCCTTTATATATACCTTGTTTTTTAACATTTCAGTTTTATCCATTCAATAGTGGAGCATCTGCCATGAGCCAGGCATAAGTAGGGTTACAAAAGGAAGCAAGGTAAGTGGACAGCCAGTGAAAGAAATTAATAAACCTGAAGAGTAGATAGTGTGGAAGAAGGAAAACTAGGAGTATATGGTACCCTAAAAGGTACATGAATAGTGTTCCAGATGCACTAATCAACCACATCAAATACTGCTTGAAGTAAGGTAAAAGGAAGGTTGCAAAAGATCACTGTGGGGGCTGGGGTTGTGGCTCAGCGGTGGAGCGCTCGCCTAGCATGTGCGTGACCCGGGTTCAATCCTCAGCACCACGTAAAGACAAATGCATTGTGTACAACTAAAGCAAATAAATAAATATTTAAAAAAAAAAAAAAGATCACTGTGACTTGGCCAGTGATAACCTGTACAAGAATGGTCTCTTTGAGCCGGGCATGGTGGTGCATGCCTGTAATCCCAGCACTTAGGAGGCTGAGGCAGGAGAATCGCAAGTTCAAAGCCGGCCTCAGCAATGGCGAGGCACTTAGCAACTCAGTGAGAACCTGTCTTTAATAAAATATAAAAAAGGGCTGGGGATGTGGCCCAGTGGTTGAGTGCCCCTGAGTTCAATCCCTGGCACCAAGAAAAAAAAAAGTTTCTTTAGAGTGGTAGGAATGAAAAGTTGACTGAAGTGGGTTCAAGAGAAAAAATGAGATTAGGAGTTTGAAGTTTTTGCTACAAAAGGAAACATCAAGTTAGGCACTGTGGCCCATGCCTGTAATCCCAGCAGCTTGGGAGGCTGAAGTAGGAGTTAAAAGCCAGCCTCAGCAATTTAGCAAGGCACTTGCAACTCAGTGAGACCCTATCTCTAAATAAAATATAAAAAAGGGCTAGGGATGTGGCTCAGTGGGTAAGCACCCCCGAGTTCAATTCCCAGTACCAAAAAAGAAAAGAAAAAAGAAAAAAAAAAAAAAAAGGAAGAATCAAGCTGGATGCGGTAGAACAAGCCTGTAGTCTCAACTACTCAGAAGTTTGAGGTAGGAGGGTGACTTGAGTCAGAAATTCAAGAAAAGCCAGCACAATATGAAACCCTATAACAAAACAAAACAGCATCAAAGAATTTTGGTAAAGTATGTGAGAAAGAATATTAAGTTTGTATGCTGATGACAATGTTACCATAAACAGGAATAAATTGATGATGTGAGAACATAAAGGGATAACTGCAAGTACGTCAAAAGGCAAAGGAGCCGGGCGCGGTGGCGCACGCCTGTAATCCCAGCACTTTGGGAGGCTGACGCAGGAGGATCGCGAGTTCAAAGCCAGCCTCAGCAATGGCGAGGCACTTAGTAACTCAGTGAGACCCTGTCTCTAATAAAATACAAAAAAAAAAGGGCTGGGGATGTGATCCAGTGGTCGAGTGCCCCTGAGTTCAATCCCCAGTACCAAAAAAAAAAAAAAAAAAAAAAAAAAAAAAAAAAAAAAAAAAAAAAAAAAAGGCAAAGGAGATGGAATTCAATACACACATGAAGAGGTTGATCTTAGCAGAGGTTTACATTTTAACCACAGGGAAGAAAGAAAGGATGGGAACAACAGCAGTAAATTAGTAGATCTGGTAATGGGAAATGAAGTTTTCTCTTGTGTTTGCTTCAGTTTTCTGTGAAATAAGTTATCAGCTGAGAATAAAGGAGGAAGGGATATTGGTAGTTTGATAGGAGATTCCAACAGTCATTCAGGAGCATAGAAGGGTAAACTAAGGAACTGCAGTAGAATTGCTAGACTCGAGATTTCTTGTTTTATGAAGTGAAACTTGCATTCCTTTAAGGCTTTGGAGAAAGGAAAAGCCATTGCTCTAGCTATTTCCTCAATTTCCTTGCACTTCACTACCTGGTAAAATAATACTTTGGGTTGGGCTTGGTGGCACACGCCTATAATCCCAGAGACTCCGAAGGATGAGGCAGGAGGATTTCAAGTTCAAGACCAGCTGGGTGCTGGGATTGTGGCTCAGTGATAGCGCCCTTGCTTAGCTATATGAGAGGCACCTAGTTTTGATCCTCAGCACCACATAAAAATAAAAACTAACTTTGGGGCTGTGATTGTGGCTCAGCGGCAGAGTGCTTGCCTCGCACGTGCGCAGCCCGGGTTCGATCCTCAGCACCACGTAAACATAAATGCAGTGCATTGTGTAATACTAAAGTAAATAAATAAATATTAAAAAATAAATAACTATCTAAATTAAAAGACCAGCTGGGATTACAGTCCTGCACCACCACACCCTGCTTAACTATATTTTAATGAATATGAACCTTGTTTACCTACTCTGCTTATGTTCCTCAAATACCTTATTCTCAAATTTTAGCTATTATTATTTTTACAGATCTTTTAACCTTCAATTGAAGTTGACATACATGGCATATAACAACATTCTTGTTATCTCCCTAAAGTTAACGTGCCTTATTACCAATACAAAAATTAAGAGTCAGCACTCTCAGAAGAGGTGCTGATTCAGTAAGGCTTATTTGTAAATAGCAGCAGAGACTGGAAGAGAGATGGGGGAAGGGAAAAAGTAAAGAGACAGGAATAAAGTTTTAACTGCGGAGTTAACAATTCTGCATAGTCCACTTTATATGTAAATGGTTCTTTTTAAAATATTTATTTGCTTTAGTTGTACACAATGCGCTTATTTTTACGTGGTGCTGAGGATCGAACCTGAACCGGACCGCACACTTGCTCTACCGCTGAGCCACAACCCTAGCCCCTGTAAATGGTTCTTTTTGACAGTCCATGGAATGTTCCCATTTACAAACATTGCTGGACTGAAAGCAGCAAGCTGAAAATGTGCAAAATGACTACAGGTCCCCAACACTGCCCTTTTATTTAACCCATATAAGATTTGTTCCTCATCCCCTTTACCCTCAACCTCTGAATGAGTCAACTGATTTGAAGCCAGGCGAGTGTAGTCTCAGAGGCTCCGGAGGCTGAGGCAGGAGGATCGCAGGTTCGAGGCCAGTCTCAGCAACTTAGCGAGGCTGTAAGCAACCTAGAGGGGCCCTATCTCAAAATTAAAAAAAAAAAAAAACCCACGGGCTGGGGTGTGGATCAGTGGTTAAGCGCCCTTGGGTTCAATCCCTGGTACAAAAAAAAAAAAAAAAAAAAAAAAAAACAACAAGCAAAAAAAAACCCTGATTTACTGATTTGGCTAACAGCCAATAAAAACCTGGCACAAGCCGGGCATGGTGACGCACACCTATGATCCCAGTGACTCGGGAGGCTGAAAAAGGAGGATCGCAAGTTCCAAGATATCTTGGTCTACTGAAAGGAGACCCCCGTCTCAAAAAATTTTAAAAAGGCTGAGGCTGTAGCTCGGTGGTTGAGCGCCCCTGAGTAGAATCCCCAGTAACCGAGAGGTGGAAAACAAACAAAAGCCTCTGGCACAAAAAAATACAGGGACTCGCGAGTCTGGACTCGTAAACAGAAGGAACACAACATCGCAAGACCGAAATCAGGCGATGCACAAGCACACGAGCCCAAGAGCGCGGAACCGCCGTTACGTAACCTGCAACCCGAGGCCTGGAGAGCGGAAGTCGCCGCCTCGGCCCCGCCCCGGCCGGTAAGAGCCGTGCGCAACTCTCCGGAAGCTTCCGCCCCTTTCTTAAACCGTGATCTAGGAGAACCTCTCCCACTCCTTACTTCCGCTTCCTTCGAGTAAGGAGTGCAGGCCTCCCCTATTTTTCTCACACCGTCTGGAAGCAGCAGCGGCGTCGTGCGATGTTTGGCTTTAAAAGAAACGCGGTAATCGGACTCAACCTCTACTGTGGGGGTGCTGGGCTAGGGGCCGGTAGCGGCGGCGCAACTCCTCCGGGAGGGCGGCTCCTGACCGCGGAGAAGGAGGCCACTGCCCGGCGAGAGGTAGGGGGAGGGGAAGCCGGCGCGGTGATTGGCGGAAGCGCCGGTGCGAGTCCCCCGGCTGGCCAGGCGCAGGACGCCCGAAGGGTCGCGCGGCCGGTGCCCATTGGCGCCGAGGTCCCCGACGTCACCGCGACCCCGGCAAGGCGACTCTTCTTTGCGCCCACCTACTGCGTGTCGCCGCCTGAGGAGATGGAAGCCGACGCCGCCATGTCGCCCGAAGAAGAGCTGGACGGGTACGAGCCCGAGCCTCTCGGGAAGCGACCGGCAGTCCTGCCCTTGCTGGAGTTAGTCGGGGAGGCCAGTAAGAGCCCCAGCACGGACGGATCACTACCCTCGACGCCGCCCCCAGCGGAGGAAGAGGACGACGAGTTGTACCGGCAGTCGCTGGAGATTATCTCTCGGTACCTTCGAGAGCAGGCAACCGGCGCCAAGGACGCAAAGCCAATGGGCGGGTCTGGGGCCGCCAGCAGGAAGGCGCTAGAGACCCTACGAAGGGTCGGGGACGGAGTGCAACGCAACCACGAGACGGCCTTCCAAGGTAAGGGGTTGGTAACTCACCAAGGCCGCAATCCCTTTTTTTCCTTGTCTCCCTGGATTCACCCACCGAGGGCGGGTGGAAACCAAAAGAAGTCGGTGTTGAAATGAATCTAATCCTATTTCTGAAACCAGAATATTCTGGCCATGAGTCATTGTTTCCGCCCAACTTGATTCTTTTGGAAATGGCAGTTCTGTTCAAAGACCGGAAAGGGTGGGATGTCAATTTGAAGTGGGGTCGACCTGAGTTCTATAAAGCCCAAATAGCGACTTCCCCCGCCGTGGGTGGGCAGGCGACCGCGTCCTGGTTTAGACAAAGGAGGCCATGAGGACGTGCATGCTTTTCTTCCTCTCAGGCATGCTTCGGAAACTGGACATCAAAAACGAAGATGATGTCAAATCTTTGTCTCGTGTGATGGTCCATGTTTTCAGTGACGGAGTAACAAACTGGGGCAGGATTGTGACTCTAATTTCTTTTGGTGCCTTTGTGGCCAAACACTTGAAGAGCATAAACCAAGAAAGCTGCATTGAACCATTAGCAGAAAGTATCACAGATGTTCTCGTAAGGACAAAACGGGACTGGCTGGTCAAACAAAGAGGCTGGGTAAGTTTAAGTTTGCCTTAGAATTGAAGGGGAGCCTGAGAGTGAAAATACAGTGGGCATTTTCTGAAGAAACTGGGACGATCTGAAGGTTTTTCCAGGCTGTAGCTTGAGAACTTCTGGTTGCTTGATGTTGATTTAAGTAGAGGGTTTGTAGAAAGAATGGTGCGATGGTCTTGAATTGTGTCAAAAGTCCTGGTTTTCTGTAGGTTATTCTTGTAATTCAGTCGGATAATCTTCAGACCAATGGATTCAAACCATGAAGAAATAAAAGTCACCTGGGTATGGTAATTAAAATACATTCCTAGGAGGGCCCATTACTGGATGGTGCCTGTGTTTTCAACATAACACCCACATGGTTCTGATGCATAACGTACTTAACCACATTGAGAAATACTAATCTACACAGTTAATCTATTATGTGGTGGAGACTTGAGAGTAGTAATTTTGGGGTGGGAGGGTCCTTTTAGGTTGTCATAATATGACCAATAGTACAGTAAAATGACATTTAACTGTTATGGTGCCCATTTACTGAAGGACTTCCAAGAATGTCTCTTTTGCAGCCCAGAGGTGAATAGTAATTAGTTCATCACTGTTTTGGTGGGGGTTCCTTAGATATTTAAATTCATCTTTTCTCTGTACATGGTATTTTTAAGAGGGAAGAAACCCATACTTGAAAATGGTCTTTTCTTTTTTGTTTTCTAGGATGGGTTTGTGGAGTTCTTCCATGTAGAGGACCTAGAAGGCGGCATCAGAAATGTGCTGCTGGCTTTTGCAGGTGTTGCTGGAGTAGGAGCTGGTTTGGCATATCTAATAAGATAGCCTTGTAAGTGCAATAGTTGACTGTTAATCAACTCCAGCCACCAAAACTTCTGTGAAATCAGATGTATTTATGAAGTTGGACTTCAAGCTGCCCAGGCTGTAACCTCCGAGAGTTTCACTCTAGCAACCTAGCCAGAAAGCAAGTGGCAAGAGGATTATGTCTAACAAGAATAAATACATGGGAAAAGTAGTCCCCCTTGAAGAGTTCACTGTATGAAAGAAGCAAAGTTCACTTTCAGCAGCAAGCAAACTGGGAGGCCACGGAGGAGGACTGTTAGATTTAGTGATAAGAGTGGAAAAACTTAATTTCTTTTTCTAAAACCAGAAGAGTGGTCAGTAGCCAGGTTAGTCATAAAATTCACTAAATATGCCCACCAAATTCATTAATTTCCTATAGTGTTAAAAGAGAAGCACTAAAAATGCCAGTGACCTGTTAAAAAATGATTTAAGCTACAAGTAATTGAGCTATGACTAGAAGCCTCATTACTGTGCAACAGTGAAGGGAAGCTTTTCCTCTGTGATTAGCTTTCCCAGGTATATTTCTTGAATAGAAGATCCAAGTGTTCAGGACTTTTATACCTGTTCTACTTTGGCTTGATTTGAATGATTCTTATTAGTATAGTAATGGCCAAGAATACTTCACTTAAGTCTTGATTAGTTACAAATATGGAATATTCTCATTTTTTTAAGACAGAAACAACTTGTATTTGTCTGTAAAAATGTGTATATTTTTACAGAGAAAATATTTCTGTGAACATAAAAGGAGAGAAGTCTTGAATTTAAATTTTGAAACTTGCAACTTCTGTAGTTAGGAATCTATTTCTTCTTACAGCTTTTCTATTCTAAACTTTCTCATGGTCAGTTCTAGAGTATATACAGAACCAATGCAACCTGGTTGTAGTGGGACAAATCTGATTCATAACTATGCAGGCTTTAATTTTCTGATCTGGTATTGGTAAGTATTCCTTAGATAGGTTTTTCTTTGAAAACCTGGGATTGAGAAGTTCTGGAATGAAAATTGATCCTTTCATTTGGTTATGTATGAGTTTTCAATAATTGAGTCTTAAGTGGAGTTTTGAGGGGTTTTTTTTGGGGGGGGAGGCTAGTGACTTAAAAATAATGGGCTCTGATTAGGCAACTACTCATTTGAGTTCCTTCCATTTGACCTAATTTAACTGGTAAAATTTAAACTGAGTGAATGAGCTCATCTTTAAAGCCTTTACTGAAAGATTTTCAGCTGTTCCAAGTGGGACTTATTAGCATTGTTTATAAAAAGATAACATCAGGTGGATGAAAGACATTTGATCCCTTGTTTGCTTAATAAGTTGTAAAATGATGGCTTGGAAAAGCAGGCTAGAGTCTAACTATGGTGCTATTATGGGGCTTGCTTGTTTTAAACACAGGTTTAAGCCTCATACATCAATAAAAGAAATACAGATTCTTTTCTATTAATGATTCCCAAACTTTGTTTTGAATTTTTGCATTGGCATCTCTGTTGATTTCAAACCTGATGTTGTATTGAACACATTTACTTCCTGTCCTTTGTTGAAATATTTGCTGCTTGTTCTGCTCCCTCTTCAGATATTTATCAATGTCTGCATCTTTACCCTGCCATCCCTGAACTCTTACTAGACCTTTTAGTTTTCAGCACTATGAACCTGAGTGACCCCTTTCCTCCCCAATGCGCCCCCCCAAGAGTTAGCAGACCTTCATCTTTTATGAATTTTATCCTGTTGGGAGGTAGTAATGGGTGCTGGAACAATGAGTCAATGGGGGTGGGAGGGAGTCCCTTTTCCTTAGATTGATACCTTTTTCAGTTGCTTTAAACCTACCTTTAGAGGAAAAGGTTTCAAAAATCCTTTTAGGAATTTTCAGGAGAACATCATAGTACATTGGCTTTCTGAAGTTCCCTTTGTATTTTAACAAGCTCACTTAAATTTTACATAAAGAAGGTGGGCTCTATTAAAACAACCAACCTCAAAGAGTTAAATAAAAGTTACTGGTAAACTGAAGAAAGCTGTTGTAACAAGGGTCATTGGAAAGCTTCAGCCCCAGAACATGACCTTTAGTCTGTGGACTCCAGATAAAAATAGGTATGAATAAAATGACTAAGAATGTAATGGGGAAGAATCGCCTTGCCTGCCCATCTCCAGAGCCATAAGGTCATCTTGCTAGAACTATTTTTACCTATGTATTTATCATTCTTGATCATAAACCACTTATTTATATCGTGTCTATATCTCTAAGGACCTAAGAGCACTTTATGTAGTTTTTAATTATCTTTAAGATCTGGTTAAGGTGATTTAAAGGCCTGTCTCCCCATATCCAGTTATGGAAATAAGGCATAGATATAAATAGGTGTTTAGAAGCGCCACTTCCCAATTCACTAGTGTGACTGCTGAAACTTAAACCAGATCTTTATTGGTATTTTGGGTCCAGAACACTGAGGGATTAGGGGAGCCCAAATGGTTTGGGAAGAGGGGGAACAATTGGTTTATAGGGAGAAGAGGCACGTGGTCCAAGTGCTGACTAGCTGCATAGTTCAGGCAAATCCTCCAGAATGGAAAAGGGAGGAGCTGCTTGAAATGGCTTTCTCAGCGACTTCTGTTTGTCTTATGCTTCTCTCAGGGAAAAACATGCAGTCCTCTAGTGATATCCATGTACATTCTATGGGGTGAACACTTTGGTTCTGGTTAAACAGCTAGTGTTTTTGACAGCTGTTCCAGGAAGAGTTAGGACCAACTACAAATCAATGTGGGTTGTAAAATGTAGTGTGTTTCCCTAATTTCTGTTTTTTCCTGAGGAAAAAAATAAATTTTTTTTTTTCCAAATGTAAGGTGTGGTATGGGTCTTTTCTATTGACACTTTTCTTCCCCCTCTTAGGCAAGCCTTGTTAGGGAAGTCAACTGAGCAAATATACATAGATTAATTTAGAGCAAAGAGTTTCATCCCTAGCCCTCTTTTGTATTTTATTAAGAGACAGGGTCTCACTGAGTTGCTAAGTGCCTCGCCATTGCTGAGGCTGCCTTTGAACTCTCTCAAACCTCCTGCCTCAACCTCCCAAGTGCTGCGATTACAGGCTTGCGCCACCGTGCCTGGCTAAGGTGTTGGTTCTTTAATAAAATGTATTATTGCAACACTTTGGAGTAATTCTAGTACTTTAGTTACAGTACATTTAATACAAAAGTCAAAATCCCTTTCCTGATTTTTGAGTGGCCAAGTATATTTCTGAGGTAAGAGTGTTTGCTTAAAGCTGTTATTTCACGTTCCCTCCTCTTAACCTTTTGAGATGAAACTAAAGTTTTGAGGAAGTTCTTGGTACTTTTAAGTGCTTTTCCCCCTTCCTCTCCCAAAAAAGGAGATGAGGATGAGCAAGTAAATTTCAAAAACTTGAGCAAGCCCATATTCTCAGCTACCTTGAAAGGGAGCTGAATCACCATGGAAATGTGCAAATGAGAGGTTTGCATGCTGGTTTTCAGCCCTGAGTACCCAATGCTAATCAAGCAAACAAGGTTAATTTTCCCATTTAGTTGTGTGTTTAACATCCCTTTTGACTCAGAAGACCTTTCTAGAGCTTCATTACCAGAAGGCAATTTTTTTTTTTTTTTTTTTTTAATTACAAAGCTGCTTTCTGTAAATGGCCCTCCCAAGCATAAAGGTGTGGTGGGAGACTACCACCCACTGAAGTACAGACATAAGGCTCCAAATATTGGCCTGGGTCAAGCTCTGCTCAGTGCTCTTGCTCCCGCTTGCATTGTGATGTGAAACTATTTCTGCAGCATTAGTAAGTTTTAATACCTTAATTTTATTTATTTATTTATTTTTGTACTGGGAATTGAACTTGGGCACTGGGCCACTGAGCCACATCCCCAGCCCTAAATATTTTATTTACAGATGGTCTCACTGAGTTGCTGGGTACCTCACAGTTGCTGAGGTGGGCTTTGAATTTGCGGTCCTCCTGCCTCAGCCTCCTGAGCTGCTGGGATTACAGATGTACACTGTGCACAGCACCTTAAAAACTTTGATCAGATGGTAACTAGGTAACCTGAATCACTAGAGGAGTCAATAATCAACACTTCCCTTTATTTGATACCACCAAACTTTCAGTTCCTGTTTTGTGATTTTTACAGCCAGGTCTTCCTTTATATTGTTTTCTTTCAAAAATGTTTTCTTGGGTCTAGGGGTGTTGCTCAGTGATAGGGTGTAGGCTAAGCATTTGCCTTCTATCTCTGGGTCCCAAAGAGGGGGGGATATTTTCTTTAAAATAATTGTGACAGTGGAAGAATTTTACAAAAATTAAAGTGAAATAACTTGTATAGTTGATGTGTAGCATAGTTCCAGTCAGATGCCCAAAGCTCAGGCCATTTTATTCCTGGAGTTCAAGAGTGTCAGTTGAATATTCTAGTACTTTTTGTTTGTTTGTTTATTGCTTGATTTATTCAGTGATTTCAGAAGTTAGTATTTGTGTCATGCGTACAGAAGTGTGTGTGTGGGTGTGTTGTGCACGCGTGGGCATGTGTTATACCAATGATTTAACAAACTACAATCCCCAACTTCCCCCACCTCCCAAGATGGTTTCACTAAACTTCTGAGGCTGGCCTCAAATTTGCAAAAATTTGCAATCCTCCTGCCTCAGCCTTCAAAGTCGCTGGGATTGCAGGCATGTAATCCACAGTGTGATCTATTTAGTCCTGTGGAATTTTCCCACACTCTTCAAAGGCCTTAGTTTCAAAATTTGAAATTTTAATTCTGTCCCTCTTCCTCAGAGTTGTTACAGTGTTTTGTTTCCAGTGCTCTGGATCCAATCCCAGGCCTCAGGCATATTAGGGGAGGGCTCTACCACTGGGCTACCTCCCCAGTCCATGTTATTTTAAATTACCTGAAGCAAAACCAGGTGCTGTGGCGCACGCCTGTAATCCCAGCACTTTGGGAGGCTGAGGCGGAAGGATCATGAGTTCAAAGCTAGCCTCAGCAACAGGAGGCACTTAGCAACTCAGTGAGACCCTGTCTCTAATAAAAATACAAAAAAGGGCTGGGGATGTGGCCCAGTGGTGGAGTGCCCCTGAGTTCAATCCCTGGAACCAAAAAAAAAAAAAAGACTACCTGAAGCAGGTGCAAAGATGGGGGCTAGGAACCTGCCTCTAGGCTAATGTATCAAACACCTCTTAGAGTTCGGATTTGAGAGCTGGGCTTGGTGGTGCACGTCTGTAATCCCAGCACTTGGAAGGCTGAGGCAGGAGGATTGCAAGTTCAAAGCCAGCCTCAGCAATGGTGAGGCACTTAGCAACTCAGTGAGACCCTGTCTCTAATAAAATACAAAAAAGGGCTGGGGATGTGGCCCAGTGGTCAAGTGCCCCTGAGTTCAATCCCTGGTACCAAAAAAAAAAAATTCAGATTTGATTATTTTTTGGAGACAGGTCTTGCTATGTTGATCAGGATGACCATAAACACCTGGGCTCAGGTGACCCCCTCCTGCTTCAGCCACCAGCTGAGTAGCTGGAAAGCATACTTCCATGCTGGGCCAGAACCCCTCACCACCCCCATCCCCATTGGTGCTGGGGATTAAACTCAGGTACTTTACCACTGAACTATATAGTCCTAGTCCTTTTTATTATTTTTTTTAATTTAAAATTTTTTCTAGCCCAGCTCGGTTGTGCACGCCTGTAATCCCAGCACTTTGGGAGGCTGAGGCAGGAGGATCGCGAGTTCAAAGCCAGCCTCAGCAATGGTGAGGCACTTAGCAACTCAGTGAGACCCTGTCTCTAATAAAATACAAAAAAGGGCTGGGGATGTGGCCCAGTGGTCAAGTGCCCCTGAGTTCAATCCCTGGTACCAAAAAAAAAAAAAAAAATTTTTTTCTGCGTTTTTATTGGTGCATTATAGTTGTACATAATTATGGGATTTGTTTTTACATACTTGTACAGGCACACAATTTATTTTGAGACAGGGTCTCGCTAAGGTGCTGAAGGTACTGCTAAATTGAGGGAAACAAGTTTTTGAGTATAGATCTGAGAGCACTCTAATCTCTGCAGAACAAATTTAATACAGGACAGCCCCTGGAAGTTAGTTAACTGGACCCCCAAAATGCTGAATGGTAGGGTAGCTGCAACTTTGCCCAATTTTGTTCCCGTGGGAGACTTGGTTACTGTTATTCCCACCCTGATTCAAAAAACCAGTTTGCTCTGGCCGCCCAGACTTCCCCACAGGCTGCATTCCTGCCCATGAGCTCATTGTTTTGGCTTCTTTGCCTGTATAAATCCACAGCCTGTGCCAGAGGTCTCAGCTCAGGGCCCCCTAACTGGCTGAGGCTGCATTCCATTCAGAATTTCACCACCCCCACTTGGTATTCTTCCCGCCCTCATGTGGTCACATGTGTGTGTTTATTCAAGTTAGCAGGGGACAAGGTGTGCTGGGAAAGAGAGCCAAGGAAGCAGACTGAGGGGAAAAAACAAAACATTTAACTGTTAGGTTTCACCCTAGATTAGTTTTCTACTTTATTATTTCTTTTTTTGGTATCAGGGATTGAACCCTAGGGTGCTTAACCACTCAGTCACTTTCCCAGCCCTATTTATTTTTTAGTATTGTGACAGGGTCTTACTAAGTTGCTTAGGGCCATGCTAAATTGATGAGGCTGGCTTTGAACTTGTAATCCTACTGCCTCAGCATCCTGAGCTGCTGGGATTACAGGAGTGCCCCCTGTTGCCGCCTGAAGCGCTTGGAGCAACGGAGCCGCGGGAAGAAGTTTAGAGGCAAACTGGAGACAAACAGCTTTTTATTCTGATAACTTTTCTCTCTGGTTCTAACAACGACTAACACACGCCACACACACCACCAAAATGGCGCTGACCCGATCAGCAATTTCGGCCAAGTCACTCGAGATCTTGGGACAAGTCCCGTGAGACTATGGAAGGCGACAATGCCCAAATCTCCACGGCTCATAGTCAACCGCAATTCAAGCCATCTCCCCAAACAGGGCTCCTGCACCCCACCATGCCTGGCTCCAATTTTTTTTTTCTTTTCTTTTTTTAAATAGGAGAGGGCATCCAGGTATAATGGCACAAACCTGTAATCCCAGCTCCTTGGGTGGTTGAGGCAGGAGGATCACAAGTTCAAGTCAGAATGGACAATTAAGCAAGATCCTGTCTGGAAAAGGGTGGAGATATAGCTCAGGTAGAATGCTCCTGGGTTCAAACCCCTGTACTGAGGAAAAACAAAACAAGGCAGTTTAATTCAAGGGGTGATGGCAGCAAGTATAGTACCACTGCAAGGTGAGTGTCTTCCAGTTCAGAGGAGAAGTTGGACCCAGAAAAATTTGGACTCAAGACTCCCTCACTAAACTTATTTTTTAATTTTCTTTTCAGATGGGGACTCCCTATGTTGCCTGGGCTGGCCTCGAATTCAAGCCATCCTGCCTCAGCCTCCCAAATAGCTGGGTCTACAGGTGCACAGGTACAGTGAGGTCAAGAACTCACTTTTTGCCATGCCTGGTGGTGCACACCTGTAATCCCAGCACTTGGAAGGCTGAGACAAGGAGGATCATGAGTTCAAAGCCAGCCTCAGCAATGGTGAGGCACTTAGCAAGTCAGTGAGACCCTGTTTCTAATAAAATACAAAAAAGGGCTGGGGATGTGGTCCAGTGGTCAAGTGCCCCTGAGTTCAATCCCTGGTACAAAAAAAAAAAAAAAAAACCCTCACTTTTTTCATGCCAGGTGTGGTAGTGCACACCTACCATCTCAGCAACTCAGGAGAATGAGGTAGGAGGATTCCAAGTTCTAGCCCAGTCTAAGCAATTTAGTGAGCCCTCAGCAATTTAGGGAGATCCTGTCCAGAATAAAAAATAAAAAGGACTGGCAGTGTAGTTCAGTAAAAGGGCCCCTGGGTTCAATCTCCAGTAACAGAAAGCAAAAAAAGAAAGAAAGAAACAAAAAACACAGTTAGGCCAAGGATATAGCTCAGAGGTTTCAGAGGTTGAACATTTGCTCAGCCTTCCCAAGGCCCTAGGTTTCTTATTCCTAGCACTGGGGGGAAGAAAGATTCTCAATTCTTTGCCCTAAAATTAATTTTTGTGTGTAGTGACAGCTGGCTTTTTTTTTTTTCCAAATTTGAGACAGGGTCTTGCTAAGTTGCTGAGGCTGGCCTTTAATTTGTGATCCTTCTGTCTCTGAAGTCCTGGGATTACAACAATAAACCACCATACCCAGCTAGGAGGAGTTGGTTTTGAAATTTTTGCCATACATTTTGTAATGTACTGAGTAGGTTTTGACTCTTGGGTATTCTGATCTAGGGACAGAAAGAGGGTTTCCTTAGGAAACATTGATTTCCTGTGCATTTTGTTTTTCAATCTTCTATACCTAGACCTATCCTGCATTTCTTCTGCTCACTCCTCCATTCCTTTGGTTACTTGGAGCAGTTCCCACCCATCTCCTGTCCTTGTAAATGGGAGGAGAGCAGACAGCTGGGCTGCTGTACTGGAGCAGCTGTTGAGTTTCACTGCTTTGTTACTGAAATTTCCTGAGGGCAAGATATCTTGTTTATTTCCTGTTGACCCTGAAAGCCCAGATCTAAGGAAAGGTGGGGCACACCTCAGGTGAAGAGATATAGTAAGGGTGTTTTTCTTACTCTATAAAGTTTTGGAATAATACTATATGCTTATGTAGTAAACTCCTTTCCTCTTCCCCCAGTCCTCTTCATGATTAAAAAAAAAAAAAAGAAAGAAAGAAAGAAAGAAAAGAAACTGCAGAGGCTATGAGAAGTGAGAAATTTCTCATTTCTCAGAAATCCCTCATGAGGCAGAGAAGAGAAACAGGGAAACAACTTTGTGTTGAAATGCAGTTTTTTTTGTGTGTGCATGCACACACAAGTGCATGTTTTGAAATGATATGGCTTGCTTTCAGTTTGTTTTGTGTTGCTGGAGATTGAACTCATGGCCTTGTGCATGCCAAGCATATGCTCTCCCACTGAGCTACACCCCCAGCTCTTGTTCTCAGTTGTAAGAGACAACAGACAGTACTACAGAGTAACTTGGTAATAGTGAAGAGAAGAAGCCCATGGTTGCCTGCTGCTTTAACCCTTCCCCCCACCTCAAAGTTTGGTGGTTAGAGTCAGATCTGAAACAGGATGGAGGTCTACTACCTTCTTTTCCTCATTATGAGTTATGAAGCACATATTAGTGCTATTGAACTAAAAACTAGTAATATAGAATAAGAATTTGGTAAGAAGTCTCTGGTAAAGATTACTTTTAGAAGAAATGCAGTTGCATTGCTTTCAAGTACACAACATTAACATAACACTACTTTTGAGTTATCCTAGAAAAAAAAAATCTGTTAATTAGGATTTTTTTTTTTCATTCCCTCCTCTTCCTCCTCCTCTTTTTTTTTTTTTTTTTTTTTTGTGGTACCGGGGATTGAACTCAGGGGCACTTGACCACTGGGTCACATCCCCAGCCCTTTTTTGTATATATTTAGAGACAGGGTCTTACTGAGTTGCTAACTGCCTCGCCATTTCTGAGGCTGGCTTTGAACTCGCAATCCTCCTGCCTCAGCCTCCCAAGTGCTGGGATTACAGGCGTGCGCCACCGCGCCCGGCTTCCTCCTTTTTTTTATAGACAGTATCTCAGTTAAGTTGGGGCCTTGATAATTGCTGAGACTGGCCTCAAACTGATCCTTCTGCCTCAGTCTTACATCTCAGATTACAGCATGTGCCACCTTGACCTTGCAGTTAGTAATTCTTGTTCCTTACAGGTCTACAAAATCCTGTTTGGCTGGGTGTGGTGGCATGCACCTGTAATCCCAGGGATTTAGGAGGCTGAGGTAGAAGGATTGCAAATTTGAGGCCAGCCTTGGCAACTTAGCAAGAACCTGTATCAAAAGAAAAAATAAATAGGATTGGGATATAGCTCAGTACTAGAGTATTCCTGGGTTCCATCTCCAAACTGGAGGGGCGGGTGGGGGGATTCTAAAGAATATTTTGTGACACCTTGAAATAGTATCAAATTAAAATTTTAGTTGCAGGCCAGACACATGCCTGTAATCCCAGCAGGAGGATCACAAGTTCAAAACCAGTCTCAGCAATGGCGAGGCACTTAGCACCTCAGTGAGACCCTGTCTCTAATAAAATACAAAAAAGGGTTGGGGATGTGGCCCAGTGGTCAAGTGCCCCTGAGTTCAATCCCCAGTACAAAAAAAATTTTTTTCAGTGTTAGGGCTGGGGTTGTAGCTAAGTGGTAGAGCACTTGCCTGGCACATATGAGGCACTGGGTTCAATCCTCAGCGCCACATAAAAATAAAGGTATTGTGTCCATCTACAACTAAAAGTGTTTTTTTAAAAAAAATTTCCGGGGCTGGGGTTGTGGCTCGGCGGCAGAGCGCTTGCCTTGCGCATGCGTGGCCTGGGTTCGATCCTCGGCACCACGTAAACATAAATGCATTGCATTGTGTACATCTAAAGTAAATAAATAAATATTTTTTAAAAATAAATTTCCGTGTCATAAATAAAGTTTGCTTGGAACCAGCAGTGTCCATTTGTTTACTTATCATCCATCTGTTTTTGTACTGCAACAAACAGGAGAGTAGTTGCAACAGAGATACGACCTGTAAAGGCTAAGATATTTACCATCTAGTTCTGTAAAAAAAAAAAAAAAAAAAAGTTGCTCAACCCTCAACTAGAGCTGAGGAATCTCATTTTGTGATGAAACAGGCAGGCAACCTGTAATCCCAGGCACTTGGGAGGCTGAGGCAGGAGGATTTCGAATTCAGAGTCAGCCTCAGCAACTTATCTAGGCCCTAAGCAACTCAGTGAGACCCTATCCCTAAATAAAATACAAAACAGGGATAGGAATGTGGCTCAGTGGTTAAGTGCCCCTGGGTTCTACCTCCAGCAACCCCCCCCCCCCAAAAAATAAAAAGGCAGGTTAATGGTAAAGGGGAGGAAAGCAGAAACATAAAGAGAAAGAGTAACCTAGCTCCAGGGGCAGGTGGACTCTGCTCCCATCAATGGGCTTTAGCCTACTAATCTTAAGGATACAGACTGCTCCTTTTCCCCCCACCCCTTGTTCCTCCACCTTCTTTTCCTTTTCACTCAAAGTTCTGTTGAACTCTTTTAAGGGATTTTAAGCAAGGCTCAGAAAAGTACCATATACAATTCCAACTTGGGACCTTTTTCTAACTACTGGGGTTCTTCCTCAAGCCATTGTAGCACTGCTCTCTGGCATTCTCAGAAGAAATGGTCTAGTCTGTCTTGTTTCTCTACCTCCCTTTCAACTGAGGTGACTTACGTTCCCTAGGAGCTGATTGTGTGTCTCATATTTTGGACTAGCCTTGGACATTTCCTTCTCAAATCTACCCACCTTCAAACCTCAGCCCTGAAATACCTTTCTCTTGAGTTTTCCCCCACCTCTTAAGTCAAGGAATCCAAGATCAACTTGCTGATTGTTGCCAATTATGCTGAGGTTAACTGAAAACTGTTTCTCTTGTTGACAGGCATAGACTTAGGTACTTTCCTGAGACTTTCTACTTCCTGTATAAAGGAGGAGTCTCTCATCTCTTCATCAATTGCCTGTGACAAATAAACCCCCTGTGCTTTAACTTCCCCACCCAGCTGCCTCTCAGCAGCAGAGATGATGGATTTGAGTGGTTTTTTTTGGAGGGAGAGGGGTACCAGGAATTGAACCCAGGGGCACTCAAGCACTGAGCCACATCCCCAGCCTGTTTTTGTATTTTATTTAGAGATAGCGTCATAAGTTGCTTAGTGCCTTCACCATTGCTGAGGCTGGCTTTGAACTCGTGATCCTCCTGCCTCAGCCTCCCGAGCCACTGGGGATTAAAGGACTGCACCACTGCACCCTGTTTGAGGGATATTTTGGGAGGAAAGGGAATGAGAACCCTATTTCCTACTACTCATTATCTCCCCAAACCATAATCTACTCTAGGAAGATGCTCCATGGTTCAATTTACACTGGTGGGGGAGGATGTTAAGTTAAAATGGAATCTGTTAAACTGGGGAGAGGAGAGAGCAAGAAATGAAAAAGAATCTTCTTGGAGAGGATCTGAAGGGGAGCAGGTCCCTGCATTTTTTTCTCTGGCCCACAGCTGGCAATGTCTACCTAGATCCTCAATCTTAGTTCTCATACATGTTTTCTGAAAGAAAAAACATGGTTTAAGGCTGAGACATTCTTGAACTAACTGGGCTAACAGCCTGGTTCTAGTGCTTTTCACTCCTAATTATCAGAGAGGCTGAATCTGAAAGAGTGGAGGTGAAGGGAATGCTAAAACTCTTCATCAGGCCACCCCTGCAGCTGTGAGCACCTGCTTACAAGGGAGGGGAGGCTAAGGGGGTTGGGGAAGTCTAGGAGCTAAATTTAGTCCAAAGTGTGCAGCTTAAATTGGGTGGGTATTTACCCATTGGGAGGGGGGAAGGGAGAGGAATCCTGACCCAACTGAATTTTTTTTTCTTTTTTGGTGCTGGGGATGAACACTGGGCATCATGCATACTAAACATGATCTACCACTGAGCTACGCCCTCAGCTTCCAGCTGAACTTGTGAGACCTCAGTTTACCCCTAAATACACCTGGGCTAGAACCACCATCTGATCTATATTAAAAAACGAGGAGCCGGGCGCGGTGGCTCACACCTGTAATCCCAGCACTTTGGGAGGCTGAGGCAGGAGGATCTCGAGTTCAAAGCCAGCCTCAGCAATGGGGAGGCACTTAGCAACTCAGTGAGACCCTGTCTCTAAATAAAATACAAAAAAGTTCTGGGGATGTGACCCAGTGGTTGAGTGCCCCTGAGTTAAATCCCCGGTACCACAAAAAAAAAAACGAGGAGTCCTGGGCAATGTGTTGTCCATCTGCATGTTTGATCTCTCTTGTACATGTCAAATTTGTTCCTATCACTATCACACTCCCATCTTGATTCTCAGGGGTCTAGTTCCTCTGAACCCTTCCCTAAATTCCCACTAGCACACCAAAACTAGGGGCTCCTCTACCACATCTCTCTGCCCTTTGGGTTACAGCTTCCTCTCTCAGACCCTTCATAGAGTTTCAGAGGTTAACAGAGGTGTCTGTCATACAACCCCCATCTTGGGGACCAGGAAAAGGGGTTGCTTGGGGTCAGGTTCCCCTTCCTAAGAACTTCTACATTATCTAGAGGAAGGAGTTCCTAGGGGCTGCACTGAATCCTAGCTTTCAAGCTAGAGTTAAAAAACACAAACCCCCAGAGAGAGCCACTGAGAAACCAGAGGTTGGAGACAGTGAAGGGACTACAGGGACTCTGGGAAAGAGAAAAGAGGTGTTGGAAGCTGGGGGAACCCCACAAGAGGAAATGGCTTTATTCTCCACCTGTGATTGGTTCTCAGACTCAGACCAAACTCCAAACCTGCCCAGCAACAGCCTTAAGAGACTAAAGAAGGAGGGGAAGGGCTGGCCAGTCAGCTGAGCTGTGCCTCCACCCAGCTTACAGCTTGGTTTCCAGGAACTGTGGGGAGGGCGTGGGTTCTGCACTGCACCCTCCTCCATCTCAGGACTCCACTTTCAGCCTCCCATTATCTACAGGGCTTGCTTAGTTCCCATTTCCTTTGTTCCTCACATGTTTGACTCCCCTTACAGGTTCTTCAGGGGAACCCATCTGACCTCTTTAGACTGGACAGTGACATCAAGGCTGGGCTTTCCTTGTACCCCCTTTTCCTCACTCCTGCCCTTGCTGAAGTCAGTTTTCATTTTCCTTCCCTTCCATCATCCTTTTTGCCTCCTTCCTCAGCCAGTCACCTTCCAAGATGCCCAATTCTTCCTTCTCAGCCACATCCAGCCTAGGGAAAGCCTGAGTCCCAGTGTAGCACTGTGAGGTGAGGAAGATTGCTAGAGAAATCCTGTCCTCCTAGGCAATTCTGGTGTCCTTCACAGGATCCAGTCATGGTGAAACTGTTTCTTCAGGCCCTTTATTAATGGTCTTAGCCAGCCAGCCTGGCAGAGGAGAGGCAGCGATGGAAAGGTTGCCTCAATGGAGGGGTCTCTATTCCTGTCACTCCTTCATGGGAAGTCTGGCTTCCATAGTAAGAAACTTAGACCTCAGGGGCTGGGGTTGTGGCTCAGCGGCAGAGCGCTTGCCTCGCACGTGCGCGGCCCAGGTTCGATCCTCTGCACCACATAAACATAAATGGATTGCATTGTGTACAACTAAAGCAAATAAATAAATATTAAAAAAAAGAAAGAAAGAAACTTAGACCTCAGAACTGCAGGGTCACACAACCTCTAGAAAGTTATTTACCTTGAGGGGAAAAAAAAAAATGGACTGGGGAGGGCAGAGGGAGGAGACTAGGGTGAGACATTTCTGAAGAATGTGTCCTTGGCAGGACATTCAGTACTGTCTCAGCCCCTCCCTCACCCAGCCCCAAGGCCCTTAAAGCCAGGCCAGGCTCCTTCTCCTCAAATAATTTTCTCTGCAAGGGACTGGGGGGCTGAAATCCCCCCCCCCCATGAAAAGCAATAAACCAAGAGCTTAACAGGAAAATTGCTAATAACAGAAAAGAAGGGGGAGACAGAAAGACAGGGCCAAAGAGAAGAGAACAACCCCAAAAGGCCAGCTGCCATTCAGCTCAGCTCCAATTGAAAAAATACTACTATATTCTGAGACTTTACAGAAAAAGCCTACCAAGAATCCCCCACAAGCCAGGCATTTGCCTTTAGCTCAGGATCCAAGATCCCAACTTCACATCTAAACTGGGAGAAGTGGTGACTCCTAGTGGCCAGTCAGTGACCTGCAGGACTGGGGCTGGCCTGGATCCTCTCCCTCTGACCCAGGCACTTTTTTTTTTTTTTTTGGTACTGGGGATTTAATCCAGGGGTGCTTAACCACTGAGCTACATCCCCATCGTGTCCATGCGCGCACTTTTAGGCATTCTTTTTTGCCTTTATTTATTTTTACATGATGCTGGGGATTGAACCAGTGCCTCACACGTGCTGGACAAGTGCTCTACTACTGAGCCACAACCCCAGCCCTCCCCAGCCCTTTTTTCTTTTTTTAAGTATGTATTTATTTGCTTTAGTTGTACACAATGCCTTTATTTTTACGTGGTGCTGAGGATTGAAGCTGGGCCGCACATGTGCTAGGCGCTCTACTGCTGAGCCACAACCCGAGCCCATCCCCAACCCCCCCTTTTTTAAAAAATATTTATTTATTTACTTTAGTTGTACACAATGCAATGCATTTATGTTTACGTGGTGCTGAGGATCAAACCCGGGCCGTGCACGTGCGAGTCGAGCGCCCTACCGCTGAGCCACAACCCCAACCCCCCCAACCCTTTTTTAAAAATTATTTTTTGAGGCAGGGTCTCACTAAGTTGCTTAAGGCCTTGCTAAGTTGTTGAGGCTGGCTTTGAACTTATGATCCAGAAGCCACTGGGATTACGTGCATGCCTCACCCGTGGTGCTTGAGCTCACTTTAATAGCCCTTGGGCCCACACTCTACTTCAGAACCTGAGTACCCTTCCCACCTACAATTCTGACCTCACACTGCTTAGGTGGCTCAGATGGCTGTGTTCCCACAAGGACAATGAAAAGCATGTTTCTTATTTTTCATAATCAACTTTAATAAAAAATAAATTAGTTCTGTGGTAGGAACCATTTTAGGAGGTGGGAAGTGGGGATGGGCTAGAGTGTCTTATGGTAACATTTCTTTTTTCCACCCTCTGCCCAACTGGTCCCTGCTCCAAGAGGCAATCCTTTGAGGGTAAAGCAGGATTGATAGTGGCTGACCTCTCACGCTTAGCTAGGTAGGGAGAAAGGAATAGAGTCTGGGTAAGGGGAAATGGGAGTCAGAGACAAAAGGGCAGTTCATTTTTAATTTTTGGAGTACTAGGGATGGAACCCAGGGTCTTGTGCATGCTAGGCAATTGCCCTACAACTGAGCTACACCCCCAGTCCAAAAGGATGATTTAGAAGATGTAAGGCCTGAACATAAGAAATGAGGTTTAGGGCACAAAATTAGATTTAATGGGGAAACCACACTTTTAAGTAGCTCAGATTAGTAAGGAACTGCAAACTTGCTTTTCTCTAAGCTTAGAAAAGTCTTAGGGAAACAAGTATTTTCCCCTCCCCACTCCTTATCAGTTTATATAATTTCTTTTTTGGGAAGTGACACACATGTAAGGGGGTGCATACCCCTGTAGGCCCAGATACACATCTGGGGACATCTGTGCACACATACCCTCACACCACATATACAGACCCAGTCACACATCTTGATATTCACCTTCAGTCACTTTGCCACCTGTAGTCACCCTGGAAGATACCCTGGTGAGACTGGGACAGTCTAGAGAACCAGGGAGTACCAAGTGGGTTGGAGACCAGTGATGGCATAAGAAAATATAAGGAGAGAGTCTCCTGGGACCATTTCAGGCAGGCTCCAGGGGGCTCCTCTTCAGAACATGGGCACAAGAGCGGCAACAGGTGGCTGTGTAGTAGGGGTAGACGCAGAGCCGAGCCTGTACCACCAGGGGGCAATGTGGAGAGCTGTCCTTGCATTGATCATCTGATGACAGAGAAGACCAATAGGTACAACATTCATCCCTCTGGAGCTGTACTCCCCCTCCCACTGGTCCTTTCTCTCCTCCACCCAGACTTCAGCTAACTCCACTCTGTTGGGGGCTGGGGAAAAGGGGCATTTTACCAGGGCGCTGGTTGCAGGGTTGGCTGTTACAGGGTCGTTTCCTGGAAGGTCGCAGGTGAGGAGGGCATCGAGTGCTAAGGGTCTGGTTGGCACTCAGGCACTGGATCTCTCTTGTCTGTATGCCCCCCTGGCAGGAGCGAGAACACTAGGAAGACCACAGCTATCATATCAGACTTTTGCTGATCCCAGGGTCCCTGTTTAACCTCAGGCTACCACCTCCCTCTCTTGAACAAGGTAGTGGTGGCACATTGTCTAGGGACATTATGAAATCCCAAGTGGAGAAGACCCTCCTGTCCTCCAAGTCTATAGAAAATAGGACAATGTGAAACCTCAGCTGGGCTTGTCCTGGGGCTCAGAGACTTGGAGTGGGGCATGCAGTGAGATGAGCCCTCCCCTTCCCTAGAGGCCCAGGCTGAGCAGGACAGGGAACCAGGCACTCACGGGACTCCAGGGTGTAGCAAACCATCGGTCCTGGCAAGGCTGACCCT
Organism: Tamias sibiricus; assembly: GCA_025594165.1. Classification (NCBI taxonomy): domain Eukaryota; kingdom Metazoa; phylum Chordata; class Mammalia; order Rodentia; family Sciuridae; genus Tamias; species Tamias sibiricus. The sequence goes on along the minus strand of CM046658.1, from coordinate 113,825,394 downwards.
GACAGGGCTGCAGAGCAGGGGGCCTGGGTAGGTGGGAACAGTTGCTAGGAGAAGTCACATTGAACTCAGTCCCCAGTTTAGACACACAGATGACATCTCTACGCTGTGTGCCAGAGCCACATTCTGAGGAGCACTGATGTAGAGGAAGGGAGAACAGAAATCATTCCCAACTGTTGATGTGAACTTCCACTGGGACTGGAATCCCCATTCTGTCCCCCTTCCAGACCCTCAGCTCACCTCACCCCAGGGCCCTGTGTACCAACACCATGTGATCTCACAGGGCCCCAAGCTGCAGGCACGCATGTCAGGAGGGCGGCTTCCTGGTGGACAGCTCTGCTCACTGGTTCCTGTTCCTGCTTCCTCTTGCCCTGCCCTAAGCATCTCCCCACTCCCAAGACACACCACAGAACGTCTCTGGATCCCTGTCCCACACTCAGCTGAGCACTGTTGAGAAGGAGAGTGTGCTATATGAAGGGAGGCTGCTGGTGACTGGAACAGGAAAAGGGGGCTTTGGGATGGAAACATCCTGGGTCCTGTTCCTAGGGGTTTGGCAATGCCCCATAGGTACCAGCTGGGCAAGGGTAATGATAGCTGCATGTCCAGGACTCTAAGTTTTTTCTCACTTATTTCTGAGTTCCCAGTATCAAGCACATAATAGGTACTTTTTAAATAAATGCATTTTTAAGCTGTGTTGGGAAGACTGATACCATGGACTGGGTGGGGTCACCAGGGATGCAGGACTTAGTTAAGGGGGTGTGGGGCCCACCTTGGAACTCCATTCGCTGTGGAACCAGGCTGTGGTACAGGGCCCCATGTCACAGGCCTCTCTGCTGGGGGTTGGGGGGGGCCTGAAGCACACTCCTGCTCATTCACTTCCTTGCCGTTGTTTCCAACACAGCGAACTTGCCGGCTCCTCTGACCTCGACCACACTGGACAGAACACTTGAGGGGATGAGGGGGAATCCAAGGAGTTGGGTTTTTGAACCAGGATCCTTTGATACCCACCCCTACCCCAGTGGCTACAAGCTTTTGTGGGTTGAAGAGGAGGTTGAGCATGGGGCTCCAGGCCCCCAATCTCTGGTTCAGTGTCTTACATGACATATATTGGGGTTTCATATGAGATCCTGTTTGTAAAAAGTTTCTGTAGATGAAGAAAGAAGTGGAAAAACTACTAATCTAGTTCACTGGTGTCCACTTCTCCAGGGTCCTCCTTGCACAGGCCCACTCACCTGGCTCCAGGCAGAGCCAACTTCCCAGTGCCCACAGAGGCGCAGCTGACAAGGCTGAGTAACATTGGGCCTGGGAAGATGTCCACAGCGCTCTGGAGGCACAGAGGAGCCACCTGCCCCAAACTCCTGCCGGCAGTGCAGCTGGCGGTGCTGGGTGCCTGGGCCACAAGAGCGACTGCAGGATGTCCACTCACCAGTCTCCCAACTGTGGGCACAGGCAGGGCAGGGGAGAGGGAGAGACAGGGATTAGATGTGTATGGTTGCCGTGTGCAAGAAGAAACATACTGGGCATGGGGCCCCTTGGAGGAGAGTAGGCACATCTAGCATTTGAAGTCTGGTTCCTTGTGGCAACTTAGACTGCCAGTGTTTTCTTGCTGTCCATGGGGTGTCAGCTATTCTAAAGATCTTTTCTTTTCCTTTTTATTTATGTATTTTTGGTACCGGGAATTGAACTCAGGGGCACTAGAAGCAGAGCCGACTCACCAGTCTCCCAACTGTGGGCACAGGGATTAGATGTGTATGGTTGCCGTGTGCAAGAAGAAACATACTGGGCATGGGGCCCTTGGAGGAGAGTAGGCACATCTAGCATTTGAAGTCTGGTTCCTTGTGGCAACTTAGACTGCCAGTGTTTTCTTGCTGTCCATGGGGTGTCCCAGATCTTTTCCTTTTTTATTTATGTATTTTTTACCGGGAATTTTGGGCCACATCCCCAGCCCTTTTTTGTATTTTATTAGAGACAGGGTCTCACTGAGTTGCTAAGTGCCTCGCCATTGCTGAGGCTGGCTTTGAATTCGTGATCCTCCTGCCTCAGCCTCCCAAATGCAGGGATTACAGGTGTACGCCACCGCGCCTGACTTCCTTCCTTTATTTATTTATTTTTGGTACTGGGGATTGAATGTAGAAGGGCTTTACAATTGAGCTATGTCTCCAGCCCTTTTTATTTATTTTTATTTTTTATTTTATTTATTTTTTAATGGTGCTGGAGATTGAACCCAGGGTCTGTGCATGGGAGGCAAGTACTCTACCAACTAAGCTATATCCCCAGCCCTTTTTATTTATTTATTTATTTATTTATTTGGAGGGGGACAGGGTCTTGATAGGTTGCTTAGGGTCTCACTGAGTGCTAAGGCTGGCCTTGAACTTGTGATCCTCCTGCCTCAGCCTCCCATCACTGGAATTATAGGCATGTGCCACCCCATTTGGCAAAAGAAATTGGATGTTTGCCAGTTTGTTTGCCTCTTTTGATTTTTCTTTTTCCCCCTTGCTGCTGGTGATCAAACCTAGGGCCTCACCCATACTAAGCAAGTGCTTTACCGAAGAGCCACATCCCCAGTTATCATCAGCCATTCTAATCTAGTATTGTCTCTTTGCAGCCAGGAAATGTCAAGTTGAGTACACAGTCCAGGTAAGATCCTGTGGGTGGGGGGAGGAAGTCCAGGAGCAATTTGTGTGTTTCTAGTATCCTGATGCTCCTTGTGGGCTATACTTACTATGGAGGACATGGGGGGTTGTGGCAGGGCTCAGGGTTGGCTGGAGGTCTGGCACCCATGGCACAGTTGTGTTCATCCAGCTCCTCTCCTGACTCTCGAGAAATGCACAGGAAAATGGGGCGCCAAACACCTGAAGGGGATGAGAAGGTAGTCAGGGGAAGCAGGATGGTTTACTTTTTTTTTTCTTTTTCTTTTTCTTTTTTTTTTTTTGGTACTGGGGATTGAACTCAGGGGCACTCGACCACTGGGCCACATCCCCAGCCCTTTTTTTTGTATTTTATTTTTTTTTTTATTTATTTATTTATTTATTTATTTATTTATTTATTTATTTATTTATTTATTTTGGTACCAGGGATTGAACTCAGGGGCACTCGACCACTGGGCCACATCCCCAGCCCTTTTTTTTTGTATTTTATTTAGAGACAGGGTCTCACTGAGTTGCTAAGTGCCTTGCCATTGCTGAGGCTGGCTTTGAACTCACGATCCTCCTGCCTCAGCCTCCCAAAGTGCTGGGATTACAGGCGTGCGCCACCGCGCCTGGCTATTTTTATTTTTATTTTTAAAAAATATTTATTTATTTACTTTAGTTGTACACAATGCAATGCATTTATGTTTATGTGGTGCTGAGGATCGAACCCGGGCCGCGCACGTGCAAGGCGAGTGCTCTACTGCTGAGCCACAACCCAGCCCCCTTTTTTTTTTTTGTATTTTTATTAGAGACAGGGTCTCACTGAGTTGCTAAGTGCCTCGCCATTGCTGAAGCTGGCTTTGAACTCGTGATCCTCCTGCCTCATCCTCCCAAGTGCTGAGATTACAGGCGTGCGCCACTGCACCTGGCTCAAACAGGATGGTTTAGACCCCAGTTTGCATGGTGTCCCAGGTACCGGGTCAAGGTATGGACCCATGATCTAGGATATAGAATTGGGAGTGTCAAATTGGGAATTTGATGGAAGATGTCAAGAATGTAGGTTTGAAGTCACCTTTTCCACAGGATGCTGAGCACTTGGAGTATCCCACTTGTTTCCAGTATCCAGCTGGAGACCCCAGAGGTGTCCTGAGATGGGTTGGGGCAGGCATCTGGGGGATCCGTACCTGGCGCTGGAGGGTGCCTGGGGTCCGGGCTGGGTGGTGTACTGAAGCAGCTGGGGGCTCCCCCCTCAGCATCTCTGTGCAGGGGAGTTGAGTAGGCAAATCAGATGCCTCCCTACCACCATGGAGCTCCTATCAGCTTCTCCTTCCTCTTTCTAAGTCTAAGGATCAATTGGAACCTTACCAGGCTGAATTTGAGGGATGGGAGACTCTGCAGTGGTACTCTGGAGGACTGGAGGAGGTGAAGAGATGACATACTGATAAAAAACACCAGGGTTATCCTCCTGAAAGATCATCTGGGGAAAAGAGAAGGTAATGAATGTTTTGGGGGAGTGACAGAGAGAGGCATACCACCAATGTTCCTCTCACTTGACCCCTATGGCTTTGCTCTTAGAAAGACCTTCCTCCCCAGGCCTCTGGCTCACATAGACATCCACAGGCTGGGTTGTGGGGCCTTCAGCTGACAGACTCTCTGCCTTTCCCTCCTCCCGAGGAGGACGGTTATACTGGAAGACAGTTCCACCAGCTGTGTAGGACCCAGGGGGATCCACAGCCCAGTTCCCATTGATGATGGACCGGCCCCCAGGGCCCCGAAGTGCTAAAAGGAAGAGATCCAGAAATTGGAGGTTAGTCATTCTGTCCTCCTCCCCACTACTTCCTAACCCTTCAGTGCATCCCACCCAGAGCTTAAGATACCCTAAGCCATCTCAGCTTCCTCATTTCCCCCAAAAGGGAAGGGAACTTCTCCCTGTTTGGCTTGTTTGTTGTGCTGAATAGGGGCCTGGAAAGAAGAACAAAGAGACCAGGAGTGAAATGGGACACAGGACTAGGGGGAATCCAGGGTACTCACCAAGGTAGTTGGAGCTGGGCCGATGCTGGGCAATCTGAAGCTGGGAGGCTCCAGCTGGAATCCATAGGATCTTCTGATAGCCCAGAGGGGCCCCTCGGTCAGTGAGGTTCCCCGAAATGAGGCGACAGGTAGAATCATCACCCCCACAGACTCCACAACTATCTGGATGCCTGCCAGACCCGAGGATCCCATCACAGCCAGGGCTCTGGGAAGAATGAGGTGAAACAGGGGTCATATGGAAATCAGATGCTACCTCTTACTCACCCTGGTCTCAGCTCATCACCTGTCTTGCTCTTGGTGCTACAAGTGAGAATGTGATCTTTATCAGCCATACCATCCCCTGCTGGGTTCAGGGATGCATATGTGAGCCTGATGGGATCCCTCCTCAGTTTGGGAGGCAAGAACTTTCCCTATGGTAGTTTGTTATTTTGTTGTTGTAATGATGAATGAAAGAAACTCTGTGTGTGTCTGGATGTCTGTGCATATGCACACCCTGTCCTCTCTCACCAGACAGCGTCCAGCCACACAGATGTCTAGGGCTCCAGGCTGACACAGGGTCCCATCCTGGACTTTTTCAGTGTGACGGACATAGAAACGGAAGCCACGGGGACGGCAGTTCAGCTCACAGCGTTGGGATCCCTGAACTAAGACACAAGATAGAAGGTTGGTTAGCTGGGGTCCCTGGTGAGAGGTAAAGAGGGAAAGAGCCCAGAGTCCTGAAAGCAGCTTTACTTATATTATCTATGGGACATCTTGAGGTTGTGTAAATTGGTGTGACTGAAGGGAACATGACAATTCCACAAATTGAAAGATTGGTAAGAGGGCTGCGGATATAGTTCAGTTGGTAGAGTGTTTGCCTCACATGTACAAGGCCCTGGGTTTAATCCCCAGCACGACACATACACACACAAAAAGGAAAAACTGGTGAGAGCCTGGCATGTCAGGAGGCTAAGTCAAGAGAATCACAGTTTCAAAGCTAGCCCCAGCAAATTGGCAATACTGTAAGCAACCCAGTGAGACCTGTCTCAAAAAATAAAAAATAAAATAAAATAAAATAAAGGTCCATTTACAACTAAAATATATCTAATATATATATATATATACATATACATATATATGTATATATATGTATACACACACACACACACACACACACACACACACATATATATAAAGACTTGAATGTGGCTCAGTGGCTAAGCACCCTTGGTACCAAAAAAAAAAGAAAAAGAAAAGAAAAGAAAGCTTGGTCAGGTCAATAGAAGCCACTGAGACCATCAAGGTTTGTTTTTTTGTTTGTGATGGTTTTTCTCTATATTGTTCAGGATGGTCTCAAAGTCCTGAGCTTAAGTTATCCTCCTGCCTCTGCCTTCCAAGTAGCTGGGACTATAGGTGCATGTCATTGCTCCTGGCCATTAAGGGGACTTTTAACACCTATGATTACATGAGTTCAAAGCTCATAAGGATTTGTCTTGGTGCAACTGATACCACCAGGATCCATGGCACCTCTGCACCTACTGTAATGTCTAGACAGGATTTTTTGTGTCACATGACTTCCCACCTCTTAGGATAGACATAGTCCCAGAGGAAGCTAACCAAAGGACACTTCTGGACACCTCTGTCTCTCGGCCTGATGCCCTTGCTGACCATCTGTCACCATCTGACAGCTAAAGTCCCCTCCCCTTTCCAGAGCTGTGCTAAATGTCTCTGGCCCAGCTCTGGGGAATAAGAAAGAAGGTATGACACAGAAGAGAAAGAGAAGGGCCTGCATGGAGAAACAAAGGGCTGGATATCTTCCAGAGCTGAGAGTGAGCAGGTGTCTCCCTTTCTCCATCATGACCAATACTGAGCCACCCCTGCCCTTGGGGTAAGCTAAAAACCTCACCTTCAGTGAAGGGCTCCCACTGGTACAGCTGACCCATGAATTCCTGGGAATCAAAGGCTGCACATTGTAGGGCCCGGGGATCTGGCTGCTCAGGTGGGCAGGGCTGAGGTGGGGGGGGATACAAAGGAGTAAGAACCAGGAAGGGAGACTTGGCTGTGGGCCAGGGCTGGATCTGGGGAGTGGGGGAAGGGTCAGGTCTATGAAAGAGTCCCAAACCCCTACCCTGAGATCAGATGCCAGGGCCCTTCTCCCTCAGGTCCAGGTCAGATAAGGACCCAGACTCAGTGTTAGGGAACCAAATTGAAATTCTGGGCTAAGGAGAAGAGGCCCAGGGAAGAACTCACCCCTTGGCTGCAGGCTCTCAGCTGCTCACTCTCCCCAGAACATCTTGGGACAGGGCTACTAGGAGCAAAGAGGCTCCAGAGGGAGCTGGAGTGGGGTCCAGCATTCAGCAGAGGAAACCAACCATCTGGTGGTTGAGGGGCAGGCTCCATGGGGGATCCATGAGGATTTCCCCCAGGTCTCCAATGCCTTCGGCTCTGCTGACCTCGTCCCCGAGGGACAGAAGGGAAAGGGTCAAGCCGGCTTCTTGCTACCCAGGGACTGGCCCGACCCTGAGAATTTGGCATTCTTGGTTGAGAGGACATGTGGAAAGAGCCACTTTCTCCCAAGGAAGGGGAAGTTGAGGGATACCCCATGCCAGATGCTTGGGCTATGGGATGAGGCTGTGTGGGGACAGGACTGGTTCTTGGGGGCACCTCATTCTGAGTAGCTTCAGACTTTGGGGGTTCTTCTGGGAGGGATGGGGTATGGGCAGATGATTCTGGAGGAGGGAGCTGAGTTTGGGAGCCATGATTTGCAGAGGATGGCTCTGCTCTGGGAGTCACGGATGGAAGGTATCCTTCCCTTCCAGAATAGGTCTGGGGAAGTTCAGATCTGGATGACCTCCGGGGGTGCCTGCGGCTCCTATGCAGTGGCAAGGCAAAGGGCACTCTTCCATAGCCAAACATTCCTGGCTTGATGGGGTCTCGAACCCGGGACCTGAAGAGATGTTGCAGACATGGGGTCATAGCTCTGGCCATCACTGACCCCGTCTCTCCAGTCTTCTCCTCAGCACCAAAGACCAGCTTCGTAGACCAGTGTCCTTCACTTCCGTTTTCTACACCAAGTCCCCACCCCTTTACCCAAGGTCCACCCCTGTCCTCAGAGCCTTACCTCTGAGGCCCTTGAGCTTCCTGGGTCTCCTCTTTCCCCACTTGGGAAGCAGGACCTCGAAGGGAGCCACCCCTTCCCTGAGGCTGTGGCCTGTACAGGGAGTGGGTTTCTCGGGAAGTTTGAGGTCTAGGGCCTTGGCCCCTGGGTCGAAGGGCTTCTGGATGTCTTGGGGGTCTGGGAGGGAAGGGCAGGCCTGGGCGGAGTTGACATGTCCGGCTTCTGCGCTGCACCCCCACCCCACAGGGCTGGGAGCAAGAGGCCCACTGGTCCCAAGATCCCCAGATACCCTCAGGGCCCCGGCCCTCCTCTGGGGGTGTCTGAGGAGACTGTTCAGACAACACCTACATAGAGAAAAAGGGCAGAGAGAATTAGAGTGATACTGAGAATTAGAGGGGAAACCCTACAGAGTATCTAGTCCAGGCCTGGAGGCTCCAGGAATTGTTATTGGCTGAAGGTCAGATCAACATCAGAGGTAGACCTTAGCCTTCAGTGTGTTACTTGTCAAGTGTTAGGGGGTTAGCAAGGGAGGTTGAGGGTGCCAAGCATGAGTGAAGGGGACCACAGCTCAGCAGAAAGTGTGGGAAATGAAGACTTGGCCTGGAGTGGCAGCGTGGGAGGTTAAGGGAGACAGGGGCTGGCAGCTGCACACTTGCCAAGGGCTCACCTCTTGGTCCAGGCAGAGCTGAGGGAGGAACAGAAACAGCATAAGACAAAGCCAGGACCTGCAAACCAAAGGCAGAGGATGCATCAGGCGGGGCTGGAGGTGTTGCAACACTGCCTGCCTCCCCACCCCAGAGGACTCCCACTTCTGCCAGCTTCTCAGAAAGCAGAAGTTTCTCCTCACTTTCCTGGACCTTCCCAGTGACCCTTTCACTCATATCCAGGGACAGAGCCTTCCCTCCTAGCTGGCTGCCCCTCCTCTTACCTGACCACCCACTTCTCCATCGCTCCGCCCTCCACTGCCCCTGGGCAAGGGAGGAGGAGACCAGCCAGGATCGCTACTCAGGCATCCGGGCGTGTAGGCTGCGCTCTGCCGGGACTGAAGCCGGTGGTTACCTCTTCAGCAAGCTGGAGGGCTGAGAGAGGTGACTCCTCAGAAGGACATCTCAGGACGCAGGGGTGGGGGAGACTGGTCCAACCCTTTATGATCCTGAGGGTGGGAGCAGGAAGGAATGCTGCCTTCATCCATCTGCTGAGGCTACAGGGTGGGGGTCTGACCTCAGCCTCCCAACTCAGCTTGATCCCCTCCCCTTGGCCCTGTAGTGACTTCTCATCTCCTCCCTAAGTCCCTAGGAGGGGCTGTGTGTAGGGCTGCTCAGGCACAAAAGCTGTTCTTCCTCAGGGTTATCTGGCTCCCACTCCTGCCCTCTCAGGGCTCTTTGGGAAGGTGAGGAGGGAAGCTGGGAGAGGGTGTCAGACACTCCCCCAGCCCCCAACCACCACTATTTCCTACCTGACTCCCGGCCTTTTCTTTCTTTCTTAGCTAAGCTCCTTTATGGAAGGAACAGTCAGGCACATCTCAGCCTGATGCTTTTGGCCAAGGGATAAACTAAGTGGGTTGATGGCTTCATCTCTGGAGAAGAAGAGGGTAATTTAACCTCCCCTTAATGCCAGCATCCATTCTGCATGGGCTCTGTGGGGGGCTATTTCATGCAGTTATTTTTCTTTTTGCAAAACAATTATATTTTCTTTTTGGGCATAACTATAATGGCTGGGGAAACCTGGAAAGGAGATAGATGCAGCCAGAGCTGCCCTTGCTGCCAGTCCTTACATTCTGGAATGCTGGGAAGTCCATTCTGGAGTCTAGCTTTGAAAACTGGGAAGTGGGGTCTTGGTCAAAGCCTGACTCACCCACCCGTGCCCTCCAGTCCCTTCCTTCTCACTATGAACCCTTCCCACCCCCATCATCATCCCGTCCTAGTTCTGCTTTCCAGGAAAAAAAAAAAAAAATACTGTTTCTGTTGGATCTGAAAGGCACCAGTTGAAGAATCCAAGGAGGTTGAGCCAGCTTAAGGGCAGGAAAACGACAGAAGGAAGGGTAGGAATGTGCTTGGGGGTAGCAACACTCAGCTCCACTCCTCTCTGTTGGACCCCAGGACTCAGAGGGAGGGATCAAAGTGGTTGAGCCACATGGCAGGGGCACCTCAGCTGCTGTAGAGGGGGTTGATGGTGGCCTCTCTTTCCCCTGGCTGGGCTGACCACTGAGGTCAGCAACTCCACCCTGATGGGAGGGGGAGACGGGGTTCCAGAGAAGGACCCACATTCCAACCCAACTTTCAGCTCTCTGCCAGGATGTTACTTGGGGCTGAAGGGAAGCAAAAATAGGGTGATCATCACTGCCTGCTGGTCCCCTCTCCACTCCCTCTCTGCCTCTACTCCTCTGAATCCCCAGGTCTATTCTTGCTGCTTCTCTCCGTGGGTCTACCCAGTACACATAATCCTGTCCTGAGCTGGCTTTGGCAGTTCCCTGGAGAAGTGAGGGCTGGGGGTGACGTGAGCTCCTGGGGCTGGGGCCAGGCCTGGCTCCCTCTCTGGAAAAGTCCCACCCCACCCTCCCCAGCACAGCTGGGCAGGGGGCCGATGCCCTCTGCTCTATGGAAACAGACACATATTTGTGCTTTTCACCCCTTTTCATGTCCCTCATCTGGTGTCTCTCTCTGACCAGGGTGAGGAAAGTAGAGGTCAGAAGTGGTCACCCTGGTGCCAGATTGGACCCTGGTCAGAACAAACCTGGGCTCCTTCTGGCCACACCTCCCCACTCTGGCCAGTAAAGATCAAGGAAAGCCACTTGAGAAGAGCTAATCCCTTCACCAACACCTAGGAGACTCACCTCTAGGAAATGGGCCATTGCTGGTGGGTGGGGGCTAGATAGTATGGTTCTGGGCTGACCATGGAGAGCCCCTGTCTTGGGTCAGAATTCCTTGTTCCTCATCTTGCCCTCTCCTGGGTCCTGGAGCTATTCCAACAGGTGTCTTTCCTTTGGGTCAACCTCCTCTGCCATCAGGCTGAACTGTATCAAGGGCACTCACCTGCATCCCTGCCAGCGACCCTATCCCTCAATTCCAGGAGTGAACGTGTCTGTAGGGGGTGGGGGAGGTCGGGAGGTGGGGAGGAAAGAGGTGTCCTCGAAAAGCATCCCCCTAGAGGAGGGAGGCAGGGGGCGCCGGCGAGTGCAGGGAGGTCTTGGGTATGTTTTCCAACTTTACTATGTGACTTAGTAGGAATTTTGGCTCATTTTCCCGCCCGGATGATGGGGCCAGAGTACCAGCAGATCAGACCCCCTCCCCAGGAATTCAACCCCAGGGGCTGGAGGATCTTCTGAGGCAATCAGAGCTGGGGCCGGGGTCGCGGTGGGGGCGCGACCGCTCAGCTCCGGGGAGTGGAGGCAGCGCAGGTTGGCGGTCTAATAACGGGACGGGTGGGGAGGGGCGGCCGGGCTGGGACAGGGGAGGCTCTACCTGCTCTGCGCGCCCCCGTCGGCCCGCGGACCCGTCTGCGCCCGGGCGCTCTCTCTAAGCAGCCTAGCTCGGCGGCGGCCACTGCGGCCCCAGAGTGGGGCTGGGGACACTGCCGCCTCCGGCCGAGGCTCCGCCCCCGCGCCCCACCCCGCCCCACGACGCCCCGCCCTCCCGCCACGCGCCGGGGCCCGCGCCCCTCGGCCCCGGGGGTGGGGACCACCGACCCCACGGCCTCCGCCTACCGGGCCACCCACCCGGAGGCTGCGGGCAGTCGCCCCTTGGTGCCGGGCGCCCCCAGATGGCTAGTCTGGAAGAAACCGAGGCTTTGTCAACCTAGATCTAACTGTTAGTTTGGAGGCAGCGGTCGATCCCGGACACTGTCCCCGCAATCTGGCTGGAACTCGGGACCCCTAACACCACACGCCTCCAGACCGACTCTGGTAGGAGCACTGTGCTTTCCCAGGCTTGGCGGCTTCGAGGGCCGCAAAGGGCCCAGGTGGCGTCTCTACCGGGTGGCCTGGACAAGCCTCAGGCCCCAGAGTGGAAAGCTGGCCCTCGGATGGAGTTGACCCTGCGCGACCACAGATCCACACGGGTCAGGGCCCTGTCCTCCACATGACCTCCCCTGCAAGCCCAGCTACCTCAGTGAACCATGTGGTTCTGATTGCTGAGGACCTCTGTGAGCCTCGGTTTTCTCCATCCATAAAGTATTATTACACAGAGGGTAGCATAAGGAATGTGTGCTAATTTATGAGTCAGACTGATCAGAATTTGAATTTCAGCTGGAGCTCTTGCCGGTTCTGTGATCTTACATGAATAGGACAACCTCTTGCTGCAGTTTTCTCACCTATAAAGTGGGGCTAATTTGAGGTATTAAGATAGACTTGAAGATATCTATCCATTTATATTTGCAAGAATGCATCCCAAGCTCAGTAGTTTTGGTGACATCAGGGGAGAGGGTTTGGAGAGCAGTGGAAAAGGCTTTCACATTTTACTCTGTACGTTTGTTTTTTTTTAATATTTATTTATTTACTTTAGTTGTACACAATGCAATGCATTTATGTTTACGTGGTGCTGAGGATCGAACCCGGCCGCGCACGTGCGTGAGGCGAGCGCTCTGCCGCTGAGCCACAACCCCAGCCCCTGTACATTTGTATTTTTAACCACAAGCATTATCAATGTATTCATGTTAAAAATAAGTAATATATGTAAAATGGCGGGCATAGTGAAAAAAATAAACGGTCACTTTTTTTAATTTTTTTATTTTATGTTTTTTGGTACTAGGGATTGAACCCAGGGGCGCTTTATCACTGAGCTACAGCCACCACCACCATCACCCCCTTAAACAATACTTATTTATTTGCTTTAATTGTACACAATGCCTTTATTTTTTTAATGCCTTTATTTTTTTCACATGGTGCTGAGGATTGAACCCAGGCTGTGCTTGTGCTAGGCGAGCACTCTACGGCAGAGCCACAACCCCAGACCTGAACCTGTTTATTTATCAGTGACTTGGATGAGCATGCCTGTGATCCCAGATGCTTGGGAGGATGGTGAGTTTAAAGCCAGCCTCAGCAATTTAAGGAGGCCCTAAGCAGCTCAGATGGAACCTGTCTCTAAATCTAAACATATACCTACGTATATAGAAGGGCTAAGGATGTGGCTCAGTGGTTAAGCTCTCCTGGATTCAATCCCAGGTATCAAAACTAAGTAAATAGGGGACTGGGGTTGTGACTTAGTGGTAGAACGCTGGCCTAAGCACATGCAGGGCGCTGGATTCTATCCTCAGCATCACATAAAAATAAAATAAAGGGAGCTGGTGTTGTGGCTCAGCTGTAGAGCGCTAGCCTAGCACGTGCGTGGCCCAGTTCGATCCTCAGCACCACGTAAAAATAAAGGCATTGTGTACAACTAAAACAAATAAACAAATATTTTTTAAAAATAAATAAATAATAAAATAAAGGTATTGTGTTCAACTAAAACAAAATATCTTTTTTTAATATTTTTATTTATTTGCTTTTAGTTGTACACAATGCGTTTGTTTGTTTGTTTTGTTTTTTTTGCTTTAGTTGTACACAATGCGTTTTATGTTTATGTGGTGCTGAGGATTGAACCTGGGTGCTAGGCGAGCACTCTACCACTGAGCCACAATCCCAGCCCCAAAACAAAATATCTTTAAAAAAACTAAATAAATAAATGTGACTTGGAACCAGCATGGTGGCACGTACCTATAATCTCAGTGACTTGAGAGGCTGAAGCAGAAGGATTGCAAACTCAAGGCTAGCCTCAGCAATTTAAAAATGGATGTGGCTCAGTGGTAAAGACCCCCTGGGTTAAATCTCTGGTACCAAAAAAAAAAAAAAGTTAAAAATAAAAAAAATAAAAGTGACTTGGAGGTCGGTTAATACTGGGCTCAGCAGAAGCAGATATTAGGTCTAAGAATATGGTGGGTGAAAATCTAAAATGCTTTTAGGGCTGGGGCGATAGCTCAGGGGCAGAACAAGTTCCTCTGTTTGATCCCCAGCAAAAGAACAGCTTTTATTATACTTATTTTGCAGTGTTAGGGATAAAACTCATGCTAGGAAAGTACTCCAAAACAGAGCTATACCCCCAGCACAACTTTTTTATTTTTTTGAGACAGTGTCTTGATAAATACCCAGCCTGACCTTGAATTTGATATCCTACTGCCTCAACAGGGTTTGTATTTTTGTTTTTGTTTTTTGTGGTACTAGGGATTGAACCCAAGGGTGTTATACTACTGAGCTACATTCCCGGACCTTTTTATTATTAGACAGGGTCTTGCTAAATTGCTAAGGCTGGCCTCAAACTTGCAATCCTTCTACCTCAGCAACCCCCTCTATCCCCACCTCCACCCCCTAAGTCTGGGATTACAGGTGTGTACCACCATGCCCAGCTTCAGCTGTGTTATTATTTTTCAAGATACTCTGGTTAGAAATATGACAAATTACTAAAACAAACAACAATAAAACTTCAAAACAGGAAGCACATCACAAAACATGACTGCAGGTCACATTTACCTGCAGGCCTTTATTGGTGCCTCTCAAAATATACTTGGGTTCTGGTCCTCCTTGTTCCCAAAGAGCTTGGGAAGAAAATGGGTTAATGATCCACTCCCAGTAGGATAGTTTATCTAGGGACTCCTGATGATGACACACAATCCCAACCCAGAGACATATTTATAGTTCTGGATTCTGAGGGGAAGCCCCTTTGCCCAGGTCTCAGAGTACAATGCAGACCAAATGTCTGCCTGAGAGGCCAAGGGAGATATTTTAAGTTAGGTAGCTTTTAGTGCTACCCTGTCACAGCCCATCAGCTTACACTTATCTAGGAAGCAAGGGAAAGTTTTGCCTTTGACATTTGTAACTGCTGAGAACTGAAGGTCAGAAATAGTCCTTTCCATTAAGAAATGGCTGCTGACCAAAGAGCTCACGAGATTTACCACAGCTGTCACCTCTCCTGGTTTAGTGGCCTGAAAGTGTTGCATAAAAAAATTTCCTAGTCAGGTGTGGTGGATGCCTGAAATCCCAGGCACGCTCAGGAGCCTGAAGCAGGAGGATCACAAATTTAAGACCAGCCTAGGCAACCTAGTGAGACCCTGACTCAAAATAAAAAACAAGAAGTACTGGGGGTGTTGATCACTGGCAGAGTACCCCAGGTTCAATTCCCAGTACTGAAAAAGAAAGAAAATAAAAGAAAAAAGAGAAAGAGAAATTTTCCTATTCCTTAGTAACTTGTGAAGTATCAGATTAAGTTTGTGGAAACTGTCTTAAGGATAAAAAGAAGTTTGTAAAGGCTTGGAGTATATAACTCAGTGGTAGAGCACTTGCTAAGCATGCTCAATGCCCTCAATTTGATGCCCAGCACTGAAAAAAAAAAAAAAAAAAAAAAAAGGAATTATATAGCTGTAGCTGCCTAGTAGTATAGCTCAGTGGTAGAGCTTGTGCTTAGCATGAGAAGGGCCCTTGTTTCAATCCTCAGCACCATAATAATATAGCTAATATGCTCCAGCATTTATTCTATTCTGCACCGGAGATGATATGAGCTTTGCCCATACTATCTTCCTCTGTCCTCATTAGGCAGGGACTGTTATATCACTTATAGATTTGCAAACAAGAAGACAAATCCAGGAATTTTCCCCTAATCTCATAGCTAGAAAAGAACAGAGTCAGTTTTCTTTTTCTTTTTTTTTTTCTTTCTTTCTTCGTCTTCTTTTTTTCCCCCAGTGCTGGGGATTGAACCCAGAGGTGCTTTACCACTGAGCACATCCCCAGCCTTTTTTTTTTTTTTTTTTTTTTTTTGGTACTGGGGATTGAACTCAGGGGCACTCGACCACTGGGCCACATCCCCAGCCTCTTTTTTTTTTTTTTTTTTTTTTTTTTTGTGGTACTGGGGATTTAACTCAGGGGCACTCGACCACTGGGTCACATCCCCAGACCTTTTTTTGTATTTTATTTAGAGACAGGGTCTCACTGAGTTGCTAAGTGCCTCGCCATTGCTGAGGCTGGTTTTGAACTCGCGATCCTCCTGCCTCAGCCTCCCCAGTGCTGGGATTACAGGCGTGCGCCACCGCGCCCGGCTCCCAGCCCTTTTTATTCTTTATTGTGAGACAGTGTCTTGTTAAGCAGTTTGTTGAGGCTGATTCTTAACTTTCAATCCTCCTGCCTCAGTCTCTAGAGTTGCTGGAACTATAGGCTTGTGCTACCTCAGCTGGAGAGAACCAATTTTCTAATCAGGCACTGTTATCCACATATGTTGTGTGCAAGTGAAATTTTTAAGAAATATAACTGAGTTTACTTGATAACTTCCTTTCTGACAGTATATTCAGAAAGTTTTATTTGTGTTGAATTAACACTTTTAAATTAAGGTCTGGTATGAGAGATTGTCCCTATTCTAATACTGATGTTAAAGCTAATGCGTACAGGTTGGGCCCAGAAACTTTGGTGTAGGGTCATAGTAACTATTTCTGAAAATCCTGATGTTTGCCCTTCTGCCTCTCAGAATCATGGTTTGCTGAACTCCTTTGTTCCAAAAGAGACACTCCATGCCAGGCTGGTCTCCAGCCATGAATTCTCTGTTCTGTTGCATTGTCACATTGTCTCACACTGTTCTGTCTCGCCATGTTATTTTTTTTTTAAACTGACTTTTTAAAATATTTTATTTATTTATTTTGGTACTGGGAATTGAACTCAGGGGCACTCCACCACAGGGCCATATCCCCAGCCCTTTTTTGTATTTTATTAGAGACAGGGTCTCACTGAATTGCTTAGTGCCTCGCCATTGCTGAGGCTGGCTTTGAACCGGTGATCCTCCTGCCTCAGCCTCCCAAGTGTTGGGATTACAGGCATGTGCCACCGTGCCTGGCTTATATTTTCATTTTTTTATGTGGTGCTGAGGATCAAACCCAGGACCTCTGTAACTGCCGGCGGGCAAGCTGCTGCTCAAAGCAGCAGAGCTGTAGAAAGAACTCAAGAGACAAAATAGAAAAGAAAAGGTTATTTTAATTCTCCAGGGCAAGGTCCCACTCTCACGCAGTCCGGCAGGAGAATGGCGCTGGCAGGCTTTTTCCTCTGGTCTGAATCTCTCTAGGTCTCGTGTTAAGTCCCGCGAGGTCTCAGGTCAGGTCCCGCGAGAGAGATCCCGGAAGGCAGCAATTCTCCGGGGCAATTCCATGTAAACAAATGCGGTCTCAGTCAACACTTTAATCAGGGCTTCTGCAGACCTCATGCATGTGAGGCGAATACTCTACCACTGAGCTACAACCCTAGCCCCTCACCACGCTATTTTTTTAAAATTTTTTTTAGTTGTAGATGGACATAATACCTTTATTTTATTTATTTTTTTATGTGGTGCGGGGATTGAACCCAGTGCTTCACACATGCTAGGCAAGTGCTCTACTACTGAGCCACAACCTCAACCCCTCACCATGCTATTTTGTTTTGTTTTGTTTGCACTACTGGAGATTGAACCCAGAGATGCTCTACCACTGAGCTACATCAGAGCTCTTTACTTCTTCATTTCTAGTTAGGGTCTTGCTAAATTGATCAAGTTGGCCTGGAATTTGAGATTCTCCTACCTCAGCCTCCTGAGTAACTGGAATAACAGGCATGTGCCACCGTGCCCGGCTCTAATGCTGTTCTTTTGACCTATTGGCCTTGGCTTGGCCCAGTTAGCCCATTGCCCATGACTGTCATGGAAGCACCCTGACACCTCCTGTTCTCTCTCAGGAACTCAGAGGGCAGGAAACCCTTGTGGTGTTTACCTTTGTATCTACCACCTTACCTCACTCATAGCAGGCATTTAATAAATGCTTGTGGGATGAACCCATGAATAAGAAGTGCTGAGCACTGCCTCTGCTCTGGTCACATTCCAGTACTTTCTGGTTGTTGTCTCTCCCTCCACTGTGGCTGAACTGGCTCTGGGGTGATGAAATAATAGAGAAACAGGATGTGAACCATTGGGTAAGATGAGAATCAAGGCATGAATAGGGTGTTCTGGACTCCTAATCACTGCTCTCTAGATGTCAGGTTTGGTCAGAAATTCTCACAGTCAAAATTTTTCTTGATTTGACTTCCATATTTCAACTTACTAGTGCTTCTCAGGGGACCTAGTGACAGATTTTGCCTCTGTACTGCCCTGAGCCATATGACTGCCTGCTGATTGGTATTCCCAGAACAGGAAGTACCCAGTAAATATTATGGAATTAAGCGAATTGATTAGACATGACCTTGGCAGTCATTTAGGTCTACAAACTCATCAGTACTTCGACAACTATGTTAAGTGGTTTGAACTCATGTGCACATCTGCCTACATCTGTGTTTGGGAAATAGCCATAACCTAAGCTTCTGGATCAGGCCTCCAGAATGATTGAGAATGATTGTTGTCTGCTAACTGGGAAGATTTCTTAGATGATAGTCTTCAATGTAGTCTCCCCATACTGTTTTGTAGATTTGATAAAATGATGCCTATGGGCTGGGAATGTAGCTCAGTGGTAGAGCACTTGCCTAGCATGGGTGAGGTCCTGGGTTCAATTCTCAATTCTGCAAATTTAAAGAGAGGGATGGAGGGCTGGAGATATAGCTCAGTTGGTAGAGTGCTTGCCTCACATGCACAAAGCCCTGGGTTAAATTCCTAGCACCACAAAAACAAAAACAACAAAAAAAGAGGGGGGTGGAAAAGACTGCATTAAGTGAAGACTAAAAGCTGATCATCATGATGCCCAGAGTTCTTTGCTGAGGATGCTTTCAGATTCCAACAGGACTCAGGTCAGGATTTGCCCATGACACAGAGTACATACATGTGTTTTTGTTGTTGTTGTTGTTTTGTTTTTTAATATATTTTTTAGTTGTTGATGGACCCTTATTTATTTATTTATGTGTGGTGCTGAGAATCAAACCCAGTGCTTCACACATGCTAGGCAAGCACTCTACCACTGAGCCACAACCCCAGCCCATATATGTATTTTTCATGATGGGTTGATAATAATGGCCCAGCCCCGTGCTAAGGGGTCAAGGGAAATTACATCACTATCTGAACAGAATCTGTCTTCTTTGCTAAGAAATCTGGCAACAGATATGCCACAAGGCCTGAATTCTGTGATATTGTCTCAACATGACAGGATCGTTGTGTCATGGAGCTCCTAGACCAGAGTTTGAGCTGGGGAGGCTCAGCAGCGGCTGAGGGAAGATGCTCTGGGCTGAGAGGTGGGTGGGCACTGCCCAGCAGGGACAGAAGGAAGGGTTGGGGGGCCAGGCCTGAGAGCTCAAAGCGTTTTGAGAAAACAGAGCAATGTATTGTTTCATTCCTAAATCTGGAATTGCACTTATTGTACTGACCACACATAACCCTGTGACCAATTCCCAGATCAATTGCAGTTTCAGAATTAAGGGCAGAAAATAGGGCATTTTGTCTTAAGTAAGGAAGGTGACAGATAGCCAACTCTTTCGTCCTCAAGAGTTCTTATGAGCATATAATATGATATAATATGATAAGGGCCCAGCTTCCAACTTGTCCACTCATTCTAGACATAAAGTTTCCATGTAAAGCAAAGGTACACAGAGAAGTCAGCTCTGGAAGTGACAGGGCCCTGTCCCTGGTTTGGGGCGGGGGTGGGGGACACCTTCTTTCAGAGTTAGGGAGTAGAGCAGAAGGAGCAGGCAGGTAAAAAACCTGAGCAAGTTATTTCTACCGACTGAGCCTCAAGACAGAGCTTCTTTCTCCCCTGGGTTGTCATAGGTCCTGGGCTTCTAGCCACAGGTCTGTCTCAAGAAGGAGACCATGATAATCTTCCCCACATGGATTTTATTCTGGTACCTAGAAGTTTCCTTGCACTTCCAGAGAAAGCCAGTTTGGTGTCAAGTTAATCTTGACAAAATGTGCTGAAGACCCAAGAAAGGCAGACATAAAAGGGTAGGAATAAAGGTACAAAACTCATGACTGTGGCCAGAGGCCGGCAGGCCAACCAAAGGAGAGGCAAGAATTTCATACATACCAAGGCCGTGAGGTCAGAAATATGAGTGTCAGGGCCTGCTGTGAAGGAAGCACAAGTTGAGGCAGGAGGGAAAGCACTTGGCCCCTGACCACAGGCCTAGGCTCATCCGGGTGAATGAAGAGTGGATGAAGGGGGGGGGGGGGCTCCCTTCTCTGCTTGTGGCCTTCCCTGTACTTGCAGCTTCTGGATCTGATCCCAGCTCTTCATTCAGCCTGCAAAGCCTTTGCCCTCTGGCCTCAGCCTGGCTTTCCAGCTTTACCAGCCCCCAAAAGAGGAAGCACCCCAGCTAGGGCTGTGTCCCACAAGCCCCCTGTAGAGAGACAACTCTGTTCCTGAGGGAGCTGTTGCTTCCTAGAACTGCCTGTGCCCTTCTCTCTGCCCAGTGGCAGCTCTGTCCATACCGGGGAACCTCTCACTTTGGTGTGACTGATAAGTGCCTGTGGAGATTGTAAAATAAGGGGCCTGGTCCCCACCTTTGGGTGGTCTTGTTCCTGACCTCCATGGGGTCCCTTCTACATACCTGAGACTCCCTCCTTTCAAGGGCTTATGAGCCAGGTACTAATTGGGGTCTCAAATATAGGTTCATAGGAACAAGTACATTTCAATTTCTCAGTAATTTCCATTTCAAGCATCACTATGGACCTGAGGGATTCCTACCCTCCTCTGTGAGCTCTCCAGTGCCATCATATTGAGATCATGTTGGTGAAGGTGGAGGTGTTTCCTCCAGGGGGAAAAGTCCATAGACTCTCCTGGTGCAAAGCCTGGTTACTTTTGGCCATGATAAAGCCAGGGTCATGATCTCAGGCAAGAGGGAAGCAGCAAGTGCCCCCTGTTAGACTTAGAACATATCAACCTGTGACAGTGAAGACCAGAACCAGTGGAAGGAAAAGTCTACTCATTTTATCTAAACTGAAGTCTCCTCCCCAAACCTTCTCCCTCTCCCAGGCTTCTCATTTCCTGTGACTAGAGGTGTTCTTTGAAATCTTAAAGTCATTGTTACTCCTTTCCAGCCTCATTCTAGAATAGTAACGAACTTTAAATATCATCTTGCCCAGTCCCTTATTTATTTATTTGTAGTCCCAAGCCACTGGGATTACAGGCATGTGCCACTGCACCAACCCAACCCCTTCATTTTTCAGGTAAACAAATTGAGACTCAGGATGGACTGTGATTCACCTTGGCTTTTGCGGCAAACACAGAGTTAGACTACAGACTTTCATATAGACATGAAGTCCTGTTTTTTTTTTTTTTAATATTTATTTATTTACTTTAGTTGTACACAATGCAATGCATTTATGTTTATGTGGTGCTGAGGATCAAACCCGGGCCGCACACGTGCGAGGCAAGCGCTCTGCCACTGAGCCACAACCCCAGCCCAAAGTCCTGTTTTTTTAAGCCAACAGATTTCTTCTTCACATATTCGTGTGTCTCCTTCCAGTCTGTGGCCCCCACCTGACTAAGCTCTCTTCACCTCCTGTGTGAATGACATTGATCAATGCAAAAGCTAAACACTTTGCTCACGACATCCATGGAATGTCTTCTGTCCTTTCTATACCTCACATCCTACTCATTCGTCAAGTGGCTCAAATGCCACCTCTTCCAGGAAGCCTATGATTGGCCTTGGCATGACCTCTCCCTTCCAGCTGTATTCAGCATGCAGAATCCATGTAGTTCATACCATGGTGTGACTGTAGAGAGACTGCATCCTATGATCTCACCATTTCAATAATTGGATTATAACTTCTTAAGAGCAAAGGCCTTGCCTCACATGTCTTGGTTTATGTCTTGGTTTTCTTGGCAGGATCTGACATTCAAGACTTGAGGCCAAGCGTGGTGGCATAGGCCTATAATCCCAGCTGCTCAGGAGGCTGAGGCAGGAGGATTGCTAGTTCAAGGACAGCCTCAGCAGCTTAGCAAGACCCTGCCTCAAAATAAAAAGTGCTCGAGGGTTGGGGTTGTGGCTCAGCAGTAGAGTGCTCACCTACCACGTGTGAGGCACTGGGTTCTATCCTCAGCACCACATAAAAATAAACAAATAAGAGCTGGGGCTATGGCTTGGCGGTAGAGCGCTTGTCTCACATATGTGAGGCCCTGGGTTCAATCCTCTGCACCACATAGATAAAATAAAGGTATTGTGTTCACCTACAACTAATTTTTTTTTTTTTTTTTTTTTTTTTTGGTACCGGGGATTGAACTCAGGGGCACTCAACCACTGGGCCACATCCCTAGCCCTTTTTTGTATTTTTTTATTAGAGACAGGGTCTCACTTAGTTGCTAAGTGCCTCGCCATTGCTGAGGCTGGCTTTGAACTTGCGATCCTCCTGCCTCAGCCTCCCAAGTGCTAGGATTACAGGCGTGCGCCACCACACCTGGCTTGCCGCATCTCTTCAACTTGATTCTCTTCACATCCAGGCTCCCAAATTGGCCGAATATTTGAGCATTCCCAGGTGCCTTGGCTCAGCCAGTGTGGCAGGGATCTCCCAATCTCAGCCTCCCAGGAGCTGCCTCAGGTATTCTAGACCTCATTATTTTCTCTCCCCAGCTCACTACAGCACCTCAGTCTTTTTTCTTTTCTTTCTTTCTTTTTTTTGTACCATGGATTGAACCCAGGGGCACTTAACCACTGAGCCTTTTTTAATATTTTATTTAGAGACAGGGTCTCACTAAATTGCTTAGAGCCTCACTAAATTGCTGAGGCTGGATTTGAACTCATGATTCTTCTGCCTCAGCCTGCCAAGCTGCTGGGATTACAGGCATGCGCCACCATGCCTGGCCAGTACTTCAGTCTTCAAGGACCTCTGTGCTGTGGTGCCTGGGATGGAATCCAGGGCCTTGCACATGCTAGGCAAGCACTCCACTACTGAGCTACAAAGGCTTTTGTGATTCATTTTTAAAACTTCATGAAATAGCCGGGCGTGGTGGCGCATGCCTGTAATCCTAGCACTTGGGAGGCTGAGGCAGGAGGATCGCAAGTTCAAAGCCAGCCTCAGCAATGGCGAGGCACTTAGCAACTCAGTGAGACCTGTCTCTAATAAAATACAAAAAAGGGCTGGGGATGTGGCCCAGTGGTCTAGTGCCCCTGAGTTCAATCCCCAGTACCAAAAAAAAAAAAAAAAAAAAAAAAAAAAGGAGTGTGCTAGTGGGCATTACTTCCATTTATCAGATGAGGAAATGAGGCACGATAGGTAATTGCTTCACTTTGGGGGCAGAACTTGGGCCAGAACCTTAGTCTCTGGACTATATATAGGCCCAGCTCCTTTCCTGACTGAGGAAGGGAGAGGGATGGGAAGTTAGGCTGTGGTTTTCATGTACCCTAAGGAAGGAGCTGATGCTCTTATATAGGGGAACCTACAGCTTACTAGAGGAGGAAGGGGCATGATGGAGCATAAGCCATACCCTTATGTTGCAAAGGAAACATCCCAGGAAGTCAGGAGCTTCCCCAGACCACAGGGTCAGTGAGTGATAGCAGAGGGAGGAGCCCTGGCCCTGGAGTTTGGGCTCCTCAGCTCTGCACTGTGTGATCTAAATCTCCTGTGGAAAAAAAAACTGTTAGCATTCGGACCTTTGTTCCTCAGTGCCATGTGGAGATGGATCCATTCAGCAAATGTCTGTGAGAACTTTGGTGAGTCACTTTGTTTTTATTTATGATCAACAATGCCCAGCTCCTTGGTCAAATGTGTGCAGGGAAGTATGGACCATGCTATTGTGTCAGTGTTCTATGGGGTTTAAATGAGATGATACACACAAAGTTCTCACTTGAACAGTGCCTGGCCCACAGTAAGTCCCCCTCAAATAGTGGCAGATATTATGATTTAGAGTTTAGATTGAACATTAAAGCATTATTTGTCTACACAAGTATGGCTAACTATGCTCTTACCCCTCAAAGGTAGCCATTCTTCAGGCCTCAGGATGAAGCTATTGAGCCATCTGGATTGTTCCACAGCCAGAGGAGAGTGGCTCTTTGGTTTAACTGACCTTGAGCCACCCTCAAGTCCATTCTCCAAGTCTGGAGCCAGGAAGACCCCATCAGCTCTGCAGCCTGCCAGGACCTGTCATCAGCAGCTGACTCTATTCCCCAGCTCCTGACCCCCAGATTACGAGGGATCAGAACACCATGAGGGGCTAGTCGCTGCCCACTGACTGATGACTGAGAACAGGTGGGTCCTAAAAGCCAGCCAGAGCCTATTTGTGGTGAGGCCAAGCAAATCCAAGCCAAGATTCTGGAGAGACTAAGGAAAACATTCCTATCTCAGTCTCTATCTGCTGGGGAAGGCTAGGCACAGATAACAGGCAGAGCAAGGTGAGCCTTTACTGAAAGCAAACCAACACACTGGAAATGGACCCTTTATAAAGGCAGTTAAGAGCCAGGTGTGGTAGCACATGCCAGTAACCCAGGAGACATGGGACACTGACCCAGGAGATCTCAAGTGCTCCACACACCAGGCCCTCCCCATTCGTTCTTGCCCAGGACCAGTCTTTTATACTGAAGTGAGTTTTTCAAAATAAGTCCAGCAAGCTGGGCACGGTGTCGTGTGCTTGTAATCCCAGTGTCTCAGGAGGCTGAGGCAGGAGGATTGCAATTTTAAAGCTACCCTCAGCAACTTAGCAAGGCCCTGTCTCTAAATAAAATATAAAAAGGGCTGGGGATGTGGCTCAGTGGTTAAGTGCCCCTGGGCTAAATTCCTGGTGGTGGGATATAATATATATATCCAGCATACCCTTGGTACAGGATGAAATGTGGGTCTCTCTTCCCCCTGACCCTCCCTTTGTCTCCTCTGAGGCAACATCTGTGTGTCTTTGCTGAGAAGGCTTGTACATATGCAAGTAAACATGTCAATACTCTCTTTTTTCTGCCTTTCTTGGATCACAGAGTCTCCCCAGAGGTGCTGATTAAAGCTCTGTGTTCTAATATAGAGATTAGCATGGCCCCTGCACAAGGATGACACACAAATTTGTGATGCATTCCACATTTTTGTGAGAAAACAAAAACAAAAAACGCTCTGGGTTTTTTCCCTAAAATAGGGCCACACGAAAGTATTTACAGCTTTAGGGGTTCACACATAACACGTAGCCCATTTTATCCTATTCAGGAAGGAATTCTGGTTGTGGCTTACAGCAACGGGTTTGATCTACACTGGATCTCCTTAAATCCTGTCCCCTCTTCCCAACCATGTCTCCTAAACTCTGGGATCTTGAGAAGATTCCAATCAAGTAGCTCCTTTAAGTCCTTGACAAGACAGCTAAAGTGACAAGACAGCTATTTAATGCCTTCTTTCAATAGCTTTTCATTATATTTCGAATAAAACAAAACCTAAATTATTATTATTATTTTTGTTTGTTTGTTTATCTGTGGTGCTGGGGATCAAATCCAGGGCCTCACACTCTAAAAATGTGCTCTGTCATTGAGTTACACTCCCAGCCCCATCCCTAATGATGCTATGGGTTTTGTTTTGGTATTTGTCTCGTCATGTTACTGGGGATTGAACTCAGGAGTGCTTTACCACGGAGCTAAATCCCCAACCCTTTTAATTTTTTGAGACAGAATCTTGCTAAATTGTTGAAGCTGGCCTCAAACTTGTGATCCTCCTGCCTCAGTGTCCCAAGTAGCTGGGACCATGCATACCACCATGCCTAGCTGAAGTTCTTCCCATGACCTAGAAGGCCCTTCAAGCATGGTCTGGCCTGAGCCTCCTGCCTGACCTCACCCATTACTGCTGCCCTTTGAATATCAGCCATACTATCCTACCTGCTCTTCACTGATCATGTCAAATCCAGTTCCAGCCAGGCATGGGTTTGGGAAGCTGATGCAGTAGGATCACAAATTCTAGGCTAGCCTCAGCAATTTAGTGAGACCCTAAGCAACTTACTATCTCAAAAAATAAAAAGGGCTGAGGATGTGGCTCAGTGGAAAAGCACTGGTTTCAATCCCTAGTATCAAAAACCAACAAACAAAAAAACAAAAACAAAAATCCAGTCCCACCTCAGGGTCATTGCTTAAATTGTTCCCTCTGCCTGAAAGGCTATTTCCCCTGACTGTTGCATTGCTGGCTCCTCTGGTCACTCAGATGTCAGTGCAAATGTCATTCCTCTGAGAGGTCATTCCTAACCACCAAAATGCTGCCCTTCACCCCCAGCACTCTTTCTGATATCCCATTTTTTTAAAAAAATATATTAATTTATTTGCTTTAGTTGTACACAATGTGTTTATTTTTACATGGATGCTGAGGATCGAACCCCGGGCCGCACACGTGCTAGGTGAGCGCTCTACCACTTGAGCCACAACCCCAGCCCTCTAATATCCCATTTTATTTTTACTTTGCCCCCCTCAGGACACCTGCCACTTCTGAAAATACCTTACATTTTTAGTAATTTCCGGTTTATCTTCAATGTTAGGCTTCATGCTCCGCAGTAGCCACCTTGCCTGCCACATGGTGGTATGCACTGTAGTTGCACTGGAGAGTACCTGGAACAGGGCCTGGCACACACTATGCACCCAACCAGAAGCTGTGGAATCAAGGACCCTAGTGGGGGTTAGATGAGAATCTCAATCCTGTCACCATCCAGGCAGGTGGTTGTGGACAGTCCTGAACCAGGCAGAGGTCCTGCCTCATTCCTCTATTGCCTAGCCTGCCCTCTTCCCACATCTCTGGAGCCACTCCCTCCCAATCAGCATCTAACAAAAACTCTTTTGTGATTTTATGCCTGGGGGATTTTATCTGAGTCAATTGGCCTCTGCAGCTCCAGCTCAGTTGAGTCCAAAGGTCTGCTCAGCATTTCCAGTGAAACAGCCAACAACCCTTTGGTCTGAGGGCTCAGAGCTCCAC
Source organism: Tamias sibiricus (assembly GCA_025594165.1). NCBI lineage: Eukaryota > Metazoa > Chordata > Mammalia > Rodentia > Sciuridae > Tamias > Tamias sibiricus. Next base: position 113,798,845 of record CM046658.1, on the reverse strand, counting down.
CCAGGGGGAGCCAGGCAACCAACAGAGGCGGGCCGCCTCTGCTCCTGGCCTGTTCAGTCTTGGGTCTTGTGGAAATAAATGCTGACCAACAAAATAAGAAAAGTAAAGGCAATTTATTCTGAGCTTGCTGTAGCAAAGAAGTTAGCCACTGTCACTTGAATTTTGGCAGAGACCCAAAGGCAGTTAAAGGAGTGGGAAGGATTTCCAGTGGAAAAGGGAGGCCTCAGGTATGCCCTAATTAGAGGCTGTGGGCATGGAAGACCTAGGTGTGCTACCTAGAAGTGAGGCATTCCTGTGTGATTATCAAGGGTGTGTATTCTGCTTTCTCTATTTGGTCCTAAATTGCAAGGGAGGACACAAATTAGGGGAGCTGTCAGTTATTAATCAAGTTCTGGCTATTTGGGGCTGATTGTTTTATAGAGTTTATTGTTTAGGTTCCTCAACTGTCACAGAGATAGCAACCTGGCCTCCTTCCAGTCTGACTTCATCATAGACAAGAAGTTGGTTTTCCTGGCATTTGGCACACCAGAGTTGTATTTTATTCATTTGTTTGTTTGTTTTTGGCTGTACTGGGGATTGAACGCTGTGCCTCACCCATGCTAGGCAAGTGCTCAGACAGGGCCTCACTAAATTGCCCAGGCTGGCCTGGAACTCCTGGGATCAAGTGATCCTCCTACCCATGTCTCCTGAGTAGCCAAGACTACAGGCACACACCACCACAACTGGGTGAGGGTTCTATTTTTACTTATTATTATCATTTTTAGTACTGGGGAACCCAGAGACTTGTACATGCTAAGCATGTATTCTTACCACTGAGCCACATCCCCAGCCCCAAGAGTTCTATTTTTTTTAATATTTATTTTTTAGTTATAGGTGGATACATCTTTATTTTTATTTTATTTTTTATATTTATTTATTTGTTTTAGTTGTACACAATGCCTTTATTTTTACGTGGTGCTGAGGATCGAACCCCAGGCCGCGTACCTGCTAGGCAAGCACTCTACCTCAGAGCCACAACCCCAGCCCAAGAGATCTATTTTTATATATGGCCTGGCCATCATTAATTTGCCCGTTCAACTTCTTAGTCTACACAGCAGATGGATCTGTGAGACACATAGGACATGTGAAAGTGCTTTGTGAGTTGTGCAGGTTCTAGTGTGAGGGAAGGCCGTGGGAACCTGATGGAGAGGGCCTGTCTCATCAAGATGAGGAGACTGACTGTCAGCACTGGGTAGTGACAGTAACAACAACCAGCATTTAGTGAGTGTGAGTCACTGTCTTGAGCCTTCATAGAACCCCTACAACAATCCTAAGAAGTAGTTACTATTAATATCTTCATTTTTACAGATGAGGAAACTGAGGCACAGAATGATTAAGGAAATTGCCTAGGATCACACAGTAAGCATCAGAGGAGAAAAAATTATTATATTGTGCTCTGCAAAAAAAATTATTTATTTGTTGTGATACTGGGGATTGAACCCAGTGCCTTACATGTACTAGGCAGGTGCTTTACCACTGAGCTATATACCCCTTACCCTGCTCTACACATAATTAGTTGCAGCTATGCTCCCCTAAATGCTACCTTCTCAAAGTTTTTGCCATGGGCTGGAGCTATTGCTCAGTGGCAGGGCCCTTGCCAGAAGGCCCTGGGTTCAACCTCCAGAACCACAAAAATAACCCAAAGTCTTTAGCTGGGTGAGGTGAAGTGCCTGTAGTCCCAGCAGCTTGGGGGAACAGAGCTGGAGGCTCACCAGAGCCCTGGAGGTTTTAGCTAGCCTGGGCAACATAGCAAGAGTGTCTCAAAAAATAGTCTTTGTCCTTGAATGTTTGTCCTGATGCATCATTATTAGTCATAAAAACAACAACAACAACAAAAAACAGCCAGTACTAAGTACCAGGCATGGTCTAAACACTGACATGTATCAACTCATTGTCTTTTTTTTTTTTTTTTTTTTTTTTTTTTGTTTTGTTTTTTTGGTACCGGTGATTGAACTCAGGGGCACTGGACCTCTGGGCTACATCCCCAGCCCTTTTTTGTATTTTATTAGAGACAGGGTCTAAGTGCCTCCCCATTGCTGAGGCTGGCTTTGAACTCTCAATCCTCCTGCCTCAGCCTCCCAGGTGCTGGGATTACAGGCATGAGCCACCGTGCCCGGCTTCAACTCGTTTAATCTTTACAACTAGCCCTCTATCATTCCTTTTATAGAAAAAGAAACAGATTATCACTTCTTTTTCCCCCCCAGTACTGGGGATTGAACCTAGGAGCACTTTAGTCACTGAGCTACACCCCCAGTCCTTTTTATTTATTTATTTATTTAAAAAATTTTACTAGGGCTGGGGTTGTGTTTCAGCGGTAGAGCGCTCGCCTAGCACATGTACAGCCCGGGTTCGATCCTCAGCACCACGTAAAAAATAAAGGCATTGTGTACAACTAAAGCAAATAAATAAATAGTAAAAAAATATATATACTATTTATTTATTTTTAAAAATGTTTATTTCATCTGCTATTACTTTTGCTTATTTATTTTATGTGGTGCTGAGGATCAAACTCAGTGCCTCTCATGTACTAGGGAAGTGCTCTACCACTGAGCTACAACCCCAGCACCCCCAGCCCTTTTTATTTTGATACAGGCTCTTGCTAAATTGCTGAGGTGAACTTGTGATCCTTCTGCCTCAGCCTCCCAAGTCGTTGTGCCATTGTGCCTGGCTCTTTTTTTTTTTTTTTTTTTTTAATATTTATTTATTTGCTTTAGTTGTATACAATGCATTTATTTTTATGTGGTGCTGAGGATCAGAACCTGGGCCGCACACGTGCTAGGCAAGCGCTCTACTGCTGAGCCACAACCCCAGCCCCTGTGCCTGGCTCTTTTATAGAAGGAAAAACCTAGGCGCAAAGTAACTGCCCTGAGGTGGCCCAGTTCAGGTCTCTGGGCCTTGAGTTTGTACCTCAAACTCTGTACCACAGTCCCTCAGTAGTCAATTAGCAGGATGTGACTACCCATCAGTCAAGTCCAGATCCATAGCAATGGATCTATGGTGGCCCATGGCTAATTGGCTAATAGCTAACCCCAAGTTAGTGGATCTTACTTTTCTGAATCACAGATTCCTTTGAAAATCTGGTGGAAGCTACAAACACTTTCCCTGGGAAAAAATTCATGCAAGCAACTCCGCACCCTCTCGTCACCCTCTCCCCCACCCACACTGTTTTGTACACACTAGGAAATTCTCAGGTGCCCCTTGAGCCTTTTCATGGACCTCACTAGGCAAGTAGGCAACAGTGGAAGACTTCTGGGGTGAATGTCAGCCTTGGGATGTTCCTGAGTCTGGAACCAAGGGAAAGCCTTGGTTTCATTTATTGAGACAATGGAAATAAAATTCCACACTTATTTTCATTTACTTCATCTGTGAAAAGAACAGAAAGCAGTCTGTCTGGCAAAGCCCCCTTTGGATTGATCTAATTACCCAACTTCTCTCCCACACCCAGACAGTTGAACAGTGCTGGGGAACTCTCAGAATTCTGCTATTTATGCCAATGCATTTATGGTTTCTAATCCCAGTGGGGTCTTTAACACAGCTTGGCAACTCTTACTTGTACCAGACAAAGGCTCACACCCAGTTCCCACAATGGCCATTCTAATCCTCTTTAATGACTCATTAAGCTTTAAAAGTTTTCATGTGATAGAAGCACAAATTTTAATTCTTACCCCTTCAAGACTGTTTCTCCTTCTGCCTATGCTCTTGACCCCTCAATCTTTATTTATTTAGTTAGTATTTTGGTAGATATTTATTTAGAGGCTACCATGAATGGTACTGGGCCAGGCTGTAGATACCTATCATATTCTCTGCTCTCACAGAGGCAGAAAGACCATCATTCAACAAATAATTACAATTATGATGAGAGGTACTTATGGGATATATTGATCTGGGGACTTTAAGAATATCTCCCTGAGAAAATGACATTTACATCTAAGTCTTGAGAGATGATATGTCAGTTAGGAATGCTTTGAGCTACACATAACAGAAAACCTGACTAACAGTGAAACCATATGGATGTTTGTTATTTCCTCACAACGCCCAAATCAAAGGGCTCCTGGATCTTTAAGTGGCTCAGTAATATCAAGAGCCACAAGTTGACAACTCTGCAATTTTCTTGTCTTTTCCTTCACTCCAAAGAGGACTGCCACAAATTCAAGTGTGACTTCCTCACATAACATCGCCCCAAATCAGAATACAGATAAAAGGCTCTGGTTCCTGAACAGCCTTCTTGCACAAGGCCATTAAAAAAAAAAAAAAAAAAAAAAAAAAAAAAAATTTAAGTTGTAGTTGGACACAGTACCTTTATTTTATTTTTTTATTTTTATGTGGTGCTGAGGATCGAACCCAGGGCCTCGCATGAGCTAGGTGAGTGTTCTACCACTGAGCCACAACCCCAGCCCAAGGTCATAAAAATTTATCCACAAATTCCCTGAAGTCTTCTTCCTGTGTTTCTGGCCGAAAGTGGGTCATATGCTCACCCCAGACAGGTAAAAAGGAAGAAGGTGACCATGATTGACTCAGACCAGTCATGATGTTTTTTTATCATATGGCACAATGAGAACCCTACAAAAGAATAAAGTTGGAGCCCTACCTCACAGTATATATACAAATTAACTCAAAATGGATCAAAGACTTAAGTGTAAGACATAAATGGGGGCTGGGAATATAGCTCAGTTGGTAGACTGCCTGCCTCACATGCACAAGGCCATGTGTTCAATCCCCAGCACCACAAAAAAAAAAAAAAGAAAAAAAAAAAAAAAAAAAGGCGGGGGGGGGGGGGTTTGTGGCTCAGCGGCAGAGCGCTTGCTGTGCGCACCCGGGTTCCATCCTTAGCACCATGTAAACATAAATGCATTGCATTGTGTACAACTAAAGTAAATAAATAAATGTTTAAAAAAAGACATAAATGAACAAAAACAGAAGAAAACAAACAAGGATAAATCTTTGTGACCTTGGATTTGGGAATGTTTTCTGACACTAAAAATACAAGTATGGGGCTGGGGTTGTGGCTCAGTGGTAGAGCGCGCTCGCCTAGTACATGCTTGGCTGGGTTCGATCCTCAGCACCATGTAAGGACAAAGGCATTGTGTACAATTAAAATAAACAAATAAACATTTAAAAAATAAAAATAAAAATAAATAAAAATACATGTAACTATGAGGCATGTTGGCACATGCCTGTAATTCCAGTGACTCAGGAGGTTAAATCAGGAAGATTCCAAGTTCAAAGCCAGCCTCAGCAACTTAGTGAGTCCCTAAACAATTTAGTGAGACCCTGTTTCAAAATAAAAAATAATAATAAGGACTGGGGATATAGTCATAAAGCACCTGTGAGTTAAATCCCTAATATAAAAAAAAAATCTAATAAAAGACAGTATGAGGGGCTGAGATTGTGGCTCAGTTGTAGAACACTTGCCTTGCAAGTGTGAGGCACTGGGTTTGATTCTCAGCACCGAGTATAAATAAATGAATAAAATAAAAGGTTTGTCAACAACTAAAAAAGAAAGACAGTATGAGAAGAAAAACTACAAGAAAAATATCATTCATGGGAAATGAAACAAAAATTCTAAACGAAATATTTGGAGATTTAATCTGGCAATATATAAAACAGAGTGATATATCATGTCCAAGTGTGTTTATGATTATTTTAGTAATGCAAGCGAAGGGCAACTTTTTGAAAGTCAATTTATGAATTTACCACATTTAACAAACTAAACAAGCCATATGAGGTGGTGCATGCCTGTAATCCTAGCTACTTAGGAGTCCAGCCTGGGCATTTTAGCCAGACCAACCCTGTCTCAAAATAAAATAAAAAGGGCTAGGGATGTAACTCAGTTGGTAGAGTGCTTGGCTAGTATATATAAGGCAGTGGGTTAAATCCTTAGTACTGTCAAACAAACAAAAAATCCAAAATTACAACAATTAAACATCTTAACTGGCTTTATTTTCAATTCTTAGAATCAGGCAACACTTCATTTCATAAAACAATGTTCCTATGGGCTGAGCCGAAGAAGTTGGTTTTATGCATAGAAAGGCTGAAGAAAGAAGAAACACAAGAACAAATAGCAAAATTGGTCATTTCAGTTACTTTCCTTGTAAAGTGGATTATTACCTCCTTCAGAAATATCTACTTTGGGGGCTGAGGCTGTTGCTCAGTGGCAGTGCACTTGCCTGGCATGTGTGAGGCACTGGGTTCCATTCTCAGCACCGCATATAAATAAATAAAGATCTATCAAGAACAACAACAAAAAATCTACTTTGGGACTGGGGCTGTAGCTTGGTGGTAGAGCGCTTGCCTCCTGTGTGTGAGGTCCTGGGTTCCATCCTCAGCACCACATAAAAATAAACGCATTGTGTACAACAAAAGCAAATAAATAAATATTTAAATAAATAAATAATAGCCGGGCGTGGTGGCGCACTTGGGAGGCTGAGGCAGGAGGATCACTAGTTCAAAGCCAGCCTCAGCAGCGGCGAGGCTTAGCAACTCAGTGAGACCCTGTCTCTAATAAAATACAAAAAAGGGCTGGGGATGTGGCCCAGTGGTCGAGTGCCCCTGAATTCAATCCCCGGTACTAAAAAATAAAAATAGAAATAAAAAATAAATAATAAAGATATTGTGTTCGGGCTGGGGTTGTGGCTCAGCGGTAGAGCACTCGCCTGGCACATGAGCAGCCCAGGTTCCATCCTCAGCACCACCACGTACAAATAAACCCAATGTGTACAGCTAAAGCAAATAAATAAATATTAAAAAAAAAGATATGTGTTCATCTACAACTAAAAAATATTAAAAGAACTTTCTACTTCTGTTAATGGTGCTGGGGATTGAATGTTAATGGATATTAAAGTCTCTACAGAGCTAACGTCCTTGGTTTGGTCCTTTTTATTTCTAGAATATTTTGCACTCTGCGTTCTCTACGTATTTATGAGCTCTGACTCCTGTATCTTCTACCCCTAAACTTAACAAGTTACATATTAATAGTTTATTTATACAACTAATTGCTATAAATGTTAACATTTTCACCTTTTCTTGCTAGCAACAATCTTATCCACGCCTCCAGGCTCTATCGAAACTCACCTCCTCCATTTAATAGTTCGCTGATACCCACAGAATTGGTTTGAACTCTCAGCACATGATAGTTGTATCTATATAGCACTTGTTACTGTATTCTTTCATTACTGTCTCCTGGTTCCTTTCCTCCCCTCCCCGACTAGAGCTTGGGATGACGTTCCTACTAGCTTCTGACTCTCTCCCCCTCCAGCATTAGACTCTACGCTTGCAGCCCTAAAATATCTCCAGGCAGAGCCAGCAAAGACAGACGCCCCTGTTGGCGGGACCTCCTGTCTGAAGATGGGTTTCACAGGCCAGAACTCAACCGGATGCCTGAGGCTCGCCTGGACACGGGGCAGGACGCAAGTGGTAGCGGATACCGGTAGAGCCGGCCGGGCGATTTCCCCGCCCAGTTCCTCTGTCCCAGCCGCGATCAGACCGAGCCCAACGTCCGCGCAGGCGCATTCTCTCGGTCAAGGGCTCGACGCCTTGTGGCGGGGTGGGGCACAGCCCGGATCTCCAGCTAATTGACCCTCATGCTGAAGAGGTGGGGAGATCTGCCCGCGCAGGCTGGCTAACAACTATCTGGTCAAAAAATAACTAAATAAACAAAAGACTGTGGAGGAGGGGGGAAGGAAGTGGCGGATGTCGCCTTGACCTAATGAAGATCAGTTTGGCCCTGGCTGGGGCGGCACAGTAGTTCTTGGTTCCCCCTCTTCGCCGCCCCCCTCCCGGCCCCCACCCTGTGTCCCAGGGCCCGCGTCTTCATTCCAATTTTTTCAGCTCCAGCCTTGAGGCTACAGGTTTCCTGGGGGCAACTTCGTAGGGCTTGAAAGTCACTGTCACTGCCACTTTTATGGTCTAATTTATGGTTGGGGATTCTAGCCCCACTTCCCTGGGAATGGGCAAGACACAATGAACTGGCCTCCTAGGCTCCTGCTTGGGCGTTGCTGCCAGCTAGACATTATAAAAAACAAATCTAAGTACATCCTCTGATTGAAATCACCAGTATACTCTTATCATTCAGCAACATCTAAGAGGAAGACCTCAAGCTTGATGCTTCTGCAAGAGGCATCTCTTCTGCCTGATAACTGTGCCTGTCCCTTGCACTCTCTTCTGGAGAAAGTCTGACCACCCTGCCTTGAGAGGCCATCCCCAGTACACCCCTGCTGCAACTAACCCCACTCTCACTCTGCCTTAGTCCTGTCCTGTTCAGAACACACTTGCAACCCGGTCAGCCTGTATCACAACAGTTGTTATACTTGCAAACAGTTCATGGACTGTTAATAACTTTAGGGCAGCTGGGCATAGTGGTGCATGCCTATAATCCCAGCAAATTGGGATTCTTTCACACTACACAAACAGGGGTCCAATAAATGGATATTGAACGAATCAATGCATGAACTTCAAAGATCAAAAATGAGGATTTTAAAATGTCAGTCTGGGGCTGGGGTTATAGTTCAGTGGTGGAGCGCTTGCTTTGCATGTATGAGGCACTGGGTTCAATCCTCAGCACCGTACACAAATAAATAAATAAAAGCCTGCATGGTGGCGCACGCCTGTAATCCCAGCACTTGGGAAGCTAAGGCAGGAGGATCACGAGTTCAAAGCCAGCCACAGCAGTCGCGAGGAACTTAGCAACGCAGTGAGACCCTGTCTCTAATAAAATACAAAAAAGGGCTGGGGATGTGGCCCAGTGGTCAAGTGCCCCTGAGTTCAATCCCCAGTACCAAAAATAAATAAATAAATAAAATAAAGATTTTTTAAAAAATGTCAGTCTGGGGGCTGGGGTGTAGCTCAGTGGCAGAGGTCATGGGTGAGGCTCTTAGCTGAATGGATACCCAGTACAAAAAAAAAGAAAAAAAAGAAGAAAAGAAAAGAAAAAAAGGCTGAGCTAGTTTGGGGGTGGAGTTCAGTGGTAGAGTGTGTGCTTAGCATTCATGAGGCACTGTGTTTAATTCCCAGTACTGCAAAATTAAATTAAATTAAATATCAGGCTGAGCTGTGGCAATTTGGGGACTCATCAAGGACATGAACCATTTTTTTAAAATTAGACAGTTTCCTTTGTTTTCTCTTTGAGGCTCAAGGAGTATATTAGTAAACATAAATTCTGTTGGCTCTCATATAAAATTATCTGAGATGATGTTAAAACAGCTGAGAAAAACACCCAAATATAGGCATGAACCATCTTTTTCACCTTGAAATTGGACAACTAACTAAAAAGGTGGCACTCCTTTTAAAATGTGTGAATAAGTTCAAAATGACAAGTAGTAAAGTTAAGCCATTTAGTTATGGTCCCACCACAGCCTGTGGAACATCTTATGCTCTTCAGTGAGGGCAGGGCAGTGGGCCTCAGGGGCCAATGAAGGAAATCCATGCAGGCTTAGGAGGGTGTGTTTGTGTGTTACACACAATGAGGACACGAAATCCAAGAGGTGGTTACTATAATGAATGTTCAAGGAGGGTGGGGTTCCCCCCATCTGATCCTCCAAAGCTCTGGAGTGACTCATTCTTCCTTGGACTCAGGGGTAGGGCTGATATTTGTTCCCCCTGTTGGGACCTGCTCCCCCTGACCCCTGGCATCCCCAGTGTCTCCAGCCACTAGAGCCACATTCCTCAAATAATTGATGTTGAAACAGTTGGTCTGCTCATCCCCAGGACTCAGATCACAGCAGAAGGCAGAATCTCTCCAGAAGTTCCGACGGGGACCACACAGATCATCCACAAAGGCTGATTTCTGATGAACAAAAAGAGAAAAGCAGAGATGATGGGGGTGGGGAGATGTCAGAGGTCCAATGTGGATGGATACTTGGGTGCCCAAAGTCCTCCTCTTGCCAGCTTGTACTGCTCACCCCCTGCATCCCTTCCTGGAACGCAGAGATAGTGCATGCCTGCCTTGTACAGCTGGATTCCTTATGACTGACAGCTGTGCACATCTGTAAATGCCAGGAAGCTTGATGCCCAGAAAAGGAATAATAGGAATTTAGGAGTAGGGAGCAGACCAGATCAGGAATGAAGACTTCTGGAACGAAGGAAAAAAAGACCTCTTCCATAAATCCTTATTATTTCTGTGGGCTGATTTGAAGTACTAAAGAAAAGGGGCAGCCTGCAGTTATAGCCCCTTCCTCCCCCTCTCCTGCATTCCTCTGGAGACTATGATCCCCTCTTCACAGACTTACCTCCTCCTCAGCACAGCAGGCCTGTTCTGGAAATGGCAGGTCACAGCAGCGGGCAGTCATGTTCTGGATTAGCCCAGGAATCTGTTTACTATGTTGGTGTGAAAGAGGCAGAGATCAGGATTTCTGGGCATCTCCTGGCACCCAAGAGGTACTGGGAGACTCCGGTTTTGTTTTCTCAAAGGGCACACTGGAAGGAAGGGTTTGAGAAGGGAAGAGTGTTGGGGAAGATCTGAGCAAGACTCACTGCTTGGTGAGAACTCTTCGGTTTCCACAGAGATGGCCCATGAGGTTGGGGGTGACTCGGCTGAGGTCAAGGGTCAAGATGTCCCTGTCATAGTTGGGATAGGGAGCCCGACGGGCAAAGCACTCATCACGGGCAGGGCTAGGAGGGTAGTGGCAACACGAGTGGTGGTGGGTCTTTATAGCCTGCTCCTTGTCACAGTACCCATCCAGGGTATCCTCCCACTGTGGGCCAGAGAGAAAAGTCAGAAGCTTGGACATTTGGTCCCTTCTCTTCTCACTATCTACTTCCCTTATCACCCCCAGCTCTGAAAGGAGGTGCTCCAACCCAAGGGGTCAAAGGGAAGGGCAAAGAACCAGCGGGCGAGGAGACAGCTATGGAGGTATGGGCTTGGGAAGGTGGAAGGGAGGAAGCACAGATGAGGTTGCGTTGGCCATGGGAGATGAGCTGGAATAGTAGGTGCAGAGGATCAGGTGAGGCCAGAGCTGGATGGACGGACGGTAGACAGGTGGATGTGGGGGGTCATAAGTGGATGAGGCCAGGACGTAGTGTAAAGGCTCAAGGTGAACAGATCCAAATGATGGACACAATGGATGGACGAACAGTCACAAGCAGACGAACATGGATGTGCTCACAGCAGGGAGGTACATGGATGGATCGTTGGATTCAGAGGTCGGAGATAGGCAGGCAGACAGGCTCTCAAGGGCCTGGGATGCCCACTTACGGCCTTCCATGTACAGGTATAGTTGTTCCCCTGGCGGGCAGCAGCGCTGGAACTCCATTTCCAGCTGAGTCAGAGCATGTAGCTGCCTTTGGATGGGATCAGTAGCTGGGAGGTTGCGTGGAACAGAGCGGAAGCGTCTCAGGTGGCAGATATTCTTGAAATTGTCCAATGTAGGCATCCCAGGGGGGAAAGGCAGCTCCAGGCCCAAGGAAATGCCAGGCTGGTGGGTGGGGCAGGCCTGGAGCTGGTAGTGTGGCTGAGGAGCTTCCTCCTGGAAGCAGGAGTATCGAGCCTCCCCTTGCTGTTTGCAGCACCAGTGGGGTCTGGTCTTGACTGAGAACTCGGCCTCACAGAACCGGGTCATTGCATCCTCCCACTAGAGTGAGAAGGTGGGTCAGGCCCAGTAACCCATTGTCCATATTCCTTGCCTTCCTCCCAGGCTGCAGGAAAGGACCCGGGGTAGGTGGAGAAGAAAGCAGCAGTGGTTGTCCTCTGCCTTTCCTACTGGAGAGGTCCAAGATAGGGCCAATAAAAGGGACCTGAGGTTCCTCCTTTCCCAGGCCTAGGTGTCTAACCCTTAAAACACACATATGTTGTATGGGGGTTTAAGGACACCCCTCAGCATCCCCCCCCCTCCCCCCCCCCCCCCCCCCCCCCCCCGTACCGGGGATTGAACTCAGGGGCACTCGACCACTGGGCCACATCTCCAGCCCTTTTTTTGTATTTTATTAGAGACAGGGTCTCACTGAGTTGCTAAGTGCCTCACCATTGCTGAGAATGGCTTTGAACTCGAGATCCTCCTGCCTCAGCCTCCCAAGTGCTGGGATTACAAGCGTGCGCCACCGTGCCCCGGCTCCACCCCCAGCATCTTACCACAAGTCTCGCACAGTCCAGGCGGTTTGTTTGGCTGCGGCAGCGACAGCAGCGGGAGTATCCAGTCTCCAGCAAATTGAGGGTCTCACCCTGGCGACTAAGATGGGAGTAGCCAGACTGTGGCAGGTTCCAGGGGCCGTATACCACATGTTGACGTTCAGGAAGACAGATCTGGTTCAGATTGTCTGGAGAAGGCCGCCCAGGAGGGAAGCCATCCAGGCGGTGTCCCCAGCCCCCTCTGAATCGGCCCTTTTGGCAGTGCTGGGCTGGATCCCAAGAGTGAGGCTGTGGGGGAACCTGGCCCATTAAGGGAGCTGGCTTTTCTAGAATGGGAAACAGAAGGGGAAGAGAGAGGACAGGAGGAACAGATAAAGGCTGAATGAACTGGAAGGATTTAAAGAACTAGGGGTTAAAGAGAAAGGGTTAGGAGGATAAGGGAAAATGAAAAAAATTAATCTGTGGTTCTTACCTTCAGATTGACTGACTGAAAGGAAAAGAGAATTGAAGCATGAAAAGTGTCACCCTCAGAGCTGTCCCTTCCTCCCATGTCTCTATTTCTGGTGCTGTTTCCCTGTTCCTCTCCCTGGAGTCCTAAGTGGTCATGTAGGGGTATGGACAGACAGATGCTGTCACTCACCCTCTCTTTGCTGGGAATGGAAAATCTCCTCCTGGTGTGGGAAAGGTGGGTCTACTGGGGTAGAAGGAGATGTATAAGCAAAGATCACATTGGGATGGATATCTCTAGAAGATAGGCACCTGGCTAGTCCCCATTTGTAAAGAGGAACCCAGTAAAGAAGTGAAAATAAATGCTATTTTTGTGTCATTTAATCAAACAGGTATTATTTCCTCAATTTTTTTTTTTTTTTTTTTTTTTTTGTGTGGTACCAGGGATTGAACTCAGGGGCACTCGACCACTGGGCCACATCCCTGGCCCTTTTTTTGTATTTTTATTTAGAGACAGGGTCTCACTGAGTTGCTAAGTGCCTCGCCATTGCTGAGGCTGGCTTTGAACTCACAATCCTCCTGCCTCAGCCTCCCAAAGTGCTGGGATTACAGGCGTGCGCCACCGCGCCCGGCTTCCTCAATTTTATACATGAAGAAACTAAGGCTTGGTTAGGTAATTCAGTCATCCAAGGTTACAGAAATGAGAAGTGGCAGAGCCCAATTTATCTGCCTTCAAAGCCCATGCTCTAGGGTAAGGCTATAGGGTGAAGGTGGTATGTAAAGAGGAGAGGGAGTTGCTTACTTTCCTTCTGTTCAGTAGAGGGGTGGGGAGGGGGCAACTCTTCCTGGAGGGGGACGGCTTCCCGAGGAAGAGGTGGATCCACTGCAAGACAGAGGTGAGGACTGCAGATCAGACCAATGTCAGCAAGATCTTAGTGGGAGGTAGGAAAGTGGGCAAGCACTCACCTTTCTTTCCAATAGAGAGGTGGGGAGGGGGCAGCTTTTCTTCTTGGAAAGGTATGGCTTCCGGAGAGGGAGGGGGCTGTACTATAGAAGGAGAGTGTGTGAGCAGCCCACCCCTGCTAGCCAGTTGGAGAGAGGGGCGGGACTGCTTCTCTCCTTCCCATCTGAAGAGCTGGAAGTATCTCAGATTAGAGACTTGAAGAGGTAACTGAGAAGGGCATGTGGTGGCCTTACCTTCCCTCTGTTCCTCAAAAGGAAAGTCATGCTGAGAAGGGTCAAAGTGATACACAAGGAAGCCCGGGGTCTGGGGTGGGGAGGGAGGTGCTGCATAGCCAACTAGAGACAAGAGGGAAGAAAGTCAGAGTCTATTGCTCTTCCTGGACTCTCAATTCCATAGTTGCTCTTCCAAACTCTTTTATTTTCTAATTTAATTTATTTGCTTGCATAGTGTAGATTGAATTTAAGGGCACTCTACCCCTGAGTCATACCCCTAGATCTTTTGTGTGTGTGTGTGTGTGTGTGTGTGTGTGTGTGGTACTGGGGATTGAACTCAGGGGCACTCGACCACTGGGCCACATCCCCAGCCCTTTTTTGTGTTTTTATTAGAGACAGGGTCTCACTGAGTTGCTAAGTGCCTCGCCATTGCTGAGGCTGGCTTTGAACTCGAGATTCTCCTGCCTCAGCCTCCCAAAGTGCTGGGATTATAGGCGTGCGCCACCGCGCCCGGCTTATCCCTAGATCTTTAAAAAAGAGGCAGGATCTTGCTAAATTACAGAGGCTGGCCTTGAATTTGTGATTCTCCTGCCTCACGTTCCCTAGGTGCTAGGATTCCAGATGAGTGCCACCGTACGTGGCTCCCCCAAACTCTTACCTTCTTGAAGGTACTCTGGCCTCAGCTCCTGCTGCCCTGGAGGCTTGTGACCTGGAGAGAGGAAATCAGGGGTGGTTTTAAGGGGCCCTTTCTGGCTCTGGGCAAGGAATGGGGAGACTGTGGAGGTCAAGAGTGTAGGAAGATGGGGGCTGGGGTTGTGACTCAGCGGTAGAGCGCTCGCCTAGCACGTGCACGGCCTGGGTTCAATCCTCACCACCACGTAAAAATAAACACATTGTGTACAACTAAAGCAAATAAATAAATATTTTTTAAAAAAAGAATGTAGAAAGATGATAAGACATGGCAATTACCTCTATAATACACCTGCCCCATGTCTCCTCATCTCCCCCACAAACACCTGGATATTATTGACTATTATTGACTGGATTCTGAGAAAGCCCATGATATTCTGATGGCCCCACTTCTACCTGGCTCAGAGACTGAGTCTAAAGGAAATGTAACATGTGGGGTTGGGAGGGAGGTTCTAATTTCTTCTGTTAGTGTCTCTACCTCAGGGGTTGTGGCTGCCCTTCCTATAGCTGTTCTGCTGTGATGCCTCTCTAGCTTTCAGAGGAAAAAGTCTAAACTTGAGCTGGTTGAGACCTCATCTGCCCACCTCCTCCACCCAATTTCCTATGCCAGGCTCTTAAATCTCTTTAGGCCTTCTGATAAGGAACTCAGCCAGAAGTGTAAGTGCCTCACTTTAGCTAGTCTCAGCTCCTCCTTAGTTTAGGCCTCAATTTAGGACCTGAAGGACTGGGACAGGCATAGAGAAGGGAATCCCTTGTGGCTGATGTATAGGAACAAAAATTAGGAACTGGAAGGGATGATGATGAGAGGTAGGGCTTTACCAAGATACATACTAGATCTCTTGACCTTCCCTCAGCAGTTTCCCTCCAGAGTTCCGTTTTGTTCAGGCATCAAAGTAGAGTGTGTGTGTGCTCAACAGTGGGTGAGTCTGTGAATGGACAACCCCTTAACTCTTCCTCTAACCAGACAATGAGTCATTTAAGACTCTCTGGGTCAGCAAACCGGTTTTGAGCAACCTGGGGGCCCCTTTCCCTCCCTCACCTGCCTCATAGTACCCCCACCACATATATCCTCCTCAGGCAGAGTTCCCTTCACTCTGTGAATTCACTTACCCCCTCAGTTGTCTACTTGAATCCAATTTTATTTCTTAGCAGTAACCTCTAGGAACCCCTCTCTGTCTGCTCCTACCTCCCTGGTTAAAGGGTCCAGTTAGCCAGGCTAACCTTGGGCCTGCTCAGAAGAAGGAGGCCAAATCATCCTGCTAGTGAAGAGTTGCCTAGCCAGAGCCCTTCCCAAGTGCTGACCCCACCCCTACTCACCTCCCTCAGAAGTGGCAGAGGCGATAGCCAAGTAGGCCAAGACCAAGGCTACTCTGACCATGGTCCCCATCCTGGGACAAGGACTAGTCACCAGCTGGGTTGTCTCAGGCAGATCTGGATGTGAAGGGCTGTGCTGCAGGAAGCCTGCTTCTCTGGCTGCTGTTACTGCTATTGTGAACTTCAGGGCCAACTGTGGCTCCCTTTTTATATGTTGCTTGTTGTTATCTCCCGCCCTCTTCAGCTTCCTGCCATGACTCAGTGCAGCTGCTCCTCCTCTAGCAGCCGCTCCTCCCAAACTCATCCTGAAGCCTCCTCAGAGGATTGAGAAGAATGAAGGTGATGGGAGGAAAGTATTCATAGGACCCTAAGAGAAACTGATTCAGAGGATAATGGAGCAGGAGACATCTGAGCCCATAGTTCATGCCTCACTTTATTTATTTATTTTGGTAACAGGGATTGAACTCAGGGGCACTGGACCACTGGGCCACATCCCCAGCCCTTTTCTGTATTTTATTTAGAGACAGGGTCTCACTGAGTTGCTAAATGCCTCGCCATTGCTGAGGCTGTCTTTGAACTGGCGATCCTCCTGCCTCAGCCTCCCAAGTGCTGGGATTACAGGCGTGTGCTACGGTGCCCAGCTTCATGCCTCACTTTATGTCTGCATGCTGCCACCTGTGGAAAAGGGATCTGACAACCTATGGAATTGGAACAAGGGAACCAGGGCACTAAGGAATTTACAGTGGGTAACAGGACAGTTGCCTAAGATAGCTCCCTGCCAGTGAGAGTTGTCCCCAGCTCCGGGACAAAAGAAGGTGACAAAGTGGAACTCCCTTTATTATTATTATTATTATTTTTGGTAGCATGCATTGAACTTAACCACTGAGCCCTTTTTTGTATTTTATTTAGAGATAGGGTCTCATTGAGTTGCTTAGTGCCTTGCTTTTTGCTGAGGCTGGCTTTGAACACACGATCCTCCTGCCTCAGCCTCCCTACCTGCTGGGATTACAGGTGTGTGCCACTGTGCCCGGCAGCCATATTTTTTTTTTTGAGATAGGGTCTTGTTAAGTTGCTTAGGGCCTCACCAAGTTGTTGAGGCTGGCTTTGAACTTGTGATCCTCCTACCTCAGCCTCCCGAGCCACCATGCCCAGCGTGGAACTCCCTTTTATCCTCCTTTCAGGAATCAGAGATCAGACACAAATACAGCAGCTTCAAGTTTATTTTTTTCATTTCATTCTCCTCACATCCAAACACCATATCTTCCCTCCCTCTGTGGGGTCCCCAAACCAAGTCTTTTTTTGCATTGCTGGGAATTGAACCCAGGACCTCATGGTTGCTAGGCAAGTGCTCTGCCATGAGCTGCCTCCCTAGCCCCCAATTCTCTTTTTTTTTTTTTTAAATATTTATTTATTTACTTTAGTTGTACACAATGCAATGCATTTATGTTTACGTGGTGCTGAGGATCGAACCCGGGCCGCGCACGTGTGAGGTGAGTGCTCTGCCGCTGAGCCACAATCCCAGCCCCCCCAATTCTCTTTTCAGGAGAGCAGACACATGCAATTCTGAGGATTCTGGGTAGGGTTGGGATTTCCTGTCATTAGGGAGGCTGACGGCTCTTGCAGGTCTCTGCCTCATGTATGAACAAAGGTTCAGAAAATTTCTTCAGCATTGGGGACCCTGGTATTCTGTAGCTCCAGCAGCCGTTGCACAGCCTTGGTCAAGTCCCACTCCCCAAGTCGGCGATTATCTCGAGTCCGTATGTTCACTGTTCTCTTACTCTGCTCTTTCTGTCCAATCACTGCAGGAAGAGGAAGGGAGGTTTGGGAATCTCAGATAAAGTCACTTGCATGGGATATTTCTTTTTGCTTTGCAGAAACTTGAGACTTAAATCTTTAGGAAGGGTGGAAGCAGAGTCTAGATATGGTTTAAAGAATATATTTGGGGGCTGGGGTTGTGGCTCAGGGGTAGAGCGCTCG
Organism: Tamias sibiricus; assembly: GCA_025594165.1. NCBI lineage: Eukaryota > Metazoa > Chordata > Mammalia > Rodentia > Sciuridae > Tamias > Tamias sibiricus. Next base: position 113,781,144 of record CM046658.1, on the reverse strand, counting down.
CCTAGCACGTACGCAGCCCGGGTTCGATCCTCAGCACCACGTAAAAATAAACACATTGTACACAACTAAAAGCAAATAAATATTAAAAAAAAAAAAACATTAAAAAAAAAAGAAAGAATATATTTGGCTGTGCCTTCTCTCCAGTTCACTGCTCATCCTGAGGAGATAAGGAATGTTCCAGGCTCTACATTCCTTATCATTTCTGGTCAGGAGCCCCAGGGTCAGAGATACTAGAGTTACCCAGAGAAAGACAAACAGATCAAGAACTAGACATAAAGAGAAATGGTATGTGGGACTAAGAAATGTGGGGCAAGGGGTTGGGGGGGGGTGGAGGTAGAGGAAGGGGAAGACAGCAGGACTGGAACACATGTACAAGTCCATGGACTATGGGATGGCTTGCTCCAAGTGCTGGTAGGGTGAGGGGGATGTGTAAAACTAGAGAATCAGGTGGAGGAATTTCTGTTCCTTATCTTCAAGAGCTCTGAACTGTGGAGAATGAAAAAAGTAGGAGCAGGCAGTACTAGACTTTTCTCCTTAGGGCCTTTCTCCTTAATCCTTAGGGCTGAGTCTATTCATGTGCAGAATAAACAAGGCTAATTAACCCTTCCTGTCCCTTTCTCTTTGATAATTCCTTTGTTAATTAACCCAAAAGAAACCCCCTAGGGTGGGGTTAATAAGAGGAAAATTCTTCTGAAGGACAGAAGTGGTTGTGAGGAGGCACAATGTAAAGGAACTTAAGGCAAATGAGTCAGGTTCCTACATAGCTCAGGTAATGAGCCCCAACTAACCCAAATATGCACATAACCAAACTTAATAGACTTAATAGAAGAATAAAATGGGTAGGTGAGAGACCCAGCTCCGTGGTCTCTTACCAAATTGAAAATTGTAGTGGGCAAGCTGGGCCCGGCGTACTCTCCGACTGAGAGTCACTCCAGAATCAGCATCCAGGTCGCTGACGAGGCCTGCAGACTGCAGATTTTGTTGAACCTGGGACACATGTTTGGTGACAAGAAATAAATTCAATGGAAGACTGAGGAGCTAGGACAATCAAATATCCTTCTTCCTCGGTCTATCCCAATTCCCATCCCTCATACCCTGCCTCAGTGCTCCCTGATTCACACAAATTATCTTTTCCTCATCTCATTGCTATACTGAGGGCTCCTCTTCATCCCCAACCCACAGCATTTGTGTCTGCTTCCTACTGGAGAAAAGCCCTCCATTACCCCTAGACTTTGCCTGCTGCTAGCCCTCACTACCCTAACCAGCTGCTCAACTCTGGTACTATCCATATTCTCGATTCACTTTAGAAAGGAAAAATAAAACCAACTTCACCCAAGCTCATTTGTGTACTAAGTGCTCTGTTGGTGTTTAACGTTTTTTTTTTTTTTTTTTTTTTGGTACCGGGGATTGAACTCAGCGGCACTCGACCACTGGGTCACATCCCCAGCCCTTTTTTGTATTTTTATTAGAGACAGGGTCTCACTGAGTTGCTAAGTGCCTCGCCATTGCTGAGGCTGGCTTTGAACTCGCGATCCTCCTGCCTCAGCCTCCCAAAGTGCTGGGATTACAGGCGTGCGCCACCGCGCCCGGCTTAACGTTGTTTTTTTTTTTTTTTTTTTTGTGTGTGTGTGTGTGTGTGTGGTGCTGGAGATTGCCTTGTGTATGCAAGGCAAGCACTCTACCAACTGAGCTATATCCCCAGCCTGTGTTTAACATTTTTTTCTCCTCAGTACTAGAGGTTGAGTCTAGGTGCACTTCACCACCGAACTACAACCCCAAATATTCATTTACTTTTTATTTTCAGACAGGATATTGCTAAGTTACCTAGGCTGGCCTTGAACTTTTGATCCTCCTGCCTCAGGTTCCCAAGTCACTGGGATCACAGGTGTATATCACCATGCCCAGCAGGTCTTACTTTTTAGAGAGAATTTAGAGCATATAGGAGAGCTGCCACTCAAGTGCAGTCTTGTGGCCCTAAGGGCTATGCCCTTCCCACTACCCGGTATAGCCTCTCTGGCACCAGACTCCCTACTATTCTTTTCTGCCCCTTCCTTGAGTCCAACTCCTCACCTCTCTGGCATATGTCTCTTGCTCCATTCCCACAGGGATGACCACTACCTGGAATGGGGACAGCCACAGTGGCCTAGATGGGAGGAAACAGGGTGGCAAATTATTTATTTTGGCTATGGCCAGAAAGTGCAGCTGCAGGGAGCAGATTTGGGATATGAAGTGAGATAGGACCTGGAGTATAAACTATCTGTTGTGAAGGCCAGAACAGAAATCTAGCATCAGATATCTCACCATTTTCCCCCACAGCTTTCTGCCAGCACTCCCAACAGCCTTTCCACAGAACCAAGCACTGCTCTGTGAATGAGGACTGGCTGCTCCAGGGCCCCCGTCTGCCTTGGAAGGAAAAAGTGTGAAAGTATCACATAAGATTGTGCACATAAGATTACCTTCCAGTTTTTAAGAAATATTCAGTTCTGGCAGGGGAAGGTGTGGAGGATTTGATTCAGTTCTAGGGTGAAAATATGAGTGGGAGTTGTTCACCATTGGCTGTCAAGGGAAAAGGGGGATGGGAAAAGTTTCTGTACCCCTTATACTGGAGGTCGAATCTCAGGGGCAGTTGGAAGTCAAGCTGAATTGTTCCACACTGGTGGGGCCGACCCAGGGCATCATGGAGGTGCACATCAATCTGCAGGAGATGGACAGGAGAACATGGAAGAAAACAGAAGCAGTATCTTTCATTATCTGTACCATGCACTCTTCCACCTACACATGTCAGGGCTTTTTGGAGAATCTCGTCATCCACTATACTCCACCTCTCTACTATACTCCATTTTCCATTTCACAATGGCACTGGCTTTCTCTCATTAATGATGCTATTATCCATACCCCAGCTACTCAAAGTTCCTCCTCATAGAGACCTGCAGCCCCGTGCACACTATAGCTAACCATTTGTCCTGTCAATGCCCCTCTCCCCACCCCAGTGGCTGTGCTTCTGAACAGTTTACCAAACACCCTCTCTGTTTGTGTTTATTTTATTTTTTTTGTGTGTGTATGTGTGTGTGGTACTGGGGATTATAACGAGGGTGGCATGCTAGACAAGTATTTTACTACTAACCTACATTCTTAACCCTTTTAGTTTATTTTGAGAGGGGGTCTCATTCAGTTGCTCAGGATGGCCTCAAATGTGTGATGCTCTTGCCTTAGCCTACTGAGTAGCTAAGACTTGAGGCATGGGAAACCCTACCTGATTTCAAACATCTACTCTCCTGGTCTTCCAGCTGGTAATTACTATTACTGGCTCTTCAACTCTTAAATTCCTTTATTCCTCTTTATTCTCCCCATCTAGAAGTCCTTCTGACTGTTTCTTTTCCCCATGCAGCTGTAACAGTTTTCTTGTTCCTTGTACTAGTCATTGTTCTTTTGTTACTTCCATGTGGCAAAATGCCATCATGGCAGCATCTTAACCTCCTATCCCCTTGACTCTGCAACAGAAATGCTCTGTGCTGCCCAACTCGTCACAGACCACATACATGCAAAAGCAGAGATTAATGCCACCATGGAAATCACAGTTTCAAGACTCAACTGGTCCTTGCTGCTGCCAACAATTCTTTGGCTATCCTGTTGTCCTCAGAGATTTTCAAGCTTTTCTTCTCTGTCTGTCTGTCTTTCTCTCTCTCTCTCTTTGGTACTGGGGATTGAACTCAGTGGCACTCAAGCACTGAGCCACATCCCTAGCCCTATTTTGTATTTTATTTAGAGACAGGGTCTCACTGAGTTGCTTAGCACCTTGCTGTTGCTGAGGCTGGCTTTGAACTCTCGATCCTCCTGCCTCAGCCACCCTAGCCTCTGGGATTACAGGCATGCACCACTGTGCCCAGTTGCTCTCTTTTAAACTCTTAACTCTAGCCTTGAGCACACTATTTAACCTTTCTGAACTTTTTAAAGTAACAGATATTTTATTGCCTTGTTTTATTAATGAAATCAATCAATAAAACATTTTCATTATTCTTTAGTATTTTCATTTACTATTTATTGAGCTGCTAAATAAATATCCTGTGGTAGACCAAACATTTGGGACATAAAAATGAGCCAGGTGCAGTGGCACATGCCTATGATCCTAGTCACTTGGGAGGTGGAGGCAGTAGAATTGCAAATTGAAGACAGTCTCATCAATTTAGCAAGATCCTATCTCAAAAATAAAATAAAAAGGGCAGGCAGGGGCTGGGGTTGTAGCTCAGCGGTAGAGCGCTCGCCTCGCACGTGGGCGGCCCGGGTTCGATCCTCAGCACCACGTAAACATAAATGATTGCATTGTGTACAACTAAAGTAAATAATAAATAAATATTAAAAAAAAAAAAAAAAAAAGGGCAGGGATGTAGCTCAGAGGTAAAGTGCTTGCCTAGCATGCTTGAGGCCTGGGGTTCTACATACATACTATTATTTTATTTTTTTAATAGTACTAAGGAGTTTAAAGAATTTATAATAATAGTACTAAGGAATACTATTAAAAAAATAAAATAATGTTGTGTATGTTACCAGCACATCCCACAGTAGGTACTGAACACTAAAGATTTTAGCTGTATAGTTCATATAATAGGTTTGGGGTTTTTTTGTATTTTTCTTTTTGTACTGGGGATTGAACCCAGGGGTGCTTTGCCAATGAGCTATATATCTCCAGCCCTTTGTAAATATTTTTATTTTGAGATGAGACTCTCTAAGTTGCCTAGAGCCTTGCAAAGTTGCTGAGGCTCATTTTGAACTTGAGATCTTCCTGCTTTAGCCTCTTGAGTCGCTGGGATTATAAGTGTGTGCCACTGTGCCCGGTTCATACTATAGTTTTTGTATCCCCTTTCTCTTCATATTTTCAACCTCCTCACTGACAATTCTCCTCTCTTTCACTCCCATCTCAGCAAATGGTTCTGCTTCCTATCTCATAAGAATTCAGATAATTGATATTGTGGGACAGGAATATAACTCAGCTTCCTTTCACCATACCTATACAACTCCTTGCATCTATCCCCATCTTTTCCTCTTGCCCTGGGCACATTGGCAAGGTGGTCACTTCTGCACACACCTCCTGATCCCACCTCAAGCCTCCCCAGTAATTTTCTACTTCCCTCTTCTGCAACCTTTTCTCTTGTACTACACTTTTTTTTCATTTTGACACCCCGCAAACAAGTCCTCTCTCATCATAGCACTTAAACATTCTCAAATCTCTCCCTTCATAAAAATTTTTGACCACTCAGACCCCTTCCTGCCTTTAAAAGAACCAAAATTCTTTATATATATATATATATATATATATATGTGTGTGTGTGTATGTATATATATGTGTGTGTGTATGTATGTGTATATATATATATGTGTATATATATATATATATATATATATATATACATATATATATATATTTTAGTTGCAGATGGACACAATACCTTTATTTTGTTTATTTTTTTTATGTGGTGCTAGGGGTCAAACCCAGTGCCTCACACATGCTAGGCAAGTGCTCTACCACTGATCCACAACCCCAGCCCAAGCCAAAAAAATTTTTTTTTTGGTACTGGGGATTGAACTCAGGGACACTCGGCTACTGGGACACATCCCCAGCCCTTTTTAATATTTTATTAGAGACAGGGTCTCACTGAGTTGCTAAGTGCCTCACCATTGCTGAGGCTGGCTTTGAACTGGTGATCCTCCTGCCTCAGCCTCCCAAATGCTAGGATTACAGGCATGCACCACCACTCCCGGCCCAAGCCAAAATTCTTGAAAGAATTATGTTCACTTATTCACTTCTGTCTGACTCCATCCCCAATGGAAAACAGTCCTTCAAAATCAAATAGCCTGCCGGCGTGGTGGCACACGCCTGTAATCCCAGCACTTTGGGAGGCTGAGGCAGGAGGATAGCAAGTTCAAAGCCAGCCTCAGCAATGGCGAGGCACTTAGCAACTCAGTGAGACTCTGTCTCTAAATAAAATACAAAAAAGGGCTGGGGATGTGACCCAGTGGACGAGTGCCCCTGAGTTCAATCCCTGGTACCACAAAAAAAAAAAATCTAATAGCCACCAAGTATGGCGTCACACACCTATAATCCCAACTACTTGGGAGACTGAGCAGGAGGATTGAAAGTTTGAGGCTATCCTTAGAAAGTAAGTGAGCTTTGGGGCTGGGATTGTGGCTCAGCGGCAGAGCGCTAACCTAGCACGTGCGCGGCCCGGGTTCGATCCTCAGCACCATGTAAAGAATAAAGGCATTGGGCTGGAGTTGTGGCTCAGCGGCAGAGTGCTCGCCTCGCACGTGTGCGGCCCGGGTTCGATCCTCAGCACCACATAAACATAAATGCATTGCTTTGCGTATAACTAAAGTAAATAAATAAATATTAAAAAAAGAAGAAGAAGAAGAAGAAAGGCATTGGGCTGGGGTTGTGGCTCAGCGGCAGAGAGCTCGCCTCGCACGTGCGCGGCCCAGGTTCAATCCTCAGCACCACGTAAACATAAATGCATTCCATTGTGTACAACTAAAACTAAAAAAAAAAAAAAAAAAAAAAAGAAGAAAGTTAGTGAGCTGGGCACTGTGGTACATGCCTGTAATCTCAGAGGCTTGGGAGACTGGGGGGTAGGAGGATCATGAGTTCAAAGTCAGCCTCAGCAATGGCAAGGTGCTAAGCAACTCAGTGAGACCCTGTCTCTAAATAAAATATAAAATAGGGCTGGGGATGTAGCTTAAATAATATAGTGCTTACTTTATATGAGCAGCCCTGGGTTCAGTCCCCAGTACTGCAAAAGAAAACACCTAATAGCCTTTTGCAATTTTGACTATTTTTTGCTTGTTTCTTTGCAGTGCTGGGAACTGAACACAGGGCCTTAGGCACACCAGGGAAGTGCTGTCTCTCTGAGCTACATCTCCAGTCCCCTGTGAATGTGTGTGGTTGTTTTGTTTTGTTTTTGAGGCAGGGGTATGTCACCCAGGTTAGCTTCATACTAAAGTGATCCTCTTGCCTCAGCTTCTTGAGTAGCTAGGACTATAGGCCACATTCCAGGCCCCTGCACTGAGCTCCTAACAGTCTTTTTTTTTTTTTTTTTTTGTACCCGGGATTGAACCCAGGGGCACTTAACCACTGAGCCACATCCCCAGCCTTTTTTTGTATTTTATTAGAAACAGGGTTTTACTGAGTTGCTAAGTGCCTCACCATTGCTGAGGCTGTCTTTGAACTCGCGATCCTCCTGCCTCAGCCTCCCAAGTGCAGGGATTACAGGCGTGCACCACCACGCCCGGCTCCTAACAGTCTTTTTACTGAATTTAGGCAACATTTATATATTTTTTTCCTCTGATTTTCTTTCTTTCCATTTACATTCCTTTTCTTCTCCCTCTCTTCTCTCCCCTCCCCCACTTCCTTTCTTTATAACTAATGATTGAACCCAGGGGCACTTTATATCCCCAGTCCTTTTTATCTTGATACAGGGTCTAGCTAAATTGCTTAGGGTCTCATTAAATTGCTGAGGCTGGCTTTGAACCTGCGATCCTCCTGCTTCAGTCTCCCAAGCTGCTGGGATTACAGGTATGTGCCACCATGCCTGCTTTTCTTCCAACTTGCCATATGAGTTCTCATCCCTAGCTCTGCTCTCTACATACACTGTTCCTCCAGAAACATTTTTTTTGTGGTGGGGTTGGAGGTGGCAGGGCTGGTACTGGGGACTGAACCCAGGAGTGCTTTACCACTGAGCTATATCCCCAGTTCTTTTTATTTTTAGTCAGGGTCCGTTGACAAGACTGACCTCAAACTTGTGATCCTCCTACCTCATCCTCCCAAGTTGTTGGGATTTCAGGTATGTACCATGGTGCCTGGACCAGAAACAAATCTTTACTTGGTCAACAAATACATTTGGACTGGAGAGTGACCCCTTCAGGAAGCCCTTCCTGTCCCCTGAGCCATGCTAACCCCCATTTTGTGCCCCCTTGATAGCTACACAGCACTGATCCATGGTGTTGACATATCCTATTTATCTTTCATAATCCTGTCTAGACTGCAAGTTCCATGGAAGCAAGAAATTTACTGCTCTTTTTTTTTTTTTTTTTGGTACCAGGGATTGAACCTAGGGGCGCTTAACGACTGAGTCACATTCCCAGCCCTTTTTCCTGTATTTTATTTAGAGACAGGATCTCACTGAGTTGCTTAGGGCCTTGCTAAATTGTTGAGGCTGGCTTTGGACTAGCAACCTCCTGCCTCAGCCTCCTGAGCCATTGGGATTACAGGCATGTGCCACTGCACATGGCTTATACTGATCTTCTTTACATTCTACTTAAGTTTAAAAATATTTCTTTGTATCATTAAATATTTTTAAAAAACAAAACAAAATATGAATAAATAAAATTCTAAGCAGGATCCCCAGCTTACCTTAGGTCCATAGAAGGCACCATCTCCAGGGTTGAGGTCCCAGGGTTCTCCAAAATCCTCTAAGGCCTGTTGAAGGACCTTTAGAGGGCACAAGACAAGAAAAGAATACATCATCTGAGACTTCACGTCATCTGAGCAAGACATACCTCCAGTCCCCCAAAAATGACTTCCTCAGCATATTCCTCTATCTGAGGACCCTGGATTGTTGTATTCCTTCCCCTTCCACTAGAGAGTGATTTATCTGCCTCTGCTTCCCTACCTCCTGCTCACCTGCTCAGCCTGGTCCCAAAGGCAAGGTTCTCCTAGGAAGCCAGATGGCCGGGTGGACAGTGCCAGGTGGAAGGAGAAACCAAGAACAGCATAGACAGAGCGGATGAAATCAAGACAGCCTCGAATCTCTGTTTCCAGCTAGAGGCAGGAAATAAGAATGGGTGAGCTGTGGGGCTGGGGTTGTGGCTCAGTGGTAGAGTATCTGCCTGGCACATGTGAGGCACTGGGTTTGATCCTCAGCACACATAAAAATAAATAAAATAAAGGTATTGTGTCCATTTTTTTTTGGTACCAAGGATTGAACTCAGGGGCACTCGACCACTGGGCCACATCTCCAGCCCTTTTATGTATTTTATTAGAGACAGGGTCTCACTGAGTTGCTAAGTGCCTTGCCATTGCTGAGGCTGGCTTTGAACTCGTGATCCTCCTGCCTCATCCTCCCAAGTGCTGGGATTACAGGCATGTGCCACCATGCCTGGCATATTATGTCCATTTATAACTAAAAATTTATTTAAAAAAATAAAAAGAATGAACAAGCTGTGTGCCAGCTAGAGATCTGGGGTTATGGCAGTTTGAGGAAAACAGGAGCAAAGACATAGGTAGCAGAAGAAAGTTGGGGGCAATAGATAGGCAACTTGTAGTATATATAGAGGGCAACTGAAAGAAAGGGATGTTAGAAGTCAGAGAATGAAAGGTGATTCAAGAGATACTTTGGTGGAGTTGGGGAAGGGCAACCTGATCTGGTGCACAGAAGATATGAGCGTCATCCTGTTGGAAGCGCCACAGCCGGGTCAGTCCCCCCAGACTGCCAGAGGCCTCAGCTCGGTGCAGAGCTCCAAAGTCAGCCAGTCGCATGGGCAGCTCTCGCCAGGATCTGGGCCGATGGGCGAATATCAAGCTGAGGTTGGGGTGGGGAGGGGGTCAGGGATACAGGGAGAACGAGCCCTTGAAGACTGCTCCTCCCTTTAATCTCCTTGCCTATTTTCTTTTTCTTTCTTTCTTTTTTTTTTAATATTTATTTATTTACTTTAGTTGTACACAATGCAATGCATTTATGTTTACGTGGTGCTGAGGATTGAACCCGGGCCGAGCACGTGCAAGGCGAGAGCTCTGCCACTGAGCCACAACCCCAGCCCGCCTATTTTCTCTGCATCATCAACTACCACCTTCTCCACCTTGGCATGTGCTTTCACTAAGTCCTGTGTGAGCCATCCTGATTCAAAAGTGAATTTCTGTCATATGGTAACAGGCATCATTTACCGTGCTTTCTGTTCTGTGACAGGTATAGCCTTGATGTTACTTGCAAGGAGACCAAGACCCAAGAAGTAAAACAATTTTCTCAATTTCACATCAAGATTCAAATTAGGTGTTTCAGTACTCATCCCAAGGTGCTTTCTACTACTTTACACTTAGTAGTTGTTACCCCAGCCCAGGGCACAGGGCGTGAGAGGGGAATGAGCCAGGCTTCCTGGCTCCCAGCTTACCAGTGTGCAGGGCAGTTCATGGGCTTGAGGGCGAATGTATTTGTGGGATGCTTGGCAGAGCAGTCACTCTGGGAGCTGGTGGATCTGTCAGAGCCTGGGGGCTTCAGGGCAAACATGTCTTCCCTATAATGCTCCCAGTGCCCTGACTGTTCCCAGAGTTTCGTAGAAAACATTGTGGGGGTTTTCACCTCTGAGAAACCACGGCGGGCGTACTCAGCCTGGACAGGAGGGTATAGACATGGGAGGTCAGTGTAACTGTGAAAGGAAAGGTAGGGAGCAACTTGGTTGATAATCCTGGGCTCTCAGATCATTCTAACTGGTAGCCATAAGCTATTAAATACCATGTCCCATGTCCCACATACCACATATGATGTGTATGCTCCCCCACTGCACACCATACAACTACAGCATCTTGCTAAAAGTTTCTATCACTTTATAATATTTATGTTTATGCTTCTGATCCTACTCTTTTTTTTTTTTTTTTTTGTACTGGGGATTGAACACAGGGTCCTTTCACTGAACTATATTCCCAACCTTTTGCTGAGGCTGGCCTTAAACTTGTGATCCTCCTGCCTCAACCTCCTGAGTCACTGGGATTATAGCTGTGTACCACTGTTCCCTGCCTGATCCCTCTTTTTAAACTCAAACATCTTGGCTTCTTCTCCCGGCCCTCCCTGGTCTTCCCTGAACTTCAGTCCCCCTTACCCTGATAAAAGCCACCAGTGCATTATACACCCTTGTCCCTCGTGGCAGGAAGAAGCAGCTCCCAGGGCTCAGTTCATGGAAGAAGAAGAGCTCCTGTTCCTGGGGACAGAATGGTAATTGTTACTTCAAGGAGAAGGGAGGGTTTTAGAACCACAAGAAACAACTGACAGAGTAGCTCAGTTTGTTTGACTGAATCTATTCCTATTTTTGCAATCTGGATCCTGTATTGGAATGGTGGTGCACGCCTGTAATCCCAGCAACCTGGGAGGCTGAGGCAGAAGGATCTCAAGTTGGAAGCCATCCTTGGCAACTAAGTGTGGCCCTCAGCAATTTAGAGAGACTTTGTCTCAAAATAAAAAAAGACTGGAGATATAGCTCAATAGTAATAACACTCCTGGGTTCAATACCCAATACCCACCCCCCACCCCCCAAAAAAAGAGAGCAAAGAATCAGGATCCTTCATTATCTCTCCAACTCTTATCACCATTCCTCTCTCTCTCTTCCCAAGTTCTATACCTTTCCAACACGTCTGTGGTCCCGCAACTCTGCTTCCTCCTTCTGTGCTTCCCAGGCCCTCAGCATCTCTGCTGTGGGGAAGGAAATCCCTGATACTCTCTGTAGTGCTTCTGGAGCCCCTGAAGACCTCCACAAGGATGATGAGCTCTGTAGGAGGACAGAGGAAATCAAAGGCAAGATGAGGCCAGGCGAAGACATAAGCCTCCCCCCCAGCCCCCCACAGTACTGGGGAATGAACACAGGGGCACTTTACCATTGAGCTACATTCCCAGCATTTACTTTAATTTTTAATTTTGAGACAATGTTTCACTAAATTGCTCAGGCTGGCCTTGAATTTATGATGCTACTGCCAAAGCCTCTGGAGTCACCAGGATTATGTTGTGCACACCTATAATCCCAGCGACTTGGGAGGCTGAGGCAGAAGTATTACAAGTTCAAGGATACCCTAGATAACTTAGCAAGACCCTGACTCAAAATAAAAATTGAAAAGAGTTGGAAACAGTTCAGTGATAGGGCACTTGGCTAGCATTATGTGAGGCCCTGTACTCAATTCCCAGCACTATATAAAAAAAGGGGTGTGTATGATGAGGACAGAAGGCACCCAACCTCTCCCAAGCCTCATGATACTCTCAGTGTAAGTGTCACAGGTATGTCCTTTGACAATGATCCCATCTCATCTCCCTCATTACTTTTTCTACCATCATCAACAGTAGGATGGCACCTCCATCCTCTAGACTTCCTGGCCACATTTATAGCCTTGGCTTTTGCCTGACTTGATTCTTACAACATGTCCTGGTCAAATCTGACTTTATAAGGCCACTACGTTTTCTCCCCATTATCACTGCCCAACCAGTACCTTTGTGCTTAATTCCTTCCACTTTCAGTCAATGCCTGCATAGGAGAGTAACTAAATTCCAGTCAAATGTCTGCCTGTCTATCCCCTAGCTATCAGAAAAGTAGTCAACCTTTCCCTCTCCTATCTGTCACTGTCACATGAAATTCAAAAGCCTATGCTTCGGGGGCTGGGGTTGTGGCTCAGCGGCAGAGTGCTCGCCTCGCACGTGCGCGGCCCGGGTTCGATCCTCAGCACCACATAAACATAAATGCATTGCATTGTGCACAACTAAAGTAAATAAATAAATATAAAAAAAAAAAGCCTATGCTTCTTTCTCTCTTTCTTTTTCTTTTTTTAATATTTATTTATTTGCTTTAGTTGTACATAATGCATTTATTTATGTGGTGCTGAGGATTGAACCTGGGCCAAGCACGTGCTAGGCAAGTGTTCTACCGCTGAGTCACAACCTCAGCCCCCCCCTTTTTTTTTTTTTTGCAGTGCTGGGAATTGAACTCAGGGCTTTGTGCACACAAGGCAAGCACTCTACCAGCTGAGCTATATCCCCTACCCCTTTTTTTTCTTATACCAGGAGCTGAATCCAGGAGCATTTAATCACTGAACCACATCCCAGTACTTTTTATTTTTGAGACAGGGTCTCACTAAGTTGCTTAGGGCCTTGCTAAGTTGCTGAGGCTAGCTTTGAACTCACAATTCTCAGCCTCCCGAGCAGCTGGGATTATAGGTGTGTGCCACAATGCTTGGCTTGCTCTTTTCTTTAAAAATACTATCAGGGGAAATAAATGATAGGTTTGGACTGGGGATGTAGCTCAGTAGTAGAGCGCTTAGCATGCATGAGGCCCTAGTACTAAAGAAAAACAAAACAAAAAAAAGATAGGTTTCGGGCTGGGATTGTGGCTCAGCGGTAGAGCACTCGCCTAGCATGTGCATGGCCCGGGTTCAATCCTCAGCACCACGTAAAAACGGATTGTGTACAACTAAAGCAAATAAATAAATATTTAAAAATTTAAAAAATTTAAAAAATAAAAATACTATCAGAGCCTACTTTTCTCCCCTAGTACTGCGGACAGAACGGAAGGCCTCATGCATGCTAGGCAAGTACTCCACCACTGATCTCCATCCTCAGCCCTGAAACATCCGAGGTTTTTTTTTTTTTTTTTTTTGGTACTAGCGATTGAACTCAGGAGCACTCAACCACTGAGCCACATCTCCAACCCTATTGTATATTTTATTTAGAGACAGGGTCTTACCTTGCCATTGCTGAGGCTGGCTTTGAACTTGTGATCCTCCTGTCTCAGCCTCCCAAGCCACTGGGGTTACAGGTGCCACTGTGCTCAGCTTGAAACATCCTACATTTTATAGCACTTTTCCTCAAATACTTTCTCCTGTGTCTCTTGACTTTCATTGTTTCTATGATATGGATTTACCCGTAGTACAGGAATAGCCTCATTTCGTAGATAGGGAAAATGGGCAAGGAGGTTTACCCAAAGCTACACATCTCATTAGAGGCAGAGTGAGGATTAATACAAAAGGCTAAGTTTTCAATGCAGGGCTTTTTGTTCTATGCTTCTGCCTGTCCCTTTGCTCCCTGCTCTAGCAACTTGCCTTGTACAGGAACAATATTTTCATAGAAGGCATGCTCTTGTCTCTGTGCTTGTCAAATGGTATTCATCCATCCTCCTGGATCACGCACCCTCTCTCCTCAGGCTTCTTCCCTGTCTGGCCTGCTCACTCTCCTGCTCCATCTTCCTTAACATTGATGCCAGACTAAGGATTTTTTTTTTTTTTTTTCAGTATTGGGGATTGAACCCAAAAGCACCCAGCTCAGTGGGGATTTTTTAATATTAAGATAGGGTCTCATTAAATTGCCAAGGTTGATCTTTTTTTTTTTTTTTTAATATTTATTTATTTACTTTAGTTGTATACAACGCAATGCATTTATGTTTATGTGGTGCTGAGGATAGAACCTGGGCCGCGCGCACGCGCGAGGCAAGCGCTCTGCCGCTGAGCCACAACCTCAGCCCCAAGGTTGATCTTGAACTTAAACTGTCTCAGCCTCCTAGCTGTTGGAATTACAGGCATACACCACTGCACCTGGTTCAAACTAGGGAATTTAAATCGACTTCTGGCTAGATGTAGTGGCACAAAGCCTATAAGGAAGCTGAGGCAGGAGAATTGTAAGTTCAATGCCAGCTGGTCAATTGACTGAGACCTTATCTCAAAATAAAAAGGGGTAGGGATGCTACTCAGTGGTAGAGCACCCTTGGATTCAATCCCCAGTCCCGGGGTTTGGTGGGGTGGGGGTGGGGTATTGAATTGGTTTCTGGCATCTGGCAGGATGTGCAGAATCTGCCATCAAACTAGGAAATTTTTGAGTGCAGGGACTAAGTATCTTTCTCCTTCTGGGTTCCCTCTTTAGCCACAAGAACAGAGAAGGGGCTGGGAAAGAAGATCATCTTTCTATTCTCTTGCTCACTCCTGTGAAAAGAGGACTCTCAATCTAACTACACCTTCACAACTGACCGTTAGTAGCTTCAGTCTTCCAATCTGTCCAGTATGCCGAAGGTGGGGCCCTTGGCAAAGATCAACCAACATGCCACACCTGGGAGAAAGAGGCCAATTAGTGCTTCCAGATTCTTAGTTTTCTAAGAATGCCTTCCAGATGCCTAGTTTTCTCCTTTTCACGGCCATTAGGTGACAGAAAAAGGTAAAGAGGAAGGAAGTGTTCTATAGACAGAGCAATGGCAGATAAAAATCAATTCTTCTTCCCGTTTCTCTTCCAGGAGTAATAGATTATCTTTTTTTTTTTTTTTTTTTTTTAATATTTATTTGTTTTACTTGTACACAATGCCTTTATTCTTACATGGTGCTGAGGATCAAACCTGGGCCGCGCACATGCTAGGCGAGTGCTCTACCGCTGAGCCACAATCCCAGCCCCATAGATTATCTTTTGTCTTCCTTCCCTTATCCTATTTCTGGCCTTCTTCATTGCTTCCCCACCTTGCTCTGTTTTCTCTTCCTTTTTTTTTTTTTTTTTAAAAAAAAAAACAGTGCTAGGGATAAAACTAAGAATCTTGTATATGCCAGCCAGGCAAGCACTCTACCTACCTACATCCCCAGCCCTCTCCCTGTTTTCTTTAATCTTGACAACACTCACCCATATACTGTTGCTGTTGGGCCTGTCACTTTCTCCTCAATCAGACGAAGCTTAAAGGGGTTATCCTAGAAGAAGGCAGAAGGGAAGAGTGACGCAATGTCTTTATTCCCACAAAGATGTCCTGGGAAAGAGCTACCCATTCCCAAAGCCTCAATCTTCCTTCTAAAAATATGCTTTATTACCCCACCTTGAAGAGCTGACGAAGCTGATCCTGGGAAGCCTCCAGTCTCCGGAAGGGTTGTGCTGCAGCTGCAATCTCCTGGCAAATCCGCTCCAAAACAGGCAGATCTGTGCCCTGGACTGTCCTGTAAAGGGGAGAGTTGGTTGGTTTGCTTCCTCTAAGATGCATCACCTGGGTGACACACCAGTTGGCTAGTTTTGCTCTTCAAAAAAAAAACAAAACAAAAAAAACCCGCTGGGCGCGGTGGCACACACCTGTTATCCCAGCACTTGGGAAGCTGAGGCAGGAGGATTGCGAGTTCAAAGCCAGCCTCAGCAATGGTGAGGCACTTAGCAACTCAGTGAGACCCTGTCTCTAATAAAATACAAAAAAGGGCTGGGGATGTGGTTTAGTGGTTAAGTGCCCCTGAATTCAATCCCTGGTACCAAAAAAAAAAAAAAAAAAAAAAAAAACAACAAAAAAAGCAAAAAACTAAACCCAAAAAACAAAAAAATAGAATTATGGGCAAAGACAGACAAACATGGAGGAAATAAGTAGGAAATAAGGTACAGCCCCTGTACCCACTGTGATGCTGGTGATCAAACCCAGGGCCTTGTGCATGTTAGGCAAGCACTCTACCAGCCCAAGGTTGATTTTGGAAGAGTTCTATGCTTAAATTTAAGTTGAGCTAGACATGGTGAGCTAGGCATTATCTACAATCCCAGTAGCTTGTAAGGCTGTGGCAGGAGGATCACAAGTTCAAAGCCAGCCTCAGCAATTTAGCAAGGCCCTAAGCAAGTCAGAGAGACCCTGTCCCAAAATAAAAAATAAAAAGGGCTGGGGATGTGGCTCTGTAGTTAAGCATCCCTGGGTTCGATCCCTGGTACCTATATGTCTATGTATAAATAAATAAATAAAGTTGGGGAGGTAGCTTTGTGGTAAAGCACCCCTTTTCAATCCTCAGTACTGAAAAAAAAATTAAAAGTTGAGTATAGGGAATCTGGATGGACAAAATTAGGACATAGTAGTAAGGAGAAGAAGTAAAATTTGAAGAATTCATGAAGACTAGAGAAGGTAAGTTTTAAGCAGAGTTAAACAAAGAAGGATGTGACCTAATGGTAATGTTGGTACCAGTATCACAGTTGAGGACTACAGAGGCCCTCGCCCAGAGTTCTCTTCCAAATTGAACATGCCTGAGGTCCCAGAAACCATTCCATAATCATTCTCCTCCTTCCTTGTGCTACTCACCGCTCCTTTCCCAGGAAGAAATCATGATAAAAGCCACATTGTGTACTTGGACCTCGGCATAGAAGAGCACCCAGGAATTGTTCAGCTGCTGCCCCAAGAACATAGGTGCTAGAATGCCAGAATACCTGGGTTCACAAGAAAAGGATTCGTGAGTTTATAAAATTTCTCTCTTACCCCCTAGATCTCTGATCCTCTCCTCAGAGAAGCTGATAGGAAAATCAGTATGGTTCATTTAAGAATAAATATCACAAAATGGAGAACCTGACATTGGATAACTAAAAAGTTAAAAAAATAAAGAAAGAAAGAAGAAAAAGAAAAGAAAGCAGAAAGCCGATATCTTTTATTTTTTCAGTACACAGAAGCTACAACTCCACTCATCAATCCTTGGTGCTTCCCAGTTCCAGAGTATAGAAGCAGGAAACCAGTCAGTCTTCTTTTTTGGTGCTAGGGATTGAATCCAGGGCCTTGTGCATGCAGCTAGCCATGCATTCTACCACTGAACTACACTCCAGCCCTGTTTGGTCTTTTGGTCCTACTTTTTTCTAGCCCAGGAATCTAGTGCTATGTAGCTACTTTTCTAGGATTTGGTCACTATCCATACAAAGATGACCTAAGAACCCCATTTTTCTGGATCACTGACAAGGTCTTTGTTATCTGAGCTAACATGAGGAGAACAAAGTGGGGAGGGGACCAGACTGTTTACTCAGTTGTGAACTGTATACCATATTAGAACTGTACACCATGGATGACTTACGATGTGTGGGTTCAAGAGTTAAGGAGGTTGAACAGGCCTGTTATACTTCTATTTTTCAACTTATTATTTCTTCCTTTTGCTAGCATAAATGATGTTTGCTTAACAGACTAAGACCAAGTAAAAACTTTCATCATAACCAGGCACAGTGGCACACACCTGAAATCCAAGCCACATGGGAGGATGAGGTAGGAGGATCACAAGTTCAAAGCCAACTTCAGCAACTTAGTGAGGTCCTGAGCAACTTATTAAGACCCTATCTCAACATAAAAAATAAAATGAGCTGGGGATATGGTTCAGTGGTTAGACACTCCTGGGTTCAATCCCTGGTACCGAAAAAAAAAAAAAATCAGATAGTTAATACAGTCTGACAGGTCTCCATCCCAACTGCAAATGGAGAAAAGGAGGCAAAACAAATGTTAGAATCTCCTACTTAATTGCCTCTTATTTTGCTAAGCACTGTACTCACCATATGGAAGAAACTTACCGCTTTCCCTTCTGGAGAATCAAATGTGAGAAATCTGAGATCAGAATCTGTCTCCAAGGGCCGCTCCAGATCATAAGGTTCTCCATTCACTTGAGCAGCCACTGCTGTATCTGCTAGTGTTAAACTTCAGCAGTGGGGAATGGGGATGAAGAAAGAGCCTCAGTTACAATCCACAGGGGAATGAGGGGCTAATCGCTTGGCAGCTCTAAATCTACAAAGGGGAAATGAATTTGTAGAGCAATGAAACCTATCTTTTTATTTTTTAAATATTTATTTATTTGCTTTAGTTGTACACAATGCAATGCATTTATGTTTACGTGGTGCTGAGGATGGAACCCGGGCCGAGCACGTGCTAGGCGAGCGCTCTACCGCTGAGCCACAATCCCAGCCCGAAACTTATCTTTTTTTTTTTTTGTTTTGTTTTTCTTTAGTACTAGGGCCTCATGCATGCTAAGCGCTCTACTACTGAGCTACATCCCCAGTCCAAACCTATCATTTATTTCCCCAGCAGATAACAGAATAAGGGCAGAAACTCTGAAACTAAAGTACATAAAATTTCTTAGGAGCTGCCTATGGTGGCCCATGCCTGTAATTCCAGCAACTCAGGAGGGTGAGGCAGGAAAATCACAAGTCCCAGTCCAACCTCAGTAATTTATCCAGGCCCTAAGCAATTAGAGAGACCCTGTCTCAAACTAAAAAAAAAAAAAAAAAAAAAAAAGGGCTAGGGATGTGGCTCAGTGGTTAAGTGCCCCTGGGTTCAAGCTCCAATACAAAAAACAATAACAAAAACAAAAAATTTAAGAAAGGCAATCTCAATGGGGATAAAGTAGAAGTAAGTAGACCAAGTTTCCTTTCCCTGATCAGGTACACAGTAAGAAAAGGGGCAAAAGGATACTTTGTGATAGAAACAGGATGGACCTGATACCTGATCTGCTGGGCTAGTTGGTAAGGGGTTGTGTTCCACGCCACAGCATCCACTTTCTGGCCTCCAGGAAGTGATATTTTAATAGTCCGGGGTTCTTTTTGTGCCTTGCTTGCTAACCGCTTTACCTGAGCAGCCCATAGTTCCTCAAAAAGACCAAGCCGTTCTACCAACCAATGTGGAGGGGTCGGCACAGATGCCTGAAGGGAAGGAAAGATGTTAGGAAGTAATGCAGGTCCCATCACTGGGGATTGGGGATAGTGAGATTTGTGGATATTTGAAGTGGCCTTGATCCTAATCCTTGTTCTTCAAGAGAGACTGGGTGATAAAGGGTCTTAGGCTGGGTCCTAAGGGACTCTGCCCTCCCCTGGCCTCTGACAGAAGAGATGGCTAGTTTTAGGGCCAGGGTAGCCCTGTCCCGGAATTTGGGAAGAGTGGCGTGAGGCTGGGTGGGGCCCTATGGTTCGGAAATTTGGGGTACCTCACGCACCGTGTGTAGCTTGAAGGCTGATAACTCCGGAAGTCGGAGCCATCTCCACCTCTGGTATAACCCCATGTTCCTTCAAACCAGCGCCTGCATTCTCAGGTTATCGCCGCTGCTCTTTCACCAGATTCCTTATTGGTTCTACCCCAACAATACACCTGCCTATTGGTTGTCACAGATGCCACTCAGTTCTGGCACCACCGTCCGGAGCTCCAAAGAGACACACCCCCAGGCAGCACGAGCCGCTGTGTAAGTGGTTCCGGTGAACCGGAAGGAGGAAACTGTTACACACTCCTGGAATTGAGAAATCCGAAGTGTTTCAGCCGAAAACCCGAAGTACCAATAATGTGTCTAGTATTTTTGAAAAATGGGGCAGGAGGGCCAGGGATATAGTTCAGTTGGTAGAGTGCTTGCCTCACATGCACAAGGCCCTGTGTTAGATCCCTAGCACCAAAACAAGACAAGAACAACAACAAAAGCCCAGGGGCAGGAGAATTCTTGAGAGCAAGAGTGGGACAGAAATGACCAGAGAGCCGGGCGCGGTGGCGCACGCCTGTAATCCCGGCACTTGGGAGGCTGAGGCAGGAGGATCCTGAGTTCAAAGCCAGCCTCAGCAATGGCAAGGCACTTAGCACCTCAGTGAGACCCTGTCTCTAATAAAATACGAAAAAGGGCTGGGGTGCCCCTGAGTTCAATCCCTGGCACAAATAAATAAATAAATGACCGGAAATGGTAATCATTTCCCTTTAACCATACATTTTTTAAAAATTAATTTATTTTGTGTGTGTGTGTGGAACCAGGGATTGAACTCAGGGGCACTCGACCACTGGGCCACATCCCCAGCCCTTTTTTGTATTTTATTTAGAGACAGGGTCTCACTGAGTTGCTAAGTGCCTCGCCATTGCTGAGTCTGGCTTTGAACTCGGATTCTCCTGCCTCAGCCTCCCAAGTGCTGGGATTACAGGCGTGCGCCACCGCGCCCGGCTATTCATGATTTTTTTTTTTTTTTTTTTTTTTTTTTTTTTTTTTTTTTTTTTTGGTACTGGGGATTGAACTCAGGGGCACTCGACCACTGGGCCACATCCCCAGCCCTTTTTTGTATTTTATTAGAGACAGGGTCTCACTGAGTTGCTAAGTGCCTCGCCATTGCTGAGGCTGGCTTTGAACTTGCGATCCTCCTGCCTCAGCCTCCCAAAGTGTATACATGATTCTTAAGGCACGTTGTAAACTAGGAACATAGACTTTGGAACCAGACAAACCTAGTGTAAATCCTGGATCTACCATTAAATCTACAATTTTTTTTTTTTTTTTTTTGCAAACTACTTAATTTCTCTAAGCCTAAATTTTCTCATTTGTAAGAAATGTTCAGGAGGTAAATTTTATATAAATGGTCTGGCATAGGTCTTGGTATATAGTAATAGGCAACAGCAACAAGAAGTTATTATAATAAATGGATATAACAGCTTTTTTTTTTTTTTTTTGTACCAGGGATTGAACTCAGGGGCACTTGACCACTGGGCCACATCCCCAGCCCTTTTTTGTATTTTATTAGAGACAGGGTCTCACTGAGTTGCTAAGTGCCCCGCCACTGCTGAGGCTGGCTTTGAACTCGTGATCCTCCTGTCTCAGCCTCCCAGGTGCTGGGATTACAGGCGTGTGCCACGGTGCCTGGATTGGATATAACAGCTTTTTTTTTTTTTAAGTATTTATTTATCTTAGTTGTACATAATGTCTTTATTTATGCTTACGTGGTGCTGAGGATCGAACCCAGGCCGCGCACATGTGGTGCTGAGGATCGAACCCAGGCCGCGCACATGCTAGGCGAGCGCTCTACCGCTGAGCCACAATCCCAGCCCCAAGACCTCTTAATCTTAGCCATGCTAGCTAGCGTTTGAGTCCAAGACTTGCTCACTTCTACCACATCATGCTTTCTTTAGTAGTACAGTTTACATCCTATACACTCCCCCACCGCCTCAGAAAGTAGTAGCTGACTCCTGCCTCTGCTCCCTACATAAGCTTTTTGTCTCTCATTCCCATCCCAACTCTCAACTTCCTTTACCCATTCTCTCCCTTTCCATTGTTATATCTATGATTCAGGATAACTCCACATTTGATTAATTTACACAGTAAAAATAGAAACATGGTCAGATTTGTAGCAAAGGATGAAGGGAAATGAACTTGTGGATGACTGTGTAAGGCTCTCAGTAATTCCCATTTAGTCCCCTCACCTGGGGGTAGGGATGGTTAGAGTAGGTCCTCAAGTTTCATTGCTGATGGAATCAAGGGTCGTCAGAGAAAGCTGCTTAATCTAGTTTTCCAGGCAGGAAGTTCTGTTTGAGGAGGGCAGTGATCTGAGTCATAGGCACCACTCTGGATCTTGGCTCCATCTTCTGGTATGTTAGACACCCTGAAATACAAAGATAGATAGATAGATAGATAGAAGATGGGGAGGGTGAGGGAGGGAGAAGACTGGGAGATTACTTTGTGTGTGTGAGGGGCAGTACAGATGATTTTTTTTTTCTACTGGGGATTGGACTCAGTGGCACTGAACCACTGAGCCACATCCCTAGCCCTATTTTGCATTTTATTTAGAGACAGGGTCTCACTGAGTTGTTTATGTGCCTCACTGTTGCTGAGGCTGGCTTTGAACTCTCGATCCTCCTGTTCCAGCCTCCTGAGCCACTGGGATTACAGGTGAGCACCACCACACTTGGCCAGTAGTAATTTTTAAATGGCATTCAGAAATGGTGACGATAGGCAGAACTTTTCTTGCCGTTCTGCTCTAAAAGGGGCAAGGGAGTGTTATATTGCAGGCACCAAAATGGTAAGTGCTCAATGATTATTAAATATGTACCAATCACTGTATTGACTTGAATCACCAAAGGATACATACACTGATATAATTTCTTTAATCATTTTATCTTGCCCTCTTTGGTTAGGATGGTAGAAATAAAGTAGGCTATCCTGAGATGGCAGCTCCGTATACTCATCTCTCAAACATTTACTGACTGCTCACTACTGTGTGCAGTGCATTGATTTGGGTGCTGAGGTGATGCTATCAATCAACTATCACATCATCACCTTTATAACTTGTGTTGCAGCGGAGGAAGGTATGTGGAGAGTTATGCCATCCCAGCAAGCAAGCACTAAGCCAGCAAAGGCCAATTGATTAATTATTGGTTCTTCTATAATTTCTAACAAGTATATGCCTCAGCCTCAGGGAATTTTGACCCATTAAGTCTCTGTCTAGGAAACATTTATCCTGAAACTTCTCTTGTTGTCCACTCCAGTCCTGCCTGCCAGAATACCACTGAACACCTACTATGTGCCAAGTGCTATGCTTTTGCTATCTAATTTGTCAAGTAGTATTCCTATGCTCCCTTTAAAACATGGAAAATAGTCCTCAGAAAAGTCAAATTCCATTCTACCTGAATCCACAGCCTGGGTTGTTCACTTTGTCTCTTGGGCCAGATTGCTTCCCTTTTCTCTATGCAGATATTTATAGCCAAAGAGTCCTTTAAAATAGGGTGCAGAGGTATTGTCCAACTTTTCTCTACCTGGCTGAAGCTAAAGAAAAAAGAAGCATGAAGGAAATTTTTTATGATTTCCACACAAGTATAGGGGAAAGGGAATCCTAAGTAGAAGTTATCCTAGGCCCTTAGTCAAATTTTAGGAAATTCTCAGCTTTTAGAATAGACATCCCAAGATGCCTTAAGTCTTGATTGAAAAGGTATTGTTTTTTATGGCTTTAAACTAGATCTAAGAGCCAGCCATGGTGTCCCATGCCTGTAATCCCAGAGACTTGGGAAGCTGATGCAGGAGGATCCTAAATTTCAGGATAGCTTCAACCACTTAGCCAGATCCTGTCTCAAAGTAAAAAATGAAAGGGCTGGGGATGTAGTGCAATGGTAGCTTATCCCTGGGTTAAATCCCCAGTATCCCCTCCCTCACAAAATTATATGTGAGAATACTCTCCATTGAAGATAAAATATACTTTCCACTTATCAGGATCAGCACATATCTCCAAATTTATCTTAGCTCCTAGAAGCAAATCCCCCTAAACTTCCTTATACCAAAAAGATATTAAAGGTATTGGAAGGTTAGAAAAATAAAATAAAGGGTTATGTCATTGCCACCAATTTCACGTGTGATGCTGAGGATTGAACTCAAGGCCTCCTGCATACTAGGCAAGAACTCTACCACTGAGCTACACAATTGCAGCCTAGCAAATGCTGAGACCCATAGAAGTAGCACAGTGGCTAAAGGCCACCATGAGGGGGTATGGAGGTTAGGTTTAAAAAACACAAATTAATTTTAGTAATATCAATGAGCCGGGCGCGGTGGCGCACGCCTGTAATCCCAGTACTTGGGAGGCTGAGGCAGGAGGATCGCGAGTTCAAAGCCAGCCTCAGCAATGGCGAGGCACTTAGCAACTCAGTGAGACCCTGTCTCTAATAAAATACAAAAAAGAGCTGGGGATATGGCCCAGTGGTCGAGTGCCCCTGAGTTCAATCCCAGGTACCAAAAAAAAAAAAAAAAAAAAAAAAAAAAAAAAAAAAATCAATGAAAGGTCTAGAACGGGGCCAAGCTTTTATTTTAACTCTGCTTTAGAATCCACAATGAGAGAAAATCCAGAAAAATTTGAGTGGACAGAGGGGAAAGCTTGCTGTCAGGGGCATGGAGATAAACTGAACTTTGGTTTTGAAAAACAAAATCTAAAATCTTCACAAAATTCCCTTCCTGGAGACATCTCTTGTTTGTAGAAGAGAAAGGAAGAAACAGACATCCTCTACCCCTGGCCTCTTAACACTGGTTTGTCAGGTCAAGGCCAGCGTATGTGTGTGTGTTGGGAGGTGGGGGGGGGGCAGGTGGAGGGCAGGCATAGAAATATGGTAAATGGCCGGGCGTGGTGGTGCAAACCTGTAATCCCAGCACTTGGGAGGCTGAGGCAGGAGGATTGCGAGTTCAAAGCCAGCCTCAGCAATGGCGAGGCACTTAGCAACTCAGTGAGACCCTGTCTCTAATAAAATACAAAAAAAAAAAAAAAAAAAAAAAAGGGGGGGGGGCTGGGGATGTGGCCCAGTGGTCAAGTGCCCCTGAGTTCAATCCCCGGTAAAAAAAAAAAAAAAAAAAAAAAAAATTGGTAAATGCAGGAGCCAGTACAGGGATGTGTCAATTTAGGTTCAATGCTGAAATATAGGGTGGTGGTAGGGAGCAAAAATACTCCTAAAGGTCCTAGGCAATCTATAGGCCCCTATGTACAACTAAGGCCCACTTTTCAGATTTCAAAACAACTTTTCACTAACCTCTACAGCTCTTGGCAATGATTGGCCACCTTGAGTTCTGTCTCATAGAAGTTCAAAGGAATCGTATCCTGAGAGGGGGAAACAGAACTGGATGCTGTCCATCTTTTTCTATCCATTATATATTAACGACCCTGAGACAAATGTATTAGTGTTAAGTCTTCTTTTCTGCAAATTATTTGGCAAAATCTGGAGTATTTCCCAAACATAAGGAGATACACTGGGGATAAGGAAGTTGATTTGCTGGAATATTTAATTTTCTATGAACCTAAGCAGGTCCAGGATAGACTGGTTTAGCCAACACCCTTTTGAGTCAAACATAAAAAAATTGCTGCCTATTTGTTTCTCAGTTGGCATAGCAGAACTCAGTAGCCCCTCCACCCACACCTGTATTCTAAACTTTTGACTCTTGTTTAGGTGAGAACAAAGAAAGTTCTGGGGTGGGGGCGGGAATTGAGGATTGTGGCTCAGTGGGAGAGTGATAGGCCCTGGGTTTGATCCTCAGCACCACATAAAAATAAATAAAATAAAGGTATTGTGTCCAACTACAACTAAAAAAATAAAATACTGAAAAAAAAGTGGAGGAGCTAGGGATATAGCTTAGTGGTAGAACAACAGCTTAGCAAGGGTGAGGTCCTCTTGGGCTCAATCCCCAGCAACAACAAAACTTTACAGAAACCGACTATAAATTTCTATATATAGATAGCAGCCTTACCTTCTTTCCCACAAAGTTGTAACTAAGCAAGTAGTTGTCTCCTCCCTCAGCACCATCAGAATTAACTCTCAAAAGTTTTACATCACATTTGCTCCTTTCCTTTAAAGCATATGTGCTCCTCTTCTACATCAGAGATGTAGAACAGGATGTTTATTTAAGAGTATATATCTCTGGGCTGGGGTTGTGGCTGAGCGGTAGAGCACTCGCCTAGTACGTGCATGGCCTGGGTTCGATCCTCAGCACCACGTAAAAATAAAAGGCATTGTATACAACTAAAAAACAACAACAACAAAAAAGTATCGCTCTCTCTTGGGGATGGGGTTGTGGCTCAGTGGTGGAGCGCTTGCCTAGCATGTGTGAGGCACTGGGTTCAATTCTCAGCACTACGTGTAAATAAAATAAAGGTACACTCACAACAACAACAAAAAAATGTATTTTTTTTTTTTTTTTTTTGGTACTGGGGATTGAACTCAGCGGCACTTGACCACTGGGCCACATCCCCAGCCCTTTTTTGTATTTTTATTAGAGACAGGGTCTCACTGAGTTGCTAAGTGCCTCGCCATTGCTGAGGCTGGCTTTGAACTCAGGATCCTCCTGCCTCAGCCTCCCAAAGTGCTGGGATTACAGGCGTGCGCCACCGCGCCCGGCCAAAAAAATGTATTTCTAAAAAAAGTATTTCTCCTACTGGTGATCCTCTAGCAGCCTTGTTAACACAGCCTCAGTGAGTTACTACTCAGCAATTGTGAACAGCAGCTGATCAGGCTTGTCTATACAGTTACTCATAAGCAAGTATGAGAGACACCCCAATACCCATTCTGATGGTGTATTACGATATCTACACACAAAGTAACTCATCCCTTCGGTGTAAGATAGGTTTAAATAAATGATTTAGGGGGAGGAAGTTAAAAATTTTCAATAATGTGCCCAGAAAGGCCAATGAGGAAGTCTAAAAGCTGTGACTTTCTTAAGGGATCAAGAAAATAAGGTGGGCAAGTCCAGGTCCCAAGAAGGTATAAGAAAGGGTGAGCTAGATTCCAGAGGCAGCCAGCACAGTAGTACACTGTACTTGCTGGGTGTGTTCCTAGGCTGTTGCTATTTCTGAAGTGTCTTGTGACACATATACGTAGCTTCATGTAATCAAGGCTACTATTTAGAGCCTTCTACCCTGCCAGTGACCCAGGCCTGACCCACATGCAGTGACTAGCCCTCTTTACCCCTTAAAGCCAACATTCCATTATTAGGCCTCACCCCATTATGAAAAGAGATGGGGTAAGAGAGAAGGGTTAAGTTGTGGCTTCTGCGTGACAGGTTGCCAACAAGCAACAAGGGTAGATGTGGGGAAATAATTGGCCAGAAGGATCCTTACCACACCCTACCAATTCTATACCTGCTTTTAAAAATACTTCTTGGCTCACAATTGTACAACTTAGGGAAGACACACAATTATCTATACAGTATATCCCACTTTATCACCAATCACTCCCTGAACATCTTGGTCTCACCCCACCCATTACACAAATATACCAAAGATCAAACAAAACTCACAACGCCATGAAGATCTTAAGAGGCTCAGATAGCCTTTAGTGATAATAACCGCAGAAGTCAAAGGGGACAGCTGGACATCATCAATATTAGGGGAAAAGTCAACCACACAACAAAGAAAGCTATATTTTATTAAACTGGAAAACAAAATTTTGTGGACAAAGAGTTTTTTTTTTTTTTTTTTTTTTTAAGGAATGGCTAGAAGAAAGTGCAAATGGTCATGAGGAAGGAATGAGATGGGTGGTCTGTGGCCACTCTGTGGTTCCTCACAAATGTGTGGGCACACAGGCCACTCACTCCCCCTTCCCCACATACCCTTAGACCAAAAACCAATACAACTGTATCTTCAGAGATATATCCAGGATTTTCTTTCTGTATTCTGTAGCTGGTTTCACCTTCAGCCCTGAACAGTCATGTTGGATCTTTGCTGGAGAAATTTTGGTTTTCCAACCACAGGTCTGCTCCTCAAAGCAGCATTTTCAGCTCCTGGAGAAGTTCCCTCCTATGTGGACTCACCAGAGAAGCCAGGGGCCCTTGATCAAAGCCCCAGTCTCAAAGAAAAATGTCAAACCTTTAGAACTAGTTATTTTATTAAATGATATCAATACACATTTCAAAAGGATTTCATTGTTGTTGCCTCTAAAGCATGTACTTATTTTGTTTTCCACACTGAACACGTGAGAATATCACCAACATATCTAATTTTAATCTTAACAGGCACCCCCACCAATTTAAAAAAGTGGGGGAGGGAAGAAGGGAAGCAGTAATTTACAGCGGCTTCAAAACATTAATAGCTGAAGTTTAACTGTGTGAACAGGTAACTTCAGGACGGAGAGTGAATATTCTGTAATTAGGAAGTTTAGCATATTCACATTATTTAGTTAGGTTTGCTGTACCATATATACCACATTGTTTTCCTGGTATCAGGATAAAAATCCTACTCTCTGTTCATTTTACCTTCCCTGGAATCAACCAAATTTTATTTACTTTGACTCTTGGGCAGGCAGAGGGAAACAGGGAGGGAGATCTCATGTTAGCTGGCTGAAGAGTGAACCCTTACAAAATACTTAAGGATCCTACTTCTGATACTGTATCACTAAAGTGGTACTAGTGTATTCACAAGAATTGTCTGTGATTTTACAGTGAGCACCAGGACCTTAGTAACAATTTCTCATATTCTGCTTTCATGAGTCAACGTCCTTGCTAAGACACAGTATGTTATAGTTTCTTTAAAAAATATCTTGTTTATTTTTTAAACTCAGGTTGAAATACAAAAGTCAGCATGGTCACGGAGTTTTAAATCACAGACACAGAAAGAATAAAACCCCTTTGTTTCATGTTTATGAATACCAGAATTGTCTTTTTTGTTTCACTATATCACATATATACATTGTTGTCATTTACTGCTGTAGCGATTTCCTTTTCTCATACAAATCCTCACTTCCATCCTGAAACAAATGCACTGAGGACTCTGTGGCAAAAACAAAACAAAAAATTCCACAAAAACCCAACCCCTTAAAAGTCCAACTTTGAACTGTACAATGTCTTCCTTTCAAGGATCAGCCATCATGTTTTTGAGGAAATTCTCTGCCCCAATACTCAGGAAGCCACTTTCCTGACATCCCCATGTTTTCTGATAAAATCAAATGGTCAGAGAGCCTTTTCAAGTAAACACTACATTTAGCTTAAACAAGAACAGCAGAAAGAATTCACATTTTTAAATTCTAGAATAAAAAACTTAATTTCTGGGAAAAAAAAAATCAATTCTCAAAGTCAGATAGAATTTCCCTTACCCCTATCCCCATTCTCTTTGTTATGCTTTTTCACTAAACAAATGCCTTAGGACTCAAAACTATGCTTCCTTTGCTCTGCTATACTATATACCCCATCCCACACACAAGGTCATAGTATCATGCATTTCTGTGGGGACAGCTACAGGGCAGAGAGGCTTGAGGGTCAAAGAAACAAAGAACAGCTGGCTTAAGACCAGATATGCATTAGGAAGATGAATGAGTTGGCGCATTCTAACCACAGAACACAAGGTGAGCCCAAATAAATAACATGGAAAACATTACACAAAACTCACAAGCTATGATGTACACCTGGTTTAAGCTGCTCTTTGTCTGAAAAGCAAGTTTATTCTGAGACAAAGAATCATTTTCTGTTACTACATTGCTCACCCTCCCCTACCTTTAATATTCCACTGGAGAAATCCAAAGCAATTCCCATACTTCTTCATAGTTAGTACTGTACTAACTTGGGAGGAAATTCATGAAATTTGCTAGGATTTCTTCAAAAACTCAATATACACTGTTTTACTCATCTATCTGGAGATTTACCAGTACCTTGGGGTAAAAACACTAAAAAAAAAAAAAAAAAAAAAAAAAAAAAAAGTAAGCAGTATTTGTTTTTCAGTGTCTCTAGATACAAAGATTAAACAAAGTACAGTGATTGTCTTTTTCCCAAATACTAGATGTAGAAACACAAACAAGCCTTTTAGTCCAAAGAGAAGGAAAGTATGCCTCTCTCATGTAAAATGAAAAGCAGAAACATTCTTTGTCTCCTCTGCAGCATAAGAAGCAGGGATAAGCCTTGAGCCTTGAGCCCTGAAATGTGATAGGCTGCTATATGCAGAGTGGGGCCAATTTGGATTTAACAGATCCTCCTTTTTCTCTGTAATGATGTGACTAGTAACACCCATCTATTTCTAAGATACATTTAAAGAGGTATAATAATATAAAGATGCTACTGAATCTCTTCCTCTGAATTACCAAGAATAGGGGTGAATACAGGACTGAGGCAAGGGGGAAAACAAAGATGAAAACAAATATTTTCCTTTCTCTAATAGTTAACGTTTGCTGAAAACCACCAATGAACACCATGTTATGGAAATAAAATCAACATCTACTCCTTATATTAAAAAAATGCAAGGATAATATTTCATTTGCACCTTTGTATCAACTGTCAACTGTAGTGACTTTCTAGTCAAAATAGAAATGAAGATTGAGGGGAAAATATAGTCAAGAAAGAATAGCAGAAAGCAAGAGCTTGGTGCAAGATACATGGAAATGTGTCTGTCTTATTCCCTCTTGTTTACAAAAGATAGTCAGGTCACATCACACCTCAATGGTTCCTTTCCTAGTTTTATATGTTGTAGGTACTCCTTATTTTAACCTGTCCCCTTTCATTTCCTGTAAGAGAATAAAAATTTTGACCAGAATAGAATGAGATTTGTATTTCCTCAAAGTTATTTTAGAGGAAGGTAATGACTGGAAAAAAAAAAAAAAAAAGTAAGATTTTAGTAGACAGGTAAAGAACAACATGCCTTTAAAAATAAAACAAACCTGACAGGGGGAAAAATGAAAAACCAAAACCAAAACAACCCTGACAGGCCCAAGATCGTCCACATTTTCTCCCTTGCAACATCTCCTGGCTGTCACAGGGCACAAAGCATAGAAAAGGGAATCACACTGGTTACAGCAGTTACTTAGTTGGAGCAGGAAGAGGACAGGGGTCCTTCTATTGACTACTATATAAGCCAACCCCCAAATAACACCCCAACATTGCACATGTTATTATCTGTACTGATGGAAGTTTTATTTCAAAATGTAGTTTTACTCTTAAATAGATGGGATAAAATAAAGATTGTTTTCCTCCCCACTCCCCAAGCCCCCAGCCAAATGAAGTGGCTTTGGTTGTGTTTCTTTTCTTTCTTAAATACAAACAGCTTGGAGAAGGAAGTAAGTGCTGTGGGAGGAGGCACTGGATGGAATAGTAAAATGCAGGCATATATGACTTTTTAATTTGGAAGGGAGGCCCTTTATCATAATAAAAAAATAAATCGAGAGGGAAAACATAAAAACAACAATAAACCAAACTCCTACTTCCAATGCTCTCTAGACTGTTCAAAATGCCTTTTTCCCTTGGTTTCCATCAGTACCTGGGAGGGAAGAATGGGCGTTTTGGTGCAAAGAACGGAGGGCCCCTAGTAAAAGGTGGCCTGGGTCTCTTTAAACTGTGGAATGGGTCTCTGCCGAGAAAAGGTTCCCTAGGCCGAAAGTCTGGCCGGGGACTCCGTAAAATCATACCACTCCGGTTGATGGTGTCTCTGTGTGAGGGACCCAAGGGGGGGCCACTGCTGCTGTTGCTGCCTCCCCCACCTCCTCCATGAGCTGGGCCCAGGTGCTCCAGAGAATGGGCAGGTATGCTCAGGCTCTCCCGTACACGGCTAAGGCCAGGGCCGTTGAGGTCCCGTTGGGTGGGGCCCCCATGGTCCCTGGATCCTGTGAGCACCCCAAAATGCTCAGCCAGGGTCCCTTGAAGGAGGGAGCTATGGTCCTTGGGAAACACTGCCACAGCCCCTGCCACTCCATGCTCTGCCAGTGGTGGGGTTGGGAAGGGTACAACTCCAGAGTGATCAACAGGGGGTGGAGGAGGGGGTGGAGTAGAAAAGGGGACACCACTCCCACCACTGCTGCTATGTTCCCCAGGGGGTGGAGGAGGGGGTGGGGCAGGGAAAGGAACTCCGCTGTGCTCTCCAGGAGGAGGCGGTGGGGCAGCATGGGCCAGGGCTGCCTCCTTTGTGAAGGGATTTGAAAGATCCACAGAGGGTAGATGAGCGGGTGCATCTCGAGAGAAGATACCACTGTGATCCTTAGGAGGGGCAGGTGGGGCAGATGATGGCCCCACTGGCTCTCTCTGGAAGGGTGTCCCATGTTCCAAGGGGGATGGGGGGAGATGATGCTCAAATGTTGAGTTGAAACTGTTGGAACGAAAGCTGCCAACACTCTCCTGAAATTGGGGTGCCCGTTCCTTGTATGGTGTTGATTTAAAGCCAGTGAGGCCTCCGCTGCCCCCACCCCAAGGGATGCCAAATCAGAGGCACTTGAGGGGCCATTGTCAAAAGAGCTGCCTGATGTGCTCAGGTCAAACCAGCCCACCCTTGAAGCCTCACGCCCATGTCCTCTATTTCCCTTCCCAGGAACTCTGATGGACTCTACGGTCTGTATTGGCTCCCCAGACATCCTTCTATTAGCTGCATTATGATAACCCAAAGTTTCTATAGGGGCCCCTTTTTCTTCTGTGCTATCAGGCAAGTCTAAGCAGGAGGAGGAAACGCGGGTTTCTATGCGGTAGTGCTCTTCTTGTTGCTGCTGATCAGTGGTAGTCAAGTTGGGCTGGGTGAGGTTAGAAAGAGTGACACCATCATTTGAAGTGCCCTTGTTGGGGGTCTGGCCAAAATGCTTATCATCTGAGGGCTTGCGTGAGGCGTTTTTAAGCATATTCTTAAACTCAATCGTCGATGTGGTGGAAATGGTGGAGGCCAGGACTTTCTCCACGCCTGATGTGGGTGGGTGGCCCGTGGGAGCAGCGAGGGTATTCTGCGGAGAGAAAAGGGAACGATGTGGGACTGGGTGAGGAGAGTCTGGGTACTGCTTCTGTGGCAAACTGAGATGCCCAGTGGTAGACTGAGACAAGCTATTGTGGTTGGAGTCAGGGGTGAAAAATGAATCATTCTTACTCGGTGATGGTGACCGGTCAGACCCAGGTTCATTCCCTCTTATGCTGAAGGCACCAAATAGCCCAGGGGAAGAAGCGAGACGTTCACAGTTCTCACTAGAGTCCAGGAGGGCTCTTACCGATGGAGGGAAGGCAGACTTTACCCCAAATTCTTGGGCCCTGTGGCTATAACTGGACAGGATTGGCTGGTACTCAGTGGCATCAGATAGCTTGCTTGACTTCAGGATAGATTTGGCTGGTTTCTTCTCCAGGTTCATCATAGCAGAAGGTGGAGGCCCTGAATACTCAAAATCTCGGTAATCTTCATCTTCATGGAAAGAAGTATCTGGATAGAACTTTTCCTGTGAAGAGTCCATCAGGGAAGATGGTCTCTCCATTCCATCAGAAGGTTGCTTATAAGGAGATTCACTGCCCAGGCCAAAGGGTCGATATGTAGATACAGAATTGGAGAGCTCCCGGGGGTAGTTTTCATCTCTCCCAGGGGGTGGTGATCTTGTACTGCTGGGTGTTGAAGAACCTGGGCTAATGATCTTAGAAAGCAAGGACATAGTATCTACACTGCTGGATGTAGGCTTGTCCATCATCTCATCCTGGGTGGGTGTTCCACTCCGTTCATCCCGTACAGGGGTTCCATCAATGTTGTCGATTGAGGTGCTAGTAGGGCCACGCTGGAAGTCTGAGGGATGGCTCTCAGATGGGGCACTGGACCCCAAACTGCTCAGGATTGGGATGTTTAAGTTTAAGCCACTGAAACCAGGATTACCTTTTAAGAAGTTGTGGATCTTCATTTCCAGGCTTGGGGAGGTGGACTCAGACTCCAGTTTTGGCTTGGAGATCTCTGAAGATTGGCACATGGCAACTTCAGTAGGCGGGGCAGCAGGGCTAGTATTGTGGGTACCTGTAAACCCTAAAGAGTTGGATGGTAGTTTAAACGTAGTGCTTGGAAGACCTGGACTTTGCCCGATTGATGTCTTGCTGGCTGAAGTTGAAGAGACTTCAGAAGCTGATGAATTAGGAGAATAGTTGAAGCTTTTGGGAATAAAAGATTGGGTATTAGAGGACACATTTCTTCCTTTTATGGTAGAGACTGTGGTATTGGCAGGGGAAGCTGATGTGCTCTGAGATGCAGCTTCACTGGATGGAACTGGGTTCCCAGTAACACTCTGAAGTAAAGATGACAGGCCTGTAAAAACAAAGATTAGAGGGGTTAAAAAGAACAACTCCTTGCCATATAATAAAAACGATGTAGGCTTTTTAGATATTCTCATTCATTCTGGTGGGAACCAGATAGATTTTAAAATATGAAGCCAAAGGGAATCCAGACCAAACAAGTAATGGCCAAAGGTCATAAAAAAAACACTGGATCTATTTATCATCCAAGAGAGAAAAAAAATCACTGAAATGTTTCCAGTGTAGTTCAGAAACAAGTCCAACATGGCACAATAAAAGGCAACAGAAAGGGAGAGATTTTAATGTCAGAATCATTCATAGTTTAAACAAGGCACAGCAGGAAAAGAAAGGAAGTGAAATTATTCTTAAAACAACTATTTAAGCCAGTACTTCTTAATGTTTGATCTGTGGAAATGGTTCTCAAAATGCAAACAGATACCCTGCCCTACCTTTCTTTTCCAAACTCCGTAATTATCTCTAAGGTAATATACACTGTTACTCTTAAGAGGGAGACAACATATGCAAACTTCAGAAATTTATTAGAATGGGGAATACTTTGTTCCAAGAAGTATCTCTTGCTAGACTGGTGTTACCTTTTGGAAAACAATGCTTTCAACTATCAAATCTGTTTTGTAAAATGTAGCAATAAAAATGAAATAAACATGCACCACAAAGACTTAAATACCAGACAAACAGGAGTACTGCTCCTTTCACAAGAAAACACAATTTCTAGAGCTGGGCAAAATCCCAGCACTTTGGAGGCTGAGGCAGGAGGATCGCGAGTTCAAAGCCAGCCTCAGCAATGGCGAGGCACTTAGCAACTCAGTGAGACCCTGTCTCTAATAAAATACAAAAAAGGGCTGGGGATGTGGCCCAGTGGTCGAGTGCCCCTGAGTTCAATCCCCGGTACCACAAAAAAAAAAAAAAAAAAAAAAAAAAAAAAAAAAAAAAAGCTAGCCTCAGCAATGGTGAGGCACTTAGCAACTCAGTGAGAGTATCCAATCCCCGGTACCAAGGGGAAAAAAAAAAAAAAAAAGAAAAAAGAAAAAGAAAACACAATTTCTATTCTGTAACTTGGAAAAACCAAGGATTATGGATTAGTTAAAACTGACAATGATGAGATTCAACCCTATTCAATGACTGACAAAACCTCCTTGAAAGTACTGAGAAAGAATTATTTGGGACAAAGGTTGAAGGTTCGTGAAAGCAAACTGCTCCTATAGAAAATGTTTTAAATACTATTTGACAAATGTGGCTCAGTGGCAAAGTGCTTGCCTTGCACGTGTGAGGCAATGGGTTTGATCCTCAGTACCACATCAAAATAAATAAAATAAAGGTACTGAGTCCAACTTAAAAAAAAAAAAATTTAAAAAATATATTTGAGGGTTGGGGTTGTGGCTTAGCGGTAGAGTGCTTACCAAGCATGAGTGCAGCCGGCCCAGGTTCGATCCTTAGAACCAAGTAAGAATAAAGGCATGTATACAACTAAAACAAACAAACAAATAAATATATACTTCTAAATTTTTGAGTTTTATTTTTTAGTTGTTAATAGACCTTTATTTTATTTATTTATATGTGGTGCTGAGAATCGAACCCAGTGCCTCACACATGCCAGGCAAGTGCACTACCACTGAGCTGAGCCCCAGCCCCTAAATATATATTTTTTAAAAATTTTGAGAAAGAAGTAATGAGAGCAGATAAATTCAACCATGTTTTGAGAAAGTTACCCAATTTCTGGTCATAAATGAAAACTTTTAAGAATTCCATGCAAATATATAAATTTCTCTCTTTTGGGGGGAGGTATTGGGGGTTGAACTCAGGGGCACTTGACCACTGAGCCACATCCCCAGCCCTTTTTTGAATTTATTAGAGACAGGGTCTCACTGAGTTGCTAAGCGCCTCGCCATCGCTGAGGCTGGCTTTGAACTCGCAATCCTCCTGCCTCAGCCTCCCAAGTACTGGGATTACAGGTGTGCACCACCGCGCCTGGCTAAATTTTCTTTTTGGTACTGGGGTTTGAACCCAGGGCCTCTCGTATACAACGCAAGCACTCTACCAGTGAGATACATTTCCAGCCCCAAATGTATATATTTTAGTCAATAAATGTACTAAAAAACTATTCCTTAGCAATGATATTGTAAAAGAATATTTCATAATTTTATATGGTAACTTTGGTTAATATTTCTTCAAAATATCAATTTTACCCCATATTTGCTGAGATTTTAAGGTCTGAAGAATTTCAGGGCCACTCCAGTTATTACTTTTTAACTTTATTTGTGTGTGTGTGTGGGGGGGGGGGGGCGGGGCAGTACTGGGAAATGAACTCAAGGGTGCTTAAACACTGAGCCCTATCCCCAGACCTTTTTATTTTTTGAGACAGGTCTTGCTAAATTGCTTAGGGCCTCGCTAAGTTGCTGAGGCTAGTCTTGAACTTGTGATTCTCCTGTCTCACCCCTCTTTAGCTACTGGGATTACAGGTTTAAGCCACCGTGCCTGGCAAAATTTTAACGTTTCCTGGTTTTTATTATTATCCAGTAATCTAATACCAATGTCCAATAATATCAAAACAATTGATATATTGTTAAGTTCAGTTATCCTCTAGGAGGGGAAAATAAAAAGGCATGTTTTATTCTGAAAAGTTTCCAGGGTATACAATTTTCCCTTTCCTAACAGTTTAATTTTAATTCCTAGCAGAAATTGTTTCACCAAACCCAGAAGTCCTCAAGTACTACAACGTGATATGTAATAATCATGTAATTGTTAAAAGATATTTTAGCATACATTTCAGATACTGTAGGATAAATTCTTTTTTTAAAATATTTGTTTATTTGCTTTAGTTGTACACAATGCTTTTATTTTTACGTGGTGCTGAGGATTGAACCGGGGCCGCGCATGTGCTAGGCGAGCGCTCTATCACTGAGCCACAACCCCAGCCTGGATAAATTCTTTTTGTTGTTGCTGTTGTTGTGGTACTGGGGATTGAACTCAGGGGCACTCAACCACTGGGCCACATCCCCAGCCCCCTTTTTTTGGTATTTTATTAGAGACAGGGTCTCACTGAGTTGCTAAGTGTCTCGCCATTGCTGAGGCTGGCTTTGAACTCGTGATCCTCCTGTCTCAGACTCCCAAGTGCTAGGATTACATGTGTGCGCCACCGCGCCCGGCTAGGATAAATTCTTCAAAGGACCATCTTGTTAAGGATACTATCCAGATATTTGGAATAAATAAAATTGTCTTTCACCATTAAATATTACTTTCTTTTGTGTTGAAAATCAGTCAATAAGTGATATGGGCCCTTATCACAGAACCAAGTTGTAAGAGATTTCTTGGAGACATTTAATAAACACATGTATTTATGCTGCTGGACACAATCCTTTAAAAAGTATAGGAGAATTCCACTTTCTATAAGGAAATAAAAGGTGATGAACCACCCTGTTAGTCCACCAAAGTTGTTTTTTAGGGTTCTCATTTCTCATTCTGTCAAAACATGCTTAGTTCCACGCAAATTTTGCCTGATGACAAAGCCCAAGTCCACATGATATTGTTTCAGAAATTTAATGAAAGGAAAAGCTCTTTAAGGTTTAATTTTATATATCAACCACACAAATGAGTTTAAGATTTCTTTTGTTACTATAGGATGGCAATAGGAGAGGGACTGAAAAGGAGAAATCATAAGCATGTAGATTCTTCAAATGAACTGTTCCTAAAACTAGTGGTTCAAGATGTGCCACAGTATTATCATCAACTACTGATTGCTGGTATCAATAGATGGAAACTATATATTATTACTTTATGGTATTTAGTTCTGTATAACAAAATTGTCTATATCTTAATACAAAATTCAGCATAATACAGTACTTGACTGATCCACTTAGACTAGATAATATTTACAAAACAAGCCGGGTGCGGTGGCGCACGCCTGTAATCCCAGCACTTTGGGAGGCTGAGTCAGGAGGATCGTGAGTTCAAAGCCAGCCTCAGCAATGGCGAGGCACTTAGCAACTCAGTGAGACCCTGTCTCTAATAAAAATACAAAAAAGGGCTGGGGATGTATGTGGCCCAGTGGTCTAGTGCCGCTGAGTTCAATCCCCGGTACCAAAAAAAAAAAAAAAAAAAAAAAAAAAACAAAAAACAAAAAACAAAAAACAAAACAAAACAGTTTAGGAAACAGAAATTAATAGATACCTATATTACTATACTCATACAGAGCATGATTTCTCAAGCTCAGCACTTTTGACATTGTGGGATGGATAATTCTTTGCTATTGTGGGTTTTCCTATACAATATAGAATGTTTAGCAATATCCCCATGGATCTGATCCATTAGATGCATTAATATCCCTCTGCCTAGCTGTGACAACCAAAAATGTCTCTATTTCTTGATATATGTCTCCTAGAGGCCCCTGGTTGAGATTACTGACATTGAGTACATCACTACAATGAAGATACTGTTATGGTATTTATAATTCATTGCATAAATATACTGAGGTATTTAAAAAGGGTTGTGTTGGTATCTGAAAAAACAGAGTAGAGATCAGATTGACCTTAGAAAAAAAACTTAGAAGCAGGCAGTTTTACATGCAAAACATGACTGGCAAAGCTGAAAAGAGGTTCAATTGAGGCAGAGATTATATGTAAGTGAAAACAAAAAGATGTAGAAGCCTTTATAACTTTAGCTACGCAAAATGGCATGTGCCTATAATTAATCCCAGCTACTCAGGAGGCTGAGGCAGGAGAATTTAAGTTTTCAAGCCCAGCCTGGGCAACTAAAACAAGACACTGTAAACCGGTACTAAAAGCTAGGATGTTGTGGTTTAACCATGTAGCCAATCAAGAAATCTGGTTTTAATCTTGGCTCATCACTGATGAGGTAGATACGTGTGCTTAAGCAAGTCATCACCTCACTGAGCCTTAGTTTTCTTACCTAGAAGGGAGTGGATTAGACTTTTTCTTTTTATGTGGTACTGGGGATTGAATCCAGGGCATCTTGCATGTTGGGCAAGTGTTCTGGCACTTGCCTACTTCCCCAGCCCTTGATTTTGAAAAAGGTTCTTACTAAGTTGCCCAAGCTGACCTCAAATTTGTGATCCTCCTGCCTCAGCCTCTCTGGTAGCTGGGATTATTGTCACGTGCCACCATGCCCAACTTAGACTAGATAATATTTAAAGTCTCTTTCAGCTTTGACATTTTTAAATCCATAAATGCCCAATCATAGATGATAAATATAATCAGGAACTAATTGTATTATACATTTTATGGCTGTGGATTCCTCAGAAATGGAATATAGGATTAAGCCAGGGAGAAACAGATGTCAGTTTACCTTGCAGTGCAGGGGCTGACTGTGTCTGAGTTTTGGAAAGAGCGGATAGAATGCTCTCTGGGGTGATCTCCACCTTGGAGAGGATATTTGCCAGAGGGTTGTGAGATGTTGTTGTGGCAGGTGCAGGTGTTTTCAGGCCACTGGTGAGGTTGCTGGGACTGGTAGGAGTTCCCGGAGAAGGTCTTGATGCAGGACTGACCCCTGGTGGCAGAAAGATGAACTCAAGAAAACGCAATTCAAAATGACCTTTCAATTAATTACATTTTTCCACTCACTTCAATGAGTCTGATATGTTTAATAGAAATTCTTCTCTGTCTGATCCACAAATGGTCCCTTATCATGGAAGGTGGAAAGAAAGAAAAAATCTGAAAAATTAAGATACACTACTTCTATTTGGAATATTCTCAAAACAAACAAGTATAAAATTATTTTCTTGTATATTCATTAGTGTTGAGAACTCGAACAAGATGACACCAGGCAACCTACTTTTTTTCCACTACCAAATAGTACCTATATTAAGAGTCCTGTTAGTACTCAGTAAACACTGCTGGATGATTGGATGATCAGACCCACTGGAATTGCAGAACTCTGCTAGTGAATACTTCCATGTGTCATGCTTTTGAAATAACGACCTTTATGTTTTTACATTTCAAAATGGTTGATTTTTAACATATAAAATGGTATATAAAGAGAAAAATATTTGACTATTTACGAGATGATAAAAAAAAAAAAAAACTATGAACAGATTAGTTCACAAAGAAACAGAAAAGAAAGAAAATTTTAAAAATTTAACCACATCTTTAATCAATGAAAAACATTAAAACAACTTGGAAAGATTGACTGTGACACAGATTAAATGAAGTAAAACAGTAGAGAGGGTGAAGAACAGAGAGAGGGTGAGGAATAGGAACTTTCATATACTAGGTACATAAAATAGTATAGTCTTGGATATCAATTTTGTTATAACATATGAAAAGCCTTTTAAAAATGTGCTTTTTTGTTTGGGGGAGGGTCATTATCCAACTTTTTTCCTTCTTTTTTTTTAAGTTCTGGGGAGTGAACCCATGACCTTGCACATGCTATGCAAGCATTCAACCACTGAGCTACATCCAGCCCAAGAGTCTTCATCTTTTAGAAGTATGTATTTACAATGAAATTAAATGTTTGGATTGGGTGCAGTGGTACATGCCTGTAATCTCAGTAACACGGGAGGCTAAGGCAGGAGGATTATAAATTCAAGGCCAGCTTTAGCAATTTACTAAGGCCCTAAGCAACTTAGTAAAATCCTTAGTACAGGAAAGAAAGAAAGAAAATGTTTAAATTGGAATTTTCTTCAAAATAATCCAGAGTGAATACGGTATAGATTTGTCATGGTTACTCTATTATAATTGAGTGATCAGTACATGGGGTGTTCTACTTTCATACATTTTCATTTAGTTTTTCTTGTGTATATGTGTGTGGTGCTTGGGATTGAACCTAGTACGTGGAGGTGAGACAAGTGCTCTACCACTGAGTTATATCCCCAGCCCTTTTAATTTATTTTTCAAATTATTTAATTAATTTTGGGGGGATGTTTGGGGTACTTGGCCACTGAGCCACATCCCCAGCCTTTTTTGTATTTTATTTGCAGACAGGGTCTCGCTGAGTTGCTTAGTCTCTTGTTGTTGCTGAGGCTAGCTTTGAACTTGTGATCCTCCTGCCTCAGCCTCCAGAGCCACTGGGATTACAGGCGTGAGCCACCATGTCTGGTTATTTCAATTATTAAAAGAAAAAGTATTACAAACATTTAATCAAACACTTGTATAGACGTATACTTGTAAGCGTAAATAAATATAAGTGGTTTCTTTTGAGGTAATATGATGACAGATATTTATTTTAATCACTGTGCTGATTTTCTAATTGTTCTATATTTTCCCTGCTTATTTTTTTTTTTTGGTACCGGGGATTAAACTCAGGGGCACTCGACCACTGGGCCACATCCCCAGCCCTTTTTTTGTATTTCATTAGAGACAAGAGTCTCACTGAGTTGCTAAGTGCCTCTGCATTGCTGAGGCTGGCTTTGAACTCATGATCCTCCTGCCTCAGCCTCCCAAGTGCTGGGATTACAGGTGTGCACCACCGCGACCTGCTTTTCCCTGCATTTTTTAAACGAAATTCAACAACAACACAGGCTGATGGCTTAATATATTTTTTTTGAGGGGGGAGGTACTGGGGATTGAACGCAGGGGCACTCGACCACTGGGCCACATCCCCAGCCCTTTTTATTTGTATTTTTATTAGAGACATGTTCTCACTGAGTTGCTAAGTCCCTCGCCATTGCCGAGGCTGGCTTTGAACTTGCAATCCTCCTGCCTCAGCCTCCCAGGTGCTGGGATTACAGGCGTGCGCCACCACGCCTGGCTCTGATGGCTCAATTTAAAAAGCTAGAAATCAGCTTTTTATATTCTTCACAGGGCTTACTTACCAGTATTTTTCATGACTGATGTTAGGCTGCTAAGGATGGAACTGATCTTTGCCAGATCCACATTAGCCAGGTTGGGCAAAGCCAAAGTTGGGGCAGGGGACAGAAGAGAAGTATTCACAGGCTTTGGAAGAGTTGGGGTTGCTGTCATGGTCACAGGCACTGGGGTACAGGAAGAGGCCTTTGAGAGAGTTTCTGTTGGCTTTGCAGGTGCAGAAGTAGAGACAGCTGACTTCTCCATAGGTTTTTCCTTCCTGTCCTCCACTGTTTCAACAAAGAAAACATACAATATTACATCCTCCTACTTTCTGGACTTTGTTCTTAAATCTTCTGAATATTTGTGTATTCAATGTATAAATTTCTGAATCAGGAGGGAGAAAGGCTAGGGAGTGAGATGAGAATTCTCAGGAAAGGGGGAGGAAAAGGAAGTGGCAAAAAATAAAATATGAAAGGCTACTGTTGTTGCAGCCACACACCCCAAATAAAGATAAAATAAAAATGTGAACGTTTCTGGAAAAATCATCATTTGGCATACATTTGCATTGTCCCTTGGAAATGGTATTTGTCATAAATTGTCATCTTTCCTTTATCACTAACCTGAGAACTTTCTTTTTCTCTCCCCTACCGGGGATTGAACTTAGGGGCACTCCACCACTGGGCCACACCCCAGCCCTTTTTTGTACTTCATTTAGCGACAGGGTCTCACTGAGTTGCTAAGTGCCTCGCCATTGCTAAGGTAACCCGAGAACGTTCTTAGTGACAAAAGCTCTATACATACTTTTGTTGTATTTTCTTAGCAATTTCTTTCTTTCTTTTTTTTTTTGGGGGGGGGGTGCTGGGGATTGAACCCAGAGCTTTGTGCATGCGAGGCAAGCACTCTACCACTGAGCCACAACCCCAGCCCCCAGCAATTTCTCCTTCTCCTTCTTCTTCTTTTTTTGGGTACTAGGGCGCAATTAGGCTCTAACTTGAAACTGCAATGTTTTACTTCTTGATAATTTTATAACATGTACCTTTTAATGCTTTAAAGACTATATGGGCAAATAATTATATTCAAAAGAAGACAAACTATCTAATAAGAATAAATGTAAGCCGGGCGCGGTGGCGCACGCCTGTAATCCCAGCACTTTGGGAGGCTGAGGCAGGGGGATCGTGAGTTCAAAGCCAGCCTCAGCAATGGCGAGGCACTTAGCAACTCAGTAAGACCCTGTCTCTAATAAAATACAAAAAAGGGCTGGGGATGTGACCCAGTGGTCGAGTGCCGCTGAGTTCAATCCCCAGTACCAAAAAAAAAAAAAAAAAAAAAAAGAATAAATGTAAGCCGGGCATGGTGGCCCATGCCTGTAATCCCAGCACTTGGGAGGCTGAGGCAGGAGGATCACCAGTTCAAAGCCAGCCTCAGCAATGGCGAGGCACTTAGCAACTCAGTGAGACCCTGTCTCTAGTAAAACAAACAAAAAGGCTGGGGATGAGGCCCAGTGTTCGAGTACCTCTGAGTTTAATTCCCGGCGCGCGCGCGCACACACACACACACACACAAACAAACTGTAAAAGCTGGAGATCTAAGAGAATAAAGTGTGATTAACAAATTGCAGCTATGGGATTCCGGATGGTCAAGAGTGACAGAGAATAAGGAATTCCGGTATAAATGCTTCTCTAGAGCAGTGCTGGCCAATAGAAATATAATTCAAGCCACATATTTAAGTTTAAGCTTTTAGCAGCCATGTTAAAAAAACAACAAAAAAAGAAATAGATAATTTTTTTTTTTTTTTTTTTTTTTTTTTTTTTTTTTGTGGTACCGGGGATTGAACTCAGGGGCACTCGAACATTGGGCCACATCCCCAGACCTTTTTTGTATTTTTTATTAGAGACAGGGTCTCACTGAGTTGCTAAGTGCCTCGCCATTGCTGAGGCTGGCTTTGAACTCGCGATCCTCCTGCCTCAGCCTCCCAAGTGCTGGGATTACAGGCGTGCGCCACCGCGCCCGGCTAAATAGATACATTTTGATAATATATATTTATCTTGACATATCCTAAACATTTTTCATTTCTACGTTTCTTTAAAAATATTTATTTATTTACTTTAGTTGTATACAATGCAATGCATTTATGTTTACGTGGTGCTAAGGATCGAACCCGGGCCGCGCACGTGCGAGGTGAGCGCTCTGCCGCTGAGCCACAACCCCAGCCCCGTTTCTACTTTTTTTTAGTTGTAAATGAACATGATACTTTTATTTATTTATTTTTTTATTTTTATGTGGTGCTGAGGATGGAACCCAGTGCCTCACACATGCAAGGCAAGCACTCTACCACTGAGCTACAACCCCAGCCCTATTCTAAACATTTTAATTTCATTGTTATAAAAATAAAAATCATTAACATGATGATATTTTTATTTGGGGAGGTAATAAGTTTTGGGAATCCAGTGTATATTTTCTTTTTTTTTTTTTTTGTACCAGGGATTGAACTCAGGGGCACTGGACCACTGGGCCACATCCTCACACATCCTCAGCCCCCTTTTTTTTTTTTTTTTTTTTTTTGTGGTACCAGGGATTGAACTCAGGGGCACTCGACCACTGGGCCACATCCCCAGCCCAATTTTGTATTTTATTTAGAGACAGGGTCTCACTGAGTTGCTAAGTGCCTCACCATTGCTGAGGCTGGCTTTGAACTCGCGATCCTCCTGTCTCAGCCTCCCAAAGTGCTGGGATTACAGGCGTGCGCCACCGCGCCCGGCTTCCTCAGCCCATTTTTGTATTTTATTTAGAGACAGGGTCTCACTGAGTTGCTAAGTGCCTTGCCATTGCTGAGCCTGGCTTTGAACTTGCGATCCTCCTGCCTCAGCCTCCCAAGTGCTGGGATTACAGGCATGTGCCACCATGCCTGGCTCCAGTGTATATTTTCTTTTTTTAAAAAAAATATTTATTTATTTATTTATTTATTTATTTATTTATTTATTTTAGTTGTACACAATGCCTTTATTTATTTCTACGTGGTGCTGAGGATCGAACCCAGGCCGCGCACGTGCTAGGCGAGCGCTCTACCGCTGAGCCGCAATCCCAGCCCTCCAGTGTATATTTTCTACTTATATAATATCTCAAGTTGCACAAACTATATTTCACATGCTTAATAGTCACACTTTAGCTAGCTGCTGCTATAATGGAATTGTTATCTTCAGTAGTGATTCTTTTTTTTTTTTTCAATATTTATTTATTTACTTTAGTTGTACACAATGCAATGTATTCATGTTTACGTGGTGCTGAGGATCTAACCCGGGCCACGCATGTGGGAGGCGAGCGCTCTGCCGCTGAGCCACAACCCCAGCCCCACAGTAGTGATTCTTAACCCATGTAGCATACCATATAGAGATGTTTCCTTGGTGTTCTAATGCGTACTAAGCTGTCTTTTAATAGCTACCCATGACTGATTAATTAATT
The DNA here is from genome assembly GCA_025594165.1 of Tamias sibiricus. Lineage (NCBI taxonomy): Eukaryota > Metazoa > Chordata > Mammalia > Rodentia > Sciuridae > Tamias > Tamias sibiricus. The sequence goes on along the minus strand of CM046658.1, from coordinate 113,736,240 downwards.
AATGGGCAAGGAAAATACAGAATAAATTATCTACTAATTACATAAGGACATACCAATGATTTTCGACCCATCATCTTCTACATCTGAGAGTTCCATGTCTTCCACATCACGATTATCAGTCACAGGTTCAGGTGTGGCAGATTTCTCACTCTCTATTGTTGGTGACTGGGATTCCTCACCTCCCATTCCCTGAAATGGAGACTCTGAACCAGTTGGGGAGGGAGCATCCATACTTGGGGAAGGGACTGGTGATTCTTCAGGATCAGGTAGGGTTGACTTCAACTGATCCAATTTCTTCTTTAAATTGTTTACTCGGTTAGCAAAGGTTTTGTATGCCTAAAAGAGAAAGAGGAGTTTATTTCTCTGGGAAAAGGACCAAGAAGTTACCATTCCAACTCTGATCAGATTTACTCATCATTGCAACATCACTGGCACAAAACAAGAAAATAACAATCTGTCAAGGCATGGAATACTTTGTAATTCTCTCTGTCAGCACAGGGGATTGAACTCAGGGGTGCTTTTCCACTGAACTACATCTCTGGTCCTTTCTATTTTGACAGAGGGTCTCATTGCATTGTTGATGCTAGCCTCGAACTTTTGATTCTCCTGCTTGAAGCCTCCCAAACTCAGGTTGTGTGCCAGTAAGCCTGGCTCTAATCTCTTAAGTGAATATCACCATCCACACAGTTGCCTAAATTAGAAATCTAAAGAATTCTTTAGCCTGAAATACTTCTTGTTTGTGACAGTCGGTTGAACTTCCCTTGTTTTTGATGAACCTGAAGTTTTTTTTATATGTTTATTTTATTCATTTATTTATTTTTACGTGGTGCTGAGGATCAAACCCAGGGCCACGCACGTGCTAAGCGAGCACTCTACTGCTGAGCCACAACCCCAGCCCCTTAAATAGTTTTAAGAATACTGTTTAGGCCGGGCGTGGTGGCGCACGCCTGTAATCCCAGCACTTTGGGAGGCTGAGGCAGGAGGATCGCGAGTTCAAAGCCAGCCTCAGCAATGGCGAGGCACTTAGCAACTCAGTGAGACCCTGTCTCTAAATAAAATACAAAAAAGGGCTGGGGATGTGGCCCAGTGGTTGAGTGCCCCTGAGTTCAATCCCCAGTACCAAAAAAGAAAAAGAAAAAAAAGAATACTGTTTAGGGCTAGTGGCGCACACCTGTAATCCCAGCACTTGGGAGGCTGAGGCACTTAGCAACTCAGTGAGACCCTGTCTCCAAATAAAATACAAAAATGGGCTGGGGATGTGGCCCAGTGGTAGAGTGCCCCTGAGTTCAATCCCCGGTCCCCCACCACCACCAAAATTGACTTGTTATCTTCAAACATATTTAAGTCATGCAAGTCAAGAAAAAACTAAGGAATATTTCTAGATCTAAGAAAAATAAAGAGAAATGACAACAAATAAAACATTAATTCTGGACAGGATCTTTTGCTATAAAAATTGGTCAATTTATCTGGGCACAGTGGTACATGTGTATAATCCCAATGGCTCGGGAGGCTGAGGCAGGAGGATTGCTAGTTCAAAGCCAGCCTCAGCAACTTAGTAAGGCCCTAAGCAACTCAGCAAGACCCTGTATCTTAATAAAATAGAAAGAAGGGCTGGGGATATGGCTCAGTGGTTAAGTGCCCCTGGGTTCAATGCTAGGTACCAAGAGAAAAAAAGTCTTTTTAAGCTTAGTTTGAGATGGGGTGTTTGATATGTTACTCAGGCTGGCTTCAAACATGCAATCATCCTTCTGCTTCTGCTTCACTCTCCCAAACATCTGACTGCATTGGCAAAACAAAGACTTTTGAATGCTTTTACCACAAAGTAATGATTGCAAGGTACTCCATAAATATGGACAATTTTTATGTGTCAGCTAAAATGGAAAAAAACTCAAGGGGGAAAAAATAACTATGGTTGAATTGTGTAAATTTTTCTACCTCTCCCACCTCAAACTCATATGATGAAGTCTGGTCACCCCCCAAATTTGACTTTAATTAGAGATTTTTTTTGGGGGGGGGGGGGATGCCAGAGATTAAACTCAGGGGCACTCAAGGCTTAAGCTACATCCCCAGCCCTATTTTGTATTTTATTCAGAGACAGGGTCTCACTGAGTTACTTAGCACCTTGATGTTGATGAGGCTGGCTCTGAACTCGCTATCCTCCTGACTCAGGCTCCCAAGCCACTGGAATTACAGGTGTGTGCTACCGCGCCCAGCTAGAAAGAGCATTTTTGTAAGGGTAATCAAGTTGTCAACCTAAATAAAGTCTTTAGGATGGACCCTTATCTAACTAATCTAATTGGTATCTGGACATAGAATATATACAAAGGGAAGATGATATCAAGAGAAATGGAGAAAAGATACCCATCTACAAACCAAGAGAAGTCTCAGATAGATCCTTCCTTTTGAAGCCCTCAGAAAGAACTAACTCTGCTGATACCTTGATTTTTGGATTTTTAACCGTCAGACAATGGGACAATAAATTCATATTGTTTAAGTCATCCAGTCTGAAACAGTTTCAATATTATCTGAAACAACTAATTTGGAAAGTTCTGCAAACCCCATGCCAGGTAAATATACAGAACACACTTAGGCATATCATTGAATGACAAATGAAAACCAAAGACAAAGTCTTAGTAGCAGCCAAAGAAAAAAAACACATATTTAAAGAAGAAACAATAAGACTGATTTCTCACTGAAATGACGGACACACACAAGACAAAAAAAACATGTGCGTGTGTTTTTTGGTACCAGGGATTGAACTTAGGGGCCCTTGACCACTGAGCCACAGCCCAGCCCTATTTTGTATTTTATTTAGAGACAGGGTCTCACTGAGTTGCTTAGGCACTTTGCTTTTGCTGAGGCTGGCTCTGAACTTGTGATTCTCCTGCCTCAGTCTCCTGAGCCAGGGATTACAAGTGTGCACCACTGCGCCTGGCCAAAAGAACATGTTTTAAGTGCAAAAGTAATTGCTACCCTAGAATTCCACACCCAGTGGAAAAAAGATGCTCCAAATAAACAAATTTAAAGAATGGACTACCAACTTATCTATAAAGAATATTTTTCAGCAGAAAGAAAATTATCGCAGATGAAAAAACAAGGATGCAGTATTTGTTTTTTGGTACATGGGACTGAACCTAAAGGTGCTTAATCGTGGGCTACATTCCAAGTCCTTTTTATTTTTTTTTATTTTGAGACAAGGTCTCACTAAGTTGTTGAGAGCCTCTCTGAGTTGCTGAGGCTGGCCTTGAATTTGTGATCTTCCTGCCTCAGCCTCTTTTTAGTTGCTGGGATTATAGGTGGGTGTTGTCATGCCTGTCAAGATGCAGTTCTAAATAAACCCTTCCTATATCAAACAACGATAGAACACATACAAACACAATTAAATTACACAAAAAATAAAAACACATACAATAAAGGCAGGGATGCTGGTGTCCTTTGGTGACACCCTCAAAGAAACTAAAAGTAGCAGCAGCTAGGAAGTTAGATATCTGAATAAGGATTTCATCAGCTGCCCAGTGCCAAGGTGACAGAATTGAGTTGATGTCCTGCCAACAAAACACTCTTTTCTTTCCCTTTTCTTCCTTCCTTTCTTTCCTCTCCCTTCTGTGCTTTCTTTTGTGGTATTTGTAATTGAACCCAAGGACACTCTACCACTCAGTTACATCTCTGGCTCTTTATAATGTATGTATTCATTTATTTTTGATACAGTGTCTTGCTAAGTTGCCCAGGCTGGTTTCAAATTTGCAATCCTCTTCGTTTCCAGGGCCACTGGGATTATAGGTGTGCATCATCACACCCAGTCAGTATACCATATACTTTTATAACCACACAGAGTAATTAAAACTTTAAAAAAAAAATATGTGCAAAACACAGCTTGTTTCAGAGCCCTTTTAATGGGGGACGAAAAAGTCTTCTGTTGGTTTACATGAAATTTAGCAACAGGATGTTTTCATCCAGTTTTCTGGTTACCTGAAAGAAAAAAACCAGTATATACACTGGTTTATAATCCCAATTTATGTCCTGTAATAGCAATTATAGGTGATTCTTTAGGGTAATCCCTTTTTAAATACCAAAGCATTAGGATTTTAGTACAGCATAACAGTTAGGATTTGTATGAGCTTTACAAAGGACCCAGGTATAATTTTAGTTGCCATTAAAGTCACTAATTCTTCAAAAGTAAATTTGTTCATCTATGGAGATAATAATGCTTATCCTCACAGAGTTAAGACACCAGGAGTGAACAGTCTCTGGAATACAGTAAGCATTCAATATAAGATAGCTATAATTATTACTTACATTGGCCACCACCTTTACTTCTTTGTACTGTGCTTCATAGAAAATTCCAGCATTTTCCAGTGCTTCTGTTAGAGAAGGTCCATTTTTCACCTGCTTATCCAGTCCATTCACAAATTCTTCCAGCTTAGAGCTTGCCTCTTCAAATTCTTTGGAGAACTTCTTCCCCCCAGTTTTATCTAAAATAAGATGAATTATTTATTTTGAGTAAAAATTTTACTCTTTGGAGCATAGTCCCTCTGTGAATAAATTCATGTGATTCTGTGAACTTGTTTCTGCTTAGTGTGTGTGTGTATGTGTGTGTGTGTGTGTATATATATATATATATATTTTTTTTTTGGGGGGTGTGGTATTGGGGATTGAACCCAGCCAGGGCCTTGTGCATGTGAGGCTATATCCCCAACTAAGCTATATCCCCAGCCCAGTGTATAATATTTTTAATCTTAGTTTTATCTTTTATTAAAAATATTTATTTATTTATTTATTTTAGTTGTACACAATGCAATGCATTTATGCTTATGTGGTGCTGAGGATCGAACCTGGGCTGTGCCCGTGCTAGGCGAGTGCTCTACTGCTGAGCCACAAACCCAGCCCCTTATCTTTTTTTTTTAATGTATTTTTTTTTTTCTTTAGTTGTATATGGACACAGTACATTTACTTTACTTATTTTTATGTGGTGCTAAGGATTGAACCCAGGGCCTCACGTGTGTCAGCTGAGCACTCTACCAGTGAGCCACACCCCTTAATTTTTTTAAAAAAAATATTTATTTATTTGCTTTAGTTGTACAAAATGCGTTTAGTTGTACGTGGTGCTGAGGATCGAACCCGGGCTGCGCACGTGCGAGGCGAACACTCTACCGCTGAGCCACAATCCCACCCCGCACACCCCTTAATTTTTTTTTTTTTTTTTTTTGTGGTACCGGGAATTGAAACTCAGGGGCTCTCAACCACTGGGCCACATCCCCAGCCCTTTTTTGTATTTTATTAGAGACAGGGTCTCACTGAGTTGCTAAGTGCCTCGCCATTGCTGAGGCTGGCTTTGAACCTGCGATCCTCCTGCCTCAGCCTCCCAAAGTGCTGGGATTACAGGCGTGAGCCACCACGTCCGGCTCCCTTAATTTTATCTTAAATCACAAAACAGATTCATATGGTAAAATGAAGGAAGGGTGAAGGTATTTGTAATTAAGATAAAGGGGGGCTGGGGTTGTGGCTCAGTGGTAGAATGCTTACCTAGCATGTGTGAGGCACTGGATTAGATCCTCAGCACCACACACACAAAAAATAAACAAAAAGAAAGGTATTGTGTCTGTCTACAACTAAAAACATTTAAAAAAAAAAAAAAGGAAAAAAGAAAAGAAAAGGAAGTTCAACTAAAACAAAGTTTGTTGATTACTTCTTTTCTTCACAAATTTGATGCTACCCTGCTACTTAGGAATAAGAATGAAGCTCAATTCTGTTCACTTATACTGTACCAAAGTTCAGAAAAGTAAAAGGGTCTTTCTGTATATCATACTAAATATTCTTTTCTCTCTGAAAAAGATCCTTAGTAATTTGATATATACTTCTTTCCCAGAGACTTGGCTTTGGATATGGGCATGAAGTTTGGCTTTGCCTCTTATCTGCTATGTAACTTGACCAAACTACTCATCTCCTTATGAAGCCTCAGATTTCTCATGAGTAAGAGATTTTTTAGAATGTTTCTGGGTTGTTGTGAGAATTAGATAACATATTCAATTAAAGTATGGTGAAGGAACAAAATATGTGCCAAAATGAATAGCTGGGCTGGGATTGTGGCTCAGCGGTAGAGCACTCGCCTAGCACGTGCGCGGCCCGGGTTTGGTCCTCAGCACCATGTACAGATGAACGCACTGTGTACAAGTAAAGCAAATAAATAAATATTTTTTTAAAAAAAATGAATAGTTAGTAGTCATTTACTCATTATTTCAAACATATTTATCAAATGCCTATTAGGTAATAAGGACTGCTTTAGGCACTAGAATAGTGACAACAAAGTAAGGATAATCTCTGTTTCATGAAACTTATATTTTGTATTTGGTAGCATGAATATATATAACTTACAAAGTAAGGAAGTGAGAACAACTGATTAGATTTTTAAAGTTTTTTTGTTTTTGTTTTTGTTTCTTAGTTGTAGATGGATACAATACCTTTACTTTTTTATGTGGTGCTGAGCCACAACCCTGGCCCCAACTAACTAGATTTTACAAGGCACTACAGTGACATTATTAAAGAGCATATCCAAACCAATTAATCATACATCTGAAATACAAATGTTTACATATAACTCAATACACCAAGAAAGTGAGAAGAGTAATAATTTAATTATGAAATTTATGTGAATGAAGTCACTTCACTATTAGGAAAATCAAGATACCACAACTGTCTTTAAAACCTGAAGTTCTCTTTATGGGGTAAACCAGTTTGATTACCCGAAAACCACAGATCTGGAAAGAAAAAATCTGAATTATTTTGTTTAAAAGAATTTAAGTATTACCTTTTAAGCATTTGAGGGTTTCTGTGCTGCATACATCCACCCTCATAGTTGACAACTGTTTCTCCTTCAATTCTATCTGATCTTCTGAGCGCTTATATAGCAATAGTTCTTCAATGAGGGCCTGAGACTGAAGACAGACCAGAGTCATATTTTATTTATAAGATCATTCAATTATTTTTCCTTCTACCTCTCCCTTCATTTTTCCTCACTGTCAGGAATATCAAAGATAATTCTCGTGTCAAAACTATGTCAGTTACCAGCCGGGCGCGGTGGCGCACGCCTGTAATCCCAGCACTTTGGGAGGCTGAGGCAGGAGGATCACGAGTTCAAAGCCAGCCTCAGCAATGGCGAGGCACTTAGTAACTCAGTGAGACCCTGTCTCTAATAAAATACAAAAAAAGGGCTGGGGATGTGGCCCAGTGGTCGAGTGCCCCTGAGTTCAATCCCCGGTACCCAAAAAAAAAAAAAAAAAAAAAAAAAAAAACTATGTCAGTTACCTACTTTAACTATTCAAAGCTAATTTATGGATACAGGCTTAAGAAACAGACAAAGGCCCACTAACGTCTCTTTATTTTATTTTTTGGTACTTTAGATTGATCGGGGGTACAAAACCACTGAGCCCCAGCCTTTTTATTTTATTTTAATTAATTAATTTATTTTTTTGAGACAGGGTCTCGCTAAGTTGCTTAGGGCCCCACTAAATTGCTAAGGCTGGCTTTGAATATGTTATCCTCTTGCCTCAGCCTCCCCAGTCACTGGAATTACAAGCATGTGTCATCACACAAAGCTACTCACATTGTCTTTTTTAAGTTTTAGTTAGATAAACATAGTCTTCTCAACAAAAATTCTGATTTTTGGCCAGGTGTGGTGGCGCATGCCTGTAATCCCAGCACTTGGGAGGCTGAGGCACTTAGCAACTCAGTGAGACCCTGTCTCTAATAAAATACAAAAAAGGGTTGGGGATGTGGCCCAGTGGTCGAGAGCCCCTGAGTTCAATCCCGGGTACAAAAAATCTAATTTAGCAGAATTTCACTGGTGAAATTCTGGTTGGTATAAATTCAATATAGAACTCAGTTGATACCATATAGTCTGGAAGGTTATATTTCTCATTAGAAACATAAAATTCTAGCCGGGGCGCGGTGGCGCACGCCTGTAATCCCAGCACTTGGGAGGCCGAGGCAGGAGGATTGCGAGTTCAAAGCCAGCCTCAGCAATGGCGAGGCACTTAGCAACTCAGTGAGACCCTGTCTCTAAATAAAATACAAAAAAAGGACTGGGGATGTGACCCAGTGGTCGAGTGCCCCTGAGTTCAATCCCCGGTACCACAAAAAACAAAACAAAACAAAACAAAACAAACAAACAAAAAAAAAAAATTTAGTAAAAATAAATCTTACTAAACTATATTAAAGGGGATAAATAATGTTTTGCTCTAGTTAACATATTCTGTAACTTACTCGAAATTCAGCAACTATCTTAGACTTGAGAGCAGCTTTTGGATTCGTGGATGCTGTTGGAATTAAACAAAAAGTTATTAAGAATATGAAGAGTTGACTAAACTCAGGAAAAATCTTAGCTGTATGATTAAGGGTGTACTCTTTGGATATATGGCAAACATGCACATTTAAATCATAATAAATTTCTTAGAATAAATAATGAACTATGAAATTTAAATACTCCCAAGCATTGTCAATATAAAAATACACTATTTAGATAGGCCTAACCAACTTACCTCTAATCAGACCTTGAAGTCATAAACTCCTAGAATTACTGATTTGGAGATACAGAGATACATGAAGTACCTTCTTTTTCTATACTGAGAGTGTAAGAGGGTCTCAAAAATCTAAACATAACAGTGTTTAGGAATAGGACATAAAATTAATCCCGAGCACTGGTTGAAAATTTTATTTACAAACATCAACTCTATTCCCATATGTTTAGTTTTGGGTTTATTTTCTGTTAACTCACTTCATAGCAAAAACAGGCAAGGACAGTACATTACCACTGTGGATGAACTTTGGCTGAAATGATGACTCTTGTTGTTCCTAAGCATGCAACTTATGACCAAAAGGATGTCAGAGGACTCCCCTTAATCATGATGAATATCATATGCTTGATGGAGCAAAACCATTGCAAGTGTCTTGTTTCACCTCCCAATTCTCACTGTCTTTTACCTTGTTCCCTCCATACTTTCAAGTCTCTCTCAATATTCCTCAGTTTTCCCACAGAAGCCTATCACATGCAGTATTCCACTCCCTTGATCTCATGCTGGGTAAATATAATAAACACAACAGGAGCTCCAGTTAGAGAATGAGCTTCTTGCCAGGATATGAGGCCCATGTCTAATTTGGTAGAATGTATCCCCAAATCTGAAGGATTTCATGGCTCCTACAAAGAATGCTTCTTAATGCCTAGTCTCTTCTTCAGCTCTGTTGTTTAATGCCAGCTGCCTCTAACTTCATATATTTTTGAACCTGAGAATTAGCCTGAGCACTATCAAGTTTTGTTTTGTTTTTCTTCTTTCAATCCCCCAACTACTCTTGAATCTTCACTCAATTAAACCCTTTTTCTGCATTTTCTTTGTTTAATAGTGGTTTTTAAAGAGGTAACTTCATGATGGCTTGTTTAATATAAGTCACTGGGAGCCTCCCAGGCCTGGAAAACAGGCTTGCCCATGGTTTATGCCAGGTACGATGTCAAATGGTCTACAGTTTCTTCTGCTCCAAAAAGAGGAGGTAATTTTATATTAGTTGAGATTTTGTTCCTTACTTTGTGATTTCTTCCACTGCTTATTCGGTTGTTTGTTCAGATTTTCTTTCAGCTGCTTCTGAGTTTTGAAAGTGGAACCTGGAAAACATTTCAGTTTTTGCAATCTGGCATTATGGGAAGCTGTTCTGTCTGTCCACTTCAGTGCCAAAGTTGTAGTATGAAAAAAGGCAATCCGAGACTGTGTTGTTTCATTCTTTTCTTTTCTTTCATTTTTTTATTAAAAATAATATACATACATACACACGTATATATATATATATACACACACATACATATATGTATATATATACACACACACATACACACACACCCACCAGATCTAAGAAGCTGTCAAATAAATTATTTTGACAATCAAAGATATTACTGATTCTGAAAAGAATAGGGCAGAAGGCTTAAAAATACCAGTTAACAAATTCAAATGAAGAATTTAACAGCTTCTTAGAAGATGCTATTTTAAAAGCAAGTTTCTAGTCAAATGATGATCATGACAGCAGATTACCTCCAACTTCTATTCAATGACTTAATTACATGCATCAAATACATAAGGACAAATTACTAAAAAACAAAACAAATAAACAAAAAACACCCCAAAACACAGGTATACAACTTACTGCAAATCTAAATCAAAACAAAGTCTGAAGACTGCTAATATATACTTACTATCAAAGAGCTTAGGAAGAAATGAAACCCTGTTCAAAAATTCTCCAATAGTAAGAGAACAGAGTAGCATTTATTTAAACAATGAAGAATACTTTTGAAATATTCAATTAAAGCAAATGCATGAAAATAATCAGATGACTATCATCACTTAATGTTTGATTTTTTTAAATTTTAGTCAATAAAAACAAACTCCAAATCCCTGCCTCCCGAATCAATTCCACTTAAATTCTAAATTCAAACAGATCTAGAGTCTTACAAATATTTAATTCTAAACAAGCAGGGCCAGATCCAAAAATTTTTTAAAATTATTATATAATAGGACTGGATCTATAGATATATAATTGTAAATACTGACTCAAATTTTGTTTTATGAGAGAAAAGACACTTACTCAAAGCTTCTCTCAAGGCCACAATCATTTCTTCTGGATATACATTTCTATCTTCCCAGATTTTAAAGATTCGTTCTATAGACTTGGAAACAGATGGATCCCTGAAAAAAAAAAAAAGAGATTATAAAAATATTGACTTACATCCAAAACTAGAAATCTAAAAACCAACAAAATGACTATTTTCGAAGTTTCTCTTGGTGTTTATTTTAAAATATTTTTTCCCTAAATATTGAGTATTCTTATGATTAGACTGATGAACCAATTTGATTTGGAATAAAAAGTTTTCATAAAATATTTAAAAAAAGTTTTTTCTTAATGTCTAAGGTTAAAGAAATCTTAAAAACTTATGCAATACTTTTATCAATGACATACGCTATAGATGACATACTAAACTTTGTGATGGATATGAAGTAGATACTAGTCAATGCACTAAATGACAAAACTGGTATTCCAAAATATAGGTTGACTCTAACAAGATGAAACAATAAAAACATGGTACAAAAACAAAAACAAAAATCCAAAATAATTGCACTAGTATGGAACGACAAGACAAGACTTAGCAATATTATGCACTGCCACCCCCCCCCCCCCGCTCCCCCACTGCCTTAAAAAAAATTTTTTTTTGGTTGTTGTTGTTGTTGTGGATGGATAAAAGCTCCATTTCATTTATTTTTATGTGGTGCTGAGGATTGAACCCAGTGCCTCACACATACTGGGTGAATGCTCTACCACTGAGCCTTAGCCCTCCCCTACATTTTATATTTTAATTTTTTCCTTTTTTTTTTTTTTTTTTTTTTTTTTTTGTGGTGCTGGGGATTGAACCCATGGCCTTGTGCATGCAAGGCAAGCACTCTACCAACTGAGCTATATCCCCAGCCCAATTTTTTCCATTAAAAAAAAAAATTGTTCTACTTAGTTATACATGACAGCAGAATGCATTTCAATTCATTGTACATAAGTAGGGCCCAACTGCCTTTTAAAGGTTTGGTTAAAAATAATTTGAATAAATCCTGTTTCAATATGTTGTCTAAAAAACTATTAAATGATACTATAAGAATACATATATAGGCTGGGTGTGGTGGCACACGCCTGTAATCCCAGCACTTGGGAGGCTGAGGCAGGAGGATCATGAGTTCAAAGCCGGCTTCAGCAATGGCGAGGCACTTTAGCAACTCAGTGAGACCCTGTCTCTAATAAAATACAGAAAAAGGTCTGGGGATGAGGCCCAGTGGTTGAGTGCCCAAATCCTCGGTACCTCCCCCCCCCCCCCCCCCAAAAAACCCATATCTAGAATGAGGGAGGTGTACTGTATTGCTTTATTGTTTTGGCTCACACATGAGCTTTTCAGTTCAGGTTAGTTATCTCACTTTAAAAGGAAAGTTGTTAAAGAAAAAATGAGCCATAATTACCAGAAATAATAAAGAATTATGTCATTATCTCCTTACCCCTGATACACACGTTGGGGCTTGAACCCAGGGTTATGCACATGCTACCTTCCAATCCTTATTTTATTTTATTTATTATTTCATTTTCATTTCATTTCATTTCATTTTATTTTGAGACAAGGTCTCACTAAGTTGCACAGCTGCCCTCAAACTTGAGATTACTGCATCAGCCTCGTGAGTAGCTGGGATTATGGACATGTGCTACTATGTTCAGCAAAATTATGTTTTAAGAGAACTACAAAAGGAAGAGGAAAAAACAATGTTGAGAGGCTAGTGTAGAAAAGGAAGAAGATGAATCAGTGACAGGTGTGGTGGTATACCTCTGTAATCCCAGGGACTCCAGAGGCTGCAGCAGAAGGATCACAAGTTTAAGGCTAGCCTCAGCAATTTAGTGAAGACTCACAGCAACTTAATGAGACTTTCTCAAAATAAAAAGCACTGGGGATGTAGTAGCTCAGTGGTAAATAGCGCCCCTAGGCTCAATCCCCACTAACACACACACACACACACACACACACACACACACACACGATAAACTAGACTTTTATGATCCTAGAAGACAAAATAAGGACAAAAGAAGAAAGATATAGGGAAAGAAATTTCTTAAAGATCTGACAGAACATTCTTTTTTAAAAAAATATATGAATATTTCTTGTTTTTTAAAAAAATATTTATTTTTTAGTTATAGGTGGACACAATATCTTTATTTTATTTTATGTGGTGCTGAGGATCGAACCCAGTGCCTCACGCTAGGTGAGCGCTCTACCTCTAAGCCACAACCCCAGCCCGACAGAGAACATTCTAACATCCTAAAACAGATCTGTCAAAAGACAAAATGGGAACTTCTTAAGTGAACTCATCAAACCATAAGGAAATGAAAGTATTGATAAAAAAACTAACCTAATATCAACATAAGAGTCTATGTGTTCACAAAGGATTTCCTTTTTTTCCTAAGAATGAATAAAGAAAATAATAAAGAAAACAAAATTGTATTAAGATTCTAGAGGGGGGCTAGGGTTGTGGCTCAGTAGTAGAGCGCTAGCCTAGCACGTGCGTGGCCCGGGTTCGATCCTCAGCACCACGTAAAAATAATAAATGCGTTGTATACAACTAAAGCAAAAAAGAAAAAAAAAAAAAAAAAGATTCTAGAGGGGCTCAGTTGGTAGAGTGCTTGCCTCACATGCACAAGGCCCTGGGTTCGATCCCCAGCACCACAAAAAAAAAAAAAAAAGATTCTAGAAAACCGTTATTTTCTAGAGGTTTACTAACTACAATGAAAACCATACTCTCGTTTCTTCCTCATATTTTTTTATGCTGAGACTCTTTTTCTCATAAAATACACACGTGTGTGTATGTATAGTAAAACACTGACAAAATTACAGAAAAATGAAGAAAAACTTCTACTCACTTTCACCAAATGGAAATTTATAGGATAAGAGTTTCAGCATTACGTTTCTTTCGTCGTTTTATCCTATGAATGGTGATATTACATTTGGAACCAACCAACCACACACACACACACACACACACACACACACACACATTGCATTCTATTCTTTTCACTTAACAATCACTTCCCAATGTTCTGATCAACTCTTTGTAAAGATTTTCCTTCTCTTTTTTGGGGTGAGGGGTATAGGAGGTTGTGTCTAGGGATGCTCTACCACTGAGCTACATATCCCCAGTCCTTCTTAAGACAGTGTCTCACACTAAGTTGCCCAGGCTGGCCTTGAACTTGCTATCCTCCTGTCTTATTCTCCAGAGTTGCTGGGATTACAGGGGTATGCCACTGCACCAGCATTTTCAATCACTATGCCATATCCACTAATATTCATGATTTTTTTTTTTTTTTTTGGTACAAAGTACTGAACCCAGGGGTGCTTAACCACCAAGCCAAATCCCTAGCCTTTTAAAATATTTTATTTAGAGACAGGGTCTGAGTTTCTGAAAGCCTTGCTAAGTTGTTCAGGCTGGCTGGCTTTGAACTAGTGATCCCCCTGCCTCAGCCTCCCAAGCTGCTTCGATCACAGATGTGTGCCACTGCACCTGGCTTGATTTTTTTTTTTTTTGGTACTGGGGATTGAACTCAGGGGCACTCGACCACTGGGTCTCATCCCCAGCCCCCCCCCCTTTTTTTGTATTTTATTTAGAGACAGGGTCTCACTGAGTTGGTAAGTGCCTCGCCATTGCTGAGGCTGGCTTTGAACTCGAGATCCTCCTGCCTTAGCCTCCCAAGTGCTGGGATTACAGGTGTGTGCCACCAAGCCTGGCTCCGGCTTGAATTTAAAAAAAAAAAAAAAAAAAAAAAAAAAAAAATTTAAAGTTGTAGATGAACACAATATGTTAATTTATTTATTTATTGGCATGTGGTGCTGAGGATCGAGCCCAGTGCCTCACATGAGTGAGGCAAGCGCTGTACTACTGAGCTACAGCCCCAGCCCTTGGATTTTTATTCAGTATTCCCAAGTATAATTTTATTAGGTCTCACACTATTTTCTTCTAAGGCTATTCTTATGGATTTCATATATTTTATTGCTAGTATGACTGACCCTTCTTCCCATTGCTTACTTCCCAGAGTTAAGACTGATTTAGAATTGTGTTGATGGTAAATTATCTCAGTTGTTTCTCTGAAGGTTTTTTTTTGGTGGGGAGGAAACCAGAGGTTGGTTGAATTCAAGGGCACTTGACTGCAGAGCCACATCCCCAGCCCTATTTTGTATTTTATTTAGACACAGAGTCTGAGTTGCTTAGAACCTCAGCGTTGCTGAGCTGGCTTTGAAATTTTGATCCTCCTGTCTCAGCCTCCTGAGCCACTGGGATTATAGGCATGTGCCACCGAGCCTGGCCATTATTTTTTGGCAAGAGCTCTACCACTGAGCCATAACCCCAATACCCCCTTCCTCTCCTTTTCTTTAAATAAATATAACACACACACACACAGTTGTAGACGGACACAATACCTTTGTTTAATTTATTTATTTTAATGCAGTGCTGAGGATCGAACCCAGTGCCTCACACATGCCAGGTAAACCCTTCACCATTGAGCTAGAACCCCAATGCACCCCCGCCCCTGCCGCATTCCTTTTCATATTTTCTGAAGTAGAGTCTCCACTAAGCCTCAGACTTTCAAACTGTTGGGATTATAAGCATGTGCCACCGAGCCCATCTAGGCCTTTCATTCTATTCTTCATTTTTCCAAATCCTTATTTCTCTTGATGCTATATAATTTCCTCCGAACTATATTCTAGTTTATTCTTTTTTCCCTTGCAGAATTCTTATTGATACTTTAGGTCTTACTGTTTTTTTTTTTTTTTTTTTTTTGGTACCAGGGATTGAACTCAGGGGTACTCGACCACTGGGCCACATCCCCAACCCTTTTTTGTATTTTATTTAGAGACAGGGTCTCACTGAGTTGCTAAGTGCCTCCCCATTGCTGAGGCTGGCTTTGAACTCGCGATCCTCCTGCCTCAGCCTCCCAAAGTGCTGGGATTACAGGCATGCGCCACCGCACCTGGCACGCTGTTCATTTCTATTATTCCATTTAATCTTTAATATTCTTTACATAGGTGTTTTCTATATTCTGTTTAATACTTAGAATATAAGCAACTCATGGGAGGCCAGTGTAAAAGTCTGCTGGTTTTCATTTATGATGGTTTGTTTCTCTATGTGTTTGGAGATCTTTGATTGTGAGTACCTATTTGTTTGATCTTAATCTATGGGACTTTTTGTGGCCTTCTGGATGACAGAGAGAACTAACGACACAAAGTAACATTAGTCTCCTCCAGAGTCTGGGTCTAACTGCCTAGGTCACAGGGTACTATTGATATGAGTATACTGGTTAATGTCAACTTGGCCATGCTAATCTGTTTCATTCCTGGGTCAGCTTACACTTTGTCAAGAATGTAGCAACTGCTACCTCTTTTCTTGTATAATCACAAAAGCCTGAATTTTTGAATTTTAGATTATACTAAAATACTAATTTTTAAAATATCAAGGAAAAGGGGCTGGGGTTATGGCTCAGCCATAGTGCTCACCTAGTACATGTGTGGCCTGGGTTCGATCCTCAGCATCATGTAAAAATAAACACATTGTGTACAACTACAACAAATAAATATTAAAAAAAAAAACATCAAGGAAAAGACCTTTGGCTTAGTTTATGTGCTTTCATAGTAGCTTCTTTGCTGATCAACAGTTACTACCCATATGGGCAAAATTTACACAAAAATACTCTTGTTAAAAAAAAAAAAATTTTTTTTTTTTAAATTTCATTTTTATTTATTTAGTTTTTGGTACCGGGGATTGAACTCAGGGGCACACAAACACTGGGCCATATCCCCAGCCCTTTTTTGTATTTTATTAGAGACAGGGTCTCACTGAGTTGCTAAGTGCCTCGCCATTGCTGAGGCTGGCTTTGAACTCGTGATCCTCCTGTGTCAGCCTCCCAAGTGCTGGGATTACAGGCGTGCGCCACCGCGCCCGGCTCAAAAAAAAATTCTCTTATGGGAGGAGAAAAGCATGAGTGAGAGGATGGATAGATAGTAACTAGTAATAACTCAATGTTAAAAATGCAGTCTCTAGCCGGGCGCGGTGGCACACGCCTGTAATCCCAGCACTTTGGGAGGCTGAGGCAGGAGGATCACCAGTTCAAAGCCAGCCTCAGCAATGGCGAGGCACTTAGCAACTCAGTGAGACCCTGTCTCTAAATAAAAAAAATACAAAAAAGGGCTGGGGATGTGGCCCAGTGCTCGAGTGCCCCTGAGTTCAATCCCCGGTACCAAAAAAAAAAAAACAAACAACAAAAAAAAGCAGTCTCAAGGGCTGGGGTTGTGGCTCAGCGGTATAGCGCTCGCCTAGCACATGCGAGCCCAGGTTGGATCCTCAGCATCACATAAACATAAATGCATTGCAGTGTGTACAACTAAAGCAAATAAATAAATATTTTTTAAAAATGCAGTCTCAGGTTTCTTTTTTTTCTTTTCTTTTGCACAGTACTGAGGACAGGGTCTTCTACATTGCCCAGGCTGGCCTTGAATTTGTGATCCTCAGTCTCCTGAGCTGCTGGTATTACAGACATGAGCCACCATGCACAGCTCTAACAGTATCTTAAGTAAGATAATACTCAAAAACACTGCTATAGTTTAAATGGCTTAAAATCTAATTAACATTTCTTAAATTCTCCACCTACTAACTTGGATTTCATTAGTATTCCTTAGAAATGCACTCTGGTTGAGTGTGGTAGCACATGCCTATAATGCCAGCTTACTCTATAATCCCAGCTACTGAGGAGGCTGATGCAGGAGAATTGCAAATTCAAGGCTAGCCTGGATAATTGAGTGAGACCCTGTCTCAAAAGTTAAAAATAAAAAGGACTGGAAATGTACCTCAGTGGTAAAGCACTTGCCGAGCACATACATAAGGCTTTGGGTTTAATCCCCAGTACCTCAAAACAAAAAAACCAATGAACCCCCAAACATTCTGATGGCATCCACAGCAAATTATAAAAACCTCACTTTTGTCTTATAGGGAAATGAGATTTTAAGTAGTATTAAGTAGTATTTTGGAGTTAGATTTCTGCATTTGTAAACCGACTTAGTAGGTTAATATATGTGAGCTTCAGAATTCTTAGCTAGGTTGTTCCTCATTTACAGAAACACAGAGCTCTCAGACCCTATGGTTCAACCATCTCTTGCCTTTAGGAATTCTCCCAAATTAAATCTACACAAAATAAAGCCTAGAATAGCAGTTTTCCTTACTTTGTTATCCTAGCTCTCTATTTTATTCACAACTGATCATGATCTCAATTTCTATAGAATTTACAATTATTACCACAGATACCATACACTTTTAGTTATATAAACTTTAGTTATTTGATTTATAATAACAAAAAATTGGTTGACCTTGCAGAATTGCTAGATGTTCAACAGATGCTTTCTTTGCAAGTCCTATCTCCACCCCTTTAAAAAGCAAGGTTTAGCAAATTATTTCATAATATAAAGTTGAGAAGAATACAAGTGGAAGTACCCAGGTGTCACAGATAAAATACAACTAAACAGCATAATCATGTGCTTCACTTAGGGAAGTAACTCCTTTATCATTATCTTATTACCACCACATCATCAGAATAATGTGCTATTTCTATAGTCTCTTTCTTTCTTTCTTTCTTTTTTTTTTTTTTTTTTTTTTGTATTAGGGACTGAAGCCAGGGGAGTTTAACCACTGAGCCACATCCCCAGCCCCTTTTTATATTTTTACTTAGAGACAGGGTCTTGCTTAATTGCTCCAGGGGCTTGCTAAGTTGCTGAGTCTGGCTTTGAACTTTAAAAAAAATTTTTAAATATTTATTTTGCTTTAGTTGTACACAATGCGTTTATTTTTACATGGTGCTGAGGATCGAACCCAGACCACACACATGCTAGGTGAGTGCTTTACCATTGAGCCACAACCCCAGCCCCATGGGTTTGAAATTTTGATCTTCCTGTCTCAGCATCCCAAACTGCTGGAATTATAGGCATGTGCCACCACTCTCAACTTTAATGTGTTATTTCTTACAGGTTATTTATTTATTTATTGTATCACTGGGGCTTGAACCCAGGGACATGCACATGCTAGGCAAATATATACTCAGCCTATCTTACAGGTTCTTAGTAAATATTTGCTAAACATCCAAAAGAAAGATTAAATAATAGGTCAATTTATAGGGGAGGCAGTCAGTACCTTAAAAAAACAAAAAACCCTAAGGCTCAGAAATACTAGATGAAAATAGATCTTATCTCACTCTGAAAACTCAAAAACTTGCTACTCTCTATCTTCTAAAATTCACACTTACACAACTTTATGTATGTATGACACATAAATTCCCTAATGTGTAATTTGGTTTTTAGTTTTACAGCGTCTTCTGCAATGTGTAAGTTTAATCTTTTTTATTTTACTTTTTAAAATTTTTATACTAGGGGTTAAACACAGGGGCACTTAGTTACTGAGACACATCCCCAGCCCCTTTCATTTTCTTTCTTTCCTTCTACTCAGTTATACATGACAGCAGAATGCTATTTGCCCCTTTCATTTTTTTTTTTTTTTGGAGGTACCGGGGATTGAACTCAGGGGCACTCGACCACTGGGCCACACCCCCAGCCCTTTTTGTATTGTATTAGAGACAGGGTCTCACTGAGTTGCTAAGTGCCTCGCCATGGCTGAGGCTGGCTTTGAACTCGCGATCCTCCTGCCTCGGCCTCCCAAGTGCTGGGATTACAGGCGTGCGCCACCGCGCCTGGCCTTGCCCCTTTCATTTTTTGAGACAGGGTTTCATATTTTATTTTGAGACAGTTGCTTAGGGCCTCAATAAATTGCTGAGGCTAGTCTTGAACTTGTGATCCTCTTGCCTCAGCCTCCTGAGCTATGTGCACCACTGCATCTGGCTGGAAGTTCAATCTTGCTGTAAGCAAATTTACAGATATTTGTTCTCAAAGCTCTCCCCCCACCCAGTACTGGGAATGAACCCAGGGCCTCCTTGTGCATGCTAGGAAAGCATGGTACTACTGAACTACATCCCCCCCCCCATTTTTTTTTTTTTTTTTTTGGTGGTGGTGGTGCTAGAGATTGAACCCAGGGCCTTGTGCATGTGAGGCAAGCACTCTACCAACTGAGCTATATCCCCAGCCCTAATTATATTATTTTAAGACAGGGTCTCACTAAGTTGCCCAGGTTGGCTTCAAACCTGCAATCCTTCCTCAGTCTCCTCAGTAGCTGGGATTTTTAGGTGTGTTCTCCATGTCATAAGGGCCTTTATCCCCTATAATCATAAAAATATTCATATTTTCTCCAAAGGTTTTTCTTTGGTGGTATTGGGGATTAAACCAAGGGTCTCATGAATGCTAAGCACAAACTCTACCACACACCCAGCTGCAACTTCAAGCATTCTAAGATTTTATATTTTCTACACAGAAAACACCATATCCCAGAATCTCTTATTAATAAAAGAGTTCATCTTCAAGCCAGGCGTGGTAGTGCACACCTGTAATCCCAGAACTTGAGAGGCTGATGCAGGAGGATTGCGAGTTCAAAGCCAGCCTCAGCAATGGCGAGGCACTTAACAACTCACTGAGACCCTGTCTCTAAATAAAATACAAAAAAGGGCTCGGGATGTGGCCCAGTGGTTGAGTGCCCCTGAGCTCAATCCCTGGTACCAAAAAAAAAAAAAAAGGAGTTCAACTTTAGGGGTTGGAGTTGTGGCTCAGTGGAGGAGCACTTGCCTAGCATGTGTGAGGCACTGGGTTTGATTCTCAGTACCATGTAATAAATAAATGAATGAAATAAAGGATATCTAAAACGAGGGGGGGGGGGGGAGAGAGTGTGTTCATCTTTTGCCTAGTGATTTAAATACAACTTCTACTATTGACAAAGTTACCACAAACATATGGGTCCATTTCTGTGCTCTAGGTTTTGTTATTTAAGTATATTTCACCATCCTATACCACACTGCTTTAATTACTACAGTGTTATTACATTTTGAATGTTTGTGTTCCATTAAAATTTTCCTAAGTTTTTTTCTTTCTTTTTTTGGTACTGGGTATTAAGACAGGGTCTCACTGAGTTGCTTAGCGCCTCGCTTTTGCTGAGGCTGGCTTTGAACTCGAAACCGTCCTGTTTTAGCTTCCGGAGCTGCTGGTATTACAGGCACATGCCACTGCGCCTGGTCAATTTTATTTATTTTTAATGTGTTGGTGAGAATCAAATCCAGTGCCTCACATGTTCTAGGCAAGCACTCTAACACTGAACCACAATCCCAGCCCCTCGTGTTAAAATTCTAACACCCCAAGGTAATAGGTAGTATTCACTATCACTATTGGGAGGTGATTAGCGCCCTTATAAAAGAGGTGCCAGAGAACTCATTAGCCCCCCTCATGTGAGCTTACAGTGAGAAGATGATTATCTATGAGGAAGTCAGCCCTCACCAGACACTGAATCTGTTGCCATGATAATCCTAGACTTTCTGCTATACAAAATTGTGATAATTGTTTCCTAACGTTTTGTTAGAATTATCTATGCTGTTGCACATAACTGAAATCTACCTATTTTGTTTGCTATCTGGTAATATGCCACAATTTAACCACTTTATTGCAGGAAAATACCTGACTTATTTCTAATTGTTATTCCCATGAACAATAACAATGTCACTGTAAATTGACTAATTCTCTCCTACTGATCTTGCCGTACCTGTGCAAAAATTTCTTATGGGCATAAATAAGCTTGGGAATGAAAATCACTAGATCGCAGGGTTTAAATAACAAACTGTTTTTAAAAAGATTGTACCAGCTGGGTGTGGTAGCACACCGCCTGTAATCCCAGTAGCTTGGGAAGCTGTAAACAACCTAGTAAGACCCTGTCTCAAAATAAAAAAGGGCTGGGGATGTGACTGAGTGGTCAAGCATCACTGGGTTTAATCCCTGGGACCAAAGGGTGGGGGAGGGTAGTAGTACCAGTGGGGTGAGGAGGCCAGTCTCAGCAATTTAGTAAAACACTGTCTCAAAAAAGAAGGTATAGTAGGGGTAGGAAAAATGGTGAAATGAGATGGACATCATTACACTAGGTATACATATGAAGACACAAATGGTGTGACTCTACCTTGTGTACAACCAGAGAAACAAAAAATTGTGCTTCATATGTGTATCATGAATTGAAATGCATTCTGCTGTGTTGTACAACAAATTAGAATAAAAAATTAAAAAAAAAAAAAAAGATATGGGGGCTGGGGCTGTAGCTCAGTGGCAGAGTGCTTGCCTAGCATGTGTGAGGTACTGGGTTTGATTTTTAGCACTGCATTAAAAATAAATAAAATAATTATTAAAAAGAAAAAGAAAGGTTCCTGGGCGAGCAGGGGGATGGTATGGTGATTTAGCTCAGTGGGACAGAGTGCCAGTTCAATCCCCAGCACCAGGAAAGGTTTTTGGATCTATCAATTCTCAAACCTTCAGTATATGAGAGCTTCCATTGTACCACAATTTTGCTAATGCTGGTATTGATGAACTTTAAAATTTCTGCACTGAAAGATATTCATGTTGGCAGGTGATTTTTAAATTTTATTTTTTATTTATTTGTTCTTTATGTGCTGCTGAGGATCAAATCCAGTGCCTCAACTTGTGCTAGGTCAGTGCTCTACCATTGAGCTACAAACTCAGCCCTGAAATGACATTTAAAGGTTTGAAAAAGCAGAAAAGATTCTCCTTTTGTGTTTGGTTCTCAAGTGAATCCACACAGAGCAGACCGGGTAGCAAGGGCTACTTATACAGTTCAGTGCGCAATGTTCTCCAGCCTGTTTCTTTGCCACTACAACAGCAGACAGTATTACAACAATCCACTCTCCTCAAGTCTAGATCAAACTGGAGCAGGGACTCCTTAGGTCCAGAGGTTGTAGTTGCTTTCTGTGGACATTATCCTAGTATACCTTTGATTCCTTTTTTTTTTTCCTTCTTATACCTTTATTTGATTTATTCATTTTTACATGGTGCTGAGGATCGAACCCAAGGCCGCACACGTGGTAGGTGAGTGCTCTATCGCTGAGCCACAACCCCAGCCCCCTTTTACTCCTTTTAGTAGTTAACTACCTTATACCTACTTAACAATTCTTTATGCTATATTTTCCCTGTTTAAATTACTGGTGTTTTTCTTTCCTGAATGGAATCTGACTTACAGAGTATGTAATGATGTATTTCATCAGGTCTTCTGCTGACAGGTGCTATCCCAAAAGAATGCAAGAGTTCAGGCATTTGCTACTAAGTCAGATATTAAAGGGTGTGCAAAGAATGTAATATAATACTACTGTCCTTATCAATTGTTTTTAATATGCTAATTTTTCATTAAAATGTTATTTATTATTCTAAAAGTGATTAACAGATCTTGGACTATAGTCCCAGCAACTCCAAAGGCTGAGGCAGGAGGATTGCAATTTAAAGGCCAGCCTAGGCAACTTAGCAAGATCTTGTCTTAAAATAAAAAATAAAAAAGGGGTGGGGATATAACTTAGTGGTAGAGTGCTCTTGAGTTCAATCCTGAGTACTGCAGGGGGAAAAAAAAGAAGTGATTAACGGGGAAAAAATAATGATTAATATATATTCAGGGCTGGGGTTGCGGCTCAGCGGTAGAGCATTCGCCTAGCACGTGCACAGCCTGGGTTCGATCCTCAGTACCACGAAAACATAAATGCATCGCATTGTGTACAACTAAAGCAAATAAATAAATATTATATATGTATTCAAACAATTTCCCAGTTTTAACTTCTAACATAAATGCCAGATAAAATTGTCTTTCTTCTTTATTTGCAATTCTTCATATATTCTGGATATGAACATTTTGTTGGCTGCACTATAAATATTTTCTCCTAATTTGAGGCCTTGAGGCTTGTCTTTTTACCCCATGTCTGTTTTTTGTGTGTGTCTAATAGTACTGGGGACTAAATCTATGGTCTCATGCAAACTAGGCAAGCATACTCTACCGCTGAGCTACACCCCAGCCTGATAGTGTTATTGGTAATGGTACTAAAGGATTTTAAAACCCAGAACCTTAAACGTGTTAGGCAAGTGAACTACCACTGAGCTGCATCATCAGCCCCTGATAGTGTCTTTGACAAACAGGTTTTTATTTTAACCTACTGAGTCCCAAGTTTTCAATTTTTGGAATATTTCAATGAAATTGACAAGGCTGGAAATAATCTAGAGCTTACATATGTTACTAATAGTATTACAGTTACTGTATTATTATTCTAATATAAATGTAATTATATTTACATGCTATTTTTAAGTTCATATAGATGTTCCACATCTGGGATGATGGGACGAAATTGGTTAATGTAGCTGAATTAGCTAACCTTTGTGAGGTAAGATCAAGAGATATCCTCCTAGCCGGGCGCGGTGGCGCATGCCTGTAATCCCAGCACTTTGGGAGGCTGAGGCAGGAGGATCGCGAGTTCAAAGCCAGCCTCAGCAATGGCGAGGCACTTAGTAACTCAGTGAGACCCTGCTTCTAATAAAAATACAAAAAAGGGCTGGGGATGTGGCCCAGTGGTCAAGTGCCCCTGAGTTCAATCCCCGGTACCAAAAAAAAAAAAAAGAGATATCCTCCTATATAGCCTTCAAGAAGAAATATAAAGGGCTAGGGCTGTAGCTCAGTGGCAGAGCACTTGCCTAGCATGCATGAGGCACTGGGTTTGATCCTCAGTACCACGTAAAAATAAAAACAAATATAATAGCCGGGCGCGGTGGCGCACGCCTGTAATCCCAGCACTTTGGGAGGCTGAGGCAGGAGGATCGCGAGTTCGAAGCCAGCCTCAGCAATGGCGAGGCACTTAGTAACTCAGTGAGACTCTGTCTCTAATAAAATACAAAGAAGGGCTGGGGATGTGGCCCAGTGGTCGAGTGCCCCTGAGTTCAATCCCCGGTACCAAAAAAAAAAAAAAAAAAAAAAACCCACAGATATAATAAAGGCATTCCATCCATCTATAACTACAAAAAAAAGAAAAAGAAAGAAAAAAAGAAGAAGAAATATATATGTGTATATATATATATACATATAGTTCTTTCACATTTAGGTATTTAATTACATGGAATTAATATCTGTGTATGATATAAATGGGATCTAATTTTATTTATGAAAAAAAATCAAGATCAGCCTATTTATTAAAAAATTCATTTTCCACTACCTGCAATATCATACAAACATCAAATTGAATAAATAGATACATTAGTCTATTTGTAGGCTTTCTATTATGTTCCACTAGTTTCTTTGGCTATCCTGGACCAATATTACATTGCTTTATTTATATTATTTACTTGCTGAGAAAATGAGGATTGAACCTAGGTGCATTCTAGTACTGGGCAACATTCCCAACCCTTGTGACAGGGTCTTGCTAAATTGCCTAGGCTGGCCCTGAACTTGTGATCCTGCCTCTCAGTCTCCAGAGTCACTGGGATTACAGGCAGGTGCCACTGTACCTGGCTATTTATTTTACCTTTCTAATAAATTTTGGTTTCTACTAGAGCAAGCCCTCCCACCCTGTTATTCTTCAAAAATTTCTTGTGGGCTGGGGTTGTGGCTCAGCGGCAGAGCACTCGCCTCGAACGTGTGCAGCCCGGGTTCGATCCTCAGCACCACGTAAACATAAATGCATTGCATTGTGTACAACAACTAAAGTAAATAAATAAATATATATTTTTTAAAATTTCTTGTCTTTCTTTTACCATTGGTGGTGGGGAGATAGTTCAGATTGACACAGTTCCTTTGCACTTTGATATGAAATTCAGAGTCAATGTTTAAAATTGAAAGAAAGGGGAAAAAAAGTCAGATCTTACTAAATATTGTGCAAGATTTATAAATCAATGTTGTCAAATACTCAATCTTCCCTCTTCAAAAATATTTATTTTGGTAAAATGTTTCTCTGTTGCTTTTCTTTTCTTCCTTCCATCCCTTCCTTTCTTTCCTCTTTCTTTCTTTCTTTTTTTTTTTTTTTTTAAACCAGGGATTGAACTCCGAGGCACTCAACCACTGAGCCATATCCCCAGCCCTATTCTGTATTTTATTTAGAGACAGGGTCTCACTGAGTTGTTTAGGCACTTTGCTTTTGCTGAGGCTGGCTTTGAACTTGTGATCCTCCTGCCTCAGCCTCCTGAGATGCTGGATTATAGGCATATACCACTGTGCCTATACAGTAGGATGTTTCTAAATTATGTCTTCAAATTTTCTCCACAAGCCAGCTGATGTCAAACAAGATGATATCCTGACTTCTTGTTTTAGTTCTCATGCTATGAGCAAGTATCCTTTCTACAGTCTATTTAGTGCCATGTTTCTTAGAATTTTTGTTCATTTTATTTATGATTTCATAGTTTAGAAATAGCTCCCAAGAATAGTGCCAGAGTAGTGTCTACCATTCCTAAATTTAAGAAACCTGTGATATGTCTTAGGAAGAAAATGTGTGTCACAAAAATGTTATTCAGAAGTTATCTACAGTGCTGCTGGCTGTGAGTTCAATAATAGTGAATCAACAACATATATTAAATAAGGTTATTTAAACAGAAATACTCATAAAAACAAGCTTTACTATATTCACTGGTTGATGAAACTGTTATAATCAGGTGCTCACAGGAATCCAACCCTGTATACCCTGTATTTCCCTGAGGAACAATGATTCAGTATGCACTAATTCAGTGAACAGGGTAACTTTACAAAACATAAATGATACAAATAATAAGAATAAACTGTGGGAGCCAGGCGCGGTGGCGCACGCCTGTAATCCCAGCACTTGGGAGGCTGAGGCAGGAGGATCGCAAGTTCAAAGCCAGCCTCAGCAATGGTGAGGCACTTAGCAACTCAGTGAGACCCTGTTTCTAATAAAATACAACAAAAACGGACTGGAGATGTGGCCCAGTGATCGAGTGCCCCTGAGTTCAATCCCCGGTACCACCAAAAAAAAAAAAAAAAAAACTTTGCCTAGCTAGGCACGGTGGCGCACACCTGTATTCCCAGCACTTGGGAGGCTGAGGCAGGAGGATCACAAGTTCAGAGCCAGCCTCAGCAACGTCAAGGGACTCAGCAACTCAGTGAGACCCTGTCTCTAAATAAAATACAAAAAAAGGCTGGGGATGTGGCCCAGTGGTTGAGTACCCCTGAGTTCAATCCCCAGAACCACACAAATAGAAAAAAAATGTTTGCCAGGTGTGGTGGCATATGCATATAATCCCAACGGTTAGGGAGGCTGAGATAGGAGAATCTCAAGTTCAAAGGCAGCCTCAGCAAAAGCGAGGTGCTAAAGCAACTCAGGGAGACCCTGTCTCTAAATAAAATACAAAATAGGGCTGGCAATGGGCTCAGTGATCAAGTGCCCCTGAGTTCAATCCCCGGTACCTGCTCACCCACCCCCAAAAAAGAGTTTTTCATTTTCTTAAATATGATTAAGATAATGAATTCTCTATATTGATTTTAGTCCCTCAAATTGCTACCTCTAATTAATGCCAGTTAGTTTATCTGTAGATTCTTTCGGATTTTCTATGTATACAACCATGCCTTTAAAAATCAGTCACAATTTGGTTTGTGTGTTTTCTAATTCTTTCATTTATAACGCATATTTCTTTTTCTTGCTTATTGCCCTGGCTAAGAACTCCACTGCAAAGTACTGGGCATCATCCTTGTTTTGACTGCTGAAGGTTGTTATTTTTGGAAGAAACTTACTAGTAGACAGAAATCCCCTTCTATTACTGAGTCCTTTCATTTATTTATTTGTTTGTTTATGGTGCTGAGGATTGAACCCAGGGCCTTGTGCATGTGAGGCAAGCACTCTACCAACTGAGCTATATCCCCAGCCCGAGTCCTTTTATTAATTAATGAAATTTTAACTCATTTTTCCTACACTTTTTGAAATCATCATCTCAAGCATTAATTTATTTTTCAACATAAGCAACGTTTCCATTCCTGGGATAAACCCTATTACATAGTTAAGATGATTTTTTCTAATTATGATGCACTAGACTTAGGTGGGTTTTTTTCCTTATCTATATTCATAAATATAATTCTTCTATTAATTTTCTCATATTTTCCACGTTGGGTTTTGGTGTCAAAGTTATACAAGTATCATTAAGGTAAGTTGAGAAACATTTTTTCTGAAAAAAATTGTGTCTTAACCGGGCGCTGTGGCGCACACCTGTAATCCCAGCACTTGGGAGGCCGAGGCAGGAGGATCGCGAGTTCAACGCCAGGCTCAGCAATGGCGAGGCAC
Source organism: Tamias sibiricus (assembly GCA_025594165.1). NCBI lineage: Eukaryota > Metazoa > Chordata > Mammalia > Rodentia > Sciuridae > Tamias > Tamias sibiricus. The sequence continues at coordinate 113,708,418 of CM046658.1, read as the reverse complement.
TTAACAACTCAGTGAGACCCTGTCTCTAATAAAATACAAAAAAAGGGCTGGGGATGTGGCCCAGTGGTTGAGTGGCCCTGAGTTCAATCCCCGGTGCCACACACACACAAAAAATAAATAAATAAATAAATAAATAATAAAAAAAATAAATGTGTCTTTTAATTTTGGAATGATTCTTTTCCTTTGAAATTTGGTAAAGGACATAGGTCAGGGATATGTCTTTCTTTTTGGTACTGGGGATTGAACCTAGAGGTGCTCTACCACTAAGCTGTATCCTCTGCCCTTTCTATTTTCTTTGGCGGGGAAGGGGTAGGTACCGGGGATTGAACTCGGGACACTCGACCACTGGGCCACATCCCCAGCCCTTTTTTTGTATTTTATTAGAGACAGGGTCTCACTGAGTTGCTAAGTGCCTTGCCATTGCTGAGGCTGGCTTTGAACTCGCTGTCCTCCTACTCAGCCTCCCAAGTGCTGGAATTACAGGCGTGTGCCACCGCGCCTAGCTTCCCCTGGGTTAAATTCTTAACTGTTCTAGGCTTGTTTTCTCATTGTAAAAAGCAATAATAATACCCAATATGCTTATCTGCAGAGTTGGTTGTTGTGAGTTTATAATAACAGTTATATAGTAATTTTCAATTTATAACATTCCCACATAAATTGTAGGAGTTGGATTTTATACAACTATAAAGCATGCTATTATTTTATAAATTCTGAGCTTAGTATCATCATATAACCCCGAAGTTCCCAGGACTTCTGGGGTTTCCAGAAAGTAGGTAAACATGTGGTCAAAAAGCTAGATACAGATATAATTAGTATAGGAGTTTATAGCTAAATCCATTGGTCTCTGAAAGAAACAAAAAAGGAGAGTTTGACAGTTTATAGTCTGAATATGAGAGAAGACTGCCAAATTTCAAACATCCAAAGAGCATCAAGACTTTCTTCACTAGCTAATGATTAGCACAGATGTGATGAGAAACACTTATTTCTTTTTTTAAATATTTATTTATTTGCTTTAGTTGTACACAATGCAATGCATTTATGTTTACGTGGTGCTGAGGATCGAATCCGTGCCGCGCACGTGCAAGGGGAGCACTCCACCGCTGAGCCACAATCCCAGCCCCCAGAAACACTTCTTAATGGTGGACTGATATCAAAGCATCAAACTCATTATTCCCCCCCAAACCTTTTCCCACTAAAAGTCATACATATGGTTCTCTACAACCTTAAAACAAAATGTTAAAAAGTGTCCACAGGGCTGGGGATGTGGCTCAGCGGTAGAGCGCTCGCCTAGCACGTGCGCAGCCCGGGTTCGATCCTCAGCACCACGTAAAAAATAAAACGCATTGTGTACAACTAAAAGCAAATAAATAAATATTTAAAAAAAAAAAAAAGTGTCCACAGTGGTGATTTAGTAACATTAATTTGTTAATAGTCTTCCTTATATAACAACTAGCACAAATTCGTGTTTCAGTTCAACAAAAGATTTTTTTTTTTTTTTTTTTGTGGAGCTGGAGATTGAACCCAGAGCCTTGTGCATGTGAGACAAGCACTATACCAACTGAATTATATCCCCAGCCAAAAGATGAAAATTTAAAAGCACAAAGTAAGCTGGGCATGGTGACACGTGCCTGTAATCCCAGCAGATTGGGAGGCTGAGGCAGAAGGATCGTGAGTTCAAAGGCAGACTTAGCAACTCAGAGAGACGCTAAGCAACTCAGTGAGACCCTGTCTCTAAATAAAATACAAAAAAAAAAAAAAGGGCTGGGGATGTGGTTCAGTGGTTAAGTGTCCCTGAGTTCAATTCTCCATACCAAAACAAAACAAAACAAAAACAAAAAGAGCTGGGTTGTAGCTCAGTGGTAGAGCGCTTGCCTTGCATGTGTGAGGCACTGGGTTTGATCCCAGAACCACGTAAAAATAAATAAAAATAAAGATATTGCGTCCATCTACAACTAAAACAATATTTAAAACACCACCACCAGCCGGGCGCGGTGGCGCACGCCTGTAATCCCAGCACTTTGGGAGGCTGAGGCAGGAGGATCACGAGTTCAAAGCCAGCCTCAGCAATGGTGAGGCACTTAGTAACTCAGTGAGACCCTGCTTCTAATAAAATACATAAAAGGGCTGGGGATGTCGCCCAGTGGTCAAGTGCCCCTAAGTTCAATCCCCGGAACCAAAAAAAAAAAAAAAAAAAAAAAAAAAAAAAAAAAAAAAAAAAAACCCACCACCACCACCCTACAAATGACTGTTTTTTTTTTTTTTTCTTTTTTGTGGTACCAGGGATTGAACTCAGGGGCACTTGACAACTGGGCCACATCCCCAGCCCTTTTTTTGTATTTTATTAGAGACAGGGTCTCACTAAGTTGATAAGTGCCTGGCCACTGCTGAGGCTGGCTTTGAACTCGTGATCCTCCTGCCTCAGCCTCCCAAAGTGCTGGGATTACAGGGGTGCGCCACCACGCCCGGCTATGACTGTTTCTTATATAGGCCTAGTATAGTGATAGGATTCCACTAAGTTCCACTCACATCAAAGGTATACCTACTCTCACATAGTCCTGACAGAATACAAATGAACTTTCAGTTCTTAAGTAGATTCTTCTACAACCTATATATAACTTATTGAAGTCACAGCTGGGCAGAGTAATTCATAGTTTCTCAAATGAAATTCATAGATACCTTCCTTGTGTTTCAAGTTGGAGTTTCAAATATTATGTTCTCACAATGATGTACATTCAGATAAACTTTCAATTTTGTCCCCGAGCTTGGATTGTGGACACAAATAGCAAGTAAGTATCATCAAATTGGTTTACCTTCATTTATATTCCTCTCTCACATATATTTTCATTATATTTTATGTAGTAATAACTAGTACATCTAAAGTAAAATCTGTAGGTTTCCAGCCTATGGAATTTCAAATAAAAAACTGAAAGGCAAAATGAAAATTTAATAAAAGGAAGTTAATAATTGGGAGAAAAAGTTTCCCAACTGTACTATGGCACACGCTTGTAATCCCAGATCTTGTCTCCCTCATTAGTCATCTGTTTTAACATGTGACCATGAGTCTATCCTATAATTATTTTTATTTTTTTGGTAGCACTGGGAATTTAACCGAGGGGCAATTTACCCCTGGGCTACATCTCCAGTCCCTCCTTTTTTTTTTTTTTTTCTTGGTACCACGGATTGAACCAAGGGGCACTTAACCACTAAACCATATCCCCAACGCCACTCCCCCCACACCATTTTTAAAAAATTTTTATTTTGGTATACAGGGATTGAACTCAGGAGCACTCAACTACTGAGCCACATCACCAACCCTATTTTTGTATTTTATTTAGAGAAAGCATCTCACTGAGCTGCTTAGTGCCTTGCCCTTGCTGAGGCTGGCTTTGAACTCCTGATCCTCCTGTCTCAGCCTCCCGAGCAGTTGGGATCAAAGGCGTGCACCACCACCCCAAACCCCCTTTCTTTAAATATATATTTTTTAGTTGTTTTATTTATTTATTTATTTAGGTGCCGGGGATTGAACTCAGGGGCACTTGACCACTGGACCACATCCCCAGCCCTTTTTTGTATTTTATTAGAGACAGGGTTTCAATGAGTTGCTACGTGCCTCGCCATTGCTGAGGCTGGCTTTGAACTCGCGATCATCCTGCATCAGCCTCCCAAGTGCTGGAATTACAGGCGTGCGCCACTGCACCTGACTTATTTTATTTATTTTATATGTAGTGCTGAGAATAGAACCCAGTGCCTCACATATGCTAGGCAAGTGCTCTACCACTGAGCCACAACCACAGCTCCCCCAGTCCTTTAAAAAAAAAAAATTATTTGTTTGTTTTAGTTGTACACAATGTCTTAATTTGATTTTTTAAAAAATATTTATTTATTTGCTTTAGTTGTACTCAATGCATTTATTTGTACATGGTGCTGAGGATCGAACCCAGGCCACACATGTGCTAGGCGAGCGCTCCACCGCTGAGCCACAACCCCAGCCCACACAATGCCTTTATTTTTATGTGGTACTGAGGATAGAACCCGGGCCGTGCACGTGCTAGGCGAGCACTCTACCACTGAGCCACAAGCCCAGCCCTCCCCTAGAGTCCCCTAGTCCTTTTTAAAATAATTTAGGGACAGGTTTTGTTGAGTTGCTTAGGAACTCACTGAGTTGCTGAGGCTGGCTTTGAATTTGCAATCCTCCTGCCTCAGCCTCTCGAGCAGCTGGGATTACAGATATGCGCCACAATGCCGGCCCCCAGCCCTTTTTATTTTGAGACAGGGTCTCCCTAAAAATTGCTGAGGCTAACCTAGAACTTACCCGGGCCACGCACGTGCGAGGCTAGCGCTCTGCCACTGAGCCACAACCCCAGCCCTAACCTAGAACTTTTAATCGTGCTTTAGCCTCCTGGGTTTCTGGGATTACAACTGTGTGCCAGTGCACATGGCTCCTATACCAACTTTTAACCAAGTATCACATTAAAAAGATTAAAGGAATAAAATAAATGCCAAAATGTGGAGGTCTCTAACAAGTTACCCACAGCTCAATTTCAGTCATCAGATGAGCTTTGTTTTCCAGCAATAGAATTACTTAATTAAATCTACTTATTGTCGTACTGGGGATTTAACCCAGAAGCACTCTATCATTGATCTATAACCCCAGTCCTTTTTATTTTTTATTTTGGGACAGGGTGTCACTAAGTTGCAGAGGCTGGTGTTGAACTTATGATAGGGCTGGGGATGTAGCTCAGTGGGAAAGTGCCCTTGGGTTAAATTCCCAGTACCACAATAAATAGATAAACAAACAAATAATAATTTATTTTTATTATTATTTATTGGTACTGGGGATTGAACTCAGGGGTACTCGACCACTGGGCCACATCCCCAGCCCTTTTTTGTATTTTATCAGAGACAGAATCTCACTGAGTTGCTATGTGCCTCGCCATTGCTAAGGCTGGCTTTGAACTCGCAATCCTCCTGCATCAGCCTCCCAAATGCTGGAATTACAGGCGTGCACCACCACGCCTGGCTACAAATAATAAATTCTTAAAATTCTGTACAAAATTAATAAGACAAGCTGTCAACTTATAAATATTTATTTTTTAAATTTTTTTAGTTGTAGTTGGACATAATACCTTTATTTTATTTATTTTTATGTGTTGCTGAGGATTGAATCCAGCTCCTTGAATATGCTAGGTGAGCATTCTTCCACTGAGACACAAGCCCAGCCCAAATGTTTATTTTTTTTGTGGTGGTCGGGATTGAAACTAAGGCCCTGCACATTCTAAGCAAGTACTCTACAACTGAGCTGTATCTTTATATATATATATATATATATATATATATATATATATATATACACACACACACACACACACACATATATACATATATATATATACACATATATATATCTTGCATATATTTTTTAAGTTGTAGTTGGACACAATACCTTTATTTTATTTGTTTATTTTTACGTGGTGCTGAGGATTGAACCCAGGGCTGTGTATGTGCTAGGTGAGTGTTCTACCGCTGAGCCACAATCCCAGCCCCCTGAGCTATATCTTCATCCCAACAACCTTATATTAATCTATTAACTAGGCCATGAAATCCAAAAGCCTATGAAACATGAGGCTACATTGTCAAGAGACCATAGTTAAGCCGGACACTGTGGCACATACCTATAATTCCAGTGGCTTGAGAGGCTGAGGCAAGAGGATCATGATTTTAAAACCAGCCTCAGCAGTCTAGCAAGACCTTGCCTCTAGATAAAATATATAAAAAGTCGAGGACTGGGGATGTGACTCAGTGGTTAAGTGCTCCTAGGTTCAATCCCTACTACCAAAAAAAAAAAAAAAAAAAAAAAAAAAAAAGAGAGAGAGAGAGAGAGAGAGAGAGAGAGAGAGAGAGAGAGAAAGACTACAGTGATATTTATAGCAGAAACTCTTGGTAAAGATCATGTAGCATACTGCTCTTTTACTCAAAATTACACTGGTTTATATTATATACGAAGCAGCAAAGATTAGTACAATAGCTGTTGTCAGCCTTGAGGGGAAACTCAGGGCAACTATGAGAGTTTAGGCTTAACCTAAGCTCTTAACCTCTCTCTAAGCCACAGTTTCTTTTTCCTTAAAATGAGGATAATAGTAGTACCCAACTATATAAAGCTGTTTTCAAAATTAAATGATAAAGCATTTTGTATATTATTTGGCCAACTAGAAGTATTCAACACCCAGCAGCCCAGGAGGCTGAGGCAGGAGGATCACAAGTTCAAAGCCAGCCTCAGCAAAACCGATGCTCTAAGCAACTCAGTGAGATCCTTCTCTACATAAAACAGGGGTATGTGGCTCAGTGGATGAGTGCACCTGCGTTCAATTCCTGGTACCCTCCTCCAACAAGAAACTGTAATCCCAGCAACTTGGGGGAGGGTGGGGCAGGAGGATCACAAGCTTGACACCACCTTGAGCATCTTAAGAGAGACTCTGTCTCAAAAAGAATTTAAAAAGGGCTAGGGTGTAGTTTAGTGGTAGCACACCACTGTCCCTAGTACTTCATAAACAAATAAATAAGTATTCTGAAAGGAATGGGGACTGTAGTTCAGTGGTCAAATACCCCTGGGGTTCAATCACCAGTAACACAAACCAACAAACAAACACAGATTTCATGGGGGTACAGCAAGATTTCAGGAATAGGAAGAAGAAATAAAATGTATTTAAGGAAAAAAAAAAAAAAAAGTGGACGGGGAGCTTGTGGGTATTAGCACAGTAGTATGGCACCTGCTAGTATGCACGAGGACCTGCGTTCAATCCCTAGCACCACAGCAAACAAATAAACCAGAAGCAGTAGTTAGAAAGAAGGATATTCAGAGGGTATGACCAGAAGATATATTTGGTTAAGGAAGGGCAGAAAAAAATCAACTTTTTAAAAGGCAGAAAATTCTTTAGAAGAAAAATGTGTAAATTATCAGGAATATTACAATGAGCCATTTGGGCAAAATATCTTCGGATCTTGAAGCATGTACAACTACTATGGTTCTTGTTAATAGATGAAGAAAAAAACTAAAATCCTATATTTTTTAAACTTAGATCCCAAAAGAGTAATGAGAATTTACTTACTTCACTAGAGCAGCTGCTTCAGGAAGTACATCAGCAAACGATTCACGGAATATGATTGCATTTTTCCGTTTACAGTTCTGTATGACATCATTGGCAAGGTAAAAGAGATTCAAACGGTGGGGATATGCAGCTAGAGATGACAAGAGACAATAAAAACCAAATGAGTCATTTTATACTTAAACTTGTTCCAAACACAGTGTTCTCAAACAATAACTGTGTTTTACACAGATATAAAAGGACGGATATAACTGCATGGATGGAAGGATGAATAAACTGACAAATGATCTAATTGATCTGTTTACTGACTGTACTAAAAATATTGACTATAGGTTAAGTTTCTCCTTAAGGTACTCAAGTAGATTTCTTCTTCATTTTGTACACATTTGGTGCTAAAGAACCCTATTAACTCTAGAGAAGCTAAAATAAAATTGTTTTCCCAAGTATTTGGGAAGACAGAAAAATTGAGTTAAATAAACTCAACTTGTTGCAGCAATATAAAGGTTAGGGGAAAGAACATGGGCTTTGGAATCTAATCAGAATGTAACCATATGCTGGGCTGAGTGGCACATGCCTGTAATCCCAGCAACTCAGGTGACTAAGACAGGAGAATCATAAGTTTGAGGCCAGCCTAGGCAACTTAGTGAAACCCTGTCTCAAAATAAAAAATTAAAAGGCTGGTGGTAGACTGTCTGTGGGTTTAATCCACAAAATCCACCGCCCCCCTAAAAAAAAAAAAAAAGAATGTAAGTGTGCAAACTGCTTAACATTATTACACAGAGAATTTTTTCATCAACTAATCCAGATACTGCTTGGGCACACCTAAGTCTTACCATCTATTGGAAAGTAAGCTGTACTGGGCTGGGGCTGGGGCTCAGTGGTAGCATACTTGCCTGGCATGTGTGAGGCACTGGGTTCGATTTTTAGCACCACATATAAACAAATAAAATAAAGATCTATCAACAACTAAAAAAAAAAAATATATAGGGGCTGGGGTTGTGGCTCAGCGGCAGAGCGCTCGCCTTGCACGTGCGCGGCCCAGGTTCGATTCTCAGCACCACATAAACATAAATGCATTGCATTGTGTACAACTAAAAGTAAATAAATAAATACTTAAAAAAAAAGTAAGCTCTACTTTCATTGCTAGGTAAGTGTCTTGGGAAATAATTTGAATCTATGTACATACCCTAAGTCAAGCTTTTCAAAAGTCCATGACAAAGCAAAATCTTTTTGTTTAGATAAGGTCTAGAGGCATATGCCATTGGGTTCAGTTAAAGTTATTAACTAGAATCTTGAGCAAAGCCACCCAAGTTTTAATAGTATGCTAGGAATTTCAAAATTCATATCGATGATCCATCACATTTTTCTAGTTTCTCAGGTTCCTTGATCTCAAATTCAGTGACCTCTAAGAACCAGCCCTTGTACATTTTAAATGTCCTTCTGAGCATACCCTGCCACTCCTATTATATATATATTTTTTCAATTTCATCAAGATCTCACTTTTTTATATTCTCTAACTCCTCAGTCTCTTCTAGTCCCCAATTCTTTCTCTATCAATTTCTTTGAATTGATCTTTTTTTTTTTTTTATTTTTTGGTGCAGGGGCACTCGAACTCTGGGCCACATCCCCAGCCTTTTTTTTTTTTTTTTTTTTTGTATTTTATTAGAGACAGGGTCTCACTGAGTGGCTAAGCGCCTCGCCATTGCTGAGGCTGGCTTTGAACTTGTGATCCTCCTGCCTCAGCCTCCCAAAGTGCTGGGATTACAGGCATGCACCAGAGTTCTTTCACCCAAATCCTCATTTTCTTTTCCTTCTCCTGCTAAATTAGTTTTGTCATGTATACTCAATAAAATCCTAAATTTGGATTAATCTAACTGTCTTTACTGTACCTTCATTTCTGTCATTTGGTTCTACTGACAAAAAAATCATACCAAGAAGCCGGGGGCGCGGTGGCGCATGCCTGTAATCCCAGCACTTTGGGAGGCTGAGGCAGGAGGATCACGAGTTCAAAGCCAGCCTCAGCAATGGCGAGGCACTTAGCAACTCAGTGAGACCCTGTCTCTAATAAAAACACAAAAAAGGGCTGGGGATGTGGCCCAGTGGTCAAGTGCCCCTGAGTTCAATCCCCGGTACCACAAAAAAAAAAAAAAAAAAAAAATCATACCAAGAAGACTGAAGCCATATAAACTCATAGTCTCCTTCTTCAACTGGTTCCTGACTGTTAGAATCCTTCCACGTGTCCTTAATTAGCATCCACTCCTCTCTTCATTTGCAGTAAGGGGTATTTCACATCTATACCACTCATCAAACCTTATCTTACTATGTCCCTTCTAGTGCTTGGGAGATGACCTTACATGCTATTTCACAGAGCAGAAATAATTAGGTGGGAATCATCTTCTCTCAAAAAATGTATAGTAGGGGCTGTGGCTGTGGCTCAGTGGCAGAGTGCTTGCCTCGCACATGTGAGGCACTGGGTTCGATTCTCAGCACCACATAAAAATAAATAAAATAAAGATATTGTGACCATGTGTAACTAAAAAACTATTTTAAGAAAATGTGCAGTAGCCCCCCATTATTCACAGGAATCCTAAGATCCTTGAAAACCACCAATAGTAGAAAAATTCCATATATGGGTGCTCTTTAACTTATGAAGGGATTACATCACAAATTTAAAATATTTCAAGTTGAAAATGTATTTCTAACCTAATGGCATGGTTTAGAAACAGTATACTGTAGAGGATCAGCAGTTTCCCTCATGATCACAAGAGGTTTCATTAGCAAGCTGTGGTTTGCTGCTGCCACCCAGTGTAGCAAGAGTATTATATAGCATAGTGCTAGCACAGGCAGAAATTAAAATTCAAAATATGAAGTATAGTTTCTACTGTGTATCACTTTTGCACCACTGTAAAGTTGGAAATTTTTTTTGTTGACTCACCTTAAGTTCTCTGTTTTGGTGCTGGGGAACAAATCTAGGGCCTTGTGTATGCTAGGCAAGTACTCTACCACTGAACTACAAATGCTTTTTCCTATGCACATGTTAACAAACCTTGTGCCTGCTCCATCTGAGCTGAGCACTTACCATGTACTGTGACCATAATTTTTGCAAGTAACTTTTGGGGTATGATAGTAAAATTCAGCACAAATTTCTTTCTGCTTCTTCACAATTTCAAAAACTCCTTACTGTGAATCTCAGCAACTTCAGAACACTGTTTTTGTTTTTCCTCTTTATTAAATAGATAGATGTTTTTACTTAATTCCTTTCTTCTCACCACCCCATGTGTGGAAAACCTATAAAAACTTAAATTGAACGATTCACCTTTTTTTTTTTTTTGGTACCAGGGATTGAACTCAGGGGCACTCGACCACTGGACCACATCCCCAGCCCTTTTTTGTATTTTAGTAGAGACAGGGTCTCACTGAGTTGTTCAGTGCCTCGCCATTGCTGAGGCTGGTTTTGAACTCGTGATCCTCCTGCCTCAGCCTCCCAAGTGCTCGGATTACAGGCGTGTGCCACCACGCCCGGCATGATTCACCTATTTTTAATGTACTGCATGAGTCACAGAATTGAAAACTTGGGTCTCCAGGGATTAAAGGAAGTACTTTATGGCATCTTTTTGGCATATCCAAATTGCCAATATCATTACTCCTGTTTTTTTTTAAAAATTATTATTACTTTTTTTAGTTGTAGATGGACAAAACTCCTTTATTTTATTTGTTTTTATTTTTATTTATTTTTTACCGTGATGCCGGGGAAGGAACCCAATACCTCACTCATGCTAGCCAAGTGCTCTACCACTGAGCCACAACCCTGGCCCCTCATTATTCTTGCATTTTGAGGCCATAATTAAGTAAGATAAAGGATACTTGAATGCAAGCACTGTAATACTGAGACAGGCAATCAGATAAATCAACACAGCTACAAAGTGACTAATATGTTTGTAGCAAATACAGCATGGATATGCTGGACAATGGGATGATTCATATCCCAGACTGGAAGGAACAGTACTACAATGTGAAAGTTCATCCCACATTATTTATTTCTGGAATTTTCCATTTAACATTTCTAGACTGTGGTTGACGAAAGGTAACTGAAACTGCAGAAAGCCAGAGCACAGATAAGGAGAGAATACTGAATCCATATTTAAATTTAGCCAGATAAACTTGCCTAATGGAAAGTGTCATTTCTCCTATTAAAAAGTAATCTCTGCACCATGTACTGTTCCTAGTCCCTCTTTTCTCCTTGGGAACCATTAACTTCTAGTTTCTTATATTTTATGTTATATGTTATTTATATAATTACATTGTATTCCTTCTGATTCAACACATTTATATGCATATCTTTTCCATCTTAAGCATTGTTGAGACTACCTTAGGTTTCCCCTAGCCTCATCCCTTACCTTCCTTAAGATCTTTCAGATTAAAGAATATGAATGAATTTTGTATGCTCATGGTTTCTACTTTAACTCCCATTAACTTCCTAACTATAGGAATTACCTTTTTTTTTTGTACTTAAAATATACAACTTACCGTGAAAATAATTTTATATAGGTTGTTCTTTATTTATGTCACCAACACACCATTCAAACATAACTGCCAAGCTTTCCAATAAATTCCAGTTTATTAAACCTAATGGAGATTTTTATTGTTTTGGTTTTTTGGTACTGGGGATTGAACCCAGGGTCCCTTACTACTGAGCCACATCCCCAGTCCTTTTTCTATTTTGAGATTCTCACTAAGTGGCTTAGGACTTCACTAAATTGCTGAGGATGGCTTTGAATTTGTGATCCTTCTGCCTCAGCCACTGTGCCTGGCCAGATTTTTTTTTTTACCTTTATTTTATTTATTTATTTTTATGTGGTGTTGAGGATCGAACCCAGAGCCTCATACATATGAGGCAAGCACTCTACCAGTGAGCTACAATCCCAGCCCCCAGTGAGATTTTTAGAAATATTATTTCAGCCGGGCGCGGTGTCGCACACCTGTAATCTTAGCACTTGGGAGGCTGAGGCAGGAGGATCCCGAGTTCAAAGCCAGCCTCAGCAATGGCGAGGCACTTAGCAACTCAGTGAGACCCTGTCTCTAAATAAATTTTTACAAAAAAGGGCTGGGGATGTGTGGCCCAGTGGTTGAGTGGCCCTGAGTTCAATCCCTGGTACCCAAAAAAAAAAAAAAAAAAAAAAAGTCTAAGATAAAAGAATTTTCAATGTAGCTATATTATATATAGTTTACAAAAGGAAGGCGGCCAAATCACTAAGAATAAATCAGTAAGCCTCCACTCCCTAAGAAACTACAAACACTAGCTGGGCGCAAGTGGCGCAAGCCTGTAATCCCAGCACTTGGGAGGCTGAGGCAGGAGGATCGCTAGTTCAAAGCCAGCCTCAGCAATGGCGAAGCACTAAGCAACTCAGCCAGACCCTGTCTCTAATAAAATACAGAAAAAAAAAGGGGGGGGGCTGGGGATGTGGCCAAGTGGTCGAGTGCTCCTGAGTTCAATCCCTGGTACAAAAAAAAGAAAAGAAACTACAAACACTCATATACTAATCCCTTTTCACAGACAAAACTGATATTAATGTAGTTCTGAGATGGCCTGTTTGAACAAATTTTAATATTAGTTTTTTTCTACTGCAATTGTAATTTTCCTCTGAAAATATTTCCATACCATGTTGAAGTCTGTCAATACTGTTTCATACTTCAAGTTATAGGAATGTAAGCTTCTTAATTTTTATTACTGCATTTAAATTATATAGAACAATGGGTTTCATTGTGGCATACTTGTACATGCATATTACATACTTTGATCATACTCTTCATTACTCTCTTTTGCAATCCCCCACTATCCCCTTCCTCTCTTCCTGCTACTTTCATATTGTCTTTTTTCCCCTCTAAACTTCAGAGGGAAAGCATGTGGTACTTGTATAAGAATCTTCATTTGTTCCACGATTTAATAGTTAGCTTACTATGAGTTCTGGTACAATAAGATTATGCTTTACACATTGTGTTAAACCCAGCGAGGGCCAAGGATATTTCACTCTTCTCCATGTTAAACAAAGCATCTAAATGAAGAACATAATGACTGTTTATAAAGTTTCATGATACAGCTATAAAGGCTTGTTTAATATATACTGCACTTTAGAAATAACGTAGTTCCATGTTTTGAAACATTGCCAGGAAAACATGGAAAAATATTATCTACAACTCTACAAACCTAGGGTAAGAAAATGAAGAAAAGGTGATCAAGGCATTCCTGGGGGAGACAAGGACAGATAAATAAAAGGTTAATATTTTTTTGATACTGCAAAGTGAATTCAGGGGCAGTCCACCACTGAATGACATCCCTAGACTATAAAATTCATTTAAGCTGTACAGTTGTCTTACTTAGTACATTCACAAAATTATGCAACAGTTGCCCCAAGGTGTCTATTCAGTGTACGGATTGAATAAGATAAGAGCATTAAGTATACATAGAGAAGAGATCCAAAGAGGTCTTCAAGACTCTCAGGCATTCTGTTTGCTTAGATGCCTCTACTTACTTGATCAAGTGTATTCTTGGTTTAGGTTCTTTCTGATGCACCAGGTAAACCTTATCTCAATTCCCCAAAGAAATAATCTATTTTAATCTTTTTCTTATTTCTACTCTTGGTTTAGCCTCACCAGATCTATGGAGCAGTAGCTTTGTTGTAACCTCCAATGATAAAGTTAATATTGCCAGACATGACAGTGCACACCTATAATTCAAACTACTTGGGAAGCTGAGGCAGGAGGATCACAATTTCAAAGCCAATCTGGACAACTAAGGGAAACCCTGTCTTTTCACTAAGTGGAAGAATGCTTGCCTAGCATATATAAGGACCTGGATTTAAACTTCACTATAAAAAATTATATTTACAAATTATATCTCAGTAAAGGTATATTTAAAAATAGACACCTAAAACAACATTCAATATATTCACAAGTTTGAGGCCAGCCTGGGCAATTTAGCAAGACACTGTCTCAAAATGAAAATAAAAAGGGGGGGCTGGGGTTGTGGCTCAGCGGCAGAGCACTCGCCTAGCACATGCACTGCCCGGGTTCGATCCTCAGCACCATGTAAGAATAAAGGCATTGGGCTGGGATTGTGGCTCAGTGGTAGAGCACGCTCCTAGCGCGTGGGCGACCCGGGTTCGATCTTCAGCACCACGTACAAATAAAACACATTGAATAAAACGCATTGTGTACAACTAAAGCAAATAAATAAAAATATTAAAAAAAAAAAGAATAAAGACATTGTGTATAACTAAAACAAATAAATGAATATAAAAAAAAAAGAAAGAAAGAAAATAAAAGGGCTGGGGATGTAGCTCAGTGGTAGAGTACCCCTGGGTACTTTATGTTTATGTCTACTCTATGTCTAGTACCACCATAAACAAACGAAACAGCTAGCATGAACAACACCCTGGGTTCAATCCCTGGCAGCACCTCCAATCATAAATTAGTTCATATCCCTCCTCTACTCATTCAAAATAAAAGCCAAAGGGCTAGGGTTGTGGCTCAGTGGTAGAGCGCTTGCCTAGCATGTGTGAGGCACTGGGTTCGATCCTCAGTGCCACAGAAAAATAAATAAAATAAAGGTATTGTGTCTATCTACAACTAAAAATTATATTTCAAAATAAAAGCCTATTTTGTCTTTATAGTGCCTATTAAGATCCTTTGTGATTTGTCTCTTCCCCCCCACCACACACTCTTTGGGCTCATCTGCTACAAGTGTTTCCTAAATGTTCCTTTAGCTCACCAGACATACATTAACCTCAGGACCTTTATACTTTTCTGTTCTTCTGGCTTATTCTTGTATGCCTTCATATCTATATTGCTTAATAACTTGCCTATCTATTCACATTTCACCTTCTCAGTAAGGCCTATCCTTCTAGTCTAGTTTAAAACTGCAAATCTCCATAACACTCATAGTCTTCTTTGCTACTTTATATTTCTCTATAGTACTTATCACCTTCTGATATATTTATTATCACTTATTTATTATTTTTGTTGTCTGTCTCCACTAAAGTATAAACTCTTGTTAGGATAAAAAATGTTGTCCATTTTGTTTACCCTCTGGTATCCCCAGTGCAGAGACAGTGCCTGGCACAGCTGCTCAATAAATATTTGGTGGGGCTAGGGTTGTGGCTCAGCAGTAGAACACTCACCTAGCATGTGCATGGCCCGGGTTTGATCCCCAGCACCACGGAAAAATAAAGTCATTGTGTACAACTAAAGCAAATAAATAAATGTTTAAAAAAATAAATATTTTTTTGAGGGTTAACAGGTACAGGGGTGCAGTTGGAGAGGAAGAACAACTTTTGTTTTATTTTCAATACCAAGGATGGGGGGGGGGCAGGGTTGTGGCTCAGCGGTAGAGCGTAAGTATGAGGCACTGGGTTCGATCCCCAGCATCACAAAAGAATAAAACAAATAAAATAAAGGTATAGTCCATCTACAATTAAAAAAAATATATATATATGTGTGTATATATATATGTACACACACACACACACACACACACACACACACACACACCACACACACAAAATATAAATAATACCAAGGATTGAACCCAGGGGCACTTAACCACCAAGCCACAGTGGTCTTTGTAAGTTGCTCAGGGCCTTGCTAATTTACTGAGGCTGGCTTTGAATTTATGATCCTTCTCCCTCAGCCTCCAGAGCTGCTGGGATTACAGGGATGCACCACAGTGCCCAACAGGAAGAATAACTTAATGTTCTATAATATAGTAAGGAGCCAGGCACAGTGGAACACGCCTGTAATCCCAGCACTTGGGAGGCTGAGACAGGAGCTTCGTGAGTTCAAAGCCAGCTTCAGCAATGGCGAGGCACTTAGCAACTCAGTGAGACACTGTCTCTAAATAAAATACAAAAAAGGGCTGGGGATGTGGGCTGGTGGTCAAGTGCCCCTGAGTTAAATCCCTGGTACAAAAATATAATAAATAAATAAATAAATAAATAGAAGCTGAGTAAAATGGTGCACAGCTACTAAGTCCAGTGATGCAGGAGGCTAAGACAAGAGGATCACAAGTTCGAGGCTGGCCTCAGCAGCTTAGTGAGACCAGGTCTCAAAATAAAAAGGACTAGGGCTGGGGTTGTGGCTCAGAGGAAAGAGCTTTCGGTCTAGCCTGCGTGAGGCACTGGGATCGATCCTCAGCACCACACTAAAATAAAGGTAGTGTGTCCACCTACAACTACAAAATAAATGTTTAAAATAAAATAAAATAAAAAGGGCTATAGAGGGCTGGGGATGTGGCTCAGCGGTAGAGCGCTCGCCTAGCACGTGCGCGGCCTGGGTTCGATCCTCAGCACCACGTAAAAACCGCATTGTGTACAACTAAAGCAAATAAATAAATATTAAAAAAAAAAAAAAAAAAGGGCTATAGAGCGCCCGTGGGTTCAACCACCAGTATCTCTCTGTCTCTGTCTCTCTCACAAAAACACACACACACACACACACACACACACACACACACACACAAAGGAAGAAAAAAAAGTAAAGGCAATATTATACTTATCTCATAATTACATATGATTGCTGTCAACAAAAAAAATTAAACGTTTTAAAAATTAAAAAATAAATATTTGTTGAGCCGGGCGCAGTGGCGCACACCTGTAATCCCAGCACTTGGGAGGCTGAGGCAGGAGGATCACGAGTTCAAAGCCAGCCTCAGCAGTGGCGAGGCACTTAGCAACTCAGGGAGACCCTGTCTCTAAATAAAATACAAAAAAGGGCTGGGGATGTGGCCCAGTGGTCGACTGCCCCTGAGTTCAATCCCCAGTATCAAAAAAAGTAAATAAATAAATAAATAAATAAAATAAATATTTGTTGAAAAAACTAAAGGTAAACTAGTGACTTCTAAGCAAAATCCATCTTAGAACTCAGAATTTTTATTTAGATCACCTGTGTTACTCATTTGTATACATATATAATTAAAACATTGTTACTGTTACACTCTACAAGTCTAGCTTGAATATCTGCAACACAGGATAAGATTACAAAGAAAGTAAACAATAAAAGGACAGGTTACATTTCAGAGGCAAAATGCAGAAAATGGTCCCAGGCCCTCAGATTATTGGAATATCATATGTAAAACAGCAGGCTGGGCTGGGGTTGTGGCTCAGCGGTAGAGCGCTCGCCTAGCATGTGCACGGCCCGGGTTCGATCTTCAGCACCACGTACAAATGAACACATTGTGTACAACTAAAGCAAAAAGCAAATAAATAAATATTTAAAAAAATAAAAATAAAAAATAAAAAACAGCCGGGCGCGGTGGCGCACGCCTGTAATCCCAGCACTTTGGGAGGCTGAGGCAGGAGGATCGCGAGTTCAAAGCCAGCCTCGGCAATGGCGAGGCACTTAGCAACTCAATGAGACCCTGTCTCTAAATAAAAATACAAAAAAGGGCTGGGGATGTGGCCCAGTGGTCGACTGCCCCTGAGTTCAATCCCAGTATCAAAAAAAGTAAAAAAATAAATAAATAAATAAAATAAATATTTGTTGAAAAAACTAAAGGTAAACTAGTGACTTCTAAGCAAAATCCATCTTAGAACTCAGAATTTTTATTTAGATCACCTGTGTTACTCATTTGTATACATATATAAATTAAAACATTGTTACTGTTACACTCTACAAGTCTAGCTTGAATATCTGCAACACAGGATAAGATTACAAAGAAAGTAAACAATAAAAGGACAGGTTACATTTCAGAGGCAAAATGCAGAAAATGGTCCCAGGCCCCTCAGATTATTGGAATATCATATGTAAAACAGCAGGCTGGGCTGGGGTTGTGGCTCAGCGGTAGAGCGCTCGCCTAGCATGTGCACGGCCCGGGTTCGATCTTCAGCACCACGTACAAATGAACACATTGTGTACAACTAAAGCAAAAAGCAAATAAATAAATATTTAAAAAAAATAAAAATAAAAAAAAATAAAACAGCCGGGCGCGGTGGCGCACGCCTGTAATCCCAGCACTTTGGGAGGCTGAGGCAGGAGGATCGCGAGTTCAAAGCCAGCCTCGGCAATGGGGAGGCACTTAGCAACTCAATGAGACCCTGTCTCTAAATAAAAATACAAAAAAAGGGCTGGGGATGTGGCCCAGTGGTCGAGTGCCCCTGAGTTCAATCCCTGGTACCACAAAAAAAAAAAAAAAAAAAACAGCAGGCTGGTGGTATACCTCAATGGTAGAGTGCTTGCCTAGTATTCCAAGACCCTGGATTCAATCTCCAGTATCTATCACCAAATAAACAATAATATATACATATACACAAACAGCAGACTGAACTCTTCACTGACCAGTATACATTCCAAATGTTTTGCCACGAAAACCTCTTAATTATTTCATCTAAATAAACCTCTTGGGGCTGGGTTTGTGGCTCAGTGGTAGAGCACTCACCTAGCACGTGCACAGCCCTGGGTTTAATCCTCAGCACCACATAAAAATAAATAAATAAGCCGGGCGCGCGGTGGCGCACTCCTGTAATCCCAGCACTTTGGGAGGCTGAGTCAGGAGGATCGCGAGTTCAAAGCCAGCCTCAGCAATGGCGAGGCACTTAGCAACTCAGTGAGACCCTGTCTCTAATAAAATACAAAAAAGGGCTGGGGATGTGGCCCAGTGGTCTAGTGCCGCTGAGTTCAATCCCCGGTACCAAAAAAAAAAAAAAAAAAGGGCTGGGGATGTGGCCCAGTGGTCGAGTGCCCCTGAGTTCAATCCCCAGTACCAAAAAAAAAAAAAAAAAAAAAACAAAAAAAAAAAACATATATATATATAAACCTCTTAGGCTTTTATGTAGTAGAGAAACTTTGTTTTTGTTTTTTTAAATTTTAGATGTTGATGGACCTTTATTTTATTCATTTATTTATATGTAGTGCTGAGAATCGAACCCAGTGTCTCACACGTGCTAGGCAAGCGCTCTACCACTAAGCCACAACCCCAGCCCAGCAGATACTTTAAACATGTTCAACTTGTTTCTTCTTTTTCTATTAAACAATAACAAAAAAATGATTGTCACAACAGCAAATCAGCAGTTTTGCCACAGGAGGGGAAAAAAACAAAAAAATACAAAAATTTAAAAACCTTGATATGTGTACAAAGAAATGGTAAATGTTTGAGGAGACAGATGTTTACCCTGATTTAAACATTACACAATATCTATGTATAGAAACATCACATTGTACTCCGTGTATACATATAACTTTTATGTGCCAATTTAAAAATCAAAATAAATGGGGCTGGGATTGTAGCTCACTGGTAGAGCACTTGCCTAGCACCTGACAGGCACTGGGTTTGATCCTCAGCACCACATAAAAATAAATAAAATAAAGGTATTTTGTCCATCTACAAAAATAAGTAAATAAAATAAAATCAACATTCCATTTATTCCATATGGCCTAATCCTGAAAAAGTAAGCATATTATCAAAGGTTTTCTGCATGTAGAAAAAATATTGTATGAATAGGAAAGGCCATGCAGTATATTAACTAAAAGTGCACCCTCTACATCAAGAATGCGTGGGTTTATCCTGGCTTCACTATTTATTAGCTCTGAAACCACAGGCAAGTTACTTAACCTCTCAGTGCCTCTATTTTCTCATCTGTAAAATGGGGATTATAATACCTACTTTAAAAATTGTGAGGACAATGTTTTTTAAAATTTAGTTTTGAATGAGTTAGTATGTGTAAAATGCTTAAGAGCATTTGGCACATAATAAGTACTCAACAAATGTTAGCTATAAAATTATTACCAGCTTCATGATCCACTTAAGGCTCATGAGATTCAAACTGAGAGAACATTATCATAGATAAAAAATTGTAACTGGGGGCTGGGCACAGTGGTCCAAGCCTGTAATCCCAGAGGCTCGGGAGGCTGAGACAGGAGGATCTCAGTTCAAAGCCAGCCTCAGCAACGGCAAGGTACTAAGCAACTAACTCAGTGAGACCCTGCCTCTAATAAAATACAAAATAGGGCTGGGGATGTGGCTCAGTGGTTGCGTGCCCCTGAGTTCAATCCTTGGCGTGCGCGCAAAGCGCGCGCGCGCACACACACACACACACACACACAAAGTAACTGCACTTTGTAGATCTCTGCAACAAATAAATCCTCTATGAATATTTTTCTAGTCTATGTTTATCTCTTTTGTGAAAAATATAATAGAATGTACTTCAACTTGCTTCAAAGTAATGAAGAGGAGGGGGTAAAGGAGATACATGAAAAAAAAACTGATCATAGTGTTTGATAAGTATTGAAATGGGGTGATGAAAAAGAAAGGAAGTGTCATTACCTCTTTATTTTTGTACATGAAATTTATATCAAAAATACCTTAAGAGAAATCAACATATTTTGTGTTCTACAACTAAGTAGCAATCACATTTCTACTATTCCCTGCAAAAACTCAAAAAGCTCTCCAAAATAGATCAACCTATTCAATGATTAGAAACAAGACAAAATAGAGGTATCATAAACATAGTATCTTACATTTTTTTCTACTAGTACTTCAGAGAACTTGCTACATACACCATCACTGCAGGGAGTCTAGTCCAATATATATTCTACTAACCAAGAATGTAATTTCTACCACTGTACCCAAAACAAAGTTCTGCCATAATTTATTTTGAATATTCAAGATTTTAAGACTACTTTTATCTAAATTATCATAGTAAATAATTTCAATTTTTTAATGTCCTAGGTCCTATGCTAAAATACATTCTTCTTATACCTAGACAACAATCCTATGAAAGATCATTATTGCTTCTACTTATTGATGAGAAATTAAGGCTCACAGTTTAAGTACTTCACAGAGTATGTCACCCAAGATTAAGTGATTGAGTTAAGATCTGAACCTAGGTCTAATTCTAAAGTCTATGTTTTTCTACTTTTCCATACTGCTTATCATTTTATGTTAAAAATGGGAAGCTAGGGCCAGGCGGGCATGGTGGTACACGCCTGTAATCCCAGCACTTGGGAGGCTGAGGCAGGAGGATTGAGAGTTCAAAGCCAGCCTCAGCAATGGCAAGGCACTTAGCAACTCAGTGAGACCCTGTCTCTAATAAAATACAAAAAAGGGCTGGGGATGTGGCCCAGTGGTCAGAGTGCCCCTGAGTTCAATCCCTGGTACAAAAAAAAAAAAAAAAGCATTGTGTACAACTAAAGCAAATAAATAAATATTAAAAAAAAAAAAATACAAAAGAGGGCTGGGGATGTGGCCCAGTGGTGGAGAACCCCCGAGTTCAATCCCCCATGCGGGAAAAAAAAAAAAAAAAAAAAAACAACAACAAATAAAGGGAAGCTAGGCATGATAGCACACACCAGTAATCTCAGTGACTCAGAAGGCTGAAGCAGGAGAATGGTAAATTCAAGGCCAGCACTGGTAATCTTTGGAGAGGCCCTAAGCAACTAGAGAGACCCTGTCTCAAAATAAAAAAAATAAAAAGGGCTAGTGATGTAGTTCAGTGGTTGTAAAATACCCCTGGGTTCAATCCCCAGACCAAAAAAAAAAAAACTTAAAACAATTCTGTTCCTCAAGTATCTGATTATTTCACACCATTATGTTGATAAATATTTAGTAATTGCTTTACTAAACGCCATGTTCTGTTATAGTTGCTTGGGGATACAGCAGTAAACAAAACATAGTCTGTCATATGACAGAGGAAAATAGACAATAAACATGTAATAAGGTGATTTCATATATTGAAAATAAGATGACATAATAGCAACTGAAGGTGATCAAGACCTTTCTAAGGAGGTAATATCTAAGCTTAGATCTAAATGAAGAGAAGGTAGAATCAGATAAAAACTAAAAAGCAAGCAGAGCAGTTAGTGTAGGGTCTTATGCTGTAGACCACAGTAAAAGAAGTTTAGAACTTAACCCTGCTGCAATGTGGTATCATGGGACAGTTTTAAAGCAGAGAAAAGACATAAACATAAGCATCTGCTTATACTACTGAAAGATAACTTTTTAAAATGAGGTAATGAGGGCTAGGGATATAGGGAAGTGGTAGAGTGCTTGCCTAGCATGCAAAAGACCCTTGGTTTAATCTCCAATACCTGGAAAAAAAAAAGAGGCAATGAACACTACAGCCAAGCAACATTTAAAATGTCTGAAGAAAACCAGTCAATCTGGGTTGGGTAGAGCACTGGCCTAGCATGTGTGAGCCACTGGGTTCAATCCTCAGCACCACATAAAAATAAGTAAATAAAATAAAGGTATTGTGTCCAACTTAAAAAAAGAAAAAGAAAAAAAGAAAGGAAGGAAGAAAAAAAAGAAAACCAGTCAATCGGTATATATCTTCAGGGAGCACACTTTTCTTCTCTAAATTACTTCCTTTGTAATTTATTTTTCTTTGTGGTGAATAAATGTCTCTTATGACACATTATGAAATGAAGGATAAAATGAAAAGGACTCTGAGGACTGGTGAGATAGCTCAGTAGTAGAGCACTTGCACAGCATGCCAGAGGCCCTAGGTTACATCTCAAGCACCAGGAAAAGTAAGTAAATAAAAAAAAAAAAAAAATCTCTGGAAGCCAGGTGCGGTGGCCAATTGGGAGGCTGAGACAGGAGGATCACAAATTCAAAGTCAGCCTTAGCAAAGGAGAAGCAGTGAGGAGCTAAGCAACTCAGTGAGACTGTCTCTAAATAAAATACAAAATAGGGCTGGTGATGGGGTCCCTCACCTCCCCCCCCAAAATATCTCTGGAACAGCTAATGTAGTTACTTAAATTACACAGAGGTCTGAATTACTAAAGAGTGGATGTCAGGATTTAAAAAACAAAAAAAAAAAAAAAAAAAAAAAAAAAAAAAGCAAAAGTGGCATCAGGAACATGGACAGAAAAATTAGAAATTAGAAATATACCTACTTCACAATTTTGTCTGAAGTAGACTTAGCAACCAAATTCAAACTAATGTAAGTCTAACTGTAAAGAAATAGAAAATTAAATGAAAATTAAATACACAAACTATTTCCATTCTACCCTTCACCACTCAATTGAATAGTTCTCTCAAAAGGCTTTATTTAAGGGCTGGGGATATAGCTCAGTTTGTACAGTGCTTGCCTCTTATGCACAAAGCCCTGGGGTTCAATCCCCAGCACCACACAAAAAAAAAAAAAAAAAAAAAAAAGTTTTATTTATAACAAGATAATGTTCACCAAGTTGTAAATACAAAATGGCTATGAGTTACCCTTATACATTTTTAGAAAGTTAAATTCCATTCCCCTAGGAAAATCGTACCAGGTTTTAGAAAGTCAAAAAGGTTTT
Source organism: Tamias sibiricus (assembly GCA_025594165.1). Lineage (NCBI taxonomy): Eukaryota > Metazoa > Chordata > Mammalia > Rodentia > Sciuridae > Tamias > Tamias sibiricus. The sequence continues at coordinate 113,685,031 of CM046658.1, read as the reverse complement.
AGAGTTAAAGAACTATACAAACTATACACATGAACTTCAACTGAATTATTGCCTTCTTAGAGCAATCATTTTTTCACTCTTAAGATATAACAGAGGAAATAAGCTTAGGCACAGTATCAATAATAGCACAGGCAGAAAAATTCTGGCTCCAGTATATCACATTATTACTGACTAGGAAAAAACATCTGGTAATTGTCATTTATGAACCACAAAGTAGGGGTTGAGACCAACTTATTCTTGCAAAAGATGTAATCATAAGAATTAAAGCAGCCGGGCGCGGTGGTGCACGCCTGTAATCCCAGCACTTGGGAGGCTGAGGCAGGAGGATCGCGAGTTCAAAGCCAGCCTCAGCAATGGCGAGGCACTTAGCAACTCAGTGAGACCCTGTCTCGAATAAAATACAAAAACGGGCTGGGGATGTGACCTAGTGGTCGAGTGCCCCTGAGTTCAATCCCCGGTAACCACAAAAAAAAAAAAAAAAAAAAAAAAAAAAAAGAATTAAAGCAGTAGCACCCAAAGGTAAGAAATGTAAAATGCTTGCATAATTTAGTAAAAACCTGGTAAGAAGCCGGGCGTGGTGGCGCACGCCTGTAATCCCAGCACTTGGGAGGCTGAGGCAGGAGGATCGCGAGTTCAAAGCCAGCCCCAGCCATGGCGAGGCACTTAGCAACTCAGTGAGACCCTGTCTCTAATAAAATACAAAAAAGGGCTGGGTATGTGGCCCAGTGGTCGAGTGCCCCTGAGTTCAATCCCTGGTGCCAAAAAAAAAAAAAAAAAAAAAAAAAAAAAACAAAAACTGGTAAGACAGAGTGGAGAACAGGTTCTTGTGCTCACATTAGTACTGCTTGCTACTAGTGGTGTACCAAGTACATTAAACATTATTTTACCAAGTTAATGGTGGAGCCAGTTCCTAACTACAACATTTTACTGAGTAACCTTTAGCAACTTGATTTTTCTGAGCCTTAATGTTTCTCGTTTTATAAACCCATGGTTGAAAATCTACTTCTCAGCTGAGCACAGTGGCATGATCCTATGATCACAGCTACTAGAGAGGCTGAGGATGGCAAGCTCCAGACCAGCCTGGGCAACTTGGCAAGAACCTGTCTTAAGATAAAAAGTAAAGAGGGCTGGGAATGTACCTCAGAGATAGAGCACCCCTGGTGTTCAATCTCATTTCTCAAAACAAAAACAAACAAAAAACCCTATTTCTCAGTACATTATGAAGTATATTATATGGAAAAATGAAATGGCTGGGCACATACCAGAGACATGATAAGTCAGTGTTTGATGATGATTGCTAGCATATTTGATATTCTAGGTTCTAATTTTACCTCTCAGCAAGAAAGTAACTGTTTGATCTGCTATTGGCAAAGAGATTAACTAATCCTGTCTTTTTCTACTAACTAAATTTTTAGCATTTTTAAAAAATATTTATTTATTTACTTTAGTTGTACACAATGCAATGCATTTATGTTTACGTGGTAATGAGGATCGAACCCGCTCTGCCGCTGAGCCACAACCCCAGCCCCTTAGCATTATTATTCAAATAACCATAAGAAATATTTCCAACAATAAGCTTCAACACAAATGTTCATTTGAAGCTTTGAGCCTATAATTTTGCAAGCTTTATCCAAGGTAAAGACAAATCAAAGCACTGCAGGGGCAATGGCAGAAGTAGGATAAGTAGTAAGAATAACTGGATGGCCGGGCACGATGGCACACGCCTGTAATCCCAGCACTTTGGGAGGCTAAATCTCAATTTCTTCCAAAATACAAAAAAAACAAATACATAAATAACCCCATTTTCTCAGTTTACATTATGAAGTATAGTATATGGCGAAAAAAATTGAAAATTGGCTGGGCCACATACCAGAAAGGACATGATAAGTCCAGAGTTTGATTGATGATTTGCCTAGCATATTTGAATATTCTAGGGGTTATAAAATGTTTTACCCTCTCAGCAAGGAGAAAGTAAAATGTTTGATTTCTTGGATATTGGCAAATGAGAATTAACTTATCCTGTACTTATTCCTACTATACTAAATTTTTTGCAATTTTTTTAATAAAATTATTTTTTTATTTACTTTAGTGTAGTAACAACAATTGCAAAATAGCATTTTTTTGTTTACGTTGGTAATTGAGGATCGAAAACCGCGCTCTGCCGGCTGAGGCCACACTACCCCAGCCCCTTAGGCACTTATTAGGTCAAAATAAAACATAAAGAAATATCATTTTCCCATAAATTATGCTTAAACACCCGCAAATGTTTCATTTTGGGGAAAAGCTTTGAGGGCCTAGTTAATTTTGCACAAGGCTTTATCCCCAGGTAAAAAGGACAATAATCAAGGATATTGCAGGGGGCTATGGGCAGAAAGAAGTAGGGATAAAGTAGTACGAAAATTAAAAAAATGGATGGGTCCCGGTGCAACCGATTGGCACACGCCTTGTAAATCCGCAGCTAATGTGGGAGGCTGAGGCAGGAGTGATTCACCGTTTCAAAAGCCAGGCTTCATGCCAAATGGGGAGGGCAACTTGCACTCAGGGAGGACCCTGTCTCTAAATAAAATACAAAAAAGGGCTGGGGATGTGACCAGTGTTCAAGTGCCCCCTGAGTTCATACCGGTACCACAAAAAAAAAAAAAAAAACAAAAAAGAATAACTGGATGACTAAACCATGTTCATCACTGGTAACATGATGTAGACAAAAAGCAAACTTAAATTCAAATAGATACATGTATTTATATATAAGTTGTAATCCCAGCACTTTGGGAGGCTGAGGCAGGAGGATCACCAGTTCAAAGCCAGCTTCAGCAATGGCGAGGCACTTAGCAACTCAGTGAGACCCTGTCTCTAAATAAAATACAAAAAAGGGCTGGGGATGTGACCCAGTGTTCAAGTGCCCCTGAGTTCAATCCCGGTACCACAAAAAAAAAAAAAAAAAAAAAAAAGAATAACTGGATGACCAACCAGTCTCACTGGTAACATGCTGTAGACAAAAAGCAAACTTAAATTCAAATAGATACATGTATTTATATATAAGTTTGGGTTAACCCTCTCTTCTCAGCAGGAAGCAAGTGACTTCTCCACATTTTCTCCTAAAGGATTTGAAATCTTTTGGAAAAGTCCATGCTGAATAGACCTCTTTTCTGTAGTACAGCAGCAAAGTGGGAGAAACAAACACATATCAAGGCAAAAAAGCAATAACTGAAAAAAAAAAAAAGTATCATATGCTTAAAAAAGCATATTTCCAGTTTTGATTACCTATGAAATCAAATTCAATTCTTAAAAATGTACTTCAAGTATTTAAAAAGTAGCCAGGCGCGGTGGCGCACGCCTGTAATCCCAGCACTTTGGGAGGCTGAGGCAGGAGGATCCCGAGTTCAAAGCCAGCCTCAGCAATGGTGAGGCACTTAGCAACTCAGTGAGACCCTGTCTCTAATAAAATACAAAAAAGGGCTGGGGATGTGGCCCAGTGGTCTAGTGCCGCTGAGTTCAATCCCCAGTACCAAAAAAAAAAAAAAAAAAAAAGTATTTAAAAAGTAGCCAAATGCTGGGCGCGGTGGCTCACGCCTGTAATCCCAGCACTTTGGGAGGCTGAGGCAGGAGGATCGTGAGTTCAAAGCCAGCCTCAGCAGTGGCGAGGCACTTAGCAACTCAGTGAGACCCTGTCTCTAAATAAAATACAAAAAAGGGCTGGGGATGTGACCCGGTGGACGAGTGCCCCTGAGTTCAATCCCCGGTACCACAAAAAAAAAAAAAAAAAAAAAAAAGAAGTAGCCAAATATGCTTTTCACTTTAAGGTATTAATGATGACACTAACTAGTTGTTTCTGGTCAGTTTCAAGAAATCTTTATTTTATTGCAGCAAACACAGGTAAAGGAAAAGCAGGTGGTCGGTGCCTCAGACAGACGTAGAGCTCATAAGGTTTCTTGTTAACACCTATCCAGATAAGTCCCTCCTTAAATACACATCACAAGTTTAAGGGACATTCATCCAGATAAGGCCAACCTTACTACATATCACAAGTTCCAGTTCAGCAGAAAACACAAAATAGTGTAACATATTCTGGTTAAGTAAGTGGACTTACTACTGCTTAAATCACACCTTATCTACCATCAGGAAAAACAGAAATCATTAACACGTCAAGGCCTACAAGAAATAAACGGACGCGACAATTTCCGTAAAGGTTCAGTAAAATCAATAACACACCTTACAAGGCTCTGTCTGAACTGAAATACGTACATCTGTATGGCTATGGGCCCAACGGCCCAAGGTCACACCACGTCAGAGGCCAAAAAAAAAAAAAAAAAAAAAAAAAAAATCCAAGAAATGAACCTCCTGCTGTTCAGGGCAACCCTGGCTAGTAATGGAGTCTGGGTTTGGGAACAGTCGGGTCCAAGCTTTACCGTGAACAACCCCAACCGAATGCCGCGGCTCCATGGGGAAAATCCCCAAGCGTTTCGGGTCCTACTTCCTTCCATTTCCCAGTCTTCCCTTCCCTGGTCACCCCCAACAACTCACATCTCCGGAGCCACTTCATCCAATGGTAGACGATAGTACTGTGGTGTTTCTTGTTCTCTATACACCAAGACGATAAGCCTTGAATGGATTCCATGGTGTTGGTTACCGACTGGAATTTTCGATCCAACGAGGACTCCAGAGCCCCTGCCGAAGAGGCCGACGAGGAGGAGGCCTTACTGCTGCCTCCGCCGCCGCCGGCCGCCATCTTCCCGGTTTGCACAAGCGCTGCTGCTCCTCTGGCGGCGGCGGCGGCGGCGGCGGCGGCGGGAGCGGGCAAAACAATCACTGCGAGTGCGTGGAAGCCGTAGATGGGGAGGGAGGCCAGAAGGTGGGGGTGGTGCACGCGCTAGGCTCTTCTGGAGGTACGCAGGGGAGGACAAGCGGCCCGGCACGCTGGCGGATCTTACACGCTGCAAGGTGGGGCTGCGGGTTTCGAAGGTTTATCGATATTTGTTCAGGGGTCGTGTTTAAACCAGTCAGTAGTAAAGAGAAATACGAAGAAAACAGAAGCCTTTCAAAACGCCTGGCGCTGAAACTAATGGTTTTATACTATTGGGCTCTCAACGCTAAGGCCCTTACTCACCCCTATCACCACACTCCTGTGAGCCAGGGCGGGCGTTAATATCTTAAATTTAATACTCCCCGACTGTCCCTTCAGTTGCAGAAATCTTTCTCTCTCCTTAGGTTCTCTTGCACAGAAAAGGCCCAAGGCTACCTAGTCAGGATTTTTTTTTTTTGCAACGCAATAGCAGCAAAGGGAAAGCAACTGCATCGCGCACGCGCCGCCCGGCCCCGCCCCTCCGCTTCCTCCTCAACCTTGAAAGCAAAGGGAGGCGTGATGGCGGGGCAATCTGACCAATCAAGGGAAGAGTTCGAGAAGCGCGCGCAGGAGTCCGCAAACCCTTGGGGCCAAGGAAGCGCTTCGATTATTTGTGCGCCTGCGCAGCAGATCTGCGCGTAGCGGACTGAAAGCAAAAACCCAGAGGGAAGGATGAAGGAGCTGGTCAATCTAAGGAGAGGTTAGAGGGCGGGGCGCTCCGCTCCGCCTTTCGCTTCCTCGCAGGATCGCTCTACTGTTGCTGTTTCGCTCACACAACAGGGCCAGGAAATTCCCACTGCTCCGAGTTCACTATTACTTCTTGGCGTCTCCAGCCGCTGCCACCACTAACGGGGCACCGACGCGCGACAAAATGGCTGGCAGCCATCTTGCGGCGCTGGCAAAAGATGCGCATGTGCCAGGTCCTACGAGCCATTCACTACGCAGACTCCTAGAACAGACTATATTACACGCTCCCCTTGGACCATACCATTCGTGGCCAGTCAACTATATAATCCTGTTGGATTGTAGGAGCAGGAAATAATTGAAGAAGTGAGACAAAGATTTTTCCTTGTTAAAAATCTGAAGCGAGGAAAGAATGATTGGAAAGATATGGTTTCATTTTAGCTGCTTACGATACAATCTATAAATTGCTTACTACATTATAGTTTTAAAAGAGCCTTAAATATCACGTTGATTAGCACAGCCCCAAATCAACCATTCCATTATATCGGCTTATGTAGACCCTCTGGGCAGATTTGCAGGTTCAAGTGTTCCCACTGTACACGTGCAATTTTTAAGTCTTTTATATCTCCCCAATATGGCTCGTGAGGCAAGGAGCCTGTTTTCTCAACGTCTAGCATTAATTCAACAACAAGTTGCTGAATATTCGAATCCTGTTTTAGATTTGTGGGAGTAACAGCAAAATAGACAAAAATCTCTTCTGGGCTTAGTGGCAAGAGACCTTAAACAAGTATATTTCACTGCGTAGTGAGGTGGGTTTTTTGTTTTTGTTTTTTTTTTAAATATTTATTTATTTGCTTTTAGTTGTACACAATGCATTTATGTTTACGTGGTGCTGAGGATAGAACCCGGGCCGCACACGTGCTAGGCGAGCTTTCTACCGCTGAGCCACAACCCCAGCCCGCATAGTGAGTTCTGTAAAGAAATAGAAAGCAGAAGATACAAGGTGTAGTGTGTGAGAGAGACAGCGAGAGAGAAAGAAAATTAATGTGAAAGGAAATGGCATGGTGAACCAGGAAAGATTCTGAAAGAAAATGATATTTGATGTGGACCCTGAGAAAAAGATCAGCAAGCAGATACAGGGGAGGGAACACCATAGCAGAAGGAACACCAAGTGCAAAGTCCCTAACACAGGAAATATCTTAAGAGCAAGGAAGCCAGTTTGGAAGAGAATAAGAGAAGGGGACATGTGGCACAAGATGAGTGAAGCCTGAGAGGGTAAAAGTTCCCAGTAGGACTTTGAAGGCCACTGTTAAGAACTTTGCCAGAAGACAAAATTTAAACAAATTTAAAAACTAGCTATGCACAATGCCACAGGCCTGTAATAGCCACTCAGGAGGCTGTGGCAGAAGAATCACAAGTTGGAGGCCCATCTCAGCAATTTGCCAAGGCCCTAAGCAATTTTGTGAGACTCTGTGTAAAAATTAAAAGTAAAAAGAACTGGGGATGTAGCTCAGTGGTACAGCACTGCTGGGTTCAATCTACAGATTTAAAAAAAAAAAAAAAAAAAAAGACTAACTGGCTTTATGGTTAAAACCAGGCAATATGTCATTCTATAAAATATGAGTGTTCTGATGAGCTGAATGGAGAAGTTTGACATTATTGATTAGAAAGGGCTGAGGAAGGCAGAAATAGAAGAAAAAACATTGTTCAATTCAAATTCTTGTAAAAGTTAAAGCAGGATGCTTTCCTTACCGTGCCAGCTATAAATGACCTATTTGGAAATTTGGCTATTATCTCTTTCCTGATTTCTTGAAAGGTTAAATAAACAACCTAGTTTCATTTGGTGACATGGACCTTTTTAGCATGAGTGACTTTATTTTCATTTGTTTTGTTGGGCTTATGCAAACCAATTGCCTCCTATAAATTTTATTTAACAAGGCTGGGGCAGTGGTGCACGCCTATAATCCCAGCACTTGAGAGGCTAAGGCAGGAGGATCCTGAGTTCGAAAGCCAGTCTCAGCAATGGCGAGGCACTTAGCAACTCAGTGAGACCCTGTCTCTAAATAAAATACAAAAATAGGGCTGGGGCTGGGGTTCAGTGGCCAAATGCCCCTGAGTTCAATCCCCCCTACCAAAAAAAAAAAAATTCTTATTTAACAATTCTGAAATAGGAAGCTCTTTTTTTTTTTTTTTTTTTAATATTTATTTATTTGCTTTAGCTGTACACAATGGGTTTTATTTGTACATGGTGCTGAGGATTGAACCCAGGCCGCACACGTGCCAGGTGAGCACTCTACCTCTGAGCCACAACCCCAGCCCTAGGGAGCTCTTTTAATGAGAGGAGTTTTAAGCAAAGAAGTTACTTGGTGACTATCCTGTCATGTTTTGTTTTGGGTTTTTTGTTTTTTGTGGTACAGGGGACTGAACACCAGTGAGCTATATCCTCCGGTCTTTATTTTGAGACAGGGACTTATTAATTGCCCAATACTGTCCTCAACTTGTTATCCTTTGCCTCTGGAGTATTGGAAGCACAGGCATGTGCCACTATGTCTGGCTCATGTGGTGTTTGCTTTTGAAACTGGGATTGAAAACACAGGTGCTTTATCACTGAGTCACATCCCCAGCCTTTTTTTTTTTTTTTTTTTTTTTGTGGTTACCGGGGATTGAACTCAGGGGCACTCGACCACTGGGTCACATCCCCAGCCCTTTTTTGTATTTTATTTAGAGACAGGGTCTCACTGAGTTGCTAAGTGCCTCGCCATTGCTGAAGCTGGCTTTGAACTCGCGATCCTCCTGCCTCAGCCTCCCAAAGTGCTGGGATTACAGGCGTGCGCCACCGCGCCCGGCATCCAGCCTTTTTTTTTTTCCCTTAAATTGTTTAGGCTTTACTCAATGGCTGAGGCCGGCCATGAACTTAGGATCCTCCTGCCTCAGCCTATCAAGTCACTAGAATTATAGGCATGTACTACCATGTGCAGCCCTAATGATGTTTTTAAAAAGATCACATTGGGGGCTGGGGTTGTGGCTCAGAAGAAAAGCACTTGCCTAGCACGTGTGAGGCTCTTGGTTCAATCCTCAGCACCACATAAAAATAAAATAAAGGGCCGGGCGCGGTGGCGCACGCCTGTAATCCCAGCACTTTGGGAGGCTGAGGCAGGAGGATCACGAGTTCAAAGCCAGCCTCAGCAATGGCGAGGCACTTAGCAACTCAGGGAGACCCTGTCTCTAATAAAAATACAAAAAAGGGCTGGGGATGTGGCCCAGTGGTCGAGTGCCCCTGAGTTCAATCCCTGGTACCACAATAAATAAATAAATAAATAAATAAATAAATGAAATAAAGGTATTGTGTCCACCTACAATTAAAAAAACACATTTTTTTAAAAAAAGATCCCATTGGTTGCTAGGTTGAAAACAAGACTTCAGAGCTACTAGTTGGGAGGCTCTTTGAGTAATCCAAGTAAGGATTGGACCAAAGGGATAATACAATAAGTAATGACAAGTGACATCAAAGTCTGAGGCTACTTAAGGTGGCACATACCTGTAATCCCATTGGCTAGGGAGGCTGAAAGAGACAGGAGGATCATGGGTTCAAAGCCAGTCTCATCAATGGCTAGGCGCTAAGCAACTCAGTGAGACCCTGTCTCTAAATCAAATACAAAATAGGGCTGGGATGTGGCTCAGTGGTTGAGTGCCCCTGAGTTCAATCCCCAGTATCCACCCCTTCAAAAAATAGGATATTAAAAGGGGGATGGGGGGCGGAATGTAGCTCATCAGTAGAGTGAGTACCCCCAAGTTAAATCCTCACTACAGACGAAAAAAATTATAAAGGACCCTATTCTGTGTGTGTGTGTGTGGTGCTGGGGATTGAACTCCAGGGCCTTGTGCATGTGAGGCAAGCACTCTACCAACTGAACTATATCCCCATCTCCAACATCCCCAAGGACCCTATCTCTTAAAAAAAAAAAAGCTGGGAACAGTGGCAGAGAACTATAATCCCAGCTAAATGGGTTGAAGCAAAAAGACTGTAAACTCAAGGACAGCCTGGGCAATTTAGGAAAACCCTGTCTAAAATTTTAAAAAAGGGTTAGGGATGTAGCTTAGTGGTAGACACCCCCGGGATTCAATTATCAGAACCAAAATAACGAGCAGGGCACCCATGGTGCACGCCTGTAATCCCAGAGGCTTGGGAGGCCAAGACAGGAGAATTGCGAATTCAAAGCCAGCCTCAGCAACTGCCAGGTGCTGAGCAACTCAGTGAGACCCTGTCTCTAAATAAAATACAAAATAGGACTGGGGATGTGGCTCAGTGGTTGAGTGCTCCTGAGTTCAATTCCTGGTACCAAAAAAAGAGAAAAAGAAATCAAAACAATTCTTTCTAAAACCTCTACAAAGGAGAAAAAACAACAAACAAAAAACCTCATTAAAGCTGTTCAAAGGGATTTGAAATAGAGTTTGCTGAAGTTCATGGTATTTTTTTTTAAATATTTATTTATTTGCTTTAGTTGTGTACAATGCGTTTATTTGTACCTGGTGCTGAGGATCGATCCCGGGCTGAGCACAGGCTAGGCGAGTGCTCTACCGCTGAGCCACAACCCTAGGCCCACTTCATGGTATTTTAATGACAGCACTTCAATATAGGACCTATCCTGAGAATGACATTGAAAAAAAGAGTACATCTTTCTTTATCCACTCATTTTACAAAAAAGACAGTATATATCGTAGATGAGTTTGGACTCTATTCAAACAAACCACGGTTTGTTAAATTAAGATCCACCACTAACTGCTCATAAACTTGGACAAATTTTTTATTCTATGCTTTCAGATCCTCACCTCTAAAACTTACTTTTAAAGTTTTAAAAATAGGTAGGTAATGTTTACTGAATATGATGCTCAATACTATGTGGCCAAGAAAACTTTTTTTTTTTTTTTTTTTTTTCGGTACCAGGAATTGAACTCAGAGGCACTCATGCCCGGCAAGAAAACTTTTATATGTGGTGCTGAGGATTGAACCCAGGGCCCCACAATGCCAGGCAAGCTCTCTACCACTGAGCCATACAAAATAGGCTCCCCCCCACCCCAAAGATTTTATCCTGCTCCAGGAATTAACAACTTCCCTTGTCTGGGGTAGTTTGCTTAACTCTGAAAAATGGAGAGAAGCTGGGAATGGTGGTGCAAGCCTGTAATCCCAGCGGCTCAGGAGGCTGTGGCAGGATCACAAGTTCAAAGCCAGCCTCAGCAATGGTGAGGCACTTAGTAACTCAGTGAGACCCTGTCTCTAAATAAAATACAAAAAATAGGGTTGGGGGATGTGGATCAGTGGCTGAGTGCCCCTGAGTTCAATCCATGGTACCAAAATAAAATAAAAAATAAAAAAGGGAGAGAGTTGTACTGTTTTCCCTTAAGCCCCTTCACAGATCCTTGTTTTTTTTCTACCTAGGGATCCCTAGTACTGCCTTAAGATTGGAACTTAAACTAGAACCTGAAACGTAACTTTATAAAAAGGTTAATTTTGGGGCGGAAGGTACTGGGAATTGAAACCTGGCACTCTACCACTGACCTACAACCTCAGTAGGTTTTGTTTTCAGGCAGGATCTTGCTAAATTGCAGAGGCTAATTTCTTTGTTGTTTTTGTACCTAGAATTGAATCCAGGGGCACTTAACCACTGAGCCATATCCCTCCCCCCCTTGTTTTTTTAGTTGTAGATGGACAGAATAATTTTACTTATTTTTATATGCTAAAGATGGAACCTAGTGCCTCATACATGCTAGGCAAATGCTCTTTACTGAGCTACACCCTCACTTCCTCCAGGTCTTTATTTTTTGAGATGCAGTCTTGCTAAATTGCTAAGGATGACTTTGAAATTGTGATCCTCCTTCCTCAGCCCTCTGGAGCCACTGGGATTACAGGTATGCACCAGGAAGCCTGGCTGTGCTGAGGCTAGTCTTGAATTTGCAATTCTCCTGCCTAAAACTGAACTGGGATTACAAGTATGCACTGTGCTGTTTCAAAAGTGTTTTCAATTTTTTTTTTTTTTTTTGTGACTAGGAATTGAATCCAGGGGTGCTTTACCACTTAGCCACATCCCTTTGGCCTCACTAAGATGCTGAGGCTGGCTTTGAACTTGTGATCCTCTTGCCTCAGCTTCCACATTTGCTGGGATTCCAGGAGTATGCTTCCACCACGTTTACTGGCTTTTTTGTTGACCCATTCCCAATATATCCTCAATAGGCAACATGAACTGGAAGGACAGGTATTTGGACTTCAATGGATGCTTACCCTGATTCAAATACTCAAAAAAATCAACACCCAAGTATTAAATGCTAAAACTGAACCAATCACAGGAAAATAAGGCCGAGTATGTAGCTGAGTGGCAGAGCCTAGCATGTGTGAGACCCTGGGATGACTGGGGATTCCCAGCATTAAAAAAGAGAAAGGGAGAGAGAAAGGAAAAAAGGGGGGAAGCCAGGCGCAGTGGCACACGCCTGTAATTCCAGCACTTTGAGAGGCTGAGGCAGGAGGATCGCGAGTTCAAAGCCAGCCTCAGCAATGGCGAGATACTTTAGCAACTCAGTAAGACCCTGTCTCTAAATAAAATACAAAAAAGGGCTGGGGATGTGACCCAGTGGTCGAATGCCCCTGAGTTCAATCCCTAGTAACACACACACACACACACACACACACACCAAAAAAAAAAAAAAAAAAAAGGTGGGGGGCGGAATGTATTAGTAAGAGACAAAATGAGCTAAAATCCTGAATCCTGTTCATCTTACCAACTGACTTATCCTCCTTAGATTCTCCCTGAGTCTATTTCAGCCAGAACTAACATTCTCATTATATGCACCCATCTGAGGAACTTATTTCCTGGAAATACCACTTAGCCAAGACCTGAGGTGATCTGTTACCTTTTGACTGTTTAACAAGTAAAGGTTAAGGAATGGATACTTACCTGTCTCCTATCCCTTAAAAAACTTCCCCTGCTTCATTCATCTTCAAGAAATTATTCATTTTTTTTAATATATATATTTTTAGTTGTAGGTGGACACAATACCTCTATTTTATTTATGTGGTGATGAGGATTGAACCCAGGGCCTCACATATGCGAGACGAGCACTCTACCACTGAGCCATAGTCCCAGCCCCCAGAAATCATTTTTGCTTTGGGAACATCCATATCCATTTATCCATCCATCACCCATTCAGATATACATAAATACCATTGATAAATATCTTGTTTCCATAGCAATTGCTACAAGTCTGGAAATAAAGATCACTTGAAGACACAAACTCTAATACCTATGATTACATGAAAAATATCATACCAAGTTTAAAAATAACTCTTTAATCATATGCACATAGGGGAATAAAGGGTAACTACCAGGCTGACTAGGGAAAGGAATTCTCCCTTTGCCCCAATGTCTGCTTGGCACAGTTCTGAGATCACACACACAAGTGGAAGTAGTTTGGGAAAAATAGGGAGAGAACTGAAGAGACAAAGGCCAGTCGAGTGAGGCAAGGGCTTGCAGTAGTTTCAGTCAGTGGACTCCAACACAGATTCACTTAGTGCGAGGTCCCAGTAGTGTTCAGCCCCATGCTTTTTGAAATGCTCACGAGCCATATTCTCTGTAGGGCACTGTTTAAATTTCATCTCTCCAAAGCTTCGGTCTTTGGCTGTACCCTGGGAAAGAGATAAACCTTTTAATAAAACAATAGTTTCTCAACCCTATAATCCCAGCAGCTAGGGAGGCAGAGTCAGGAGAATCGAGTTCAATGCCAGCCTCAGTAATGGCGAAGTGCTAAGCAACTCAGTGAGACCCTGTCTCTAATAAAATGCAAAATAGGACTGGGGGTGTGGCTCAGTGGTTGAGTGCCATTGAATTCAATCCCTGGTACCAAAGAAAACCTCACAAGTTTTTCTTTTTTTTTTTTTTTTTTTTTTTGCAGTGCTGAGAATCCAACACAGGCCTTATAAATGCTAGGAGAGTGCTCCACCACTGAACTATACCCCCAGATCTGCAATTTTAAATTTTTTTTATTTATTCATTTAGGTACTTGGAATTGAACACAGGGGTGCTTAACCGCTTAACCACTGAGCCACATTCCCCAGCCCCCAACTTTTTAGGAAAAAGTTTTTTTTTGAGAGTGTCTTGCTAAATTGCTTAAGGCCTCAGTAAACTGCTGAGGCTGGTCTTCAACTTGCAGTCCTCCTGCCTCAGCCTCCCCAGTCACTGACATTACAGGCTGCACCACCACACCCAGCTCAATTTGTTATTTATTTTCTATTTGTTCTGTTTAGATGTACATAACAGTGGATTGTATTTTAACATGTTATACATATACAAAGTATAATTTAGGATCCCATTTTATGATTGTATGTGACGTGGAGTTTCCCTGGTTGTGTATTCATATATGAACATAGGAAAGTTATGTCCAATTCACTCTACTGTCTTTCCTATTCTCATTTACTATCCCTTCCCTCCATTCCCCTTCATCTAACCCAAAGAACTCTTATTCTTCCTCCTATTGTGTTAGCATCCACATGTCAAAGAACTCAATTTGTTATTTAAATTAGACATAATGCTTTTTTTCTTTTTCTTTTTTTAATCCCCCAAGGGGGGTGCACCATTCCTCAAAGTACTGCAATACCAGGTTGATGCATGGAGTGGACAGAGCAAGCTCCTATTCCATCTCCCTACTCCAAAAATCCATTTAATATATTGTCCTTGGATAGAGGACGTATCAGATATTAAACTGATAAGAACGGATACTATACTTGATCTTAACCAAAAGGCCAAGAAGCGATGATATGTAATGCTCTCATAAAAGACCTAATAACGTTTATGTCACAATGTGCCTACCTGAATGCTATTTTATAAGATGGGCGTGGTGGCGCACACCTGTAATCCCAGCACTTCGGAGGCTGAGGCAGGAAGATTGAGAGTTCAAAGCCAGCCCCAGCAATGGTGAGGCACTTAGCAACTCGGTGAGACCCTGTCGCTAATAAAATACAGAAAAGGGCTGGGGATGTGGCCAGTGGTCGAGTGCCCCTGAGATCAATCCCCAGTAAAAAAAAAAAAAAAAAAAAAAAAAAATCCTGAATGCTATTTTATGGTTAAAGCAATTAAAACAGCCAGGCTTGGTGGTGCATGCCTGTAATCCCAGCACTTGTGAGGCTGAGGCAGGAGGATCAGGAGTTCAAAGCCAGCCTCAGCAATGGTGAGGCATTTAGCAACTCAGTGAGACCCTGTCTCTAATAAAATACAAAAAAGGCTGGGGATATGGCCCAGTGGTTGAGTACCCGAGTTCAATCCCTGGTACCAAAAAAAAAGTATAATCTCTACCCTTGGTTATTCACATAAGCTTTCACAAATTTATACAGATGACTTCATAGAGCTTCTTTTTTTCTTGGTACTCAGAATTGAACCCAGGGGTGCTTTCCCACTAAGCTATCTCCCAAGCCTCTTTTTATTTTTGAAACAGTGTCTCACTAAGTTGCTCAGGCTGGACTTGAACTTTTTTTTTTTTTTTTTGTGGTACCGGGGATTGAACTCAGGGGCACTTGTCCACTGGGTCACATCCCCAGCCCTTTTTTGTATTTTTTTATTTAGAGACAGGGTCTCACTGAGTTGCTAAGTGCCTTGCCATTGCTGAGGCTGGCTTTGAACTCGTGATCCTCCTGCCTCAGCCTCCCAAAGTGCTGGGATTACAGGCGTGCGCCACCGCGCCCAGCTGGACTTGAACTTTATGATCCTTCTGCCATAGCTTCCCAAGTCTCTGGGGCTGAGTATAGGAGTGTACTACTACCATGTCTGGCAGGGTTTATGTTTATTTATTTTTTAAAAAAATATTTATTTATATTTATTTGCTTTAGTTGTACACAATGCATTTTTTGTTTTTATTTTTAATTTTTCGTGGTGCTGAGGATTGAACCCGGGTCGCGCACCTGCTAGGCGAGCGCTCTACTGCTGAGCCACAACCTCAGCCCAGGGTTTAAGATTTTAGACTAAGGGAGCAAGGATTCTGTGATCTAAAATCTGGTTGGAATAGCATGCCAGAAACGATTATACAGGGTGAGTTGGGATGAACTTATTTCTCAGTGGACCTCAAGGAACAGGTGTGGGCCTTTACAGAAAAAGGAGTTAGAGAGCCAGAGGCTAGAAGAACTCTTTTTATAAGGCTTAGTGAAAACTGTATCCATGCAGGAGGCTTTGGGGTCCAGAGACAAAAAGTAGTTGGGTGGGGAGAGGAGAAACAAGAGGAAACTTGCAAAGAACTATAACAGGAAAATATAGTACAGGGTGAAATGGCATTCTCAGCAAAGGCACCAGCAGCAATGGCAATTATAAAGTGCTACCTGAAGAGGTTTTCAGGGTGCAGACTCTAATAAGGAGGCTAAAACAGAACTTGGCTTATTTCTGACCCTACGGGCTCTCAAATGGAAGAGATGTGGAAGCTGGGATATTGAATACGTGGGTGAGGATTTATGAAAAACACAAAAGGCACAATGATTAGTATGCATTAATTGAAGAGTCTGGGCTAAGGATACATGAAATATTGTTAATAGTAATTTCTATAAATAGTGGTCTTGGGCTAGGGATGTATAGCTCAGTGGTAGAGGGCTTGCTGGTTACCATGTGTGAGTCCCTGGGTTACATTCCAATAATTGGAGGTGGGGGGGAGTTAAAAAGTAAAAAAGTTTTTAATGAAGGAAGCTGGGGATGTAGCTCTGAGGTACAGCCTTTGGTCAGCAGGTGGAGGCCCTAACTTCAATTCCCGGTCCAGCCAAAGAAACAAAGAGTTGCTTTTGGGGCTGGGGATGTAGCTCAGTGGTAGAGCACCTGCCTGGCAAATGCTAGCTCCTGTTTTTTACTTTCTCATCATCCATCCATCCATCCATCCATTCATTTTGGTGCCAGGGATTGAACCCAGGGGTGCTCAGCCATCAAATCACATCCCCAGCCCATTTTTAATTTTGAGACAGAGTCTCACTGAGTTGCTCAGGGCCTTACTAAGTGCTGAGGATGGCTTTGAACTTGAGAGTCTCCTGCCTCAGCCTCCAGTTCTGCTGGGATTACAGGCGTGCGCCACTGCGCCCGGCTTCTGGATAACCTTTCTTTTTTTTATGGTACCAGGGATTGAACTCAGGGGCACTCGACCACTGGGCCACATCCCCAGCCCCTTTTTTGTAATTCATTAGAGACAGGGTCTCACTGAGTTGCTAAGTACCTCACCATTGCTGAGGCTGGCTTTGAACTCGCGATCCTCCTGCCTCAGCCTCCCAAGTGCTGGGATTACAGACGTGCGCCACTGCGCCCGGCTGGATAACCTTTTTTAAAGGTTCTGTTGAAGATGGATTTAGTGTCATTTTATGAAGTATTTTCAGTTTATTATCTAATGATTCTCAAAACAATACCTGAAAAGAAGAGCAAATAATATCCACATTTTTACAGAGAAGGCTACAGAATTTAACATTGTCTTGCTCAGACTGCACAGCTAATAACCAAAACCCACTCTTTTTTGAAATACTGGAGATCCAACCCAGAGTAC
Source organism: Tamias sibiricus (assembly GCA_025594165.1). Lineage (NCBI taxonomy): Eukaryota > Metazoa > Chordata > Mammalia > Rodentia > Sciuridae > Tamias > Tamias sibiricus. Next base: position 113,667,963 of record CM046658.1, on the reverse strand, counting down.
TATATCACTGAGCTACATCCCCAGCTCCCTAGCCCATCCTTATATTTTGTTCTTTTTTTTTTTTTTTTTAATTTTGGTGGGGGTGAGTACAGGAGATTGAACCAAGTGCTGCATAACCACTGAGCCCTTAATTTTTTTTTTTTTTTTTTTTTTTGTGGTGCTGGGGATTGAACCCAGGGCCTTGTGCATGTGAGGCAGGAACTCTATCAACTGAGCTATATCCCCAGCCCAAGCCCTTAATTTTTATTTTGAGACAGGACTTTACTAAGTTGTTGAAGCTTGCCTTGAATTTGCAATCCTCCTGTCTCAGTCTCCCAAATCAATGGGATTACAGGTGTGTGCCATCATGCTTGGTTCACAACTATATATTCTTGCCAGGCATGGTGGCGCATGCCTGTAATCCCAGCACTTGGGAGGCTGAGGCAGGAGGATCGAGAGTTCAAAGCCAGCCTTAGCAATGGCCAGGCACTTAGCAACTCAGTGTTACCCTGTCTCTAACTAAAAATGCAAAAAAAGGGCTGGGGATATGGCCCAGTGGTTGGGTGCCCCTGAGTTCAATCCCCAGTACCAACAATCCCCTAAAAAATTAATTAAAAAATTTATTTAAAAAAGATAAAAACTATATATTCTTACATCTAGGGTACTTCTTTCATTATATATATATATATATATATATATATATATATATATTTTTTTTTTTTTTTTAAATCCTACAATTCATTTCCTTCTTTTTGAGTCTCATACTCATAACTGAAATAACTTTCAATTCAGAGCCAAGCACAATGGCACGTGACTGTAATCCCAGCAATGAATGAGCTGAGGCAGGAGGATTGCAAGTTGAAGACCAACATCAACAGTTTAGCGAGGCCTTAAGCAACTTGGTGAGATCCTGTCTCAAAATGAAAAACAAAAAAAGGAACTGGAGATGTAGCTCAGTGGTAAAGTGCCTCTGGGTTCAATCCCTAGTACAAAAAAAAAAAAAAAAATCAAAAAGAAACATGAATAATTGTAGAGATTATTCACTGTTTAGTTTTATTTCATTTCACTGTTCCACTTGTATAATTTAAACCATCAGGAACTAGCTGAAGTTCTTCTTCAATGTTTCACAAAGGATCACTTACCTCCCAGACTAGTACACATTTGTTGGTTTTCTTCACAGCTTCCTCATCAGATTCTTCATCATCTGGAAAAGACAACGTAGCTAAATCTTATTCTACACTTGAGACCACAGATTTAGATTGTAAACAAATAATATTCAACTCTACCCATGTTCTTTTAAATATTATCATCTTTTTCCATGTGCTGAAATCATGTTTTCCTTTCTGTTAATTTTTATTTCCCCTATATTAGAATGGAAACTCCAAGAAGGATGGGACTTAATTCTAACAAACATTTACTGGGGACCCTACTATGTGTTAAAAGCTGTACCAGACACTAAGAATAAGGAAATAAAAGATAAGCATTCAACAATAGAAAGTTGTCCTAGGCATTCTCAGAACCAGGCTTTAGATGTCTATATGATAAAGTTTTTTTTTTTTTTTTTTTTTAAGTTGTAGGTGGACACAATACCTTTATTTGAGTTGTTTTTTATTTTTATGTGATGCCGGGGATCGAACCCAGTGCCTCACACATGCTAGGCAAGGGTTCTACTATTAAGCCACAACCCTGGCACCTGCTAGGGTAGTCTTAAGGACTTCTTAGCCTAAAGGAGGAGAGGTATGCAGGTCCATTAAATGAAAAATCTTAAGAATACTTGCTAAAAAGAATATAGATTATAGAGCAAAAGTATACTTTAAATATTTTAAGGACAAAAAGTACAGAAGGACCACACTTAGGTAAAGTTAAGAAAAGCAGAGTTCTCAGTCAGGCTCAATGTGTTTTTAGTGTGTGTTTAGTCCTCAGCAACTCAGAAGGGTAAGAGGAGGACTGCTCAGTTACAAGAGTTCAAGACCAGCCTGGGCAACATACTGTCAGTCTCTAAAAATGTCAGACATTGATCTTCAATTAAGGGAAAAATAATTTTTTTTTTTTTTGGTGGGGCAAGGGTACTGGGCATTGAACCCAGGGATGCTTAACCACTGAACGGTATCCTCAGCCTTTACAAGGTCTAAGTTGTTTAGGGACTTGCTAAGTTGATGATGCTAGCTAACCTCGAACTTGTGATTCTCCTGCCTCAGCCTCCTGAGTTGCTGGGATTACAGGCTTGTACCAGTATGCCAAGTGGGAAGAATGAATGCTGACATAATGGCTAGGAGAATGTCAAGTGTGTGTGTGTGTGTGTGTGTGTGTGTGTGTGTGTGTGTGAATAATGAAGTTGGGCAAAAGAATAAAAATATTTTTTCATTTTTTGGTACTGGGTGCTTTAGTACTGAGCTACATCTTAGTCCTTTTCACTTTTTAATTTTTGAGACAGGGTCCAAGTTGCTGACGATGGCCTCAAACTTGTGATCCTCCAGCCTCAAACTCCCAAATTGCTAGATTATAGGCATGTGCCACCACAGCATGATTTTTTCTTTTTTGCAGTGCTGGGGATTGAACCCAGGCACTGCACATGCTAGGCAAGTGTTCTAACCTTGAGCTATAATTGAAAATTTATCTTTTTTTTTTTTTTTTTTTTGTGGTTACTGGGGATTGAACTCAGGGGCACTCGACCACTGGGTCACATCCCCAGCCCTTTTTTGTATTTTATTTAGAGACAGGGTCTCACTGAGCTGCTAAGTGCCTCGCCATTGCTGAGGCTGGCTTTGAACTCGCGATCCTCCTGCCTCAGCCTCCCAAAGTGCTGGGATTACAGGCGTGAGTCACCGCGCCCGGCGAAAAATTTATCTTTTCTTGGTGGGAATATAGCTCAGTTGGTAGAGTGCTTGCCTCACACGCACAAGGCCCTGGGTTCAATCCCCAGCACCACCAAAACAAAACAAAACAAAGTTTTCTTGATGAAAGCAAAAAGCTTTTAATGATCAGAAAATCTTTTCTTTTTTTTTAAACATTTATTTATTTGCTTTAGTTGTATACAATGCTTTTATTTTTACGTGGTGCTGAGGATTGAACCCGGGCTGCGCACGTGCTAGGCGAGCGCTCTACCGCTGAGCCACAACCCCAGCCCGATCAGAAATTCTTTTTTTGCCTTCGTTTCTTAAAAGAGTAAATCCATTTAACAAAGAATAATAAAATACAGATACTGCACTTATGAATGTACAACTTGCTGAATAATCACAAACTAAATATATTCATGTAAGCAGTATGCAGATTCAGGACAGACAGGGAAACCATTGATAATAGAAAAGCCTTAAAGGACAGGCAGAAAAATAATTTTAATACTCATGCATATGATCATGTAACAAATATTATATAATTTCTAGCAGGCTCACAGTCTGAATAGATCTTTCTGAAGTTCCTGAAAGCTATATCCTGTTAGCCGGAGTCTCTCAGGAAAGGAGTAAGAAAAATGGACAGATACACCATCCCTACCTCCCACAGATCATGGCACCCCCAATTTATCCCCGCTAACCCCCATTCACCATCTCCCTTTGTGTTAGATGTCTGTTCGTCCCACTTTATCCGATGCAGCATAAGACGCTTAAACTTCTTCTGAGCCTTGGGGCCTGGAAACAGAGAAGGAGAATTTTGCCAGAGCCATAGAAAATAATGGGATAGAAAGAACCTCTCAGCTCATTAATGTTCAGACATTAATGTGGTAGTTGAAGTAATCCCAGGAACTACATCTGTGGCCTCCTACTCCGACAAACATAGAAAAAGTAGCCCAGTATATTATATCCAGGTATGGTTCTAAAATACCTTATTTACTCCCTTTTCCCCACAATGCTAATCACTCTAGGCTTAGGGTTGTCTGGGGACAGTCTCTCTCATTTTTTTTCAGACTCACCCCCTTCCACTACTACCACGTTGACATCCTTGTGCAGTACCACCACCCCTGTCAGGTACAGTTGCCCAGCATTGGCCTCAATCTTGAACTTCTTGGCTGGGTTGCTCAAATTTCGAACTCTGGAGGAGGGAAAGCTTAGTTATGTCTTCAATTTTAGCAACAGTAGCTACCTGAATGGAATGGCAAACAAACAAGATGAATCCAAATGGTTTTCTCTCTAAAAACAAAGATCTCTGGAACAAACATATTTCTATTTTCTAATATTTCTGCAAAGTATAGAACTGTAAAATTTACAACAAATAGCAGGTAATCAAAATTTACTCTACAATGAGTTCTTGAGAAGGACTTACTGTCATCCAAAAATATTTGCAAACTTGTGGGTGATGGTGTAAAGATCTACAAATTCTTCTTCTTCTTCTTTTTTTTTTTTTTTTGGTACCAGGGAACTGAACCCAGAGATGCTTAACCACTGAGCCATATCCCCAGCCCCTTTTTTTTTTGGTGTGTGGTACCAGGGATTGAACTCAGGGGCACTCACCCACTGGGCCATATCCCCAGCCCTTTTTTGTATTTTATTTGGAGACAAGGTCTCACTGAGTTGCTAAGTGCCTCACCATTGCTGAGGCTGGCTTTGAACTCGCGATCCTCCTGCCTCAGCCTCCCAAAGTGCTGGGATTACAGGTGTGCACCACCACACCCGGCTCCCCAGCCCTTTTTTATATTTTATTTAGAGATAGGGTCTTACTGAGTTGCTTGGGGCCTTGCTAAGTTGCTGAGGCTGGTTCTGAATTCTTGATCCTGAGCTACTGGGATTAGAGGCATGTGCTAGCAACACCCAGCTACAAATTCTTTTGTAGATGCCTAAAATGTAGTCACTACGTAAGCATAAAAATTTTCTAAAGGCCAGGAAAAACTGTTAGTAACAATTACCTATAAAGAATAGTCCTAAAGGGGAAAAAAAAAAAAAAAAAAAAAAGGCAGACCTAAGAGATGAGAGAACAAAGAGGGGACCTTTTTAGTAAGCACACTTCTATATTGTTAGAATATTTTTATCTTAATAAGCATTCTCTACTTTTGTAATAATGTACCACTTTTTTGATGAAGAACCAGTTAAAAAAGAAATAAGCACATTTAATAAACAGAAAGATAAAATAACAAAATGAAAACAACAAATCAACACAAAGATAGAAAAATATTTACAACATACAAATTCATTTTGGAGTGAGGATAAAAGGATTACTGCAATACTCAGGATAAAGACGACTGCTAAGGGGCTGGGGTTGTGGCTCAGTGGTGCAGTGCTTGACTAGCATACGTGAGGCACAGGGTTTGATCCCCAGCACCACATAAAAAAACCTACATAACTAAATAAAGGTATTGTGTCCATCTACAACTAAAAATATTTACAAAAAAAAAAAAAAAAAAAGATATGATTGCTAAGGAAAGAAATTTTAATGCCTTTTGAAGAAATACGATATTTTATACTTCACAAAAAATAAACAATTCTTAGTTAATTAGCTTGAATAAGTATAGTCATTCATTCATTATTCAGAATAAATGTTGGTTAACTAAGAAGACTTGAGATGGAAAAAAATTAGATAACAACAACAAATAAGAAATATTTAATTCTCCACTGGAAAAGGATTACTAGCTCTTGACTCACACTAGGGTCATTAAGCCAAAGTAGAAAGTGGTATTGGGTATACTTTAGGCCACAGTGGTTCTGCCTTGAGCACTAGAGGGAAGGACGGCCTACTGTGGACACCTACCTATATACAGATATGTGTACCCCCTGTGAAATGTCTTCTTTAAGCTTTTTAATTTTCTTGACCTTTCTCTGTTCTGCTGTAAGCTTTCGGGCAGCGTTGGCCTCTTCATGCGCTCTGTCGTGACAGGAAGGACATCCACAAGTGAGAAAGGCATTGAAGACCAGAGGCAGGGCTAAGAGAAAGAGAGAGCAACAGAGGACTCTCCCCTCCCTCCAAATATGGATCCCCCCAAAATTTGGAAAAAGGCACTCGCCCTGGGTTTCCACCCAATCCCATGGCACTTACTTCTGTCTTTTAGCCATCTGAGCTCTGACATGGGCTTCTACCTTTGTGGGGTCTTGAACAGCTTCTGTCCCTAATACTCGCATCAAATTAGAAATTCTCACTGCAGTGGAGAGAGGACAGCAATTAATTTCCTAAATTACTTCTCTTGTGGGAATAACCTGTTTATCTTTTCTATCAGTTGATATTGTTACCTCTTTCAAAACTCTGCTCAAAAAAAGTCACCTCCTCCAGCCGGGCGCGGTGGCGCACGCCTGTAATCCCAGCACTTGGGAGGCTGAGGCAGGAGGATCGCGAGTTCAAAGCCAGCCTCAGCAATGGCGAGGCACTTAGCAACTCAGTGAGACCCTGTCTCTAAATAAAATACAAAAAGGGCCAGGGATGTGGCCCAGTGGTCGAGTGCCCCTGAGTTCAATCGCTGGTACCACAAAAAAAAAAAAAAAAAAAAAAAAAAAAAAAAAGTCACCTCCTCCAATAACTCTAGTTTGAAAATCCCACCAATTAACTCGGTTTTCACAGTTCGCACAATTTAATCTGAAAAATCAGTATGCATTTACATTAAGATAGACAAGCAGCTGGGCACAGTGTGCACTTCTATAATTGTAGCTACTAAGGTAGAAGAGGCAGGAGGATCACAAGTTCCAGGCCAGCCTGGGTAACTTAGGGAGTTATCTCAAAATAAAGAAACAGCTGGGGATGTGGCTCAGTGGTAGAGTGCTTGCCTAGCATGTGAAAGATCCAGGGTTCAATCCCCAGTACTGCAAAAAGAAAAAATAAATTTAATTTCTTTGGTATTTTTTGCTCTTATCATAGCATCTAAAAAAAGAGATCCCATGTATAATAGTGCTCTTTCAAAATATTAACTGAATGATACTGGTAACTACAAGGGTGACTTTTCTTACACTGAATTTTTTTTTTTTTTTTTTTTTTTTTTTGTGGTACCAGGGATTGAACTCAGGGGCACTCGACCACTGGGCAACATCCCCAGCCCTTTTTTGTATTTTTTTTATTAGAGACAGGGTCTCACTGAGTTGCTAAGTGCCTCGCCATTGCTGAGGCTGGCTTTGAACTCGCGATCCTCCTGCCTCAGCCTCCCAAAGTGCTGGGATTACAGGCGTGCGCCACCGCGCCCGGCAGTCTTACACTGAATTTTCATTTTAAAAATTAAAATAGTGGTGGGGTTGTGGCTCAGCGGTAGAGCGCTCGCCTAGCACGTGCGTGGCCCCGGTTCGATCCTTAGCACCACGTAAACATAAATGCGTTGCATTGTGTACAACTAAAGCAATTAAATAAATATTTTTTAAAAATTAAAATAGTAATCTTTATGTATATATAAGTCCATGCAAATACTTCAACTACCACCTTAGTGAATTTCAACACTGGTATATTCTTCCAGGAAAATCAGAGTATTATATAGCCAATAATACTTTAAAATAAGTAAGTTTTAAATGACTTCTATCATTAATGTTTTGACCTGTCTTTCTTTTCTTTTTTTAAATAATTTAACCTTTTTTGTGGTGCTAAGAATTGAACCCAGTGCCTCACATGTGTTAGGCAAGCACTCTACTGCTACAAACCCAGCCCCTGACTTGTCTTAATAAGAAAAGACAGATAGGTGCAGTGGTATATGCCTATAAAACCAGAGACTCAGGAGGCTGAGGAAGGAAGATCCCAAATTCAAGGCCAGCCTCAGCTACTTAGCAAGAGAATCAGCAAGTCTGCAAGACCCTGTCTCAAAAAAATAAAAGAGCTGGGGATGTACCTCAATGATAAAGCACCCTTGAGTTTAATCTCTAGTGCCAAAAATAAACAAAAAAGATAGCAGGAATTCAAGGAAAGAACCAATGAATGACTCTGAGACATAGAAAGCACTCAAAAAGAGATGTTAAAGTTCTCTAAAATAGCCAGGTGCGATGGCGCACGCCTATAATCCCAGCACTTGGGAGGCTGAGGTAGGAGGATCACAAGTTCAAAGCCAGCTTCAGCAACGGCGAGGCACTTAGCAACTCAGTGAGACCCTGTCTCTAAATAAAAATACAAAAAAGTGATGGGGATGTGGCCCAGTGGTCGAGTGTCCCTGAGTTCAATCCCCAGTATTTAAAAAAAAAAAAAAAAAAAAAAAAAAAAAAAAAAAAAAAATCTCTAGAATTAAAGATAAATTTGCCACCCTTTTTAATAAGCAGGGCTAAGACATGTACCTTTTGGTTCTGGAGGAGGCATCAGGCCTAGCCTGACTTTCTCTTGTAGTTCCTTCTGTGCTTCTCTCCTTGTTTGCCTCCGTAGTTTCTTCTGTTCCTTCTTGGTAAGATACACCCCCAGAGTAACTGGTGTGTCATTGTCAACTATCAGGCAGAGAAATAAGCATACCAAAGCAATAAGAATATCAGGGTAACTTAGGTAAATATCAATCACTTTAAAAGGATATTTAACTGAATTATCGTTAGTTGTTTGTAAGTCGTGATAGGGTATAGTATAGTATGGTTATGTTTTAGAAAAGTATTCTCATCCTTCACAAATAGTGTTCTAAGTTGTTTTTCGTTAAGCAGTTGAACCCTTTCATCAAATGAAATGTAGCAAATACAAAAAATAAAACAATTAAAGCTGTTCTAGTTCCTCTTGGTGAGGATCTGGGGCAGGTGAAATGTATCTAGAATTCCATTTAGATCCCACCTCTTACACCTCAATGTTTTCATGGAATGTGACTTAAAACCACTGGCTGACATGATAAAATTTATAATTTTAGAGTCACAGGATATGGAAAGAATGCTCTGGATTCATAAAGCAAGTTTACTCAATAATTCAAAACAAACACTAGTTGGTATAGTCCCATGGCTGTAATCCCAGAAACTCAGGAGGTAGAGGCACAAGAATTGCAAATTCAAGGCCACCCTGAGCAACTTAAGAGAGAACCTGTCTTTTAAAAAACAAACAACAACAAAAGAGATGGTTAGCCGGGAGCGGTGGCGCACGCCTGTAATCCCAGCACTTTGGGAGGCTGAGGCAGGAGGATAGCGAGTTCAAAGCCAGCCTCAGCAATGGCGAGGCACTTAGCAACTCAGTGAGACCCTGTCTCTAAATAAAATACAAAAAAGGTCTGGGGAAGTGACCCAGTGGTCGAGTGCCCCTGAGTTCAATCAAAAAAAAAAAAAAAAAAAAAAAAAAAAAAAAAAAAAAAAAGAAAGAAAAGAGAGATGGGAATGTATTTCAGGAGTAAAATGTCATTGGAATCTATCCCCAGTACCAAAACAAAACCAAACGCATGTTCTTCTAATGATTTACACTAATTAAAGATAAATAGAATCTGGTAAAATAAAAATAAGTAACTATATTACAGGTTGAATGCCACTAAGCTGAAAATACCAATTCTACCATGCTTTAAAATCCAAAACTCTTGGGCTGGCGATCAGTTGGTAGAGTGCTTGCCTCACATGCCCAAGGCCAGGGTTCAATCTCCAGCACCACACATACACAAAATCCAAAACTCTTTAAGCATCATCAGCACTAATAAAGTCTGCAAATATGTAAAAATCTGAAAAACTCTGAAATATGAAACACTCTGGTCCCAAGAATTTCAGACAAAGCATATTCCAACTCTATCTCAAGGTCTCAATCTGTTTTTTCTTTCTTTCTTTTTTTTTTGTTTAAATATTTATTTATGTTTGTTTTAGTTGTACACAATGCCTTTTTATTTTTTATATTTATTAATTTGCTTTAGTTGTAATCATGCCTTTATTTTTTTTTTTTTTTTTTTTTTGGTACTGGGGATTGAACTCATGGGCACTTGACCACTGGGCCACATCCCCAGCCCTTTTTTGTATTTTATTAGAAGCAGGGTCTCACTGAGTTACTAAGTGCCTGGCCATTGCTGAGGTTGGCTTTGAACTCGCGATCCTCCTGCCTCAGCCTCCCAAAGTGCTGGGATTACAGGCGTGCGCCACCGCGCCCGGCTTCATGCCTTTATTTTTATGTGATGCTGAGGATCCAACCCAGGCAGCACATGTGCTAGGCGAGCACTCTACTGCTGAGCCACAACCCCAGCCCTCAATCTGTTTTTTCCTTATTGGAGATACTGTCAAGTGAAATTTAGCAATTAGGATATTTCCTTGGTTCATTCTCAAGTCTGCTGAAAGTGTTAAATTGTGTATTATCCACATAACTTTTATAAAAGCACATCAGTCAATTACCAAAAGCATTATACAGTTTCAACGCAATTCCAATCAAAATATCAATGACTTTCCTTATAGAAATAAAAAAAGCAGTCATGAAATTCATCTGGAAAAATAAGAGACCCAGAATAGCTAAAGCAATCCTTAGCAAGAGTGAAGCACGGGGCATCACAATATAAGACTTTAAACTATACTATAGATCAATAGTAACAAAAACAGCATGATACTGGCACCGAAACAGACCTGTAGAGCAATGGTACAGAATAGAGGACACAGAGACTAACGCCCACAACTACAGCTATTTTATATTAGATAAAGGTGCCAAAAACATACATTGGAGAAAAGATAGCCTCTTCAACAAATGGTGCTGGGATAACTTGAAATCCATATACAACAAAATGAAACTGAACCTCTATCTCTCACCATGTACAAAATTCAACTCAAAGTGGATCAAGGACCTAGGAATTAGACCAGAGACACTACGCCTAATAGAAGAAAAAGTGAAGCCGGGCGCGGTGGCGCACACCTGTAATCCCAGCACTTTGGGAGGCTGAGGCAGGAGGATCGCGAGTTCAAAGCCAGCCTCAGCAGTGGCGAGGCACTTAGCAACTCAGTGAGACCCTGTCTCTAAATAAAAATACAAAAAGGGCCAGGGATGTGGCCCAGTGGTCAAGTGCCCCTGAGTTCAATCCCTGGTACCCACAAAAAAAAAAAAAAAAAAAAAAAAAAAAAAAAAAAGAAGAAGAAAAAGTGAGCTCTAATTTCCAACATGTCGGATTAGGCCGCAACTTCCTTAATAAGACTCTTTTTTTTTTTTTTGTGGTACTGGGGATTGAACTCAGGGGCACTTGACCCTGGGTCACATCCCCAGACCTTTTTTGTATTTTATTTAGAGACAGGGTCTCACTGAATTGCTAAGTGCCTCACCATTGCTGAGGCTGGCTTTGAACTCGCGATCCTCCTGCCTCAGCCTCCCAAAGTGCTGGGATTACAGGCTTGCGCCACCGCGCCTGGCTCTTTTTTTTTTTTTTTTTTTTGGTACCGGGGATTGAACTCAGGGGCAACTTGACCACCGGGTCACATCCCCAGACCTTTTTGTATTTTATTTAGAGACAGGGTCTCACTGAGTTGCTAAGTGCTTCCCCATTGCTGAGGCTGGCTTTGAACTCGCGATCCTCCTGCCTCAGCCTCCCAAAGTGCTGCGATTACAGGCGTGCGCCACCCACGCCCAGCTTGCGCCTGGCTCTTAATAAGATTCTTGTAGCGCAAGAATTAATATCAGGAATCAGTAAATGGAATCGATTCAAACTAAAAAGTTTCTTCTCAGCAAAAGAAGCAATCAGTGAGGTGAACAGAGAGCCTATTAATTGGGAACAAATTTTTACCACATGCACATCAGATAGAGCACTAATCTCTGGAATATATGAAGAACTTAAAAATCTTAATACCAAAAAAACAAATAGCCCAATCACTAAATGGGCCAAGGAAATAAACAGATACTTCTCAGAAGAAGATATACAATCAATCAACAAATACATGAAAAACTGTTCAACATCTCTGGCAATTAGAGAAATGCAAATCAAAACTACTCTAAGATTTCATTTCACTCCAGTCAGAATGGCAGCTATTAAGAACACAAACAACAATAAATGTTGGAGAGGATGTGGGGAAATACGCACACACATACATTGCTGGACTGCAAAATGGTGCAGCATTATGGAAAGCGGTATGGAGATTCCTTGGAAAACTGGGAATGGAACCAGCGTACGACCCAGTCATCCCTCTACTGGGCCTACTTCCAAAGGACTTAAAAAGAGCATACTACAGAGCCAGGTGTGGTGGCGCACACCTGTAATCCCAGCACTTGGGAGGCTGAGGCAGGAGGATTGCGAGTTCAAAGCCAGCTTCAGCAATGGCGAGGCACTTAGCAACTCAGTGAGACTCTGTCTCTAATAAAATACAAAAAAGGGCTGGGGATGTGGCCCAGTGGTCGAGTGGCCCTGAGTTCAATCCCAGAAACCAAAACAAAAAACAAAAAACAAAAACAGCATAATACAGGGACACAGCCACATCAATGTTTATAGCAGCACAATTCACAATAGCTAAGATTGTGGAACCAACCTAGATGCCCCTCAGTAGATGAGTGGATAAAGAATATGTGGTATATATACTTTTTTTTTTTTTTTTTTGGTACCAGGGATTGAACTCAGGGGCACTCGACCACTGGGCCACATCCCTAGCCCTTTTTTGGGATTTTATTAGAGACAGGGTCTCACTGAATTGCTAAGTGCCTCGCCATTGCTGAGGCTGGCTTTGAACTCGCGATCCTCCTGCCTCAGCCTCCCAAAGTGCTGGGATTACAGCCATGTGCCACGGCGCCCGGCTATGTGGTATATATACACAATGGAATTTCACTCAGCAATAAAAGAGAATAAAATAATGGCACTGGCAGGTAAAGAGATGAAATTGGAGAATATAATGCTAAGTGAAGTTAGGCAATCTCAAAAATCCAAATACCGAATGTTTTATCTGATATAAGGAAGCTGATTCATAGTGGGGTTGGGTTGGGGAGCATAGGAAGATTAGAGGAACACCAGCAAGGTCAATGGGGAGGGACAACAAGGGAGGAAGCAAGGGGGTATAAAGAGAGGAAGAGAAAAAAAAAAAAAAAGATGGTAGAATGAGAGGGTTATCATTACCCTAAATGCATGTTTGAAAACATGAAAGATATGAATATACTTTGTATACTAACAGTGATATGTAAAAAGGTGCTCTTTAGGTGTATTACAAATTGTAAATGTGAAGCATGCTACTGTTATATACACAACAGCACTGGGAAAAAAAAAAAGCATATCAGTCAAGATCTCTACATACAAAAGGAAATTTCCAATGTACTTAGTGATTTACCCAAGGCATTCAGCTTGATAAAAATACAAAAACACAGCCACAACCAAAACCTCTCTTTTGACTGAGCAAATAAACTTTTGCTTTTAAAAAGAAGAAAAGAAGAAAAAAATAAAAATAAAAAAGGGAAAGAGAAAGAATGAGCCAGGCACAGTGGCACACTCCTATAATCCCAGTGACTCAGGAGGCTAAGGCAGGAGGATTACAAGTTTGAGGCTAGTCTCAGCAATGAAGCGAGACCCTCAGCAACTTAGGGAGACCCAATCTCAAAATAAAAAATAAATAAGGGGCTGGGGTTGTGGCTCAGCGGCAGAGCGCTCGCCTAGCACGTGCGCGGCCCGGGTTCAATCCTCAGCACCACGAAAACATAAATGCATTGCGTTGTGTACAACTAAAGTAAATAAATAAATATTTTGAAAAAATAAATAAATAAAATAAAAAAATAAATAGGGCTGGAGATGTAGCTCAGTGGTGAAACGCCCCTGGCTTCTATTCCTAGTATGGTGGGGGTAGGGGAAGGTAACAACAAATTATAGGAAAAAAAATACAAAAGATTAAAGATGATCAGGAATACAATGGTAGTGTACAAGGCTGGAGCTGGAGTTAACACTATGGCAAAAGTCCAACTTATACATCAGTGAGGTCATCTACAGATTGGGCCTCAATGCTCTACAGCTGTGTCTAATATGGAAGCTACTAGTCATCTCTACTATTTAATTGAAATTAAATAAAATTAAAAACCAAGGTCCTCAGCTGCACTAGTGCAATTCAATGTTGAAGTGCTCAATAATCACATGTGCTGGCCATGGTGGTGCATGCCTATAATGCCAGTGGCTCAGGAGACTGAGGCAGGAGGATTGGGAGTTCAAAGCCAACCACAGCAATCTAGCGAGGCCCTAAGCAACCCAGCAAGACCCTGTTTCTAAATAAAATACAAATAAGTACTGGCACGGTGGCCCATGCCTATAATCCCAGCAGCTCGGGAGGCTGAGACAGGAGGATCGGGAGTTCAAAGCCAGCCTCAGCAAAGGTGAGGCACTAAGCAATTCAGTGACCCGCTGTCTCTACATACAAGATAGGGCTGGGAAATGTGGCTCAGTGGTAAGTACCCCTGGGTTCAATTCCTGGTACAAAAAAAAAAAAAAAAATCACATGTGGATAGTGGCTACTATATCAAACAGCAAAGATGCAGAACCGGTCCATCACTGCATAAACTTGTATTGGATAATGCCTTGGTTGAGTAATCAACTCATTACCTGGAGGATTGAGTTGGGCTGGATGTTCAACGAGATTTGTGATTCCAAAATAATCTTCTCTCTTCGGATTTTCCTCTGTACTAAAATTGGAGGAAAAAAAGAAAACAGGATATGTGGGTAGAGGGGATGCCAAGAAAGGGATTCTCAAAGACACAAAGAAAAATTCCATTTTCTATTATGTGTTCTAGTGCTTTTAAGATTACCCATGTATAATATGTAAATAGATTATACATTATTTTCAGTATGAGAAATCCAAATCCCAGTAAGGCTAGAAGTTCTCTCCAAACTAGTCATTCTCAATCTTTTTTGTAGCCTAACACCCTCAATAGATACCACATTCTCTCATTAGTAACAATAAATACTTGAGATGGTGCCTGACAAAGGAAGGGTAGGAAAAGGCCAAAACACAGTCTCTTAAAGCCATATATCAAAATGATGGAGTAGATATAAAGTTGTCCAAATGCATTAATAAAATTTTATTTACCATTAACTCTACCATCAAATAAGAATCATTGTTGTGTTCTACAAGTGGATTTTTTTTTTTTTTTTTATATTTTTAGTTGTGGACGGATACAATACCTTTATTAAATTGTTTATATACTTTTATGTGGTGCTGAGGCTCAAACCCAGTGCCTCATACATGCTAGGCAAATGCTCTACCACTGAGCTACAAGCCCAGCCCTACAGTTGGATCTTTAAGAAATGTAATAACAAACGGGCAAAATGGAGCATGACTCTAATCCCAGTGGCTCCAGGGGCTGAGGCAGGAGAATCCCAAGTTCAAAGCCAGCCTCAACAACTTAGCAAGGCCCTAAGCAACTTTTATTTGAGAACCTTTCTCAAAATAAAAACTAAAAAGGGGAGCTGGGCGCGGTGGCAAACGCCTGTAATCCCAGCACTTGGGAGGCTGAGGCGGGAGGATCATGAGTTCAAAGCCAGCCTCAGCAATGGCGAGGTACTTAGCAACTCAGTGAGACCCTGTCTCTAATAAAATACAAAAAAGGGCTGGGAAGCCGGGCGAGGTGGCGCACGCCTGTAATCCCAGCACTTGGGAGGCTAAGGCAGGAGGATTGCGAGTTCAAAGCCAGCCTCAGCAATGGCGAGGCACTTGGTAACTCAGTGAGACCCTGCTTCTAATAAAATACAAAAAAGGACTGGGGATGTGGCCCAGTGGTCGAGTGCCCCTGAGTTCAATCCCTGGTACCAAAAAAAAAAAAAAAAAAAAGGGCTGGGGGGCTGGGATTTTGGCTCAGCGGTAGAGCGCTCACCTAGCACGTGGGCGACCCGGGTTCGATCCTCAGCACCATGTACAAATAAAATGCATTGAATAAAACGCATTGTGTATAACTAAAGCAAATAAATAAAAATATTTAAAAAAAAAAAAAAAAAAAAAAAGGGCTGGGGAAGGGCCCAGAGGTCGATGCCCCTGGTTTAATCCCTGGTAAAAAAAAAAAAACTAGGGCTGGGATTGTGGCTCAGTGGCGAGTGCTCGCCTCGCAGTTGCGCGGCCCGGGTTCGATCCTCAGCACCACGTAAACATAAATGTACAACTAAAGTAAATAAATAAATATTAAAAAAAAAAAAAAAAAAAAAAAAAAAAAAACTAAAAAGGGCTGTGGATCAGTGTTTGAGGGCTTATAGATTCATTCCCCAGGACAAAAAAAATAAATAAATAAATAAAAATATAAAACCGAGCCTGGCGCGGTGGCGCACACCTGTAATCCCAGCACTTGGGAGGCTGACGCAGGAGGATCGTGAGTTTGAAGCCAGCCTCAGCAATGGCAAGGCACTTAGCAACTCAGTAAGACCATGTCTCTAATAAAATACAAAAAAGGGATGGGGATGTGGCCCAGTGGTGGAATGCCCCTGAGTTCAATCCCTGGTACAAAAAAAAAAAGGAAAATCAGCCAGGTATGGTGGCGCACACCCATAATCCCAATGGCTTGGGAGGATGAGACAGAATGATTACAAGTTCAAAGGCAGCCTCAGTAACTTAGCAAGGTCCTGAGTAACTTAGACCCCATCTAAAAATTTAAAAATTAAAAATAAAGGGGAGGGGGGGAGGTTGTTAGGGATATGACTCATTAGTTAAGCACCCCTAGGTTCAATCCCAGGTAAAAAAAAAAGAAATGTGATACTTAGAATATGTAGTTAAAAAAAATGTATTTAAGAAAAATATGCTAATATGCAAAACTATAATGCACCAATAAAAAATGTGGGGAAAAAAAATAAAGAAAATGTAGTCAAACAAACCAACAAAAACCAAAGCAAAACATAATAAAATCCTCATAGGAGCTGCTTTGAATGCTGCTACTTTACAGAAAAAAAAAAAGGGATTAGGGTTGGGGCTCAGCGGTGGAGTGCTCGCCTGGGGTGTGTGCGGCCCGGGTTTCATCCTCAGCACCACATAAAAACAAAGGCATTGTGTACAACTAAAAAATAAATAAATAAATATTTTTTTAAAAAATGAAGGAAAAGAAAAGAAAGAAAGAAAAATATGCTAAAGCCAAGTTAAAGCAAACAAGTATTGGGTTCAGTCTCTAGCACCACTACAAAAGAAAAGAAAAAAAAATTTTGGCAATTTTTTTTTTGGTAGATTATTTGTGTCCCTAACAAAAAGCTTAAAAATAACCCATGTCGTTTAAAAAACATATGAGCTTTTGTACAGTTATCTATTTCCCTTAGTTTTAAAAATTTTATTTAATACCTACCATTTTTCCTATTAAAACTATAGTCTTATTAAAAGGTATTAATTAACAAACTCACAGGTCGAAGCCATTGGGGATGATGTAAGAGTCCCACCACTCAATTTCAGGAATATCACCTTCCTTTAGCTCTTTCTTAGGAGCAATGAGGGCAAGCCTTGTTGAAGTATGGATGCCTGTTTTTCGAGCAGCCTGTGAAATCTCTGCCTGTAACTTCTCCAGTTGAGCCTAAAGACAAAATAAACCAAGACAGGAAGGTAAACTGGAGCCACAGGGAAAGAGCAGAATCCCACATTTTAAACCACCCCTTGTTAACTCTTACATCTAACACACTGGATTTATAATATCCGAAAGAAAAAAAGAGCTATTCTGCTTTATCCTTTAATTCATTTAAATACATCTCACCTCCATCTCATAGAGTAGGCTTCCAGCAGATATGAGGTTCTATGAAAACTTTACTTTTGAGAACACAAAAAAGGAAAGGCAAAACTAATTGAAAATATATTCCATTCAACTCTCTAGTTGTGTAGATTATCTGTAGTAAATTTTAACACCAGGCTAGTTTCCTCAGTCACTCAGAGATCATTGAATTTCTTCCCTCTACTGGCAGTTGCATGTGAAAATTTTCACTCAATATATTTTCATCTACGTAGAAAGTAATTAGAGAAATCAGCTAAAAACCAAGTATTCCAGGAATATGGTATTTAAAGTTACTTATTGCTTCAAATTACCTGTTTGTTCAATTTCCCATAATGAAAGATAGATTTTATTGTCCTTTGTGTCAGTTTCCTAACTTCTAAAGTCTGTTATACTGTAAATTAGATACCTTTGTCCGTAATCGTTGAGCAATCTTCTCAAATTTGCCCTTGTCATGAAATTTAAAGGTGCGTCTTTGGCGCTGGGAAGGGGCAATTGAGACTCGGGGGTCAAAAAAAGTATTGGACTCCATGTCTTCTGATGGCTTTTCTTTTAGCTGTTGCTTGAACTGTTCCCTCTTCACAGCACGAATATTGGCCTTAAGGGTAGGCATTCGGTGTGTCAGTTCAATCTCCTTGCCTGTTGCATCTACAGTGCGACCTTGTTCATCTAGGATCAGTGGTGTAGGTTTAGTTTGATCTTTTAACTCTACCTTCCTGAAAAAGAACAAAGAAATAGAGCTTACATGGAATACTAAGGCAAACAAAATAAAAAAGCAAAACCCAAAAAGGACAACTACGTAAAATAATTCTAGGGAACACTATCCTATCAGGGAATAATAAAACTCTGATAAAAAACATTAAACTGGCTGGGCACACTAATGCACACCTATAACTACTAGGGAGGCTGAAGCAAGAGGACTGAAAGTTCAAGGCAACTGGGGCAACTGAGTGAAAGGCTGTCCCAAAACAAAAAATACAAGGGGTTGGGAGATTGCTCAGCACTAGAGCTACTGACTAGTAAGTGCAAGGCCCTGGTTATGATCCCTAGCACCACAAAAAGGAAAAGAAAAGTTAAAAACATCAAAGTGGAGCTGATAAAGCTCAGTGGTAGAATATTTGCCATACAAAGCCCTGGGTTCGATCACCAACCAATGCAAAAACAAACAAACAAAACACCTTGACATGGGCTGGGGTTGTGGCTCAGCAGTAGAGCGCTTGCCTAGCATGTGCGCGGCCCAGGTTTGATCCTCAGCACCACGAAAGAATAAAGGAATTGTGTACAACTAAAACAAATAAATATATATTAAAAAAAAAAAAAAAAAACCTTGACAAAACTAAAGAACACACAAACACAAACTAGCCATTTGGATTTAAGGTACCAATTAATTTACAAATTATACTGAGAATTTATAATCCTAACTTTCTTTCTTTTTTTTTTTTTTTTAAATATTTATTTATTTGCTTTAGTTGTACACAATGCTTTTGTTTTTACATGGTGCTGAGGATCGAACCCGGGCCGTGCTCGTGCTAGGCGAGCGCTCTACCGCTGAGGCACAACCCCAGCCCCCTAACTTTCTTTATTCCTGAATCGTCCTTTATCTTGTGCATGCTAGGCAAACACTCTACCACTAAGCTACATTTTCAGCTCTTCTTACTCCTACATTCAAGAGTCAGTCATGGGATGCCATACCAATCACAAATGCTAAAACTGAAGTCTAACTTTTTTTGTTTTTGGTACCAGGGATTAAACACAGGGTTGCGTAACCACCAAGCCACATCCCCACCCTTTTTTGTATTTTATTTAGAAACAGGGTCTCACTAACTTGCTTAGGGCCTTGATAAGCTGCTGGGGCTGTCTTTGAACTCAAGATCCTCCTTGCCTCAGCATCCCCAGCTACTAGGATTACAGGTGTGTGCCACTGCACCCAGCTAAAGTCTAACATCTTTGTCCAGGTGTAGAGAATCCTTAGATTAGGTCTCACTCAATGCAATTCAGTAGCTAACAGTTAGAAATCCAAGCCGGGAATGGCGGCACACGCCTGTAATCCCAGCACTTAGGAGGCTAAAGCAGGAGGATCTCGAGTTCAAAGACAGCCTCAGCAATGGCGAAGCACTTAGCAACTCAGTGAGACTCTGTCTCTAAATAAAATACAAAAAAGGGCTGGGATGTGGCTCAGTGGTCGAGTGCCCCTGAGTTCAATCCCTGGTACCACAAAAAAGAAATCCAGAAACATGCCAGGTTCAGTGGCACATGCCTGTAATCCTAGCAACATAGGAAGCTGAATCAGGAGGACTGCAAATTTGAAACTAGCCTCATTAACTCAGTAAGGACCTATGTAGCAATGCACTGAGACCCTGTCTCAAAATGAAAATAAAAAGGGCTGGGCGTATGGCCCATGCCTATAATCCCAGCAACTCAGGAGGCTAAGGCACGAGGATCACGACTTCAAGGCCAGCCTTAGCAATTTAGCAAGACACTGTGTCAAAATAAAACATAAGAGCCAGGCGCGGTGGCACACCCCTGTAATCCCAGCACTTGGGAGGCTGAGGCAGGAGGATCCCGAGTTCAAAGCCAGCCTCAGCAATGGTGAGGCACTTAGCAAGTCAGTGAGACCCTGTCTCTAATAAAATACAAAAAAGGGCTGGGGATGTGGCCCAGTGGTCGAGTGCCCCTGAGATCAATCCCTGGTGCCAAAAAAAAAAAAAAAAGAAAAGAAAAAGAAAAAGAAAAAAGGGAGTGGGGGGCTGGGCTAGGGTTGTGGCTCAGCGATAGAGCGCTTGCCTAGCAAGTGTTCAGCCCAGGTTCGATCCTCAGCAGCACGTAAACATAAATGCATTGCATTGAGTACAACTAAAGCAAATAAATAAATATGAAAAAAAAAAAAAACAATAAATATATATTAAAAAAAAAACAAGTGGGGGTGGTGTTGGGGATGTGGCTCAATGGCCCTGGGTTCACTCCCTAGTACAAAAATAACATAACATAAAATAGGCTGTGGTCGAGCTCTCCTGTGTTCAGTCCCCAGTATGGGTGGGGGGTGGGGGTGGGAATGAAACGAAGAAATTATTTTAGGTCCTTTGGAAAAAAACTCAATGACATTCAAAAGTATTTATTTCTTCTCAAACTTCAGAAATGACAAGGAATTTTATGAAATATATACTCACGGAGGAGCAATGCCCATGGCATGGAGATTAGCCAAGCCTACCATGTTGGCATTGCCAATGAGCCCTGGCTTCAGTGCCAGCTGGGCTTGGATTCGGGCTTGTAACTCAGCTGCTTTCCTTGCCTTCTCAATGGCATCATTCATGAAAGTAGCAGCCTGAGAGGGCTGAATGGTGTTGCCAATTGGCAAACGTTCTGGTTGGGAAGAAGGAGTCTTTGGCTGTGAGATAAAGAAAAAAGAAGAGGGATTGAGATAGGCAGAAAAACACACATACACATACCCTTCTAGATTATGGCAGATGATTGTGGAGTGGAACCTTTTGGATTCTCATTTGAATGTATGGCAAGAAATTCTCTGATAAAGATTATTCTTTTCAGAGTAATCTGGGCATAATACCTGAGGTGTAGGGGGGCTAATGAAGCTCAGCTGTTTTTTCCTCTCCTCGATTTGTCGTGTTGCTGCCTCCATCATCTGTTTGATCTGCTCTCCAGAGAAGGGAAAATTGAAAAAGTATTAATTTTTCTGTTTTATTTCTCCCATATAGGTTCCTAAACCCAAAAGCATTCACATCTAGAGACCTAGAAGTTTCTGAATGACTCTACCATATTCTGACTTTACCACAGACTAGAAAATCTATTTATTAATTTGTTTATTTTTGGTACCAGAGATTGAACCCAGGGGCACTTAACCACTGAGCCACATCCCCAGCCCTTTTTTGTATTTTATTAGAGACAGGGTCTCACTGAGTTGCTAAGTGCCCCACCACTGCTGAGGCTGGCTTTGAACTCGCGATCCTCCTGCCTCAGCCTCCCAAGTGCTAGGATTACAGGCGTGCGCCACTGCGCCCAGCTAATTTTTTTAAATTAGTTTTTAACACTTTCTTGAGTAGGTGATATATTTACACAGTTCATACTTCAAAAAATTTACATGAGGGTACTTGAATTATTCCAACCTTGTAATCCTAAAGACTTGAGAGACTGGCAAGGCACTTTACGTTCCAGGCCAGCTGCAGCAACGTTGCAAGACCTTGTGACACACCCTTGTGATCACAGTGCCTCAGGAGGCTGAGGCAGGAAAATCGTAAGTTCAAGACCAGCTTCAGAAACTTAGTAAGGCCCTAAGCAACTTAGCGAGACACTGTCTCAAAATAAAAAATAAAAAGGACTGGGGATGTAGCACCATGTTTAAGCACCCCTGGGTATAATCTCCAGTACAAAAACTGTTAACAGGGCTGGGGTTGTGGCTCAGCGGCAGAGCGCTCCCCTCGCATGAGCGGGGCCTGGGTTCAATCCTCAGCACCACGTAAACATAAATGCACTGCATTGTGTACTACTAAAGTAAATAAATAAATATTAAAAAAAAAAAAAAACTGTTAACAGTGCCCATTTTAAAAATACACATGCTTCTTACTAAAAAAAAAAAAAAAAAAAAAAAAATCAATTTAAATTTTTTATAAGTTGATTGTATTCTTTGTATATTTTAAAAATTATTCTCCTCTGCTATCCAGATAATATTTAATTTTCCCAATG
The DNA here is from genome assembly GCA_025594165.1 of Tamias sibiricus. Lineage (NCBI taxonomy): Eukaryota > Metazoa > Chordata > Mammalia > Rodentia > Sciuridae > Tamias > Tamias sibiricus. The sequence goes on along the minus strand of CM046658.1, from coordinate 113,645,883 downwards.
ACTTGATGAGGTAGATAATTGTCAAAAAAAAAAAAGTATGTAATATATTTTGTTTGATACATAGTAGATGCTCAGTAAATACAATTTCAATAATACTTAATTAAAATATTCTGGGTTAAACCAAGAAATGGTAAAATACAAAGCAGGAGATAAAACTTCCCCCAAATGCTAAACACTAATTCAAATTAAGATCAACTCATCCAATTACTTAGCTTCTAGTCCCCAGTAACTAACCTGGAGTTTAGTTAGCATTCCAGGGCTCTCCGAAGGAGGCCCAGGGATCACCTCTGGCTCTTCTTCTACCTCCTCAAAGCGGGGTATCCGTCGCTTCTTTACTCCTGATGATTCCTTGGAGATCTCAGAATCATCACCAAACACCTCCTAAAGGAACCCAAGATGAAAGAAGAATTGTATCCCTTCCCATCAGGAGAAGGAAAGCATCATCCTAGCCCCTACCAGCATTTTTTGCTTTTCCCAGGGGAATATGGCGCAACCTTGCAAATAACTACTTGCCAGAAGCAGGGTCTTCTAGATTCCACCAAGTGGATCATTTCACCCAACTTCATCATTCTACTCCAGCCAAGCAAATTTCATTCCCTTGTTCCCATCTCAAGGCCTTTGCAAATGCTACTGCCCACGTTTGTAAGGTTCTCCAACTTTTCTACAACCCCTGTTCCAAATCCTGCCTAAAACTCACCTCCTTCAGGAAGTTTTCCTCATTATAAACTTATCCCACTCTGATCAAACTTTTTTTCACATTCTCTTAGCATTTAAGAGCTTGGTTCATATTAGGTTAAATTACATTGCTAATACTCTGTTTGCAAAGTGTTAGGTCTTTCAATGGTAGTACTTTCTCCCAAGTATAGTCTAAGCTCTTCTAGGAGAGGAACTTCTTTCTCTTTCAGTATTCCCCAGTAACACTTTGTTCTCACCAAACAATGGGAACTTAAATATGTTGACTAATTTGCAAGGTGAATTTAACAGGACCAAGAGTGGCCAACTGGAAGGGACAACGGGAAAAAGCAAATGTACACACCGGTGGTAGGCTTTGGGTGACATCCCCTCTTCACTAGGAGGGCTCGTGTTTTGCAAGGACATATCCTCAGCCAGGGGCGAGCGCTTCCTGGAACTCCTACAGTTCAAGAAAAAGGACTCTCCCATAATATATTGTGTGGAGTGGGGACTTGAATGGACCAAAAATGGGACCCATATCCCATGGCTATCTAGCCATCTCCTTTGAGAAACCAATTTTATTCATCCCGCCCCGTGGAGTCACTTCATTTATAGTATGGCCTCAGCACTTAGATAGTGGCATGCCCTATCATAATATAATCTTCACTGCAAGAATCTATGTATATTGTGGATTAATCATTTCCCCTTAAACATAACAAAGTTCAACATAGTCTGAAATTCTATAACTGACCCTAAAATTCCCATAAAACTACTATTCATATTTTATAATCTGTGACTGTATTTTATTATACCCTCCACCCTTTTTGAAATTGCAGCTTTTTTTGTTTTACATCAAGAACTACCTCTCATTCCTCTGATCACCCTACAATGCTCTAAAATCAAAAGGCACAGAATTTCTATTTTTCTTGGTTCCATGTCTGGCCAAGCAGACATGCTTAGCAACTCTTTTGAGTCTCAGTAAAATCAAATGGGATAGTGAAGGCATTAGAAGCACTTTGGAAGGTATGGTGGGAGTCACATAAACACTTTTTTTTTTTTTTTTTCAAAGAGAAACAGACAAAGGGAAATGAAATAGAGATATTGGCTGCCCGAGAGAAATGAGATAGAGAGATCAGCTACCTCACACTGATAATACTGAAAAAAAAAAAAAGGCCATGACAAATCAGCAACTACAGAATAAAACATGTAGTAGGAAATGCAATATTGCTGGCCCTATTAGTACCCCATTCACGGGGCCAGACGACCTGCAATATGCAAATGGTAAACACTCAAGAACATAATAAATAATAGCTATTTTTAGGTATACTATATGCAAACACATTGCAGAGAAACCTAGACAAAGAAGTAACGAGGTCTATAGTTCAGGTAGCAGCGGAGTCACATACTAAAGCAACTTATTAGACTTCAAATAAATTAAAGATATAAAACCTTAGAGCTATCAATTTATAGGTAGTAGTAAAACAGGGGGTGAGGGGGTGTACAAGATGGACCTGGGGAAACATGAGAACCAAAATTCCTAACTGAACATGAAAAAGGACAAAGCTATCAATTATTTCTTTGGAATATTTCAAATGAACTTAAGTAGTTCATCATCACAAGATGGTGACAACAACTCACCTCCTCTACTTTAGTCTAAAGACTTCTCTAAGTAATAGTGGATATCAATGTGTGACCCAAGTAAGTTCAGCAACTTTGTCATCATTCAAAACACTCCTGAGCTCATTAGATAGTGAACTGTAACCTACCTTTAACTCTCGTTTTCTGCTCCTATCACTGCTAGACTTAGAATGCCTAGAGCTTCGGCCTTCCTCCACAGCTTCAAACAGTTTGTCCACAAACCGAAGAGTAGAATCATCAAGAAAAGGTTTCAGATGGTCTGCCAGGAAAAATGAAGTGACAAAATTGAAAAGGTAAGAGTACATAATCTAATACTAAACAAATAACATAACAGCACTGGATTTTTTTTTTTTTTTTTTTAAATAGGGTTCTCACTAGGGGCTGGGGTTGTGGCTCAGCGGCAGAGCGCTGGCCTCGCACGTGAGCGGCCCGGGTTCGATCCTCAGCACCACGTAAACATAAATGCATTGCATTGTGTACAACTAAAGTAAATAAATAAATATTTTTAAAAATAAGAAAATAAATAAATAAATAAATAGGGTTCTCACTATGTTGCCCAGGCCAGTCTCAAACTCCTGGGCTCAAGAAATCCTCCCACCTCAGCCTTTCAAGTGACTGGGAACAGAGCATGCACTACTGCACCAGGTTAATATTTTCTCTCTTTTTTCATATCTATGTATTCACTTATTCATTTTTTGCAGTACTGGGTATGGAATCCAGTGACACTCTACCACTCAGCTATATCCCCAACTCCTTTTTCTTTTTTGAGACAGGGCTCACTAAATTGCCCATTCAGACCTTAAATTTACAGCCTTCCTACCTCAGACTCCCAAGTAGCACTGGAATTTTATCCAAAGTGAGCAGGGAGGTTTTTGGGGTTTTTTGTTTGTTTTTTGGATTGAACTTAACCACCTAACCATGGAACCACATCCCCAGTCTTTTTTTTTTTTTTTCCCCCTGAGACAGGGTCTTGCTAGGTTGCTAAGGCTAGCTTTGAACTTGTGATCCTCCTGCTGCAGCCTCCTAAGTCACTGGGATTACAGGTATACACCACCATGCTCAGCAGGAGGGAGATGTTTTTTAAAGTTCTTTGTAGGATCCTCATAAATTCTGTTACATGGAATGATTCTACCATCTGAGGTAAAAATATAGCTATAATTTTCTGGAGTAGGAAGTAGCACAGCGAGAGCAATCTGTTAAAGTTGAACATCAAAGTTTAAGATGAAGACAGGTGCAGCAGCACACCTGTAATCCTCTACTGAGGCAGAAAGATTGCATATTTGAGGCCATTTTCAGCAAGACCCTGTCTCAAAGTAAAAAATTTAAAAAGGCTAGGGATATAGCTCAGATATAAAGCACCCTCAGGTTTAATCCTCAGTTAGTCCCCACAGGAAATAGTCAGATGAATAATCATCCTAACATTCCCCAAATAGTAAGTTGTAGATTACCATTAACAAATCAATCTCCATGAACATTTTTCATGTATTTCAAAAAGACTTCCATATATTGAGATAGCAATCTGAATCTGAATATGAACATACCTGTCTGGCATATTTCCTCAGTAAATCTATGTTAGGTGACTCAGTATAATGAACAAAGGGGGTCAGTCTGAGATTCAAGATATGCCCCTCCCAAAAAAAGCCATAAGAGAAAATTTAATTTTAAGTTATTTCCACTGTAATGCAAGAGAACATAAGACATGGTCTGACCTCTCTTTCTTTAAATATTCCTAACAGAAAGAATTTGGGGGTCATCCATGTTAAGTCAAAAGTTAGAATGGTACATACCAGCTGCCTTCTTCTTGTCCATGCCCTTCCCCACACAGTTCAATGCTGCGGTGACTACTGTAGGTTCTGAAAAACCTAGCACCCTCTTCACCGTCTTTTCTATCCATGGTTTCAGCTCATCCAGCTCCCTCTTAGACAGTGCCATTTTTCAGGAAAACAATAGTTCAAATGGGACTCAATACTACACCTAAAAAGAAATCAGGAAAGAGTTAAATTAGAGAATAGGAAAAAACTAAGCAATCCAGGGTAGTGGTTAGTATACCAGAAATGCCCCCCCCCCCAAATCCCTTGGTAAGTTTCTCTACTTCATTTGAAGGCAAATATTCTCCCTAAAAACTATATGTATGTGAAGAACAAAACACAAGGAAATGGGTTCCATTTGATTTACCCTTAACTCAGGGTCAGTGGATCAATAACACCTATGGAATAAACTCTGGGAACACCTAGTTCAAGAAATGAGTTCTAGGGCTGGGGTTATGGCTCAGTGGTAAGAGCGCTCATCTCAAATGTGAGAGGCCCTGGGTTCAATCCTCAGCACCACATAAATAAAATAAAGGTATTATGTCCACTGACAAGTAAAAAAAATTTTGAAAAAAAAAAAAAAAAAAAAAAAGAAATGAGTTCTAACTTCTTTTCTTGATCCTGTCATATAAAGGACTAGACAAACATGTAACATTAAAACAAGACTAAGAAGTCCATGCAGAGGTCAGCTTTCCTATTTCTATTTCCAAACAAGCATTCCTGAATCTAGCCCTGACCTATGGATTTTCTCTCTTCTAAGGATGCAAACAAAGGAGGATTTATCCTGGTCACTCATCCTGTATTAAGTCTTATAATCTTAAGAATGTTCTGTCACATTTCACTGTAGTTACCTGTGCCAATAAGAATTCTATACACAGACAATTCTGTATCATATTTTACAGGGTCTGTCAGCTGACTTGAGCATAATCTCTCAGTTCAGTAAAGAATATCTTCATTTTGGAACTCTCTTCCTTTCCATTTTTATCTTTCTTTTTTTTTTTTTTTTTTTTTTTTTTTTTTTTGTGGTACCGGGGATTGAACTCAGGGGCACTCGACCTCTGGGCCACATCCCCAGCCCTTTTTTGTATTTTATTTAGAGACAGGGTCTCACTGAGTTGCTAAGTGCCTCGCTATTGCTGAGGCTGGCTTTGAACTCGCAATCCTCCTGCCTCAGCCTCCCAAAGTGCTGGGATTACAGACGTGCGCCACCGCGCCCGGCTTATCTTTCTATTTTTTAGCTCAACAGAGAAAACAATATCACAAAAGACTCTCCACAATAAATCTTTATTATTTAGTGCAACTTCATATAAAATTTCAACATTATTCATGTTTACATTTCATTTTCTCCCTAAATCTCAAACATCCTCACAAGCACAGAGAACTTCCTAATTTCCTGCATAATGGTTATGACAGTCTATAAACTGCACTGACCTCAATTTGCAAGCTAACACTGCCACTCATCATAGTATGATCTGAGAATCCATCTTTCAAGATGTTTTAAGACATCTTCTAAAAGATGCAGTCTAATTTCTACATTCTTGGTAGGCTTACCCTCTATAAGATATGCTGCCAAGCCAGGGGCAGTGGTGCACGCCTATAATCCCAGCACTTGGGAGGCTGAGGCAGGAGGATCGCGAGTTCAAAACCAGCCTCACCAATGGCAAGGCAATTAGCAACTCAGTGAGACCCTGTCTCTAATAAAATACAAAAAAGGGCTGGGGATGTGGCTCAGTGGTAGAGGACCCCTGAGTTCAATCCCCAGTACCAAGGGGGAGGAAAAAAAAAAAGCTGCCAAATAGTGAATTTAATTTTACCATATCTGAACAAAGCAGATTAAAGTAATGAAATTAAGATTGAAAGGTTTTGTGCCTAAGTGACAAGTCACATGAATAATTTTATGGTGGTTCTATTATCCCATCACAAGATAGCAGTATTGCATATCAATTTCTACTTATTAAATGTGCATTGCATAAAAGAAGCATATACTGGGGCTGGGGTTGTGGCTCAGCCGTAGAGCACTGGCCTAGCAAGTACACAACCCGGGTTCAATCCTCACCACCACGTAAAAACAAATGCATTGTGTACAACTGAAGCAAATATATAGCATATATTGGCACCAAAAAGGGTTTAGAAGCACCTCCAGGCACCCAAACCACTGAAAAGAGGTCACTGAACAGTTGGGGACACTGAGATTATTCACCATTTACAAGCCGCTAGGCAAAGAAATTAATTCCTTTGAGTCTCAATTTATTCATCTTAGAATATGAGGACGACTGCTATATACACATCATACTTAATTCATCTAATCAACCTTTATTAAGTAACTACTAAACATCAAGCAGAGTACTTACTGGGTATTGGGGATACATATAATAATGAACAAAACACACAATAATCCTTGCCTTAACGGACCTCTAGTCCACTAGAATTAAATCACAGGCTAGAAAATATAAGCAATTTAAAAACCCAAAGCAATAAATGAAGTACCATTGTTATCAGATACTAACAAATGTATTCAACTCAATCCTCTATAAGATGATGTGCAAAATAAACAGTTAATGGACCAAAAAAAGTTTCAAATAGTAACTAGCTTTGTCAATAACCATAATGTTCAACAATAACTGCATAGTGGTGGGGAGTTGGGGTACGCGAATAAGGCAGAATGATTTCTGAATGGGCAGGTATCAGAATCCGATCTTCTGAAGGAATTCCTTACTCTTTTTTAGCTACAGTTCCAGATTCCCCCCTGAAGCCCCATTTTACTATTTTTACTCTCTTTCCAACTGGCCGTGTATGCCACCATGTTCTACCCAAACTCCTTACCTCAGAGCTGTCCCCTTCCCGCCCCCGCCCTTTCCCTCTCAGCAATCTCATTCCAACGCCTTCTCCCGCGGAACCGTGTTATTCTCTCAGCTGCCTTCCCGCTGAACTCTCCCGCCTGGGTCTTACCCCTGGACTAATCCCTGGCCCCAGTCCCTCTGACCGAAGGATACCCTCTCTGGGCCCGGGGCCACTACTCACCTCACAAACTTCAGCCCCTGAGACGGAGCCCGAACGTTACACCGGAACCGGAAACCGTCTGACCGCCCTACGGCCCGCCGCCGCTACTGACACGAACGGCGCCACGATGCGGTCCCCAACACGTGACCTGAGAGGGCCGGGCCACCAATTCGCGCAGCCGTAATTACGACTTTACAGAAGATAGCGCATGCGCGGTGGAATCCTAACGCTTCACTGCACAAATTACCTGTCTTCGGTTTTTCCAGCTAAATCTATAGCTAGGTTACTCCAAAGTAAATGTCGCCTGATGCAGAAATTAAATTGTCTGCAGTTTTACTTATGTCAAGAATAAGATGCAGTCGGTCGCGGTGGCGCACGCCTGTAATCCCAGCGGATCGGAAAACTGAGGCAGGAGGATCGCGAGTTGAAAGCCAGCTTCAGCAAAAGAGAGGAACTAAGCAACTCAGTGAGACTGCCTCTGCATGAAATGCAAAATAGGACTGGGGATGTGGCTCAGTGGTCGAGTGCCCCTGAGTTCAATCCCCAATACCTCCCTCCAAAAAAAAGAAGAAGAAGAAGAATGCCCCCAGCGGGGTGGCACATGCCTGTAATCCCAGCTACTTGGGACGCTGAGGCTGGAGTATCACAGTTTCGAAGCAGCCTCTGCAATTTCGCGAGGCCCTGTCTCAAAATGTAAGAAGAGCTGGAGATGTAGCTCAGGGGTAAAGCGCCCCCCGGGGTTCAATCCCCACAAAGAAAAAAAAAAAAAAAAAAAAAACAGGAAAAGAAGGAAGGAAAAAAAACAGGCACGCTAAAATTATGCTTTAACTAGAAGCGGGGCTTCTTCATTCATGCTCAAATTTGGCCTTTCTGGTATAAAGTGTACCTTAAGAGTCCTGATCACCAGCATTAGGCATCTCTCCTTAATCTTTTTTTCTCATGTAACAGCGATGCATACAAAGTGTTGGATTCCTGGCAGGAGGCTGTGCCTCCCTGGCAGAAGGCCACACCTCCCAAGGTACTTTGTAAAAAGACTACCTTTCCCAGGTGCCCTTGCCGCTGCCCCCTGACCTCCCCAGCCTATGGAGACACTCGTTCCCAGGGGTCTGCCTGACCATCAGTCTGCTATTTAAGCCAGCCCCTGACTGAAACCGCTCACTGTTCCTGCCTGTCCCTGTTCCCGTTTGTCCCTTCCCTATCCCCCTTCCCTTCCTTTCCCTACCCTTGCCCACGTGGCACCCCAATAAACCCTTTTATTTCACTAACACGGTGTTCCCGGCTAAGTTAACTTTGTCCAGCATTTTCTAACACAAAGTGTGGTGGTGCACACCTGTAATCCCAGGTATGAGGAGGGCAAGGCTGGAGGACAGCAAATTCAAGGCAGCCTAGGCAATTCAAGGAGATTCTATCAAAAGCAAACAAAAAGCCAATGGTACTAGAGGTCACTAAGTATAGTAGCCCTATATATCGTAGTAGTACCTTTTATTGTTTCACTCATTCAGAGGTACAAATACATAGCAACTGCCTACTACCATATGCCAAGCACCCTTTGAGAACCAATAGTACTTAGCGATTAAGAACGTGAGCTTTAAAGTCAAATTGCCCTAAAGTGAGATTTCATTTCACACCAGTCAGAAAGGGAACCATCAAGTATACAAACAATAAGGAGCCGGGCGCGGTGGCGCACGCCTGTAATCCCAGCACTTGGGAGGCTGCGGCAGGAGGAACGAGAGTTCAAAGCCAGCCTCAGCAATGGCGAGGCACCTAGCAACTCAGTGAGACCCTGTCTCTAATAAAATACAAAAAGGGCTAGGGGAGGCTGTGATGTTGCTCAGCGACAGGGCGCTCGCCTAGCATGTGCACGGACCCGGTTTGATCCTCAGCACCACGTAAAAATACATGCAAGGTGTACAACTAAAGCAAATAAATATTTTTTTTAAAAAGCTGTGCTATTTAAAAAAAAAAAAAAAAAAAAAAAGGCGAGGGATGTGGCCCAGTGGTTGAGTGCCCCTGAGTTCAATCCCTGGTACCAAAAAAAAAAAAAAAAAAAAAAAAAAAAAAAAAGGGCTGGGGTTGTAGCTCAGTGGAAGAGCACTTGCCTGGCATGTGTGAGACACTGGGTTTGATCCTCAGCACCACATTAAAAAAATGGATAAATAAAATAAAGGTATGGTGTCCATCTACAATTATAAAAATAATTTTTAAAAAAGAGTACAAATAATAAATGCTGAAGAGGATGTGGATAAAAAAAAAAAAAGAATTTTTTTTTTTTGTACCAGTCATTGAACTCAGGGGCACTCGATCACTGGGCCACATCCCCCGCCCTTTTTTTGTATTTTATTAGAGATAGGGTTCTCACTGAGTTGCTAAGTGCCTCACCATTGCTGAGGCTGGCTTTGAACTTGCAATCCTCCTGCCTCAGCCTCCCAAGTGCTGGGATTACAGGCGTGGGCCACCGTGCCCGGCTGTTTGTTTTGGTGTTTTTTTTTTTTAATATTTATTTATTTACTTTAGTTGTACACAATACATTTATGTTTACGTGGTGCTGAGGATCGAACCCGGGCTGCGCACGTGCGAGGCCAGCGCCCTGCCGCTGATCCACAACCCCAGCCCTGTTTTGGTGTTTTTAAAAGTCAATTTCCTATAAGGAAATCGTTTTCTAGGAAATGACTTTACTTCCAGTATTTGGAATCTGACGGGTTTAAATGCTTAGTGTCCTAGTAGCTATGATTCCTTCAGATAATTAATTGCTTCTGAAATTTTTCCTCCATTATAAAATGAGAATAAGGAGCCAGGAATGTGCCTGTAATCCCAGCTACTTGGGAGAATAAAGCAGGAGGGTCACTTGATCCCTGCACAAGGAGATCCTGAAAAGTGGGGCAGGGAGAATCTCTCTACTTTCAAATGGTACTGTGAATTCATAATAGCCAAATTATGAAATCAGTTTAGGTGTCCATGAACAAATGAATGGATAAAGAAAATGTCTCACACACACACACACACACACACACACACACACACACACACACAATGGGCTTTACTCAGTCATAAAAGAAGAAATTATGTCATTTGCAGGAATATGGATGTTAATTGAAAGCATTAAGTTAAGCAAAAATAAGCCAAACTCAGAAAGCCAAAGGTCATATGTTTTCTCTCAAGTGTGGAAGCTATAGAGATAAAAAAGGGGAAAAAAAGGATGATGGGGACATCTCAAGAAAATAGAAAGAAGACCAATAGAATAGAGGAAGGGAACCAAAGAGGAGGAGTGAAGGCAAAGGGAAACTGGGGAATGAAACTGACCAAATAATATTATTGTATTGTGTTATAGTGTGTGCATGTACCCATTTGTAACAATGAATTTCACTATCATGTGTAATTATAATGCATCAATAAAAATACTTCAGGGGGCCGGGCGTGGTGGCGCACGCCTGTAATCCCAGCACTTGGGAGGCTGAGGCAGGAGGATCGCGAGTTCAAAGCCGGCCACAGCAATGGTGAGGCACTGAGCAATTCAGTGAGACCCTGTCTGTAATAAAAAAAAAAAAAAAAAAAGGGCTGGGGATGTGGCCCAGTGGTCGAGTGCCCCTGAGTTCAACCCCTGGTACCAAAAAAAATAAATAAATAAAATAAAATAAAATACAGAAAAAAGGGCTGGGGATGTGACCCAGTGGTCGAGTGCCCCCGAGTTCAATCCCCGGTACCACACAGACACACAAAAAACTTCAGGGGCTGTGGCTGTGGCTCGGCGGTAGCAAACTTGCCTGGCATGTGTGAGGCACTGGGTTTGATTCTCAACACCACATGTAAATAAGTAAAATAAAGGTCTGTCAACAACTAAAAAAAAACTAAAAAATATATTGGAAGTATTAAATGTAACATACAAAAAACAGCATAGTACCAATGTAAGGACATTCAGACCATTAAAATAGAATAATCCCTCACAAGTATGGTCAGCTGATTTTCTTAAATTTTATTTTATTTTTTGGTGGTGGGGATTGAACCCAGGGCTCCCCATCTGTTAGGTAAGTGCTCTACCACCAGACTAAACCCACTGCTCTAGTCAGCTAATTTAAAAAAAAAAATTTTTAGTTACAGATGGACACAATACCTTTATTTATTTTTATGTGGTACTGAGGATCACACCCAGTGCCTCACATGTGGTAGGCAAGAGCTCTAGGACTGAGCTACAACCCCTGCCCTGTTCAGCTAATTTTTAACAAGGATGCCAAGACTATTCAATGGGAAAAGGACAATCTGTTCAACTCAAATTTAAGAACTGCACTAAAACTAAAGAGCAAACATAAATTTTTAGAAGAAACTGTACTGGAAAATATTTGTGGTATTAGATTTGGCAATAATTTCTTGGATGTAATACCAAAAATAAACAATAAGAGAAAAATACTGGACTACATTAAAATTTAAAATGTGGGGCAGATGGGGGTATAGCTCAGTGGTAAAAGTACTTGCCTAGTACAAGCAAGCACCTGAATTTGTGCTCTAGTACCACAAAAATAAATTTTAAGTGAGGGCTAGGGTTGTAGCTCAGTGGTAGAGCACTTGCCTAGCATGTGTGAAGCACTGGGTTCAATCCTCACCACCATATTAAAAAAAAAAGATAGGGGCTGGGGTTGTGGCTCAGCGGCAGAGCACTCGCCTTGCACGTGCGCAGCCCGGGTTCGATCCTCAGCACCACGTAAACATAAATGCATTGCATTGTGTACAACTAAAGCAAATAAATAAATATTAAAAAAAAAAAACAGAATAAAGGTATTGTGTCTATCTACAACTAAAAAGATAAAATAATAAGTGAATAAAAAGTTGGGCTGGGGATGTGTGGCTAGCTGTAGAACACTTGCCTGGCATGTGCAAAGCCCTGGTTTTGATTTCCAGCACTGCAAAAAAAATAAAAATAAAAACTCTGAGGCCCTAGTGTGGTGGCACATGCCTGTAATCTCAGGAATTTGGGAGGCTGAGGCAGGAGAATTACAAGTTCAAAGCCAGCCTCAGCAATTTAGCAAGAGTCTGCAGCAATTTGGTGAGACCAGGTTTAAAAAAAAAAAAAAAAAAAAAAGCCAGGCCCAGTGGCACAGGCCTAGAATCCCAGCATCTAAGGGAGCCTGAAGCAGGAGAACTGCAAGTTTGAGGCCAGCCTCAGCTACTTAATAAGACCCCTGTCTCAAAATGAAAAATAAAAAGGACTGGGGATGTAGCTCACTGGTAAAGTGCCTCTGGGTTCAACCCCAGTACCAAACAAACAAACAAACAAAAAAAACTTTTCTGAATCAAAAGACTATCAACAAGGTTAAAAGAATGGGAGAAAATACTTCCAAGTTATATATCTGGATCAGGGACTCATATTCAGAGAATAGGAAGAATGACACCAAAATAATTTTTTAAATGCCCAGAGGACTTGAATACACATTTTTTTTCAAAAAAGAAATGGCAAGCACATGAAAGAAATGCCAAACAGCATTAATGATTAGAGAAGGGCAAAGCAAAACCACAAGATGCTACCTCACATTCACTAGGAGGGTTCAACACACACACACATACACACTCACACACCAGAAAATGATTGTTGATAAAGATGTAGAGAAATTGGAACTCTTGTGCATTATTGGTAGGAATATAAAATAGTGATGCTGCTACAGAAGTATAGCAATTCCTCAAAAAACTAAAATGGAAATTTCAATTGAATGCAGTGGCACACATCTGTAATTCTGGAGGTTGAGACAGGAGGATTGCAAATTCAAGGACTGGGTATGTAGATCAGTGGTAGAGTAGTTGCCCAGCATGTGTGAGGCTCTGAGTTTGATCTCCAGCAGTGTAAATAAAAAAATACATATATATATATACATATATATATGTGTGTGTGTATATATATATATATGTATATATGAGGTGTATATATACACACATACACAATGATCCCATAAATCTACTTTTGGGTACATGCCTGAAAGGACTGAAAGCCAAGTATTACCTTGTTTGTACACCTTTGTGTACTTATACATCAAAAGTACTTGTATACCCAAGTGATCATACACCCTTTTTCATAGTAGCATTATTCACAACAATAAATGATAGAAGCAACCCAAGTATCCATCGACAGATCAATCAATAAAAAAATGTGGAATATACATATGGTGATATATTGTTATAAAAAGGTTCGATTCTCAGCACCACATAAAAATAAATAAACAAATGCTATAACATGGATGGACCTTCAAATTATGCTATGTGAAATGAACCAGAGAAGAAAGGGCAAATATTATATGATTCCATTTATATCAACTATCTAGAATAGAAACAAAGTCTCCAGATGCTGGTAAAAGGGGAATGGGAGATTAACACTTAATGGTTTTAGAGTTTTTATCTCAGGTGATGAAATAGTTTTTTGTTTTTTTTTTTTAACAGTGGTGATAGTTACTCAACATACATGTACTTAACAGTACTGAATTACATACCTAAAAATGGATAATAATGGTAAACTTCAGGCTTGGGTGGTGGCTCAGCCAGAGTGCTTGCCTAGCATGTGTGAGGCACTAGGTTCCATCCTCGGCACCACATAAAAATAAAATAACTGCCGGGCGTGGTGGCGCACGCCTATAATCCCAGCACTTGGGAGGCTGAGGCAGGAGGATCGCCAGTTCAAAACCAGCCTCAGCAATGGCAAGGCACTTAGCAACTCAGTGAGACCCTGTCTCTAATGAAATACAAAAAAGGGCTGGGGATGTGGCCCAGTGGTCGAGTGCCCCTGAGTTCAGTCCCTGGTACAAAAATAAATAAATAAATAAAGCATGCTGTCCATCTACTTTAAAAAAAAAATAATGGAAAACTTCATGTTAAGTATATTTTATTACAATATGACAAAACACATTTAGGACAGTGGCTGACATGACTCATTGCAACTGACATGCATTTTTTTCAAGAAATATTTATTGCATATTTAAATGCTGGACATTAAACAAGGCCCAGGGAATATAGAGGTAAAAGAGACAGACCCAACTTCCAAGTAACTGAAAATGTATTGATGACAAATAAGCAATAGATCACAATGTATTATAGAAATAAACTAATTTATGTGATAAGTGTTAACTTTAATAAAGGTAAACTCAGGGCTGGGGCTATGGCTCAGCAGTAGAGTGCTCGTCTTGCATATGTGAGGCCCTGGGTTTGATCCTTAGCACTATATAAATCAAATAAAGGTATTGTGTCCACCTACAACTAAAAAAATATTTTAAAAAATGTAAACTCAAGATACAATACAATAGGGGCTGGGGTTGTGGCTCAGCAGTAGAGCACTCACCTAGCACATGCGCGGCCCTGGGTTTGATCCTCAGCACCACATAAAAATAAATAAATAAATGTATTGTGTCTAACTACAACTAAAAAAAAGAATTTTTTTTAAAAAAGATACAATAAAATAGAATACAAAAAGGTTGGAGTGGTGGCGCATACTTCTAATCCCAACAGCTGGGGATGCTGAGGCAGGAGGATCACAAGTTCATAGCCAGCCTCAGCAATTTAGCAAAGCCCTAAGAAACTTAGATCATGTTTCAAAAAAATTTTTTAAAGGAGGGAGATGGGGATATAGCTTAGTGATTTTACATCCCCAGTACCCCGTTGGGGCTAGGGACTCCAGTGGGTTTCCCTGGGATGTCAGTAGAACAAACACCCTGGGAGGACAGTAGTTGAGCTAAGCTCTGGGGTGGAATTTGCTGGGAGCCACTCCCTACAACAGGGCCATACTAAGGCATATGTGTGCTGCATGGAGCAAGTTGCATGGGCTGGATTGCAGTCAAGGGGTTGGAGAGAACATTACTGGCATAATCCGCTAGTGAGGCCAGACATTTGGTTTTGGGGAGCTACAGAGTCACAGGCCAGTACTCTATGTATCCAGATAAGGAATTGTCTTCAGCATTACCCATATATGCCTCTCTCCTTCGTAGTTACAAGATGCTCCTGCCCCTCCCAAAGCTGAAGCCAAAGAAAAGCTTTGAAAGCCAAGAAGTCAGTGTTGAAAGGCATCCATGGCCATGAAAAGAAGATCAGCATGTTGTAAGCTGCCTGGTACCGAAAACCGGGAGGAAAACTCGGAGGCAGAGTATAGCTTTTACTACTTTTACTTCTACTTTCTTAGAACTTAGAGAGGGAAAGAAAGATTTTTAGAGAGAAAGATTAAAGCGAGCTTTTCTTCTTGTCTTCTTAGCTTAGAGTCTTAGAGAGAAAGAAAGATAGAGCTTCTTAGAGTCTTAGAGTCTTCTTAGAGAGAAAGAAAGATAGAGCTTAGCTTAGAGAAAGATTAGAGCTTCTTTCTTCTCTCTTCTTTCTTCCTTCTTCTTTCTTCTCTCTTCTTTCTTCCTTCTTCTTTCTTCTGTCTTCTGTCTTCCTTGGGAGCCTCGGCCTAACTCTGACCAGTCATTACTTCTTCTATCTGGTTTCTCTTCTGTAACCACTCTGCCTACGTTCTGGCCGCTCTGATTCTTCTGACCGACCGAGTGACTGCCTGAATGACCGAATGAATTCGTTCTCCTAACTCGGACCGCTTTCACCCGGTTATATACCTTCAGCTTTGTGGGTGCCTACAGGTGCGTCACATACATATCAGGTGGAACTTATGGCTTCCAGCTAGGCTTCCAGCTAGCTGCAACAGCCCTTCCTAATTAGGGATCCTTCATATGCATGTCACCTACCTCTGGCAGCCCAAGACTTTGCAACTCCGGAGGCAGCTGAAATATCCTCAGAAGAGTGCCCTCAGGAGAAACAAGCTTGACCATATGCTATCATCAAGATCCCCCATCCCCACCACTGAGTCAGCCATGAAGAAGATTAAAGACAACACACTCGTGTTCATTGTGGATGTCAAGGCAACAAACACCAGATCAAACAAGCTGTAATGAAGTTCTATGACATTGATGTGGCCAAGGTGAACACCCTGATCAGGTCTGATGGACAGAAGAAGGCATACATTGGACTGGCTCCTGATTACGATGCTTTGGACATTACCAACAAAATTGGGATCATCTAAACAAAGTCCAGCTGTCTAATTCTAAATATACCCCTTTTTTTTTCAACATTAAAAAAATAAATAAATCCCCAGTACCCCAAACAAAAACAAAAAACAAAATGAAACGAAGAATGGCTGGTAGGAGCTAGAGTTGTGGCTCAGTGATAAGAGTGCTTGCCTAGTATGTGTAAGAAACTGGGTTTGATCCTCAGCACCACATAAAAAAATAAATAAAATAAAGGTGTTGCATTCATCCAACTAAAAAAAATTAAAAAAAAAATGACTGATAAAGGGATCAGGGAAGGCATAACAGAAAACATCTCAACTA
The DNA here is from genome assembly GCA_025594165.1 of Tamias sibiricus. Classification (NCBI taxonomy): domain Eukaryota; kingdom Metazoa; phylum Chordata; class Mammalia; order Rodentia; family Sciuridae; genus Tamias; species Tamias sibiricus. The sequence goes on along the minus strand of CM046658.1, from coordinate 113,629,427 downwards.
AGAGTTGATACACAGGGCAGGAGAGGAGAAAAGAGCATGTGCTGTGATCCAAAGTGTATTTGAGGGGACAAATGGAAACAGGGTCAATCATAAAGAGCCTTATATATTATGCTAAGTGGTTTGAATTTTGTCATGAAGCTAATGGGAACCAGTTACCAGTTTGAGCAGGAAAGTTAAAAGACACGGTTACATTTTAGAAAAATCTTTTTTTTTTTTTTTTTTTTTGTGGTACCGGGGATTGAACTCAGGGGCACTCGACCACTGGGTCACATCTCCAGACCTTCTTTTTTGTATTTTATTTAGAGACAGGGTCTCACTGAGTTGCTAAGTGCCTCGCCATTGCTGAGGCTGGCTTTGAACTCGCGATCCTCCTGCCTCACCCTCCCAAAGTGCTGGGATTACAGGCGTGCGCCACCGCGCCCGGCTGAAAAATCATTCTTGCTAAACTGAATGGATTGGAGCCAGGACACACATCAAATGGCTATTGTAGCAATAAGAAAGAGTTATGATAGTAGCTGGGACTAGGATTCTGGCATTCAGTCACAGACATAGCCAAAAGGGATTAAATTGATGCCGTTAATGGTTGAGTGAGGAGTAATCAAGGATCAGGTTACTGGCTGGGACATGAGTTCCATGTGCCAGATACTGTTAAGTACTTGACACACATTATCTCCTTTAGTCTGTACCACAAACTTGTAGATAACATTACCCTTACTTTACAGGGGAAAATAAGGGTTAAGTGATTCATCAAGATCATGACTAAATCCAATTTTTGGGGGGGGTATCAGGGATTGAACTCAGGGGCACATGACCACTGAGCCACATCCCCAGCCCTATTTTGTATTTTACTTAGAGACAGGGTCTGAGTTGCTTAGTGCCCTCCTTTTGCTGAGGCTGCCTCATCCTCCTGAGCCATTGGGATTACAGGTGTGCTAAATCTAGATTTTTAACCAAGTAAAAAATTATACACATAAACTTGCATGGAAAAGAAGCTAAAACATTTTCTTCCTTTCAATTGCCTATATTAACATATCACTCCTTATTCCTTTATCTTGTTAATATAGTGTTATTCCTTAGAATTGGGGTAAATAGTGTGATGGCTTAGGCCTGTAATCCCAACAACTCAGGAGGTTGAGACAAGAAGATCGAAAATTCAAGGCTAGCCTCAGCAATTTAGCTAAGCAGCTTAATGAGACCCTGTCTCAACATTAAAAATAAAAAGGGCTGGGGATGTGGCTCATTAGTAAAGCACTCCTGTGTTCAATTCCCAGTAAGCCCCCCGCCCAAAAAAAAAAAAAAAGGGGGGTGGTAAACACTGGTCAGTGTCTAGGAAGTCTTGTTCTTCCTGATAATAAGGACTCCCAAGGATGTGGTAATATGGGTAAGGAAAAAGGAAACTGACCACCCACTTCCCTTGTCTCCAATCTTTAGGTGGGGTCAAAGCCGAGCAAGCCTGGTTGTAAAGGAAAGGAATGTACTCATAAAACATCTAAAGAAATTCATCTGTGTAGTAGGCACACAACATATCCTGTATTTTCCCCTCTACTTATAGGGTTAGTGTAGCCCACAATGTTGTCCTGGCCTGGACAAAACCCTCTGTTGAGTCCTTCACGGTTTTTTTTGTTTGTTTGTTTTAGTAGTTTTAGTCGTAGATGGACACAATACCTTTATTTTTTAAATAATTTTTTTTTTTTTTAGTTGTCAGTGGACCGTTATTATTTATTTATATGTGGTGCTAAGAATTGAACCCCATGCCTCACACGTGCTAGGCAAGCACTCCACCACTGAGCCACAATCCCAGCCCTTATTTTATTTTTTTGTGGTACCGGGGATTGAACTCAGGGGCACTCCCACTGGGTCACATCCCCAGCCCTTTTTTGCATTTTATTAGAGACAGGGTCTCACTGAGTTGCTAAGTGCCTCGCCATTGCTGAGGCTGGCTTTGAACTCGCGATCCTCCTGCCTCAGCCTCCCAAAGTGCTGGGATTACAGGCGTGCGCCACAGCGCCCGACTCTTATTTTTATGTGGTGCTGAAGATTGAACTTAGTGCCTCACATGTGCTAGGCAAGCACTCTACCACTGAGCCACAACACCTGCCCCACTCCAAGTTCTTTATTAATATTTATTTATTTGCTTTAGTTGTACACAATGCGTTTATGTTTATGTGGTGCTGAGGATTGAACTCGCAGTGCACGTGCTAGTCGAGCACTCTACTGCTGAGCCACAACCCCAGCCCCCACTCAAAGTTCTTTAAGATCAATAAATAGTATGCTGGGGCTTCTGCAGCCCCGGGGTTGAACACAATATTTTCAGTGAACATACAGGTAAATTCTTACTTCAATTTTTTTTTTTTTTTTTGGTACTGGGGATTGAACCCGGGGTCACCTAACCATTGAGCCCTTGTTTGTATTTTAGAGACAGAACCTTGTTACGTTGCCAAGGATGGCTTTGAACTCATGATTTCCTGATTTAGCCTCCAGAGCCACTGGGATTACTGGCATGTGCCACTGCACTCGGCCTTATTTCATACTTCTGAAAACTTGAAACTACCAAGTTATTCAACAATCTGGATTTTTTTTTTTTTTTTTTTTTTTTTTTTTTTGGTACCGGGGATTGAACTCAGGGGCACTCGACCACTGGGTCACATCCCCAGACCTTTTTTGTATTTTATTAGAGACAGGGTCTCACTGAGTTGCTAAGTGCCTCGCCATTGCTGAGGCTGGCTTTGAACTCGCAATCCTCCTGCCTCAGCCTCCCAAAGTGCTGGGATTACAGGTGTGCGCCACCGCGCCCGGCTAACAATCTGGATTTTAAAGGGATATTTGATTCCAGAGCAGTAAGTACATTGTAAGTTTATTAAAATAGGAGCCAGGCATGATGGCACATGCCTGTATGCAGGAGCCCTGTTTGGGGAGATGGCTTGAAATGCGGTTGACTATGAGCCGTGGAGATTTGGGCATTGTCGCTTTCCGTAGTCTCACGGGACTTGTCCAGGATCTTGAGAGACTTGGCCGAAATTGCTGATCGGGTCAGCGCCATTTTTGGTGGTGTGTGTGTGTGGCGTGTGTTAGTCGTTGTTAGAACCAGAGAGAAAAGTTATCAGAATAAAAAAGCTATTCGTCTCCAGTTTGCCTCTAAACTTCTTCCTGCGGCTCCGTGGCTCCAAGCGCTTCAGGCGGCAACACCTGTAATCCCAGCGGCTCAGGAGGCTGAGGCAGGAGGATCTCAAGTTCAAAGCCAGCCTCAGCAAAAAGCGAGGCACTAAGCAACTCAGTAAGACACAGTCTCTAAATAAAATACAAAAATAGGGCTGGGGATATGTGGCTCAGTGGTCAAGTGCATGAGTTCAATCCCTGCTACCAAAAAAATTATAACAGGAGACCTGTCAGAGGGATTTCAGTGACTTGTTGGATTTCACAGTTGCCCAGGATAAGGGTAAGCAGTACTTATCTACCATCTTGTACCTGAATAAAAACCAAACCAACCCTCCTCTGAACCCAGTACAGGGATAAAAGGATTAGAACCCCTACTTCATAAACCACCATGCAGTTATCTGCTAGCTTCTCAGAGGAGGAAATGGACAGTCATTCTCCAGGATATCACAGCACAAGCAGATTGAAACTTTTGTCAGTCACTCATCCAATACCCACTTATGAAGCACCTTAACTATCTGCTCTGGAGAGTATGGACAACTGTCAAGATTAAAAATTAGGACAAGAAGAAACAGTTTCCAGAGACTAAGTCAATTTTAGTTCTCAGTTACCCCTTAACAGTTTTTTTTTTTTTTTTTTTTTGGTACTGGGATTGAACTTAGGGGCATTAGGCCACTGGGCCATATCCCCAGCCCTTTTTTGTACTTTCATTTAGAGACAGGGTCTTACTGAGTTGCTAAGTGCCTAGCCATTGCTGAGGCTGGCTTTGAACTCCCAATCCTCCTGTCTCAGCCTCCCAAGTGCCGGGATTACAGGCGTGTGCCACCGTACCCCGCCCTTCAACATTTTTTTTAAAAACATTTTTTTTTTTTAGTTGTAAATGTATCTTCTATTTCACTTATTTATTTGTATGCAGTGCTGAGGACCAAACCTAGGGTCGCACACATGCCAGGCAAATGCTCTACCACTGAGCCACAACTCCAGCCCCACTTTAACATTTTTTTTTTTTTTAGTGAAATAAAAGGGTTTATTGGGGTGCCACGTGGGCAAGGGTAGGAAAAGGAAGGGAAGGGATGAACGGGAACAGGGACAGGCACGAACCCCCCCTTTAACATTTTTGAAGGAGCTCAGAAACAACTTTAACCCGAGGGAACACTGCCAAGTAATAGGTCTGGTTCTGCTAATGCAAACATGCTACTGTAGCAAAGGTCACCACATCATGGCTTCAAAATAATTGAAAAGTGATTTTGAGACTAAATTCACAGATTGAAAGATGATTTGAATATCTATGTCTAATTAGCTAATATGTTAAAATTAGGTTGTATAAATATAACAAACCGTCTGTCTAGATTCTTCTCCAACCATAATACGTTTCCCAAGGTCAAGATCTTGTTTCTAAGCAATTTCTAAGGTTTTACTGGGCCTGACTGCTGATGAATGGAATAAAGATGAAGTCCTGAGAAGCAAGGACCACTGTGATTCCAGGATATCTTCTTGCAGTCCCTGCTTAATCAATCAACAAGTATTCTAAATGTGAAAAAAAATTTTTAAAGAATTAAGGCCAAAATCTGAAATCATTGTATTATACCACAAGGGGGCAATGTTTGAACACTAGCAACATGAAGTATTTGGCAGATGCTTTGTTTATTTCCCTTTTTAACACCATGCTAAGATGACTGTAGCCTCGGAAGGTAGGTTGGCCTCTCTGCCTTCTCTCTACAGAGTTGGCAACAACTCTCTTAATACTGGCAGCACAGCTTTCAAGGGACCAAGAAGAGAGGAAGCTGACAGCAGAAGGGAAAGTGGAGCAGCTGATCTTCTCATCCAGGTCTGATAAACATACCCAGTAGTGCCTGGATGTAGAGGTGGTGGTAGTGGTAACAGTGGTTCTCAAACTGTAGCAGGTATCAGAATCACCTGCAGCCCTGTTAAAATAGATTGCAGGACTTCAACCCCAATTTCCAATTTTGAAGACCTAAGACCTAAAGTAGGGTCCCATAATTTGCATTGCAAACAAGTTCTCTCAGGTGATGCTGATGCTGCTAAGGACATATTAAAACCACTGCTGCCAGGCGCAGTGGTGCACGCCTGTAATTCCAACACTTGGGAAGCTGAGGCAGGAGGAAGGAGGATCGCGAGTTCAAAGCCAGCCTCAGCAATGGCGAGGCACTTAGCAACTCAGTGAGACCCTGTCTCTAATAAAATACAAAAAAGGGCTGGGGATATGGCCCAGTGGTCGAGTGCCCCTGAGTTCAATCCCTGGTACAAAAAAAAAAAAAACCAAAAACACAGCTTTCGGGTATTTCTGGCTTTGTGCCCTTCCATCAACATTCCCATATTTTACCTCTTGTATCATCTACTTCTTTCTTTTCTACCATCCCTCCCTTAGCCTCCTTTAGTAAAACTAAAGGACAGGCAGAAAACAGCAATGAACATTGATGTTGGACTTGTCTTGATTGCTCTGGTCAAGGATTCCATCACTCCAGCCTGATGTTAAGGTATTTTGGAAGCAGAATTCATTCCAAATACATACATAATTCCTCTCCTCTTTGTTCCAATGGTTGCACAGGGATGAAGGGGGAGTAGCTCAGTAAAAAGTAGCTGATGTTTTTACAATAAGATTTTGCTTTAGGGTTCATAAAAGTGGGTAGAAATGGTAGGTATATGTCCCACCACAGTTTGGAAAATTTCCTCACCTATCCTAGACTTAAACATATTTATTGTAAATACTTTTACAAAATTTAGCATTTTTACTACTTAAATGTGTAATTCAGTGGCATTAAGTACATTCACATTTTTTTGCAATCATCACCATCTATCTTCAGAATGTTTTCAGATTTGCAAACTGACACTCTTTGCCCATTAAACAATTCCTGATTGCCCCCTTCCCTATCCTTTGACAACCACCATTCTACTCCTAGACTACTGTTGGACTCAGCTTCTCTTTCACTTAATAAGAAAGAGGGACTATTGCTGACCAGTGGGATTGCCTCTCTACATGCAAGTTTTCTTGCATATAGGTGATTTGAGTTTATTATAGAGAAAGAGGTGGAGACAAATTGGATGTGGGCCTCCTATCCACGTCTCAGCAGCCCTGCCATGGATCTGCCCGATTCTTTCGCATCAAAAAGTTGATCTTTCGAGCCATTTCCATGTTGTAGATCCGCCGGCAGGTTTCATAGCTTTCCCGCTGTCGTTTGCGGCAAGGTTTCTCATAGTATCTTCGTCGTTTAATGTCCTCAATGAGCCCATCCATGCTGAGGATTCTGTATGAAGGCAGGTAATCAGATTAGAAGCTTGGGCTCATTGCTGCTCACAAATTCCAAATGGGATGAGTCATTTGTAATTTAAAGAAATATAAATCTTTAAGGGGTGATTCCTACTTGGTCCTTAGTGGAGAATATGGCTCCATTCTTTTTTTGGGAAGGTACCAGGGGTTAAACCCAAGGGCACTCGACCACTGAACCACACCCCCAGCCCTATTTTGTATTTTATTTAGAGACGGGGTCTCACTGAGTTATTTAGCACCTCACTTTTGCTGAGGCTGGCCTGGAACTTGTGATTTTCCTGCCTCAACCTCCCAAGCCACTGGGATTACAGGCGTGCACCCTGGCGCTTGGCTTGGTTGCATTCTTATTAAGAATTGATGGTAGCCGGGCGCGGTGGCGCAGGCCTGTAATCCCAGCACTTTGGGAGGCTGAGGCAGGAGGATCACGAGTTCAAAGCCAGCCTCAGCAATGGCGAGGCACTTAGCAACTCAGTGAGACCCTGTCTCTAAATAAAATACAAAAAAGGGCTGGGGATGTGACCCAGTGGACGAGTGCCCCTGAGTTCAATCCCCGGTACCAAAAAAAAAAAAAAAAAGAATTGATGGTCAGCCCAGCTGTAATTCCAGCTACTCCGGAGGCTGAGGCAAGAGGATTTAAAAGTTCAAGGCCAACCTGCACAACTTAGTGAGGCCTTCAGAAACTTAGCAAGACCCTGTCTCAAAAGTGGGGAAAAAAAAAAAAAAAAAGCTGGGGATATAGTTCAGTGGTAGAGTGCTTGCCTAGCATGTGAAAGGCCCTGGGTTCAATCCCTAGTATTGGGGGTGAGGGAGGGAGAATTGATACAGCTGAAGTCTGTAAGTCTGAGAAATATTGGGGCTTACATAAATATAGGAAATAGTAAGACCATATCACACCAGTGAAATTGCACTCCCAGTCCCTCATTTTCTTAAAGAAAATAATTTTATTATACATCAGTTTAGCGATTATTTCATTCTGCCATTCATTTTTTATACAAATGTCTCCCTCATTAGACTGAAAACCCCTGAAGGCAGAAACCATTAATAATAATTTCATATAAATATCAGTTAAATTGATAATTTATTTTTGGTCACCTGCCCAATTCCTTACAATGCAGTTTTTCCCACTGGATTAATAACTCCCTTAACAAACTTACCTCTTTGTTCCAAGCCAAGAAGACACTGGGGCTTTATTTATTTAACCAACCTAATCCCTAGTCTCCCACGACCTCTGGTGCCAATGTATATTTTGTCTTTCTCTTTCAACTCCTTATTGATTGGTCCTAAAGAAGTCAGTAGCACCTTCTACTGCTGCCTTCCATTTCTGCTTACCTTGTCCTTTCATTATATGTAAAAAGTAAGTCACAAACAACTGGAGATTGAAAGTTGAAACATGGCTATTATAACTTGAAGAAGGGAACAAAGGAAATAAAAATAAGAAAAGTACTAACTAGTTTTCTGCCCAGTGGGAAGCTCCATTTATTGTTGCTATGTTGGACTATGAAGTCTGAGATAACGGTAGGTTAAACTTGAAATTAATTAGCTTTAGGTAAATTACAAATGTGAATAGACATGGGAATCACTGTCCTATGGGCTCTTCTCCCAGGATCCTGCTGTTTAACATCAAGAATGAGGGGCTAGGGCTGGGGTTGTGGCTCAGCAGTAGAGCGCTCACCTAGCACGTGGGCGACCCAGGTTCGATCCTCAGCACCACGTACAAATAACACGCATTGAATAAAATGCATTGTGTACAACTAAAAGCAAATAAATAAAAAATATTAAAAAAAAAAAAAAAAGAATGAGGGGCTGGGGTGCAGTACAGTGGTAAAGAATTTGCCAACCACGTATGTGGTCCTGTGTTTAAATCCCTAGTATGGTTTGGAGGGGCGGTCTCCTTCCTTGCTGGCTCTTGGGTCCTTCATACAAAGGTTCCTGACAGGCCTCTCTGTTGACCCTCTACAGAAGACCAGATATTCTAGGTCCCATGTACAGAATAATTTGTAGGTTACTAGAGTGTCTTATCTGTATAGATCAGTTGGTTCAGATTTTAGTGGCCAGAAGATGGGAACCAAGAGAATAGCTGCACACTCCCAAAAAGAGATGATCAATGCAGGTTCTGTTGGAAACAGTCATGCTTGGAAGTCTGGATATAATACTAAAGTCTTACAACAGAGAAATGAGGCACCAAAGACCAAAAGACTCAATACCCTGGCCCAAAAAACGTAGGCTTTTTTCTCAATTTACCCACAAATGTTATACCTTCAAATTCTTCTTCTTCTTTTTTTTTTGTGGTGCTTGAGATCGAACTCAGGCTTTGTGCATGCAAAGCAAGTACTCTACCAACTGAGCTATATCCCCAGCCCGTTCAAATTCTGACTATAAATCTCCTTGATTCTGATTACATGATTCTCCTAACCTTTGCCAGAGGGTCTCAACCCTGATGCACTCTTCATCTCCTGAAGACTCTTTTAGAAGGTACTGATGCCTAGCTCTCACTTTTCTAAGACTGACTTAACTGGTTAGAGTAAGGCCACACATTGGCAATTTTTTAAAAATTTCCCAGGTGACTATAATGTCAAAATTATGATTGAGAAAAAAATGACCCAGACATTGTTGACTCCTAAATCTTTATCTCTAGCACAATCTTATCTTAGAGGTAGACTGGTATTTCCAACTGCCTCAAACCCTACACACAACTATGTTTGTCTCCTTCCCAAATTTACTACAAGAATTACAATAGAGGTGAGCGAGGGGGCACACACCTGTAATCCCAGCAACCTGGGAGGCTAGGGCAGAAGGATTAAGAGTTCAAAGCCAGCCTCAGCAATTTAGCAAGGCCCTAAGTAACTTAAGTGAGTCCCTGTCTCAACAAAAAAATCAGATCATATAGAACAGTATAGTCAGTGAGTCCCAGACTTGTCTTTACATTAGAACTACCTGGGAATCTTTTTAAAATCTCAAACACTAGGCCATACACCAGACCAATTAAATCACAAAGCATAGGCGATGGAAAGGGGCATGGGCAGGGTCTTTTGTTTGTTTTTAATGTTTCCTAGGTGATTGCAATGTGCAGACAAATCTGGGAACCACTATTCTAAGCTCAAAGCCAAATAATTGAGCTGTATCCTATCTTTAATAACTTGTCCTTAAAGTCTATATTCTGGTCACAGTGAAGTATGTGCAGTTCTTCATGCATTCTTCATAGTTATTAAAATTTTATCTTTTATCTTTGCTCATGATGTTCCCTTCCTTGGATTATCATTCCTTTCTTTCTCTCTCTTTTTTTTTTTTTTTTTTTTTTGTACGGGGATTGAACTCAGAGATATTCAACACCTGAGCCACATCCCCAGCCCTATTTTGTATTTTTGTTTAGAGACAAGGTCTTACTGAGTTGCTTAGTGCCTTGCTGTTGCTGAGGCTGGCTTTGAATTAGCAATTCTCCTGTCTCAGCCTCCCGAGCTGCTGGGATTACAGGCGTGAGCCACCCCACCCAGCTTCATTCCTTTCTTTTTCTACGTGATAAAATTCTATTTGTAACTATGGTATATATACATAATGGGATATTACTCAGCAATAAAAGAGAATAAAATTATGGCATTTACAGGTAAATAGATGGAGTTGGAGAATATCATGCTAAGCAAAGTAAGCCAATCCCTAAAAACCAAAGGCTGAATGTTTTCTGATAAGTGGATGCTAATCTATAGTGGGTGGGGGGATGAGTGAAGGAACTCTGGATTGGTCAAAGAGGAGGGCGGGGGAAGAGAGGGGGCATGGGGATAGGAAAGATGGTGGAATGAGATGAACATCATTACCCTAGGTACATGTATGACTGCACGTACAACCAGAGAAGTGAAAAATCGTGCTCTATTTGTGTATAATGAATCGAAGAGCATTCTGCTGTCATGTATAACTTATTAGAACAAATAAATTAAAAAAAATTTTTTTAAATATCCTATTTGTTCCTCAAAGGCCCAAATCAATTGTTATGTCTAGATGCTGAAGCAGGAGGATCTCAAGTTCAAGGCCAGCCTCATATGAGAGATAACTAGGTTACCCTATTTCCATTCTCTTTTTCAGACCCTATCAAAGTAAAAAATAAAAAGGGCTAGGAATATAGCTCAATGGTGAAGTGCCCCAACTGGTCCAGGTGAAACCAATTACTCCCACCCTCCCTTCCTAAAGCATGATTCTCAAACTTTAGCATGCTAAAAAACTTGTTAAAACATGACTGTTGTGCCACCTCCAGTCTCTTTTTCTGTAGGCAGTTTAGAGTGAAACTCAAGAGTTTACATTTCCTTTTTCAGGGCTGGGGATTGAACTCAGGGTCTCAAATATGCTATTACTGAGCCACACCCCCCAGGTGCATTTCAAACAAGTTCCTAGGTGATGCTGTTCATGGACCAGAAGAACCATGGCACACTGTCAATGCCTCTTAGAGCACCAATCAGGCACTATTATATTTATATACATTAAAAAAAATTCCCGGGCTGGGGTTGTGGCTCAGCGGTAGAGCGCTCGCCTAGCACGTGCGCAGCCCGGGTTCGATCCTCAGCACCACATACAAATAAACGCATCGTGTACAACTAAACTAAAAAAAAAAAAAAAAAAAAAAATTCCCTTATTGGTTGTGTGCTTTCTAAGGTTAAAGACCAATTCTTCATTCATTTTTTTTTTTTTTTTTTGGTACTGGGGATTGAACTCAGGGGCACTCGACCACTGGGCCACATCCCCAGCCCTTTTTTTGTATTTTATTTAGAGACAGGGTCTCACTGAGTTGCTAAGTGCCTCGCCATTGCTGAGGCTGGCTTTGAACTCGCGATCCTCCTGTCTCAGCCTCCCAAAGTGCTGGGATTACAGGCATGCGCCACCGCGCCCGGCTTCTTTATTCATTTTTGCATATATCATAATGCTTGGCAAAGAGAAAATTATCAGCAAATGGTTTATATATGAGATGCCCCTCAAAAGCTCATGTGTGAGACAATCCAAGAATTTTCAGAGGTTGAATGGTTAATTATGAGGTATAACCTAATCAGTGGATTGATCCATTGATAAGGATTAACTGGGCAGTAACAGTAGGCAGGCCAGGTGTGAATGGAGAAGTAGGCCACTCAGGGTGTGCCTTTGGGGTTTACATTTTGTCCTTGGTAAGCAGAACTCTCTCTACTTCCTGGTTGTCATGTCCTGTGCTTGGGCTGCCACACCCTTTCACTGTAATGTTCTGCTTCACCTTGGGCCCAGAGCTATGGAGTTGGCCTACCCTGGACTAAATCTCTTAAACTCTGAAACCATGAGGGAAAAAAAAAATTTCCTCCTTTAATTTGTTTTTGTCAAGTATTCTGGCCACAGCAATGAAAAGCTGACTAAAACATGTATGGTAAGCCGGGCGCGGTGGCGCACGCCTGTAATCCCAGCACTTTGGGAGGCTGAGGCAGGAGGATCGCGAGTTCAACGCCAGGCTCAGCAATGGCGAGGCACTTAGCAATTTAGCAACTCAGTGAGACCCTGTCTCTAAATAAAATACAAAAAGGGCCAGGGATGTGGCCCAGTGGTCGAGTGCCCCTGAGTTCAATCCCTGGTACCACAAAAAAATAAATAAATAAATAAAATAAAACATTAGCATTTAAATAGTATTTTAAGATCATAATCCTAATTATAATCGTATAAAATTGATTTGGTAGATAATGTCATCTTTTTACAGATTAAAAAACTAAAATTCAGAGGCTGACTTGCCAAAGATCACAAAATGGAGCTAGAAGAATTCAGGTCTTCAGTGCAGTGCTCTGCAAGAATATTGTTTCTCAAATGGAAATCACTTCAAGGACAGAAGACAAATTATTATGAAGCCAACACGCAAAGAAGACAATGAGAGAAAGGAAGAACTGGGTGAGAATCCTCAACTAGAGCAAAGAGGAAAATGGAAGACAAGAAGATAGATATGGCAACACTGAAGGAAAGAAATTATCTAAACACCTAAGCATTTATTTCTGTCCAGACCTGTGTTTACTACTGTTTAATCAAGGTCTCTTTTTGAACTAGAGACTAATATACTGGGGGAAAAACAGAAAAAAGCTTCTGAAAGGAAGAAGATTAGATATATAATGTAAAAAGGAAAAAAGTCTGGATTTGAGAGACTATAAAAATTACAGAGAATAGCTGGGCGCGGTGGCGCTCACCTGTAATCCCAGCACTTGGGAGGCTGAGGCAGGAGGAAGGAGGATCTCGAGTTTAAAGCCAGCCTCAGCAATGGTGAGGCACTTAGCAACTCAGTGAGACCCTGTCTCTAATAAAATACAAAAAAGGGCTGGGGATGTGGCCCAGTGGTCGAGTGCCCCTGAGATCAATCCCTAGTACCAAAAAAAAAAAAAAAAAAGACAGAGAATCTAGACATAGCATCACTTAGGAAGAGAGGCCTATTGGAATAACAAAGATAGTTTAAAAGTAGGAAAAGGAACTGTAAGAAGAGAGAAGTCAGACACATTCTGGGGTACCCTATTAGTATTTCAAAAGAGTTTTGAAACAGAGATGATCACTTACTAAGTAAAAGCCGGAATTGTGAAACAAAAAGATAAGACAAGAAAAATAATAATAAAAGAACACAGGATGGAGGAGGTGAAAGGATAGAAAGAACATGTGGTTGAGAAATGGTGATCCCTGAATGGTTCTAATTAACTTCCAAAACACTAAGCAAATAAAAATTATGAGATGCCAGGTGAGAATTCCCTCTTACCCTGTACCTTCTAGTCATCCCAGAAAAAGTACAGATTAACTTCAAATGCTCTAGTCCCTACAGCAGAGGCATCTATTCAACTACATCTAATAGATAAGGATGGATGAAGAGCTTTGAACTAAATAGGAAGGGTGTTGCTAATAATGTTTCAGCTTCCAAAGGTAGTTCAAGGACTAGCAGACCAAGAGCTTTAGTGTAAACATATCAGCCTGCAGTTCGGGTGCCTGGCAACCTAATATGAAGGAGAAACCAGCTGCCTGTTTTAGTGAAATTCAACTGATTATGTAAAAGGAGGCGAGCTGCCTAGAGGGAGGAGCTGGGGGTGGCAAACTCACATGTTAGTGTAGCTAGCTTACATCAAGACCAATGTGTATGCAGAAGGACTCAATGGGCCCAGAAGCTGGCCCACAGAAGTAAAAGGGGTCAACTGGGCATGCTTCCAGTATGCTTACCTCTCGTTTTCTGAGGGCCAGCCAATCACTCAGAGCTTCCCAGCAACCCCCACTCTCCATCGCCTCATCCCAGGATGAGGGCCTCTGCTTATTTAACAGGCATTTTGTGGCAGTCTCACTGGGCAGACACATAGGTTGTTTTCTTTGCAAGACTTCCTCTGTACTCCAAACATGGTAAGCTTTTACCACCTCCCTGTCTTTTTTAAAAAAAATATTTATTTGTTTGTTTTAGTTGTACACAATGCCTTTATTCTTATGTGGTGCTGAGGCTTGAACCTGGGCAGCACACGTGCTAGTCGAGTGCTACTGCTGAGCCACGATCCCAGCCCCAACCTCCCTGTCTTTTTATTTGCTCTCCTACCTATTGTAATTAGAGCACAGAACAAGCAATCTATTTTTGTGGGGGCGGGGGGTGCAGGTGAGGGCACTGGGAATTAAACCCAGGAGCACTTTATCACTGGAACATGTGATCCTCTTGCCTCTGCCTCCTGCATTGCTGGGATTACAGGTGTGAGCCACCATGCCTGGCAGCCAATTTATTTATTTATTTTTTGGTACCGAGGATTGAACTCAGGGGCACTCAACCACTGGGCCATATCCCCAGCCCATTTTTGTACTTTAGAGACAGGGTCTCACTGAGTTGGTAAGTGCCTGGCCATTGCGGAGGCTGGCTTTGAACTGGTGATCCTCCTGCCTCAGCCTCCCAAGTGCTAGGATTACAAGCGTGAGCCACTGCGCCCAGCTCCAGCCAACTTATTTTTAAACTACCAACTATCAGAAAGCTGAAAGAGGTTAATGAGAAAACTGGGATGAGAAACGTGTACAGAAAAGGTGGTCAGAAGGGACATTAGAGAAAAGCAGAGAAAAAGAAGTAAAATGCAGTAGTCAGATAATACTGTATTTAGTAGGCAGGAAGACAGAAGACTAGGCCACTCCAGAATTGGCCCACTTACATGTGCAAGCTTAAAAGTCCTTGCCTAGAAAATTATTCTAGAAGCAAAATAATTGTTCACTTTTCCCCCTGAAACTTAAGTAATAATTTATGGAGGGCTGGATTGTGGCTCAGCGGTAGAGCGCTCACCTAGCACGTGCGCAGCCCAGGTTCGATCCTCAGCACCACATAAGAATAAAGGCATGTGTACAACTAAAACAAATAAATAAATATTTAAGCCGGGCGCGGTGGCGCACGCCTGTAATCCCAGCACTTTGGGAGGCTGAGGCAGGAGGATCACGAGTTCAAAGCCAGCCTCAGCAATGGCGAGGCACTTAGCAACTCAGTGAGACCCTGTCTCTAAATAAAAATACAAAAAAAGGTTTGGGTATGTGACCCAGTGGTTGAGTGCCCCTGAGTTCAATCCCCAGTACCACAAAAAAAAAAAAAAAAAAAAAAAAAAAAAAAACAACTCATGGAACACATATTTAATGATCCAAGATTAAAAAGGAACAGAAATGCATTTTTTCCTTCTTATCATTTTTATAGTTTAGTCTAGAAATGCAGCTTTCTAAAGAGAATCTAAAATGACAAGTATCCTTCCTGAGGATTATAAAAATCACAGTTGGGCACCGTGGTACACACCTGTAATCCCAGTGACTTGGGAGGCAAGAGGATCAAAAGTTTGAGGTCAAATGGATGAAGTTGGAAGACATAATGCTAAGTGAAGTTAGTCAGTCTCAAAAATCCAAGTACCAAATGTTCTCTCTTATATAAGGAGGCTATTTCAAAGTATTGTTGGATGGGGTACATAGGAGGATTAGAGGAACACTAGAATGGTCAAGGGAAGGGAGGGTAAGGGAGGGAGCAAGAGGGGAGGGAGGGGGGGAAAAAAGGTGGTTGAATGAGACGGATATCATTTTCCTTAATGCATGATTGAAGACCTAAATTGTACGAATATACTTTGTATACAAACAGTTGTATGTAAAAAGATACTAAATATATGCACTATGAGTTGTACATATTAAAAATTATAAAAAGAAAAAAAAAATGTATGCACAAGTGCACAGAAATGTATACATTGAATATTTGGGGCAAATTTTTTTGTATTAATAAGGATTGTACATAAAAAAAAAAAAAAAAAAAAAGTTTGAGGTCAGCCTCAGCAACTTAGCAAGGTCTTCAGCAGCTTAGAAACCCTGTCTCAAACTAAAAAATAAAAAGGGTTGGGGATATAACTTAAGTAAAGCACTCCTGGAGTCAATCCCCCATAGCAGAAAAAAAAAAATCATATATCTGTATATCTATACCTATGTCATTTCCATAATACTTTCCTCAACTAGCTCTTTGCAATTTTAAATTGCCAGTGCCCCACCCCGCCCTTAGACTGAACCAGGGAGCGCGTAACCACTGAGCCACATCCCTAGCCCTTTTAATTTTAAGACAGGGCCTCTCATTAAATTGCTGAAGCTGGTTTTGAATTTGTAATCCTCTTGCCTCAGCCTCCCAAACTACTGGGATTGTAGGTGTGAGCCACCTTGCTTGGTGTCAATGCACTTCTTATACTGGTTTTCTAGACAATCCCAGCCACAATGTTCTAATTTTCCAAACTCATAAGGAAGCCTAAAGATTAAACTTTAGATTCTGAGACTCTGGGGCCTGAATTTCTTCTTTTTTTGTCCTGTGGCAATGGGGATTGTACCCATGGCTTCATGTGTACTAGACAAGTACTCTATCACTGAACTACATCTCTCATGCTTTTTTTTTTGGCAATTTTTGGCTTAATGTGTATAGACAAGTACTTATCACTTATCTTTGCTTTAGTTGTACACAATGTGTTTTATTTTTATGTGGTGCTGAGGATCGAACCCGGGCCACTCACGTGCTAGGCAAGCACTCTACCGCTGAGCCACAACCCCAGCCCCTCTTATGCTTTTTTATTCTTTTTTTGGTACCAGGGATTGAATCCAAGGTGCTTAACCACTGAGCAACCTCCTTGGCCCTTTTTATTTTTTATTTGAGACAGGCTCTCGCTGTATTGTTTAGGGCCTTGCTAAGTTGCTGAGGCTGGCTTTGAACTTGCAATCTCTCGCTGTATTGTTTAGGGCCTTGCTAAGTTGCTGAGGCTGGCTTTGAACTTGCAATCCTCCTGGCTTAGGCTCCCAAGCCCATGGGATTATAGGCATGCACCACCATGCCCAGCTCCATTTTTTAAATTTTGAGATGCCTCAGCCTCCTGAACTGCTGGTATTACAGGCATGATCCCCTAGGCCTGGATAAATACTATATTTTTTAACTAAGGTACTTAACAAGGGTTTTTGGATAAATTTGATACATCTCACTTAAGCACCTACTTTCTTCCCCCCTTTTATTTTTTTATTTTTATTTATTTAAAAAATTTTTTTTTTTTTTAGTTGTCAATGTACCTTTATTTTATTTAGTTATATGCAGTACCGAGAATCAAACCCAGGGCCTCACACATGCTAAGCAAGCACTCTACCACTGAGCCACAACCCCAGCCCATTCCCTCTATTTTTTTAAATTTTTATTTATTTTTTGCTGTGCTGGGGAAGGAATCCAAGACCTTGCACATGCTAGGCAAACACTCTACCACTGAGCTATATCCCACTGCTGGAGCACCAATTTTATTGTAGTGAGCTGGGGATGTGGTTCAGTAGCAAAGTGTTTACCTGGCATGTGTGAGGTTCTGAGTTCAATGCCCAGCACTGTAAAAAGATAAAAGTGGAGCAAGGGCAAGTAAAGACAAGAATGCTGGCCCTAAAACAGATAAAATGGCAATAAATTACAAAGTTTAGCTAAATTTTTAATTAAAAACAAAAGAGAAACTTCAGGAAAATTCTGTGTTTGCTTATAATGACAGAATCTCTATAGTTCCTTCACTTTTCTCTGCTGTTAAGGATACTTCAGTGGAAAAGTTTGACAAACACTTAGAGTAAGGGATTGACAAGACAAAGAACATTTATGTTCATTATACATTTAACAAGCACTTCCTATGTGCAAGACACTTCAGTAAAGGTGAGGTATACACAAATAAAAAAGTACACTTAGTCTCTGCCTAAAGGAGTC
Organism: Tamias sibiricus; assembly: GCA_025594165.1. Lineage (NCBI taxonomy): Eukaryota > Metazoa > Chordata > Mammalia > Rodentia > Sciuridae > Tamias > Tamias sibiricus. The sequence goes on along the minus strand of CM046658.1, from coordinate 113,611,791 downwards.
TAAAGTCTATTAAAATGATTTTTAATTCTTATGAAATATTAAAATCTCATGGGGCATTATGAAAAATGCTGTTGGTCAGGCATCATGCCACAGATATTCTCATTTAGTCTCAGGTTGGGCCCCGGCACTAAGAGGCTTTTTTGTTTTTATTTTCTCAGTGCTGGGGATCAAACCCAGGGCCTCACACATTAGGGAGGCACTCTATCAGAGCTATACTACCGGCCCCAAATGATTGTTTAAGCTGGATGTGGTAGTAACTTCAGGAGGCTGAGATGTGAGGTCTGTTTGAGCCCAGGAGTTAAGAGGTGAGCCTGGGCAACATAGTGAGACTCTGGGAAAAAAAAAAAAAAAAATTAGATTCCCTAGGTAGTTCTAAAAAGTGGCCATGATTGAAAACAGCAGAATGTCACACTGATAGCTTCTGATTAAAATTAACACTTCCACTCAGGAAAAACGCATGTGTAAACTGCCAATCACTAATAAAAAGGGACGCTTTTTTTTTAAACCTTTATTTTTATTTATGTGGTGCTGAGGATTGAACCCAGGGCCTCACATATGCAAGACGCACATTCTACTGCTGAGCCATAGCCCCAGCCCCTAAAAAAAGAGTTATGAGTACCAGACCAGGGGGCAGAAGGTATCCACACATACATCTACTTTCTACCATTTATTTTCCCCTCCCAAAGAAATAGCTTTACCATTGAGCTATATCCCCAGCCCTTTTAATTAATTTATTTTTGGTTCTGGAGAGGCACTTCACCACTGAGCTACATCCCTAGCCCTTTGTTTTTTCATTTTGAGACAAGATCTCACTTAGTTGCTTAGGGCCTTGCTAAGTTGCTGAGCCTGGCTTTTAACTTTCTTTTTTGGTATCGGGGATTGAACCCAGGAGTGCTTAACAACTGAGCCACATCCCCAGCCCTTTTTTATATTCTTTTTTTTTTTTTTTTTTTTTTTGGTGGTACTGGGGATTGAACTCAGGGGCACTCGACCACTGGGCCACATCCCCAGCCCTTTTTTTGTATTTTATTTAGAGACAGGGTCTCACTGAGTTGCTAAGTGCCTCGCCATTGCTGAGGCTGGCTTTGAACTCGCAATCCTCCTGTCTCAGCCTCCCAAAGTGCTGGGATTACAGGTGTGCACCACCACGCCTGGCTGCCTTTTTATATTCTTTTTAGAGACAGGTCTCGCTAAGTTGCTTAGGGCCTTGCCAAGTTGCTAAGGCTGGTTTTAAACTTGTGATCCTCCTGCCTCAGCCTCCCATGCCACTGGGATTACAGGCATGCCTGGCATAAAGATATTTTTACTTCTCAGATTTTTCATATAAAATTTTTGAAAGTGGAAATGGAAGATACATTCAATATATACAAGAATGAATACAGAGGGAATAAATGCTATTATTTAATAGAGATTAGCAGGGGCTGGGGATACAGCTCAGTTGGTAGTGCCTGCCTCAAAGGCACAAAGCCCTGGGTTCAATCCCCAGCACTACAAAAAAAAAATAAATAAATAAATAAAAAAGAGAGATTAGCAATAGGCTAAACAGAAGAGGACTTGGTTGGAAAGCATTATAGTCTTTAAGAAAAAAATTCATTCCAATATTAGTAGTTAACTGATCCTCATGTCAAAATAAAGTTGAATAATTACTTTCATTTTTTTCTCATCTCTAGGCCACCTTAAGCATAATCTTATTTAAGGAAGACAGAAAACAACTAAAAGTAAATTCTCAGTCTCTCAAGAAAAAAACAAATCACTCACAGAGCAAAACCAAATTACAATGAGTTCCACTGTAGAAGCAAGGTTTCATTAAGGAAGCAAAACTTCCTTACAATGAGTTCCAAATTGTGATAATACCTAACACATAATGCCTACTATTATAGTTTGGATCTGGAATGTTCCCCAAAGGCTCATGTGTTGAAGGCTTAGTGCCCAATGCAGCTATGTTCAGAGGTGGGGCTTTCAGGAAATGACTGCATCATGAGGGATCTAACCTCATTAGTGGATTAATCCATTGATGAGACTCATAATCTGAATGACTATTGGGAGGTGGTAGAAGTATAAGAGGTGGGACCTAGTTGAAGGGAGTGGGGAGGAGGATTATTCCCTGGCTCCCGGTACCATGCCCTCTCCACCATGATATTCTGCCTCATGACAGTCCCACCACAATGAAACAAGTTGATTACAGATTAAAACCTCTAAAATTGTGAACTGAAATAAACCTTCCCTCCTTTAGGATGATTTTCTCAAGTATTGTGTCACAGCAAAGGAAAGCTGACTAACACATCTGCTAGGTACCAAACACTGTTCTAAGCACTTTATATGTATCAACTACCAAGCCTCAGGTCAACACTGAGGTGGATATCATTAATAAGCTCCACTTGACATACGAGGCAACTGAGGCAGAGACATTAAGTAACTTAGCAGATATCATGAAATTATTAAGTGGTAGAGCTGGGATCTGAAACAGGTAGTTTGCACTTTTTTTGGGGGGGGGGTGGTGTCGGAGGTGGGGTATCTGGGATTTAACTCAGGGCACTTGACCACTGAGCCACATCCCCAGCCCTGTTTTCTATTTTTTTTTTTTTTTTTTTTGGAGGGGAGGTACTGGGGATTGAACTCAGGGGCACTTGACCACTGGGCCACATCCCCAGCCCTTTTTTTGTATTTTTTATTAGTGACAGGGTCTCACTGAGTTGCTAAGTGCCTCGCCATTGCTGAGGCTGGCTTTGAACTCACGATCCTCCTGCCTCAGCCTCCCAAGTGTTGGGATTACAGGCGTGCGCCACCCGCGCCCAGTTCCTATTTTCTATTTTATTCAGAGACAGGGTCTCACTGAGTTGCTTAGTGCCTTGCCATTGCTGAGGCTGGCTTTGAACTTGATATTTTCCTGCCTCAGCCTCCTGACCTGCTAGGATTATAGGCATGCACCACCATGCCCAGCAATCTGCACCCTTAATCACTGAGTTACAGTGCCTCATTTACATGAAGAGACTATTTTCAAGCTGTGGCTTGGTCAAAAGTATTAAAATGGTACTAAGGCAGAATGGTGCTACACTATAACCATAGCAACCTGGGAGGCCGAGGCAAGAGGAGAGCAAATTTGAGACCAGTCTGGCAACTTATTAGATCCTGTCTCGAAATAATTAAAATATTCAAAAAAGGCTGGCGAGGTAGCTCAGTGGTACACTGTTCTCCTAACAAGTGCCAGGCCCTGGGATTAATCCATAGTACCACATAAAAAAATAATACTCTGCCATGTTTTTGGTTCCTTGTCAAATTAGCTAATTGTCTAAACACAAAATCTTTGCTTTTGTGTTACCTGTACTTTAGAAATGGGGGTTCAGTTAAGGAGACCAAAAACTGAGCCCTTTGCAAATTTGTTTTATCATCAAGTAATAGCTGCCCTTTAATATCCCTCAATAATATGAACATCTCAAGGTGGAGATACGGCTAGTGATAGAATACTTGTCTAGCATGTAAAAACAAAACAACAACACATCTCAACCACTCTGACCCATTTAAATCAACTAAAATAAATCATAAATAAAATAAAACATACAGAAAAAGATTTACAGGGAAAGGTCAGGGGAAAGAAAAAAAGGTAGTTATATGTGAGATATACCTTTGCTCAAATTCAGTATTTCACTTCACTAGCTAATTCACTATGGAGTCTATATGTCACCTGTAAAAACATTTTGTATTTCCAATATAGGGACAGAGAAAGGTCATCAGACATGACACCGTTGGTCTGAAAAAGAGGGGGGGGGAATGAAAGGAGGGGATGGAGGGGGAGGGAGGGAGAGAGGCAGAGAGGGAGAAGGGAGGGGAGGAGAGGACAGGAGGGGAAGGGAGGGGAGGGGAGAGAAGAGGAGAGGAGGGGAGGGGAGGTAGGGATGTGGGAGGAGGCCTGAGCAGTGCAGCAACAGAACAAACAAACAAACAAAAAAAGGAAATAGGATATGTTAATGGATTATCTTAATTGTATTAATGGATTACTCTTAATCTTAATGACAATGCACAGGGAATACCTTCAGCCCAAGTATGTGACTGGTTTGCATAAACACAGAATGAGGTGATGGGGCTGACCCAAGACCAAATCTTGAGTTTATTCATTTATTTGCAGGTGCTGGGGATTAAACCCAGGGCCCCACACGTGCTAGGCTACCACTGGGCTACATTGCCACCCCCAGAACCAGATGCTTTTATTTTTTTTTTTTTAATATTTATTTATTTACTTTAGTTGTACACAATGCAATGCATTTATGTTTACGTGGTGCTAAGGATCGAACCCGGGCCGTGCACGTGCGAGGCCAGTGCTCTGCCGCTGAGCCACAACTCCAGCCCAGAACCAGATGCTTTTAAAAGAACATAAACCATCCTGATTCTGAAACTGCTCATTTAGTTTCTGACAGCATCTCACTTATTGCATTCTTCTGCCTTGTGGCCCTGCTCACCCAGAACTCTGCTTTCCTAAAAATTAGATTCTCTTTTATTTGCACTCTCAGTCCCCAAAATCCCACCAATATTTAAACCTAATCAAATAAGGCTTCTTTACTGGAAAATGACTACCACAAGTCCCTCCATTTGCAGAAAAGCTAGTAAACTATTAACATAGAGCAAAAAATTCTAAAAAAGTGTGCTTTATGCTCCTCTACACCATTCAATAATTGCATGATCCAAGCAATACAATCTTTATCGACTTCCCTTACTTGTGAAATAAAACCATATTAAAGTACTTAAGACAGAGGGCTAGCTCATGTAATCTCTTAAGATCTCCTTCCTGCAAGGCATGGTGGTGCCTATAATCCCAGCTACTCAGGAGTTTGAGGCAAGAGAATTACAAGTTCAAGTTCAGCCTGGGAAACTTAGTGAGACCTAGTCTCAAAATAAATAACAAAAAAAGGGCTGGAGGTGTAGCTTAGTGGTAGAACACCCCCATATTCAATCTCCAGTATCATGCAAAAAAACAACAAAAATACTCCTACAATTCCTTGATAATTCAACACACATTTGTGTCTCGAAACCATGGTTCTCACTGAAGAGAGAACACAATGAATGAGGAATATCAGAAAGTCAAAATTTTTACAAGTGGTGACAAGGGAACTTTTTGATTGAGAAATTTGAGTAAGGCATTATTACAGCTATTATCTATCTCACAACCTAGCATTAAAAAATCTTTCAGTAAAGCTCCTCTACTTCTAATTTATTTCCATCTATATATTTTTGTTTATGCTGAAACTCTCTTGTTAATCTCTAATGACATTCCATCTCTTGCTTGTTTCTCCAAGATCCCAATCTAAATTAATCTCTTCCATTAGCCTTGTCCCACACCAATCTCTCCCTCAGTTATTTACCAATGTTACTGTTTCCTAGCAACTTCACATCTTGATTTTCCCTTTGGGTTCTTTTTTAAGTCGTGAATAAAATTCAGGTTCATTATCAAAGGGATGATTATTGCTTGATGAATAAGCTTCACAGTTAGGTTTTAGGAAGAACTTCATTTTTAAGAAATAAACTGTGGGGATGAGAAGTTTCAAAAGACTAGACAACCACCTGGGTTGGCACTAGCTTAAGAACAATCTGTGATGGGTGTGTATGGGTGGGTAACGACCTCAATTCCGAGAGTCGATCTCATCATGTTTCTGATCCCTTTACATAGTTACCTGTTCAGGGTCCTGTATGCACCTTCCACGTTCCCTTCCTGTACCATCACAGTTCTGGCAATGAACTTCAGGTGTTTTGCCATGACCTTGGATTTAAGTCTTCACTCTTCAGGACCTAAAGGATGATGTAGAAAAGGTAAGGAAAGCACAGAAACCAAGTAAGAGAAAGAACATCAAAATACACGTTACCGCGCGTTTTATTCAATGTCTGAAAATGAAACGTGCTCAGGAAGACGGGGGTACACGGAGGGTATTTATATAGTAGAACATGCGAATCGTTAGCAAGACTCCCTTGTTCTCTTTGCTACTACAAACACTAGAAAACGGAAAAAAAAACAAACGGAAGCCAGGCTTCACCACCGAGACTGTGTCGCCGAGCGTGGGAGGACGGCAGTAGCAGGGACGCGCCTTAGGGTCCCACCTACCGCTCTCCACCAAAAGGAGGGTTTGGGCTGCGATTCGGAAAAGGAGTCTGTTGGTCTTTAGGAAAGAGCCAATAGTGCAAACATGCCCCCTCGCCAAGGCCTCTGTTACTTCCCAATCACGAAATAAATTCCTCACCCGGCGCCCTCAGTACAGGTCCGACCCCCTGAGCGTTCGCGACCGGAAGCGGAAACTACGGAATCCCCAGCGCCGCGCGCAAAAGCCGGGAGAGTAGAGAAGAATCAGTGACTGGAAACCATAGCAACGCATTCTTTCAGGTTTGGGTTGACGTTCTTTCTTGCCCGGGGCCTGGACTCTACTCCTGGCAAAGCAAAATACTTGACTCAGATTTCGCCGGAACTGGTTCCTTGCCCTCTCACGCAGTCCAAGTCCTTCAACCCTTAATATTTAAGTCATTAATTTTCCTGGATGGAGAATGAGAAATAGGTAACGCTTCCTGAGCATGTTTCCTGTTTTGTTTTTGTTTTTTTTTTTTTTTTTTTTTTTTTTGAAAAAAACAGATCTGCTTTTTTGTCTCGGAGGAAAAACAGCCTCATACCCTTCATGTGCATCGAAACTAAGGGAAAGTGGGGGAAAAAAAAGTGAACATACTATGAATTTCCTATAACATCACGTTCCTAACCTTTTCACTAAGTGAAATCACTACATGAAAACATGGGAAATGCCTGCAGGATTTTGAATAAAAAATGTTGTATGTCAGTTTTGCCATTTGACTCCTAGTAAGACCTGCTATAAATATTTTCTTTTTTACTTCTTCCACATTGTGGAATTATTTATTTGTATACTACTTCTGCATATCTAGTTGTGGTTATTCACATAAATTCAGATCTAATGATTACGGGAAACCATAACACCCCTAGAATACATACAGATAGACGCCTCCTCATCAATTATACTAACAGGAACTCATACAAGTTCAAGGCCTCAGCAACTTAGTGAAACCCTGTCTCAAAATAAAGGGCCAGAAATGTGGCTCAGTGGCGGAGGACCTCTGGATTCAGTCTCCAGTACTACAAAAAGAACAAACAAAAAATCCCTTAAGCCTATTTCAGAGTAAGCCAGGTCCAAAGTACCAAAATATAGCTAGTCTGGAATATCATTGTGCTTATCAACAAACTTTTATTGAATGCTCACTCTGTGCCCAGTACTGTTTTATACCATTCCAGTACCTCTTGCACCACTAAAAGACAGTATGTGGACATAGAAGATAAATAGTAAAACAAGGTAACATACAACAAGGCAAAATAAATTACATAGACAACAGCATTATTTGATGGAAAGATATTGGGTTAGAAGTCAGAAGGTCTGGATTCTATCCCAATTCTGATACTCATCAGACATTAGACTTTGAACAAGTCACTTAAATCAAGGGTTTGGCTGGGTATGGTAGCACACTTCTGTAATTCCAGCAACTCAGTAGGCATACACAAGAGGGTCTAAAGTTTGAGACCAACCTGGGTAACTTAGCAAGGGCTTAGCAACTTAGTAAGACCCTGTCTCAAAAATAAAAATGGGGCCGGGCGCAGTGGCGCACGCTTGTAATCCCAGCACTTGGGAGGCTGAGGCAGGAGGATCTCGAGTTCAAAGCCAGCCTCAGCAATGGTGTGGAACTTAGCAACTCAGTGAGACCCTGTCTCTAATAAAATACACAAAAGGAGGGGCTGGGATTGTGGCTCAGCGGTAGAGCACTCGCCTAGCGCGTGGGCGACCCGGGTTCGATCCTTAGCACCAGGTACAAATAAAATGCATTATTGAATAAAATGCATTGTGTACAACTAAAGCAAATAAATAAAAATATTTTTTAAAAAAATACACAAAAGGACTGGGGATGTGGCCCAGTGGTTGAGTGCCCCTGAGTTCAATCCCTGGTATCAAAAAAAAAAAAAAAAAAAAGAAAAGCACGTTAGAATCTGCACTATCAATCTAACAAAATTTGTCATAGGAATCAAAAGGGTCAAGATGTGAAAAGATATTTGAGGCTGGGGTTATAGGTCAGTGGCAAAGTGCTTGCCTGGCATGTGCCAGACCATGGGTTCAATCACCAGTAATATACACACATACCATGTATATTTGTGTATACATATATTTTTTGTGTATAGATATAATATGTATGTCTATATATATACACTATGTATATAAATATTTTGAAAGAATGAAATAAACTAACATGAGAGCCAACTATATACCAAAACAGGTACAAAGTGTTGTATGTGTACCTGATCCCATTTGATAGTGTAAAAGGCCAAAGTCTAAACGTGTATAGCATATTTAACAGGAGGAATGATGCTGTGGTCCACACCTGTAATTCCAGCTACTAGAGAACCTGAGGCAAGAGAATTACAATTTTGAGGCCAGCATGAGCAATTTAGCAAGAACTTATCTCGGAGTAGCTCAGTGACAATGTGCCCTCAGTTCAATTCCCAGTATAAATAAATAAATAAGCAAGTGAATAAATAAATAAAGGGAGAGGGATTTGAATTAGTCATTGAATGAAGGGTAGGGCTTAGATAACAGAAACAGAAAAGGGTGGGCAAAGTGAACAACATGAACAAGAGTTTAGAGGCAAGAAAGGTGTTCAGTATAGATTTGGGAACAGAAAGATCGTGCAGGGGAGCAGAGGAAGAAATACTTGAACTTGACTAAAGATTTTGTACTTTCTTCTCATGAAATTGGGAGAAATTGAAGGATTTGATAAAGGAATGACATACAAAGCACTGTTCTAGGAAAATTAATCTGTTTATCACTGAAAAGATATTAGCGCTAAGAGAGACTATTGCTATAGGGAAAATATAGACCAGAGTGGTAGCAATGGAATGGATAGGAAGAAATGGAAGAAACATTTCAAATAAAGAACAAAAAGGATTTGGTGACCAAATGGCACCAAGTTTTAAGCCTAGTTAACTAGAAAAATGTTACTACCATAGATAGCACTAACTGAAGAGGAGATTATAAAAAGGGAAGTAATTTTATTGGCAATCACTGGAAAAAGCACCAGACTGGAAACCAAGAATTCTGTACCACACATTGTGTTGGCTTAGACACATCTGTTTCCTCATCTATAAAATGAGGGGGTTAGATTGAATTAGAATACAAAAATTGCATCTTACCTCTAGAATACTGATGTTTTCAATAATTTTGTGCCAGCAATATATAAAACTATCCAGTAGAAATTTATATATTCAAATGCTTTCTTATGGGAAGGGTTGGGAATGGAAATGGAAATTTAGCATTCATTAAAATTGAGGCAATTGTCAGGCGCAGTGGCACATCCTGTAATCCCAGCGGCTTGGGAGGCTGGAGACAGGAGCATCTGGAGTTCAAAGCCAGCCTCAGCAACTGCAGGGCACAAAGCAACTCACTGAGACCCTGTCTCTAAGTAAAATACAAAATAGGGCTGGGGATGTGGCCCAGTGGTTGAGTACCCCTGAGTTCAATCCCCGGTACAAAAATAAATAAATAAATAAATAAATAAATAAATAAATAAATACAATAATTAAACCAATGAAAGAAAAGGAAACTTTTATGTGAAAGAACATAGAGAAAAAGGCTATGGTCTGAGCCTAGGAGAACACACACACACTCTGTATTAGGTGCAAGTGGAGCTATTAAGAGACTCAGAACTTGCTGCCAGTTGGATAATAGGAGAATTAGGATAGTGTGCTGTCATGGGATCCAAGGGAGGAGAGTTTCAGTAGGCAGAATTAAGTGTCAAATGATACAGAGAACATGAAGTACATACCCTTGGTAAAGGACCCGGGGCTAAGCTGTTCATTAGGTGGAAGCTACATTATAATCCTGGTTCTGTGAGATCACTGGTGACTCTGGAAGGTGCAACAAAGTAAATGTAGTGGAGCCAGGCTCTGATGGCACACACCTGTAATTCCAGCAACCCAGGAGGCTAAAGCAGGAGGATCATTATTGAGAGGACAGCCTTGGAAACTTTGCAAGACACTATCTCGAAATAAAATAAAAAGGGTTGGCACTGGGTGCAGTGGTGCACCCCTGTAATCCCAGCACTTGGGAGGCTGAGGCAGGAGGATTGTGAATTCAAAGCCAGTCTCAGCAATGGTGAGGCACTTAGCAATTCAGTGAGACCCGGTCTCTAATAAAATAAAATAAAAAACGGGCTGGGGGTATGGGGCCCAGTGGTCGAATGCCCCTGAGTTCAATCCCTGGTGCGAAAAAAGAAAAAAGAAAAAAAAAAAAAAAGCACAAGTGGAGAACTTTGCCTTAGAAAGAAGGTCATATTCACTGAGATAAAGAGGCAATTATTCACTGAGAATAGGACTTGAGAAATTAGCAAAGGTGTCCTAATAGTATGTTTGACATACTAAGGAGTCAATAAACAGTAAGATGAGAGAATGTTGTGATATACTATAAAGGCTTAAGACAAAGAGGAGGGCTGGGGTTGTGGCTCAGAAGTAGAGCGCTTGCCTAGAACGTGCGTGGCCCGAGTTCGATCCTCAGCACCACGTACAAATAAACAAATTGTGTACAACTAAAGCAAATAAATAAATATTTAAAAAAAAGACAGAGAGGAAATAGTTTTTGTGGAAATTGGGACAAATCAGAAATAGAGTAATATACAGAGAAAGATAGAAACAGATATATTCATGGACTTTTTTTTTGCCTCCTGAAGATAATGGGTAGCCTTCCCTAGTCTAGTATACATCTAGCAGGTACAGTGTTTTGAATAAAGATGAGGACCAGTGTTTGAAGGAAATTTCTGCTACTCTTATAATTCTCGGGCACCCCTCCTTCAAAACTGGCAACTACACTAGTTGTTTTGGCTCTTGGGCCCCTCCTCTGGCAGCACAAGGTTACATATGCATTTACTCACAAGCACCAACATCTCCCATCAAAGCAAAGAGATATCCCAGAGCAGAAGAACCTGCTAGTCTGGGCCACCTAGAAAATTACACAGGGAGAGACACAAAGGGAAAGGTAGTAGTCTCTGAGCCTGAAAAAAAAAGTAAACCTAACTTTGAATCCTGTAACTGTCCCAAGGCTGTTCCCTTGGAAAACAGCAGCAAGAGTCTCTTTACTTCTCTCACAGATTTATATTTTCCCATCCAGACTCTAACTTGGTGGAGTTCATACTCACAAATATTCCCATCTCATCTTTTCTGCAACTCAGAGGATAAAGATTGGTATGTGAGGCCGAAAGTTTTCAATGTGCCCCAAAGTGTTTAGGTAAATAATTATTTAATCAGAAAGGATTTATCTCCCCTAAACACAAATACACACATTAAAAGTAAAAAAATATATATATGTACATATATTTACACAAATTGGAAATCACAGAGGACAACTGCATGGCTTGGGTTAGGGGTTGAGGAGACAGGCATCAGAAACAACTGGAGAGTAGCTTTTCATCTGCTTCTCTAGGTGTCCTATGTTCATCTCACAGGTCATGGTGGGTAGACCAGGAGAGGACAGAGTGCAGCTCCAGTCTGATGGTAGAGTTACTGGCAAACTCTGACAGTGAGGTCCCTCTCCAGATAGTTTCTTAGGATCACCAGGAGATGCTGCAGTAGATGGAACTGGAGTGGTAGGAGCAGAGTGGATGAAGGACTGCACTCCATGCTGAAGGAAAAGGATGACACCAATGCTGGTTCCAGTGCCTACAGGATCATGGCTAAAAGATATGGTACCTGGGGAACTAAGAGGGGGGTTGCAAATAGGGGTGGTGTGGATCCAGGTGAGGTTCATAGCTGGCCATTCTGTGAGGTGCCAAGGCTGCTTTGGTTTCAAAACTAAATGTCCTAGCTGTGTCTGGCCCATCTTTTCCAGAGGAGAAGCAGAAGAGGAAGTAGTTTCATCACTGTGGTGGCCTGGAAAATGCTTGGGAAAGGAAGAAATAAGAAAGAAACTGTGAAGAAAGTTTTCAAACTGATTCCAACACTATTGTCTAAAACTTTGCTTTCTTTGGGGACTTGGTTTGCAGTGCAAACATACCTTGTTTTGTGCAACAGATAATACGTTCTTAGCTGGCAAGAACATAGTAAGTAAAATTTTTAGTAATCAAGTTATACTTTCATTTATTCAACAAATAGTTGAGAGCCTACTATGTGCCACAAACTATATGACACTCGATATTCAACAAATAGTCCTACAGATTCTCACCATTTATAAAACAATTCCTTTTAGATGTTTTATGTGTGTGTAATACATAATATATAAAACACATATATGTATGTATGTGTATGTGTGTGTGAGTATATATACACATATATACATATGTATATATTATTAAGAAAGGGTCTCACTAAATTGCTGAGAACCTTGCTAAGTTGCTATGGCTGGCTTTAAATTTGAGATCCTCCTGCCTCAGCCTCCCCAGTAGCTGGGATTATAGGCATGTTCCACCACACACAATGTAGAATTTTTTTTTAGAGAAAAGTTGTTTTGTTTTTGTCAAGGCTGGCCTCAAATTTGTGATCCTCCTGCATCTGCTTTCTGAGTAGCTGGGATTACAGGCATGTACCACTGTGCCTAACTATAAAGAAAAGTCTATTTTTTTAAATATTTATATATTTACTTTAGTTGTACACAATGCAATGCATTTATGTTTATGTGGTGCTGAGGATCGAACCTGGGCCGCGCACGTGTGAGGCGAGCTCTCTCCTGCTGAGCCACAACCCCAGCCTGAAAAGTCTATTTTTAATTGGAAACATCATTCCATAATTTCTTTATTTTAAATTCTAATTTTCTATGTTGAATGTTTTATGAAGTACAAATTAATATTCAGGCAAGATCCCACTGCTTATTTATTTATTTTTGGTACCAGGGATTAAACCCAGGAGTGCTTAACCACTGAGCCATATCACCAGCCCTTTTTAATATTTCATTTAGAGACAGGGTCTCACTAAGTTGCCTAAGGCCTCGATAAGTTGCTGAGGCTGTGTAGTCGCCTGAAGCGATGGCCGCTTGGAGCAAAGAAGCCTTGGGAAGAAGTTTAGAGACGAACTGGAAACAAACAGCCCTTTATTCTGATAACTTTTCTCTCTGGCTCTAACTACACCCCGACATGCCGTCCACGCTCCTCTAACCTCCAAAATGGCGCAGACCTCATCCGCAATCTCTCTCAAGTCCCTCGAGATCTCTGGCCAAGTCTCGCAAGATCCCAGGCCAAGTCCCGTGAGACTACGGAAGGCGCCAATGCCCAAACATGTCCAAAGCCCATAGTCAACCGCAATTTAAGCCATCTCCCCAAACAGGGCTCCTGCATTTGGGCTCCTACAAGGCTGGCTTTAAACGTGAAATCCTCCTGCCTCAACCTCCTGAGCTGCTGGGATTACAGGCCTGAGCCACCACACCCAGATTCTACTTACTTGCTTTTTAATCAAGTTATTTTCACAGCATTAGTAACTGCTATTGATTGAACACAAGGATATGTCATTATCTAGGATACTCCCTCCTCCCGAAATACCCTGTTATTTGAATTTTGTTTTTGTACCAGGATTGAACTCAGGGGCACTTGACCACTGAGCCACATCCCCAGCCCTTTTTTGTATTTTATTTAGAGACAAGGTCTTACTGAGTTGCTAAGTGCCTTGCCATTGCTGAGGCTGGCTTTGAACTCGTGATCCTCCTGCCTCAGCCTCCCAAGTGCTGGGATTACAGGCATGCGCCACCGCACCCAGCTAATACCCTGTTATTTGAAGGCACAGAAAATAGGTCACTTCCACACAACATCCAAGAATCTATCCAACACTCTTCTCTATGGATGCCCCATAGGTGCCCTCTATTCCTAGTGATGTACCTCTTATGTCCAATCCTTGAAACCCAGTGTAGACTTATAGGCTTCCAGAGGATTTGATACAAGGATACTTGGACTGGAGTCAAAAGAGGGAAAGGGGAAGAGTTTTAGGGGCAGCAAGGAAGAAAGTGCTGAAGCATCTTCCTGCATGAATAATAATTTGTCCATGTAAAAAACACCTTCTGTATCTGTACAGAAAACAGATTAACTGCAACATGAGGGATAGGATTAAACTTCATGGAGTTCCAAACAAAATAGAACAAAAATCATCTAGGAATTAAGACAATGCAGGAAGTTTAGGCATTCCTTTCCCAAAAGAAATTTGAGGAAAAGATCCAGAAGAAAATGCATGCATATTCCATTTCCTCCATTATTCTCCTGCTTCTTCTTTAGGTTTTAAGTTCTTAGAAAATGCATGCAGGGCTGGGATTGTGGCTCAGCGGTAGAGCACTCGCCTAGCATGTGGGCGACCCGGGTTCGATCCTCAGCACCATGTACAGATAAAACACATTGAATAAAACGCATTGTGTACAACTAAAGCAAATAAATAAAAATATTAAAAAAAAAAAGAAAAAAAAGAAAATGCATGCATAGCTGGGCGCGGTGGCGCATGCCTGTAATCCCAGCACTTGGGAGGCTGAGGCAGGAGGATCGCGAGTTCAAAGACAGCCTCAGCAATGACGAGGCACTTAGCAACTCAGTGAGACCCTGTCTCTAATAAAATACAAAAAAGGGCTGGGAATGTGGCCCAGTGGTCAAGTACCCCTGAGTTCAATCCCTGGTACAAAAAAAAAAAAAAGAAAAAAAATGCATGCATATTCCATTTCCTCCATTATTCTCCTGTTTCTTCCTTAGGTTTTAAGTTCTTACCTTGGCCATCTGGTGCCTGCTACTAACCAGTGATGACTTCTGGGCAGCTATATGAGGAAACCAAGTCTTTAACATCCCTTCTACTTGTAGCAGGGTTCCTAGATAACGCTCCCTATGAAAAGGACATTAAAACAAAACAAGTATGAAAAAAGAAACAAGAAAGGATTGGACAGATCTCCTTTTTATAAGGTGCTGGGGAAAGAATCAGGTGGACTTACCCCATATGAGGCTTCTGCAAAACACCTACGATGCGCTGGATCCTGTCCATTGCCACACTCTGCTGGAAACTGCTCAATCCTGGAGTGAGAGAGAAAGATTAAGGACCAAGATTCAATACTGTAGTCAGATAAAGGAAGGCAGAGGGGGTTAAAATTGATTTGCCTAAAGAAATTAAATAAATCACAAATGCAAAAAAGGAACAATCCAGGCTCCAAACAAAGATTCAAGAAGCCAGGCGCGGTGGTGCACACCTGTAATCCCAGCACTTGGGAGGCTGAGGCAGGAGGATCGCGAGTTCAAAGCCAGCCTCAGCCATGGCGAGGCACTTAGCAACTCAGTGAGACCCTGTCTCTAATAAAATACAAAAAAGGGCTGGGGATGTGGCCCAGTGGTCAAGTGCCCCTGAGTTCAATCCCCAGTACCAAAAAAAAAAAAAAAAAAAGATTCAAGAGACATACACGTTTGAGAGAGACAGACAGATACTAAGGTGGGAATCTAATCCAAAATAATGCAAATAATCAGACCTCTCTCAAAACGACCCATCTTCAGCCCATTCAGTAGGTCTGTGAGGGGGCGGATGAATCCTTGGAGCTCTTTACACTGTAGGAAAATAGGACAGAGGCTATGAGAAGACCAAGAATTGCCCATAAGAGTAGTGATTCTTCCTCTGCCTCCAAATCTGGGAGTCAGTACTATCCTCTTAAGGTCCTTAACCAGTTGAGTGTTTAGCATTATCATTTCCTTTCTCCTACCTTCTGAGCAAAGAGCAGGTCTCCCTCTGTGGTACAACCCTGGATATTCAGACTGGTTTCCAATTCACCATCTCTTGATCTTTTGATCCCAGATCCTGCCATAGGAGAAGTCAAGCCTCGCTGTTCCCGATGAGATGCTGTATGTTGGTTACTGGAAACCTTGCAACGATGCCTACAGCGGATGGGACCCGGGCTAGGCCGGAAACTTCCCCTCTGCCCAACAGTGTCTGGCATGGGCCCTTGGGACCCCTTGTTCTCCCTCTCACTATCGGAGGGGAAGCCAAAGTCACCGTTCACTGGGGAGGTGGAAACAGAGGGAGAAAGAGAGGAGGAGGAATAAGAAGAAACACTAGATGGAGAATCCATAGGTCCAGAAGCAGGGGCTGGAGAGCAGCTCCTGGAGTACCCAAAGATCCGAACCTGCAACTGAAGAGCAAAGCGAGGGAGTTTGAAACCAGAGTCTAAGTATTAAGAAATGGACTGGGAGACAGAGGTATACTGCACGGGATAATACCTCTATTTCCCCTGCCCAATAGAGACAATAGAAAAAGTCATCTCCCCTACCCCCACCCATTAATAAAACTGGGGCTGCCTCTTTGGCCTCTGTCTCTTTGGCTCTGGGCCTGACACATCCTCTGTTCTTTCCCCTCGGTTTGGAGTAAATACCTGACTTGTCACCTTCCTCTCCTCTACTGTTCTACTGGTTTGTTCCCCAGGTCGACCTCGCAATCGCTGTCTGAGGCCACGCCACCCGCGAGTGTAAATCTGCACACCTGAACCTACCTAACCTACCCTAGCGTCCCTGTGGAAATCGCCCCCACAGGGACGGACCGACCTCCTAACCCTTTCCAATCTCTCTTGACCAAGATCCCTGCGTTGGTCCCTCTATAGTCGCGCCTGCCAGGTGATGCAATCCCTACCAATACCAAGATCTGCGTGCATTCCCCCAAATCCACTCCCCCTGGCTCCAACCTTCTCCAGCGGCTCACTCATCGCCCTCTGAGTCTCCTTACCTGTGTCGATCGGCTCAGCCTAGACTCTGTCTCCAGCTCCTTCTCAGTCTCTCCCGGTCTTAGCTACCCACCACCGCCCCACTCTCAGTGAGTCCCGCCCCTTCCCCCTCCCAGACACGTGCGGCTCGGCACGTGCCTCCCCCTGCGTACACAGATTTCGCACTCTCATTGGTTGTCTAGCCGGTAACACGTGACTCCCGTTAATGAAGTTCACAGCCCATTTGCTACAGCTTACAGGGGCTCGGCCAATAAAGAAGCACTCAGGTGACGATTGGCTAGAAGGGAAGCATTCCCTGCTCCGCCCCTACATGCGGCTCGGGGAGAGGACCCGGTGAGGAGAAAAGGAGGAGGATGGAAAAAAAAAAAGGAGTGAAAAAGTAGGAAGGGGAGAAAAAGGGCGGACCCATGGCCTTAAATAGGATGGTGATGCGCAGGAGACTCACGGCTTGAGTGTTCAGAGAATGGATGTAAAACTGAATGCGCGTGGGACCTATGGTTCTGCCTCCCAGTTGACACTTCTGCCCCCTCCTGGAGTGCCTCCGCTCACGAGCACAGCACGTGGAAACCGTCAGTTACTTGTGTCTGCAACGTGTGTGAGAGAATGGATGTGTGACACTGTGTAACCGTTCCCAGTCTCAGCGTCTTAGCCCTCGTGACTCCCTGGTCTCTGTTTCACCCTCCCCTATTCTAACTCCTCCAAGTTGGGTGCCTCCTGCCCTGCTGGGTGAGGAGGGTGGGGACTGCGGCCGAGAACACGGCGTGCTCTCCCGGGCTCCCGCTGGGGCGGCTCCTTCAGCCCTTTCCTTACATAACCTGCCACGCACGTTACCAGCTCAGATGCCAGCCCGCCAAGACTGTAGAGGTCAAAGCCGAACTCGGTTGTTCCTGACTTTTCTGCCCCGGCTCTTCAGGCCCTGTGTCCTGAATTATCTGATTTTGAGCAAAGGGAACAGAGTGTGGAAGACCCCTGATCTCCTAGGCTGTGGCTTCTTCAGCTTCAGTTTATTTGTTCATTGGAGAGGATTCGAAAGACTTTGAAGGAGGGAGGGAAACAAGTCCAGAATTTAGAGAGTTTCAAAAATAACAGACATCACTATTTGTTGCCCCTTGCAAAATTTAAGAGAGCAATGGAAAGGGAGTAAGACTGTGGACTGGTTGAAGCTATGACACCGGAGAAACCGCAAGAGGGCAGCCCAGTTCTTTTTTTTTTTAACACCGTTGGTGGGGGAATATATATATGTGTGTGTGTGTGTGTGTGTGTGTGTGTGTGTGTATACACATGTGTGTATATATATATATATATATATATATTATACGTGACAATAGAATTCACTTTCACATAATTAGAAAAGTACGGAATACAATTTGTTCTAATTCAAGCCCCAGTATTTCCCATTCTTCTCCATCCCCCACCCTGTGCCCTTTTCTCTACTTTATTCCCATTCCTCCACTCCCTTTACTGATCTTTCTGCTATTTACTTAAAAAAATTTTTTTTAAATTAGTGTCTGCAGATGTACATGATGGTGAGATTCACTGTGGTATATTCATATATGCACATAAGAAAGTTAGATTCACTGTCTTTTCCTATCCTAAATCATCCCTCCTCCCTTCCCTTCATTCCCCTTTGTCTACTCCACTGATTTTCATTCTTTTTTTATGCCCCCCTTATTTTTTATTAGCTTCTACATATCAGAGAAAGCATTCAACCTTTGATTTTTTTTTTTTGGACTGATTTATTTCACTTAGCAGGATGGTCTGCAGTTCCATCTATTTGTCAATAAATGCCATCAAGTCATTCTTCATTATGGCTGAATAATACTCCACTGTGTACATATGCCACATTTTCTTTATCCATTTATGTTGAAGGGCACCTAGGTTGGCTATTGTGAATTATGCTGCTGTAAACATTGATGTGGGGGCAGCCCAGTTCTGATTAGGGTCTTGAGGATAGTGACTTATTTTCTAAGTATGTCCCTGTCATAATTACTAAACACAGAAGGCACATTGCTGGGCAGAGGTATAGGTGGGAGTGGGGGGAAGGTGTGACTATTTCAAATCTGTTCTTTTTTGTGTGTATGTGGTGCTAGGGATTGAACCCATGGCCTTGTGTATGCAAGGCAAGCACTCTACCAACTGAACTATAGCCCCAGCCCCTCAAATCTGTTCTAATACTTAATGTTTTATCTATGTTTAATAATGTTTTATAAGAAGAAATATTTTATAAGAAGAAAAAAGCTTTCTAAATAAACCACAACCCTATTTCCCCAAGCATAGTGTCTCAATACCATATTTAATAAAACAATAGAATTGTTTTATGGAATTATGGATTCTGGATAAACCTGTCATCTGTAGGCGTTCATTTTACCCCAAATTCCAGGTATATTTATAATTCATAATTCCTTCAAATCTATTGTCACCTAATTCTCTTTCTAATATACTCTTCCTGCCCCTAAATCCTGGTACTCTCTTTAATGTTATAACTTTAGAAGAGATCCCTGTGAAGTAGACAGTGACTAGATTATTTCATTTATTTTTTATTTTTCAATTTATTCTTGTTAAACTCCCATCCAAGAAGTCATAGCAGCCTTCTCTCACCTAAAAAAGCAAAGAGGAGAAAACAGGGTCAGGGAACCCAGGAAGTCCTTCATGCCCCTCCCCACCTCTTATGAAAACTCCTCAAATTTATTTTTTGAGATGGGATTCCCTTGTTCTATTTCTTGGGGGAAATATGCTCCTTCCTCTCTTCACTCCTTCCTCCTCCTACTGAATCTCTTTATGCTCCATAGTTATTTAGAACCCCAACTTAAAATTCCTTCCTTATAATACAGCTTTCTCTTCCCTGCTCCTTTTCCCCATTATCACTTTAGTACCTTAGGGAACCACCATCCCTTCTGACTCTGAACTTTGCCTCTGTACTCCACCAGGTTGTAGGATCCACCCATTTTGCCCTCTGAACAATGGCCAGAATGGAACCAGCTCTGATTTCCTCAAGACATATTGGAAGCCTAAAGAGGTTTCTTCTCTATTCCACCTGCCACTGCTCTAGGAGGTCATGAATTCCTTCCAGTTTAGAAAATTTAATGACTCATAATCTTTGCCTCAACATCTCCCAAACTTCTTTAAGATTAAATAATGAGGATTTTCCCCCCTAAATGTGATCTTCTTCTGTCTTTTGTTTTGGTACTGGGGATTGAAACCAGGGCACTTTACCACTTAACCACATCCCCAGCCCTTTTTAAAATTTTATTTTGAAACAGGGTCTTGCTAAGTTGCTTAGGGCCTTGCTAAATTACTGGCTTTGAACTTGAAATTCTCCTGCCTCAGCCTCTAGAGTCACTGGGATTACAGGCATGTGCCATCATGCCCAGCTCCTTCTTCTATATTTAAACAGCTGAGAATTGATGAGGCTGGAAACACTAGACAAGGATAACTACTTCATAGAGTCCCCCAAGGCCAGTGGCTGCACTCTCACCTTTACATGAAATACATCCCCCCTTGAAAGAGGACCCATGACAGGAGAAGGGAAACAGGACTCTGCAGACTGGACACAGCATCACTCAGATCTGGACTCTGCTAAAATACAGATACCCCCCATATCAGGCCAGTGTCATCCTATTGCTTCCCACTTCTCAGAAGGATAGGCATATCTTTACATCAACCTCTTTCTTACTTCTGGCCTCAGGGGAAGATCTAGCTCTCCTCTCCACTACTATAAGATATTCTTTCTGCAATCCCTGACCTTACTGGGGAGACCC
The DNA here is from genome assembly GCA_025594165.1 of Tamias sibiricus. Taxonomy (NCBI): domain Eukaryota; kingdom Metazoa; phylum Chordata; class Mammalia; order Rodentia; family Sciuridae; genus Tamias; species Tamias sibiricus. Next base: position 113,591,312 of record CM046658.1, on the reverse strand, counting down.
CATCTCAATTCAGGGACACCTATTATGTGTATGACACTGTTCTTGGTGCTATAGGGGGGATATAAACACAAATAAGATATGGTTCCTGTCCTCAAGAAGTTTACAATCTAAAATGAACCAACTGTATACTTTAAAAACATGTATCTGTACCTATTGTTGATCTTTTGCTTTCCATTCCTACCAGTGCCTCCCATTTGTGGTCAGCTATTTCCAGGGTGCTCTTTTGGTTCTGTTGCCCTTTCCAGGTATGGCTATTTTTTTTTTTTCATTACCAGAATTTTCAGGTGGTTAGTCTATACCTGCCTTCATTTCCTCATAATGTACCTTCTCTTAACTCCATAAAATCTAGTTTTCACTTAATTAAAAGTACTTTCTTAGGAATTACCAATGATCTCCTTCTCCTTGGCCTCTTGGTAGCATTTGATTGATTATAGTAAGCTTTCTCTTCTAGACTCTATAACACAAACTTAGCTGTCTGCCTGCCTTTCCAATTAGTCCTCCTCTATATCTTTGATTGGTTCCTCTTCCTCTTTCTACTAACTATAGTCATGTTCATTGGTCTTTTGAGCTTCTGTGCATACTGGCTCTGCTGAGCTCATTTACTTTCGTAACTGTGACTTTGCACTTAGAACTCTAGCTCTGACCTAGTTCAGCTGCCTTAAGGACACCCTCATGGGGCTGTCAGTATCAGTTTAACTTAGCCAATACCAAATTTATAACTTCCCTCCTAAACCACTCTGGGCTTCCCATAGCTCATATTTTGGTCAACCATTTTCTCAAACGTGTTTAAAACCTATGTGTTATTTTTACTCTCTCCTCATTTATTCCTCAGATGAAATTATTAATGAAGCAAGGCATTTTCTTCAAAATATTTCTTATCTTTCTCCTCTGGATTCAAAGTGCCACTTCCTTAGTCCAGGCTTTTAACAGATTGTTATTGGAACAATGCAAATCTTTCTACACTAAATGGCATCTTGCACAATCCAGACAAATAGTCCCCCCCAATGCTACTTTCATCATTTCTTTTTTTTAATATTTATTTATTTACTTTAGTTGTACACAATGCAATGCATTTATGTTTACATGGTGTTGAGGATCGAACCCGGGCCGCGCACGTGAGAGGCGAGTGCTCTGCCGCTGAGCCACAACCCCAGCCCCTCATCATTTCTTTATCATACTGAAGGACTTACTGGCTCCCTATTGCTTATAAGGCAATATAAGCAATATAAGCAATATAAGCAATACATTTCAGACTGTCCATAATTTAGTTCTATCTTGTCTTATGTAAAGTTACTTTTTTTGTATACTTAATTACTACTGTTTCCATCTCTAAACTCTCTTCTTCAATCACACCCCATCCACTAAAACATACCATACTTGTTCTATTTCCTTCACCTATGGAGCTCTTTCACTCTTGTAGTAACTGTTTTTCCTCCTAATTGCATTAGTCATTTCACAACTTCCCATCAAGTTTAGTTCATCTAAAGCATCATCACCTCCTAAAATCTTCCTGACAATTCTACCTTGTACAATCTCTCTTCCTACAATATCTAAAACATTTACCTATGTCATATGTTCTCAAACTTATAGGTAATTTAATATTGTAACATACATTTTCATTTTATTCTAAATATTTCATAAATGTAAATATGAGTTTTGTAAATGCCTCAAGGGCAATAGCAATATCATAGATTTATTTTTCATCAGTATCCTCAGTAGCCTTAGGCACAGATTATATACACATTAAGTATTATTGAACTGAAATTTAATTGGAATGGATCTTCCTAGTGTTTTGTGTAGAGGGTTAATGTTAGATCTCAGTGAGATATATGATGGCCAAGTTGAGATGTACACCTGCATTGCAGCAGTAGTTATCTGGTTTCCCCCCCCACCAAAGCCTAGTATTCCAGCCCTCTCTCTACTCCATGCCACCAGCCCTGGGATTTATCTGGGTAAAGGATGTCTTCTTTCCTACCTCTCTAATTCCCATTCAACTTACTGTTTCCATTGTTACTGCTTTCACGGTTACAGGCTTCTGATGGTCTGCACGTTCTGTTTCAAGAATAATGGTAGTTTCCACTGCTTGTGTTGTTTCTTCCTTATCCAACATGTTCTGCTCTCAGTAGGATTGGGAAATAGAATTATCATCATCTCCATCCATTATCTTTATAGATTCTCTATTTTCCTCTGCACCAGTACTCATCCAGGTCACCCTTCCCACTCACAAAGATGTAAGCTTTGGGATTCTCCCTACTCTGTACTTTCATGGATAATGTATTACCTATCCCATTCAACAAGTCCTTTTTGTCTTTTTGTTTTGAGGTACTTGCTGGGAACTGAAGCACAGGGATGCTTTACCACTGAGCTACATCTCCAGCCCTTTTTATCTTATTTTGAGGTGAGGTCTTCCTAAATTGCTGAGGCTGTCCTTGAATATGAGATTCTCCTGCCTCAGCCTCCTGAGTTGCTGGGATTACAGGCATGTACCACCACACCCAGCTCAACCAATCCTTTGACTGCCCCTCTTTCTTAGATCTTAGTAAAGCTACTGGGTTTGGCTTCCTTCTCCTCCCCAGCTATTATTAACAAGTCTGTTTTGGACCCACTTTCTAGTTTCTCTCAATCTATCAAATTTTCATCCTTGCTAATCAGTGACATTTCAACCTTGCCCAGTTTCTTTTTAACTTTTATTTTTCCTGACACTCTAAGATGTAGAGGTCACTCACCAACCTGTCCTCTGACTCAAACATGGAGTAATCAATGGTGAAATTTGCACTAAAGTCATCTGGGGAGGAGAAAAAAAAATTAGTAGTAACAATGGAGAAAGGGAATTCTAGATCCAGAAATGAAAGGGGAAGAAATTGCTCAGAACACTTCAACTTGCTCAAGTTGTAAAATATATTCATATAATCCACTTCTAATTAACTTTAGCGTTAAAATGTTTATGAATACTGTATGTTTATATTTTCAGTCAAATTTATAAATTTGAAACTGTCCAAAGTGTTTCAACCATTTTCCAAAGAATTAAAATCACTAGCTTAAAAAAAAACAGCATGAGTTTTGATAATTTTTGTTCATAGCCCAAATTCTCTCTTATTCAGTTGCTCTGTTGCAAAGGGAAGAGCAAAGTCTCAGAACTAAGTATTCTCAAAGCCTTTCTCCACCCCACTTAGGGTCAGAGGCACTCACCATAATTAGGGGTGATTGTGTAATAATAGGCCACCTGATAATAATCATCTTCTGCCAATCCTTCTTCATCTTCATATTCTTGTCCTATGGAGATAAGGACTATAGGTCAAGGGACATCTGGAATGCCTTAACAACAAAAGGACATCTGAAGTTGATCCTAAATCTACCAGTTTTTCTTCTTTTGGCCTCCCCTTCAAGGGTCTTGTTATCTCCCTGCCTCTCTGCACTTGTAAACTGTTCTGTCTTCTGGATTCCATACCTGAACTGAGGCCTGCTACTCTATGCCTTTTCAAATCAGGAACTCCTGGAAAAGAAACAGGTCCCTTCACATACTATAAACTCAAACAGAGAACTAACCTCAAAAAAGGAAGAAGATAGAGACCAGAAACTGAAAACACCAAATCTTTTATTCTATTCAATATGCTACAGAATTTACTGTATTTATAAAAAAATTTTTTTTAAATATTTATTTATTTGATTTAGTTGTACACAATGCATTTGTCTTTACGTGGTGCTGAGGATCGAACCCGGGCTGCGCACATGGTAGGTGAGCGCTCTACCGCTGAGCCACAACCCCAGCCCCCCAAAAATTTTTTTTTAACAATGCTGGGGATTGAACCCTGGGCCTTGCACTTGCTAGGCAAGTGTTCTCTCTCTGAACTATCCCTGCAACCTGAGAAATTATCTCTTATCAATGTCTCACACAAATAGCTAACAGACATTCTCAAGCTATTAGATTTGGGTTTTAGTTCCAGCTTCACTGCTAACTAGCAGAATAACCTTGACAAACTATTTAACATCAGCTTTCTTAAAATGAGTCAGCTGGGCTGGGGTTGTGGCTCTGTTGGTAGAGTGCTCGCCTAGCATGCATGAGGCACTGGGTTCAATCGTCAGCACCACATAAAAATAAAATAAAGATATTGTGTCTACCTAAAACTAAAAATAAATATTAAAAAAAACAAATGAGGAGCCAGGCGAGGTGGTGCACGCCTGTAATCCCAGCACTTGGGAGGCTGAGGCAGGAGGATCGCAAGTTCAAAGCCAGCCTCAGCAATGGCGAGGCACTTAGCAACTCAGTGAGACCCTGACTCTAATAAAATACATAAAAGGGCTGAGGATGTGGCCCAGTGGTCCAGTGCCCCTGAGTTCAATCCCAGGTACCAAAAAACAAAAACAAAAACAAATGAGGGCTGGGGTTGTGGCTCAGTGGTAGAGCACTTGCCTAGCATGTGTGAGGCACTGGTTTTGATCCTCAGCACCACCATTTATAAATAAATAAAATAAATGTCCATCAACAACTTAAAAAAAAAAGAGTTAGCTGGACTAAATGACCCTTCTCCGTTAGGTTTTTTTTCCTTTCCAGAACTAAAAATATGTGGCTTTGATAATGGAATCAAGAACTCTAGGCCTCCTCCTAAACACTTCTCTGAGTTCCTTGAACATTTTCCCTCCGATCCTAAACTAATGACACAAGAATCTAGGGGAAAGGGAAACAATGAGACACACCTGGCAGACTGGGGAACAAAAGAGGGAAGGAGCCATGCTACTCTTGGGACCTTGTTCCTGAGGGCAGCCAGTTTTCCACTACCAAGGTCAACCAGCAACCATATCTTTACTAATAGGTTGTGTGTGTGTGTGTGTGTGTTTCTCCTACTCTCTGGGAAAAGAGATATCTTGGCTTCTTTTACTAAGTCTCAATCTGCCCTAACTTCTTTTTTTTTTTTTTTTTTTTTTTTTTGGTACCGGGGATTGAACTCAGGGGCACTGGGTCACATCCCCAGCCCTTTTTTGTATTTTATTAGAGACAGGGTCTCACTGAGTTACTAAGTGCCTCGCCATTGCTGAGGCTGGCTTTGAACTCGCGATCCTCCTGCCTCAGCCTCCCAAAGTGCTGGGATTACAGGCGTGCGCCACCGCACCCGGCTAAACTGCCCTAACTTCTAAGAGTCCACCTCTCTCCTTTATTCTCCTGTTACTTCCTCTCATTTTGTTCAACTTTATGGTGAAGAAAAAGTGAGTTGAATCTTGCTAAAGAACCTCCCTTCCCTCCATCATCTGAAAACCTTCTTTTCTTTGAATGGACTCTGCTTATCTCCGTGTTTTCTGGCTCTGCCATCCAGATCTCTGTTCTGCCCCATCATTGGATTCTGGCACAGATAAGAAAGCACAATCACTCCCCATTGAAATGTACTACTCATCCTCTCCTCAAGTTTTTTTTCTCCCACCCCATTTATGGTAGAAGACCTAGTACAAAAACTCAGGAAGAGAAGTGGACTTACCCAGGATAAGTGGCATAACAAGGATGGCTACAAAGAGGACATCCATTCTGGATTTTGCACTATCGCTGTGAAAGTAAAAAGAGGAAATTACTCCGTTTCCCACCAAACTTATCCCGCCTCCCCCCCCCTTCCTCCAAAGCTGGGAGGGAGTTCCAGTGACTCTTCTCCCAGGGGGCGGTATTCTCCGCCTACTTGCTGACTAGATCTTCAGTTACTACTAGTCCTTAGCCAGAGCTGAGAGAGGCAAAAGATGCGAATTTGTTCATGGAACTCCTCAGCCCTAGATTGGGTTCATGCAATACTCCCACTGCTGCTACCAAAGAAGTCTACCTATCTTACCCTCTATCTCCTCTCCTATTCTTCTTTCCTCCCAGTCCTTGCAAAAAGCTTGCCCTCTTGCTGTTCCTCAATTACCACTCACTGTCCAGAGTTGCTCTTCTCCCTGAGGCTTAATCATAATCTCTTTCACCAATTTCTTTGGAAATGCTCAAAGGAAGGGATGAGTATTTTTTTCTAGACTGAAAATAGTCCCTCTCCTCTTCTTGTTTTGACTATGGATGATGGGAGCAATATTTACTCATTGTTGTTTGACTCTCAAAGCACCTGCTGAGTTGCTTCTGATAAAAATCTCTCAGCCAAGGCTAGTTATTTCCTCTCTGGTCAGTGCTGACCTCATCTCACCTTTTTCTCAACTTCCTGTATATGGGGTGTAAGAAGCAGTATACAGAATGTCTTCCCCTGTAATAGATGCCATACTACACATTCCATTTTCAATCATTTGGTACAGTGCCCTTCATTAAGGGCTAAAGGGGTAGAGTTCTTATCATTGTTTCTTGATTTCCCATTTTCATTCAATTCAGTTCAGAAACCATAACATGTATTAGATGCAGTTTGCTAGGCAACTCAGAGCTCACAGGCAATGGGATAAGAAAAGAATACAGTGTTTTGTTTTGAAACATTTAATAAATATCTGCATAGCATCTACAATGAGCCAACTACTATGCAAGTCTCTGTGAAATCACCCATACACAAGACAGGTTAGAGCCTGCTCTTACATGTCAGGAGATGCTATGCTAACAGCTCAAAGAAGAGTTGTCTCACCACCATGTCTTCCTCTGACTGAGTCCTTAGCACTGGCCAAGATGCTCCTGTCCTCTCAAGCTTATTGGGGAAAGATTTGCTCAGTGACTTTTTGTGCAAATCTATTCCTGATTCTTTCCAGAATTTTCTGGAAAAACTGTAAAACATCTATGTGAGTGTATACATATATAAAATGATAAATCCCTTTCGGGAATCCTAGTTCTCTTCAATAATTTCTGTAGGGCTTTTCTCTTTTTGTCTTTTTTCTTTTCTTTTCTTGGCGTGTTTTATTACACTCTCAGAAACAATATTTCAGATTCTCTCAATTTCCCATCCTAGGAGTCCTTTGCCTAAACATCCTCCCTAAGGATGAACCCCTCACCATTCAAATGAGATGACCATACCCTCCTCTCCTACTTTAACTGTCCTTCATTCTAATAGGGAAACCTCTCTCTCCAGTCTGAGGCAAAGATACCACTGAAGTTCATTTTTCAGAAAATAAATAGAGGAAGTATGACATAAAAGGAACTGAATGCCTGGGGAGTGGAGTGGGGGCGATGTGTGACTTTTTCTCTCAACCGTATTGTTCTAATTGCTTTTTAACTTCTCAATTCCTTCTAAATTCCTTTGTAACATTTCTCTCCAGGCCCTTTTGCTTCTCTCTGATTCTGTCATCACAGATGAAGACTTCATTAGCCATATAATGCATTCCATGTTTCCTATACTGGCCTGTCCAAAGAGCTCCTGCTTTTAAGTCTAACCTTCATCCTTTAGGCAGCAACTCTAGCCAACTTCCTCTTATTCAAGTAAGAACAATACTGGTCTCTATCTCCTTGCAACCCCTATCCTGTGTTCTTTGTATTTGTCTCTTGGATTCAAACAGGATCTTCCCCCTCTGAAGCCCTCCAAGAAGTAGAATTGCTACCACCCTTCCCTACAAAGTAATGAAAGGAAATCGCAGACAAGACGCAACCGAACCCAGAAATCCATGCCAGCACCAGGCCCAGCCCCTGCCCACTCCCTTTAACCGGCTGGAGCCACCGCCAAGACGAGGTCCAAGGTTCAGAGGACCGGGAGACTACAACTCCCAGCAGGTTCTGCAGACACGCCCACTCCCCTACAGCTCCGCCTTCATCGAGTCTCTATTGGCCTTCCGGGGGTGGGGATTAGATGGGAGGTGGCCATGGGGCTGCGGCCGGGGTTTTTCCCCTCCTCGGCTTCCGTAGACGGAGTCGGGCGGACCCTCTTCTGGGGTTTCGGTACCCCCCCCTTCCCCTTCCCCGGGGTCCGGGGGTGACATTGCATCGCGCCCCTGGTGGGGTCGCGTCACCACCCCCACGCGGACTCCCCAGCTGGCGCGCTCCTCCCGTTCTCCTCTCTTGGCTGGGGCTCCATCCCGCCCCCAGCTGCCCAGCCATGGGGGCTGCAGTGTTTTTCGGATGCACTTTCGTCGCGTTTGGCCCAGCCTTCGCTCTTTTCTTGATCACTGTGGCTGGGGACCCTCTTCGCGTTATCATCCTGGTCGCGGGGTGAGTAGGGGGTGACCAAAGAGGCGTGAGAGCGTCGAAGAGAGAGAAGCAGAAGGAGCTGGAGGAACTAGGAAGAATCTGGGAGCCTGAGTTAGGGGAGACAAGTGGGAGGTGAAGGTTGGACAGGGTCGGATCCGGGGTCTGGTGATTTGCCCTTTCTGGCAGTTGATTTCCGCCTTCCAGAGAGCGCACAGATTTCCTCCTATACGCTCCCGGCGATATCAGAGGCGGCCCAAGGCCGAGACTCGTGAGGGGGCTGTGCTGACCTCGGCCGGCCGAGTTCGGTGCCCTAAGGGAGGATCCAGGAGTGGATACTTCATCCTTCAGTGCTCGTACACTCTGATTCTCATCTCTCTGAAGACTCTGTAATCAGATTTATACCCTTTCCCCTGCATCCAGATTCCTACAGATGAGTTCCTTGGTGGAGACACCCACCCTATCTAGTCCCTGCCTCCCTGACCATCCAGAAGTCTAACTTCCATCTTTCATGCTGCAGCCTTGGCTGGTTCCCTTTCTTGATTTCTCTGGCTGCCCTTACCCTTGCCTGTCTCATTGCCCTTGTCTTTTCTCAGGGCATTTTTCTGGCTGGTCTCCCTGCTCCTGGCCTCTGTGGTCTGGTTCATCTTGGTCCATGTGACAGACCGGTCAGATGCCCGTCTCCAGTATGGCCTCCTGATTTTTGGTGCTGCTGTCTCTGTCCTTCTACAGGAGGCCTTCCGCTTTGCCTACTACAAGCTGCTTAAGTAAGAAGATGGGGTGGTCTGGAGGGGAGAGGGGCAGAGGATTGCACTATCGAAAGTGGGGCAGCCCTTGGGTGGTGGTTTGTAAGAGGCATTACGGGAAGACATTAGAGGGAAAGGAGCATTTTTGCCCTCCCTCATGTTTCCCCTACTCCACCTCATCCCAGGAAGGCAGATGAGGGGTTAGCATCGCTGAGTGAGGACGGAAGATCTCCCATCTCCATTCGCCAGATGGCCTATGGTGAGCCAAGGGAGAGGGACCTGAGGAGGGAGTTGGACATCCCCCTCCCCTAGGGAAATCTCCAAACATCCATATATTCTGAGTGACTTCTTTTATCCCTTCATATCTGATTCCAAGGAGAGGTGGTCTGGAGGGAGAGTAGGTGTGGGAGAAATGTAATTGGGAATGGGGAGGGGGGTCACTGGTAATGAGACTATAGTGATTTCTGACATTGATGACACCCTCCCTCCCTCCAGTTTCTGGTCTCTCCTTCGGTATCATCAGTGGTGTCTTCTCTGTTATCAATATTTTGGCTGATGCACTTGGGCCAGGTGTGGTTGGGATCCATGGAGACTCACCCTATTACTTCCTGACTTCAGGTAAGGCTCACTTCTAATCATACCTTCGTGTCCCATTTATCCCTGGCCCTGATCTGATTAATTGGCCTTCCCTGGGAGACTTCTTTGGCTCAACATCTCAGGAGGCTGGGAGAAGATCAGGGATGTCTCATCCCCATCTTCCTCCCTGCAGCCTTTCTGACAGCAGCCATTATCCTGCTCCATACCTTTTGGGGAGTTGTGTTCTTTGATGCCTGTGAGAGGAGACGGTACTGGGCTTTGGGCCTGGTGGTTGGGAGTCATCTACTGACATCAGGACTGGTGAGTTGGAGATAGGGGCCTGAGTTAGGGAGAAGAGCATCTAATGGCAAGTGGGATGGGGGTATGTGTCCTCTCTGAAAATTTTTGATTTACATTGGGCAGAGGCAGAAAGGTGAGTCTCTACAGGTTTGTTACCTCAGCATTAGTTATGTCACCTGCTCTGAGGATGCACTGGGGAGGAGTTTGAATGGATTAGGCAAGGTATAATACAGAGGGCCTGAGATGAGCAGCAGTGGTCCAAACCTTTGAGGTAGTTGAAAATCAGAAGTCCCTATAACCACAATATGTTTGTGTTCTGAAGGGAAAGGGGAATTGCCTGAGTAAGGTATCTGGGGGAGATTTGGGTTAGAGGTACAAAAAGAATACAGTGTTTAGGCAGGGAAATAATCTAACTTCTTTTATACTCTAACCCTCATTCTCAGACATTCCTGAACCCCTGGTATGAGGCCAGCTTGCTGCCCATCTATGCAGTCACTGTTTCCATGGGGCTCTGGGCCTTCATCACAGCTGGAGGGTCCCTCCGAAGTATCCAGCGCAGCCTCTCGTGTAAGGACTGACTACCTGGAATGATCGCCTGACAGATCCCACCTGCCTGTCCACTGCCCATGACTGAACCCAGCCCCAGTCCGGTCCATTGCCCACATTCTGTCTCTTCGTTGGTCTATCCCAACAACCTTCAGGGTTTTGCTTTGTCCATTTGTGACCTTTAGTCTCTCAGCTTTACCAGGAGCAGCCTGGGTTCAGTCGGTCAGTGACTGGTGGGTTTGAATCTGCACTTATCCCCACCACCTGGGGACCCCTGTGTTGTCCAGGAATCTCTATGTGTCAGTGCTCTGCTCTCACCCTGCCCATGACTCACCCCCCTTCCCCTCTGCAGGCCGACGGCAGGAGGACAGTCGGGTGATGGTGTATTCTGCCCTGCGCATCCCACCCGAGGACTGAGGGAACCTGGGGGGGACCCCTGGGCCTGGGGTGCCCTCCTGATCTCCTCGCCCTGTATTTCTCCATCTCCAGTTCTGAGCAGTGCAGGTTGCCAAGAAAAGGGACCTAGTTTAGCCTTTGCCCTGGAGATGAAATGGATGGAAGCTCAAGGGTAGATGATCTCTGAGTTTTCCAGTACCCCCTCCCCAGACTGGACATCTTGGTCTTTTTCTCAGGTCTGAAGGGAACCATTTTTTGGTGTGATAAAGACCCCAAACTGCCTTTTATTATTTTTTTTTTAAGTTAGGGGGAGGAAAGAGGTATGTTGGAACTCTCCTCACCTCCTTGGGCTATATTTTCCCTCCTCAAATTGTTCCTATGGCTGGGCTCATTTCTGTCCTCTTTCCCCTTGGTTCCAGGCCCTGGGGGAAAGGAAGGAAGTGCATGTTTGGAAACTGGTATTACTGGAACTAATGGTTTTAACCTCCTTGACCACCAGCATCCCTCCTCTCCCCAAGGTGAAGTGGAGGGTGCTGTGGTGAGCTGACCCACTCCAGAGCTGCAGTGCCACTGGAGGAGTCAGACTACCATGACATCACAGGGAAGGAGGGTGGATTTTTTCTAGTTTTTAATTGGGGTATGGGAGGGGTGGGGAGGTTTTCTATAAACTGTATCATTTTCTGCTGAGGGTGGAGTGTCCCATCCTTTTAATCAAGGTGATTGTGATTTTTGACTAATAAAAAGGACTTTATAATTGTGGGGGAACTTGACTTTTAAGGGAGAGAATGATATAATTGAGATTTCTGCCCTCCCATGCCTCTTGTCCAGTCTTCTCCCTGACCTGGCAATCACTGATCTCCAAGAATAACTTTGGTGCAAGGGCAGAAATCTGAGCTGATGGTTTAACATGTTGGAAACTTTGGATGTCCGCTTCTGGGGGTGGGATAAAAGGAGTTAATCACCCAAGCTTCTTTTTCTATGTGCTTTGCCTGTTTCTACCACTGAGGGATTAAGGAATGCTCCCACTCTCAAGAACCCTAAAGGATAGGCCAGAATTAAGGTCAGAAACTTTAATTTCCAATTATACTGAGCAAAAACATATAACTCCAGCAATAGCCCTTTTTCCTTGGGGGAGATCCTGCAATATATCTAGGGGAAGGGACAAAAAGGCGAGGGGTGGGAGACTTGGGGCACATCTTCAACTTCACCTACAACTAAACATAGTTTGCCCTCTGTGTTAATACACAGGGATCTCCTGATCTCCTACATGTTTTGAGAGGCTGAAGGCTCTGCTGTTCTTCCTTGAATGAGAATCTGCGTCCTTACCTCTGTGTGAGAGATGTCCAGAAAAGGAGGGGGTGTCTGCCTACAACTCCTAGTAGTATTTTCTGTCCAGCCCCTGTACCCCATTTTAGAGGCTCCCTGCCAGGCACAAAGGGAAGGCATCCATGATGTCTAAAAGTGAGTTTATGCCTCCATGGTGGCTTGTGCTGAGGTGAAGACCACATTCTTCCGGTTTCCCAGCCTCTTCTTCCTGGAAGTGGGAATAATGGTTCATGGGAGTGACTAGGGTCCTCAGTGAAGCAAATTAGAGGTGGAATATGAGAATACTTCTCAATAGAAATGGAAGGCCTGGCGCGGTGGCACATGCCTGTAATCCTAGCACTTGGGAGGCTGAAGCAGGAGGATTGCGAGCCAGCCTCAGCAATGATGAGGCACTTAGCAACTCAGTGAGACCCTGTCTCTAATAAAATACCAAAAAAAAAAAAAAAAAAAAAAAGGCTGGGGATGTGGCCCAGTGGTCAAATGCCCCTGAGTTCAATCCTGGTACCCTCCCCCCACAAAAAAAAGAAAGGACTGCAGGAGTGGAAAGTAGGACCTCACCGAATCTTTCTAACGATGAAATAAATGGCCAGCAGAAGGCAGAGACAGCCAATCAAGATTCCCACACCTAAACTCAGCATTTCACCTGGGGGAGATAAAGATGGAATGTATCAGCCTAGGACTAACATTGAACTTTTCCCCTCACTTGCTGAGGGTCCCTCCTGTCTCTTAGTTCCTGGGTAGGGCTGTCTTACCTGTGGTATACAAGGATCCCACTGTAGAGGAAGAAAACTTGGGTCAGTGAGGCTTCAGATCCCATCCCAACTTTAAGCAGCCCACTGCTTTTATGCGTGCAAAAATCACCTGGGCACCCAGGGCTGGGGGTGGTTCCCAGTCTAAGTAAGTACTGGAAACCCCTTCCCCTTTTAGCTTTTTCCTTCTCAGGGGCTCCCTAGTTCCTGTTATTGAGTCCCTGGTTTCCCATCTCTTCTGAGCCTTGGAGAGTCACCTTGGGTGAATGAAGCAAAGACAGTCCGCTGATTGAGAGGCTGGGGAGCTCTATAGTTCTGTATGAGGGGCTCAGAGGGCTCCTCTTCTGTGGAGAACAATGTCTCCTGAAGCTTTTCCAGCTGAGAAGAGTGGGAGAAGTCATTTTTGGGATGGGAAAGGGTCTGGAGTTATAATTATCTTCCGTCACCTCTCCATTACTCACCTGTCCCACTGAAATCTGGGCCCTCCGATTGAAGACTGTCCAGAGCACACTTTGGTAGCAGGGAGGAGTTGTGAGCGAGCCATTATAACGAAAGAACTGCTCCAGCTGTGGGGGGAGGAGCTCTCCCACGTTGAAGGGAGGCACTGAAGTCTTCTGATCTGGGGAGAACAGCTAGAACTCATCTTGCTGTACCTTTACTTACCTAGACAGTGTTCCCAAAGCAAAACCCACAGACAGGCCCTGATATTCCTGATATTGCCACCTTCCAGAGCCTCTTAGGTAGGTGGTTTTTTTGTGTGTGTGTGTGTGGAGTGGGTACTGGGAATTGAACTCAGGGACACCTAACCACTGAGCCACATCCCCAGCCCTATTTTGTATTTTATTTAGAGACAGGGTCTCACTGAGTTGCTTAGCATCTTGCTTTTACTGAGGCTAGGTTTGAACTTGTGATCCTCCTGCCTTCAGACTCCTGAGCTGCTGGAATTACAGGCATGTGCCACCACGCCCAGTTTATGTCTTTTTTTTTTTTTGGTACCGGGGATTGAACTCAGAGGCACTCAACCACTGGGCCACATCCCCAGCCCTTTTTTTGTATTTTATTAGAGACAGGGTCTCACTGAGTTGCTAAGTGCCTGGCCATTGCTGAGGCTGGCTTTGAACTCACGATCCTCCTGCCTCAGCCTCCCAAGTGCTGGGATTACAGGCGTGCGCCACCGCGCCCGGTATGTCTTTTTTTTTTTTTTTTTTTAAGTTTTCCTAAAGTCTAATCTCACTATAGATTTTTAGTTCTCACCTTTATGTCTTATTTCATGCAAATGACTCAGAACGTGTTCATAAGCTGGATTCTCAGTCTCACCCACCTGGAAGGGGAGAAAAAGGAGAAAGTGTGGAATGAGTCCATGTTGGGAGTAAGACATTTATGTACAGAATAAATGGTCAGGGTGCATTGTTGCCTGTGTTTAGGAGGGAGGCCCGCAATGGAATAGGCATAAGGGATGCAGAGGAAGTGGAAAGAGAGCTGGGAGGGATTGGAGGCCACTGACCTCAATTAGGATGCCTAGTACAGCCAGCCCCTGAGGCCTCTGGGCAGCCTCACTCAAGCTGCCATAGGAATCAGAATCATAATGCACCAAGTGGAGCTGAGGGAAGGGAGAGGGAATTAAATCATTTAATGTTTCTCTACCCCACTCCCTCCAAGGCCTTGACCCTAGCTACCACTGCAATCCCCATCATGCTCTAAATCTGTCCCCCAAAGCTTGACCTTATCCCCCCAATATAGCTTTTCCCAGTGTCCAGATTCTTTCCCCAGAACCAGTCATCCCTGGTGTTCTAGTCCAAGCTCTTTGTTCTCTGATACCTCTGCAACTGTGGCTTCACTGTTGATCTGGTGCTCTGACCCCCCTGGGGATCCTTTCTGACCCCAGTGCAGGTGGAGCTGGGCAGCTACATATTTTCGGGGCAGTCCGCCCAGATACAGGGTCGGAGGCAGAGAAAGTTGAACTGTGAGGAAAAGAGCAAGCTAGAGTTGGTGGAGGGACATGGGTCATTCTCACCCATAGTTGCCACTTCTTGGGAGAGAATTCCTCCCATAGACCAGTGCTTTTCTAGCACAGATTTCCTATTCTCAGTGATGTTGAAGTTATGACACTAACCTACCCATCAGGCTTGATCAGAGACATTTAGCTCCCACCTTGATTACAGGAGCCCAATCCTCATTCTCATATCTCCAAATTCATGGATGGAGCTTTCTGAAAACTCATGTTATGAAAATACTTCTTTCCCTTGGCCCCTAAAATTTGAACTCTTTGGAGCCCAGGCTTTTACCTGTGTGGCCATTGTTGTGCAAGTCCAAAGGCTCAGTACCAGGCTGGTCATATCCGTGGGGCTGCAGAGCAGGCAACTCTGGGTCAAATGTCACACTGTCTGTCTGGATATCGATGGGGGATTGGGCATTGCTTCCACACTCAGGGTAAGAGGCTGGCCAGTGGTCCTGACCATGTGGGCCTGGTGGGGATAACCATGGATATTTGTCCTGCCCTCCAGCTCCAGCCACCCTTCAACACACCCTGCCAAGTTAGCCATCTGTGTGCAGGTAAAATGCACTTTCCCCCACCCAGGGATAGGCGAAGTAGCAGTCCCCACTGGACTCTATGCTGCAGTTCCCCTTGCCTACCCAGAGGCAGAGATGATTCCCCAGTTACCCTGGTAAATGTGCAGTGGTAGTTCTTACCTGTAGTTTGAGGACAAGAAAGCTGAATGAGGGGAAGAGGAGATGGATAGAAAGCCTGAATGCCCAGAGAGGTAGAATTAGAGTAGGAATGATAAAATGAGGGGAAATAAATGATCCTAGAGATAAAGGTCTCCTTGGTTTGCACTATCATGTGGTCTTTGAATTCAGCTAGCTATCTTGACTTTTTGTCATTTCTTGCTCTCATGCTAGAATTTGCACTGAGACTGAAGTTCTGTTAAGTCATTAATCAGAAGTTCAGAGGGATAGAGTTCTACCTCCTCTAAGGTCACAAACTGTCCTGCTAGCTCTTCCTCACTCCTCATCTCAAGCTCTGTCCCAGTTCCAAAAGCAGGTTGGGGAAAGGACTGAGAAGAATGCAGAGAGCCAAGAGAATAGCAGCTAAGCTCAGAGATCCTCTTCCCAACCAGTTTTCTTTCCACGCCAACTCCAACTCCCTCACTCCCACACAGATTTATTGAGGACTCAATTGGCTTTTATGCTGAATCAGGAGGTGTGGGATTTAATGATTACAACAGGGTCTACAAGTCATACATGCACAACCCAGGGCAAGGGGAGATGGGAAAGGGAGGCTTTAGGGTGTAAAGCTAAAGGAGATTCCTCCCCACCACAGGATAAGTCTTCCTGTCAGGTTAGGAGGTCCCACCTGGACCTTAAAAGGGTGTCGACAGGCCTGGAGTTCTGTTCTCACCTTCGTATGTCCAATGGTGACCTGCAAGACAGAGTAATTTGGGTTACAATCAGTGCAGTCTGGGGCAGGGCCCTGGCTTCCACTCTTCCCTCCCAGGGGCCCTCTGTACCACTTCCCCTCCCCCTCTGCTCTCTCCTCCTTCCACTCCACTTCCCAAAGGAAGCCCTGAAACCAGACACCTCTGTGGAAAGGTCGGGGGGCCTATTTAAAATCACAGCCAGGCTCTGCTGGTGCTTGCTGAGTAAAGGAGGAAGAGGAATGAAAAGAGATAAAGCCTGGAGACTAAAATTAACTTGGATCTAAATGTGCAGTCGGCCCAACCCTTACTCTAGCCTGGGCCAAGTCAATCTAACACTCAGAAGGTTGGGGTGGGGTGAGGTGAGAATATGGGCAGAGGGTTTGGAGGAAAGGGACCAGAAAAAGAGGAAGGGAAAGAATTTACTGTTATGTATGTGTGTTGGGTGGGGGGCTGCTACTGAGAGCAGAAGGGAAAATTATTCTTTTTCCTTGAAGCATTGTATAAAGGAAGGCACTGATCTGTAAATTAATATTGAAATTCTTCCTTTCTGATCCCATTAGTTCTAGAGGAAACTCCACACTACCTGGAACCTCTGCTTCCCAAGATCTCTGATATCTCTGGAGGGGTGGGAGTCGAGGCAGGGTCTAGGTTTAGGGTGGTGGGTGGGCATAGGCAGCCAGGCTGGCAGGGACAGTATGAAAATGAAGCATTGTGTGGTAAAAAGGAGAGCTGCCAGCTGGGTCACATGCCAGGCTCTCGTGCAGCCCTGTCTCTGACTGAAAGGCTGGGGGTCTGCTGGTACAGCCCCCACACAGGGCCAACCTGCTTCAAGGGGAAGAGGGAGGCCTTGCAGATTTTTGCTGCAATATTAAAATGGCCAGAAACTCTGGAGAAAACCCTCAATTCTTTTCCCCCTATCTCTATTATTCCCTTAAATTTCTCGGACTTGTAAGATGTCTTGGATCTCATCATTGTCTATTCCACTGGCCCATCCCTCAGCCCAGACAACTCTGAAAAGCAGCCCAAGGAATGGCTGGAGGCAACCTTTTATTTACCAGATCTGTGAGCCGCCCCAACAAATGGAATCCCCTGGTGACATTTTCCTCCCATCCAATCCTCAACACAGTGATTCTATGTCCCTTCCTCCTCTTTCCCTGTTTTTTTTCCTTTCTCCTCACATGAAATTTTTGCTGTTTTATTATCCTCTTGCATTCTTCTGCTCTCCAGGCAGTGCCTTTGCCTTGTTCTAAGAAACCTTCATTGCACACCTATGTGCTAGGCATGAAAGAGACACAAAAAAGGTGCTCCTCAGTCAGTTCTCCCAAGAACACCTCATCTCCTGGGAGTTCCTGAAAATCTACCTTAAACTATAAAGGGCCAGACAAATATTGACTATTATTGCTAGTATTCTCAGGGAAAAACTAGGAAGTTAGTATCAACATAGAATAAAGAGAGGACTCCAGCTGTGAGATGATCAGGCGATCAGCTGGAGATCAGGGTCTGAGCTGGGCAGGCCCTGTTAGATATGTCCCCCACCTCAGTTCCCTAACTGGCAGAGTTTGTAAAGAAGCTACCAGGGCAACCTGGGACTAGGACAGTGGGGGGAAAGCTCTGGAGAACTGCAAAGAGATTCCTGTACTTGTCTGTATTCAGACCCTGCTCCTAGCACCTTCTCCCCAATCCCCAGTAACAGCTAGGCTGGAAAGGTAAAGGGAAAAGAAAGGGAATAGTTTCCTCCATATTCTTTTCCCCTACCCCTTCGCCTATTGTTCCAGCCCCTAGGCGTCCTTTTTCCTCTCCTCCCCCAACTAAGCACACATGGTGACATGTGGACATCAGCCCAGACCAACACACAGACATCCAGTTGTACCTACCCCCATCTGCAGCCAGGATCCAAATCACCTCCAGCAGGAGGGCGAAGAACAACATGGTATCCCAGGAAGGGGCACAGGGAACCAGAAATTTTGGGACTAAAGGACTAGGACAGACAGAAAGAGAAAGAGAGAGGGAAAGAAGAGTTCCTGGCGTTGAGTATATTTATCTCTTTTTCTCTTGCTGTCTCTGCGAACTTCCAGGGAATTTGATTTTCATTGGGGTACCGTGAATTTCTGGGTCCCAGGAAAAATCTCTTGCTGCCTCTCTCTGCTCTCTTTATCTCTTTCTGAAGTCTCCACTCCACTTGCTGGCCAGTGACTTCACAATTCCCTCTCGCTTTTAAGGTGGCTCTGGACTGGTGTACGTGGGGAGGGGGGTTCCTGGAGTGCAGGCGGGCTGCTCCTTAAATAGCCAATTAGGCATGCAGGATGGCCCTGCTCAGAGCCAGAGCGCGCGAGTTTCACCGGAGCCCTGGCCCTGGCTCAGGAGACCAGCTGGGTGAGCTCTTCTTTCCTCTTCTGTTCACGCAGATACTGCTCAGATGGGTGTCCCCTGGAGCAGGCAGGGACAAGAAAGGGGGGTTTTGGGGCCCAATCCAGCCACCTCAAGAGGACACTATGTTCTCATTTGCCTGCCTGGCTTCTCCCCTGAGGAGAAGAACCCTGGGTGGTATGGGGCAGCTGGTGGGGGGTCCTATTCCCAATGCCCTGCAGTGTCTGGGCTGCCCTGGAGTAGGAGTCCAGAGTTAAGGGAGAAGAAGACAAGAAGGAGCTGGGAACTCAGGGTGCAGGTGGGGTAGGGGGTGGGAAGTCAAGGTCTAAAAACCTGGGTTGTGGAGAATTAGAGAAGTAATGCGAGGAGAACTTGTCCAGAGCGCTGTCTTTCTTCTGTTCCTGTCACTACCCCCTTCCCACGGTGAGGCCTGGGTCCACGTGCCTGTGTGGCTTGGGGAAGGGTGGTTTGTTTGCTGTATAAAGCCCATTTGTGTGCCCAGTGGGGGAGGGGCTGCCACAGCACCATGGAGAGACAGCGGCTCTAACTGCCAGACCCAGCCACCTCCCTCCCCAGGGAGCCCAGATCTAGGGCGGCTTTTGTCACTTAAGAGGACACTGACCCCTAGCAGGAGGCTGGGGCTGGAGGGAGATGGGGAGACCGTGGAAACAATCTCTATCACAGAAAAAGGGGGACTCCAGAGAAAAGGAATGGAGAGACCAGAGAGAGTCTGTATAATTCCAGATAGAAGAGGGGCCCAGGGTCTTCCTTCCTGCCTCAGAGGGGTCAAGGCAGTGAGTGAAACCTGCCACTATGGAGCTGGGCCAGTGGAGCATGGAGGCGGCGCGTCTCAGGAATGTGGGCTGGTGTGTGCTCCCCCACAGGACTGGAAATCCCGATCGGAATGTACATCCTAAATCCCTCATTAGGGAATGTGAAAACCCACATATAATTTCAAACTAGATACAGATCATTTCAAGATCTTTCTCCTCCATACCCTTCACCAGAGTCACTAGCTCGAAGGATGCACCCATGTGAGCTCCCTCTGTCCTCTTTGCTCCTTCTGAGTAGCAATAAATAGCCAAAACAAAGGGAGCTGAAGCTGAATAAGGGAGCAGGATAAAAGCCAAATGAACAGAATAATGCATGTGCTGGATCATCAGCTCCTGCAGACAGGCGCTAGCTGCGCCTTTCTGTCCCCTGTGATTGATCTGCAAAACAGAGCCATTTTTCAGATGTTTTTTCCTTTTTTATTTTCTCATCACCCTCTGAAATTATTTTTCCCTTACAGAAAAGTTTTCTGTTTTGAAGTTTCCCGAAAAACCCATTCATCCATCCCATCTATGAAGAATAAAAAAGTGTAAATTAGATTTCTTCAGAATCAGAGTGGTTAATACAGAGAAACCACAACAACAGAAAAGCAGAGATATCTTTCACACAGTAGGAAAGAAGTCTGCACTGAATGACCTCTGCCAAGACAGAGTTCCCCTGGAGCTTCTGGGACTGAGAGTCAGCTTCCCAAGGCAGGTAGCATGTCTTGACAGGCGCCACCTTCTGGCTAATCTGTGAATTTAAAAAATTTAAAATGTTTCAAGTGTGATTCCTTCAGGGAAGACTTTCACTCCTGTGGGCTTTTTTTTTTTTTGTCTGTACAATTGAACATTGTTTCACAAAGATGTCTTAGCCCCAAATCAACACTTTCCATTCCTGAGTGAGCAGCCCCTGTAGGTGCTCATACTCCCAGACAACTGTTCTTGTTTCTAGGAGAGAGGGAGAAAGGAGGGTAAGCATTTTCTTCTGCGGATTTGATGTTATTCTGATCTTTGGCTTTACTGTGAATACATCCATTGTTGCTTTCTAGCCTTGCTGATACGGAATAAGTATCAAGAGAACCCTAATTATTATTTTTTAAATGATAGTTTCTATTGAAACTCTGGCATCTTTGTTTCAGTGCTGATTTCTCCCATTCTCATCCTGGGGTTGGCTTAAACTACTAAAACCAAGACATTCCACTGCCTTCTGGCGCCATCTCCTGTCCTTGCAAATGCAGTGAAACGTGAATGTCAGAATCAGAAGTGTTCAGGTGCAGTGACTTTCTTGTAGGTATTTTTTTTTTTTTTTTTTAATATTTATTTATTTGCTTTAGTTGTACACAATGGGTTTAAATGGGTTTATTTGTACGTGGTGCTGAGGATCGAACCCGGGCCGCGCACGTGCTAGGCGAGTGCTCTACCGCTGAGCCACAATCCCAGCCCCTTGTAGGTATTTTCTTAAAGGGTATAGAGATATTTATACTTGCTAGTCTAAAACATTATGGGAACCTGCTAATTGCTCTTAGTTTGTCTGGTGGGGTGTATGGGAGTTAAATAAAGGATGGAGTCAGATTTTTAAAAACCCAAAACCAAGAATGGTTACAAGAGGGGCTGGGGTTGTGGCTGAGCGGTGGAGCACTCACGAAGCACGTGCGCGGCCTGGGTTCAATCCTCAGCACCACGTAAAAATAAACACATTGTGCACAACTAAAGCAAAATAAATGAATATTAAAAAAAAAGAATGAAAAGAATGGTTACAACAGAACTACAATCAGTACAAGTGGTAACTAATTGCTGAGAAGAAAGAATCAGTGAGGAGATAGAATTGGACGGGATTAGATTTTTCTAGAAAAGCAAATAACATTGCACCCTGAGGTAATGTAGACCTGAGATTCTAATTTGATAGATAATCACATTTAGTATTACATGTTTGTCGTTTAACACTTTAGTACTACAGCCCCTTAAGAAAACACAAAAGTGTTCAGGAATTAATGTCAAAGTAATTAGGGGGAGGTGGGTGGTCAGAATTCTTTGGATTTTTTTTTCTTTCAGTTTTCCAGATCACATTACATGATAGTTACAGTATGAGAATCTTTTTTTTTTTTTTTTTTTTTTGGTAGTGGTGGTGGTGTACCAGGGATTGAACTCAGGGGCATTTGGCCACTGAGCCCCAGCCCCAGCCCTATTTTTGTATTTTATTTAGAGACTGGGTCTCACTAAGTTGCTTAGCGCCTTGCTCTTGCTGAGGCTGGCTTTGAACTCGAGATCCTCTTGCCTCAACCTGGAGCCGCTGAGATTATAGGTGTGCACCACCGTGCCCAGCATGAGAATCTTGTAGGCAGAGGACAGGTTTGGTGGCGCATACTTGTAATCCCAGTGGCTCGGAAGACTGAGGCAGGAGGATCAAGAGAGTTCAAAGTCAACAATTTAGTGAGGCCCTAAGCTACTAAACAAGACTCTGTCTCTAAATAAAATATAAAAAAGAGCTGGGGAGGGGCTGGGGCTGTAGCTCAGCGGCAGAGCGCTCACCTTGTACGTGCGTGCGTGGCCCGGGTTCGATCCTCAGCACCACGTAAACATAAATGCATTCCATTGTGTACAACTAAAGTAAATAAATAAATATTAAAAAAAAAAAAAAGAGCTGGGGAATGGGCTGGGGCTATGGCTCAATGGTAGAGCCCTCATCTCGCTTTTGTGAGACCCTGGGTTTGATCCTCAGCACCACATAAATAAAATAAAGGTACTGTGTCCACCTACAACTAATAAAATATTAAAAAAAAAAAAAAAGAACTGGGGATTATGGCTCAGTGGTTAAGGGCTTCTGGATTCAATTCCTCGTACCAAAAAAAAAAAAAAAAAAAAAAAAAGGTATGTGTTCTGAAGTAATGCAACACATTTAATTAAAAAGAAGGAGATATTCTATGCCATACGTTGATCCTAGGCACAGAACATTGCCTGGTACATAGATATTTGTTAATTGAATGAGCTAATCTAGTCATTGGAAATTTTATTTACTTTCTTCCCACCTCTATTATTTTATAGAATGTTAGTCCAGAATGTCCCTTAGGCTTCATTCCAATCTCCTTGTTATGCCCTCTAGAGAGTGAGTTTTCAGGGACTCAGGGATTTAGTTGTGACTGATCATATAGTTGCTAGGCTAAACCAGAACAAGGACACAGTCACCAGTGAGCTTTCCCCTTCAGCATGGGTTGTCAAAACCTGGAGAGCTTATTAAAATCCAGGAGATAGAAAATTTAAACATGAAGCTATAGAGACAGTACCATAAGGGAAAGATGAAAGAAAAAATTAATAGTAAAATAAAGCAAAGACTAATCATAAGTTTCTGGGGCTGTGTCTGTAGGTCTGGGGTATGTCCAGAGATTTGTGTTTCTAGCAGGGGCCCAGGTGATGCTGATGCTGCAGGATCATGGCACACCAATCAGAGAAGCAGAGGTAGTGAGTTTACCATTCCTTTTAGGGATTCCAGCCATTGGGAATCATTCTTTGCAGTCACCATTTTCCCTGCGTTTAACAATACCTTGACTAATTTACTAGTACATATGAAGTACTTCTAGGTGCTTGGTATCAGGACATGACCTAGAAATAAAAAAACGAATAAGACATTCTCTTCCCTCAAGAACCTCACAATCGGGCTGGGGTTGTGGCTCAGCGGCAGAGCGCTCGCCTCTTGTGTGTGCAGCCCGGGTTCGATCCTCAGCACCACGTAAACATAAATGCATTGCATTGTGTACAACTAAAGTAAATAAATAAATATTAAAAAAAAAAAAGAACCTCACAATCAGCCAGGCATGGTGGCACACGCCTGTAATCCCAGCACTTGGGAGGCTGAGGCAGGAGGATCGCTAGTTCAAAGCCAGCCTCAGCAATGGCGAGGCACTTAGCAACTCAGTGAGACCCTGTCTCTAATAAAATACAAAAAAGGGCTGGGGATGTGGCCCAGTGGTTGAGTGCCCCTGAGTTCAATCCCTGATACAAAAAAAAAAAAAAAAAACAAAAAAAACCAGAACCTCACAATCTCTCAGGGATACAGGTACTAGAATACACTGGTGAGAAATTCTAAATAGTGGTGGAGCTAAGTGTTATGGGAACCAAGTGGGAGTGAGAAATAATTAGCAGTGAGACTTGCTTTACCTATCTGCAATTCTTCTGCAGGATGGGACATATCTGTGGTTGTTTAACCAGGTCCGATTGTTACATATGTAAGAACATAAAAATTGCCATTTCAAGGCAGGCAGACCTATGCTTCATTGTCTCTTGAGAGTGACACCAAAGAACAGGGTATGTTAAAGCAGATCCTCTTCAATGTATTTAGTAAACTACTTCCACTGGAAGCGGGGGGGGGGGGGGGGGGGCTGGGGGGGAGGTTGCCATGGTGCATTGGAATTGTGATTATTTTTTCCATGTGCTTTGTGGCTACCTCATTTTGCCTGTTTTATTCCCTTCCTTCTTATTGTCTATCATTCATCTAACTCAAATGAAGGGTATGTACCAACCCAAGCAAATAAGAGTTAACATTTCTACTCTTCCATTCAATTGTGAGAAATTTTCACAAATTAGGATTTTTTTTGTTTGTTTTTGAAGGAATTGTTACATCTGAATCTCCATAGGAAGAGTAATCAGAGAATAATAACAAAATCTTGGGGCAATAGGCAGCTTATTACTGCTTTAAATTGTCCCCCACGTCAAAACTCTGTTCTCAGATCAGATTGTGACAAATTATTTAAATGTCTTTGAAAGCTTATGGAAAGAGAGTTAGTTGTATTTTCAGTGACATCCTATTTGCCCTCAAAATAGCTCTCTACTTTTAACTTTTTTTTTTTTTTTCCTGTGCTGGGGATTGAATTTAAGGCTTGGCACATGCAGAGCAAATGTTCTACCATTTTGAGCTATATCCCTAGCCCTATCTTCTTTTTAGAAGAATGTGAATCTTCAAAGGTAAAGTGACTTGACTGAGGTCACCCAGAAATATTAGCCCCAAAATAAATCAGGAGTTTTTTTTTTTTTTTTTTTTTTTTTAAATATTTGTTTATTAGCCGGGCGCGGTGGCGCACGCCTGTAATCCCAGCACTTTGGGAGGCTGAGTCAGGAGGATCGCAAGTTCAAAGCCAGCCTCAGCAATGGCGAGGCACTTAGCAACTCAGTGAGACCCTGTCTCTAATAAAATACAAAAAAGGGCTGGGGATGTGGCCCAGTGGTCTAGTGCCGCTGAGTTCAATCCCCAGTACCAAAAAAAAAAAAAAAAAAAAAAAAAAATTTGTTTATTTGCTTTAGTTGTACACAATGCGGTTACTTTTTTTAAAAAAAATATTTATTTATTTGCTTTTAGTTGTACACAATGCAATGCGCATTTATGTTTACGTGGTGCTGAGGATCGCTGTGCCTCTGAGCCACAACCCCAGCCCGAGTTTACTTTTAAAGTGGTGCTGAGGATCGAACCTGGCCGGGCAAGTGCTAGGTGAGCGCTCTACTGCTGAGCCATAACCCCAGCCCCAGATCAGGCATTTTTTGCCACCTCACTCAAAACATGTTTGGACAATTAAGCAAAACCAAAAATGTTTCAAGTCAATAGAGGACATTTCCAACTGGCTGCTGCTGTCTCAATTAATTCCCTGTAGTTATTGGGGAGAAATGCTCTGAGAAGGAAATCCAAATATAAAAATCAAGAATGTTTTTAAATTTAAAGTCATTTCTAAGGTAACATCTCTAAAAATAAAATGTGGTTATTAATGAGGTCATAGATCCATCATTCTCTCCATTTTTCTACCATCCAACATGCTTGTTATTTCACATATCTACATCTTTTACTTAAGTAGCATTATCACAGATTGGTTATAAATTCATGCACAAGGGAAATAATTGACTCTTTCGCTCTTTTGTATTCCCTCCCCCCCTTTCATGTATGTGTGTGCTGGAATTTGAAGCTAGGGCCTTGTGTATGCCACACATGTGAGGCCCTGGGTTCGATCCTCAGCACCACATTAAAATAAATAAATAAATAAATATATATTTTTTTTTTTTTGGTACCGGGGATTGAACTCAGGGGCACTCGACCACTGGGCCACATCCCCAGCCCTTTTTTGTATTTTATTAGAGACAGGGTCTCACTGAGTTACTAAGTGCCTCACCATTGCTGAGGCTGGCTTTGAACTCGCGATCCTCCTGCCTCAGCCTCCCAAAGTGCTGGGATTACAGGCGTGCGCCACTGCGCCCGGCTAATAAATAAATATTTTTTAAAAAATATTTATTTATTTGCTTTAGTTTACACAATGCGTTTATTTGTATGTGGTGCTGAGGATCGAACCCAGGCAGTGCACGTGCTAGGTGAGCGCTCTACCACTGAGCCACAACCCCAGCCCCTTTTTTTTTTTTTTTTTTTTGGTACCAGGGATTGAACTCAGGGGCACTCGACCACTGAGCCACACCCTCAGCCCTTTTTTGTATTTTATTTAGAGACAGGGTCTCACTGAGTTGCTAAGTGCCTCGCCATTGCTGAGGCTGGCTTTGAACTCGCGATCCTCCTGCCTCAGCCTCCCAAAGTGCTGGGATTACAGGCGTGCGCCACCATGCCTGGCAAGAAAGATATTTTTAAAAGGCCATTCTAATAGGTATGCAATGATATCTCATTTTGGTTTTAATTTAGGGTAGCACTTTTAAAGAATTTTTGCTGTATTTATTGCTATATTGATTTCCATAAAAGTTATATTCCTCCAGTCTTATATACACAGTTGTCACTCTTTTCTTGTTTTGTTAGTGAGATAAATAAGGAATGCTGAAATTGGTGTTCCACTACTAGGCAAAAATTCAGTATTTTTCTTTCCCTTCTGACCTTTCAGCTATCACACACACACACACACACACACACACAAAATTCACTTGTATTATAGTTCAATTTCTGTACAAGGAATCTCATCTTTTCATGGACTTTCAGTATAAAGTGAGGGATGTTTTCATTTTCATTTTGGGAAAATTTTGGCATTAAAAACAAGTGAAAGCCGGGCGCGGTGGTGCATGCCTGTAATCCCAGCACTTGGGAGGCTGAGGCAGGAGGATTGCGAGTTCAAAACCAGCCTCAGCAATTGTGAGGCACTTAGCAACTCAGTGAGACCCTGTCTCTAATAAAATACAAAAAAGAGCTGGGGGATGTGGTCCAATGGTTGAGTGCCCCTGAGTTCAATCCCTGGTAAAAAAAAAAAAAAAAAAAAAAAAACAAGTGAAGTAAGGGCTAGGGTTGTGGCTCAGTGGTAGAGTGCTCGCCTAGCACGTGTGCGGCCAGGGTTTAAACCTCAGTACCATGTAAAAATAAAGGCATTGTGTACAACTAAAGCAAATAGATAAGTATTAAAAAAAAAAAGTAAAGTCTACATTACTGAGTATAGCAAGCTCTTTAAATACACGTATTGAAAGTAAACCAATGTTTTATGAAAAAGCACAATACTAAAATAATTTATACTAATAGAAAATATTGTTTGTCAAAATAGCTCTAATGATTAAGCTGGAGAAATCCTTAATTAAATGGACCACATTGCACCAAATAGTCAACCAGCTTCTATCAAATTTCAGCATATGTCAGTAGAATTACATTAAATTGTTGGATTAGTAAGATTTTGTTTCGGATATTTTGTGGAAGCAATTGGTTTGATTCAACTGAAACTACATAGAAACACAAGCACAGCCTTGGCAAAACAAAACAAAAAAAAAAAAACAAAATGGAAAAAAACCCTAAACTTAGTAGAGGAGCATACTTATTGAAATATCTAACAGAAGAGTATACAAACATTCTGCCAAGAGGTTTTGTGTATTATTGAATAAGTTCTCTATTTTGTCCATGTGTCTCTTTGGATTTGGTATGCTAAATTTCTGTTTAACAAGATATACTTATATGCTTATCTCTCACCACAGAATAAGAAAAGTAGTTTTTTTTTTTTTGTACCAGGGATTGAACCCAGGGGTGCTTAACCACTGAGTCACATCACAAGCCCTTATTGTATTTTATTTAGAGACAGGGTATCACTGAGTTGCTTAGCAGTCCTCACCAAGCTGAGGCTGGTTTTGAATTTCTGATCCTCCTGCCTTAGCCTCCTGAGCCGCTGGGATTATAGGCATGCATCACCACGCCCAGCTGAAAAGTAGATATTGATTTACAAGTCTGCTCATCCACTAAATGTTTTGTTGTGTTTGTGGAATGTGCACAAGTCATTAAAGTGGTTAGCTACTTCACATTATTTTTATTTTTAAAAATTAATTAATTTATTTTGTTATCAGGGATTGAACCCAGAGCTGATAAACTGCTGAGCCACATCCCTGTGCCCCCTCCATTTTATTTTTAAATTTTGAGACAGGGTCTCACTAAGTTTCTTAGGGACTTGCTAAATTGCTGAATGTGGCTTTGAACTTTCAATCCTCCAGCCTCAGCCTCCTGAGTCACTGGGATTACTGGTGTGTGCCACCATGCCTAGGTTGTGAGAGTTTTTGTTTATTGGAAGGACACTCAGTAGGCTCTTTGGTATAAAAGCTTATGCCCTTCAGCTTTGGGACATTTTCTCATATTGTCTTTGACAATTTTGTTTTTTTCTATGTTCTCTTTCTCTAGAATTCCTGTTAATGGTAGGTTGAATCTTCTGGAGTGATCTCTAATATCCTTTTCTATTTCATTATTTTTTGTTTTACTTTCAGAGATTTCTTCAACTCTTTCCTACCTCTCCTATATGATTATTAAGTTCTACATTCATATTTTAAATTTTTCTTAAGTTCTTCTGTGATTTTTTTCAGGGGAGTGGGTACTGGGACAAACACAGAGCTTTGCACATACTAGGTAAATGCTTTACCATAGAACTATAGCCCCATCTCATGAAATAACATTCTTTTCTTTATTTCCTCCTGCTCCCTGCCCTTGCCTCTGTTTCTTCTGAGTTCTTTTTTCAGTTTGTATTTTTTGGGTTTCTGCTTTTCTGTCAGACCCCTTCTGAAATATTTGGTGAGCCTTGCCTTTTCATTCATATTTAAGACTGCGGCACTCGGGTATTTAGGAGCAGGTCTGGAAGCTTGTTGGCTGGTAGACTGCAAGGTGAAGGGATAGAACAGGTATCTGGCCATTTCCTACCATTTTTCAGTGTCTCTAGATTTGTGTCTTAGCTGGCCCTAACTTTTGACCTCAAGTTACACTTCAATTGTAAGATGAATGAAAGAAAGAAAAGTGTTGGTTGGGGTGGGGAGGGAGGGTTCTCACAATTTGAAATATAGCTATTCACTTCTTCTAACAGTGTTCACTCCATCTAACTTGGCCTCAGTTCTACCTGAGTTTAGAGTAACTATTTGATCTCTGTAGGCCAGAGTTGGGAATGGAAATTTGCTCTTTTAATAAGCCTTCAACCATATTCTCTTTTAGCCCTACCTTCACCCTCACCTTCAAGGATTCTTAGTGCCTTGGAAATTTTGTGGGTTATAGGGTACAAATCAGTTTGTCTCTTAACCTATTTCAGGGAGGCTTCAATTTTCTCCAATCTGCTAAGATAATTACCTCTAGACTACTGAGGGATGAAGGGAATCCCAACAATGGCATTCCTTTTTCATTAAGTCCCAAACAGGTTGAGAAATAAAGCAAAAAGTAAAGATGGATGTCAACATATCTACTTTATTACTATTAGAGGCCAGATTGGAGAACGAATTTTAGTATGACATAACTGTACCTCAGAATCAGGTAGCCTGGATGAGGTCAGACCTCAGTGTGAAGGCACAAAGCAGAGTTCTGGTGGGCAGGCTTCTTTTCTTAAGAGCAAGGAGATGGAACTGAGTGGAACTTTAGAGTTGATGAACAAAGCACTGAGAAAGGCCCTGTTAAACTAATTGGGCTCTTGCTTCACAAAAAAGAAGACATCAGAATTAAAGAAAAACATTCCTGAATTACATTGTTTATTCATTTTATAGATTCCAAAATTTTGTTGAGTTTTCTCATTAGTTGTCCTTTTTTCTCTTCATATTTTTGTTGATGCATTATAATAATACACAATGGTAGGATTAATTGTTACATATTTGTATATGCATACAATATAACAATATAATTTGGTCAATATCATTCTTTTTCCCCTTTCCTCCTCCCTCCCCCTGGTCCCTACTCTACTAGTCTCCCTTTGATTTTCATGAGAACTCCTCTGGCTTTCTTGTTTTTACTCTCTAGCTTCCATGTATGAGAGAAAACATATGACCCTTAACTTTCTAAGTTTAGCTTATTTCACTTAATATGTTTTCAAATTCCATCCATTTTCCTGCAAATGAATAATTTCATTCTTCTTTATGATTGAATAGAACTCCATTGTGTATACATACTACATTTTCTTTATCCATTCATCTGTCAATGAATATCTAGCCTGGTTCCATAGTTTGGCTGTTGTGAGTTGTCTTCTCCTTGCTCACTTGCTCAGTCTCTTTGTTCTTTTATGTTTTTTTTTTTTCTTTTTTTGTGGTACCGGGGATTGAACTCAGGGGCACTCGACCACTGGGCCACATCCCCAGCCCTTTTTTGTATTTTATTAGAGACAGGGTCTCACTGAGTTGCTAAGTGCCTGGCCATTGCTGAGGCTGGCTTTGAACTTGTGATCCTCCTGCCTCAGCTTCCCAAAGTGCTGGGATTACAGGTGTGTGCCACCCGTCCAGCTCATGTTTTTTATTTTTATTTTAAAAATTGTTTTAGTTTGGTCTGGGGTTGTGGCTCAGCGGCAGAGCGCTCGCTTCGCATGTGCGCGGCCTGGGTTTGATCCTCAGCACCACATAAACATAAAAGCATTGCATTGTGTACAACTAAAGTAAATAAATAAATATTAAAAAATTGTTTTAGTTTAGTTTTATTTTATTTATTTATTTATTTTTATGTATGCTGAGTATCCAACCCAGTGCTAGGCAAGCACTCTACCACTGAGCTATACTCCCAGACTTCTTTTGTTCTTTTATATTTAGATCTTATTCTTTCAAAGTCATGTTATTAAGATTTGGAAGAAATGAAGGAAAATATGTATTAAAATTTCCAAGGCGCTGTGGTGAAAACCTGGAATCCCAGCAGCTCAGAAGGCTGAGGCAGAAGGATCTCAAGTTCAAAGCCAGCCTCAGCAAAAGTGAAGTGCTAATCAACTCATTGAGACCATGTCTTTAAATAAAATACAAAATAGGGCTGAGGATATGGCTCAGTGGTTATGTACACTTGAGTTCAATCTACAGTACCACCTCCCCCCTGCAAAAATTTCCATGTTTAACCAGAAGCTTCTAGATTTTTTTTTTGTAGTTGTAGATGCACAGCATGCCTTTATTGTATTTGTTTATTTTTATGTGGTGCTAAGGATAGAACCCAGTGCCTCACATGTGCTAAGCAAGCACTCTGCCATGGAGCTATAGCCCCAGCCCCTCCAGCTGTTTTTGAAAATAGGCTTATTACCAAAGTTATATATCTATTCAGTATTAGGGATTGAACCCAGGGGCACTCTACCATGGAGTTACATCCCAGCCCTTTTCATTTTTTATTTTGAGACAGGTTCTCTGTTGCCCAGGATAGCCTTAAACTTGTAATCCTCCTGCCTCAGCTTCCTGAGTAGCTGGGATTACAAGTGTGTGCTACCATGCCCAGCCACAAATTTCATTTAAGGCAATATTTATCATCTGTGCTACTGAAATATACATAGCAGTGAAATTAATTTCTATTTGATACTGTAGTATGTCTGTATTTCTAGAAGACTCACTCTTCAAATTTTGTCTTTGGCTTATATTAAAATAAGTTTGCAGTCCCTTAGCACAGGGAGATGATTCAGGCTGGTAAAGCTCAGCCTCGATTTTACAATTTTTGCAGCTATTCCACAGAATTTGGTATTTACATGACAATAATAATCAAATTACTGCAACAATATGTAGATTTCTTTCTTCGCTATGTACTGACAGTCTGTACAGAGGATTCCAAATTATAGAAAAAATAGGACTGGAAAATAAATGTAGGGTAGTTCAATTATTATATTCCTTCTTCCTTCATTCCTTCCTTCGTCATTCCTCCCTCCCTTTCTTCCTTTCTTTTTTTTTGTACTTAAGATTGAACCCAGGGACACTTTACCACTTTACCACCATCCATTTCTTTTTATTTTGAGATAGGGTCTAAGTTCCTGAGGGTCTTGCAAAATTGCTAGGGCTGGCCTTGAACTTGCCATCCTTGTCCTTTAGCTTTTTTTTTTTTTTTAATATTTATTTATTTGCTTTAGTTGTACACAATGCGTTTATTTGTATGTGGTGCTGAGGATCGAACCCGGGCCGCACACGTGCTAGGCGAGCGCTCTACCGCTGAGCCACAATCCCAGCCCCTCCTTTAGCTTTTTGAGTCACTGGGATTACAGGTATGTGCCACAGTGCCTGCTTTATAGTTTTCTTGATGCCAATCAAAACTTTTCAAAAATATCTGATAAATATCTTTAAATAAGACTTAGTAAAAGAATGAAGTTTACTTGTTAGTTATCCTACAGTTTTTGCATCTCAACAGGGATTATATGCTAGAATATCTAGCTGTGCCATTTTGAACATCAGCAGGGAGGAAGAATAATATTTTAGGGGCTGAGATTGTGGCTCAGCAGTAGAGTGCTCGCCTAGCATGTGGGTGGCCGGTTTGATCCTCAGCACCACATAAAAATAAAGGCATTGTATACAACTAAAACAAATGAATAAATATTAAAAAAAATTTTAGCTGGGCATAGTGGCACATACTTATAGTCTCAGCTGCTCAGGAGGCTGAGGCAGGAGGATCATGAGTTCAAAACCAGCCTCAGCAACTTAATGAGGTCTTAAACAACTTAGCGAGAGCCTGTCTCAAAATAAAAAAAATAAAAAGGGCTGGGGATGTGGCTCAGTGGTCCAACACCCTTAGGTTCAATCTTTGGTACCCAAATAATAATAATAAGTAATACCATGCCAGATCTGAGCCTATCACTATTATTATTATTATTATTTTAGTGATCACTCACAGATTAAACAGTATTATAATAGTAACTTTTGGAAAAAAAGATATGAACTTTGCTCAGAGAAACTGGATTTATTAAGATTCATCTTCAGCCGGGCGCGCGGTGGCGCACGCCTGTAATCCCAGCACTTTGGGAGGCTGAGGCAGGAGGATCGCGAGTTCAAAGCCAGCCTCAGCAATGGCGAGGCACTTAGTAACTCAGTGAGACCCTGTCTCTAATAAAATACAAAAAAGGGCTGGGGATGTGGCCCAGTGGTCGAGTGCCCCTGAGTTCAATCCCCGGTACCAAAAAAAAAAAAAAAAACAACAAAAAAAAAGATTCATCTTCATAAATTACTAATTATAAGACCTTGGGTATACCCCTTACTTTAGCTATCTATTACTGCTATTGTTTAATTACCTATTGCTAACAAACCATCTCAAAATTTAGTAGTTTAAAACAACAACCACTGCTATATTTACTGAAGATTGTGAAATTTGGGCTGGGTATGGTACAATAGCTCATCTCTACTCAAGTGCTGGGGGCACGTGACAAGAGTTGAAGGATCCAAGAAGACTTCGTCACGTAGCTCATGCCTGCCCTATGCTTAGCACCTCACTAATTTGGATTCTCCCGTCACAGTCTCTCATTCTCCAGGGCTTCTATCTTTATAATGAGAGATTCAGTGGCTTCTCTTTCCAGTAGGATAGTTGGACTTTATGTGAGAACTGGCTCCTAAAACAGCAAGAAAGAAACTTCCAGCCTCTTAAGTGATAAGCTCAGATCTGGCCCGGTGTTATTTCCACTATATTTTACTAGTGAAAGCAAGTCAGAAGGTGAGCCCAGATTTAAAGGGAGGAGAAATGGATTCTGCTTCTTGATGTGAAGAGGATCATGTGTACATAGAAATGGGAGAAATTGTTGCTGGCCATCTATGCAGATAATTTACCTCACCATTTAACTTCAATAAGGTTTAGTTTTTTTCCCTTTGTAACTCACTTTATATAGATAGACATAAATATATAGATATATATCTCTAAATTCTGAGGCCCTAAACAAATATAAAAACTACCTTGCCTCAGAGGATGTTGATCTAGAAAGTTCCCAAAGGATATTAGCACAGTGAACAACTAGAAGTGTTGTTTGCTGAGTATTGATCATCTGTTCTGGAACTAAGGGGAGCAGTTATGACTTTGGAATTTTCGGGATAGAATTTCTCAGAAGTATGCATGAGAAACATTTCTGGGGGTTCCAAATCAGTCTGAACTCCAGAGAAAATACATTAGTCACACCGACTTAGCTTTATTTTTATTTATTTATTTATTGGTACCAGGGATTGAACCCAGGGGTCCTTTACCATTGAGCCACATTCCCAGCCCTTTTTCTTTCTTTTCTTTTCTTTTTTTTTTTTTTTTTTGTGGTACCGGGGATTGAACTCAGGGGCACTCAACCACTGGGTCACATCCCCAGACCTTTTTTGTATTTTATTTAGCGACAGGGTCTCACTGAGTTGCTAAGTGCCTTGCCATTGCTGAGGCTGGCTTTGAACTCGTGATCCTCCTGCCTCAGCCTCCCAGAGTGCTGGGATTACAGGCGTGCGCCACCGCGCCCAGCCCAGCCCTTTTTTATATTTTATTTAGAGACAGGATCTTACTGAGTTGCTTAGCACCTCACTAATTTGCTGAGGCTGGCTTTGAACTTACGATCCTCCTGCCTCAGCCTTCCCAGTTGCTGGGATTACAGGCATGCGCCAGTGTGCTTGGATACTTAGCTTTATCTTGAGACCACAAATTAACTGGTTTGGAAAAAGGAAAGTTAAAAAGGTAAAAGGCAAAGCAGTCTGCAGTTATCCTTAACTCCTACTTCATCACTTGTTTGCTAAGAAAGCACCAACCAAATCTTTATTTCCTATTGTAAGTATGAATTTAGACTGCCACCTGAGAGATATTTGAGATATAATCAATTATTGAACGTGCCTTGAGTACCTATGCACAGCACTGTGCCAAGTCCTATGAGTGATGTCAGAAAAAAGCCAAGTTGATGACTTGGACTTTCTCTAGGAAATTCCAATGTGATTGGGAGAAACCAGAATTAAATAACACACATGGGATACTTCAAGGAAGCATAGGATAAATGATGAATAAATAGATGATTTATA
Organism: Tamias sibiricus; assembly: GCA_025594165.1. NCBI lineage: Eukaryota > Metazoa > Chordata > Mammalia > Rodentia > Sciuridae > Tamias > Tamias sibiricus. Next base: position 113,556,884 of record CM046658.1, on the reverse strand, counting down.
AGCTCTGAGAATTTAGAGGAGGGAAAATTATTTTGGTTGCAGTAGAAGAAAAGCATAAGCAAAACTAAAAAGAGAGCCCTGCGCGGTGGCGCACGCCTGTAATCCCAGCACTTGGGAGGCTGAGGCAGGAGGATCGAGATTTCAAAGCCAGCCTCAGCAATGGCGAGGCACTTAGCAACTCAGTGAGACCCTGACTCTAATAAAATACAGAAAAGGGCTGGGGATGTGGCCCAGTGGTCCAGTGCCCCTGAGTTCAATCCCTGGTACCAAAAAACAAAACAAAACAAAAAAACTAAAAAGAGTAGGATGATTACCACTCCTCATATCACAGAACAAAAAGAGTACTAGAGAGCTTACATCAGAAAAAAAAATGTGTTTCAGGAAGTTGTTCCAATTATTATTATTATTATTTAAAATATTTATTTATTTGCTTTAGTTGTACACGATATGTTTATTTGTCCGTGGTGCTGAGGATCGAACCCGGGCTGCGCACGTGCTAGGCGAGTGCTCCACCGCTGAGCCACAATCCCAGCCCTGTTCCAATTATTAACAATAACAATTAACAATTGTTATCTTTGTATAACAACCCCAAATTTAGATGTTTAAAGCAATAAATATCATTTTTTAATTTCTCCTGGTTTCTGTGGTACAGGAATTTGGTAAGGGCTCACGTGGGCAGTTCTCACTCAGGATCTCTCATGTGGTTGTGGTCAGACAGTGGCTGGAGCTGGAGAAGCTGGGGGCTGGCTAGGAACTTCTCACTCTCATCACATAGTCTCAAGGCTTCTCCATGTGACCTCTTTTTTTTTTAAGTTTTAAAAATTTGCAGATGGATACAATATTTTTATGGATTTATTTTTATATGGTGCTGAGGATCAAACCCAGTATCTCACATGTGCAAGGCAAGCCCTCTACTACTGAGCCACAATCCCAGCCCCTCCATGCGATCTTTTATATAGGTTAGTTTGAGTTTTGTTAGAGGGTAGGTGCTTGGAGAGAACCATTGTCACATGTTGGGTTCTTCAGAGAGCAGAGTCTGAGGTGGAAATAACATTTGGACCATTTATTGTTGGCACCAATACCTGTGGAAGGGATGAGAAAGAAGATTAAGCAGAGGGAGAATGATCATGCAGTCTTAATAAAGGCTTCTGCCAACCCATAGGAGGCTTGGAGATGGGATGACCATTCAGAACTTGTGTAAATCTGGACAAAATGGCAGGCTGGGTCTTTATATGTCTACGTTGAGCAATTTCTGGATGTTGGTTTTCCCCTCCACAAGGGCTAGTATCTGCTAGGATCATCTTTTTTTTTTTTTTTTTAATTAAAAATTTTTAGATGTTGATGGACCTTTATCCATTTATTTGTATGCAGTGCTGAGAATCAAACCCAATGCCTCACATAGGTTAGGCAAGTGCTGTACCACTGAGCCACAATCCCAGCCCTAGGATCATCTTTTAGCTGTACTCCCAGCAGTTAGGGGAAATGTATTCATTCCTGAAGAAAAAATCTGGGTGGTATTGAGATAAAAAGTTAGGGTAAAGAGGGGCTGGGGTTTGGCTCAGAGATAAAGTGCTTGCCTAGCATGTGTGAGGCACGGGGTTCAATCCTCAGCACCACATAAAAGTAAATAAATAAAATAAAGGTGTTGTGTTCATCTATAATTTAAAAAATTTTAAATAAATAAATAAATAAAAGGCATTGCATCCATGTACAACTAAAAATATTTTTTAAAATTTAGGATAGCCAGGAGTGGTGGCACAGGCCTGTAACCTCAGGGACTCTGGAGGCTGAGGCAGCAGGATCTCAAGTTCAAAGCCAGCGTCAGCAATGGCGAGGCACTTAGCAACTCAGTGAGACCCTGTTTGCAAATAAAATACAAAAAAGGGCTGGGAATGTGGCCCAGTGGTCGAGTGCCCCTGAGTTCAATCCCTGGTACCAAAAAAAAAAAAAAAAAAAAAATTTAGGATAAAGGGATAGATATACTGAGTCCTATAGGAAATGCCTCTGAGCCATTGAGATGCAGAAAGTACAGTTGTAAATCTAGAGTGACATGCCCTTGTAAAATGAGGGAAATACGTAAACAAGCGCAGGAAAAACTGGCGCCAACGTGTATGCCTCCATCCTAGCTTCACCTCCAGTCCTTTATCCAATTATAGCCCTTCAATCAATATTGGACCACCAACCCAAGGAGGGGCTTCTCATTCTGGAGATAGCCCACATCCCCCCTTGAGTGTGCATTTACTCCTAAACCTCTGTCTATGCTTTCGTCTGGTTTGTGCTGAAATTCTTTTCTGTATGTACACCAAGAACCCTGTTGGTCCTGAGTCAAATTCCCCCTCCCTTCTGGGAACTCCTTGGATCCTTCTCCATAGACATCTCTTCTCCTGTGATACCATGTCCCAGTGTGCCACCAATAGGATCTGTAGCTTTCAATAGAGGGATTCAGCAATTTAGTAAGGACCTGGCAGAGGAAGCTGGGGGAAATACCCCAACCTCACTCTCCTCCTGACTTCTGATTTCCTACCAAGACCAAACCCAGGTAACTGGAGGATTTGATGCAACCATGTGGGCTTTATGTTACAGAACAGGTGGAAAAGAGAGAAGAAAGGATCTAGAGAGGCAAACAAAATATTCGGCACCCGAAAATAAGTTTTTATTTTTGTTTCTTTTTAACCAGGGGTTGAACTCAGGGGCACACGAACACTGAGCCACATCCCTAGCCCTATTTTGTTTTTTTTTTTTTTAATTTTTTTTATTATTTATTTACTTATTCATCATGCACAAGTATAGTATCTTTTTACATACAACTGCTTGTATACAAAGTATATAAGTACCATTCAGATCTTCAATCATGCATTTAGGATAATGATATCCATCTCATTCAACCACCAATTTTTTTCCAACACCCCCCTTACTCCCTCCCTCCCCTCCCTTTCCGTTGACCATTCTAGTGTTCCTCTGATCCTATGTACCCCCTTCCAACAACTCTGTGAACCAGCCTCCTTATATCAGAGAAAACATTCGGTACTTGGATTTTTGAGATTGACTAATTTCACTTAGCATTATATTCTCCAACTTCATCCATTTACCTGCAAATGCCATTATTTTATTCTCTCTTATTGCTGAGTAAAATTCCATTTTGTATATATACCATATTTTCTTTATCCACTCATCTACTGAGGGGCATCTAGGTTGGTTCCATAACCTAGCTATTGTGAATTGTGCTGCTATAAACATTGAAGTGGCTGTGTCACTGTAATATGCTGTTTTTAAGTCTTTTGGGAATAGACCCAGGAGTGGGATGGCTGGGTCATAGGGTGGTTCCATTCCCATTTTCCCAAGAAATCTCCATACTGCTTTCCATAGCGGTTGCACCATTTTGCAGTCCCACCAGCAATGTATGAGTGTGCCTTTTTCCCCACATCCTCTCCAACATTTATTGTTGTTTGTGTTCTTGATAGCTGCCATTCTGACTGGAGTGAAATGAAATCTTAGAGTAGTTTTGATTTGCATTTCTCTAATTGCCAGTGATGTTGAGCATTTTTTCATGTATTTGTTGATTAATCGTGTATCTTCTTCTGAGAAGTGTCTTTTCAATTCCTTAGCCCATTTATTGATTGGGTTATTTGCTTTTTTGGTGTTAAGTTTTTTTTTTAGTTCTATATACATTCTAGAAATTAGTGCTCTATCTGATGTGCATGTATTAAATATTTGTTCCCAATCAGTTGGCTCTCTATTCACCTCACTGATTGTTTCTTTTGCTGAGAAGAAGCTTTTCAGTTTAAATCTATCCCATTCATTAATTCTTGGTAATAGTTCTTGTCTTAGCCCTATTTTGTATTTTTTTTTTTTTTTGTATTTTATTTAGAGACAGGGTCTCACTGAGTTGCTTAGTGCCTCACTGTCGCTGATACTGGCTTTGAACTCTCGATCCTTCTGTCTCAGCCTCCTGAGCCATTGGGATTATAGGCATGTGCCACCACGCCCGGCTAGTTTAGTTTTCGAATGTTAAAGACATGTTGAATTTAATAATATCCTGATGCCTATTTCTTTTTTCTTTTGTGCCAGACATGGAACCCAGGGGTGCTTAATCACTGAGTCAAATCCGCAGCCCCTTTTATTTTGTATTTTGAGACAGTTGTTAGGTAGAACTTGACATAGGCAACACCATTTTGAAACATGTCCTCCATCATTTTTTTTTGGGGGGGGGCACCAGGGATTGAACTCAGGGGCGCTCAACCACTGAGCCACATCTCCAGCCCTTTTTTGTATTTTATTTAGAGACAGGGTCTCACTGAGTTGCTTAGCACCTCACTTTTGCTGAGGCTGGCTTTGAACTTGAGATCCTCCTGCCTCAGCCTCCCAAGCCACTGGGATTACAGGCATGTGCCACTGTGTCTGGCCATATCCTCCATCTTAAAACCAGGTCCACTCTGATCAGCCTGAGGTTTAGACCTCAGACAATAATAGTCCATCATCATGCAAAGAAACCCCAAAACACTCCATCATCATAAGAAAGGAAATTGTTGGGCTGGTGTTATAGCTTAGTGGTAGAGCTCTTGCCTAGCATATGTGAAGCATTGGGTTCAATCCGCAGCACCGAATTAAAAATAAAGGTATTGTGTCCATCTACAACTGAAGAGAGAGAGAGAGAGAGAGAGAGAGAGAGAGAGAGAGAGAGAGAGAGAAAGGAAATTGATATGTGGGACTGAAATCCTAAAAACACCTAGTGCCTTGTGAAGATGACACCACAAGGACCCTTCACTGACAATCCCCTAGTAATGGCCTAATTCCCCCTTTCTCATTCCCCTATATCTAACCCAGGCTGTAAGCAGAAGACAGGTTTCAGTCTCCACTGGGCTCCCCTCTGTAGGTTTGTCCCGAATAATCTTGTGTTTATTCTAAACTATGGCGCCACCTCTCCTCTATTTACTTCCTTCACTCACTTCTTTCTTCACAAGGGTCTGGCTAAGTTGCTTAGGTTCTAGCTAAATTGCTGAGGCTGGCCTTGAACTTGACATCTTCCTGGCTCAGCCTCCCAAGCTGCTGTGATTACAGGTGCGCATCACTATGCCCAACTTTTTCTTCTTTTTTATTTTATATATATATACGTATATATATATATATACACACACACACATATATATATATATATGTAGATATACAAAATGTCTTTATTTTTATTTATTTATTTTTATGTGGTGCTGAGGATCGAACCCAGGGCCTCGTGCGAGTGAGGCAAGTGCTTTACAACTGAGCTACAGCCCCAGCCTGCTATGCCCGACTACCTGAAGCCTGTTTCTTTTTTTTTTTTTAGGTACCAGGGATTGAACTTAGGGGCACTCAACCACTGGGCCACATCCCCAGCCCTTTTTTGTATTTTATTTAGAGACAGGGTCTCATTGAAAGTGCCTCGCCATTGCTGAGGCTGGCTTTGAACTCCTGATCCTCCTGCCTCAGCCTCCCAAGCCACTGGGATTACAGGCATGTGCCACTGTGTCTGGCCATATCCTCCATCTTAAAACCAGGTCCACTCTGATCAGCCTGAGGTTTAGACCTCAGACAATAATAGTCCATCATCATGCAAAGAAACCCCAAAACACTCCATCATCATAAGAAAGGAAATTGTTGGGCTGGTGTTATAGCTTAGTGGTAGAGCTCTTGCCTAGCATATGTGAAGCATTGGGTTCAATCCGCAGCACCGAATTAAAAATAAAGGTATTGTGTCCATCTACAACTGAAAGAGAGAGAGAGAGAGAGAGAGAGAGAGAGAGAGAGAGAGAGAGAAAGGAAATTGATATGTGGGACTGAAATCCTAAAAACACCTAGTGCCTTGTGAAGATGACACCACAAGGACCCTTCACTGACAATCCCCTAGTAATGGCCTAATTCCCCCTTTCTCATTCCCCTATATCTAACCCAGGCTGTAAGCAGAAGACAGGTTTCAGTCTCCACTGGGCTCCCCCTCTGTAGGTTTGTCCCGAATAATCTTGTGTTTATTCTAAACTATGGCGCCACCTCTCCTCTATTTACTTCCTTCACTCACTTCTTTCTTCACAAGGGTCTGGCTAAGTTGCTTAGGTTCTAGCTAAATTGCTGAGGCTGGCCTTGAACTTGACATCTTCCTGGCTCAGCCTCCCAAGCTGCTGTGATTACAGGTGCGCATCACTATGCCCAACTTTTTCTTCTTTTTTATTTTATATATATATACGTATATATATATATATACACACACACACATATATATATATATGTAGATATACAAAATGTCTTTATTTTTTATTTATTTATTTTTATGTGGTGCTGAGGATCGAACCCAGGGCCTCGTGCGAGTGAGGCAAGTGCTTTACAACTGAGCTACAGCCCCAGCCTGCTATGCCCGACTACCTGAAGCCTGTTTCTTTTTTTTTTTTTAGGTACCAGGGATTGAACTTAGGGGCACTCAACCACTGGGCCACATCCCCAGCCCTTTTTTGTATTTTATTAGAGACAGGGTCTCATTGCTAAAGTGCCTCGCCATTGCTGAGGCTGGCTTTGAACTCCTGATCCTCCTGCCTCAGCCTCCCAAGTGCTGGGATTATAGGCGTGCACCACCGCGCCCGGCTGATGCCTGTTTCTTATTGGTGAATCGAAGGAATTTTCTGAACTCTTTCACTCATTCTATTTCTTTTTTCATCTTCTCCTCATGACTTAATCTTACTTTTCATTCTATCAATTAACCTTGCCTAATTACTTCATCTTAAAACATGTTCGAGTTCATGAGTTTGGTTTTTCTCCTGACTGTATTTCACTCTTTCACTTCTCATTTTAACACCAGTATACCCATATTATAGCCTGGTAATGTTCTTCATCTAACTCCTTTCCAGGTACCTTTATTTCTGTGTATCAGCCATACAGATGAGATCAGGGCAAAGGAAAAGTAGCTGATTGTCAAAGAAAAGGAAATGGGTAGATAGCACTCCCCATCACCTGATTGCAAAAAGTCCAGGGGGAGGGGAAGGATCACACTTTCCAAGACAGGAAATCACCCCCTGGATGGTTTTCTTCCTGCTCTTTTGGTCACTTTTGGTCAGGGAGGCAGGATGGGAGGAAACCTAAAATCTATAAAAGGGGCAAGACGCCCCATTCTCTCAGGTACCAGCTCTGGACCCCCTCCTCTCAGGAGGAATCTCTCTTTCTTCCTCTCTCTGTTCTGTTTCTTAAATAAAATTTACTTTATGTCTTGCCTAAATGTTTCTAGGATGTTTAATCTTCAACAGCAGGGGAACAAGGACAAGATCCTGATTTTTAAGACAGGTTTCTCAGGGACTCTCTCCTCCCCCAGTATCTTTATTACTACCTACCCCCCATGCTAGGGATCAAACCCACAGTCTCACCCAGGCTAGGCAAGTGCTCTACCATTAAACCACCCTCCCAGACTTAACCTGGCTTATTGGTTGAAAATGTAAAGAGATAAGTTTCAAGATGTTAAGGTAATATAGATGAAAGATGATATGCGAGTGGGGATGATGGATATGAGGAGGAAGTCTCACTTTGGTGGGTCTCTGTTTATGCTATTATGGCGTATTTTCTGCTGCAACTATTCAATGGTAAAATGAATTCATGAGCTTTACTTACATTCATTATTTCCAGTATACCCTCCCATTCTGTCTCCTGTGCTCTAATACAAAACCCATACCATTTAACCCCAATAATTACCTCTCCTATCTGTCCTTTGGCTTCCATAATTTTTTTTTTCTTTTCTTCTCTACCTACTCCTCAGTTTCTTTGAATACTTTGCTGGACAATTTTCCTTCCTCTCTCTTTTCCTCCTCAACCATGTTTTACTCTCCTTGCCCTGATAATCTTATTAAATACACACCTATGGAGATCTTATTTTTTCTCATGGCCTCAACTATCACTTGCATTCAGATGATTTCTAAATCAGAATCTTCCTCCTTGAGCTTCTTTGAATTTCATTCTAGACTCTGCATGTGTCAGGTGGGATTAGAATTTAGGATTTACTACCAAGCTGGAACTCAAATGTTGCTCTTTCTTTTTATTTATTTTGGTACTGGGGATTGAATTTAGGGGCACTTAACCACTGAGTCACATTTGCAGTCCTTTTTATTTTTTTATTTTGAGACAGGGTCTCACTAAATTCTTTTTTTTTTTTTTTTAAATATTTATTTATTTACTTTAGTCATACACAGTGCAATGCATTTATGTTTATGTGGTGCTGAGGATCGAACCCGGGCCGTGCACGTGCAAGGCAAGTGCTCTGCCACTGAGCCACAACTCCAGCCCTCACTAAATTCTTGAGGCTGGCCTTGAATTGCAGTCCTTCTGCCTTGGCCTCCCAAGTAGCCAGGATTACAGGCATGAGCCACCATATCCAACTGTGTGTGTGTGTGTGTGTGTGTGTGTGTGTGTGTTTCCAAGAAATTTTTTTCCCCACAATACCTTTATTCTATTTATTTTTATGTGGTGCTGAGGATGGAACCCAGGGCCTCACATGTGCTAATCAAGTGCTCAACCACTGAGCTATAGCCCCAGAACCTAACTGTCTTTTTTTTTCTTTTTAGATGTTGATGAACCTTTATTTTATTCATTTTATTCATATGCGGTGCTGAGAATCAAACCCAGTGCCTCACACATGCTAGGCAAGTGCTCTACCACTGAGTCACAACCCAGCCCCCAACTGTGTCTTTTTAACTATTCTGTTTTCTATTCTTCCTTGAACTGTCGCTCAGTCCATTTTGGCTCAAGTTTCATGTCATCTTGGCTTCCTTTAGCATTGGTTGCATTAAAATAAGCAAAACTAGCCGAGCTGTGGCTGAGGCCTGTAACCCCAGGGGCTTGGGAGGCTAAGGCAGAAAGATCTCAGTTCAAAGCCAGCCTCAGCAATTTAGTGAAGTCCTTAACTCAGCAAGACCCTGACTTTTTTTTTTTTTTTTTTTTAATATTTATACTTGTTTTAGTTGTACACAATGCCTTTTTTTTTTTTTTGGCACTGGGGATTGAACTCAGGGGCACTCGACCACTGGGCCACATCCCCAGCACTTTTTTGTATTTTTTATTAGAGACAGGGTCTCACTGAGTTACTAAGTGCCTCGCCATTGCTGAGGCTGGCTTTGAACTCGCGATCCTCCTGCCTCAGCCTCCCAAAGTGCTGGGATTACAGGCGTGCGCCACCTCGCCCGGCTAATGCCTTTGTTTTTACGTGGAGCTGAGGATGGAACCTGGGCCACGCACGTGCTAGGCGAGCGCTCTAAGGCTGAGCCACAACCCCAGCCCCATGACACCCTGTCTTTAAATAAAATATAAAAAGGGGCTGAGGATGTGCCTCAGTGGTTAAGTGTCCCTGGGTTCAATCCTTGGTGTAAATAAATAAATAAATGTTACAAATCTAACTCATAATGCCCCAGAGGTGCCATTTTATTATTTAATTATTAATTGTAAGCCTATTTGTTTGTGTCTATGAGGGCAAGAGTAAGGGTGGAGTGGTGAGGAGTCTGTGTTGGAAAGTAAAAGATTTCTAACCTGAGAAATTGGAAAGTTCTGGGACGCATGGGACTAATTTCACCCACTTTCCCCAAATTATCTGGAATTTCTTCGGGTATTTATCATGAAAATGGTGTAAGGAAATGCAGATAGAATTTAAGCAAGAACTAAGAAAAGTTAGACCCTCAAGACAAAATTGTAAAAAATCGTTCTTATCGTCAGGCGCGGTGGAACACGCCTGTAATCCCACTGGCTCCGGAGGCTGAGACAGTAGGACCGTGAGTTCAAAGCCAGTCTCAGCAATGGTGAGGCGCTAAGCAACTCCGGGAGACCCTGTCTCTAAAAAAAAAAAAAAAAAAAAAAATAGGGCTGGGGATGTGGCTCAGTGGTTGAGTGCCCCTGAGTTCAATCCCAGGTTATGAGTCCCCCGGTCCCCCCAAATAATTCTTATCCCACTGTTTTATATCCCATATAGGCAGACTTATAAAACACACTTCATCTACAGATTTCCATGAAAACTACCAAAGGGAAATTAGAAAGGAGAGGAATTGTTGTGCTGTTTCTACGCGAATTAATGTCTGATTTTCATTAGGCTAGCGTTGTTTTTCCTCCAAGGTCTAAGCGTTTATTACCAGCAACAAGCACCTCAGTAACAATTCATCCAGGATAGTTTTATTTAAAGGATCCTAACTTATATGCTTCACTCAACTTCTTTCAATATTGTTTAGTCTTTCATGGTGGAAGTTAAAATATCTTTATCCTAGCTCTGGTTCTGCACTACGGAAGGCCACTCTCCACTCTTGGTGAGAAGCCTGTCTCCACCAGGGCAGTGCCACGGAGGCAAGCTTTTATAAAATGTGATGCGCAAGTTGCTGTACACCTTCGCTGCAAGCAGAGACTGTGCTTTAAAACCGCCAAGAATCAGTGCGTGCCACACGCTGAATTATCAGTTTCGCAACTTGGGCATGCCTTCTCCCTCACTTTAATACTAAAACCAGGGGAAGAATACAAAAACAAAAAACAACCCTGAAAACGAGAAACAAATCCAACAGACGTCAAAACCGTACAAGAGCCTAGGGAAAGCGCGCCAATCACACAAAGAAAAGGAGGGGGGCTGCTGGGATTCAAAATCATTTCGCTGAGACGTACACTCTCCTGGACCTATCGGAGTTAACTGCGCGCTTGGTCGTAGCCAATAGACGCAGAGTTTCTGGTCCAGGTCCTCCCTGAAGACTGATAGACATTTAGCTAGCCCAATGGACTAGTGTGACGCTAAAGAATCAACCAATACATTCGGAAGGTGGGTGGAGTGTAGGCCAGGGGGTTGGCGGTGCCGTGTCATGGAGGCTCAGTCTCTGAGCAGCCATTGAAGGGGAAGGAACTGCTGGTGTGTGTGTGTGTGCGCGCGCGCGCGTGTGTGTGTGTGTGCGTGAGTGTGTGTGTGTGCGCGCGGGGGTGTGTGGACAAGGAGGTGGGGGCAGCCGAGTTAGAGTCCCAACTCCTTGGACTCCATTTGCTATTCTTTTCTTTCTCCCCCACATCTATCTGGTGGTAGTGGGCGTTTATATTTGCGTTTCTTTTCATTCATTTCCAAATCTTTTAAAATTTTTAGGGTTAGGGGGTAGTGGGAAAAGCAGGAAAGGGGAAAGGAGAAGAGTAGTAGCAGAAGAGCAGGAGGAGGACATGGAGATGAAGAAGAGGATTAACATGGAGTTAAGGAACAGAGCCCCGGAGGAGGTGAGATGACTCAGCCCCCACCCCTTCCCCACCGGCCCTATATTCTGAGAGGGTTGCATTTCTGGGATGCTGTGGGTGTGTGGGGAGGCTAATAAATTAATCTCCACCTAGGGTTAAGGTTGGTGAAATTGTTTAATTTTGTTTAAAATCATTAGGATTTTCTACTTAAAATGGCGAAGGGCTTAAGTTTCTAGGGGCGTATTTGTGCGTGCACGGGGGCTCAGTCCCTTTCTGTTCTCCTGGTGTCGGGCGTCCTGGCCTCATGGGGGCGGGAAGAGGGTGGTGGGGGCGCTCGGCTGCTTTGCTAGGCGCGTTCCTCTTGGGGGCCGGCGGCGTGGGCGCGACCCCCCAGTCCACTCGCCCCTTTTGCATCCCTCGCCGCCTGAGAACTTAGTCCAACTTTTCTGCAGTACTGCCAACTAGGTTTTTTTTGGGGGGGGAGGCGGTGGTGCCCCCGGCCTCTAAACCCTGGGGCATCAGACACCGCGCCGGGCCCAGGAGGGGGTCGCTGGCGGAGTCAGCTCTCTCGCTCGCGGGGCGCCCACTCCTCCCGGGAAGCGGCGCGCGCGGACCGCCACCGGCGGAATCTGGGTCAGCGGCGCGTTCTCGGACTGCGTATGAGTACTGGGAATAGTCGAGGTGACCCGAGGTGGGGAGGGGACGTGAGGCGTAATCCGCTTCTTCCCGCCGTCGTGTAACTATATTCGGCTAGTCGTGTGGTAGTGGCCGCAACTCTGAATTTGATTCCTGCAGACGGCTTCAAAAAATTCAGCGAAAGGGTCTTAGTAGTTTTGTCTTTTAAAGGCTCGGCGAAACTAAGTGATGCGCTTTTGCTGCTGTCTCTTTAGTTAAAGAGACGGTATTGGGAGGGGCCACGTAAGGCGGGGGTCGCAGTCAACTTTTCTGGGGTCGAGCGGGAGGCGTTTCCGTCTCATTTTCGCGGGCGTTTCCTTGGCCTCTTGCAGCCCTCCCCTACGGTGTCTGGAGCGCGGGGGAAACGCGGGCTGGGGAGCGACCCCTGTTTTCCTTGGGGAGTCCCCACCCGGTGTGGAGTTCCTGTCGGTCCCGCGCATTTCTCTGGTCACCGAGGACAGCGGCAAAAGTCTTGCTAGTTTGCAGTCCCTGAAATAAACCTTTGTAAGAATTGTAATATGTGTGTTGTGTGTGTGTGTGTGTGTGTGTGTGTGTGTTACTTGGGTTGGTGCCTGGACATACCAACCGAGAAGTTGGCTAGGGTCTGCCTGGCTTTCGCGAGTGTAGAGTGGGGACTCAGGATCTTACTCCCTACCCCGCTTTTTTTTTTTTTTTTTTTTTTTAATCTGTTTCCCTGAAAGTGGCAGGGGGCAGGGAGGAGGAAACAGTCGATAGTATCAGGGTTATCCCAGAGAGAACTTGAACTTTTCTAGAATTTCGGGGCTTCAGAAAACAAACAAAAAACCACATCTAAAAACCTGTCTCTCAGAAGCATATGTTTAGAATGCTTTCATTATTATTTTTAATGTCTTGGGATAGAAAAAGGGACTTGTCCTTTCTATCCCGTTCTTTTACCTAGTGAGCCTAAGTAATTTCCTTGCCAATTTTGGGGATTGCAGGACGTTACCTTTTTGCAGGCTCCCTTTCCTGTGCTGTAGTGTAATAACGGTCTCATATTTGTGTATATTTGTTTACAAAGCACTCTTAACGTGTATTTACTTTTCTCCTTTCGACAAACTTGTGAGGTGGATTGTATTATTCTATAATCCAGACTAACAAACAAGTCTTAAGGCAATGTAATGATTTCCTTAAGTGGAAGAACTGGTTTTCTGACACCAAATGTAGTAGTCCTCACCACACAGTTAAAATTGGAAGATTAAAGAGTTAAGGCACAGCTCTATCGCAGACTAATTGTGTGACCCAAGGGAAGTCATTCTCTTTACTGGACCTGGGTTTCCTCATCTTCAAATAGAAATTATGGTGCCATCTCTGGTTTACTAAAATAATGATGTCAAAGTCCTACTCAAATAGAAAAGGTGTCATTCTTAGTTGCTGATTTTTAGCCGTTTAATATAGTTTTACTTTGGTAAGCCGGGCGCGGTGGCACACGCCTGTAATCCCAGCACTTTGGGAGGCTGAGGCAGGAGGATCTCCAGTTCAAAGCCAGCCTCAGCAGTGGCGAGGCACTTAGCAACTCAGTGAGACCCTGTCTCTAAATAAATAAAATACAAAAAAAAAAAAAAAAAAAAGGGCTGGGGATGTGACCCAGTGGACGAGTGCCCCTGAGTTCAATCCCCAGTACACACACACACACACACACACAAAAAAAATATATATATATATATAAAATATTATATAGTTTTACTTTGGTAGTAGAGAACTAGGGTCTCCTGCTTTCCCCTTAAGGTTAAACCCATTTAGGCACTCATTAGTAACTTTTGTTACTGCAACTCTGACCTAATAGGAAATTCAGCCCCCCACTCCCAAGAATGGGAAAAGTCTACAAAAATGCACCAGAGTGACAGAAATAACATTTTTTCCAAGGGTGTATCATTCTGGATGATATTGTTTGTCCTCAAATAACACCGGAAAGATGGGCTGACCCAGAAGGAGCTTTCTGACATTTCTTCTTGGGGGGTAACACGGTTTTTTTTTAAATTACTGTGGCATTTAACAATCAAAGATGAAGAGGTTTAAAAAAAATGATAAAATGTTTTCCTCCTTTCCGTACTTTCTTTTTTTTTAAATATTTATTTATTTGCTTTAGTTGTATACATTGTGTTTTTAGTTTTACGTGGTGCTGAGAATCGAACCCGGGCTGCGCACGTGCTAGGCGAGCGCTCTACCACTGAGCCACAATCCCAGCCCTTTTCCCTACTTCTTAGGTTGTTCACTTGAGTCTTTTTCCAGTAACCCATAAATATATGGGCTAAATATATGTCCAGATGTTGGGGATCCTCCTCATTAGGATCCGAAACATTTCAGTTGGGACTTTTTTCTTTTTTTTCTTTTTTTCTTTTCTTTTTCTTTTTGGTACAAGGGATTGAACTCAGGGGCACTCAACCACTGGGCCACATCCCCAGCCCTTTTTTGTATTTTATTAGAGACAGGGTCTCACTGAATTGCTAAATGCCTCCCCACTGCTGAGGCTGGCTTTGAACTCAAGGATCCTCCTGCCTCAGCCTCCAAAGTGCTGGGATTACAGGCATGTGCCACCACGCCTGGTGGGGCTTTTTTCAAAGTTTTTGTTTTTTTAGTACCAGGGATTGAACATAGGGGCACTTAAGAACTGAGCCACATTCCCAGCTTGTTTTTTATGTTTTATTTTGAGACAGGATCTCACTAAATTTCTTAGGCTGGCTTTGAACTTGGGAACTTCCTGCCTCAGTCTCCTGAGCTGTTGGGATTACAGGCATGCACCATGGTGCCTGGATAAAGTTTTGTTTTCTATATCTTAGTGACTCAGTGGTTTGAGTCAGGCGTTGAACTAGTTACTCCAAGTTTAAATTTGGAAGATAGCTTATAGTGATAACTAGATTATATATTAGATGGCGGGGGGAGGATCTGTGTAAGGTTATTTATTTATTTATTGAAATATGTTCATGCTATGTTACCCTGGCCTGGAACTCCTGCTCTTAAGTAAACCACTTATTTACCTGGGATTATAGGCAACAGCTACCATGCCCTGTTTAGGGGTTTGGTGGTTTGTTTGTTTGTTTTAATATTTATTTATTTGCTTTAGTTGTACACATGCGTTCATTTTTATGTGGTGCTGAGGATCGAACCAGGGCTGCGCGCGTGCTTGTGAGGCGAGCGCTCTACCGCTGAGCCACAACCCCAGCCCTGTTTTTGTTTTTTAGTTGTCAGTGGATCTTTTATTTATTTATATGTGGTACAGAGGATCAAACCCAGGGCCTCACACATGCCAGGCAAGTGCTCTACCACTGAGCCACAACTCCAGCCCTGGTGTTTTTAACATTCACATTTCCAGAGTGTCAAACCAGGTCTGTTGCTAAACAGATTGAAAACTAATCATTAATGCATTCCCTCTCATAGGTGACAGAGTTAGTTCTTGATAATTGCCTGTGTGTCAATGGAGAAATTGAAGGCCTGAATGACACTTTTAAAGAATTAGAGTTTCTGAGTATGGCTAATGTGGAATTAAGTTCATTGGCCCAACTTCCCAGCTTAAACAAACTTCGAAAGGTAAGTTAAGATTAATGTACAAGCATCATGATTTCATTGCCAAGGGTTATTATGTCTAGTTCTTGGCCAAATGAGATGACTATTCTGCCTGTTAGTGAGAAAATTTTATGGTTCTACACATAGGAAAAGGGGTTTGTTGAATCAGCCCTAATGCTGCTTTTAGAAATTTGAATTTGTTAGTGGGATTACTTTCTGACACGAATTTGGATTTTTTTTTTTTTTTTTTTTTTGGTACTAGGGGTTGAACCCAGGGCACTTAACCACGGAGCCAGCTTTTTCTTATATTTTATTTAGAGACAGGGTCTCACTGAATTGCTTAGAGCCTCTCTAAGATGCTGAGGCTGGCTTTGAACTCCTAGTCCCTCTGCTTCGGCCTCCCTAGCCACTGGGATTACAGGCATTCACCACTATGCTTGGTACGAATTTGGATTTAACATCTACCAGATATTTTTCTTTGAATCATGAAATCCAAATGTAACACAACCTGAACCAAAGCTGAGTTAAGAGCTCATCGTGTACCTTCACATATATTATTTAACAGGCATAGATGGGAATTTGAAAATTAATGATGTATAGTGACTGTCTCTTGAAACCAAAATGATAAATGCCCCCCCCTTTGGCATACTCTTCCCTCCCTCCCCGCCCCCGTGATAGAACATACTTAAATTGGCATGCTTTTAAAATCTTAGGTCCATCCTAAGCCTTCATCTTTCCTTGTTTTCTCCCCACGTTGAATATATAGTTGGAACTTAGTGACAATATAATTTCTGGAGGCTTGGAAGTCCTGGCAGAAAAATGTCCAAATCTTACCTACCTCAATCTGAGTGGAAACAAAATCAAAGATCTCAGTACAGTAGAAGCTCTGGTAAGTGGAAAGGTTTTATCTTTTTTGTTGTTGCTGTTAAATTTTCTGAGATTAGTTTGTGTTTTATCTTAGTTATTTCTATTTAACGCAAAACTTCTGAATTTGTTTCTCTCCCTCTCTCTCTCTCTCTCTCTCTCTTTTTGTATTTGGGGATTTAACCCAGGGGCACATTTCTACTGAGCCATATCCTCCAACCCTTTTTATTTATTTATTTAAAATTTAAAAAAAATTTAAAAAATTTTTGATATTGGGGATTGAACCTAGGGGCAATTAACGACTGAGCCACCTCCATAGTTCTTATTATATTTTGAGCCAGGGTCTCCTTAAGTTGCCTTGAAGAACTTGCCATCCTTTTGTCTCAGTCTCCGAGTTCCCAGTCGAAAAAAACATTTTTTTTTTTTTTGTACCAGGAATTGAACCAGGCTAGCCCTATTTTTAATTTTAATTTTTAAATTTTATTTAGAGAAAGGGTCTTGCTGAGTTGCTTAGTGCCTCACTGAGTTGCTGAGGCTAGTTTTGAACTTGGGATCTTTCTGTCTTAGCCTCCCAAGCTGTTGGGGTTCCAGGTGTGTGCCACTGCTCCCAGCCCCAGATGAAAAAAAGTTTTTTATTTGTTCTTTTTAGACATACTGGGTAGTACCCAGATAAATTTTTAAGTCTCTGAAAAACTGTATTATTTCATCCTCAGCTTTAGGATTTGACTAACTGGTTTTAAAATTTCCATTATTTTAAGTTCTGTTGCTTTTCATTCCTTCTTGATAATTTTTTGAGTTATTTTATGTATGTGTCCCCTAGTTTTTGGTATGTGGAAAGGAAAAGACTATTTAGTGAAACTCTGAAAATTGTTGCTCTGATTTTTAAAAAGAGATTGGGAGGTCATTGAAAATATAGCTTTTTTTTTTTTTTTTTTTTTTTTGTGGGTGCTGGGGATTGAACCCAGGGGTGCTTTAAGACTGAGCACAAAAGACAGTAGAATGAATTGGACATAACTTTCCTATGTTCAAATATGAATACACAAGAAAGGGACGTTCTATTCCATGTATGTGTGATATGTCAAAATACATTCTACTGTCATGTGTAACTACAAAGAACAAATTAAAAAAAAAAAAAAGAAGAGGTCAAAAAAAAAAGACTGAGCACATCCCCAGCTCTTTATTTCAAAAATATTTTTATTTTGAGACACATTCTAAGTTGCTTAGGCCTTTGCTAAGTTACCGAGGCTGGCCTTGAACTTGTGATCCTACTGTTGCTCCTCATGTTAGCCTCCTGAGTCATTGGGATTACAGGTATGCACCACTGTGCCTACTTTGTGTGATTTTTTTGTTTTTTTGTTTTTTGTTACTGGGAATTGAACCCAGTGTCGCTTAACCACTGAGTTATATCCCCAACCCTTTTTAAGGTTATTATTTTTTTTTTTTATTTTGAGACAAGGTCTTACTAAGTTGCTGAGGGTTTTATTAAGTTGCTGAGGTTGTGCTCAGACTTGTGATCCTTCTGCCTCAGTGTCTCTGGTCCTTGGGATTACAGTGTACACCATCAAGCCTGGCCTTTGTGGTTTTAAATTGATCATGTTATTGTTGTTGCCTGTGCATAGGTTTAGTCAGCAAAAATGTGTTGAGTGTCCACTAGAAATAAGGCACTCAGTTAAGATCCTGGAGGCAACAACAGTAGACCAAATGAAGTTTTGGAATTTACATGCCAGGGGCTGATTAAGAGAATTGGCTGTGCTTTATAAAATAACTCTTTGTTATAAAATTCTAACAACCCAAAAGTCATTCTCTCAATTTCAAATATATGTTTTCTGTATCATGAATTAAGAAATAATATGGTATATTAAACCTTGACTGGACATCTTTACTTTTCTAGCAAAATCTTAAAAATTTGAAAAGTCTTGACTTGTTTAACTGTGAGATCACAAATCTGGAAGATTACAGAGAAAGTATTTTTGAATTGCTGCAACAAATCACATACTTAGATGGATTTGATCAGGAGGATAATGAAGCACCTGACTCCGAAGAGGAGGATGATGAGGGTAATCATTCTAAATATTCATTGATGTGTCATTATAGTCTCCACTCTACCCATGCAAATAAGATTCAGCCTGGAGATATGGGTGGAGGGAAAAAAAACAAACCCACATAAGCTATTAGTAAGACAAGAAAAATTTAAATCCCACAGCTCTAGCCTGTATTTCTTCTTTCAGATTTCTAATAGTTTCAGGGAATTTAATGATTTCTGTGATTTGAAGCTCTGTGACATTTTACATCTGTATAAACTTGTGTAACTATTGCCCATTAATAGTGAAAACTTCCTAAATAGTATTTTTTTTAAAAGGAACCATTCATAATAGCATTTTTTTGTAACAGCCCCAAAGTAGAGACAACTCAGGTATCTATCAACTGATGAATAGGTTAAAATAGGATATGATATATCCATATAATATAATATCATTTTTCCATAGAAGTGAATGAAGTACTGATACATGTAAAAGTGAATCTTGAAGACAGTCTGCTAAGACAGCGTACAGAAAAGGCCATATATTGTTTGGTTTCATATATACAAAAAGTCCAGAATAGGCATATCCAATAGAAACAGAAAGTAAATTAGTGGGGTGGGATTTAGGGGATGGGAACTGATAATAGGTATGGGGCTTCTTTTTAAAGTGGGGAAAAATATCCTAGAATTAAATAGTGAATATACATTTTTAGGTGAATATAAGACTAAAAAATGAGATGACAGAACAGCCATTGTGAGTAATAGGATGATGTTTATTTTGGGGTCAAAAGTTTTCACTGTTAAAATAATTTCTTTTTTATGCTGGGGATTGAACCCAGGGGCTCTTTACCACTGAGCTATGTTTCCTAGCCTTTTTTATTTTTTTATTTTGAGACAGGGTCTCACTAAGCTGCTTCAGGGTCTTGTTAAGTTGCTGAGGCTGGCCTTCAATTTGGAATCCTCTTGCTCAGCCTTGGGAGTTGCTGGGATTACGGGCATGTGCCTCTGGCCCGGCAAAAGAAATTTTTTTAAAATAAATTTTTCAGTTGTAGATAGACATAATACCTTTATTTTTATGTGTTGCTGAGGATTGAACCCAGTGCCTTGCACCTGCTAGGCAAGCGCTTCACCACTGAGCCATAACCCCAGCCTGGCAAAAGAAATTTGATGGATAAATAATGTTATAAAATGTTAGTAGCCGGGCGCGGTGGCGCACGCCTGTAATCCCAGCACTTTGGGAGGCTGAGGCAGGAGGATTGCGAGTTCAAAGCCAGCTCAGCAATGGCGAGGCACTTAGCAACTCAGTGAGACCCTGTCTCTAATAAAATACAAAAAAAAAAAGGGCTGGGGATGTGGCCCAGTGGTCAAGTGCCCCTGAGTTCAATCCCCGGTACCACAAAAAAAAAAAAAAAAAATGTTAGAATGAGGGACTGGGGTTGTGGTTCAGCGGTAATCACCTAGCACATGCAAGGCCCTGGGTTTGATCCTCAGCACCACATTAGAACAAATAAAATAAAGGTGTTGTGTTCAACTACAACTAAAACATAAATATTTAAAAAAAAATGCTGGAATGAATGATGAACACACAGGTTTTGAAGTGTCCAGGAAGTAAAGCCAACTTAAGTACATGTAATGTCTGAAAATCTACACATTGAATAAATACTAGTATTTAGAAACCATTTCAAGCGATAAATATTCAATGTTTTAAAATGGTACTCTTAAATACAAAAAGTGCTGGGATGTGGCTCAGTGGTTGAGTGCCCCTGAGTTCAATCCCTCCCCCACCCCCGAAAAAATGGTAATCTTAAAAGAAAAAAGTCACCATGAAATAGTTTTCTACTGGTTGGCTTAAGAGTTTAAAGTGATTGGGAAAGGGTAAAAAGAATGAACATTACTGGAAGGAAACATTTGCCTAGACATTTGCCCATCTTAAGAACAAAAATAAATAAAAAATGTATATACACACACACATACATATATAAATGTACCATATAAAATATATACATATATATTAAAAATGTGTTTTTAGTTGTAGATTGACAAAATACCTTTATTTATTTATTTTTATATGACGCTGAGAATCAAACCCAGTGTCTCACATGTGCTAGGGAAGTGTTCTACCACTGAGCTACAACCCCAGCCCCACATATATATTTTTAAATATATTTAAAGATGGAGATGAAGATGATGGAGATGAAGAGGAAGATGAAGCTGGTCCACCTGAAGGATATGAGGAAGAGGATGAAGATGATGAGGAAGATGACGAAGATGAAGCAGGGTCAGAATTGGGAGAGGGAGAAGAAGAAGTGGGCCTTTCTTACTTGATGAAAGAAGAAATTCAGGTGAATAGATACTTTGTATTAGCCTTAAAAATTAATTATTTAGGCATAGGGCTAAGTACTATAAAAAGTGAGTTGGGTAGAAATCTGAGAGTTGTTTCCTAACTTATGAATGTGCATGTATCTGCCTGCTTTTTTTTTTTTTCCCCATTGTGGCCTATCCCATACTATAACTAGATAAGCATAAAACACCTATTGATTATAAATCCCAGATATCTTTAAAATCCATTCTGCTTTCAGTGATATGGTATGGTAGAAACATTTTACAGGTGTTTCTGAGTCTTAGTTTCTGCATTTATAAAAGTGAGATTATCCATCCTCATAGGATTGTTTTAAGGATTTAACAAGATAATAAAGGTGAAGTATCTAGTCCCTGCCACATTGTAGGTGCTGAAGAGAACTTAAATTTCTTCCCTCCAAGCCAGGTGCTGTGGCGCACGCCTGTAATCCCAGTACTTGGGATGCTGAGGCAGGAGGATCGTGAGTTCAAAGCCAGCCTCAGCAATGGTGAGGCACTTAGCAACTCAGTGAGACCCTGTCTCTAATAAAATACACAAAAGGGCTGGGGATTTAGCCAGTGGTTGAGTGCCCCTGAGTTCATCCCCGGTACCAAAACAAACAAACAAACAAAAAAACCCAACAAATTTATTTTCTCCAATTATTTCTTGCTTTACATTCTGAATATAGCATCACTACTTAGTAATATCCTCTGCAGTGCTTCCTGGGTAGTCTCTAATTTGCAAATGTGATCCTATGACTAGCCTTCTTTGAAACTCTTAATGTTTTCTTGTTGCCACCAAAGGATACAAACCCTTCATTGTCTGTTTGGCCCCTGTTTTCTTCCCTAATCTCATCTCCCTCAGTGTCAAGTTAAATTATTACACCAAACTATCTCTTGCCTTTATGTATGTGTATTAATTGTTTACTCTATCTGAAATGATTTTCTACTCAGGTCCCTGATGGACTTCATTTTTGTTTGTGCTGAGTAAAACATAAATATAAGTGAAGCATGTAAAGAGCACTAATTTTATAAATAGTTCCATGTGTAATTGCCACCCCAATCATGCCTTGTAAACTTTTATCCTTAAACTCAACTCTGGTGTTAACCTTAATTTTGAAGTTTTCTGTAGTTTTTCTTAGAAAATCACTCCTTCCTTTGTTATCTTTAAACCTTGATTAGGTTTCTATTGTCTGTAGTTATTTTTTTTTTTAATATTTTTTAGTTGTCAGTGGACCTTTATTTATTTTTATGTGGTGCTGAGAATCGGACCCAGTGCCTCACACATTCTAGGCAAGTGCTCTACTGCTAAGCTACAATCCCAGCCCTGTAGATAGTTTTTTATTTTTTTTTATTTGCTTTTGTTGTACACAATGTGTCTTTATTTGTATGTGGTGCTGAGGATAGAACCTGGGCTGCGCACGTGCTAGGCGAGCGCTCTACTGCTGAGCCACAATCCCAGCCCAATAGTTTGGTTTTTTTTTTTTTTTTTTTAAATATTTATTTATTTGCTTTTAGTTGTACACGATGCGTTTATTTGTACGTGGTGCTGAGGATCGAACCCGGGCCACACACGTGCTGGGCGAGCGCTCTACCGCTGAGCCACAACCCCAGCCCCCCAATAGTATTTATTTATTTATTTAGGTACCGGGGATTGAACTCAGGGGCACTGGACCACTGGGCCACATCCCCAGCCCTTTTTTGTATTTTATTAGAGACAGGGTCTCACTGAGTTGAGGTCTCACTGAGTTGCTAAGTGCCTTGCCATTGCTGAGGCTGGCTTTGAACTCATGATCCTGCTGCCTCAGCCTCCCAAGTGCTGGGATTACAGGCGTGCGCCACCATGCCCAGCCCCCCCCAATAGTTTTTAAGAAACTTATTTGGCTACTTTTTACACAGCAGTGATTTCTTAAAGGGTGGGGAATACTTTTCATCTTTGCACCTCAGCATTTATTACATTGACTGGCACAAAGAATGAATGATCTTGGCTCCTGGGAGTTTAGTGAAGTTCCTTTTTCCTCATGTTAAATTGAGGTTTCTTTTCATAATTTAAAATGATTTTTCATTATTTTAGGGGATGTAAAGTGCCTGCCTAGCATTCATGAGGACCTGGGTTTGATCCCCAGCAGTGGTGGTGTGGGGAGGAAGAATTCTTATTTAGACTAAATATTATTTGTTCTCCTAATTATTTTTGCATTGAGCAGATAGATAATATATGGTCAGTAATTTTTTTTTTTTTTCTGACACCATTTTAAATATGTGGAAAATAAAGATGTACATTTGGTTGGGGCCCTAGTGAGTTAGGAACTATGCAATAACGAAGAACAGAACGTTAAATATTTTAAATATTTACAGAATATTTTAAATATTTATATTCAATCTATTCAGAGCCAGCGTTTGCAACTGCGAGGTGCTAAGCAACTCAGTGAGACCCTGTTTCTAAATGAAATACAAAATAGGTCTGGGGATGTGGCTCAGTGTTCAAGTGCCCCTGAGTTCATTCCCTGTTACCAAAAAAAAAGGAGATGAAGGCTGGGGTTGTGGCTCAGTGCTAGAGAACTTGCTTAGCATGTGTGAGGCACTGGGTTCGATTCTTTCAGCACCACATATAAATAAAAGAAAAAGTCCATTGACAACTTTAAAATAAATTTATTTAAAAAAAATGGAGGTGAGGTAAGGCCCTCAATAACAGTGACATCCTATCTCAAAAAATAAAAATGGCTGGGGATGTAGCTCAGTGATAAAGAGCCCCTAGCTTTAATCCCAGTACCACCCCCCCAAAAAAAAAAAAAAAAAAAAAAAGAGGTCAGAGGTCGAGGGCTTTAGGAGAATTGGGAATAATGGTGTCCTTATTACTCATCCACAAATGAGGAAACATTTCGCACTAATGAGAAGATTATACTCTCTACTGAGCAAATTTCTGGCAAAGCTGAGTTTTTTGGGGGGTAGGGTGGGGGAGGAGTGGGATACTGGGGATTTAACCCAGGGGCAGTCAAGCACTGAACTACATTTTATTGTTTTAAGTTTTTTTAAAAAAATGTATATTTTTTAGTTGTAAGTGGGCACATACCTTTATTTTTATATGGTGCTGAGGATTGAACCTAGTGCCTCATGCATGCTAGGCGAGTGCTCTACCACTGAGCCCCCAGCCCCTTTAGTTTTTATTTTGGGACAGGTTCTCACTAATTTGCTTAGGGCCTTGCTAAATTGCTGAGGCTGGCCTCAACCTTGCAGTCTTCCTGCCTCCACCACCCACTGGGATTACAGGTGTGCGCCACCACACCTGGCCTCCAAAGCTGAGTTTTTATTGATAGTATCTAAAAGATGATTTTTAAAAAGGTCTAGAACATGAATCAGTTAATCCAGTCACATTTTGTTTGAAACAACATTCAGAGAAAGAGCTCTTTAGACTTGGACTTTTCTAAATCATCAAGGAATAAATGTGATTAGTAGTTTACATTTTTTGAAAATTATAGCTATACATCCTCTTATTATTCCTTACAAATTTGAGATGTTTGAAATGTTTCTCGCTCCTTCTTTTCCTTCCTGTCCTGTTTCCTTTCTCCTCTCTTCCACCCACTTCTCTTCTTTTTCTTCAGATTAAGGCAGCAAGTTTTGATTTTACTATGGTCTTTTTTATGCAATTTTCTATCCCATCTGTTCCTTCTGCTCCCATAGCTTACTGGTGTCCTGCTATAATGATGCTTTGTACTGTTTCATTTCACTGTATGATAATGATTTCTGATGTAAGAATGATACAGTTAAGTTTCTCATGGGTTTCTAGCTAAATGCTGGAAAATCAGATTCTGTTTAGTTTTTTCTAGACACAAATAAGGTACATAATTGTGAAAAGCGAGGATTATCCTGGTTTTACTTCACTACCTAGTGGTTCTAGGCATTTGTTGATTGGTTTAGAGTATTTTTGAGGAGCCCTAAACTCTGTTGGAAGGGAGACCCTAGATGGTTTTTCACACATATAGTACTACCTCATCTATCTGGAACTCAGCCATCCATATTATAGATAAGAACAAGGCAGTTAGTGTAAAAGGGCCGAAATATAAGTAACAAAGGTATTTTAGTTCCAGGACGGTGTTCAGCTAAACCTATTTTCTCTTATTTTTAATTTTCTAATCTTATTGTAAATTTTCTGATTTGCTGATCTGTTTTGTGATTCCATAGTAGAATAAAATTGAAATAGTAACTGACTGCAAAAGAGAGTACATAAAAACTACTACATAAAGACTACTCTTAAGTGGAGACCAGAAGTTTGTTTTATTTTTTGGGGCGCAAGGAATTGAACCCAGGGGCACTTAATCTCTGAGCCACATTCTCAGACTGTTTTTAAATTTGTTCTATTTAGATATAGAGTATATTTTGGTTTATTATACATACATGAGTATAATTTCTTCTAATTAGTATCCCATTCTTTTTTATTTTAATATTTATTTATTTACTTTTAGTTGTACACAATGCAATGCATTTATGTTTACGTGGTGCTGAGGATTGAACCTGGGCCGCGCACGTGCGAGGCGAGCGCTCTGCCGCTGAGCCACAACCCCAGCCCCCACTATCCCATTCTTGTGGTTGTACATGATGTGGGGTTTCACAGGTGCCCAACCTGATTTTTAATTTTTTGTTTTGAGACAGGGTCTCACTAAGTTGCTTAGCGCCTCTCTAAGTTGCTCAGACTGGCTTTGAACTTGTGATTCTCCTGCCACAGCCTTCCTGAGCCACTGGATTACAGGTGTGAGCCACCACTCCTGGCATCATTGTTTTAAAAATTTTTATTATTATTATTTTTAGTTGTAGATGGACAGAATGCCTTTGTTTTATTTGTTTATTTTTTTTTTATGTGGTGCTAAGGATTGAACCCAGTGCCTCACACATGCTAGGCAAGTGCTCTGACACTGAGCTAGAGCCTCAGCCCTCTTGGCATCTTTTTTTTTTTTTTTTTTTTTTTTTAAATATTTTTTTAGTTGTTGATAGATCTTTTATTTATTTATATGTGGTGCTGAGAATCGAACCTAGTGCCTTACACATGCCAGGCAAGTGTGCTACTGCTGAACCCCAGCCCCAGTCACCTTGGCATCATTTTTAAAAACAGAAAACCATTTTACACATATTAATAGGTTCTGAGGGAACCAGCATATTGTAGTTGGTAGAATATTCATGATCAAAGTGTTAACCATAAAAAATAATGATCATGCTTATCCAAGAAAAGAGTATAGTACACTTTAGAAATTTATATCCTAATTGGCTAGAGGAAAAGAAAAACAAATGGTATGGTGCTTTAAGGCAGTGTGGTTCTGTAAATAATAACTCATTCCACAAGAGTTGCAGATCATTTTACTCTGATTTTTATTGATGTGTACTATTTCGTTGTGTAGATTTTTAGATGTAGAAGGAACTTATGGATCTTTCTAGATCAATATAGGTTGGATAACCCTTATCTGAAATGCTTGGGCCAGTGGTTTTTGTTTTGTACTGGGGATTGAACTCAGGGGCACTCGACCACTGGGCCACATCCCCAGCCTTTTTTTTTGTATTTTGTTAGAGATAGGGTCTCACTGAGTTGCTAAGTGCCTCGCCATTGCTGAGGCTGGCTTTGAACTTGCGATCCTGCTGCCTCAGCCTCCCAAGTGCTGGGATTACAGGTGTGCGCCACCACACCTGGCTAAAGGTTTCATTTTTAAAATAGTCAAACATTGTGCTGTCCTACTTGTGCTAGTAGGTATATGTGGCTATTTAAATTAATCAAAATTAAATAAAACTAACAATTCAATTCCTTATTTGCACTGGTTACATTTCAAGTGCTCAGTAGTCATGTATGGCTGGTGGTTATTTTATTGCACAACACAGATATGGAACATTTCCATTGTTGCAGAAAGTTCTTTTGAACACTGGTGGTCTAAAGCATAACTTATTTTTATAAAGAACTAGATACTTAGTTGGATTTTAAAAAAAGGTCTAAATAAGGAAGAGGTTGTGGTTTTTAAAACACAGGGTAACTAAAGTTTCTTTGCCTTTGTTGGGATATACTCAATAGTAAGTAAATTCATGTTATGGTTTATTTATGTTCAAACTGAATATTTAAATTTCAAGGATGAAGATGATGATGATGATTATGTTGAAGAAGGGGAAGAAGAGGAGGAAGAAGGTGAGTTACATTAGCCAGAAACAAATTCTAGAATTGAAGATATTTTTTTCATGGATTTTTTTTTTTCTTTTTTCAAAATTCCTTATTTTATTTATGTGGTGCTGAGGATCAAACCCAGGGCCTCACACATGCAAGACGAGCACTCTACCACTAAGCCATAGCCCCAGCCCCTTTTTTCATGGACTTTAATAAATGAGTCTATAATACAAATTACCACCTATTCCTTTGATTTTGCTGTATGTCATAGAGTGCCTTGAAGGTATAAAAATTTTTTAAAGAATAAGTTTCTTAAGGCATTCCTTAATTTCATTAAAGAAACAGCTTATAACATGTATTTTAAAATCAGAAACAAAGAGATAGTGGAGCTACCTTGAACTCTCAATTTATTACCTTTTCAAGGCCTCTCATTTTGAAGAGGGTAAAGCCTTACCTGTAGGAGAGGAGAGGAACAGTTGAACTCAATATAATATTCTTTAAGATTTGATATCCGGGGTTGGAGGGGGCCCAACTTGCTCTTTGGTATTCTTTACCTGTAGGTCTTTTTAGAAATTACTAACATTCTTCAATATGAAGCCTAGTTTCTTTATCTGTACTTCATGACTTGGCCACAAGGGTGCATAGCAAGCTGTCATTATTTATGCATTTCTTAGTTTGTTAATCTGTTTATTCACTGAAATAAAAAGAAATTTCAGACTGGAAACTTAATATATATACATATGTATTTTTTGTCAACTTTTCACTAAGATTTAGAACTTTGTAACTTAACAAATACTCATTTGTTGAAATTAAAGTTTTTACACTTTTTCTTCCACTCCTCTTTTAGAAGAAGAAGGTCTCCGAGGGGAGAAGAGGAAAAGAGATGCTGAAGATGATGGAGAGGAAGAAGATGACTAGATCACTCTAAGACCAGATTCCCCAGCATTTTTGGGTGTGCAATAGAGTGATCAAATCTTTGTTTTTTTCATGTACGATAGCTATCCCTACAGAAGAAAATGTGTAACTTTTTATAGGAAAAGTGTGGTTTTACTATTTTTGCCTTATCATTCCAATTAAGATTTACTAGTCTGTTAATGATCATATTGTATGTAGAGAAAAAATTTCATTGGTACTCCCCTCATTAAGACATTCTCTAGCAATTATATTTAGAAGCTTAATTTTCCTAATTCAAGTTCAAGTTCATTGTATTAGTAATTTTTAGTCTGTAATTAAAACATGACTGGTTTTACACAGGTGAAGTTTGGTGCATTTCATTCATAAGATTTTAAAGTTATTTATAAATTAACTGAAATTACAGTCATCTGTAATATGAAGTGACAGTGGTCTCTTGAATAAGTTGATTATTTTTCTTTTTTTTTAAGAGATGATCCAGGGATCTTAAGTTTGAAGGCATTGGCTCTCTCTCTCTCTCTTTTTTTTTTTTTTTTTCTTAAATAGCTAAGGGTATTTGGGTGGTTTTTTTTGGTCACATGAATTAAGTTGGAAAGTAGAAGCAGAATAATATAGGTTCTATTCAGGAATATAATTTGTGGATTTGGGGGAGGTTCTAGTCAGTAATATAATTCATGGATTTTGTGGTGATTGATAGATTTTATTTTTGAAGGAAACATTGCCTATACTAAGTGAGACACGCAGGTGAGCCCTCATTTCAGGCTGCAGATCATGACATGCCAATGGTTGTTTATTTTGTTTTGTCTTAGGTGTGCATTTTTTCTCCTCTCATCAGTTTCTTTATGATCACCTTCTCTTCTTGTTGCACTCCCCTCTTTCTATCCCAAAAGAAAGCTGGGAACTTCTGGATACCCAGAAAACCTTTAGTCTTATACCTCAACCACCTTTTCAGATCTGTCAGGGTTTTAAACAAAGTGGAAGAGACAGAATTTTCTGAGATACAAATATTGTTACTGATACAATTGTAGGCAGCAAGCTCTGCTTATTGTAAATCTTTCTTGACTGACAACACGTAAGACCATATAAGTAGGATGAAGAATAAAGAAGCAGGGGATGGTTTTTGAAGCAGCATCAATATTCATTGCCTGTTGATAATTAATGAGACATTTAAGTCAAATTTTTAAGTTGGCGTCCCAAATGATTTGGATATAAACCCTGTGCAGTATTTATAATTTTTCTGAGTAGAACCTTTAGTTGTTCCTATAGTTTTAAACATTACCAGATATAGCATTTAATTGGAATATAGTAGGCAGTTGGAAAAATATTTGGGATTAAATATTAAAATTAAGATTTATTTTCAAGTGAATGTCCATTAAAATAGGAGAATATTTTGGGTAAGTGTGAGCGTGAGCTTACTTACATGGTTACTAAATAAAATATAATGAATAGATAAGTACATCTCTTGTTTTTGTTATGGAGGCTCCATGTTCAAGGTAATTGCTTTGTTCATCTTGACTATCTAAAAAAAAATTTTTTTTTTAATATATGTAAGGTTTTCAAAAGTTGGTGTCAGTAAACTAATTGAAGCTATTCTTCTCTACTGGGACACATTTATTTACTGAGTATAGTACTGCTGCTGCTTTTTTTTTTTTTTTTTTTAAGTTTAAAATGTATGACTTGGTGTTTTAAAGGTTATTTGTGGAGAAACTAAGACAGTTACACAACTGACTGAAATAAAACAGTTGGAAAAAAATTAGTAGGGGGATCAGAAAGTACAAAAGATTAACATTTTTCTCCTAATTTTTAACAATTGATACGCCCTGCTTTAGTCTCTTAAGAATTCTCATTACATACTATGCCAGATTATAAAACACTTATTTTTAAGATAAAATCTATATATTGACTTTCTTATCAATCATCTTATTGTGCAATCAGAATTAGAGTTCTTTGGTTTGAAAACAACACTTAGTGAACCTCCAGATAACTTTTAAGAATTTATTTAGCTTTGTGGGTGGTATTTTCATGCAAATAAGTAAGGGGGGTTTTATATTTTGTAGAAGTTTTGGGTCCTATTTTAATGCTCTTTGTATGGCAGTATGTATATAGTGTGTTAAGTTCTTTAAGAATCTCCTTTAAAACTTTGAGGTTAATACTTTTGTGCAACTGTGTTTTTGAATAAAGCCATGACAGTGTTAAAAAATAAAAATAAAAAAGCAGTACTCCTGATCATTCTTTTATTGTTTCTGACTATTACCTGTTTTTCCTGTGACTGCTGTAACTTAAAGTTTTTGAAACTGAATTGCTTCAAATAAATTGAAAATTTGTTATAATGATTAGTTTCAGTGTATGATATTCACTTTTTCAGCAATGCTATTGGTAGCTTTGAAGATCTTTTTAAAAACAAACAAAAGTTACCTCATTCAAATTTGGATGTGATAATTTAATAGTTTAACCTATCTTCCTTATTAACTTTTTTCCAAGAAGTAGGAAAAAAATCTTGATTCATTTAATTTTCCTTTTGGAGTTGCAAATTGAGCCTGTACTTTTATTGCCTGTAGTGGGAGTAACTATTACTATTATTATAGTTAAACTGATTATAAAATACTGTACATTGCCGGGTGCAGTGGTGCATGCCTGTAATCCCAGCATTTGGGAAGCTGAGACAGGAGGATTGAGAGTTCAAAACCAGCCTCATTAAAAGTGAGGCACTAAGCAACTCAGTGAGACCCTGTCTCTAAATAAAATACAAAATAGGACTGGGGATGTGGCTCAGATGTTGAGTGCTCCTTAGTTCAATCTCTGGTACCAAAACAAAAAACAAACAAAAAAAATAGTTTTTCTAGGGCTGGGGATATAGCTCAGTTGGTAGAATGCTTTCCTTGTATGCACAAAGTCCTGGGTTCAATCCCCAACACCACACACAAAAAATTTTTTTCTAATATGAGCCCATCATCTCCATCTGTACTCTGTAATGTGTATCTTCAGAATCTTTTGATAATATAAATATATATAATTCTTACATGTTTAATTTTGAAACAATAGGTATTTTTCTATACTGTGGGTTTTCCCCTGATAAGTGATTTTTAAAAGTTTCATTTGTGGAAAAGTCTGGAAGTTATCTGTTTTGTATAATTAAGGCACAAGTATAATGATAAGTAATGTTTTCACAATTGCTTTTTGGTTAAATATTGAATATTGCAAAGGTATTTTAATTATGAAACTCTGCTTCCTTGAGGGATGGAAAATATTGAAGTATTTTCAGCTGCAGGTATTACTATGCAGGTATTTATTATGACTTGTTTATGTCTTTAAAAAATTTAAAGCCTTTACCCTCTTGGTTAAAGAAAATGGTAGAATCCCACACAGTTTTTGGTGAGGTTGATAGATAGGCAATTCAGTGAGAAACTATGATTCAAAACACTTTATTGTTTATTCCTTGTTCTGTATTTTAAAGAGAGGCTTTGGAGCAGATATTTTTCCAGTTACTGGAATTTTTTCCTGTTTCTAGTACAGGATGTAATGATATTCTGCAACTGTAGCTAAAAATAGCATTCTACTACTGGTGCCTTTTGCATATAACAATTAGCCTAAGATTTGAGAACCTGGCATGAGTACTGTGGGAGTCAGCTATTTGGGTTATTAGTTAAGTCTATTTGAACAGTCTTAACCGGAAGGACAACAGATTAAACCACAAGTGGAAATTACAAAATGAATTGAACTCAGGATCATCTTTAAAAAGACTACATGTTGGGCTGGGGTTGTGGCTCAGCAACAGAGCACTCGCCTCGCACGTGCGTGGCCTGGGTTTGATCCTCAGCACCACGTAAACATAAATGCATTGCATTGTGTACAACTAAAGTAAATAAATAAATATTAAAAAAAAAAAGACTACATGTTGGGTGGGAGGGGGTGGGGCGGGGGTGGGGGCGAGGGGGGCGAGGCGGGACTAAGCCAGGCTCTGGTGGCACACGCCTGTAATCCCCAGCACTTGGGAGGCTGAGGCAGGAGGATTGCGAGTTCAAAGCCATCCTCAGCAATGGCGAGGTACTTAGCAACTCAGTGAGACCCTGTCTCTAATAAAATACAAAAAAAAAAAAAAAAGGGCTGGGGATATGGCCCAGTGGTCGAGTGCCTCTGAGTTCAATCCCCAGTACAAAAAAAAAAAAAAAGCAAAAAACCCTACATTTTTTTAAAAATATTTATTTACTTTAGTTGTACACAATGTAATGCATTTATGTTTACGTGGTGCTGAGGATCGAACCCGAGCACTCTGCCGCTGAGCCACAATCCCAGCCCAAAACCCTACATATTGATAAAATACTTTTATGTCATACAAGTGTAGACACTTTGAGTGGTAAGACCCTGAAGTAAGATTACTCCATAATAACCCTGATTATGAAAGAATCAGAAGTAGGTATGACTTTAAGTTTCATGAATATTTACAAATAATTTAACATTTTATAAGGCATCGTTTGGATTTGGCTACTTACAAAAACAACAGACACATTCACACTGATGGTTAATACATGCTACACACAACATTAATGAAAACAATCTAGTCTAACTTCATGGAGTGACTGAGCCAGGTTCCCTGGCAGGCCTGTAATCCCAGCAATTGGGAAGGCTGAGACTGGAGTATCAAAAGTTCCAGGTCAGTCTGGGAAATGTAGTGAGAACCTATCTCAAAAAGGCCTGGGGATGTAGCTCAGTGGTAGAACATCCCTGGGTTCAATTCCCAGTAACATGCATGCATAAATAAATAAGTTATGTTACATAAACACTTGCCTTTTTTTCTGATTCTCCTATTAAATACTTACACTGCACCATCTTTCAGGACGAAGTCCATGATCTCTGCCCTTCACTGTGACTTTTCCTGCACATAGGCTTATTCTGCAGCCCCAGAATTGGCTCACAGGCTATACCATTTCTGCATGTGAAGGGATTTTCTCCCAGACGGACTTTTTTTTTTTTGCCATTAAAAAAAACAAAAACAAAAATGGTACCAGGGATTGAACCCAGGGGCACTTAACTAACAAATAACTACTGAGCTACGCAGCTCTTTTTAAATTTTTCTTTTCTGTAGATGGACAGAATCTGTGTTTACTAATTTATTTTCATGTGGTGCTGAGGATTGAACCCAGTGCCTCACACGTGCGAGGTAAGCGCTCTACCACTGAGCTACCGCCCCAGCCCTCTCAGCCCTTTTTTGTATTTTATTTAGAGAGAGGATCTCGCTGAGTTGCTTAGTGCTAAATTGCTGAGGCTGACTTTGAACTTGGAATCCTCCTGCCTCAGCCTCTCCAGCCATTGGGATTACAGGCGTGTACCACCACGCCTGTGTATTTCTTATGGCAGTGTAGTGTTTGAAGTCATTTATGCTGAGAGGTGTGACAGGTCTATGGGGCCCATAGAAGAATCTATAATAGAAGAACTGTAGTAAAAGCAACTAAGAACCAAGGAGTCAGCACCAGAGGAAACAAGGAAACACCAACTATATCACATGTCAAGTCGGCTGTGAAGTCCTTGCAAGTGCAGCACTGTTAGCTGTGTGCGTCACTCCGCTCTTCACTAGTTTTTTTGAGAATCCCGAGTAAAGTACAAAACCATTTCTTCAGGGTTGAGGTTTTATTATTCGCAGGAAATTGGTAAACTCTTAGTGAATACAATTGCCGGTGAGGAATTTTTACCAGATTTGGTAGTTTTACCAAAAACTATTTTTAACCAAGCCATTTATGTTGAAATTTGTGGCAGTAACCACCGTCAACGTACCTGGGCTGTAGCAGTTTGTACAGCAAGGATTAGGGCTCTAGAACAACCGTTTTGTTTTTACCCCATTCCCTTCTCATTTCAAGTACTCCAGAGTTAAGATTATATTCCCCTAAGCCCTGTTTCCCATCACAATCCTCTGGGGAGAATCAACTACGTTATTTCATCATACTTGAGAGTTTTTGGTGGTGGGGTTACTGGGGATTGAATCCAAAGGAGCTTTGCCATTGAGCCACATCCTTTTTAATTTTTTTTTTAAATATTTTTTTTTTTCAGTTGTAGTTGGACACAATACCTTTATTTATTTATTTTTATGTGGCGCTGAGGATAGAACAAAGCATCTCGCTCGTGCTAGGCAAGCGCTCTACCACTGAGCCACAACCCTAGCCCCTTAATTTTTATTTTCAAACGGGGTCTTGCTTAGTGACTGAGGCTGGCCTCGAACTTGCAATCCTGCCTCCTACCCCAGCCTTAGCAGTTGTTGGGCCAGCGCCACCGCGCCGGCTCAGCCTACTTAATATTCTTGACAGGAGGCTTGAATAAAATAGATCATGGCATTTTATTTAAATGCTTAAACTGACAAAGCAATCCCTTGCGGGTACGTTTTTGGGATCGTTTATTTGTCGCAGTCCTGGGGACATACACCTTTAAATTTTTACCTTGATTTTCTCAACTCTCCACCCCTGAGATACAGGTAAAAGTGTCTTTTCCTGAGGTGCTATTTTTACAACTGGGCGTCCTCCAGCGATTCTGGAACCTCAAGCAGTAGAAACAAGATTTTTAGCGTTTTGCGGAGACAGGAGTAGACTTGAAATTAGAGAAATGCCACTTTAGTTAGGAAGAAAAGATTGCTTTACAGTGTGCCTTTGACTCATGGGACACAAAGCAAAAAATTCTACCATAATTCTTAGATTCAAGAACAGATCGAAAAGTCAGAAATAGAAAAACGAAGTCAAGACTCCGGAAGGACCGGAGCTACCCGAATTGCTCTACAAGGGCTTGTCCCAAAACGTCTCGGATTGGGCCAAAAATGCCGCAATCCCTGTCACGTGATATCGCCCCTCCCTCCCTCTCCTTTAGATGAGCAACGTCCGGGTGCGCACCCGTCACACCCAAAAGCCGAGGCCTGCGCATGCGCGAGCTGTATTGACGGAAGCCCCGGGACTTCCGGAGCGGCGTCCAGTGGGAAGCATTTTGGATTCACCCTCGGTTTCTACCTTGGACCCGCTTAGTTAACGCGGAGTGAAACTCGGCGGTTAGATCTTTGGGACCATTCTTTTCTTTATTGCCTTTTACTTTTTTGCAACTCTTGCTTAAAGATTAACAAAGCCTTTGTTTTCTATTTAATTTCAAAAATGAATTATCCTAAATCCCACATTCATGAACATTACCCAGCTACTCAGCAATTATAAACATTGGTGTTATGTTCGGTTTCCAGATCTCCGAAGTGGAAATGAGAGCTAACTAATATACATTTTTTTCCCTAAGTGCCGCGTTTGGAGCTGAGGCCACTTTGTTTCTCTCTCTTGTTTGTGCTGGATCTGGTTCAAGTTCACACTTGGGTCTACTTTGTCTTTGAACTTCGCTTCTGCTCAGGAGCTAGCTTACTGTTCCACGTTGTACCTATTTTTATTTTCCCTATCTTAAAGTCACAGTTGCTGAATTGATTAGTCAAGTTGGTACCTAAACACGAATGAATTCTGGAAAATGATAATGGTAACACATTTTTTGTAAAACTGCCAAAGGACCGGTACCTGTTTATATAGAATTAGCAACTGTGTTTAAGTAATAAACTAATGCCAATAGTGTCTCAGGCATTTTTAGTGGGTTTTACAAAACAGCCACAAAATTGGGTAAAATGAAGACCACTTACTTCATTTAACAGTAAGAGATGAGAGTATATCTGGATTTTATTTATTTGTTTGTTTATTTTGGTACTGGGGATTTAACCCAGGGGCAATTTACTACTGAGCCACATCCCCAGTGCCGCCCCTCTTTTATTTTTTACTTTGAGACAGGGCCTCACTAAGTTGCCGGAGGCTGAGCTTGAATTTGCAACCCTCCTACCCCAGCCTCCCAAATCCCTGGGATTACAGGCTTGCACCACTACGCCTGGCTATACCTGGGTTTTGAGAAGTCAAAATTTTCTGTTTCCCCAGGCGCAGTAGTGCACGCCTCTAATCTCAGCTACTCGGGAGGCTGACGAAGGAACTCAAGGGTTCAAAGCCAGCTTCAGCTGATTAGCAAGGCGCTTAGCAACTCAGCGAGATCCTGTCTGTAAATAAAATATTAAAAAGGTCTGGGGATGTTGCTCAGTGGTTAAGCACCCTTGGGTTCAATCCATGGTACAAACAAACAAACAAAAAACTGTTGGGTAATACCATTTCTCAGAAAAAGATTTTCTTTTTGACAGAGTAAATATTAAGGAAGAGTTTTTGTTTTCTTTTTTAAAATATTTATTTATTTGCTTTAGTTGTACACAATGCCTTTGTTTTTACGTGGTGCTGAGGACGGAACCGGGCTGTGCACGTGCTAGGCGAGCGCTCTACCGCTGAGCCACAACCCCAGCCACCGAGTTTTGTTTTCTGTTTGTTGTTGTTTTCCTTCTTAAATTGAAGATTGTGCATGTTTTCAGCTTTTTTTTTTTTTTTTTTTAGTTTTCAATGAATCTTTATTGATATGTGGTGCTGAGAATCTAAAATGTGCCTTACACATGTTAGGCAAGTGCTCTACCACTGTGCTATGACTCCAGTGCCTTCAGCATTGTTTTGATGCTGCCAGAATAATTAAAACATTTATTATTAGCAGATCAAGCTAATAGTGAGTTTGTTTTACAACCCATAGGACATTGAGAATTGCTTGCTGAGACAAGGGTTATTGCCATCTGGTCTATGCCATGAAGCCAAAGCATTACACTGATCCTGTGATAAACCTACTCTTCATTTTGTGTTATCTATTCTCCTTTTCACCACTATTTGTATCAGCTTTGAGGTTATTGTATCAAAGATTAGGGAAAAATAAGAGGTTGTATAACATAGGTCATCATGTAATGATAAAATATCAGTCCTGTGGTCTGTGTTTAAGGCTTTGACCTTGAAAATAAGATATAATGTACTGTAATGGTTATCAGACTCACTACATATTAGATTTATTCACTATTTTTACACTACTGTACTAAATTTTGCTTTCTGTTGAGAATGTGTTCAGTCTTCACAATTATTTGCAATTAACAGATTGAAGAAGAAAAACAATGGAGAGTTATGTACAAGTGCTTTTTTTAATGTTTATTTATTTGCTTTAGTTGTACACAATTCAATGCATTTATGTTTACGTGGTGCTGAGGATCGAACCCCGGGCCATGCACGTGCGAGGCGAGGGCTCTGCTGCTGAGCCACAATCCCAGCCCCCGTACAAGTGCTTTTTGAGGCAAGGAGGCATATAGCTGTGATCAAAGGCATCAAATGTAGAATGCTTATTTAACAAACTTCTCAGTACCTCTGTTTAGGGCACCTAAGTTGTAGAAGAGCAAAGATGAATAATTCACAACCCTTTGAAGAACAAAGACTAAACACAAGATTATGAGCCAAGAGATAAATGGCAGGCAGAAAAATGGCTGAGCTGACAGCTTGTGCCCAGGATACTCAAAGGGTGCCAAAACTTTGATTTGCTCACTTCAGTGAAGGTCTAATCATCTATTTTGCAGGGCTTGATTTTGTTAATGTAAAGTTGATCCTTTTATGATGGAGAGACTTGTGCCATGAAAGCTTATCAGTTGCCAGGTGTATCCCTGTAATCTCAATGGCTTGGGAGACTGAGGTCGGAGGACTGTGAGTTCAAAGCCAGACTCAGCAACTTAGTGAGGCTCTAAGCAACTCAATGAGACTCTGTCTCAAAATAAAAAATAAAAATGGACTGGGATGTAGTTCAGTGGTTGAGCACCCCTCAGTTTATCCCTGGCACCAAAAAAAAAAAAAAAAAAAAGCAAAAAAACCCCCCCAAAAAACCCTCACCAGTCAGATGTCAGCTAGAGTGTAGATTTATTAATTTATAGGGAGGCTATATCTTTACATTGACTGCGATGTCTTGTTCTGTATCCTAGATCAGTGCTCTTTAGTAAGAATATAATTCATCTGCAAATGCAAGTTACAGAAGTATTTAACATTTTCTAGTAGACATATTAAATCATAAAAGGAATGGGTAAAATTAGTTTTAATGATATATTTTATTTAACCTAACATATCCAATAATATAATAAATATCCAACATGTGATGAATGTGAAAATCATTACTGAGTTTTTTTTTTTCCATTCAAAGTCCTTAAAATCTGAGGTGAATTTTAACATCTCAATTTGGATTAGTCGCATTTCAAGTACTCATGTTACTAGAGGGAGGTCTTGCACATCTCCTTCCTGGGAAAAGGTAACTGAGAAGCCAAGCTAATGATCGTAAGTTTCTCTGATGAATATGGAATCAAAGTAAAATGTGCTAGCTGGTCTTGAGAGGTATTTTATATACTTGGCAAGAATGATGGACCTGATCCACAGGAGAGTACCCTTTTTAGTGTTTTTGTTATTTGTTGTATTAAATATGTCTTACCTCAGTAGTACTAGACTAATCTGCCAAATGCTTGCTTCTTTTGATTCTGTGCAAACCGCTTTCCTCTATTAACGTGCTTTCTTTTCTTCAAACAGGTTTTTAAAAAATTTCTTTCTTTATAGCTAGTTACATTTGATTGCAGACTGGTCAATCTTTGATTTGTATATTCCTAAATCTCTTTATCCAAGTAATTGATTTCTTTTGGGGTGGCTAATACCTTCTACATCTGGATAATTCATCCATGGTATGTGTGTGTGTTTTTCTAAATAAATGTATTTTTTTTTTTTTTTTTTTTTGTGGTACCGGGGATTGAACTCAGGGGCACTTGACCACTGGGCCACATCCCCAGCCCTTTTTTGTATTTTATTTAGAGACAGGGTCTCACTGAGTTGCTAAGTGCCTCGCCATTGCTGAGGCTAGCTTTGAACTAGCGATCCTTCTGCCTCAGCCTCCCAAAGTGCTGGGATTACAGGCGTGCACCACCGCGCCTGGCTTAAATAAATGTATTTTTTATTGTAAATGTATTTTCAGATGGTAAATTACAACCATACTACCAACAATTTGGAAAATAGAGAAAAGCAAATAAAAATTGGCATGATGCACTAATTTCTTAGTCTTTTGATAGTACATGTTTTCATTTAGTTGAAATCATAGACTACAAATTTATGTTGTTGTAATAATACATAAAAAAGATTTTCCCAAGCCGGGCGTGGTGGCGCACGCCTGTAATCCCAGCATTTTGGGAGGCTGAGGCAGGCAGGAGGATTGCGAGTTCAAAGCCAGCCTCAGCAATGGCGAGGCACTTAGCAACTCAGTGAGACCCTGTCTCTAAATAAAATACAAAAAAGGGCTGGGGATGTGACCCAGTGGTTGAGTGCCCCTGAGTTCAATCCCCGGTACCACAAAAAAAAAAAAAAAAAAAAAAAAGATTTCCCCCACATTATTAGAATTTGAAATGAAATAGAATTTAAAATAAATGGAACTTCAATATGTGGATTGAAATTGGCATAATGTATCCAACTTTTTGCAGGGAGGATGTTATTCTTTTTGGTAAAAGTAACACTATAGTGAACAGCTTGACACTGGGATCACCTTTCCATATTTTAGAATACATTTTTAGTAATGGAGTTTCTGGGTTAAAAGAAATTAATATTTTTATGACTTTTAATTGCCAAATTGTCTTCCAAGAGGATTTTCAACAAGCTATTTCACCTGTCCTCATGTTGGATATTATTATTGTTCTTAAAACATTTACTTATTTAATAGACTCATTCCATTTCTTTATTCATTAAATATTTATTGAGCACCTATTATGCCACAGGCGATGTTCTAAGTGCTCTGGACACAGTAGTGAATAAAATAGACAAAATTCCCTGTCCCTGCTCTCTTGTTTTCTGGGTGAAACAATCAAACAGGTAAATAAAATAAATGTGTTAAAGGAAAAAAAATTAGGCAGGAAGAAGAATACCAACTGTATTTGGGGTGAGCATTGAAATTTTAGTTAGGGTGACTAATAAAATTCTCACTGAACATTTTAAAGCTGATGTTTTGGGGGATGGTACCAGGGATTGAACTCAGGGGCACTCAGCCACCGAGCCATAACCTCAGCCCTGTTTTGTATTTTATTTAGAAACAGGGTCTCACTGAGTTGTTTAGTGCTTCGCTTCTGCTGAGGCTGGCTTTGAACTTGCAATCCTCCTGCTTCAGCCTCTGGAGCCACTGTGCCCAGCCCTCACTGAACATTTTAAATTTAAATTATAAACCTACAGAAAACTTATAATAGCAAAACCCTTTTGTTTTCTGAGTCATTTGAGAGATAATTACCCATACATTGTTCTACTTCCCCAAATACTTTGGTGTATCTTTCGTACAAGGACTTTCTCATAAGTAACCATCAAAAAAACAAAAAACAAAATAAACAAACAAAAAAGGGTATTAACATTAAAACACTACTACTATTTTTTTTTTTTTTGTGTGTGTGTGTGTGTGTGTGTGTGTGTGGTACTGGGGATTGAACTCAGGGGCATTCGACCACTGGGCCACATCCCTAGCCCTTTTTTGTATTTTATTAGAGACAGGGTCTCACTGAGTTGCTAAGTGCCTCGCCATTGCTGAGGCTGGCTTTGAACACGAGATCCTCCTGCCTCAGCCTCCCAAGTGCTGGGATTACAGGCGTGAGCCACTGCGCCCGGCAACACTAATACTATTTTATCCTTAGGCCCCATTCAAATGTTGCCAGTTGTGATGCTCTTAAAAATTTTTTTTCATACAGTTTTTTTTTTAGTTGTTGATGGACCTTTATTTCATTTATTTACTTATATGTGGTGCTGAGAATCAAACCCAGTTCCTCACACATGCTAGGCAAGTGCTGTACCACTGAGCCACAACCCCAACCCCATATAGTTGTTTTTTTTTAAAATTTGTTCTTTTTAGTTACACATGACAGTAGAGTATGTTTCAATAATGCTTTTTATAGCAAAAAAGATTCAGTTCTGAATCATGTTGCTTTTAGTTATTATGTCACTTGCATCTGCTTCAGTCTGAAAGAGTTTCTCAATATTTCTTCAACTTTTCTGACCTTGATATTTATGAAGATCAGGTCACTTATTTTGTAGAACATCCTTTAACTTAGGTCTGTGTAATGTTTCTTTGTGATTAGATCAAGGGTTATGCATTTTTGGCAGGAATATCATAGAAGTGATGCTGTATTCTCATTTCATCTTATGGGGAGGTCATAAATTTGATTTTTCTCATTACTGACAATGTTTGCTTGGATCACTTCATTTAGACCTTGTCTTCCAAGTTTTTCTATTGTAGTCTTCTTCACTTTGTGATTAAGTATGTACTGGGAAGATGTTTGATCATGTTCCTCATCAAAATTTCAGTTTGAGTATATCTACATGTATAAGCTCATGATTTCTTATTTTACCAATGGGCTACACCACCAGCATTTTCTATTTTAGTCAATGAATTGTATTGTGTTTTTTTTGTTTGTTTGTCAATACAGGTCTCACTTTGCTGTGCAGGGTGGTTTTGAACTTGCGATACTCCCACCTCTACCTCCCTATTAGGTGGGACTGCAGACACTCATTCCACCATACCATTAAATTAATATCATGTTTTTCCAGTTGAACCAGTTTAGTTAGTGTCTCAGGTTTTTACAGTGCACAGTTTAAGATAAATGCCTGTGTCTATTCCACATGTCCCTATCAGTCTTTGAGCACTTCCTTGCTTTCTGGCACATGAGATGTTTCAGGTTTTTTTTTGTTTTGTTTTTTGGTACCGGGGATTGAACTCAGAGGCACTCGACCCCTGGGCTACATCCCCAGCCCTTTTTTGTATTTTATTAGAGACAGGGTCTCACTGAGTTGCTAAGTGCCTCGCCATTGCTGAGGCTGGCTTTGAACTCGCGATCCTCCTGCCTCAGCCTCCCAAGTGCTGGGATTACAGGCGTGCGCCACCGCGCCCGGCAGATGTTTCAGGTTTATCTTGTACTTTCCTGCCCCAACACTGGTACCAGCCATTTCTCCAAGGAGCCCTAGAGAATGCTATTTAGAAGCTACATTGTAAGTGCTAGTTATGCTCATTGCTCTTAGGGTGTTGCTCCTTCCAGTTCTTCTCAAAGGTCAGAGAATATTTGTGTATACTTTTTTTTCTTTTTTGTTTTTGGTACCAGGGATTGAACTCAGGGGCACTCAATCACTGGGCCATATCCCTAGCCTTTTTTGTATTTTATTTAGAGACAGGGTTTCACTGAGTTGCTAAGTGCCTCGCCATTGCTAAGGCTGGCTTTGAACTCCTGATCCTCCTGCCTCAGCCTCCCAAGTGCTGGGATTGCAGGTGTGCACCCCCGTGCCTGGCTTGTGTACACTTATTAAACACACACACACACACACACACACACACACACACACATAGGTACCCAGGATTGAACCCAGGGGCACTTAGCCACTCTCCCATATCTCCAGCCCTTTTTATATTTTTTTAAAATTTTTTTTGTTTTCTTTTTTATTTTAATTTTTAACTTATATACGGATACAATACCTGCCAGGGTTACCAGCAGCCCAGTAGAGCAGATTCCTGCTTGGAGGTATGAGCCACCTGGGAAAATAAAAATTGCTACTGTGCCCAGTTTATATACATATATAACCATGTTAAATACATATATCTACATTGAAAACCATGAGTACATTTCAATTTCAATCCAACAACTCAGGGTTCATTCTAGTATTATCTCTTTCTTATTCTTTCTTATTTGTGCCTCTATACTCCCAACAGTAAGAAATCAGCTGCCATTATTATTATTATTATTATTATTTTATTTGGTAATGGGGATTGAACCCAGGGGTACTCTACCACTGAGCTACATCCCTAACCTTTTTTTTTTTTTGTTTGTTTGTTTATCCCTAACCCTTTTTATTCTTCCGTTTTGCAATAGTGTCTTGCTAAGTCCTGATAGGAACTGGTACCAGACCACTGAAAAAGGCCCTAATCCTTTATTAAAGGAGAAGTACATCAGAGGTTTCAGTGTGGCAGGGTTCTTGAGGTAAACAGGTTTGGTGTATGGCAGTTTACACCCAAATTTCTGGGGGGCTGTGTTTGATCCTGGGACTGTGAGCTAAGGCACAGCATCAGCATGATCTGGGCTTTCTCCCCGGAATTCTCCCTGGAATTTCACCCAGATCTCAGAAAAGCAACTTCTTTGCCTTAATGGCTCAAACAAAATCCATAGTTCACACACAGCTCCCCAAAAAAACCCTTTATTTTATTTATTTTATTTATTTTTATGTTGTGCTGAGGATCAAACCCAGTTGCCCCAGACATACTAGGTAAGTATTCTACCACTGAGCTACAACTCCAGCTCTTTTTTTTTTTTTTTTTTTTTGTGGTTGTGGTACCAGGGATTGAACTCAGGGGCACTCGTCCACTGGGTCACATCCCCAGCCCTTTTTTGTATTTTATTTAGAGACAGGGTCTCACTGAGTTGTTAAGTGCCTCACCATTGCTGAGGCTGGCTTTGAACTCGCGATCCTCCTGCCTCAGGCTCCC
This sequence comes from Tamias sibiricus, assembly GCA_025594165.1. Classification (NCBI taxonomy): domain Eukaryota; kingdom Metazoa; phylum Chordata; class Mammalia; order Rodentia; family Sciuridae; genus Tamias; species Tamias sibiricus. The sequence continues at coordinate 113,513,832 of CM046658.1, read as the reverse complement.
AAAGTGCTGGGATTACAGACGTGCGCCACCGCGCCAGGCCCAGCTCTTATATTTTATTTTGAGACAGGGTCTCACTGAATTGCTTAGGGGCTCACGAAGTTACTGAGGCCGGCTTTGAACTTGCAGTCCTCCTGCCTCAGCCTCCTGAGCTGCTGGGATTATAGGCTTGTGCTACTGCGCCCAGTTTATATACATATATACACATATTAAATACATATATCTACATTGAAAACCATGAGTACATTTCAATTTCAATCTAACAACTCAGGGTTCATTCTACTATTATTTCTTTTTTTTTTTTTTTGTGGTACCAGGGATTGAACTCAGGGGCACTCGACCACTGGGCCACATCCCCAGCCCCCTTTTTTTTTTGTATTTTATTTAGAGACAGGGTCTCACTGAGTTGCCAAGTGCCTTGCCATTGCTGAGGCTGGCTTTGAACTCGCGATCCTCCTGCCTCAGCCTCCCAAGTGCTAGGATTACAGGCGTGCGCCACCGCGCCCAGCTACTATTATTTCTTTTTTTTTTTAAAATATTTATTTATTTACTTTAGTTGTACACAATGCAATGCATTTATGTTTACGTGGTGCTGAGGGTGGAACCTGGGCCGTGCACGTGCGAGGTGAGTGCTCTGCCGCTGAGCCACAACTCCAGCCCCTACTATTATTTCTTATTTGTGCCTCTATACTCCAACAGTAAGAAATCTAGCTGCTATTATTATTATTATTATTATTATTTTATTTGGTAATGGGGATTGAACCCAGGGGTACTCTACCACTGAGCTACATCCCTAACCTTTTTGTTTGTTTGTTTATCCCTAGCCCTTTTTATTCTTCTGTTTTGCAATAGTGTCTTGCTAAGTCCTTGAGGCTGGCCTTGAACTTGCTATCCTCCTGCCTCAGTCTCCCAGATCACCAGGATTACAAGTACCTAGCTCTAGATGCTTTTATTTTAAATTTATTTGCTTATTTGTATGTAATTGATCTCTTCTGCTGCTATGCTTCCCCTGCCTGCATGCCTTTCTGACTCCACTCTGGGCTCCCACACACTATGTCCACACATCTTTCCTCACCTTGCTGAGTCTCTGACATCCCTTGTCAGGCCACTACTCCTTCTGCATTGATGCCCTTCTTATCCTGCTTGGGCTCTGACATACCACTGTGGGCTAGTCTACCTTAATCTGTTCCACTAATATTCCTTGAAGTTTTTAGGAAAGGAAGGAGAGGAAGAAAAGTAAAGGTGAATTTTTAGTGAAGACTCAATGGAAATGGGAATGTTAGTTATGTGGATATCTTGGTGGGAACATTACAGATGTAGAACATCAAGTGTAAATACTGTGCCATAGGAGCATGACTGGTGTATTAGAGGGACAACAAGGTCACGTGGCAACAAAAGGAGCAAGAGTGTTAGCAATAATTGACAAGGTCAAGGAGACAAGGGGTAGAGTGAGACAATAAGGAGGTAGACCAGGCAAGGCTTGAAAGTTTTTCAGATTTTACTCTGAATAAGAATTGGAGGTGGGGCTGGGATTGTGGCTCATTGGCAGAGCTCTCGCTTTGCACTGTGTGGCCCGGGTTCGATCCTCAGCACCATGTAAACATAAATGCATTACATTGTGTACAACTAAAGTAAATAAATAAATATTAAAAAAAAAAAAAAAGAATTGGAGGGGGCTGGGGTTGTGGCTCAGCGGTAGAGCGCTCTCCTAGCACTGCGTGGCCCGGGTTCAATCCTCAGCACCACATACAAATAAACACATTGTGTACAACTAAAGCAAATTAAAAAAAAAAAAAAAGAAGAAGAAGGAGATTTTGGATAGTTGAACAGAAGAGTGAGAATGTTTTAGGCTATAACAGGTTCACTGTGGTTATTCTCTGGGAACACAGGAAGTGGAAGCCAGGATACCATTTAGGAGGTATCCTGGTGAAAAGAAGATGGTGGCTTGGATCTTGCTGGTGGTAGTGGGGTGGGTGTATATTGGAGGTGGAGCTGATAGGAATTGCTGACTGACCAGATGTGGGATATGAGAGAAAGAGAGGAATCGAGGTTGTGTCAGGATCTTTGGCCTGTGAGCTGGGGTAAAACTCAGGACTAGAGCACTAGTATGCATGAGGCCCCCAGGTTTAACCCTCAGTGGGGAAAAAGATTTTTTGGCTTGAGCAATAGAAAGAACAGAATTACCATTAACTGAGAAGGAGAACACAGCAGGAAGAGCTGGTGGGTGATAGTAGTAGTATCTGTAGTTATGACTGAGATACAGGGCCAGGGTTGAGCATGCATGAGGCACTGGGTTCGATCTCAGCACCACATAAACAAACAAAACAAAATAAGGGTATTGTATTGTTGCCGCCTGCAGCTATTGCCGCCTGCAGCAAGGATACCTCGGGAAAGAAATCGGAGGCAGACTGGAAATGAGTAGGTTCTTTTTTTTTTTTTTTTTTTTGTGTGGTACTGGGGATTGAACTCAGGGGCACTCGACCACTGGGTCACATCCCCAGCCCTTTTTTGTATTTTTATTTAGAGACAGGGTCTCACTGAGTTGCTAAGTGCCTCGCCATTGCTGAGGCTGGCTTTGAACTCACGATCCTCCTGCCTCAGCCTCCCAAAGTGCTGGGATTACAGGCGTGCGCCACCGCGCCCGGCTATGAGTAGGTTCTTTATTCTTGCTTCTTCTCTGCTTTCTCTTCTGTATTCTCTCTCCAACTCCAACCACCACTCTCGCCAGCCCTACCTGGTTAAATACTCTTCACCTTAACAAGTATACACGTGTCACAAGTTCAACTTACAGGTGCGTTACACAGTGTTCACGGGCACAGAAAGATTCTTAGTTGATTACATTAAGGTCAGGAGACCATCTTAGCTACCTCCTCATTAAGGCTCTTACATTGTATCCATCTACAACTAAATATATATATATGTATAAAAGAGAGTGAGATACATTTGAGGATCTTCTGGTACAAACTGGTGATATGAGTTTTGGGAATCATTAATAAATACTTTTTTTTTTTCTTAAGCCATGACATTGGCCGAGATATTTAGGGAATGAGAATAGATAGAAAAGAGAAATAAAGAATCCTAAAGCACTTCAATATACAGAAATTAGGGAAGTAAAGGCCAAAAGAGGCTAAGAAAACTATCTTAAATGGAAGCGAAAAACTGGGCATGCATGGTGGACCATGCCTGTAATCCCAGTTACTTGGTGTGGGGGCTGAGGCAAGAGAATTACAGGTTCGAGGCCAGCCTCCACATCTTGGACCCTAAGCAATTTAGTAAGACCCTATCTCAAAATAAAAAATGAAAAAGGCTGGGTATGTAGCTAAGTGGTAAAGTAGCCCTGGGTTCAACCCCTGGTTTGAAAAAAAAAAAAAAAAAAAGAAAGAAAGAAAAAGAAAAGCAGAGAAGAAAGAATGGTAAAAAGTGGTTTAAAAAAGGTACTTTGCTGGGCTGGGGTTGTGGCTCGGCGGTGGAGCGCTCACCTAGCACGTACGCGGCTCAGGTTCGATCCTCAGCACCACGTACAAATAGATGCATTGTGTACAACTAAAGCAAATAAATAAATATTAAAAATAAAATAAAAAGGTACTTTGCTGCTTTCATTTGCATTTCTTTGAATGCAACCAATAGGTTGCATGTTCATTTTTTTTTTTTTTTTTTTTTTTTTTGGTACCCGGGGATTGAACTCAGGGGCACTCGACCACTGGTCCACATCCCCAGCCCTTTTTTGTATTTTATTAGAGACAGGGTCTCACTGAGTTGCTAAGTGCCTCACCATTGCTGAGGCTGGCTTTGAACTCGCGATCCCTCCTGCCTCAGCCTCCCAAGTGCTGGGATTACAGGCGTGCGCCACCGCGCCCGGCTGCGTGTTCATTTTTGTTGATTGTTTATAACCTTTGTCAGTGGGCTTTTATGGCTTAATTTTAAAAATGTATGATTTTTAATGTAATAATGGTAATTAATCCTTTGTCATAGTAGATGAAAATATTTCTTCCTTTGTCTTTTTTTTTTTTAAATATTTATTTATTTGCTTTAGTTTTACACATGCGTTTATTTGTACGTGGTGCTGAGGATCGAACCCGGGCCGCGCACGTTCGAGGCGAGCGCTTTTGCTGCTGAGCCAGAATCCCAGCCCATCCTTTGTCTTTTTAAAAAATATTTATTTATTTACTTTTAGTTGTACACAATGCAATGCATTTATGTTTATGTGGTGCTGAGGATCAAACCCGGGCCACACATGTGCAAGGCGAGCGCTCTGTCGCTGAGCCACAACCCCAGCCCCTATCCTTTGTCTTAAAAAAATATTTTTAGTTGTAGATAGACATGATACTTTTATTTATTTATTTTATAGGTTTTTAAAAAAATATTTATTTATTTACTTTAGTTGTACACAATGCAATGCATTTATGTTTACGTGGTGCTGAGGATCGAACCCGGGCCGCGCACGTGCAGAGGCGAGCGCTCTGCTGCTAAGCCACAACCCCAGCCCCATTTTATAGGTTCTTGATATAACGCCACATTGATATGATATAATGTGGATGGGTCACATCTTTGTTAATCATGACTCCAAGTAACACACATGAGTCTTCAATGATGCTCCCAGGTATCTTTTCCACTCTTGCGTATTTCTTGAGGATTGAACCCAGGACCTCACATGTGCTAGGCAAGCGTTCCACCACTGAGCCACAAACCTAGTCCCCATATTCTTTGTCTTTTTATTTACTTATTTATTTCAAATGACTTATATTTAATCATTGGAAGCAAACTAAATGGAAAGCTTACAACAGAGAAGAATTACATGTCAGTGCCTTCTGCATGTAATACTCAGCTGGGACAGAAAGGGACTACAGGTTGCCCCTCAGTTTGATCCCTTCCAAACAAAGATGTCCACAGTGTTCCTGGCACTCTGGCTCAGGAAAGGGGGAGATGGCTGGTTCTGTACACTGAAGTTGCCTTGCCCACTATTCACTCCAGGGCAGCATCAGGAGCCCCTGCTTGCCAGCTCTGGTCACCATCCTTCTTTTTGTGGCCTGAGACAATGTCATTGATCCACAGTAGCAGAACTGCTGTCTCCACTGCTGTCTTATATGTTTGCAGCTGCACAGCCAATGGCACCCATATGCCTAGTTCTTTCATGTCCACCAAAGTTCCTGTCTCAGCATTTACACCCCAGGTCTCACAGTTCTCCTGGGTGTGCTTGGCCCAAAGAGAAATAAATAGACAGATAGTGCTGACCCCACATTCTGGATCAAGGTACGAGGGATGACTTCTAAAGCCTGGGCAACAGCCCTGTATGGCCATCGTTCCACACCAGTCATGGCCTTGGATTTTTTCTGTCAAGGCATAGGCCACAGTCATCTCAGAGTCCCCATCCCTGGCACCAGCTGAGGGGTCAGGAGAACATTGTAAGCATACTTGCATGGCATCCTGGAGGTTGCGTTCTACTTCTGAGACAATTTCTTTACTGGCCCCTTGAGGAGAAGGTGCAGGCCTTAGGGTCTCTGCACTCAGTGATGAATGCACAGCATTCATCTCCAATTTTCTTGATTTCCAACAGGGCTACACCTGTTCCAACATCATTTTCCTCTGGTCGGCTGACTATCTGGGCCACACAGGGTCTAGTAATGTGATTATTGTCTGTCTTCTGGACTCTGTGGGTGGCTGTGATACTGGCCCACATGAAGTAGTGCTGAACTAAATCTGAGATGCATTTTTCTGTGATAACCACATTAGGCTTCAGTTGGATAATGTCCTCACAGAGCTGCTGGATATACTCTTTCCATTTGGAGGATTCGGGTGCAGTTTTCTTCTCGGGAAATCTCAATGTTAATCTGGCTTTCTCCTTTTTTTTTTTTTTTTTTTTTTTTTATTCCAGAGAAGAATCCAGTACCACAACACGAGGGTTCTTTTTTTAAAAATATTTATTTGTTTTTAGTTTTACACAATGCCTTTGTTTGTATGTGGTGCTGAGGATTGAACCTGGGCCGCGCACGTGCTAGGCGAGCGCTGTACCTCTGAGCCACAACCCCAGCCCAACACTAGGGTTCTTGATATAACGCCACATTGATATGATATAATGTGGATAGGTCACATCTTTGTTAATCATGACTCCATGTAACACACATGAGTCTTCAATGATGCCCCCAGGTATCTTTTCTACTCTTGCATATTTTTTTTTTTTTTTTTTTTTTTTGTGGTACCGGGGATTGAACTCAGGGGAACTCGACCACTGGGCCACATCCCCAGCCCTTTTTTGTATTTTATTAGAGACATTAGAGACAGGGTCTCACTGAGTTGCTAAGTGCCTTGCCATTGCTGAGGCTGGCTTTGAACTCGCGATCCTCCTGCCTCAGCCTCCCAAAGTGCTGGGATTACAGGCGTGCGCCACCGCGCCCGGCTTTGCATATTTCTTGATGTCAATCTCCTTCTGATCATTTCCCTCAAACTGTATAGTCTTGACAGCATCCATGGTGATGTTACAAGCCAAAGAGGACCACCAACTAATTGCTTTGGTGGTAATGGAACTGTTGATGATGTTCAGCATTATGTCACAGTTATTGATGTCAATGGGGATACTGGTATTCTTTAGAGTGCTGATCATATCATCCAATTCCTTGGGGGTAAGCACTGATTACCACTGTTGGGTGCATCTGCTTTAGGAAGTGCTCAGCCACAGACAGCATTTATCCAGCAAGAATAATTACTAATGTGGTTCCATCTCCAACCTCTTCATCCTGAGTCCTGCTAATTTCAATCATGGACTTGGCTGCTGGATGTTGGACTTGAATCTCTTGAAGAATGGCATTGAAGAATTGGTCATCATCATGCTTCTCATTGGGTCCCAAAGCATCTTCATCATGGACTTGGGCCCCAGACATGTTTAGATGATATCTGCAATAGTCTTAGCATTGATGTTTCCAGTTTGAACTTTTCTTCCAGATTCATGCTTTGTATTCTGGCTGAGCATGAGCACAGGATGGTGGCCCATGATGGTAGCACAATGCCAACCTGAGTATCCAGAGCTGAAAGAACTATCTTCTGGAGAGAGAGACGCAGGGAGAAGCCTGTCTTTTAATTTTGATTATGTGAAAACTTAAAATATTTATGTAGGGCTAGAGGATTGATTAATATTTTTTATTTGAGATTTGTCATATTCTTATGAAGCCCAGAATTTTGTAACACCTCCAGAGATCTGAGAGTTATTTAATTTTGCTTTTATTGTTGTGATTTACTTTTATTAATTTGCTAACCATCTATATTTAGTTTTGGTGCATAATGTGATGTCAGGGTTTAAATTCATTTCCTCAAGCAAAGGGCCCAGGCAAGCAGCTGCAAACACTATGTGGCTTAAATAGGAATTCATAAATAGAAGGTTTCAAGGGATGCGCAGGGCCCATGTTTACCAACCAAAAGAGAAGTGTTCTTGCTTGAGCATACCAGGTTGCTCTGTGGTCAAACTTGGGAGCGACCTTGAAAGTGTAGCTGAATTTGGGTGTCAGCTCTTTTCTTTTACCCCATACTGAGAATTGAACCCAGGGTCTTGCAAATGCTAGGCAAGTGATCTACCACTGAGATACATTCTCAGCTCTTTTTAAAATTTATTTTGAGGCAGAGTCTTGCTAACTTGCCTAGGTTGGCCTTGAACTTGGCTATCTTCCTGCCTCAGTCTCTGGAGTGGCTGGGATTACAGGAATATGCCATAATGCCCAGTTCTTTTTTTTTTTTTTTTTTCTTTTTTAAACCCAGGGACACTTTACCACTGAGCTACATCCCCAGCCCTATTTATTTTTTATTTTGAGACAGAGTCTCACTAAGTTGTTGAGGGCCTCACTAAATTGCTAAGGCTGGCCTTGAACTTGCAATCCTCTTGCTTCAGAATCTTGAGCTGCCAGGATTATACCTGTGCACCACCATTCCCAACTTGGTGCCTAGTTCTTTAAAGAATGTCTGGGAAGTCCAGCTGTTTAGCACTTGTAGACTCTGGGAGAAGGGTCAATTGGATGCCTCTGGATACCAGTCCACTTACTGTGGGGAGACCTGGGGAGAGCCCCCAGGATCATCCTTTGCATAATCCTTTTTGTTTTTGCATAACCCCAAATTTTTAGTTATCCCAACTCTATTTATTGAATAATCTATGCTTTGCCAATGATTCATGATGTCTCTCTCTCTCTACATATATATATATATATATATATATATTTTAAGTTGTCAATGGAACTTTATTTTCTTTATTGATATGCAGTGCTGAGAATCAAACCCAGTGCCTCACACATGCTAGGCAAGGGCTCTGCCACTGAGCCACAACCCCAGCCCCATGATGTCTCTTTTTATTATATATTAAATTCTTTTTTAAAAATATGTTTTTAGTTGTATATGGACACATACTTTTATTTTATTTATTTATTTAATGTGGTGCTGAGGATTGAACCCAGTGCCTCACATATGCTAGGTGGGCACTCTACCACTGAGCCGCAACCCCATCCCTATCATATATTAAATTCTTATGTATTATATTTTACTTATGTCCAATTACTTAAAATGTTACTATCATTAATACCACAATTTTAACTTAAGGAACTTAAAATTTGAATGAGTATTAATCTAATCTGTAAAACATATATGTACTATTATTTAATATAGAAATAGTTTTGGTGTTAAAATAATACATTATTATATGTGTACTAGTTCTTTTGCTGAGAAGACTTAGGTTCTGTCTCTAATATAGTCATTGTTAAACAATATTGTATTTTCAGAGCCTATGGAATTTAAATATTGTTTTCTAAGAAACACTAAATTGTCATCTATGCAAATGAAACTGTAAAAGAATATGGTGAACTTCTTTTTAAATGTCACACAACATTATCTACAATGAGAGAATGTTTCTATCTCACTGGGGATCCTCACAATTCCCAGGAAGGTCAGAGTATCAGTATATATTTGCCAAAAATAGAATATACTTGTAAGTACAATCTTTTTGAGAAAAAATGCAAGTAAAAAGTAGAGTGTGCATTTCCAAATGTGCATATTACTGAAATACTAAATAGCTGCCAAGTACTACAGTTTTTTTTTTTTTTTTTTAATCTGATGCTGAACCTAGAGCCTCGTGTGTACTGGCAAAGTGCTCTACCACTGAGCTACATCCCTAAAAAAAGAAAAGCTAAATCCCAGCTTTTTCTTTGGAGGCTTATGTTGTTATAGGTGAAGTGTATTCTGTAATTTTGATTTTACTTGTGATTCTGAAAATATTTACAACTTAAAAGAAATGTGATTCATCCTTCCAAGTGTATTTAGCCTGCAAATGCAGAATTAGTCTTTTACACACACACACACACACACACACACACACACACACACACGTATTTTTTTTTTTTTTTTTTTTTGGTACTGGGGATTGAACTCAGGGGCACTTGACCACTGGGCCACATCCCCAGCCCTTTTTTGTATTTTATTTAGAGGCAGGGTCCCACTGAGTTGCTAAGTGCCTAGCCATTGCTGATGGCTGGCTTTGAACTCGCGATCCTCCCGCCTCAGCCTCCCGAAGTGCTGGGATTACAGGCATGCGCCACCACGCCCGGCTCACACATGTATTTTATACTGGAGATTGAACTCAGGGGTGCTTAACCACTGAGCCATACTCCAGCCCTTTTTATTTTTTATTTAGAGACAGGGTCTCACTAATTTGCTCAGGGCCTTGCTAAGTTGCTGAGGCTGGCTTTAACTTGCAATCCTCCTGCCTCAGCCTCGTTTATTTTTAAAATTTTCTTTTAGTTGTAAATGGACACAATACCTTTATTTTATTTTTATGTGGTGCTCATCGAACCCAGTGCCTTCCACATGTGAGGCGGGCACTCTATCACTGAGCTATAACCCCAGCCCCCACCTTAGCCTCTTGAGCCACTGGGATTACAGGTATGCACCACTGTGCCCAGCAAGAATTAATTAATTTCTCTTTTTATTTTATTTTTGTTTTCTTTCTTTTTTAATCAAAAGTAAAAACTTGCCAGCTTCACAAATGAAAGAAACAAGATGGGTCAGTCTTGATATCAGTTTTGAATAAGTGCCATATATAATGGAATTTTAAAAACACTAAGAAGCATTTTATCTGGCATGTTTTGGGGCTTTGGGAAAGAAAGAGAACCATCAGATAATTGGGTAGTCGTTCCATAATTTGTCTCTCTTCCAATTTTCTTTCCCTTTTGAAGTATAAGATACATATCATTTGAGTATCCCTGCTTAATAATCGGTCTCTCTGGGAGGCTGAGGCAGGAGGATCGCGAGTTCAAAGCCAGCCTCAGCAGTGGGGAGGCACTTAGCAACTCAGTGAGACCCTGTCTCTAATAAAATACAAAAAAGGGCTGGGATGTGGCCCAGTGGTTGAGTGCCCCTGAGTTCAGTCCCTGGTACCAAAAGTAAAATAAAATAAAATCGGTCTCTGCTTGATTTATTAAATAACTACATTATATTTTATTAATTTAAAATATGGGCTTGGGATATAGCTCAGTTGGTAGAATGCTTGCTTAGCATGCACAAGGCACTTGGTTCAATCCCCAGCACCCACACACACACACACACACACACACACAAAATAAATAAATAAATAAGTAAGTAAAATTAAGTGAATTCACACATTCAACAAATATTTATTAAAACTCAACTGTATGTCTAATCTGTGCTAAGCATGGTGATGTACAGTGTCCCTAGAATTAGTAAGGGATTGGTTCCAGGATTCCAGATAATACAAAAATTTGCAGATGTTTAAGTCCCTTATGTAAAATGGTGTATTTGCATATAACCTGTATACATCCTCCTGTATGCTTTAAATTATCCTTCTATGAATTTGGGCCATAATATGGAAATACACAACCTGAATGCCATCATTTTGAATGTTGCAATTCCAAAAGATCAGACTCCCTTTAAGTTTAAAACCCCCAAAGTTGGTCTGGGGTTGTGGCTCAGTGGTAGAGTGCTTGCCTAGCATGTGTGAGGCACTGGGTTTGATTCTTAGCACTGCATATAAATAAATGAGTAAAATAAAGATCCATCGATAACTAAAAAATAATAATAATAAAAAAATAAAACCTCCAGAGTCTAAACTTCTGGAAGATCAAGCTCCTAAAAATATAACTCTGAAAAAACAGTAAAAAAAAATCCTTCAAAAGACATTTACATTTTAAAAAAGTAATTTGTTTGATAAGCATATAAAACCACAACAGATCACTTCATAGGTCACTGTATACAATAAAGTAGGCCATAATAACACATGTAGTTTTGCAAGCATAAACACTCAGGTATTCTTTTTTTTTTTTTTAAATTTTAGTATTTAATATAAAAAAGAAAATAGAGTGGAATGTAAAGGGATAAGAGCAGCCAATCTGGCATTGTGATATTTTCCTTCTTAACATCAAATGTTTTGTTTAAAAAGGGTTGCTTAAAAATGAAACTATAAATATGATAACCTAATTTAAAGGTTTAAGGAAGAAATATTATATTTATGCTTTCGTACATCAGGGTTAGTTATTATGAGCCAGATGGTATTTTATTTCTACACTCAGGTATTCTTTTTATTTTCTTTTTTAAAAATATTTATTTATTTGCTTTAGTTGTACACGATGCGTTTATTTGTATGTGGTGCTGAGGATCGAACCTGGGCTGCGCACGTGCCAGGCGAGCACTCTACGGCTGAGCCACAACCCCAGCCCCTCTACACTCAGGTATTCTAATGACAGTTGCATGTATATAATAGTAATGAGCAAATGAATAATATTTATAAAAAATAGGTCAAAAAGTGAAATGTAGGGCTGGTGTTGTAGCTCAGTGGTAGAGTGTTTGCCTTGAATGTGTGAGGCCCTGGGTTCGGTCCTCAGCACCACATAAAAATAAATAAATAAAATAAAGATATTGTGTCCATCTACAACTAAAAAATATTAAAAAAAAAAAAAGTGAAATGTAATACCAGTGATTCAGGAGCCTGAGGCAGGAGGATGGCGAGTTCAAAGCCAACCTTAGCAAAAGTAAGGTGCTAATTAACTCAGTAGATCCTGCCTCTAAATAAAATATATTAAAAAAAAAAGTAAAATGTATAAACACACACACCACAATGGTTAGTAATTGTATGCATCCAACTTATAACTTTGGTCGTCTGTCTGAAATACCATGAAGGACAACTTAAATCTCTTGGTGAGATCCATCAAAAACCTTCATGGGAATCATGGGAATGGGGATGCAGTGGCTCATGCCTATAATCCTAGTGACTCAGGAGGATTGCAAGTTTGAGGCCAACACCAGCAACTTTGTGAGATCCAGTCTCAAAATAAAATAAAAATAGGATGGGGATGTGACTCAGTAGTAGATCCCTAGTACTGCAAACAAACAAACAAACAAAAACCCTTCATGGGTCACTACTACTGCATATGCTGTTGCCCAAAGCCCCAAGATCTCAAGAAGTTTTATAATTTGCAAATGTAGATGGACAAAAAAAACCACCTCTTTATTTATTGTGATTGTTTCAGAATTTTTGTGTACATGCAGTGTTTACATACAGTCAATGTTGTGATAATATATATTCACAGTTGAATTTGAAAAAAATCCAAGAAATGAATTAGACTAAAAGTCTACACAGTTTATATCTCCAGCGTTGGAAATGATGTGAAGACAAAATACATAGGATGGTGACTTGTCAAAAAAAAAAAAAAATAGAGTTGACAATTTAAAATGGGGGGGAAAAAGAAGAAAGAGGAAAAACCCAAACAAAACAACTAAAAAGAAAAATTTATTTATTTATTTATTTTTATTTTTGGTACTGGAGATTGAAGCCAGGGGTGCTTTACCACTGAGCAACATCCCCAGCCCTTTTTTGTATTTTTATTTAGAGACAGGGTCTCACTGAGTTGCTTAGGGTCTCACTAATTTGCTGAGGCTGGCTTCAAACTTGTGATCCTCCTGCCTCAGCCTCCTGAGCTTCTGGGATTATAGGCATGTGCCACTGTGCCAGGTTTAAAAAGAAAATTTTACACATGGAAAAGTGTATTACAGGGATAGATTATGGGTAATTGTATACAAAAGTAGTCCCTAGGAGCTGGCTAACTTTCATGATCATTAAGTATATTATGAAGTCTTGCACTGGGAAGAATAATGCTTTATTTTTAAAATTATTTTAAGGGCATGGCTGTCTTTGGAGATGTTCATATTCATTTTCTTTCTTTCATTTTTTTTTCAAAAATAGTCGTTTTTTTAATCTTTACTTATTTGTTTTTATGTGGTGCTGAGAATCAAACCTAGGGCCTCACCCATGCTAGGCAAGCTCTTCATCACTGAGCTACAACCCTAGCCCTTCATATTCATTTTTCTACATGGTGCTGCTCTTTTTAATCTTTCTATTATTTGATATATGATGATACAAGCATTCACTGTTAATTTTTTCTTCTGTGCTGTGCTTCTATGTTATTTTGGGTACATGGAAATCCATTCTGCATGCATTCATATATAGACCATAGATTTGGTGGAAACAATTCTGGTGATTGAACAGCAATTTTTTTTTGTAAGCATCTTTTTATCCTACTATGCACATAATTATTTTTGACCTAGTCAGTAAGTTCACTGGCTTCTTTTTTTTTTTTTTTTTTTTTTTTTTTTTTTGTGGTACCAGGGATTGAACTCAGGGGCACTCGACCACTGGGCCACATCCCCAGCCCTTTTTTTTTTTTGTATTTTATTTAGAGACAGGGTCTCACTGAGTTGCTAAGTGCCTCGCCATTGCTGAGGCTGTCTTTGAACTCGCGATCCTCCTGCCTCAGCCTCCCAAAGTGCTGGGATTACAGGCGTGCGCCACCGCGTCCGGCTTCACTGGCTTCTTTAGGCAAATGAGACTTAATTCATTAAGAGCTCCTGGAATTTCATCAGTTGGAATGTATGCTAATGCAGACAAATGATGCATTTTTAAACTGAAATTTTTAAATTATCATTTTAATTATACACATTTATGGGGTATGGTGTGATAATTTGATTCATGTATACAATGTGTAATGATTAACTCAGGGTATTTAGCATTTCCATCTCCTTAAACACCAGAAAAAAATTTTTATTAACTTATAATAAATGTACATATGTTGCTATATTGTATGGCCTGTCCACTCATCTAAATGTTCTGCCAAATGCATTGAATTGAAAGAAAAAAAAAACCAAACTTGTAGTTTAGTTTTAGTTCTTGTAATTCACTTACCTTGTAATTCACTTTTAGAAGCCCTGATCACACCTATTTCCAAAACTGTTGTTATTGTTTAAGGATTTAATTGAAATCCATTTTCTTCTGCAAATACACCAAATCTTCAAACAAGCATTTATAAATGCACTGCTTTTTCCAGTCATTAATACATAAACAAGCAGATAAACTCTAGAATTTTTTTGATTCAATAGGGTCATGAGTTATATATGTTTGACTTTTAAAAAGGGACCGTTTTGAAAGTGTCATCCATTAGTAATCAAATGAAGCATGCACTAATTTTCCTGTTAGATTTACTTGTAAATATGAGAAGCTTGTCTTCTTTGACAGGGATTTTTCAAATCTCTAACCAAGAATAGTTCACCATTTAAGTTTTGTGGCACTGGAGGGAACTCTACATCAGCAAATGTCTGGTTCAGAAGGTTTATGAGCTTGTTAAAAAAATTTTTGTTTTAAATTTTTATTTTCTAGCCAGGTGCAGTGGTACATACCTGTAATCTCAGCTTCTTGGGAGGTGGAGGCAAGAGGATTGCAAATTCCAGGCCAGCCTGGGCAATTTAGTGAGATCCTGTCGAAAGAAAGAAAGGAAGGAAGGAAGGAAGCAAGGAAGGGAGGGAGGGAGGGAGGAAGCGGGGGAGAGAGAGAGAGAGAAAGAGCAAGCCTCACCATTGCTGAGGCTGGCTTTGAACTCGCAATCCTCATACCTCAGCCTCCCAAGTGCTGGGATTACAGGCATGTACAGGCATGCACCACTGCGCCCGGCCAGGATTCCCTATTCTTTTTTTTTTTTTTTTTGGTATTGGGGATTGAACTCAGGGGCACTTGACCACTGGGCCACATCCCCAGCCCTTTTTTTTTCTGTATTTTATTAGAGACAGGGTCTCACTGAGTTACTAAGTGCCTCGCCATTGCGAGGCTGGCTTTGAACTCGCGATCCTCCTGCCTCAGCCTCCCAAAGTGCTGGGATTACAGGCGTGCGCCACCGCGTCCGGCTTCACTGGCTTCTTTAGGCAAATGAGACTTAATTCATTAAGAGCTCCTGGAATTTCATCAGTTGGAATGTATGCTAATGCAGACAAATGATGCATTTTTAAACTGAAATTTTTAAATTATCATTTTAATTATACACATTTATGGGGTATGGTGTGATAATTTGATTCATGTATACAATGTGTAATGATTAACTCAGGGTATTTAGCATTTCCATCTCCTTAAACACCAGAAAAAAATTTTTTATAACTTATAATAAATGTACATATGTTCTCTATATTGTATGGCCTGTCCACTCATCTAAATGTTCTGCCAAATGCATTGAATTGAAAGAAAAAAAAAACCAAACTTGTAGTTTAGTTTTAGTTCTTGTAATTCACTTACCTTGTAATTCACTTTTAGAAGCCCTGATCACACCTATTTCCAAAACTGTTGTTATTGTTTAAGGATTAATTGAAATCCATTTTCTTCTGCAAATACACCAAATCTTCAAACAAGCATTTATAAATGCACTGCTTTTCCAGTCATTAATACATAAACAAGCAGATAAACTCTAGAATTTTTTTTGATTCAATAGGGTCATGAGTTTATAATATGTTTGACTTTTAAAAAGGGACCGTTTTGAAAGTGTCATCCATTAGTAATCAAATGAAGCATGCACTAATTTTCCTGTTAGATTTACTTGTAAATATGAGAAGCTTGTCTTCTTTGACAGGGATTTTCAAATCTCTAACCAAGAATAGTTCACCATTTAAGTTTTGTGGCACTGGAGGGAACTCTACATCAGCAAATGTCTGGTTCAGAAGGTTTATGAGCTTGTTAAAAAATTTTTTGTTTTAAATTTTTATTTTCTAGCCAGGTGCAGTGGTACATACCTGTAATCTCAGCTTCTTGGGAGGTGGAGGCAAGAGGATTGCAAATTCCAGGCCAGCCTGGGCAATTTAGTGAGATCCTGTCGAAAGAAAGAAAGGAAGGAAGGAAGGAAGCAAGGAAGGGAGGGAGGGAGGGGAGGAAGCGGGGAGAGAGAGAGAGAGAAAGAGCAAGCCTCACCATTGCTGAGGCTGGCTTTGAACTCGCAATCCTCATACCTCAGCCTCCCAAGTGCTGGGATTACAGGCATGTACAGGCATGCACCACTGCGCCCGGCCAGGATTCCCTATTCTTTTTTTTTTTTTTTGGTATTGGGGATTGAACTCAGGGGCACTTGACCACTGGGCCACATCCCCAGCCCTTTTCTGTATTTTATTAGAGACAGGGTCTCACTGAGTTACTAAGTGCCTCGCCATTGCGAGGCTGGCTTTGAACTCGCGATCCTCCTGCCTCAGCCTCCCAAAGTGCTGGGATTACAGGCGTGCGCCACCGCGCCCTGCTGGCTTCCCTATTCTTAATGGGGGAAAAAGTTTCCATTAAAATGAGAAGAAAATTAAGGATGCTTGCTGTTGCTTGTGTAAATAAACGAAGACCAATCAAATGAGAAAATGCAAATAAGAAAAGCAGCAACCCCTTTTGTTTTTGTTGTTGTTGTTTGTTTTGGGGGGGCTTTACCACTGAGTCAAGTCCCCAGACCTATTTATTCTTTATTTTGAGACAGGGACTCACTAAATTCCTGAGGCTGTCCTTGAAGTTGGGATCTTCCTGCCTCAGCTTTTCAAGTTCCACCACACCCTGCTAACCCCTTGTTTTGTCAGAGACTAAAAGGCAGGCAGAAGAATGGGGTAAGCTTCAGGTGTGTTCTCATTGGAGGCTGTCATGGGACAGCTGTAGATGGGCTGCCTGGAAGTGGGATTTACGTAATCTGTTAGGATATTGACTTTCTCTGGTTGGTTCTGTTGGAAGCCCAGATCAACACTAGGGAAACTGATTATACTCAAGTCCTGGCCATTTGGGGCCAGTTATGGCAGAGGTTATTGTTTGGCTTCCTGGATTGTCACTAGAGATAGCAACTTGGCTTCTTGCTAGTCTGACTTGGAGCAGGTTGACTTCCTTGTTGTTTATTGTAAATAAAAGGTTAATCTCTGAGCAGGTTGCTATACTTTGTTTACTAATGCAATAAAATAATAAGTGGTTTAAATTTTGGGGAGAATGTAGGTAATGGAATCTATATGCATAGCTATTTAAATTATTCAAGGAGTTCAGTAAAAACACAAATTCTGGCAATAATTAGTAGAAAATAAAGGAAAAAATGTTCTATTCACTATGTTAACAAATAAAAATCCCAGGTGCATATGTATAACCCAAATCATCAAATTTTTACCAGAGGGAAAAAAAAAATTAGAAGCAGCCTTTAATTTTTCACCATTAAATAAAGGAGAGGCATACTCAGTTTTAAGTGGAAAGTGTAGACATTGTAAAGATTTCAGTCTGTTCTAAATCAAAATTTAAAAATCTAGTACAATTTCCATCTAACTTCCCAGTGTAGGTAACTAGTGCCCCGGATGGGGCTAGAGAGGCAGGCTTTGGGGTTGCCAGGGAGCCACCAGACCCCACTTCCGTTTCTGGCTACTGAGGCACAAGGATCCAGTGTTTCAACCCAGTGGGAAAATGTGGCCTTTTGACTGAGGAGGATCCGTGTAATGTTTGAAGATAGCCAAATATATCAGGGAGAATCTTCAGCAGCTGGTGGACAGGCTCGTTGGCACCTACTGTTTCAGGCTGCACAACAACCGGGTGTACTAGGTGAGTGAGAAGATTTTGAAGCTGGCCGCCAATATTTCCGGGAAAAAGCTGGTGTCGCTGGGGACCTGCTTTGGAAAATTTACTAAGACCTCCGAATTCCGTTTGCACATTATAGCTCTGGATTGATTACCTTGCACCCTATGCCAAGCATAAAGTATGGATAAAGCCTGAAGCAGAGCAGTCCTTCCTGTATGGAAACCTTGTGTTGAAATCTGGTCTGGGTGGAATCATTCTCAGTGCCAGGGAGTGGTGGTGTACTTCATGGCAGACATCCCTTTAGGTACCAGCAAAATCTACACAAGAGTGCAAGAAAGTAGACCTGATGGCGATTGTAGTATTTCATCAAGCAAACACTGGGGAATACCTACGGCATGAAGAGACATTGACTTAAAATGAAGTCATTGCAAGAACTTAACAGCTGTGAGGAAGGGCCTAGTTGTTTCTTGTGTCTACGCAGATGCCGCCCTCATGCTGAATTTTTCAGCACTGTGACCACTACAGGGACTTAGTTTAATATTCTCATTATCACTGACAAGTGCAGGCTGGCTTCTTACTATACAGAATGGCTCAAAAGTGGGGTTTTAGATCTTTGTGTTTGTGGTTAAATAGAATACTGTTATATTTGAATCAGGGCTTCTTGTTCTGGTTGTTGTACCCAATTTGCAAGAAAAAAGTCTCACAAGCCACTCACGGAATAGCCAATGAAGCCTTTATTCTGGCTGGGGCCACCAACTACGTCCTGCACAAAGCAGGGTGGTAGAAAATGGTGCCTGCTCATAGCAAGGGCAGGGTTTATAAAGCACAGGGTTAATGGGCCTTCAAGAGGAGAAGGTTTAAGGGTGGGTTAATGGGCCATAGGGTGGAGACAGTTTAAGTCTCCTCTGCTTATTATATGGTAATAGCTCCTAAATTATTGGAACTAAGGACAAGAATAGCATATTATTGTTATCAGTGATAATACTCTTTTCCCGACTCATGGTAAGAACACAATGTATTTTCTTTGTTATTTATTAATACCACAAAAGATAAGATATTGCTATATAAGAACAGTAGGCCACATTTGAGGTTTTAGGTATGAATTTGGCTAAAATAATAAGTGCAATTTAATCAGCTATTTTTCTATACAGTAAATGCTATATGGTATGGGAGAAAAACTTGGATTCAAATCCCGCTTTTGCCACTTATCAGCTATATGGCCATGGATGAGTTGTTGAGCTTCAGTAAGCTTCATTTTTTTCTATTTTAAAAAACTCAAAAATAAAACAGCTTTGGCCATTGGCCTAAGAATGCTTTTTAGGATTAGGAATCATGATTGTAAGCATAAGGCATAGCCTGGCAAATAATAGGTGTTGGAGAAAATGGTGGGATTTATTTATTTTATTTTTTGGAGTTATTTTTATGTGTATTACATATTTCTTTTACTAAAATAGGGTCTTTTCAAAAATTTTTTTTGTTTTAGTTGTAGATGTACACAATACCTTCATTTTATTTTATTTATTTATTTTTACGTAGTGCTGAGAATTGAACCCAGTGCCTCACACATGCAAGGTACGTGCTCCACTACTGAGGTACAACCCCAGCCCAAGCATAGGGTCTTATGAGTATAATTTGATTATATTGTTTTGCTTTTTACGTTTTTTTTTTTTCTTCAATATTTCTCTTTCTTGGATGGGATGATCCCAGGTTGTAATTTTGTTTCATCACTCTGATTTTATAAAACATTTCTCTTATCAACCTTTACTTACCTGACTAGACTGAACTAAAAAGCACTAATTACAAATCCTGAAATAATTCAGCTCCTTCATCTTTCCTCTTACCTCCCCAAAATTACTTATAGAATTATTAAAATATTTTATAAAAAAGAACATTGCAGAGTCAGAAGTTTTTAAAACTACCTGTACTGTAAAAACAAAACAATTTCTTAAACTAATATATAATACTTTTAATTCCAAAGGTGACATCTCTAAAAATAAAATACTTTAAGCTGTAATAGATAACTAAACATATACGTACATAAATTCCTAGTATATTTTTTCTGGAGTTGGGGGACAAATTTTTTTTTCTAAAATTCATTTAAAAGAATAAACAAGGGCTGAGGCTGTAGCTCAGTGGCAGAGTGCTTGCTTAGCATATGTGAGCACTGGGTTCAATCCTTAGCACCACATAAAAATAAATATAAGCATCTGTCTATCTAGAACTACTGTTAGATTGCAGGCAGGAGGCTGTGCCTCCCAGGCAGAAGGCCACACCTCCCCAGGTGCTTTGTTAAAAACTACACCTCCCAAGATCCTCAGCGTGACCAAAAAACCTGACCAGCAAGTGCCCTGTCCACTACCCCCCACCCACCTCTGCTAGCCTATAGGGCAAGGACTCACTCCAAGGGGGTTTTATGACCCCTACTCTATTTAAACCAGCCCCGGACTGAGCTCGCTCTCTGTTCCTGCTCTCTGTTCCTGCTCTCCGTTCCCACGTACTCCAGCTCCCATCCCCTCCACGTGTCTCTTTTGGTAATTCAATAAACCCCCTTCCCTTTTCCTATACGGCGGTTTCAGCGTGCGTTCATCTATCCTGCAACTTTTCTAACAACTACCAAAAAAAAAAAAAGAATAAACAAAAAAGAGTAAGACAAGCGCAAGCCCAGGTGAGGCCCTGGGTTTGATCCTTGGCACCACATATAAATAAATAAAGATATTTAAAAAAAAGACAAATGTGTTCATTCAATGTATATTTACTGATTTCCATGTTCCAAGGCCTAAGAACATGTAGGAAAGAAAAGGTATCCTGTCTTTACCTATCACAAAATTCATGGCTGAGGCCCCTATAACAAAAGGCAGATTAATGAGAGAAAAGCATGCACATTTATTTAATATCAGTTTTATGTGACACAGGAGATATCAGAAACAAAGACCCAGAGAAAAGGGAAACTTGTGTATTTTTATGCTTAGTATTTTGAAGAAGTGAAGAGTCACAGGGAGGTGTGATCTGGCAAAGGGGTTTAACCTAATGATAATAAACTGGTGGGGAGACTTAGCAATGGCCATTTTTTCCAACTCTTCTCTGTGTCCCAGTGACTTCAGAGATAAGGACGGCTCTTCCCTCTGGGTATATAGGGAGGGCACTTCTGGCATGATTGTGTGACCTGATTTAGCATAGGAGGGAGAAGAAAAGATAAGAGTGACCTTCTTGCTTTTGCTGTTTCCTCAAATGTCAATGTGCCACATACATCAAATACATTAGTGAACAGGGTATTAAAAATTTAAGGTAATCTGGTAAAAGCAAGACGTGTTATCTTCTTTTGTTAAGTGCTATTATCACTAATGAACTTAATATAGTAAATGTTATAAGATCTAGACCTGATAGGAAAAAATTAATGACAAAACTTTTAAAGAAATCAAGCAAAAGTGAAGTGTGTTACATCTTTTCTTGCTGAATTCCTATTGTTGCAGAAAGCTTCGTCCTTGTCTCCAACACCAATCCACTGATGAGGACAAGGCTTTGAGAAAGAGGAAAAAGAAGGTTTATTGCTTTGCTAGCAAAGGAGAAACACAGGGGACTCCTATCCCAGAGGATGTGATTCTGCCCATCATCAGGAAGGGGGTGCCGGGATGGAAGGGACTTTTAAAGATTAAAAGGCTACATTCCAGGTGTTCTCTGTTGGAGTTGTAATTCACTTGTTAATTTGGGAGATAGTTATTTCTGATATCTTATTGTGTCATCTCCAAAGTCTAGATTACTATGGCAGTTGTAATAGATTCCTATCTAGATTTCTATGGCAGGTGCGTGCTCAAGGACAGGTAACTCTGTCTAGGATGGGAAAGAAAGGTAATCCTGTTTCTCCTGAGTGGAAGATATTAGGGAGGAACAGGAAGAGAGGAAGAGAAAGAAACATGTTCATTTTAAAAATAAGTTGCGGTGGCAGAGCAGCAAGGTTTATAATCAAAGCATAAAGTGGACCACTGTTACACTATTATAGCATAATATTGCTTTTAAAGAGCAGGAATATTAAAATAATATACTTTGCATTCCTCTCATTAGATTACAAAAAATAATCTTTTAAAATCCTCATTACTGGAACAGATAGTCTAAGGGAATAATCTGTAAAATACTAAATGTTCATTGCAGGGTTAATTATACTAGGGAAAAATCTGGAAGCAGCCTAAATGTCCAGTGGTAAGGCAGTAGTAAATTGTCCTTTACTCCTGGGGGAATATCACATAGCCTTTAAGAAGAATGTTTTGAGGGGCTGGGGTTGTAGCTCAGTGGTAGAGTGCTTGCCTTGCATGTGTGAGGTACTAGTTTCCATCCTTAGCACTACATAAAACAAAACAAAATAAAGGTGTCCATTAAAAGAAGAAGAAGAAAGCTGGGCGCGGTGGCCCACACCTGTAATCCCAGCACTTGGGAGGCTGAGGCAGGAGGATCAGGAGTTCAAAGCCAGCCTCAGCAATGGCGAGGCACTTAGCAACTCAGTGAGACTCTGTCTCTACATAAAAATACAAAAAAGAGCTGGGCGCGGTGGCGCACGCCTGTAATCCCAGCACTATGGGAGGCTGAGGCAGGAGGATCGCGAGTTCAAAGCCAGCCTCAGCAATGTCGAGGCACTTAGCAACTCAGTGAGACCCTGTCTCTAATAAAAACACAAAAAAGGGCTGGGGATGTGGCCCAGTGGTCAAGTGCCCCCTGAGTTCAATCCCCGGTACACAAAAAAAAAAAAAAAAAAATACAAAAAAGGGCTGGGGATGTGACCCAGTGGTCAAGTGCCCCTGAGTTCAATCCTCAGTACCAAAAAAAAAAAAAAAAAAAAGAAGAAGAAGAGTGTTTAGAAAACAATTCAAATGAAAAGAGGAAACACTGGAGTTCATAATCATGGAGTCCAAGGCCTTCCATTTTTGTATATAGAAAACTAAAAATCTGGAGAGGTTAAGTGACTTTCCCTAAAATGTATAGGGAGGAAGTACTGATCGTGTGTGCTTAGCAGCACAGATTCTGGAGTAACCTGACCTGACTTTGAATCCTTACTCTACCACTTACAAGTTTTATGATCTTTGAGGATTATTATATAATCCCTGGGTCTCAATGCCTGTTGCACATAAAATCTTTAATAAATATTAGTTATTAGGATGCATGTGATATAATAAAGAACATATGTTATCTTTGTCCCTGGTTTCTGTCCCAGAGCTTCAAAATCTCTTGGAATTTTCTGAGGGATAAGAGTGTCTTTTTAAAATTCCTTATGAGTTTCTTATTACTATACCTGAATTTATGCTAATGAATTGACTCATAGAGGGTCCTTAGGTATTTTCAAGAAAGGATCTGTCCACACCAGAAAGACCTCTAGTGTAGAGGGTTAGAACTTTCAGCTCTGCACTTCTGCCTTCCTCCCGCAAATTCTTTTCTCCTTCAAGGAAAGGGGAACTAGAGATTGGTTCAATTTGAGGACAGTGATTTAATCAAGCACACTTACATAATGAAACCTCAGTAAATACTCTGGATTCTGAGGCTTAGTGGAGCTTCCTGGTTTGTGAGCACATTGACGTGCCAAAACAGTGGTGATGTGACCAGATTCCATAATGAGACTGTGGGAAGCTCTGTGTCCCCTCTTCCCCTCTTTTACCTTAAGATCTTACTTACCCTATATATCTTTTATATTTAACCGTTCTTGAATTGTATTCTTTATAATAGAACTGTAAATGTAAATACAGTGCTTTCCACTTCTGAGTTTTTCAGCAAGTTTTTGAAACAGACAAAGTTGTGGGATACCCTGAACTGGTAGGTGACTGGACAGAAGTGTGGGTGAGTTGGACACTCAAGACTCTCAAGGGCGTCTTGCCCTTGTGGAATCTGAGCTTACTCTCGGTAGTTACTGTCAGAACTGAATTGCAGTACATTTAGTTGGTGTCACAGAATTGGTGTTAGAAAACAATGTGATTAATAGAACAATAATAATTATGCCACTATTCTCCTAGTTGCAAATTCAGTCTTACCTCATGTCTTCTCTCCTAATGAGTCTCCCTGGCATGCCCCATTCTTTTTTGTTTTTAAAGTTTATTTCTTAGCCGGGCGTGGTGGCGCACACCTGTAATTCCAGCACTTGGGAGGCTGAGGCAGGAGGATCGTGAGTTCAAAGCTAGCCTCAGCAATGGCGAGGCACTTAGCAACTCAGTGAGACCCTGTCTCTAATAAAATACAAAAAAGGGCTGGGGATGTGGCCCAGTGGTCAAGTGCCCTTGAGTTCAATCCCCGGTACAAAAAAAAAAAAAAAAAAAAAAAAAAAAAGTTTATTTCTTTCTTTTTAACCTTTATTTCATTTATTTATTTTTTTATGTGGTGCTGAGGATCCAACTCAGTGCCTCACATGTGCTAGGCAAGCATTTCTACCACTGAGCTACAATCACAGCCCCTGGTATGCCTCATTCTTTTTGAATTTTATGGGACTGATTTATTTGAGGTATCACAAATCTCTAGTCCTAAAGCAGTTCTCTGATTTTTCCTATTCTATTTCTCTTTTTCTACTGTAATGACTTTACATAACAATGACAAATTTAATTTCCAAAACTGGACAACTTTGCTGGTAATACTCCTTTACTTAAAAATATTCTGTGGCACCACCATTGCTTATTCATCCAGGTCTTCTATACCTCCACCCCTTTTTCTTGTGTCATTTCTGTTCTTTCACTAAATATAATCTGTTTTCTAGTTACATTGAACTTCTCATTACCATATATTGTGGGGCAAATTGTGTTCTCCAAAAAGATATGTTCAAGTTCTACTTCAAGTCCTTTTGAATGTGAATTTATTTGGTAATAGAATCTTAATTAAATGATGACATCACATTGGATTAGGACTGGTGTTCTTATAGGGAGATGATAGAAGAGACACAGGTACAGACATAGAGAAGAAGGCCATGTGAAAAGACACACAGACACGACATGTTACAGTGGAGGCAGAGACTGAGGGGAGGTGTCTACAAGCCAAAGAATGCCAAGGATGGTGGGTGACCACTGGAAGCCAGAAAGAGGCAAGGAAAATCCCCTTCTAGAGCCTTTAGAAAAAGTATGGCCTGCCAACACCTAGATTTTAGACTGCTGGCCTCCAGAACCATAGAAGAATAAATTTCCGTTTTTGAAAGTTTGTGAAACTTTGTTTTTGCTGCCATAGGAAACCAATACACCATATTTGAAGGACGGGGGCTCCTGACCACAAAGGGCTCCGCAGTCACTAATTCCAAACTAATATCAAAGCTCCTACAGGCCTCTCTTCTGCCCAAACTAATAGGGATCTCTCATTGTCCCGCACACCAAAACGATGGGTCTCCCATGACTCGGCAACACAAAGGCAGATAGGGCAGCAAGGGAGGCAACACTATTTTCTCCCTCTCTCCTCTCCTCAGTCCAATCCATCACCCAGACCTCCACATCCCCTTCCATACAATCAATCCTCTCCTATCTTCACTCTCTTCTATCCTAACCCTCAGGTGCTTAAAACATTCGATACCTCCTTCCTCACCCTGACTTCAGAGGACGCACAGTTCCTCCATAGGCCCACCTCCAAGTGCACTGTATGTCAGCGCACCAATCCATGCACTCCTTTTAAACCAGGAACATTTCCCTCTCACAAAGCTCGGGGTCAGTTCCCAGGAGCCGACTGACTGGCAAATAGATTTCACCAACATGCCAACTGTCCGAAAACAAGTATCTCCTGGTCCTGGTAGATACCTTCTCTGGATAGGTAGAAGCCTTTCCTACTTCCAACAAAAGAGGCTCACACAACAGCTCGTCCCTGCTGAGAGGAGGCAGTCCAGACCCACAGCTTCCAGCCCGGATGGCAGCTGCCCCTGCCCCAGCCTATAGCTCTTGAGACCACACCTTCCTTTCAGAGCTCACACACTCCCCTCTCCCTGACTCCTCTCTCCCACCAGAGCTTGCACACTCCCCTCTCTCTTCCTCTCTTCCCGTTCCTTTTCTACCTCCTACCAGCCATAAAGGCTGCTAAATAAATCTCTTGGCTGCACGGTTGTCCCCGGTGTAATTTTTGCCCTTCAATATTGCTTTGTTTTTGCTCACACTTTTCATTCTGCCTGGAATATCCCTATACCTAATCATCAAAATCCTCAGACAAGCAATTTTATGGACCCCTTGAATAACAGTTTTTCTTGTGCATATCCATAGGTTTCTTGTCTGGATGAGTTGCTTATGATGCAGCCATTAAAACTCCTGAAGGGCAGCAATTGCCTTTGTAGCTTTCACCTTTTATAACAATGCCTTGCTAATAATGCTTCTTTAAGTCTTTATGGTCCTGCTAGTTGGGATTAACTGCTTCATTAAAGAAATGTAAGGAGGGAAAGATCTCAAGTATACTTAAAAATGGTTAGTTTACTTTTCTTGAGAGAGTATTCCTTAATTCACTCTGTACTTGCTACTTAAAGCATAAAAATCAGTGTGAGCCGGGCACGCCTGTAATCCCAGCACTTTGGGAGGCTGAGGCAGGAGGATCGTGAGTTCAAAGCCAGCCTCAGCAATGGCGAGGCACTTAGCAACTCAGTGAGACCCTGTCTCTAATAAAATACAAAAAAAAAGGGCTGGGGATGTTGCCCAGTGGTCGAGTGCCGCTGAGTTCAATCCCCGGTACCAAAAAAAAAAAAAAAAAAAAAAAAAAAAAATCAATGTGGAGGGGCTGGGGCTGGGGCTCAGAGGTAGAGCGCTTGCCTCACATGCATGAGGCCCTGGGTTCGAGCCTCAGCACCACATTAAAAATAAACAAAATAAGTCATTCTGTCCATCTACAACTACAAAAAAAAAAAAAAAAAAAAAAAAAAGATAAAAGAAAAAAATCAGTGTGGAAACTTGGAATGGAACCAACCATTTGAACCAACTATCCCACTCCTCAGTGTATATCCCAAAGACTTAAAGTCAGCACACTACAGTGATACAGCCACATTTTTTTTTTTTTGTGGTACTGGGGATTGAACTCAGGGGCACTCGACCACTGGGTCACATCCCCAGCCCTTTCTTTTTTGTATTTTATTTTAGACACAGGGTCTCACTGAGTTGCTAAGTGCCTCGCCATTGCTGAGGCTCGCGATCCTCCTGCCTCAGCCTCCCAAAGTGCTGGGATTACAGGCGTGCGCCACCGCGCCCCGGCCAGCCACATTTTTATAGCAGCTCAATTCACAATAGCTAAACTATGGAACCAAACTAGATGCCCTTCAACAGATGAATGAATAAAGGAAATATGGGGGCTGGGGCTATGGCTCAATGGTAGAGTGCGCATCTCACATGTGTGAGACCCTGGGTTCGATTCTCAGCACCACATAAATAAAATAAAGGTACTTTATCCACCTACAAGTAAAAAAATATTTTAAAAAAAGGAAATGTGGTATATATACACAATAGAATATTACTCAGCCTTAATGAAGAATGAAATCATGGCATTTGCAGGTAAATGGATGGAGCTATAGAATATCATGTTAAGTGAAATAAGCCAAACCCAAAAAACAAAAGTCTGAATGTTTTCTCTGTTATGTGCATGCTAATTTATAACAAGTGTGTGGGGTGGGGTGGGGGCTAGCGAAAAAGGAAGGAACTTTGGATTGGGCAGAGGGGTATGAAGGAAGGGGAAAGGGTGTGGTGGTGGGAAGGATAGTGGAATGAGACAGATATTATTACCCTATAAACATGTATGTCTACACTACTGGTGTGACTCTACACTATGTACAGCCAGAGGAATGAGAAGTTGTACTCTGTTGCCACCTGAAGCGCTTGGAGCAACGGAGCCGCGGGAAAAACTTCGGAAGCAAACTGGAGACAAACAGCTTTTATTCTGATAACTTTTCTCTCTGGTTCTAACAACGACTAACACACGCCAAACACACCACTAAAATGGCGCTGACCCGATCAGCAATTTCGGCCAAGTCACTCGAGATCCCGCAACAAGTCCCGTGAGACTATGGAGAGGCGACAATGCCCAAATCTCCACGGCTCATAGTCAAACGCAATTCAAGTCAATCCCCAAACAGGGCTCCTGCAGTACTCCATTTGTATACAATGTGTTAAAAGGCATTCTACTGCCATGTATGATTAATTAGAACAAATTAAAAAAAAAAAAAAGCTGGGTGTGGTATCCTGTGAAGAATGCCTGTAATCCCAGTGACTCAGGAGGCTGAGGTGGGAGGATCACAAGTTTGAAACCAACCTCCATAATTTAGCAAGACCCTGTCTCAAAATACAAAAGGCTAGAGATGTAGTTCAGTGGTGGTGCACTCCTGGGTTCAATCCCTAGTACTGAAAAAAAAGACTTTAAGCATAAAGTTCTTCAGAGGTGTTTTAAACAAATCAAAAAAAGAAAAAAATATGTAAAGCATTTCCAGAGGGAAATACAGTGGAATCACCAAATTACTAGACATAATTAAATTCATATATTACCAATTTGGATTAACCTGTTTAGCACAAAGGACACTTCGATGCCCACATTGATGCCAGTGGAAAATTAAGAAAATGTTCTGTTCTGAATTAGTGTATTCCGTGGATGCTGTTTTAAAAGTCAACATACTAAGTGACCATTGACTGTGGCTAAGAAGTGAACTCATGTTCTAATTGAAGCCAAAGGCCAGATGATATTGAAATGGGACAGGAGGAGATGAAAACAAGATAATTACTTTCTTAACTGAAAGTTAAGTTTACTTTCTTAAACTGTAAGTACTAAAATAATGAAACAATTTCTTACATTTCTTTCTTTTCTTTTTGATCCAATTTAGAAATAATTTAATTAATAAAATAAAGCGGAGGAAAATGGTCCAGATGGGGCTGCAGGGCTAGAGGATTCCCATCCAAGGCTGACATCCCCCAGTACCCCAGCGGGCACCAGGTGGACAGCGCTGGGACCTGCCTCGCAGGAGCAGCCTCACACTCTGCAGACATCCTGTCTTCTTCACTTCGCTCATTGCTATGTACAGACAGTAAACACCAGACAACTGCAGTTTGTTATTAAGTGGCTTCTATCTCTCCTATGCCAGGCTTGGCACATCATGAATGCAAAGCAAGGAGACTTTGAGGTCTTCACCAAAAAGTTAACTTTGGCAAAAAAAAGAAAACAAAGAGCTAAAATTCATAAGCTGGATTAAAAACCATTGAAGTGAAAACAGTGTATTTTCCCAACAGTACAGCGTTAGACATCACTACAATCCTTCCCACCCCCCCTTTTTAAAGTCTCTGCCATCCTTCCCCAATTCAGGTCAGAGTTCATAGCAGCAATGCATAAAGTCCTCTGTAAAGCGTGTATTCTCTTCTCCCAGGGTCAGAGTTCACAGGTCAAGTCCAGTCAGTCTGAAAAATCATGGGAGAGTGCTCGCTGTCCTCCTCCAGGCGCAGGCATTAGTTTGTCCTGAAGACATGCTCCATCCACGGAACCTGGGTCGTCTGTGTAGGCTTCTAGGTTTGTGTCCTGCCCCTTACCAAGTCTTGCTGGAGATCAGGGCAGGTAGGTACCTTTTGCAGTTGCATCACCATTGTCTGAGTTATTAAGGGCAGTCATGAGAGGCAGAATCTACAATTTCACTGGTCGCCAATGTTGGTTCTAGGCAGAAGGCCGCGCCTCCCAGGCAGAAGGCCACACCTCCCCAGGTGCCTTGTGAAAAACTACGGCTCCCGGGATCCTCAGCGTGACCAAAAACCTGACCAGCAAGTCCCTTGTCCACTACCACTACCTCCCCCCCCCCATGACCTCTGCTGGCCTATAGGACAAGGACTCACTCCAAGGGGGTTTTATGACCCCTACTCTATTTAAGCCAGCCCCGGACTGAAATCGGCCCTTTTGTTCCTGCTCTCCCCTGGTTCCTGCCGCTCCCTGCTCCTGCTCTCCGCTCCCGCGTGCTCCAGCTCCCGTCCGTTCCCCACGGTTTGTCCTCATCCCCTCCACGTGTTTCTTTGGTAATTCAATAAACCCCTTTCCTTTTCCTATACGACAGTTCGAGCCTCGGTCCCTTCCTGCAAATTCCACTAACAGCCTCCACGCTGCCATCCAGCCTGTGCTGTCGCTTCAGGGCACACTCCCCACTTTCCTGGGAGTCCAGGTTGTACATCCACAAGTGGCCGTCAGAAGCTCCCACCAACAACCGAGGAATCTTCTGAATTGTGGCTAATAGATGTTCGCATGGCCATAGAATGGCAGGCCGAGGGTGACAAAGGCTCTGTCTGCCCTGGTTGAACATTTTTGTCACTTGAGAGGGTAGGTGGATGCCTTGAGAACTTTCCAAAATAGCCAGTCCTGGTGGTGGGCTCCTCTGGAGGTTTTTCTTTCAGTCTCAAGTTTGAAGATGTGCATAGTCTCAGTGTTGCTGGTTGCAGAGAGGAATGTGTGGTCCCTGCGGAAGGCCAAAGAGCAGAAGCTCATGCACCTCTTAACTCCTCTCCCGAACTCAAAGAGTTTTTGTCCCTCTGGAATGGAAAACACTCTAATCACTGTCCCCTTCTCAGAAGCGGTGGCAAAATTGATTCCACTTGCATCAAAAGCCAGCGCTGCTAAAGGGCTGTCATGAGCTGGGATCATGTTTGCAGCTCTCAAATTATTGGGGTGGAAGACCTGCACTCCTTGGATATGCTAAGTAGCAATTGTCGTTGTTTATTGGCAGTGAACACTAGCCTGCAGGGGTTGGGGGAGGGGTGTCTCCCTGATGGTGTGCAGAACCTTCACGTCCAGAATGTTGCGTATATATAGACTCTTCCAGGCACACAATGAGCCTCTACCTGTTGAGCTTCACGGCCAGGATGGTGTTAAGAGTAGCTGCAGTTGCAGATCTTGGTTCCCTTCTTAAAGTGGCAAACCTTTAGCTTCCTGGGAGCCTTGAGGCTAACAATGGCCACTAAGCTGCTTGAGAACACTCTCTACAATACACACATCCTCATTATCAGCAAGCAAAAAAGAGGCGACCACGACCAGCTGCTCTTTCTGTCTCTTTCACTGCTCTGTTGTCCTGGTTGAAGTTGGAGAAAAGCAGCTTGCGGGGTTCACGGCTGCGCGCAGCGGGGCGGCCTTTGGTAGAGTGCACGGGGCGAAGCGGGCTGTGCTCCGGGTCTGCGCCCGGCCGGCTCCCGGCTTTTGTAGCTGCCACTGGCCGCTGAGGGATGAACGGCCGCCTCATCCCTGCTCTGCTCTTGTTTCAATTTCTTACATTTCAAATCAGGGAACGACACATTTTAGTCAGTTAAACAGACAACATTTGGAGTAAACGTTCTTGTTTTTTCATAAAGGTCATAAACGTTATAAAGTTTTAAGAATCATTGGAAGTGTATTTTTCTCAAATTTGTCAAGATGTTGGCTAAGGAAGAAAAGTTGTTTTCTTCTTGGAGTATACCCTATTGTTTTAGTTGTTTGAAGGATTTACAACTCTTAAAAGTTGTCATTGTAGCCAAGTGCGGTGGCACATGCTTGTTAATCTCAGCAATTTGGGAGGCTGAGGCAGGAGGATGGCAAGTTTGAGGCCAGCCTCAGCAATTTAGGGAGACCCTGTCTCAAAATAAAAAAAAATAATAATAAAATAAAAAAGGGCTGGAGTATAACTCAGTGGTACAGCGCCCCTAGATTCAATCTCTAGTCACACACACACACACACACACACACACACACACACACACACACAGAAAAAATAATGCATGAATGTTTGGATCAAGGAGATTACTGGGAACTGCTGCATCAATAGAGGCCTACCAGTGAGCCTTCACAGTGGCAGCTTCCACTGTTACACACTGGAGAAGTGAGATGAGAGTAAATTGTCTGCCAGTTCTCTATCTACATAAAGGAGATGATGTTGAAATGTCAACAACAAGTTAGTGATCTATTTTCCACCATTTATCCACTGCAGCTGTCTCCTACAGAGACTTGTTTTTAATGACTGTTAAAGAGGTCAGCTCTCTGCTACAGGGTCACATCCAAGTAGCAAAAATTTGCCATTTTTGTCTTCTGAAGTCAGATTCTATTTTGTGAATCCTGTTTCAGCCTGTTCAACAGCTAGTATGGTTGGGTAGCTGGGCTTGTTTTATCTCCTGAGATTTGATAGGTAGTTACTTACAATTTGCCACATATTTAAATACATGTGTCATGTCCACTAAATTTGTCTTGCAATGCTAGAGTAGATGCTCCTCATTGTACACATGTTGGCCTTAGGATTATACATTTGAAATATGTTATTTACTTAAAGGTAAAATAGCAAATATATTGTAGTGAGAACATGATAATTATTAGGAACCAGAAAAAGAGAAGATACAGTTTTATAATACCAAGCCAATAATGAGATGTAATTATTCAAATGCTAAAATATCACAACAGGATAGTTAAAGTACTAAGGGATTATGAAATATTACTGTATTAGTTTCCTATCACTGCTAACACAAATAATGCTAACAACACAGATGAATTTTCTTATAGCTTTGGAGGTCAGAAATATAAAATTGGTCTTATGGGATTAAAATTAAAGTGTCAGCAGGGCCATGTTCCTTGAGAATACATCCTTTGCCTGTTCCAGCTTCTAGACACTTGCCTATCTTCCTTGGCTCACGGGCCCTTCATCCTCAAAGCCAGTCATTACTTCACTCTGATTTCTGTTTCCATATCACATCTCCTTCCCTGACTCAACTGTACTGTCTCCCTCTTTTTTAATTTGGCACTAGGGATGGAACTCTTAGTTCTTGAGACAAGGTCTTGTTAAATTGCCAGGTTGGCCTTGAATTTGCAATCCTTCTGCCTCAGCCTCTCAAGTAGCTGGAATTACAGCCATGCACAATTGCCATAGGCATCTGTCTCCCTCTTTTATTTAAAAGATCTCTTGTTTACATTGGATCTGGGATAATCTTCCCATCTCAAAATCCTTAACTTAATCGCACCTGCAATTACTTTTGTCATGTAAGGTAACATATTCAAAAGCTCTGGAA
This sequence comes from Tamias sibiricus, assembly GCA_025594165.1. NCBI lineage: Eukaryota > Metazoa > Chordata > Mammalia > Rodentia > Sciuridae > Tamias > Tamias sibiricus. The sequence continues at coordinate 113,481,033 of CM046658.1, read as the reverse complement.
ATTAGGACTTGGACTTTTTGTGTAGAGAGTCAACTGTGTCCCATAGATCCTTAAAATAAAAATCTAATGAAAAAAATTTTCATTAAGGAGTTTAAAATTCACTATGAAATACTAGACAAGGGTGCCAAAAACATTCACTGAGGAAAAGATAGCCTATTCAACAAATGGTTTTAGCAAAAGTGGAAATCCATATATAGCAAAATGAAATTAAACCTCTATCTCTCACCCTGCACAAAAATCACCTCAAAGTGGATCAAAGACTTAGGCACTAGAACAGAGACCCTGAGACTAATAGAAGAAAAACTGACTTCCTTAATAAGACTCCTAAAGCACAAGAAGTAAAATCAAGAATCAATAAATGGGATGGATTCAAATTAAAAAGCTTCTTTTCAGCAAAGGAAATGATTAATAGTGTGAGGAGAGAGCCTACAGATTGGGAGAAAATCTTTACCACATGCACCTCTGATAAAGCGTTAATCTCTAGGATATATAAAGAACTCAAAAAACTTAACACCAAAAATACAAATAACCCAATCAATAAATGGGCTAAAAGAACTGAACACTTCACAGAAGAAGAAATACAATTGATCAACAAATATATGAAAAAGTGTTCAACATCTCTAGCAATTAGAGAAATGCAAATCTAAACCACTCTAAGATTTCATCTCACTCCTGTCAGAATGGCAATCATTAAGAATACAGAAGGCCAGGGGTGGTGGCGCACGCCTGTAATCCCAGCACTTGGGAGGCTGAGGCAGGAGGATGGAGAGTTCAAAGCCAGCCTCAGCAATGGTGAGGCACTTGGCAACTCAGTGAGACCCTGTCTCTAATAAAATACAAAAAAGGGCTGGGGATGTGTCCCAGTGGTTGAGTGCCCCTAAGTTCAATCCCCAGTAGCAAAAAAAAAAAAAAAAAAAAAAAAAAAAGAATACAGAAAACAATAAATGTTGGCGAGGATGTGGGGGAAAAGGTACACTCATACATTGCTGGTGCACTGCAAATTGGTACAACCACTATGGAAAGCAGTATGGAGATTCCTCAGAAAACTGGGAATGGAACCACCATTTGACCCAGCTATCCCACTCCTTGGTTTATACCCAAAGGACTTAAAATCAGCATACTATAGTGACACAGCCACATCAATGTTTATGGCAGCTCAATTCATAATAGCTAGACTATGGAACCAACCTAGGTGTCCCTAAATAGATGAATGGATAAAGAAAATATGGTATATATATATATATATATATATATATATATATATACACACATATACATATATATATTCAATGGAAAATATGGTATATATATATATATATACATACACACATATACATATATATATATATTCAATGGAATATTAATCAGCTTTAAAGAAGGGTGAAATTATGGCATTTGCCAGTAAATGATTGGAGTTGGAGAATATCATGCTAAGTGAAATAAGCCAATCCCACAAAACCAAAGGCCAAATGTTTTCTCTAATATGTGGATGCTAATTCACAATAAGGGGGGCGGGCACTAGGGAAAAATAGCATTATTTAGGTAGAGGGAAGTGAAGGGAGGGGAGGGAGGGTATGTGTGGATGGGAAACATAGTGGAATGAAACAGACATTCTTACTTTATGTTTATATGTGACTACATGACCAATATGATTCTGTAACATGTACACTTTGAAAAATGAGAAATTATATCCCTTCTATGTATGATATATCATAGTGCATAAAATGCCTTCTACTGTCATGTATAACTAATTAAAACAAATTTAAAATTTTTTTTTTTTTTTTTTTTTTTTGGTACCAGGGATTGAACTCAGCGGCACTAGACCACTGGGCCACATCCCCAGCCCTTTTTTTGTATTTTATTAGAGACAGGGTCTCACTGAGTTGCTAAGTGCCTCGCCATTGCTGAGGCTGGCTTTGAACTCGCGATCCTCCTGTCTCAGCCTCCCAAAGTGCTGGGATTACAGGCGTGCGCCACCGCGCGCCCGGCTCAAATTTAAAAATTAATAAAAAAATTAGCTATTAGCAATGAATATATAAACTAATTTCTAACATAATGTACTTTAAAAAAATCAGATGCTTTAAAATAATTGTATATTTCAGAATAACCTGAATTTTTTGCATAACTGAAAAAAAGATCCTTTCCATCTGGAGACATATATCTCTTCTTACTCTTCAATTAGAGTAACATCCTTCCAGATTTTTTTTCCTTTTAGTTTTTATTTCCATTCAAGTCATATAACTCCTCTAGGGTCTAGTTTTAAATATATATCCTAAATCATTTGATTATCTTTTAAAAGATAAAAGCCTAAAGTTTGTGTTTTGCTTTATTATATGATTATAAGACTTTCTAATTACATTTAATTAGAATAGGATGAAATAAACATAAACACAGAATCAGTAAAACAACAGCCTCTGAAGAGGAGGTATTGGAGTAATCACAAACTGCTCTGTGTTGCTAAAAGGATTTCCATTTCAAGGTTTTGCTAATAAGAGCTTGACAAATGTAGAAGTATAATATTTGCAATTTCACTAAGTAACACATAAGTTAACTAAGCAACACATAAGATATTGGGCTTGAATGTATTAATAAAAAGCAATAATTTTAAAAATCATATATGTAAGTTAAAATTGTTTATTGAGGGCTGGGGTTGTGGCTCAGCGGTAGAGCGCTCGCCTAGCACGTGCGTGGCCCAGGTTCGAACCTCAGCACCACGTAAAAACGCGTTGTGTACAACTAAAAGCAAATAAATAAATATTTTTTAAAAATTGCTTATTGATATTTCTTTTTTCTTTTTTCTTTTTTTTTAGTGAAATCAATAAAATCAGTGAGAAATTTAATGAGGGGAGGAAGTTAATTCTCAGTGCCAGTCCAGACTTCTTTTTTATATCTTAGATATTTAGGCATCAGAGCTATTTGCAGGTTTTTAAATTCATAGAAACAAAATTTGCAAACATGCCGGGCGCGGTGGCGCACGCCTGTAATCCCAGCACTTTGGGAGGCTGAGGCAGGAGGATCGCGAGTTCAAAGCCAGCTTCAGCAATGGTGAAGCACTTAGCAACTCAGTGAGACCCTGTCTCTAATAAAATACAAAAAAGGGCTGGGGATGTGACCCAGTGGTCCAGTGCCCCTGAGTTCAATCCCCGGTACCACAAAAAAAAAAAAAAAAAAAAAAAAAAAAGATTTGCAAACATAATTAGTATACCGGAGGAATCATCATTCATGGAAGAGCTGAATAAATCCTCCTAAACACCTTTCTAAAATCCAGATTTAAAACTTCTTTTGATATTTTGTGAGAATTTTCATATTGTACTAACAATTAATATAGTTTCTCGGTTGTGCCTGTGTGGTTATTAATGCTGACCCTCTAAGATTTGTTGTATGGGAGTATAAATGCTTATACTTCCCCCTCCCACATTCCCTGCATTTGGCCAGAAAGGCAAGCTTTGTTTTCTAACCATTTTGGAAGGGAGTGAACAATCTAAGGAATAAAGCTGGAATAGAAAACTAAAGATACAAAGAATGTCCCATTAGCCAGGACTTTAGCTGGCCGGGTGGGGGGTGGGGTGGGGTTGCAAGAGGAGCTGAAAGTCTTAATTCTGTTTTTTGTCTTTCATGCAGAAAGGCAGTTCTTTATCTCACTCAAAGGAATTAGTCCAGAGGAGGAATCTTTTTTTTCTTCATAGTTTTCAGATGTAACGTGAATTCTTTGGACAACATTCAGGCTAATGCAGTGGTTCTCAACCAGGGGTGGTTTTGCTCCCCTGGGGACATTGAGCAATGTCTGAAGATATTTTTGGTTGTCACAATTGAGCTGTGTGTGTGTGGGTGCTACTGCATCTGTGAGTAGATACCAGAATTGCGGCTGAACATCCAACAATGGGCAAAACAGCCCTGCAACAAAGAATTAGCCAATCAAAATGTTGATAATATGAAGTTGAAAAATCTTGGGTTAATAAGATGTTATTTGATTTTTGGCAGACTTTCTTTGCTTTGATGTTAGATGAAAGGACAGTGTTTAAAATTTTTATTATAAAAGCATAAGCACTAGAGGGCAGTACCTGCCCAATAGTTGCAATGGATGTTTCTTTAAAAGTCTTTGAAGGAAGAAAGGAGCTCCAGATTTAGGTAATTGGAAGATAAGTGACTGTAGGAGACACTTAAAGAACTATTTAAGTAGTTCTAAATCAAAAGACAGTTTTAATAACTACTGCTTGAAGTCAGTAAAAGCAGAGCAAACAGGTTTTTTCCCCTCTTCTTTTCATAATGATGCCTCCTGAGCTTTTGCCAGATAAAAGGGAAGATTCACGCTAGCTTTTCACACATAGAAACACCAACGTCATTGCCACTTACACTTCTATTTGCTCTGTCATGGAGCAGGTGATGGAAAGTTGCTATTCCTAGGGCATGTGGATCATTGTAATGCTGCGGAAGGTGTGTCTGGAGCAGGGGAACAAACAAAGCAGACAGACAAAGCATCATGATTGAGCTGTTTCAAATTTCAGAGTTGGACTCAGCTCTTTGGTTCTCTGAAACAGATTTATAATAACCCATTTGTTGCTTGAAGCTATTTACATTAGCTAACTATGTAAGAATGCATGCAACTTTCTCCTAAGGTTCTGTCCAAACTTAATAAGGAAACAGTTGTTTTTCCTTTTTAGCATCAGAGATCCAGACTCAAACCTGTTTTTGGTTATTAAAATAATAAGGTTCCCCCTTTCCACAAATAGGACAAATTACTTGCTAAATGCACATTAAATGTACACATTCCTTTTCTTAATTATTAAAGAAGGCATATGACAAGGTGCAGAGAATAGACGTGAATCTGATACTCAGCTTAAAAAAATAATTTCTTGGGGCTGAGGATATAGCTCAGTTGGTAGAGTGCTTGCCTTGCATGCACAAGGCCCTGGGATCGATCCCCAGCACAAAATAAATAAATAAATAAATAAATAAATAAATAACCAATCAATCAATCTCAACAATCCAGTTGAAGCCCCCTGTGTACATGTCTCCAATTGTATCCTTCTTCTGTCTCCAGCCAGCCATCATTTGGGGGAAAATGAGTTTGAAGCTGAGCATTTCCATATATTTCTTCCAACTTGTGCTACTTATATTAAATATGCACAGTTATATATGATTTCTGCACATTTTATATTTTATATAATTGGTATCATAATTGTTCTTCTGTAATTTTGGTTTTCCCTTAAATATTAGGTTTGTAAGATTTAGCCACGTTGATACATATAGCTCCAGTTTTAGTATACCAACATTTTTGGTATTTGCATATTTGCTAATGCAAATAATGATGTTATAAACATTTCCACATGTATCTAAGTTTGTTCATGCATGCGAATTCTTTAGGGCAGGAGTTAGCAAGCCATGGCTTGGTCCATTGGCTCTCCACCTGTTGTTGTTTGTTGTTGTTTTTTGGTATGACCCTCAAGCTAAAGTGGTTTCTACATTTCTGATTTTTTTTTTTGTTTGTTTAAACTATTTTTTTTTTTTTTTGGTAGTTGTAGATGGACAGAATGCCTTTATTTTATTTGTTTATTTTTATGTGATGCTAAGGATCAAACCCAGTGCCTCACACATGCTAGGCAAGTGCTCTGCCACTGAGCTCCAGCCCCAGCCTTATATTTCTGAATTTTTTTTAACTTAGTTTTCAGTGGTCATAAATAAAATTTTTATTGGAACAACCATACTCATATATTTGTATGTTGTCTATGGCTGTTTGGGGACATAATGAATAGTTGTAATAGAGACTAAATGGCCTGAAAAGACTAAAATATTTACTGTTTGACCCTTTAAAGGAAAATTTTGCTGATTCCTGCTCTAGTATATTCATGGAATGAAAATGCTGGGTTGCACGTATTCAGTTTTTGCTCTTATCATTAAATTTAAGTTTTAAAAAATACAAATCCTACAATTTGTTGCATTAGATTGTGTTCTGAAACTATGGAACAAATATAAAAATAATTCTCTGAATATTATGCTCTTATTTGATTTACCTAATGAAGCTTTTTTTTTTTTTCGTACCAGAAATTGAACCCAAGGGCGCTTAACTTCTAAGTCACATCCCCAGCCCTTTTTATATTTTATTTTGAGATAGGGTCTCGCTAAATTGCTGAGGCTGGCTTTGAACTCATGATCCTCCTGCCGTAGCCTCCCAAAGCCACTGGGATTATGGGTGTGTGCCATGGTGCCCAGCTTAAAGTCACTTTTAAATATCCAACAATAAGTCATCTAAAAACCTCACATCATTCAGACTGACTTTTTAGTCATAGTAATATTGCCCTCTAGAATATAAACTCCATGAAGATAGCACTTTTAGTCTACTTTTGTTTATACTGTGCTTATAGAAATGCCTAGCATATAGTAGATGCTCAAGGAATATTTATTGGTTGAATGAACAAATATAAAGAACACCATCCAGCTGAATGAAAACTTGCAATTCACTGAACTACTTGGGTATTTACAACAAATCACTTTAAATATTAAGCAGCACTATATTTGGAATTATGTGACATTTCTTGTTTTCATGTAGCTATTTTACGAATGAGGAAACTAAACAGAGAGTTTAAATAATTTGCACAAACTTGTAATGATCCAGGGTCTGTGCTGCTCTCATTTGCTACTCTGTCTGATGGCTCTGAACTGGACAGGGTGCAAATAAAGGTTGGTATTCCCAATAATAACAATAATAGTAATAATTTGCACATGGTCACAAAGCTAGTTAGTGGCAGAACAGAGATTTGAATCCAAACCATTTGAAAGAATTTTATTGTTTAAACCTGGAAGGGATCTGTGAAGTCTTTTAGTCTAATCCTTTAAGTCAAGCTATGCAATAGACACATAACAGGAGCTAATTTTCTTTTCTTTTTTTTGGTACTGTGGATTGAACTCAAAGACACTTTACCACTGAGATACATCCTTAGTCCTTTTTTTAATTAAAAAAATATTTTTAGTTGTTGATGAACACGATATCTTTATTTTTTAATGTGGTGCTGAGAATCGAACCTAGTGCCTCACACATACTAGGCAAGCACTCTACCACTGAGCCACAACCCAAGCACCTCCAGCCCTTTTTTATTTTGGATATGTAAATTTTTTTTTTTTTTTTTTTTTTTTTGGTATCGGGATTGAACTCAGGAGCCCTCGACCACTGGGCCACATCCCCAGCCCTTTTTTGTATTTTATTAGAGACAGGGTCTCACTGAGTTGCTAAGTGCCTTGCCATTGCTGAGGCTGGCTTTGAACTCGCCATGTACATGGTGCTGAGGATCAGACCCGGGCCGCGCACGAGCTAGGCGAGTGCTCTACCGCTGAGCCACAACCCGAGCCCCCCAAAATTTTTTTAAAAAATTCTTTTAAATAGATGAAGTTAATTTGAGTTAACAATTTAATGCAGTATATATAAATATCATTTACTTTTTTTTCATATTAAGTATTTTAAATGACGTGTATATTTTACAAATGCAGCACATCTGAATTTTCAGGAAGCATAATTTCTTTTTTTCATGGTGCTGGGAATTGAACCCAGGGTCTTATTCATGCTAGGCAAGTGCTCTATTACTGAGCTACAATCCAGCCCAAAATGTACATTTTGAATGATCAATAGGTGCATGAAGCTAGTAGCCACTATAGCTGAACAATGTAGTTCTAAATTATAGAAGGAATCCAAACCTTGAAAACACATAATTTGATCAAAGTCATGCAATTAGTTGGGTGATTCACGGGTCTAGGTAAAAATCTTAGGATTCTAGGGGTGGGTGTTGGCAGTGGTGGGAAGGGAGTGGTAATAGTATGGTTAATGGTAAATGAGAGTTTCTAAAACTACTTGGACTAGGGTAGACCCTTAAAAATACAGGGTGGTGTGAGATCTCCTAGCACTGCTAAGTGGATTGGCTTTAGTGATCAAGAAGTTAGTTGTTGGGGCTAGAGTTGTGGCTCAGAGGTAGAGCACTTACCTAGCATGTATGAGGCCCTGGGTTTGATCCTCAGCACTGCATATAAGTAAATATGCATTTACAACTAAAAATATTTTTTAAAAAAGTTCACATTCTGAACTAATATTTAGTTAGCTATTCATTTATGTATTCACCATGCATTATTGCCTGCCTAATATGGCAAAAGAAGTAAATATACCCTTGTCATATCCCAGGGCAATGAAAGGTCCTATTGTCAATTATGTTTGATTGTTTCTCTAGCCATACTATCTAGTTACCAGTTATTTATCAATTGTAGGTACAGTCATGAGAAGTTTTAATTATGTGCAGAAGGGTTGGGGTGTTAAAATCTATTGGGCAAGTAATATTAGTATAGAAATTTAGTATGATCTTTAAACTGTAGACCTAACGTGCTAAATACTGAAAGGGCTCAATTTATTGTTCAAGAAATGCAGAAGGAAAAGAGAAAGAGAGAGAGATCATTGTAGATCCTGAGTTAAAATGAAATATCTGGTTCTTTCAAAACAATTTCATATAAAACCCAGTAAATTAGGAGTATTTGCACAAACAATTTCATATAAAACCCAGTAAATTAGGAGTATTTGCACATTATAGAAGCAACAGCTTTTGTTTTTTGTTTTTGGTACCGGGGATTGATTGAACTCAGGGGTATTTGACCATTGAGCCACATCCCCAGCCCTATTTTATATTTCATTTAGAGAAAGTGTCTCACTGAGTTGCTTAGTGCCTCGCAGTTGCTAAGGCTGGCTTTGAACTCGAGATCCTTCTGTCTCAGCCTCCCAAGACTCTGGGATTACAGGCATGCGCCACTGTGCCTGGCAGAAGCAGCAGATTTAAATTTTTTTTTCTGTTATGAAAATGACTCTTGAAAAAAGTTAATCCATAGTCCTAAAGACAAATATTTCTTTCTTTCTTTTTTTTTTTTAATATTTATTTATTTGCTTTAGTTGTACACAATGCGTTTTTGTTTTTTTTTTGTTTTTTTTTTTTTTTTTTTTTTTTTTTTTTTTTTTTTTTTTTTTTTTTTTTTTTTTGTGTGGTACCAGGGATTGAACTCAGGGGCACTCGTCCACTGGGTCACATCCCCAGCCCTTTTTTTTTTGTATTTTTATTTAGAGACAGGGTCTCACTGAGTTGCTAAGTGCCTCGCCATTGCTGAGGCTGGCTTTGAACTCGCGATCCTCCTGCCTCAGCCTCCCAAAGTGCTGGGATTACAGGCGTGCGCCACCGCGCCCCGGCTCTGCGTTTGTTTTTATGTGGTGCTGAGGATTGAACCCGGGCCGCATACATGCTAGTCAAGTGCTCTACTGCTGAGCCACAACCCCAGCCCCAAAGACGAATATTTCTATATATTTCCTTCCAAGTGATTTGAAAACATTTTTAAAATATTTGAGATCATGGAATATAGTTTTTAAAAAAACTATTTTCAGGGGGCTGAGGTTGTAGCTCAGATTGAGTGCTTACCTCACATGCATGAGGCACTGCTATGTTCCTCAGCACCACATAAAATAATAAAATAAAATAAATATATTGTGTCCATCTACAACTAAAAAAATTTTTAGGGCTGGAATGTGGCTCAGCGGTAGGGCGCTCGCCTAGCACCTGCACGACCCGGGTTCGATCCTCAGCACCACGTAAAAATACATGCATTGTGTACAACTAAAGCAAATAAATAAATATTTAAAAAAATTTTTTTAAAAACATTTTTTCGTTGTCGATGGACCTTTATTTTATTTATTTTATGTGGTACTGAGAATTGAACCCAGTGCCTCACACATGTTAGGCAAGCACTCTTCTACTGAGCCATAACCCAAGCCTGGAATATAGTTTTTTATTTTGCTTTTTAGTCTCTTAAAATTGTGTCATAAGTATTTGTTTTAGTGTTCACAAATATCATTAAAAATGCTTACGTGAGCCAGGTGCAGTGGCACATGCCTATAATCCAGCAGCTCAGGAGGCTGAGGCAGGAGTATTGTAAGTTTGAGGCCAGCCTCAGCAATTTAGAAAGGCCTTAAGCAATTTAGTGAGACCCTGCACTGTGCCAGGTGAGGAGCTGTGTTTGATCCTTAGCACCACATAAAAATAAATAAATAAAATAAAGATATTGTGACAAACTACAACTAAAAAAAAAAAAAAAGTGTTGGGATTTGGCTTAGTGGTTAAGTGCCCCTGGGGTTCAATCCCTATACAAAAACCAGCCAATAAATATATGCCATAATTTATTCAACCCTCTCCCAAGTTCAGACATTTATTCCATTTTCCCATATTTGATGCTTCAGTGACTGTCCTCGTGAATAACTCTTTTTCACAGTCAGGATTTTTCTCTTGGATCTGATTTCTGGAATTGGAGCTGCCAAGCTGAAGAGTATAAACATTTTTAAGGTTCTTGATACATTTTGACAAATTGCTTACTGAAAGGTTGTCCCTATTTGCATTCTTACCACAGTATGATAGGGCCCATTTAATGATTGTCACCAACACCCAGATTGTCTCATTTGCTTTTTAATGCCAAGTTGGAGATAAGAATGTTTTTTTAATTGTTATACTATAAAGTCTTTGATTACTATTATTATGAACATTTCACCATATTTATGATAATTCCCTATTTATTTATATTATCACTATTTACTTTTTTTCACATTTTTATCAGTTTCTTGGAGTTCTTTATGTATCAAAACATTATAACATTATCTGTTTTTTTAAATGAACATTGTTAATAGTTCTTTTAAGATAATCTTCCTGAAATGCCAGTTTTCAACATTATTTTTTTTTCTTTTCTTTTTGTATCTTATTTGTGAAGAACACCCAGTTTCAGTTCTTTTTAGTCCTTTTTTTTCTTTGTTTCTCTTCTTCTTCTTTTTCTTTTCTTAGTGTAATGGGAGATTGAACCCAGGAGGTTTTACCACTGAGTTATATCCCCAGTCCTTTTATTATTTTTATTTTGAGGCAGGATGTCACTAAGTTGTCTAGGCTGGCCTCAAACTTGCAATCCTCTGCTTCAGCCTCCTGAGTAGCAGAGATGGGGCTATTGCCCCTGGCTTTTTTTTTTTTTTTTTTTTTTTTTTTTTAATGTTTTCTGTTAAAATGGACACAATACCTTTATTTTATTTATTTATTTTTTTAATGTGGTGCTGAGGATCGAACCCGGGCTGTGCACGTGCTAGGCAAGTGCTCTACTGCTGAGCCACAACCCCAGCCCTATGCTCTCTTTTTGACTACTTTCTGTGCTGTTAGTAGATATGTGCTCAAGTGGTGTAAAGTATGTTTTTTTTTTTTAAATTTTTAAAAAATTTTTTATTTTTATTTTATTATTTTTTAAAAAGTATTTATTTATTTGCTTTAGCTGTACACAATGGGTTTATTTGTATGTGGTGCTGAAGATTGAACCTGGGCCGCACACATGCCAGGTGAGCGCTCTGCTGCTGAGCCACAACCCCAGCCCCAATTTTTTTTTTTTTTTTTTTGTACTGGAAATTGAACCCATGGGCACTTAACCCCTGAGCCACATCCCCAGCCCATATATATATATATATATATATATATATATATATATATATATTTTAGAGACAGGTCTTGATAAGTTGTTTAGAGCTTTGCTAAGTTGCTAAGGCTGGCTTTGAACTTGCAATCCTGCCTCAGCCTCCCAAGCTGCTGGGATTACAGATATGGGCCATGGTGCCCAGTAAAACTACTTTACTAAGCAATGTTTAAAGAAAAATAAAATTATGAAGATAAGTCTTATGCAAAATCTACATAGGTTATACTAAAATAAAGTAAAAATGCTTTTGAGGAAAAAAAGGTTTTGGGAATACTTATTACTTTGGAATATTTGTATCAACTATTTTCTTAGTGGTACCAATTGAGTGTGAATGTGAAAAAATTCTTTAAAATTAACTTGTTGGGGCTGGGGCTGGGGCTGGGGCTGGGGCTCAGTGGTAGAACTCTTGACTGGCATGTGTGAAGGGCGTTTAATCCTCAGCACAGGAAAAAAAAATGTTCAGGTGAAAGTCATGTGAAAACATTTTTATGTTCAAAATTTGGAAACTGATAGTTTGATTTGGAAAGGAGGAATAAGCTATGCATGTTCATTTTTTATTTTTAAATTTTTTGGTGCTCCAAAACCTGAAGAGTACTTTAGTGATTCCCAATGCTAAGGCTATTTTTTTTTTTTTTTTTTTTAAAGTTAGGTTTGGTTTCTATGGGATGCAAACTTTTCTGTAGTAGCTGAAAGCAAAGACTCTGGCCACTTTTTAATTTCTTCTTTCTTCATGGTTTTAAAAGAGTCCCTTGCCTCCTCTGTTTTTCATTACGTGTACTAAAGGACAGAATAGAAAATGCAAAACAAGACAGCTGTACAGGAGGGTTTTCTTTTTAAAGAAGTTGATAGACAAATGGCACAGGGTTCACTGTTCTTGCCAGCTGAGAGTTTAGCTTCCAGAAAATGCTACTTTAGGGGAACAAGCGAGGTAGTGTGGAGGGCCTGAAAGGCTTCATTGACACAACAGCCGGGAGGCTCTTGTAGCACATTGTCTGGTATGTGGCGCCCTTCGGAAACCAGCTCTCAAGATTTCTACACCCCTCAATATCCCCCAAACTTCAAATATTAGGGCCCCTCCAATACACTTGGTTTTCCAAGTGAAATTCCTGAAAGATATTTTGTTTTGTTTTTGTTTCTTTTGCCTTTGGATGTCAGGCAATGATTCCAGTGGGCACTGGGCTTATTTGGTAGGAGCACTGTGGATCTGGATGGGAAGGCTGCAGTTTCCTTGACAAATCCATGGTACAGCACTAGTTTGTTTGTTTTTTGAACCAAAATCTAAGTACTAGTGCAAAAGGAATTGCTGGGGTAGGAGAAATAAGGCAAATTTGAGGCTGACAATGTAAATCATTACCACTAGTTTCTTAGTTTTGTAGTTTTTTTTTGGTACCAGGGTTTGAACCCAGGGGCACTTAACCACTGAGCCATCCCCAGCCCTTTTTAAAATAAATTTTAAAATTTTTTTACTTTTGAGACAGGGTCTCATTAAGTTGCTTAGGGCCTCACTAAATTTGCTGAGGCTGGCTTTGAACTTACGATCCTTCCGCCTCAGCCTCCCGAGCCGCTGGGATTATAGGTGTGCATCTTCATGCCCAGCAGTTTCTTAGTTTTCTTGAAGGTTGATCTGGAGAGATTTAAATTTACACTAAGGAATAGCCTTTCCAAGATACTGAAATTTGAAATTAAATTTGTATCAGTGAAGTTGTGAAATCATTTGTAGACTTTGAGAGGGTTCCTCCCTGGAAAAATGCAATTTTCTGTGGCATGCTGGTTTGCTAGAGAAAGTCCGGGGCCAGGGATTTCTTCCTCAGTGGTTTTTCATTCAAGTATTAATAGAGCTCCTAGGAGATGGGGTGTAGTAGTGCATTCCTGTGATCCTAGCAACTCTGGGGGCTGAAGCAGGAAGATTTCAGCCTTGGCAACTTACTGAGACCCTATCTCAAAATGAAAACAAGGCTGGGGATGTAGCTCAGTGTTAGAGCACCAATTTCCAGTACCAAGGGGGGAAAAAAAAAGGAGGGGGATGGGTCATTGTAGCTCAGTGATAGAGCCCACCTGGGTTCAATCCCCAGTACTGAACTGTGGAAGATCCTGAGAGATCAGCAGTCCTTCCCTTACTCTGCAGGGAGAACTAAGCCCAGAAAGGTGACTTGTTGAAGGTTATTTGTTGAAATTAGTGGCAGACTCTTAAAAAAAAATATATATATATATTTGTGAAAGAACCTTCATTTTATTTGTATGCAGTGCTTAGAATCAAACCCAGTGCCCCATACATGCCAGGCAAGTGCTCTACCACTGGGCTACAACCCCAGCCCCAGTGGCAGACTCTTTTTTTTTTTTTAAATGTTTATTCTTTTTTTAATATTTATTTATTTACTTTAGTTGTACACAATTAATGCATTTATGTTTACGTAGTGCTGAGGATCGAACCCAGGCTGCGCACGTGCGAGGCGAGCGCTCTGCCGCTGAGCCACAATCCCAGCCCAGTGGCAGACTCTTAATGAAAAGCCAGACCTTTTTACTTCCCATGTGGTATTTGTCCATCTACTGTTGGTGAAATTACCTTGTAGTTGTTAGAGATCAATTCAAAACAATATATAGAATGTGTTAAATTCAATAATCGATTGCCATTGCACACAGGGAGAGTTTACTGTTAACTGGAATTATCTGTGTGATGGATTTTTGAGAATAGAAATGCTGTGGACATTACAAAAGAACAAGAAAATCTGGTCTTTGGTCTATGTTGTTTGGGGACATCCATGAGGAAATCACACATTTCTTGAAGGATGCAATCCTTCAAGTATGAAAAAGTCTTTCAACATGCCCTCTGTTGGAGTGTGTGTGACTAGGAAGCGCCACTGCTGAGCATCCTGCAGGTTGACAGGGTTTTCATTACGATGAAAACTCACTCTTTTCCCAATCAGAATTGAAGCCAGAAGGATTTGGGAGTCTGGGGTGGGAGGGGAAGTGGAATCCAAGTGATTCACAGATTTCTGAGTAAGCTTGCAAAGGCCATTTCATCTGTGAGGATGAACCTAGGTTGTTGGAACTTTGACTTCATGACAGGAAGGGTCTTCCTGGAGGCTGTGGTATAAAGAACACGTCTCCTCTCGTAACTTCTGCATGGCTGTTGCCAGAGTTAGTTCTTGGTCTTAATATTTGATCTCTTCTTACCTCTATGCCATGTAGTTTTCCTTTCTTCTTTAGAGGATTGCTGAAAGCAAAAACAACAATTGTAACCATCTGCCACTTGAACAAGAGATTTATTACTTTTAATTGAGGATACCTGTTCTAACAGGAGAAAGGTATGCACATCAGAGAAGCAAGCCTGTGGAAGTTGCTTCTTAGTCTCTTTGGCCTCCCTGGGTATGTGTTTTGGTCACTGCTCAGCAGTTATGTTAGGGGGTGGAGGGCTGTCCCTGAAGAGCAAGCAGCAGGCATGAATGTTTGAAACCAGAGAGAACAATGATGGTTTAGGGAACAGAAAGGGAAATATCTAAGCATTGTGGCTGGAGTTTAGAGCAGAGGGTGGCCCTAGTGTATCTACAAAAGGACTGAAGAGAAAGGATGACAGAGACAGGAGGAAGCAGACTCCAGATCCTTGTAAGCTGTGTTAAAGACAGTGAACTTTAATTCATGAACAAGGGGGAATATAAGTATCAAATTTAAATTTTTAGATCACTTTGCAGTGTGGAGATGGATTATGGAAGAGGGAAGAAGAGAAACAGTAGAGTCAATGAGATTAATTAGAATACTTTGTAGTAGTTGAGGAGAGAGGGATTGATGGCAAAACCCTGAATAGCAATTTTGGTACACAGGGTAAACAGCTCAAAATTGACCTTCAAATAACTCTGTAATTCAAGATATGGCTTGCAAACTGGTGTGACTGGTAATGTGTCTTTTGATAGTGTTAAACCAAAACTCTCAAAGACTGAGAGATCTCTGGGAAAAAAAACAGTTTATTGAACGATTACAGATGAAGTCAGAAAGAAACAGGTCCTGCGAAAAGTCCCCACAGTCCCCAGCGGCAAGGCTAGGTAGTGGTGTGAGAAGTGTCCACTGGATGTAAAAAGTCAGAGTGTTTTACAATGAAAATTTTGGAGAAGAGAAAGCACAAATTGCTTAGTTACATCAGGTATGGATAAGAGGGGTAAGAGGAAGCAGGCAAAGTTTTAGGTTAGGAGGACAGACTATAAGAAGTACTTGCTGCTTCTTGATGGGTGTTGTAGCAGAATGTCATGGTGCATTGATGGCTGACTTCCTGGGTGTCCCCCTCACCTGTGTGTGTGTGTGTGTGTGTGTGTGCGCGCGCGCTCGCTCAGTGCTAGAGATGGAATGCTAGCACACACAACAGGGTAAACACTCTCTCACAACACATGCCAGGCAAGCCCTCTGCCTCTGAGCCACACGCCCAGCCCTTGGGGTTTTGAGTCAAGGTTTCAACACACTTTAGGAATGTGAAACAGTTCCTTGGGTGGTTTGGGCAGAAGATGTTAGCTGATTAACTTTTTTGTTCTCTGCCTCTTGTAATTAAATTTAGGACATCTCAGAATTTTTCTCCTATCAATAGCTTTAAATTTAATCGTGTATTCTGGATAAGCAGGTGCTATTCCTTTCAGTAATTATGTAAGAAAACAACAACAACAGCAATGCTATCTCCTTTAGATTTTGGTGTTTAAGGTCAAAGCATATTCAGTTCCGGTGGTGAAGCTGGGACAGAGGCCACAGGAAGGAGGTAACCAAATTTGGGACATACTTAGGAAGTACAATAAATGAGTAAAACTTTGGAAGGAAAAGATTTTAAGTTATTTTTAAGTTTTTGTTTTAATTGAAACAGGAATATATGCTATAGTAAAATCTGAATAGTACTAAAGATAAACAATGAAAAGTAAATCTCTTTAATGAGATCAACCACTGTTAATTTTTTGTGTGTATTTTTTAGTATTTTTTGGTGTCTTTGTAAGCTTATATTTAATATTTTTCTTTTTCTTTATTTCTCTCTCTCTCTCTCCTTCTTTTTCTTTTCTGGCACTGGGGATTGAACCCAGGTGCATTCTACCACTGAGCCTTTTTATTTATTTATTTTTTTGGGGGGACAGGGTCTCACTAGGTTGTTTAGGGCCTTGCTAAAGTGCTGAGGCTGGTTTCAAATTTGTGATCCTCCTGCCTCAGCCTCCTGAGCCACTGGGATTACAAGCATGGGCCACCACACCCAGCTGGGCATTTCTTACAGGGATGGATTGAAGCTGGCCATAACTGTTCCTTCACTAATTAAAGATTTTCCAGGGGAGGAGGCTGTCACTGCTGTGAATGTTGACCATACTCCCCTGTAGCAGAAACACATTCTCGCCCATCCACAGCTGTCACCCTGTTGCATCCTAAATTGACTTACTATCATAGTTGTTTCTCTGAGCACTCTTGCCATAATGAGAAATATGAAGTATTTGTAAAAGACACAAAATAGGTTTACTGGCTTGAATAGGAAGTGGTATCAGGGAGAAATGAGAAATGAGCCATTTGTCTAAAGCCACCTCCCATTAGTTCCTCCTTTTAATTTAAGCACACTTAGTCCTCTCTCTGCTGATGTTGGAAGAATTAGTTTTAGATGTAGCCATTTATCAGTTGCATAATCTTGGGTAACATCTCCAAGCTTCAGTTCCCCCATCAGTAAAGCGGGCATAATTCCCAGCTGGCATAAGTGTTGGGAAGGTTCAATGAACCAATGGATGGAGGTGAAAGGCTCTATGTTTCATTTTACTTTTTCCCAAGGCCTTGCAAGAATGGGGCTTATAAGACAATGTGTTATCTGACCCAAGACAATAGACAGAAGCATATTCTTTTCTTTCCTGGGATGTGGCTACCCTTGTAAGCCTCCCACACCTTGTGTGCTTTATTGAAACTATTCCTGAAAGTTCATTACATTCTGGCCATTCTTAATAGATTTCTTTATATTCATGTTAGCGATTTATGGCTGCCAGAGGGACTTTAGCAACAATTATCTAATTTGAACCTACTAACAAACCTGAGATAAGGCATGTTTTGTTTCAGTGTAACAGATGATATAACTGAGGTTGGAGAGATTGATATAAAGAAATTGAGTTTCAGAGTAGACATAAATAGTTGGAGCTAGAAATAATTCACTTCTGGATTTCAAATGCTCTTCCACTTATGATGGGTCATGTCCCAATAGTTGAAAAAAAATCATGAACTGAAAATGTATTTAATACACCAAACTTACCAACAGCTTAGCCGCACAGTATACTGTAGAGGGTCCGTCAGGTTTCCCTTCCCAACCCCCACTGCTGATTGTTGGATGTTTGGGAACTATGACTCACTGCTCCTGTCCAGCATTGAGAGAGAGAGAGTAATGCATGAAGTATGATTTTTACTGAATGCATGTTACTTTTGTACCATGATAAAGTTGACAAATTCTAAGTTGAACTATTATCAGTTCAAGACTGCGAAGGGAAGATGTGGCTTCCCCAATCTCATTCTGCCTGGGCTTGAAATTCTTGAGTGTGTTTCTCCAATCCTTTTGCTCCCTAGGGAAATGTATGCCACTTCTAAAATCATTTTTTTAAAAAAAATTTATTTGTTTACTTTAGTTGTACACAATGCAATGCATTTATGTTTACGTGGTGCTGAGGATCGAACCCGGGCCGCGCACATGCGAGGCGAGCGCTCTGCCGCTGAGCCACAACCCCAGCCCCCTAAAATCATTTTTTGTTATTGTTGAAATAATAACATCAGCAAGGTATCTTATAGTTTGCAAAACACCTTAAAATCCATTGACTCATTACAAGTATCCTATGGGGTGAGAAGAGAAAGTATGAGCAATTCCATTTTTCAGATGAGGAAATAGATTTAGGAATTGACACCTGTCCAATATCAACCAACAGTAAGGAACAGGGCCAAAATGGAAAAGGCAACATCAACGCCTTTTTATACTTTGATTATTATTGTTATTATACTTTTATTATGTTTTTATTGTGTTCTGTAATTCTTTTTTAAAAATTCAAACTAGTTAACTTCTTGTAGATGTTACTAAAAACATTTATTGAGCACCTGTGTAAACTGCTCACCATCTAGTTAGTTGGGAGAAAGATAAATAAACAAATGGTTACGCTTGAAGACAAAAGATACTTTGCAACTTGGAGATTTAATAAATGCTTATAATGACAGCATGATGACAGTTTTTACTTCAGAGTTAAAAACCACAATCACATTTTGCAAAAAGTGGGAGAAAGACGCCACATCCCGCATACCCACATAACACTGTGTAACCCACCACACACACGAGTGGAAAGCATCTGAATTCTACATTTCAATAATTTGAAATGGAGTGTTTTCTTGGAGTGTTAATCTGTAGGAAATTACAGTCTGTCATGTTGTAGTGTATCATCAGAGAATGTCAAGTAGATTACAGTATTATGTTACTCTGATGTCACTGCCCAGCATTGTTTTGATCTTTTTCTTACTAACAGATACATTTATTAGAACTTATTTCATGTTAAAAAAAAGAATTTGAAGTAATTTATTTCATAAACAGCATATCTCTTGTTTGATAATAAGGACTTTGCTGACTTCTGATCTCTTGCTCTTTTCAGGTCATAGCTGGTTGTTGGTCTCCTCATCCTTCTAGTGCTCCAGAGCAACATGTGACCTAAAGCAGAAGCTAAAAGTGGAAGAATGGGTCAAAGACATAGAGATCAAAGGTTATATAGGATTGTGTGTTGGCAGCTCTCGATTTAAAATTAAAACAAAGAGTAAAACTCCTCTGTATGGTGAAGAATTAATTGTACCCAAAGAAAGTCTGGCCTTGGCTGTTCATTACTGAGAGATGATCTCTTGACCCCTGGTATGTCTTGCCTCATAGGACCATCTTTGTTTGCCTGGGAAATTTGGCCACCACATGGCTGAACAATATGATTTGTAATAGGGGCTTTGGAACATGCCATATCAGTTCTGAAGGAAGCAGAGACTAAAGGTCAGCCATGTGGGCAAGCCCCCAGTATAAACTCTGGACACCAAAAACTTGGATATGCTTCCCTGGTTGGCAATACTGTTGAGCATTGTCACATATCAGGGCTGGGAATGGGTGGCAATGTCTAGAACTCCACAGAGAACATGGGAGCTTTGCTTTTGGGCCTCTCCCATATTTTGCCTTATGCGTTTCTTTTTGTGGCTGGCTCATTTGTATCCTTTTGCTAAATAAAACTTTAATTGTAAATATTGTTTGTGCTTTTCTGAGTTGTGTGAGTCATTCAGGCAAATTATCAAACCAGAGGGGCTGGTGGAAAACCCAAATTTGTGATTGGTGTCTGAAGTGAGGGCATCCTTGTGGAAGGCTGGCCTCTTACCCTGTGATGTCTGGCCTAACTCTGGGTAATTGGTGTCAGGCATCATTGCATTTCCCAAAATTTTAGATTTAGATTTTGGTACTTTCTGGTTTGGTGACTTCCCTAATCTAGGGGTAATTCTGTTTTATTTTATTTACAAAGTTAATTATATAGATCAAAAATTAAATAAGGTGCTGGGCATGGTGGTGCACACCTGTAATCCCAGTGGCTCAGGAGGCTGAGGCAGGAGGATCAAGAGTTCAAAGGCAGCCTCAGCAAAAACAAGGTGCTTAGCAACTCAGTGAGACCCTGTCTCTAAATAGAAATGTAAAATAGGGCTGGGGATATGGCTCAGTGGTTGAGTACCCCGAGTTCAATCCCTGGTAGAAAAAGAAAAAATTGTAAGAGGCCCTCAAAATATTTAAATATTATTATAATGGAAGTAAGAGGTGGGGGATGGATGTAGCAGAGGTATGGATGGCTTAGGCAAGTCTTTTTAAGTTATTTATTACACAAATAATAATTAAATTATATTGCATGTAGGGCATTGGAACAGAGAACAAGTCAGAGCCTTGCCCCTGTGGGGCTTATGTTCTACTCAGTGAAAGAGCTAATAAGAAGACAAATGAGGTGAATAATTAAACTGCAGTAATCGTGAAGGTAGCAAACAGGATGATATGGTAAAAATCCCATTGAAAGGACCTTCTCAAGACAGAGTGGCCAAAGGAAGGTCTTGGAGGAGCTGATGTTTGAATAAATATTTTAAAAAAGAAAATAAGAATATTTTATACAGATGGAAGAACAAGAACAAAACACTGAGGTGGGAAAGAGATTGGTGTGTTTGAAGAACAGAAAGGAGGTTTACTCAGAGAACACAAGATGGAGATATGTGTGGGTCAGATGATAAAGGGCCTTGTGTACCAAGGAAAGGATTTGGATTTTTAAGAGTGAGATGAAGTGTGGATGGTTTTGTTTATTTTTAATTTTTTAAATTATTTGTTTAGTTGTTGATGGACCTTTATTTATTTATTTATTTACTTACTTATATGTGATGCTGAGAATTGAACCCAATGCCAACACATATCAGGCAAACACCCTACCACTGAGCCACAACCCCAGCCCAAGTGTGGATAGTTTTAAGTAGACAAGTGGTATGAATTGCTTTAAGAAGACATGTCATGGGCTGGGAATGTGGCTCAGTGGTAGAGTGCCTGCCTGGCATGCAGGAGGCCCTGGGTTAGATCCCATCTTCAGCACTGCAATGCTTTAAAAAAAAAAAAAAAAAAAAAAAAAAGACATGCCAGCTGCTGAATGGAAAGAGGAGAAACAGTGAGAGAGAGCACCAGAAAACTGTAGCTATCAGGTGAGGGTGGAAGAGGAGAGATAGAAATGGTTAGATTCTAGATGTGCTTTAAGGTAGACTCTCTAAAGACTTTCTGATGGATTGGAGGTTGAGGGTGGGGAAAGTGAGAGGAAGAAAGGTATGTCATTTGGGCCCTCTGGGAAGCCGATGCTGAGGAGTTAGGAGTGTAACAGCCATTCGAAGGGGGTAATGCCTATAAAGGAAAGGTGAGTGGGGCATGGTAGAGCATGCCTGTAATCCCAGTGACTTGGGAGGCTAAGGCAGGAGGATCACAACTTTGAGGCCACCTGGGCAACTTAGTTAGACACTGTCTCAAAATAAAAAATAAAAAGCTCAGTGGTAGAGCATTCCTGGATTCAATCCCCAATAACTAACACACACACACACACACACACACACACACACAGGAAAGGGGAGAGGAAGCAGGATTGGGCAACGGGTACTGAAATGCAGATAAATTCTTGGGCAACTCATGAGGGAACTCCAGAGCAAAGGTGTCTTATAGAAGAGTTCCTACTGGGCAGAAATGTTTAGGCCCTGGTAACACCTCCACTCTGCGCAGTAATTGGCCAGGGGCTGCCTTGGAAGGAGCGAGCCTTGGCTGGAAATCTGAGTCAGATCCTGAAGGCACTAAGAGCAGGAGGCTGGAAGCTAACTGGCCTCTTGTGTTTGAAAGGCAGGCTTTTTCAAAGACAAACCTGGGTGGGACACTTCTGTGGCTACCAGAGTTTTCCTCTTATTCCACGTGGATCCATGTTTCCATACACATCAGGAGTTGCTCTTTTAGACTTCCATTTGGCTCTTTTCTTAAAGGGACTTTAAAAAAGGGAAATAAGGATATCGCAGTTTTGGGGTTGTAACTGGTACCTTATCTCCTTCTTCCATTATCCATTCTTGCTCTCTGCTAGAGATGATTCCATTATCATCTCTGCTGCTCTTGATGGCTTACCTGTGTAAGAGCCCTAATTGAGGAGATAGCTAAGATGGCGGCTAGCTGAGAGCCATTAAGGTGTTCAAGTATTTCCACCTGAATCTTTTTATGCCCATGAACACTGCGTGACGCACCTGTAAGCTCAAGCTGTTAGCACGTGTCCTTGTTAAGGCAAAAAGTATTTAACCAGGTGAGGGTGAGTTTGTTGGGGGTTGGAGTTGGAGTTGGAGAGGTTGTTGGAGCCGGAGAGAGAAGAATAAAAGAACTTTTTCATTTCCATCCTGCCTCCGAATTTTCTCCCGCGGCGTTGTTGCTGTAAGCGGCAGCCGCAGGCGGCAACAAGTGGTGGCCCATACGGGGAATTCGAAATCAGCAGGTAAGAACTGAGAAATCTTTAAAGATGGGTGTGAAAATAACAAAAAGCCAAGTAATAAAAGCCTTTTTTGACATCGCTGACTCAGTTTATAGTGAGGAGGAAAGTGATCAAGAAAGCATATCTTCCGCTGAGTTAGATAAGACCAGTAAGGATAATATTGGTGTGAACTCAAAAATAATGAAAATAAGAGCTGCTAAAGCTATCAGAGATTTATTAGAAATAGCCGAGGAATACGTGCTCTCAATAGAATCTGAAACTCAGGATGTTACTACCAGTGAAAGTGATAGTAATGAGGAGGAGCCAAATAACCATGAAAGCACAGCCTCCTCCGCTAAGTCAGTTAAGACCAGAAAGGACCGTCAAGTAGAGGAACCACTTGTGCCCTCTGCTCCCTCATGGGTGGAATCCATTACAGAAACCATGAAGGGTATTTCTAAGCATATGTGTGCCCTTGAGGCAGAGATTAACGGCCTTTCGAGCGCTTATGCGCCCTCAAACGCCAAAAACCGCACGAACATTGGGACCTGCCAGTATTTGAAAATGAAAATGGGCAAAGGTATCACCAATCCCTAGATTTTAAAACAATAAAAAATTTCAAAGAGGTGATAATGACCTATGGGCCTCAAGCTCCGTTCATTGAGCATGCTGGAGTCCCTTAACACTTTCACTTTAACCCCCTCAGACTGGAAGGGGTTATGCAAGGCAGTATTGAGCGGGGGACAATACCTGATCTGGAGGTCACAATTCCAGGAACTTTGTGTAGAAACAGCTAAAAGAAATGCGACTGCAGGCTTCCCAGACTGTAATGTAGATATGCTATCAGGTGAAGGACAGTTTGCTGAACTACAAATGCAAAAGCAATTGATCTTGGTGTATACGCACAAATAAACAATGCTGCTGTTAAAGCCTGGAAGACCTTACCAGGAACAGGTGATTTGCAAGGTAGCTTATCAAAAGTAATACAGGGGCCTAACGATGCGTATGCTGATTTTGCTGACAGACTTTTAAGAACTGCAGGCAGAATATTCAGGGATGTGGATCAAGCAATGCCCTTAGTCGTCCAGTTGGCATATAAAAATGCCAACAAATCTTGCCAAGATGCTATAAGACCATGGAAAAATAAAAAAGACCTTTCAATATACATTAGATTATGTAAAGATATTAATGATGCCTTTGTCACAGGCAATGTGATTGCAGCAGCAGTGAGAGGTTCTTCCCCTCAAAATTTCACAAATAGGGCTCAACAAAAAAATTATAATCAATCAGGATATTCCAGACAAAATTATTATAATCAACCAGGATATTCTAGGCAATATCCCCAAAGAGAAATAAGACCAAGCTCATACCGTGCCCCAGGCCACTGCCCCAGGTGTAAAAAGGGAAATCATTGGGCCAATAAATGCCGTTCTAAATTTGACATCTATGGAAATGTTTTGTCCAGGAATTCAAAAAATGGGGCATGGGGCCCAATGTCTCGGGGCCCACAAATGTACGAGGCATTAGACGAGGAATATCCTCAAACATCCATACAGATGATTCCTCGTCACAATCCTTCCTACCCATTGACTCCCTTGTCAGAGGGACAAGAGGAAATGCAGGACTAGACCTCTGTTCCACCGCCCGAATAGTGCTAACACCTGAAATGGGGGGTTCAACTGATTCCTACGGGAGTCAGGGGACCTCTTCCCTCAGGGACTATAGGACTTATCCTCGGGCGAAGTTCTAAAAGCTTATTAGGTTTTCAAGTAACACCAGGTGTTATAGACTCCGACTACCAAGGAGAAATAAAAATGATGCTTAGTTCACCTAGAGGCATTATCTCTGTTAACCAAGGAGATAGAATTGCTCAGCTGCTTCTCCTTCCCAGTTTCCACAACTCATTCAAGAGTATGCCGCAGAATAGGAACAATAGAGGATTTGGTTCCACTGGCTCGGGACCTATGGCTTGCTGGGTTCAGGATTGTTCACGGAGGCCTAGGTGCAAAATAAAAGTTCAAGGTATAGAGATGGAGGGGCTGATTGATACTGGGGCTGACTCTTCCATCATTAATCTACAACAATGGCCCAAGCACTGGCCTCTGCAGAAGGCCTCAACTAGTTTAAGAGGCTTGTACAGATTTAAAAGTGCTGTAGTCTTAAATTGGGAAGATAATGAAGGGCATAAAGGAACATTCCAACCTTATGTTTTGACCAGCTTGCCAGTTACCCTATGGGGAAGAGATATTCTACAGCAAATGGGGGTACACCTTGCAACCAAGCCCGCAGGTGTTAAAAATAAAAATCTAAATCATCATCAAAAGGGTAAAAAATTTTTTTTCTAGGGGCCACTGAGAAAACAATTTTGAAAATACCATGGCTTTCTGATAAGCCAGTTTGGGTCCCTCAGTGGCCCCTATCTAGAGAAAAATTACAAGCGGCCCACCTACTAATTCAAGAACAACTAGAAGCAGGACACATAGAGCCTTCCACCTCTCCCAGGAATTCCCCCATATTTGTAATCAAGAAAAAATCTGGAAAATGGAGATTGTTACATGACCTTAGAGAAATCAATAAAACCATGCAAATTATGGGCCCTACCCAACCTGGACTTCCTAATCCTGTAGCTATTCCAAAAAATTTCCATCTTATAACTCTTGATATAAAGGATTGTTTCTTTTCCATTCCTCTACATCCTCTGGATGCCCCCAAGTTTGCTTTTTCAGTTCCTTCTATCAATAATAATGGCCCTGATAAAAGATATCAATGGAAAGTGCTACTGCAGGGAATGGCTAATAGCCCCACTATATGTCAAATCTATGTAGACAAAGCTATCCAGCCCATTAAGAACAAATACCCAAACCTTATGTGCCTCCATTATATGGATGATGTTTTGCTTGCTCACCCTAATCAAGAAATCTTATTTACCATATTCAGTGATATGACAGAAAATTTTAAAAGATATGGATTAAAAATTGCTGAAGAAAAGGTTCAAACTAGATCTCCCATATTATATTTAGGATTTAAAATCATGAATACCTTTATTAGGCCTCAAAAAATTTTAATAAATAAAGAACATTTGACCACCCTCAATGATTTCCAAAAAATACTGGGAGACATTAATTGGCTTCGCCTAATACTAAGCCTCACTACTGGACAATTAAAACACTTATTTGATATCCTTCGCGGGAACCCTGATCCATCTTCACCTCGAACATTGACTCCTGATGCTAGGGAAGCTTTAAAGTTAGTAGAAAAGGCCATTGAAAGATCCCATTGTGATAGAATTGATTTTGCTTGACCACTAATATTGATTATTATTTCTTCACAATATACACCCACAGGAGTATTTTGGCAACAGGGACCTTTATTATGGATACATTTACCCATCTCTCCTAAAAGTACAATTGAGTCTTATACCTCCATGGTGGCTAAACTTATTCTTCAAGGACTTAAGACTTCTACTAAAATATTTGGCATTCATCCCGCTACTATTATTACTCCCTATTCATCGTCACAGTTTGAATATTTGTGCTTCATTGATAATGATTGGGCCATAGCTAGATGCTCTACTTCTGCAAATTTTGATAACCATCTTCCTAAGTCTCCTATACTATCTTTTTGTGTCAATCATTCCATTATATTTCCACAGGTAATAAAAAATCAACCTATTCCTAAGGCATTAAATGTATTTACAGATGGGTCCTCTAACGTTACTGCTGCAGTAGTCACTCAAAAAGAAAATATGATTCATATTACTGGTCAAAAATCAGCCCAATTAATTGAACTTGAAGCTATTATAATAGCTCTAGAAAATTTTAAAGAACAGCCTATAAATATTTTTTCAGACAGCCACTATATTGTACATGCTGTCCCTAAATTGGAGCTAGCAGGTCCAATAGCACCACATACTCCAGCCTCTAAATTGTTTTTTCAAATTCAAAATCTCCTATGGGAACGTAAAGAACCTTTATTTATTGGACATATCAGAGCTCATACTAATTTGCCTAGTCCTCTCCATGAAGGTAATCAAAAGGCTGATGCCCTCACTAAAACAATCTTTATATTTTCAGCAGTCCAACAAGCTACCTTGTTCCATTCCCAATTTCATGTCAATAGTACTACATAACAGCAAAGGTTCAAAATTACAAAGGAGCAAGCTCGAACAATTGTGAAGGCTTGTCAATCTTGTGTGACACATTTGCCCAATCCACATTATGGGGTTAACCCAAGAGGATTAATGCCCAATCATTTGTGTCAGATGGATGTCACTCATGAGCCAAGTTTTGGAAAATTGCAATTTATTCATGTGGCCATAGATACATGCTCAGGCATGATTTTTGCTTCCTTACATTCTGGAGAAAAAGTTAAAGATGTTACATCTCATTGTCTGCAAACTTTTGCTGCATTGGGTATCCCCAAAATGCTTAAAACAGATAATGGCCCTGCATATACATCCTCATCTTTCAAACAGTTTTGCGCAAAATTCAATATATCCCATAAAACAGGTATCCCATACAATCCTCAAGGTCAAGGTATAATTGAACAAGCTAATTGCACACTCAAAATTATGCTATTAAAGCAAAAAGAAGGAAATTGGAAAAATCCTAGGGACAGATTGGCAGTTGCCCTGTTTACCTTAAATTTTTTACCTTTAGATTCTAATGAATATTCGGCTGGAGACAGACACTGGAATCCACACCAACAACATAAACCTTTGGTTTACTGGAAGGATGTTCTTTCAGGTGCATGGAAGGGTCCAGATCCAGTATTAATTTGGGGGAGAGGATCTGTTTGTGTTTTTCCACAGCATGAATCCTCCCCAATATGGATATCATCTAGATTAATAAAACAGATACCAGGGCTGGGGTTGTGGCTCAGGGGCAGAGTGCTCGCCTTGCAAGTGCGCGGCCCAGGTTCGATCCTCAGCACCACGTAAACATAAATGCATTAGCCGGGCGTGGTGGCGCACGCCTGTAATCCCAGCACTTTGGGAGGCTGAGGCAGGAAGATCGCGAGTTCAAAGCCAGCCTCAGCAACGGCGAGGCACTTAGTAATTCAGTGAGACCCTGCTTCTAATAAAAATACAAAAAAGGGCTGGGGATGTGGCCCAGTGGTCAAGTGCCCCTGAGTTCAATCCCCGGTACCAAAAAAAAAAAAAAAAAAAAAAAAAAAAAAAAACCCATAAATGCATTGCATTGTGTACAACTAAAGTAAATAAATAAATATTAAAAAAAAAACAGATACCAAATCAAAAGGACCAAGATGAAGTTATCGAGGAATCAAGATTAATAAAACAAGTACTAAATCAAGAGGACCAAGATGAAGGTATGGAATGAAAAGGTATGGAATGATTCCCTTAAAAGAGTCCTCCAATAAATTCACAATTTAAGTCTCATTCCTCCCGGCTGGGACGAGAAGATCTCTCTTTAGTGTGCACACAATTGTATTTTTTTTTTCTTTTTATATATGTCTTTATGTCTGTGTACTTGTCTAAAATGTGACATCACAAATATATGTTTGTATGTGCGTCTGTCCAGTGTGACGTCACAAATAACAAAGCGCTTATAAAAATTAATATTATAAAAAAATTATATAAAAATATATATATGGATTCAAATAACTTTAATTCATTTAAGTTTAGAGTATTCAATTTGGGTAAACAATTTAAAAAGTGAAGGTACCTTCAATTTTGATTTATAGGTGTCCCTGGGACTTCTCTTCAGCTAAAAATATGACCAATACTGTATAACCTTATATTTTGGTATTTGATTTGGGATTGTTTATTTCTTATTAATTTTATTTGTTTAATAGCTGATTAATTTGAATTATTTCAACAGGTAATTTCATAGAAGGTTGCTGTGTATGCAGAGGCTCGGGGGTTCCAGCTAACAAATTATTTTTCCAAAGTGCTCTTAGTTTTCCTTTAATTTATCTTTATGTTTGTAGAAGCTCAAGCAGCAATGTGTGTGAGCAGAGATCAACTTTAATTTTCTAATCTAATAATTCTATTTTTTAGTTTGACAACTCGCCTCTTGACTCAGTGCTGGAATAGCACTGCCTTTCCTTTAATAATTGATGCTTGAGTTTCTAGGTAGTGGGCCCTGAAGATTTGCCGGTGGCATTGTCTAGACATAAAAAAGACAGCTGCTGCTACAGCTGCAGGGATCGTGGTCGCTACAAACATCCCTGCTGTTCAAGCATCAAACAACCTCACCAGCAGTGTGGCCTCTGCTCTGCATGCATGGGGCCTCCTAGATCAACGTGTTATAACAAGTGGACATTTTGATCTTTCATTATTTGGGACATTACGGGACAATACCTTGTGGGTATTTGTCTAGAGAACTCAGTGCTTTACTTGATGGAACTAAGGGCAGCTGATTTGTTTAAAGACCTTGATATGCTATGGAACTTGGCTCGTCAGCAGAAGGCTTGCCGCCTTAAAGTCGCAGCATCTCCTCACAATTGGACGGCTGTTAGTCAACACACAGTCGATCCTGACAGGCTCGATTGGACGGCTGGTTAGCCAATGACAGGTAAGATCCCCAGAGGGGGACAACCTAAGACAGGCACAGTCGATCCGGATGAGGTCGTCACCCATCCATGGGATAGTCTCATGTGGCCGACATATCAACCTAAGACAGGAGTCAAGGGCACAGCCTTGATTATCCGATGACGGGTAAGAATGTTGGTTGCACATGGATGTCCTAGAGCATCCCCTCTTTTAAAACAAAAGGGGGGAAATGTAAGAGCCCTAATTGAGGAGATAGCTAAGATGGCAGCTAGCTGAGAGCCATTAAGGTGTTCAAGTATTTTCACCTGAATCTTTTTATGCCCGTGAACACTGCGTGACGCACTTGTAAGCTCGAACTGTTAGCACGTGTCCTTGTTAAGGCAAAAAGTATTTAACCAGGTGAGGATGAGTTTGTTGGGGGTTGGAGTTGGAGTTGGAGAGGTTGTTGGAGCCGGAGAGAGAAGAATAAAATAACTTTTTCATTTCCATCCTGCCTCCGAATTTTCTCCCATGGCGTCGTTGCTGCAAGTGGCAGCCGCAGGCAGCAACATACCTGGTAGTGTAACATAAACCCTTATTTTCAAGGGGGTAGGAGTCCCTGATAATACCACCCATCCACAGGCTGGGCTGCAACTTGCCATTGATGCCACAATAGGTCATGAAGATAGTGTCAAGCCCAGGTTGATAATCTGAGTTCCATACATATTCTAGTCCTATTGTACAATAGCAATTCTAACTCCTTTTGCTAATCAGGCTCAATATTCCTGCCCCAGGCCCCACTCAAAACTTTAGCCTTGAGTAGCGCATGGTAGCGTATGCCTGTAATCCCAGCAGCTTGGGAGGCTGAGACAGGAGGATCATGAGTTCAAAGCCAGCCTCAGCAAAAACAAGGCACTAAGCAACTCAGTAAGATCCTGTCTCTAAAAAAATAGAAAATAGGACTGGGAATGTGGCTCAATGGTTGAGTGCCCCTGAGTTCAATCCCTGGTACCCAAAACAAAACAAAAAACAAAAAACAAAAAATAATAAAAGAAAAAAACCACAGCCTTGCCTGCCATTCAGCATAAATGCTGAAGCAGTATTCCTTAATGGGGAATGTGTTGCCTGCAGAACTCAAAGAGGCTCTTCTGGCATTGTGTTTCCATCTTTGTGCATGCAAGAGGGAGCAGTTAATCTTTTCTTCTAGCAGTAATGTCCTAGCACACCCCTGACCATGGGACACCAGCAAATTTTGCTGAAAGGGCAGGTTTCAGTGTATTTATAGAGTTTATGTCCCACTTTCTAAAGTGCCCTGAGGCTTCCAGGTGCAAGTCATCTCTTGCTCAGTTTTCCCCAATCAACATGTCATTCATTGAGGCCAAGGGTCAATGTAATGTTCCATGGGAAGTACAGTTGGTCTAGATCTTTTCTGAATATATCCTGACATAGACTGGGAGAGTTATCAATCTTGGGGGTAAGGAAAAACTAAATGAATATTCTGTAGCCCCTGCAAATATTGCTTCTGACTCTCTTTCATTACCGAGATAAAGAAGAATGCATTTGAGCCCTAAAACTTTTTCATTTTGTAATACTGAAACTCTAATAGTCATTACATAATACCTCCTTATTTTCCCCCACCGGGTCCCTGGCAATCTCCATTCTCCTTCCTCTTCCTATGAATGTGATTCTTTACATACCTTGTATAAGTCAAATCATACAGTATTTGTCTTTTTGTAACTGGCTTATTTCACTTAGCATAATTTCCTCAAGGTTCATCCATGTTGTAGTATGTGACAGTATTTCCTTCTTTTCTAAGGGTGAATAATATTCTATTATATGTTCATACCATATTTTATCATCCATTAGTTCATAGTTCGAATTAAGTTGCTTAATTTTGTCCCTGAGGTTATAAACTTTTATTAATCAACTTAATTCCATGTGAGTTAAGTTCCCTTGACCTGCTGTTTAACTTTGCTGATCATTGAGATAATCGTGATTCCCTGGGTTCTACTGCTCCCACCTTGGCCTGCTTGCTTGTCAGTGGGATTGGGAGTCTTGTTTCTATTGCTATCAATAATCCCAGTTCTGTTACTCCCTCTCCTACCTTCATGCCTGACTTGCAGAAGAGAACCATCCATTGAGCCTAATGCTGCTGGTGTTTCTCTCATCAGTACACTCCTTTGCAGTTATGGTGAATGTTGTCTCAGGATCTTCCATGAAACGTAATCCCATGGTGAGTCTCAGACAATAGATCCACTTCGCACATCTACTTCCCTAAGCTTCTAAATTCCTTCCTTTACCCCTGATATGGCAATTCGTGAATTTCAACTTTGCTAAGTGTAGGGCATCACTTTTTCTAGGATTCCAGAGGTACCCTAATAGCACACGCAAACCATCTCCTGTGGTCCTTGCTTAAGTGTAAATCCTGTATCCTAAGAGGGTTCCCTCCAATTGAAAAACTCTTTCTTACTCACTGCTATATATATATTTAAAAAAAAAAAATTTTTTTTTTTTGGTACTGTTATATTCTTGTATCAAAATCTAGATCTAGGTTTGGGGATGTAGCTCAGTGATAGAAAACTTGCCTAGAAAACTTGCCTAGCATGCACAAGGCTCTGGGTTCAATCTTCAGTATCACCAAGGAGGAAAAAAAAAAAAAATCCAGATCCATGGGAACCTCCCCAGCTACTGTTGGTACATGTTGGTATTATTTTCTTTCCTCCCTAATGAGGTCCAGCATGTTCTTGGCTGAATTGTGCTGTGACTTGGCCTTAGTTATCATTCTGGCAGCCAGGAGATGAGATGGGGCAGATCTGGAGGGGCACTCCTGTTACCTTGTAAGAAAAGATCTCTGTATTGTTTTTCTTGAGTGGCAGGTGATGTTTGTTTTTTTTTTTTTTTTTTTTTTTTTTTTGTGTGTGTGTGTGTGTGTGTGGTGCTGGGAATTGAACACAGGGCCTTGTGCATGTGAGGCAAACACTCTGCCAGCTGAGCTATATCCCCAGCCCCTGATGTTGGCTTTTAATGGGGAGAGGCCTTTTTGAAGGCTATGAGGGTTGAGGGGAAACTGGAAATTAAAAATCTTTGGTTGGGGCTGGGGCTAATTGGCTCAGCGGTAGCGCTTGCCTCGCATGTGTGAGGCCCTGGGTTCGATCCTCAGTACCACATAAATAAAAATAAAGGTATTGTGCACCAAATGTCCCCACCAACGTGTCAGGGTTCCAGTCCCCATTTCTCAATCTGGGTTCTCAAGAACCCAGATCTTGGCATGACAGATCTACCTATTGAGGGTAGTTCTTGAAGTTCCACATCTATTAAGATCAGAGTTAGTCTTCTTCTTACATGCTTCCTCTACCTTGGGAGATAATGGCCTCTTTGTAAGCTACCAAAGAGGACACTGACCTTCACATATAGTTTCAATTGTTTGTTAACTGCTTTTCCTTATCTCTCTAAGATACTAAGGCAGTTTAGTTAACAACCAGCCATTTCCATTGTCCTTGTATGCATTGTACTGCTGTACTTTTCAAATGTCCCAATTTTTTTCACTGGCCAGGGTGGTTTCTTAGATCAGATCATTTTCTTAAATTACTACTGGTGAAAGTTGATTTTTTTTTTTTTTTTAAGTTGGTGACTGTTCCGGCTCTCTGTTTTCCTTCAAATTCTACTTACAAACTGAAAAGTTCTTTTACTTCATCTTTTTTTTGTTGTTGTTGTTTTTGTTTTTGTGGTTACCGGGGATTGAACTCAGGGGCACTCGACCACTGGGTCACATCCCCAGCCCTTTTTTGTATTTTATTTAGAGACAGGGTCTCACTGAGTTGCTAAGTGCCTCGCCATTGCTGAGGCTGGCTTTGAACTCGCGATCCTCCTGCCTCAGCCTCCCACAGTGCTGGGATTACAGGCGTGCGCCACCACGCCCGGCTGACTACTTCATCTTTCTTATAATATCTTATCACTCATACTTTATTGGTACTTTCACCATTATGCCTGCAAATCACCCTAGCCATCTCCAGTGAATTTCTTAGGTACATTTTCACTTCCATAGGTAATATAAATTACTCCGTCTCTATAAAACATGGCAGAACCTTTCTCTAGTCCCAATAGCAATTTCTTCCCTGATCATCCAGCCTCTACTGATATGTCCATGCTGCTCTTCTAGCCTCTGCAGTTGGTCCCAAAGTCAATATCACATGTTTTAGGTTTTAATTATGGCAACGTCTTACTTCCAAGAACCATTTTTTGTTTTAGTATACATTGCTGAGTAACAAAGCATCCCCAAACTGTCTTAAGTCAACAATGCTTTATGATTTCCTCAGAATTCTGGGGGTTGACCTGGCAGTTGATCCTCTGGTCTTGCTTAGTTCACAGCCTTCGGTTGTGTTTGATAGCAGGCTTAGATGTTGGGATGGAACCACACGGTTTGGGGGCCTCTTTCACCACATGGTGTCACATCAAGGATGGTAGACCTGCTGGTGAATTTTAAGAGGACCAGGGTGGAAACCACCAGTTTCCTTAATTACCTAAGCTCTGGAACTTACACATATGGCATGTTCTATTATCGGTCAAAGCAAGTCACAAGATTTGAGGAGCAGTTGGAGAAATAACAATACCTCTTGAATAGGAAGTACAGTAAACTCACATAGTAAAAAGAGTGTGTGGGAGGTTGATTGAGGACCTTTTTTTTTTTTTGGCATTGGGGATTGAACCCAGAAGCACTTAATCACTTAGCCACATCTCCAGTTCTTTTTAAAACTTTTTATTTTGTGGACTGGGCATGGCAGCACACACCTGTATACCCACCAGCTCCGGAGGCAAAGGCAGGAGGATCGTGAGCTCAGAGTCAGCCTCAGCAACTTAGCAAGGCCCTAAGCAACTTAGGGTCTGTCTCTAAATAAAATATTTTTAAAAAGGGTGGGGGCGGTGCTGGGGATGTGGCTCAGTAGTTAAACGCACCTGGGTTCAATCCCTGGTACAAAAAAAGAAAAGAAATTTGAGACAGGGTCTCACTAAGATGCTTGGGACTTGCTAAATTTTCTGAGTCTGGCTTCCAAGTTGTGATCCTCCTGTCTCAGCCTCCCAAGCTGCTGGCATTACAGGCGGGCACTACTGTACCTGGCTGAGGACCATTTAATGATCCATCACATTTATAGTGTTTAAGACTCCTTTTAGGCAGGTAAAGATATCAAATAGGCACTTGGCTATGAGGGGTTTGATGGGGAGGTTTGGGACTTAGGCTTGAGAAATACACTCGGGAATCATTACCATATAGACGTGGCACATTATATGAATCATCCTGCTTTCTGGGTTCTTGGATACTGAATAAGTCTGAACTGTGCACAAGGCATAGTACTAGCAGAGTGCTGCTCTCTGCAGCTAGGGCTGGTAGAGGCTGGGGGTTGGGGAGAGGAGCATTGTTTGGTGTGTGTGTGTGTATGTGTGTATACCAAGAATTGAACTCAGGAGTACTCTACCACTGAGCCTTATCCCCAGCCCTATTTTGTATTTTATTTAGAGACAGGGTCTCACTGAGTTGCTTAGCACCTTGCTGGCTTTGATCCTTCTGTCTCAGCCTCCTGAGCTGCTGGGATTACAGGCCTGCACCAGGCAGGAGCATTCTGTTTTTGAGGTGGTCTCAGTTCACTTCTCCTCTTGCATATAAAGCAGTCTACTAGCCTTCTCCACTAGCCTTCTCCCTAGAAGTACACCTCCATAGAAGTACACATTAAGGATGGAGGTTATGGGCTGGGGTTGTGGCTCAGCGGCAGAGCGCTCATGTGTACAACTAAAGAACAACAACAAAAAAAAGGATGGAGGTTAGTGAAGGAGCCCTAATTAGGAAGGGCTGTTGTAGCTAGCTGGAAGCCATGGGTTCCACCTGATATGTATGTGACGCACCTGTAGGCACCCGCAAACCTGAAGGTATATAACCGGGTGAAAGCGGTCCGAGTTAGGAGAACGGAGAATTCAGTCAGCCGGGCAGTCACTCGGTCGGTCAGAAGAATCAGAGCGGCCAGAACGTAGGCAGAGCGGTTACAGAAGAGAAACCAGATAGAAGAAGTAATGACTGGCCAGAGTTAGGCGGAGGCTCCAGAGGACTGGTCAGAGTAAGGCCGAGGCTCCCGAGGAAGACAGAAGACAGAAGACAGAAGAAGGAAGAAAGAAGAAAGAAGAGAGAAGAAAGAAGCTCTAGTCTTTCTCTAAGCTAAGCTCTATCTTTCTTTAAGACTCTACTCTAAGCTAAGAAGAAAAGCTAAGCTCTATCTTTCTTTAAGCTCTAGTCTTTCTCTAAGCTAAGCTCTATCTTTCTTT
The DNA here is from genome assembly GCA_025594165.1 of Tamias sibiricus. Classification (NCBI taxonomy): domain Eukaryota; kingdom Metazoa; phylum Chordata; class Mammalia; order Rodentia; family Sciuridae; genus Tamias; species Tamias sibiricus. The sequence continues at coordinate 113,445,738 of CM046658.1, read as the reverse complement.
AAGACTCTACTCTAAGCTAAGAAGAAAGAAGCTCTAATCTTTCTAATATTTCTCTATCTTTCTTTCTAAGACTCTAAGCTAAGAAGACAAGAAGAAATCTTTCTCTATCTTTCTTTCTAAGACTCTAAGCTCTCTCTAAGAAAGTAGAAGTAAAAGTAGTAAAAGCTTAACTCTGCCTCCGAGAATTTTCCTCCCGTGGCGGCGCCGTGGCTGGCCACAACAGGCAGCTTACAAATGGTGGTCCGTCCGGGGCTCGGCAGGCAGAGAAGAAAAGCTAAGAAATAAGAAGTAAAAGTAAAAAGCATAGCCTCAGACTCAGTTGAGACCAGCAAAAAGAGTAGTAAACAAGAGAGCATAGCCTCTGACTCAGTTGAGGCCAGTTAAGAATTAAGCTGAAGCAGAGTAGCCAGCGAAAAGCCGAAGCAGAGTAGCCAGCGAAAAGCCGAAGCGAGCCGGCCAAAAGCCGAAGCAGAGTAGCCGGCCAAAAGCCATAAAAAATATAGAGAAAAAGCCTTGAGCTTTAGTATAAAGAAAAAAGCCATGAGCTTAAAAGAAAATAGAGAATTAAAAACCATGCAGAAAAAAAAAAGCCATTGAGCTTTGGCAAGAAAGCCATAAAGAAAAATAAAGAAGAGAAAAAAAAAAAAAAAAGTCAAAGCCGCTTATGCAATTGTGCTTAACTAGGTGCGTTAGCTGCTCCTCAGCATTAGGCTTCCTTAAAGCCACAGCACCTTCTCAAAAAGGGCTCAAATATCCACCCTTTCAAAAATAAAAGGTGAAAAGCTAGGTAGGGACAAGAAAATAAAAGAAAATAGAGAAAATAAAATAGAGAAAATAGAACAAAAGCACCTTTTTAAACTAAAGGGAAGGAATATGAAGGAGCCCTAATTAGGAAGGGCTGTTGTAGCTAGCTGGAAGCCATGGGTTCCACCTGATATGTATGTGACGCACCTGTAGGCACCCGCAAACCTGAAGGTATATAACCGGGTGAAAGCGGTCCGAGTTAGGAGAACGGAGAATTCAGTCAGCCGGGCAGTCACTCGGTCGGTCAGAAGAATCAGAGCGGCCAGAACGTAGGCAGAGCGGTTACAGAAGAGAAACCAGATAGAAGAAGTAATGACTGGTCAGAGTTAGGCCGAGACTCCTGAGGAAGACAGAAGACAGAAGAAAGAAGAAGGAAGAAAGAAGAAGAGAGAAGAAAGAAGCTCTAATCTTTCTCTAAGCTAAGCTCTATCTTTCTAAGAAGACTCTAAGAAGCTCTATCTTTCTAAGACTCTAAGCTAAGCTCTAAGCTCTACTATATCTTTCTTTCTCTCTAAGCTAAGAAGAAAAATCTTTCTTTCCCTCTCTAAGCTCTAAGAAAGTAGAAGTAAAGTAGTAAAAGCTTAACTCTGCCTCCGAGAGTTTTTCCTCCCGAACGGAGAATTCAGTCAGCCGGGCAGTCACTCGGTCGGTCAGAAGAATCAGAGCGGCCAGAACGTAGGCAGAGCGGTTACAGAAGAGAAACCAGATAGAAGAAGTAATGACTGGTCAGAGTTAGGCCGAGACTCCTGAGGAAGACAGAAGACAGAAGAAAGAAGAAGGAAGAAAGAAGAGAGAAGAAAGAAGCTCTAATCTTTCTCTAAGCTAAGCTCTATCTTTCTAAGAAGACTCTAAGAAGCTCTATCTTTCTAAGACTCTAAGCTAAGCTCTAAGCTCTACTATATCTTTCTTTCTCTCTAAGCTAAGAAGAAAAATCTTTCTTTCCCTCTCTAAGCTCTAAGAAAGTAGAAGTAAAGTAGTAAAAGCTTAACTCTGCCTCCGAGAGTTTTTCCTCCCGGTTTTCGGTACCAGGGCAGCTTACAGGTTAGGACACTGGGCTAAAGACAGGACAAGAAGCTATTCCATTATCTTGCTTTATACCATTGTCTTGCTTTATACCTAAGGAAGAGAACCCTGAGAGCCAGACCACACACTTGTTATCCCAGGGACTTGGAGGCTAAGGCAGGAGGATTGCAAGTTCAAGGCCAGCCTGGGCAATTTAGCAAGACCTTAACTCAAAATAAAATACAATAAAAAGGGCTGCAGATGTAGTTCAGTGGTAGAGTGCTTGCTTGAGGTCCTGGGTTCTGGTCTAGTGTGCGCACACACACGGAATATTGGGAGGAAGGGGATATTTGCTGTCATGGTTTTGACATTTGGAGGAAGGAAAAGGAAAAATGAAGCTGAATCTAGTATTCTGAAAAAAAGGGGTGATTTCTAGGCTATCCCAAACCAGCGGGAAGCAAAGAGCAAGAAGAGTTAAAAGCTGAAGGTCATGACTCAGATTCAGAGTTCCTGTGCTTGCTTTTCTATGATTTAATGTTCCTCATATTAAGCCCTTAGGAAAATTGCCTATGTCCATCCTTGCTTTAGTGGTATCAACCTCTATGCTTATTATCAGTTTGGAGAAGGTGGGAATCAGCTATTGTCCAACTGCTCCCCAACCTTAACACACTTCTCCCCACACTTGTTAACTCTCCAAGATCCTATTTTTAAATTGGTTCTGCTAATTTTTGCATTCTCCGCATTCTTGCTTCCAAACTCCAGGGTTGCAGTGGGATTGGGCTAAGGCATGTACGCGACTTTCAGGCTCCATCTCTCATTTCCTGAGTGGAGCTGGGCTGCACTAATTGACCTCGAGGGTCTCAGCTGTGCTAAGTTGGGTGCTTGTTAGATCTCGTTAGGCTTGTAATTAGTGCAGGGAATCTAGGTCAGAGGCAACCATTGGAGTGATGGTCTCCTGGGGCATGAATAAAAGTGGGGAATAGCAAACAGGTTCCTCATTCTGTGGGTGGGATGAACCGGGGACAGTGGAACTCATGTGATACACACAGACAAAGATCATGTACAGAAATGCACTCAAACTCTGGGATGTGTGTGTGTGTGTGTGTGTGTGTGTTCCCTCCTGCTTTTACTCGGGTTTCCTTCCAACCTCTCCATATATGGTGTGGCTCTAGAGCAGGCTGGGGATTGGCTGCTGATGGGAGACCAGGAGGTAGAAGGATAGCAGAAAAAGAAATAACCAAGCTTAGAGAGGGAGTGAGAAGGCTGTGTGTGTGTGTGTGTGTGTGTGTGTGTGTGTGTGTGTGTGTGTGTGTTGGGGCTGGGGGGTGCGGTAGCCCAGTTCTGAGTGCTGTAGAATAGGGCTAGACCTACTTGCCTGTGAGGTGCAGATAGGGGAGAGATTCTTTTGGGCTGGTTTCTGGGGAGAAGGAGGTAAATTTACTGTTGGCAGAGGGGTTGGGAGAGTGGGTGAGGAGGGAGGCAAGAGCTATTTCCCTAGGGTTGGAGTTTTAAGCCTAGCATGGCATTTGTGAGGGTTGGAGCAGGGGTTAGAGAAACGTGCTTTTTTTTTTTTTTTTCCTTTTCTTTTCTTTCTCCTTTTCTTCTCATCCTAGACAACCTACAGCTATGTTGTGGAAATTGCATGCAAATTAACTCATCAGCTTTCCAGGCCAACACCTCAGACATTCTTCCTAATGGAGGAAGATCAGGACTGTACCTTTATCAACTCCCCCAACCTCTCAACAATTTAATGGGGAGGAACGGGAAGCGCTGAGGAAAATATCATTGAAATATGTATTAAGCATTTAGTTCTCTACCTGTCTTTATCTATCACTATGTTTCAACCCTGCTTCCTGGATTTTCCCTTCTCCCCATCCTGGGGTCACCCAAGGTGTTTCCCTTTTCAGTTCATTTGGTTAAGAAAAAACATAAGCAAAGTTGTTGGGAGGGAGGAAGGGAGGAAAATACAAACACCCTGAAAAATGCCCTTTGTCAGCTGTATAATAAGAAAGTTGCTCCATGTAGCCACAGAGCTCTTCTTTACTCAGTCCACCCATTTACTGCATAACACAATTATTTGGAGGAAATAAGGGAAACGTTTTTGCAGGAAAATGGTTTGGAATGAAGAAGGGAGGGAAGAGAGGTGCTAGGAGGAGGGGAAATTAGAATAATGCTTTATGATCCTGTCATGGTGCCTAAGCTCACAACACATAGTTGACATCAATAAAATTTTCTTTATTTTGCTAGTGTGGGGTTTGAACCCAGGGCCTCCCACATGGTAGGCAAATGTACCAGCTGAGCCAAATCCCCAGACCAGAAATCTTGCTAGTAGCCTACCACAAAGGTACGCTTTGTTTTTCTAGTGGGAAGCCAGACTTTGTGTTAAGTTCTGAAATTCTTCAAGACTGGGAATAGTATTTTCCCTCTCTTTATAGATGGCACACTCTTTCCTTGAAGAGGTATGGGCACAGCTTGTGGACTAAAACTAAGTGTGTGGACTAAAACTAAGTGATAATGACTAAGTGCACAATGATAATGTGCACTAACTCTCAAACTGGGTTCTGGCCACCTGAACTTCTTGTTCATTGCCCACTGAGTCACATTGATGATAGCAGGCATAGCAGCCATTTATTGACTGACATGCATTTACCATACATTATCTTTACCCAATTAACAATTCTGCAGCTTGAAGATGAGAAAATTGACACTTACAAAGCTTGTGTCTTGCCCAGGGCCTCCCCATAACCAAAAGGGGACAGAGAACTTGAATCTAGATCTGTCTGGTTTCAATGTCACTCATGTCCCCAATTTTGTGATCTGGATATTCTGTCAGTTGCTGGAGAACTGGAAGCTGCCAGTTTGGGGGACTGAAAACCCCAGACACAGTGCTCAGATCTTCTTGTCTCCCAAGGTCTCTGACCTTTCCCTTTTGCTACCTCTCACCCTGCCATTCCCCTCTCCAGTGTCTCCCTTCATTTTCTGGTTCCCCTGGGAACCACAGATGATTGGCATGTTGGGACACATTATGTTATTCTTGCTTTTGTCTTTTTTCTCATTATGTGGGAGTGACAAGGAAGAGAGAAAGGAAAAATGCTGGTAAAATAAAATTAATACAAAAATGGGGACTAATAAAGAGAAAATTAAAATTTAACTCAGACTTTCAATATTTGTGGCAATGGGTGACTCTGATGAGCAGGTTTAGAGTTTTGAAGAGTGAAATCTATTTGGAGGACAGGAAACCTGGAGAACTAGTTTCCCTCATCTCATCCCCAGGACGACGCTGGTAATGACAGTAAGTGCACTTTCCCTGACTCCCATAGAATACTTTTTCCTCCAAGAAGAGACTAGATAACTATAGGTTACATCTATACAAAACTTTCATGACAGTGAGGGGACTAAAAAGAGAGCAAGAATCCCTCATCCCTAGAGAGAGTTTAACTTGGAGAGATTCTCTCATCTAATGTAGTTGTAGGAGCAATGTCAAGAATAGAAGAATGGGGGTGGGGATATAGCTCAGTTGATGGAGTGCTTGCCTCGTATGCACAAGATACTGGGTTCAATCCCCAGCAAACACACACACACACACACACACACACACACACACACACACACAGGAATTGAAGGGTCTCTTTCCCCAGAAGGATTTTCCTCTCTCCTTCCTACCCAATTTTTTTTTTTTTTTTTTTTTAAACATCTAACAGGCTCATAGCTAGTATCTATATGCAGTTTGTTCCTATTTCCTCTCCCTTCTCTCCCCAGTGAAGCTCTAGGACTTGACTCTTGGGTGTGAAGAGAGACCTAGGGAAGAGAATTAAGAAGCTCACAAGGGCATGGTGGCACACGCCTATAATCCCAGCACTTGGGAGGCTGAGGCGGGAGGATGGCAAATTCAAGGCCAGCCTCAGCAATGGCAAGGCACTTAGCAACTCAGTGAGACCCTGTCTCTAATAAAATACAAAAAAAAAAAAAAAAAAAGAAAAAAAAAAAATAGGGCTGGGGCTGGGGTTGTGGTTCAGTGGTAGAGCGCTCGCCTAGCATGTGTGTGGCCCGGGTTCTATCCTCAGCACCATGTAAACATAAATGCATTGCATTATGTACAACTAAAGCAAACAAATAAATATTTAAAAAAGAATAGGGCTGGGGATGTGGCCCAGTGGTCGAGTGCCTCTGAGTTCAGTCTCCGGTACCAAAAAAAAAAAGAAGCTTACAAGGGATGTATGCTTTTTTAATCCCTTATTCACTTGATCCATGATGCTCTCTGACCCCTTTTTTCCAAAAATCATTCATATCTTGCCTTCACAACTTTTTTCTAGACCTTAGCACTGTTACTAAACCCATCTTAGAAACTTTAGAGAGCTGGCTGTGGTGGTACAAGCCCTCTGTGACTCAGGAGGCTAAGGCAGGAAGATTCCAACTTAGACAGACCCTGACCCAAAATAAAAAGTAAAATAAGGACTGGGGATGTAACTCAGTAGTACAGCACTCCTCCTTCAATCCCTGGTACTGTAAAAGCAAACAAAAAACTTCAGCAAAAAAAAATGAGTTGTATGGGATGGACATAGACAAGCATGCGAGGAAGCTTGGCCACACACGGCAGTCAGGCAGAATGATGGTATGAGCAGACATTTTTTTTTTTTTTTTTTTTTTTTTGGTACCAGGGATTGAACTCAGGGGCACTCGACCACTGGGCCACATCCCCAGCCCTTTTTTGTATTTTATTAGAGACAGGGTCTCAGTTGCTAAGTGCTGGCTTTGAATTCACGATTGTCCTGCCTCAGCTTCCCAAGTGCTGGGATTACAGGCGTGCACCACTGCGCCTGGCATGAGCAGACATGTTTTTTAAAGCTGGTCTACTTAGTGGTGGGAGCAGCATGAGGAAGGACGGGGAGTGGCAACAGGAAACCATCACTTGGCAGAAAGAGGAACCCAGACCCAAGTTTGGTTTTCCCCTTCTTCCTACCCAGCCTGCATTGCAAATCAGTTTCATTCTTAGTTCAGTTCTTTCATGGGGTCAGCTGTGCCCATTTCCCCTATGTTAGTCACCCCTAGTCAAATGACCAAACCAGTCCCATCATCCAAAGGTCTACCTTTGAATCCATGCTTAAAAGGGCATGGGAGATGGAGAAAGCACCTCCTAGCAGCTCAATTTCTCTTTATGATACTGGGGGTTGAACTCAGGTCCTCATGCAATGATAGGCAAGTACTCCATCACTGAGCTACAGCTGGACACAGTTCAATCCCAATCAGAGACTACTATGGGTGAGAAGCCAGTGTTGGGCAGGGAGATTTAAATTCCATATATCCTTCTCAGGGCTGGGGTAAATTTCACTTCTCCTATGGCATGGACAGGTGGCACTATCCTCCACATTCCTGGAACTAAAGTTGGGCAGCTGAAATTTCACCCTCAGATTGAAAACCTGGAATGGGACATACGAGAAACTCCTCTTCCCCAGCTCCCTCTGAACTCAGAGGCCTGTGCTTATACTTGACAATTCCCCACTGCCTGGGAGGTGGGAGGGTGTGTAAAATGAGCACAGGATGTCTTTCTCTGCAGGTGAAAGCTCCTTATTACTTTTATAATAATAAGGGGTCAGCTCCTTCTCAAGAATGAGGGGGAGTTAAGTAAGGAAAGTGGGTAGGGAAAGAAAGGCTTTAGGGGTCAGGCACCAGCAGCAAGAGCAATGAGTTTGTTTGTTTGTTTGTTTGTTTTTTTTGACTGAGGTAAATAAAAAAACTTTATCCTGCAACACTTGGAGATAAGAATCTGTAAGCCCCCCACAAGTTCCAGACCTTGTTCCTGTCCTTCACATCAGGCTCTTCCGATATTGACTGTGCTGGGTGGTCTGTTTGAGGTGGGAGTCGGGGGTCTGTAGGTCCATCTGTCTGTACAGGTCCCTCAGCTCTCTGACTTCCTGCAGCACTCTCTTTGCCTGGCTCCAGTTCGATGATGCCTCTCCTAGCAGCCGCTCTGTCTCCAGCAGCAGCTGCTCAGACTCAGAATCGGGTGGAGACTGTGGGGGGTCCTTGGCCTTTCGTTTGCCATCTCCCAGTCCCTGAACTTCTGCCAGCAGCTCTTGTGTCTTCTCGAGTTTCCTTGCTACCAGGTCCTGGATCCGGGACAGCTGCCCCGGGTGGGGTGGGCTGGGGACTGGGGATTCCTCAGCCCGAAGCTGGAGGGTACGGGCTGGGGCAGCGTCCCGCTGAGACAGGATTTCCTCCAAGGAGGCACAGCGGCCCTTTTCTGTGGGGGTCAACTTCTTGGGTGCTTGTGGGGTGTAGGTGGCCCCCTTGTCTGGCTTTTCCCAAGGTCGAGGGAGACTGGTTGCCCGGTCTGAGGAAGACTGGATCCGGTCAGAGTCTGCTCTCCGCCGACTCCCTGCCAGCTGGGCCACTGACTTGTCCAGGTCCACCCGAAAGCTCTCAGCACATGAGGTTGGTTCCTCAGGGGAAGGGTCTTCCTCTTGGATCAGGTCCAAGGTCAGCATCCCATCTGAGGTAGAGGTCGAAGCCTGGGGAGAAGATGTGGGAATCAAGGTGGTAAATTGTCATCAGTAGGGATTTCAGCAATAACATCCTGATGTTGTCATTTTCCTTCTCACTGTGGCTTCTTTGAATGAGACCTCTCCACGCTAGACTGAGCCCTTCTACTTTATTTGCTATTTCTTAATTCCTTTGATGGTGATTTGAACTTTTTATCTTTCTATGACTTAGTTTCTCCCGCTTATTTCCCATATTCTTCCCTTAGCTACAAGCTTCCTGAGGAGTGTCTACTTCCTCTGTACTGTAGAATCCAAGCACAGTACTGGGCCTGGCACACACGGGATACTCCACTTGGCACAGTAAATGTCCTTTTCTATCTGTATCGTCTGAGCCACATACCTCAACCACCAGGCTACCCTTCCAGCCAAACTTTATAAAAATTTTTTTTTGGAACAGAGTCTGGATACATTGCCAAGGCAGGCCTTGACTTTGCAATTTTCCTACCTTAGCCTCCTAGGTCACTGGGATTATAGGTGTGTACCACACGCCCAGCCCAACCTTGTTCTTAGTTCCAGAATACTGTAATTTTTAAAAAGTGGTAAGAATATTCAATACTTCAATACATGTGTTTTTTTTGTCTTAAAAAAAATTTTTGTTTAGATGTTGATAGACCTTTTTTTATTCATTTATTTATATGCAGTGCTGAGAATTGAACCCAGGTCCTCACACATGCTAGGCAAGCACTCTACCACTGAGCCACAACTCCAGCCCTACATGTATTGTTTTAATCACCCTTCATAGTAACCCTTCAAGGTAGGCTTGACTACCCCATTTTACAGACATGCAGTTCCAAGGAACCACACAGTTAACTGCAAAATGACATTTTGCCTGACTCCAAATGACTCTAAAGTCTATGTTCCTGCTACTACATCTGACTCCTTCCCTTCCTAGAGACTTAGATCTCAGATCAGTGAAAGAAACCATTACTTTGTATGTTATAGGGGTTTACTGTGATCCTTCCTTCTCTGAATGCAAGTAGTTCTTTTTTATTTTTTTGAAGGTGCTGGGGATTGAACCAGTGCCTTGTGCATGTGAGGCAAGCACTCTACCAACTGAGCTATATCCCTAGCCCCCATGTAGTTCTTAACATTGTCATCCATACGATAGCTACCCACCACACAGTAGTTTATGTCACCTTGTATGGTATTCAGCTCCTTTATTTTTTATTTTCCTGGGTGGTATATCTCATTTCCCCCAAAAGGCAATAAAATTACCGAGAGCAGAGATGTCTTAGTTCATGGTAGGTGTTGAATAAATATTTCTGACTCAGAGGAATCAGGCAAGAATGTGGGTTATTCATCTTGTTATCAAGGTCTTCCTCAAATGCCTGTGGTGGTATACAGTTCTGTCTGAGACAGACTGACACAGAATCAGCCCTTTGACAAAATTTCCTTTCTTAGGCTTACGTACCACAGCCATGAGGTGTCCCCGAGTTGGAGGGCGGCGGGAGTGCTGGATTTTTGCTCTGTCTCGAGTCGGGTGGGCGAGATAGCTATCCTCTTCGACAGTGACCTGAAGAGAAGTACTGTGAGTCATTGGTGTTATTCAGGACTGTTTGTACCAACCCAGCATCCCCCAAGGCCTTAATGTGCTTGGACTGGGAAATAAGCTCACCCCATAAACCACTTTTGAGCATATCACAGGCAAAGAAATTTACTGGATATGAGGGGGTTCCCCAAGGTTGGCTCATGCATTATGATGTCGGAGAAGAGGAGTTGGTAGAAAAGACTCAGAAGATAAAGGAGAACAAGGATTTCAAAAAGGAGAGAAAAGAAGAAGGGCTGGTGGGGGAGCAACTAAATGGGGCCCCAAATAATAATCCTCCCTTTTTGGAGAGTCAGCTGCTCCCTCTGTCCCAGCATCCTTCTCCCCATAATGAGCCCCTGACCTCATCCAAGATGCGGTTCTTGGCTCGGGTGATAGCAGAGTTGAGGGCGTTGATCCACGACTCCTTTTCCTCTGGACTCACTGCCAGGAAGATCAGGTTGGGTGCCTGTGAGGGGAAGAGTCTTGTTTCAGCCTGGGTGTTAGAGTTGGCACCTCACCTTGATAGTGAAGAAATAAGAAATCATAATCTCATTCTCTTAGATCCAGCTACTAGAAGGAGAGAGATTCTGCTTCCAGAGTCATCCATAACTCAAGGAAACCCAGCTTCTACTCTTGCCAAATACCATAGCTTGGACACTGTTTTAGAAATGAACAAGGAGGAGTTAAGAAGGGTATGTGGCACTGGAGATAATTAGAGGAGGTTTAATAATATTTGAGATCTTTATATGTTTGAGGAAGTAGATGGTGACAGAAATGGCTTCCCTGGGTTTCCTTAGATAAGGGGAATTAGATTCAGAACCTCAATCACCTATCAGGGCACAGAGACCAGTGATTTTTCTCCCAAGGGATGTGTGTATGTAGGTGTGTATATGTGTTAGAAACGGGGAGAGAGGAATAGGGAGGCTGCTAGGGATATAGATAAAGGATTTTTGTGGCTGAACAGGTAAAGGCCTGGAGAGAACGAAATGGCCACAATATTCTCTGGTTAAGTAATAAGAGCCAGCAGGAGAGCAACTCAGGACCTCTGAGCCAAGACTTTGCTGAGAAGGGAGAATCTGAAGGGGAAAGGTACTCTTTTCTGCCTCTCCCAACCCCACTAGTGCCCTAGTGTCCAGGATGGCAGGAGATACCTACTGTGTTGCCAGGTTGTTTGGAGTGCGCAAGAGTAAACTTGCTATGATTTTTCTTGCTCCTGCTCTTGGATTTCCGGAGCTCTTCACACTTTTCGTAGTCACTCAGGTCAAATACCTCTTGAATATTTTTCTCATCTTTTACCTAAGGGAGTTTTGAGGATGTGGTGAGGAGGATAAATTACTTAGCCCCTCCCCCAAAATGTTAGTTTAGATAGGTCTTGGGAACCTGACAATGCCTGAGGAGAGGGAAGGACAATGGAATAGGAAAGGGCCATCCTACCCACGCCATACAGAGGCTCTACATCACGGGGTTCCAGACTGGGGAAGCCTCCAAGTCCTAAGTCTTCAGGCAGATTTCTTTTTAAACCATTAACCCTACTCTCCTCAGCCAAGCTACCATTTCCAGTGCCTCTCTTCACCCATTAATCCACTGTATTCCTGAAGGACACAGTTCACAAGTCCAGAGAAGGCTCAAGTCCTTAAAGGAACGTGATGAATAGGCTGATCTGATCATTCCCAAGTAAGGAAGACCTGGGTGGCCTTCAATGGTTCAGAGGAAGGAGCTGTTTTTTCCCCCCCAAGCTGATTCTCGAGACAGCCCTAGTATCAGGATGTCTGGAGGGAATGAAGGGCTGCCTCTGGCCTTTCAATCTTAAGTTTACATGGTAGCTTTCTTGTCCCCATCCTGTTCTCCTCTAATATATACTACTATGAAGAGACTCATCCAGACTGGACAGCCTGTCCACCCTCTTCTGCTCGGTTAGAAACACCTCAGGAGTGAGTTGATCATTTCCTGGGATGAAAAGTAAAAACCACCAGCACTTGTTTTGTTAAAATTAAGCAAACTTGTAAAAAAAAAAAAAATAGCCTTAGTTCTTCCTTGGAAGACATTTACCCTCCATGACTGGAATTGTTTCACAAAAGAGCCCCCACTTCCCAAATTCTGGAATAAGAATTGTGGGAATACATGGTGGTAGAGTGGGTTTCTCTTCTGTTTCCTAGAGCATCTATTATCTGCCCATCCTTCTAAATTGCTGCTGGACCCAGGGGGTTGATGATTGGTGAGGACAGATGGTCACACAGCTCCCTTCAGTTAGTGATGACTCCTTTGTTTTGGCAAGGCTCGACTCCTCCAGGTCTATCCCCTTCCCAGCCATCCCTGGCTTTGGGCTGGGAAGTGACCAGAAGCCTTGAAGGATTATGGGTGGAGGTGAGACAAGGTGTTGCCAGGGGCATCCAAGAACAATTCCCAGAAACACAGGGCCAGGATGCAGGATGACGCATCATCCCTCCCCTTCCCCTCCTCCCCAGAGTCAGACTATCAGCAGAAGCCAGAAACCTTGGAGAGGAAAGTGCTGGGTGTGTACATGTAGCCAGGGGAAGAGAGTAACTTGTTCTGTTTTCCTCAGGGAGAGGGAAGGGCAAGGAGTTCTGGCTTGGACACAGGCTGATAAGGAGCTCTGGGAACAGGAGACATTGACAGAGGTTAGCCATTGGTAGGGCTGGGGTAGGAGATGAGGTAAGATAAGCAGTAGGACAAGTATTTTCTAATGCCCAGAAAAGATGGACACTCCTGGGAGCCTTGTTCTCCACTGTATTCTGTTTTTTCCCCCCACAGCTAATTCTCAAAGTCTCATTTATAATTACTCATCTTCCAAATTAACATTTCTTTTCCTCTGATTCTTCATCCATTGCCCATAGGAAGGAATTTTTCACATGTTTACTAAGAGTTGTCTAGAAGCTAACTTCCTCTACCATGAGGTTTCTCTAAGGTCTAGCTCAGAAGATGCCCCAGCCCTGAGAAAAAGTACCCTTTGAGAATGAGGAAAATGATTCATAACAAACACAGAAGGAATTTTATGGTGGAAGTAATTGTTGGAGACTCTGTCTTTCCAAGGGGAAATAACAAATAATGACTGATGTAAACTCTGGGAAAAAGGGTTAGGAATTTTTTTGTGTTAAAACATAAATTATAGCCGGGCGCGGTGGCGCACGCCTGTAATCCCAGCACTTTGGGAAGCTGAGGCAGGAGGATTGCGAGTTCAAAGCCAGCCTCAGCAATGGCAAGGCACTTAGCAACTCAATGAGACCCTGTCTCTAATAAAAAAAAATACAAAAAAGGGCTGGGGATGTGACCCAGTGGTGAAGTGCCCCTGAGTTCAATCCCCGGTACCACACACACACACACACACACAAAAAAAAAAACTATGGGCTGGGGTTGTGGTTCAGTGTTAGAGCGCTTGCCTAGCACGTGCACGGCCCAGGTTCAATCCTCAGCACCATGTAAAAATAAACTCATTGTGTACAACTAAAGCAAATAAATAAATAAAAAAAATATACTATGCTTTTTTTTTTTTGTTGTTGTTTATATCTTGAATCTGTTGGTTCTGGAGCTTTTGGGAAGTGGACAGAATAAAACTTGGAGTCCTCAGTCAGTTTCACATTTAACTCTGGCCCACGATAGCAAGCAAACTGGCTCTCAAGAAAAGTAACATCAATATGCTGTTCCCTCTTTTGCTATACCCTTCCCAATAGGGGGGCAGTTGGCCTCAAGACTAATCAGATGCTCCTGACTCACAGGACACCATGCTGAGGTCATTCCATCTTTTTCCTTGGCTCTGTATCCCATCCTCCACACACAAGGCTCACCCATGTTCTTTCATACCCAAACTCTGCTGTTTGGATAAATAAACAAGAAAAAAATGACTTGTTTCTCCTACCCTTTCACTGTTCTCTAGTTTCCCCTTTGACGTGTAGGAAGTTCTCTCAATTGCTCACTAGAGTTTCCTGCTATTATCAAGTTTGGGAAAGACAGGAGATACACTTTGACTTTTTCTCCCTCTTTCTTTCTGTTTTAAGCTGGAAAGCCAGAAAATTGTGGAAAAAAACTTTCTGTAGGATTTGTGATTGGCAGAGGCGACCCTTAAAAACAAATCCTCCTGTTAAAGACTTCCCTTTCCTCACTCCTAAGACTCTCCACCGGCAAATTCCCAACTTAGAGTGAGTAGCTAGGTTTAGACATCCCAAAGAGGGATCTCTTCAGCCCTGGTATGGTTTTGTTCTTCCCTAGTTGCCTCAGTAGATACTGTTTCCAGATGAGTACATTCTCTTGGGCTGAACATGTGTCTGTTTCAATACCATAAAAGGATTTATTTACCTAAATATAATCTACTGTATAAGAGTGTCTACTGCCAAAAGTAGAAGAGGTTAGAATCAAAGAGGGCTTCCTAGCTAGCCTGGGGTAAGGAATCCTAAGAGGAGTACAGGAAAGTTTAAGTGGACATAGTCACAGAATAGCAATTTCAGTTACTCAGTATGATACCATGTTAGCCATCCCAAGCATTGGGGACAAAAAGCAGAAGAGTTTGGATTTAATGATTTGGATGCAGGTTCTGACCGAATGTGGTCTACCGTTTTTTCATGTTTAACTACACAACTAAAACCATTCAGAGACATACTGGGATTCAAAACTCCATTTTTATCCCCTCTCATACAAATAGGGGTAGGCAGGAAGGGGGAGAACATGAGTTAATTGCCCCTTCTTTTTTAGCTGGAGTGATGGAATACAGAAAGCATACTGGTTAGGAACACTGACTTCTACAAACATAACTATATGGCACTCACAGATACACTACTGGGGTCAAAAACCACCGACCCTGGGGTGTGTATTTTCTATGATTCAGGATGGCTGTGCTACTGATAACCCTACTGCAGATAAGAAAAGGAAGCCTAGCTGGGTTAGGGTGGTGGGACGGGACAGGGAAAAGCTGCACATCGTGTTGCAGCGACAATAGTAAAGGGGGAAAATATTCTATATTTTAGAAGGCCAGGATAGGTAGGAGGCACATCAGGGAACACTTAGAACTTATGAGACACGTTAGGAGGGGACTATTGCTGCTGTCACACAGGTATTTAAAGTAAAAAACATTTATAAGAAGGAACTCAACTTCTAATTCTTACACAGGTCTTCTCACTAAAGGGTGACCTTTCTCTGCAGAGTAAGATGGGGTACAGACTAATTCGACCACTGATTTTGCTTAGAGCCCCCGTGAGCACAGAGTGGGGAATACGAGAAAACAGGGTTAAGTTAGAGGTAAAGGGCACCTACTTCCTTCTCAGAGATGAAGAGCTGGTCCCCTTTTAGTACCACATAGCGGTTTTTCCAAATCTCCCTGAAAATCCCTTTCCCGTAGAATTTCCGGACCCAGCCGACCTTCTCTGGCGGTGCAGACTGATGATTTCCATCCTGAGGCCCCTGTCCGAGGGACAAGATAAGAACCAGACGATTAGGTGATAATGGTTCGTTCCGTCTCTTAAGGCGCCTCCGAAGGCTGGAGCCAGGAAGCCCAAGGTCCGCTCTCCACTTGTGCAAAGGCTTTTGCTCGGAGCAACTCTCCATCGCTCCCCTTCCCCCCTCCCAAATAAACAACCGAAACTGAGAGAGGAAGGGGCCAGGGCCCGGCCGAGCCTAGCCGAGAGAGGGCTCTCTGGATCTCTACCCAGGTCCCTTACCCCCTCCCCAGCCTCTCCTTGCAGCGCCCGGACTAACGGCATCTTATTTTATTTCTCATTGTCTTCTCGTCACCGCAGAGCAAGATGTAAACGGCTGCCTGTCGCCCAGGAGAGGAGGAGGGTGCGGGTCGGGCAGAAACTAAGCCAAGTTAAGGTCCCCCAACGCAAGTAAACAAACAAAAGCCCCCCTAGTGTCTCGGCGCGAGGCCGGGCGCACCCGGCCACGGCAGAGGGGACCCAGCAGCTGAGGCAGGAGGGGCGGGGGCGCGGCCAGGGCTGGGGCTGGGGGCTCTCACAGGACGCCCAGGCGCCAGCCCCGCAGCTCGCAGCCCCTACGGGGCCGGGGTCCTGGCAGTACAAAGTCAGCTGTGGTCGCGGGGTCGGCAGGCGCACTCACCCTCTTGGTGGAATTGTTCTTCTTCATCATTCCGGGTGGGCGCGGGCGCGGGGTGTGGGGCCGAGTGGCGGCCCCACGAGGGGGTCGAGGCCGCTTGGAGGGGCTCCTTCGCAGCGGGAGGGTGGCGGAGATGTCCCGGCGCCGCCGCTGCTCCGCCCTCGCTCCCTCCCTCCCTCTCCCGGACGCTCCCCCTCTTTGTAGCTCCGGTTACACTAAAGGCCGGCCTCCTTCGCACTCGCACTCGCACTCGCACACACACGCACGCCCGCTCCCCGCCCCTCGGCGCCCTCCATCCCGGCGCCCACGCGGCCCGGGTCCCCGAGCGCGCCCCCGCCGCCCACCAGCCTGGCCCGGCGCGGCCGCTCCCCTGGCCCGGCGCGCAGTGGGCGGCCCAGTGGGCGGCCCAGTCCGCGCCCCCCAGCTCCATCCGCGGGCCCGCTGACGTTTGCGAGTTCAGAATAAAGGGCGAATCGCGGAGCCGCAGCGAGTGCGCTCCCCCCGTCCCCCCTCGCCTTTGTTTCTGACTCAGGGAGGGTAAGGAAGACAGACCTGAACCCTGCCGAGACCCAGACTCAGACAGCTCAGCGAGAGGTGGAGCCAGAAAGACAGACCGCCCGACCTGCCGAGACACCCATCCGAGCTGGCCGAGTGGATAACAGAGAGACACACCGATTTGGGAAGACCGGAGATAATCAAGATCGAGATCATCTCCAAACCCAAAACAAAAAACAAGAGAGTGAGCTGGCAGGGCGCGTCACCGAGAACTAGCATCGGAAATTCTCCCTCCCTGGGTAGTATAGAGTGACCTGGGCAGGTCAGATGTTGGGGAAAAGTTTTATGCTTCCAAGGGTATCGTGTTGGGAATGGAGTAGGAGAGAAGTTACTATTAATACACATCTCTTCCAGTTTACAAAGCCTCAGGCCTTATTTGAGCCGCAGAATAACCCCAAATAGGAGGTGGATCTTTTAATCTCCATTTCACAGGGAGACGCGTGAGGCTCAGAAAGACTGAGGATTTGCAGACGCAGACTGCATGAGTGCAGGCAAGAGAACTCTGTCTCCATAGCCATGATCCCTTACACCAGGGGACTTTAAATATAAGCTCCAGGTGAGGCTTGAACTTCCTGGGTATCTTTTCCCTCTGCCCGCTCTGTAAACATCAGAGCCTGTCTACGCGCACTGGAGTCCAGGGGAGGGAAGGGATCAATGCCCAGAGGTTTCTCTGACTAGGGGAACCTCTGCTGACCCCTCTTACCCAGATCTGCGTCAGAGCCTACAGGACACATCTTAGTAACTTCATGTCTTTTAGTACATGTACAACGGAAAAAAGGTAGTCGGAAAAACCCACGTTTGACTACTGGTTTCATCACAGCTCTATGGCCTTTTATCAAGTCACTGAATTTCTTTAAGCCTCTGTTCCTCTACATATTAAATGGTGAGGGATGAACTGCCATTTCCATCAACAAGGAAGAGGAATATATGAGATGACCTGTGAAAGTCCTTCAAAGATAGAAGTATTGTTCTCTAGGGCTAATCATGAGATAATAATAAGCTAATAAACACATTGCCTGACTAAACACATTGCCTGACATATGGTAGGCACACAATAACCACAAAATGAATTATATATCCCTGGCACGGAAGAGCAGGAAAGAAGCAAAAATTCTTTTTCTGGAGATGTCTCAAGATAAAACTTTGGCTAAATTTGTGGATTGAGGGGCTGAGGATGTTTTTTATTTTTCTGGTATCTGCCAGATTTAAGGGGGATGTCATTTCTGTTCACAGACCGCCTTTCCTCCTAACCCAGTAATATTCCTCTCAATAATAAACATACTAATTAGTTCCTTTATTTTAGGCGGATATAGAACTTTATCCTTTAAAAATACTCATCATTTCATTAAATCTTTAGTGCCACCTTGTGAGGCATATAGAAAAGTATCAATATCCACATTTGGGAAATGAGGAAATGGCATGGCAAATCTACTGACTTGCCCAAATTTTCACAAGTTACTGGCTAAATGGATTTGAATCCAGGCTTTCTGACTCTAGTGAACTATTCAGATTTTGTGCACAGGCACGCCTGTATACACACACATACAACACACGCACACACACATACTCACACACAAATACATTTCTCAAACCATCCTTTCCTCTTGCTACCCTCTCTATTTCCCATCCTGTTTAAAAAGTGATGAAAAAAAGAATGAGAAAATACTGGATATCTTCATATAAAAGGAAGCAAAATGTACCAATATGAGGACAGTGATGAAGAAATCAGCCTGCATGATTTTTTGAGGGCTTATTGGCCAGGCATATTGGAGTGGTTTGGATTAGTAGTTTAAATAGGGGTTGGTGGTGTAGCTCAGTGGTAGAATGCTTGCCTAGCATGCACAAGGCCCTGGGTTTGATCTCCAGCACTGGAAGAAAAAAAAAAAAAAAAGTAAAGTTCAAGTAGATTCTGGCTTATGAGAAAGAAAGACTTGTCCTATCTTCCTCCTTTCACAGTAGTTCTTTAAGTCAACAGATACCTGAGTCCCTTCTAAAGGCAAGGTGCAGGGCTCCTTGTGCACTGCATCACATAGGAGATACAGCTTTGTGAAACATCAGGCAGAGGGACCCATAAAAAGTAACCCTCCAAAGTAATTTTCAGATTTTAGAGCAGATGCATGTGGGCTGCAGAACCTTCTCTGCCTGTCTGCTCCTTAAGACGTTACATAAATCTCTGGCTGGGGCTGTTTCTCTCTCTCTCTCTCTCTCTCTCTCTCTCTCTCTCTCTCTCTCTCTCTCTCTCTCCTGAACTATTGTATTGTTTCATCCTATCATACATACTGCCCTTAGATTCCCTCACATTTTCTCCCTTTCTCATGCCAGCCACCCCTCTTTCTACATGCCATACTCTTCCCCTGACCTGTTCTTAAAGCTGATTTCTCTCTGACCAGGTGAACCTCATAGCACATGATTTTAGGTCTGTAGGGTACTGTTTTCCAAAAGCTTAAGTGAGAAGTTGGAATAAGCACTCTTGGGTTCCTTTACACATTTTTATAGCACTGTCTCTTTGATGAACTTGACACTACCATATACACAAACTACAAAAATAAGGCTCAAGCCAATTTCTCTCTGGTGAAGATGAGATACTGGGAGGACTTATGATGGGGTTACCTCCCTAATTATGTCCATTCTTAAGATATCACTGCCAGTAATTTTCAATTGAATATTTTATAAGTAACTCCACTTATGGTAAAAAGAAAACTACCAGAGGTAAAAACTTGTGATTTGCTGCCTGCAAATTTACTGAGCAAAACTGTTATCCAAAGAGTTGTTTAAAAACAAATATCTTTGGCTTTTGTAAATGGGACACAGGTTTTGACTAGGGTGTTTCAATCTATGGGGGAGAGGGTTATTAAAAGCATACAAGACCTTAATTAAAATGATGTTTTTAAAAGGGAAAATTAAGGACCAGTAATAATGGAATCAGCTCTGTAAATCATATATAAAAATGAGTCATTGTTAGCAAAGAAATGCCAATTTTTTTCACAGTGCTATTAAAAAAAAAACCCTTGTGGGTAGTGTTCATTTCTTAGATTTCTAGATATTGTTAGTTGAATAGGCACAGTGGAAGCAAGCAAATAATGAAGAGAATGATATGTCTTTTATTATTATTATTATTACAGAGTTATTTCGTCAACAGGAAGTGCAGCAGAGGTACTTCTGCTTGAAGGAAGAGAGAACTTTCCATTTTTTTTGAAGACTATATAATTTGTAAAATGCTGCATTTAACATACTGCCTCCCCAAGTGCAAAGTGTCTCAAAAACTTACAAAAAATGAAGAATTAAAAAAAATTATTTAAAAAAAATTGGATTTTAAAGCTGGGCGCAGTGGCACATGTCTGTAATCCCAGCACTTTGGGAGGCTGAGGCAGGAGGATCGCAAGTTCAAAGCCAGCCTCAGCAATGGTGAGGCACTTAGCAACCTAGCGAGACCCTGTCTCTAAATAAAATACAAGAAAATGGCTTGGGATGTGTGACCCAGTGGTCAAGTGCCCCAGAGTTCAATCCCCAGTACCACAAAACAAAAACAAAAACAAAAACAAAAAACAACTTGGATTTTAGGTGTAACATGAATAGAATCTTATGGCTTCACATGAGTGAATGTAAAGAAACAACCGCTGAGAGTTGAGAGGAGTGGAGAAAAGGAGATGGACACATCTTTCAGCTTTTCCTGTTTCTTTCACTTCATTGGAAACGTTGACAGGAATCCAGTTATTTTGGGTAGTAATTCTGTATTCCCCAACTTAGAGAAAGGAATCAATTTTATTTACCATTAATCAATCAAATTAGTAAATGGTTGCTTATGTGCAAAGTTCTAAGCACTTCACATGTATTATCTCATCTCATTTAATCCTTAACAATCCTATGAGGAAGGTACTATTATTACTTCCATTATATAAATGAGGAAATTGAGCCACAAAAGACTAAAGGAGGAATTGTACTGTGGTGTTTTTGCTATGATGATTTGAGAGTGCCTTAATTTCCTGGTATCATTGATGCCATCACTTTCTACTGCTTTCAAGAGAGGCAAATTGATACCAGGATTAATTATTGCTTTGGTATACTTTAAATATCCTTGGGTAGAAGAAATGCCTGCATTATGTTTGGCATAAAGTCATCTCAAGCCTCACCTTATGAATTCCCACAAAGGAACCCCAAAGAAATAAAATTAAATCACTCATATCTTTTCACAAAATGAATTTTTTATTGTGGTCACACATGGTTTTTCAGTGCCACAGAAAATTCCAAGGTAGGGACAAACAATTTTTGGATGGCTCTCTAAAGGAACATGGTAAGTCCTCAGAACTGAGTTGTGCAGGAATGTGGTTAAGGAAAAAAAAAAAAAAAAAAAAAGGGTCAAGGAAAGAGAGGAAATTGAGGAAGGTGGCATGTATATTACATGATTACTTTTTAAACCCTTCTCGGCTCTGATAACCCTTTCCCCAAGTAAGATCCCAACAAAATCCATCATAAACTGAAATGATTGTACTATAAAATACACAAAGAATACATTTACTTGATAAAGAAACCATAAGAAAAGTGGTTGGGAGGGGTTCAGACTTATTCTCAGCCCATCACTGGGAGTCTTAGTGTCTGTGCTAGCAGTTCAGGAATCACAGGTTACCAGGAGATGAATTCTAACAACAAGCACAAGACCCTTCTCCAAGCCTTCTGATCAGTGGGGAAGGTCTGTGGTGGGGGAAGCTGTGCTATTCTCCCCGTTCTCCATCATCATCTCATCTCCTGCTTGCTGACCTGGAAGGGACTTGAGAGCTCTCCTTGCTTCGGCTGTGCAGTCCAGAAGCCAGAACTTCCTCTAGGAAACTGACAAGAAGATTTGAGGTTACTTAAAGGAAAAACAAAAGGATTATCAAAAATAGAATTGCTCATGACATTGAACTACATAGACAGATATGAGTAGTATACAAAAGTATTGGTCTAATATTTGGGTGTAAAATACAAGTTATCAGTTAAGCCTGAACACATCCAGACTAGAAGGAAATCCCCTTTGTGTTCTTCCCCAGGGTCCTCACTGTGTTTTTTAGATTAAATTTGTAAGGTCTGTTAAGTTAATATTTTGCTGAGTGAGGTGGTACATGCCTGTGATCCCAGTGACTCAGGAAACTGAGGTAGGAGGATTCTAAGTTCAAGGCCAGCCTTGGCAACTTGATGAGACCCTGTCTCAAAATGAATAAAAAAGATTGGGGATATGGCTCAGTGGTAAAGTAGTATCCCTGGGTTCAATCCCTGGTACTAAAAAAAAAAAAAAAGAAAAAACAAAAGAGAGATTTTAAGTTTGAAATTTCTAGTTATGAACCCAGAATTTAAAAGGGCAAGGCTCCTGTATTAACTCAGGACCAATGCTACATCAGCATCTTCTATTTATACTCTTGAAATTGCCTTAGAACTTTTATTGTGTCTTGGTTTCTTCCTTTAATCTACTCTCCAAAGAGGCACCAGAGTAACTTTTCTAAAATACAGATTATATCCTATTGCATACTCTCACCTCTTCTTTAAAACCTTTTATACAGAAAAAAATATATATAAAGTTCAAAGCCCTTCATACTGTAGCCTGATAATAATTAGTATTTATATTTACTGTGGCCTGATAATACATTGTATCTTATTTTGTTCGGGGAACTATTTTATACATGTATATGTGAATATATATGCACGCAGCCCTATGAAATAGCTGCTCCTATTATCTTTATTTGAAAAAATGAAGAACAAAGTTATAGAGAGGTTAAGTGACTTGCCAGTGTCACAACAGCTAGTGAGTGGCTTAGCTGGGATTCAAACCCACAGACTAGAGACCATGCCCATGATGTTAAGGCTGCCTCTCACTTGTCTATGTCAATATCACACAGGATAGTCCATGCCATCCATGCCCAACAGCACTCACTCTTCCCTAAACATGTCATAAACACTCATACTTTCATACTTTTGCTCTTACTATGTTCTGCGTCTGAGATGTAAGGTGGCCCCTTCTCTGTCTGCTGAAATCTTTTTTATCTTTAAGGCTAAGAATCAAAAGTCATTTTTTCTGCAAAACCTTCCCAGACCTCTCCATGCTGAACTATCACTTCTACCACTATTATCACTTAGTCCTAGTGCTATTTTAGCACTGTATTATTAACTTGGTACTCTCTATATTCTTGTTGCCAAAATAGATCATGAACTCCTCAGGGTGGGAATAAATTTTACTCAGCTTGTTTCTCCAGGGCTTAGCAAAGGTACCCAATAAAGGTATACTGAATAAATGAATTAATTAAAATAGCAACCCACTGGCAAGAGAATCTTCTCTAGAACACAGAGGTTATTTGGATGGTATTTATAAGCATACTCAGGATTTTCTCAGAAGGAGACAGATCTATAGAAGACAAAGGGTTGAAAGAATGACTAGGTACCTTATTATTTATTTATTTTTTTTATAGTTTTAGACCCCGAAGATTCTGGGCTTGAAGGATTTAAATTCCAAACTCCTTTGTAAAAGAAAAAAAAATAGTTAAGTAGAGGGAAAGGAGTAAGTTAAATTCACTTATTCTACTGAAATACAGGCATTTCTGTGTGGCCTGGTCTGTTGGCCAGTTGGACTGAAATACTTGGAGGTCAGAAAACAAGTTTTAGGAAAAGAGGTAGTGTTGCTCTTTTGAAAGAGAACATAACAGGTCTTTGATTAGTGACTTCTAGTAAGAATGAAACAAATGTGCTGAGAAGCCCTATAGGAATTTATCAGGTGATCTTTACTTCATTTCCAACACAGCTACAAAGGAAAAAATAACTTTGCTAAAATTATACTTAAAGATCCTCCTCTGTATATCAACAAGACCCTACACTGCTGACTGCAAAAAGATAACACTGTAGCTGCCTGACGTACAGCCACAATACTGCGGGAGGAGATTCGGTGGCAGGAATCTATTATTCTTAATCTCTTCTTCTCTTACTAAACTCTTTTCTCATTTCTTTCTCTTTCTCTTTATCTCTTCTTCTCTTCTTAGCTAAACTCTTTTCCTTATCTGACTCTTTTCTTCTTCTCCGACCCGAACTCGGAGCGACTGCATGACTGACTGAATGAATCGCTTCTGACCGCTTTCACCTGGTTATATACCTTTAGCTTTGCGGGTGCGTCAAGTGCATACTTAATGTATGATTATTATCAGGTGGAACTTATGGCTTCCAGCTAACCGCAATAGCCATCTCCCTGATTGGGGCTCCTTCAAAACACTATATTTTCCAAACCTTATTTTGCTTCTTATGGCCATTGTGATTTAAAAAAATCTATTTGGGGACTTTGGTGAGTCATTGCACAGAATGCTTAAAAAATTTTGGGCAGTGAACATATTGGTAGCTGTATCCTAAATTTAGTCTGTGTTTAAAAACAAAACAAAAAGAATAATTTTTCTTTCTAGATTTGTTTTAAATCAATCTCACTTAAAATGCAAACTCAAAAATCCCCATCTCCTGTGGTGCTATAATCCAATTTAATTCAGTTTAATTCAATTTAATGAATGTTTACTGAGCATCCATTGTGAACCAGGCACTGAACTAGAAGTATGAATGAACACCTGTTATGATCTTATCTTAAGGGGCTCTCAGAGACAGATCCACAATCACAGCTCAACATGAGACATGATATAAACAGAGATAACACCAGAGACTCACTAAGTCACCAGTGAGTTAACACTACTGCTCTTCTTAGTTTGTACTGTCATTAAGGGTGCTTTCCCCACTCTACAGATAGAAGAAGGTGGGTGGGGAAAAAGCAAAATCCTCAGGGCTAGGGTTGTGGCTCAGCGGTAGAGTGGCCCTGGTTTTATCCTCAGCACCACGTAAAAATAAATGCATTGTGTACAACTAAAGCAAATAAATAAATATTTTTTTAAAAAAAGCAGAATCCTCCACCCAGACTTTAAAAAGTCAACCTCAAAAACTCTTGAGTCACACATCAATAAACAAGTGTCTTCGGTGTTAAGTCTCTGGTAAAGGTCTAGGGACCAACATTTACAGAATTAAAAATTTTAATTACTAAAGTAATTAAGCTAAAACTATATTCCTAAGCCAGGCTACATAATTAACAAAATGACATATGTGTATGTATGTATATTTAAAGTATGTATTCCTCCTTTTTCACTATAGTCTACAGATAGAAATTATACGTGATGGGAGAAGGAGCAATGGGGAAAGGTTGATCAGTGTGTACTAAGTTATAGGTAGATAGGATTAAGAAGTTCTGGTGTACTATTGTCAAGAGGGTGACTATAGACAACAATAATGTATATTTTAAAAAGCTAGAAGAAAGGATTTTAAATGTTTCTACCATAAAGAAATGAGAAATATTTGAGAAGACAGATATGGTGATCCTGATTTAATCATTGGGAAATGTATATATGCAGTGAAATGTCACATGATACCCCATAAATTTTTGTTTTTAGGTATCATTGAAAAATAAATTTCAATTAAAAAATTACATATTAGTTTCTTGTAATCAAGACAGCAAGGGAACCTAAAATCTGAAGAATGGTATGAGAGAGAGAGAGAGAGAGAGAGAGAGAGAGAGAGAGAGAGAACTTGTAGGAAATAGGTAAATAGAAAAAGACTGAAAAAAATGAGAAAACCCGGGTGGGGTTATGGCTCAGTGGTAGATCGCTTACCGAGCATGCATGAGGCCCTGTGTTTGATCCCGGCACCACATAAAAATAAACAAAATAAAGGTATTGTGTCCATCTACAACTAAAAAAAAAATTTTTTTTTTAAATGAGAAAACCCCAAGATATTAGCTCTTTTTTATACCAGGGATTGAACTCAGGGCACTCGATCACTGGGCCACATCCCTAGCCCTATTTTGTATTTTATTTAGAGACAAGGTCTCACTGAGTTGCTAAGTGCCTTGCCATTGCTGAGGCTGGTTTTGAATTCACAATCCTCCTGCCTCAAGTCTCCTGAGTTGCTGGGATTATAGGCGTGCACTGCTGCGTCCAGCTAAGATATTAGCTTTAATGTAGTAGTAAGCTTCTCATTAAGCCAACAAATACTTGGCTGGAGATATTTGAGTATGGGAGTAGTGAGGGAGAAGAATAGGATGGAATTTTTAATATCTTAAAACACTGAAAGCTCCCCTTCCCTTTCCTCCCAGTTTTCAGAGACACTATTATGTTTCATATATCTTTACTTTTTACACATAATATTCCTTCTGCCTCACACATTTTGTCTAGTGGAACTATGCATCTTTTAAAACACACCTCTCACATGATCTCTCTTGTAGGAAGCTGTCCTTACCTGTACTGCCTTCCCCTTAAAGTTACCTGTTTCTCTGTATCTTATACTGTGTTGTAATTTGTCTACATGTTTATTTTCCACGTAAGCCTGTGAGTTTTTGAGGGCACAAGTGATACATGAATATGGTAAAAGTTTTAAATAGCACACATAAAATCTCATGTCTTCCTTGACTCTTCTCCCCATTATTCTTTTCAAAGATAACAACAGATTTGATCAACAAATATTTATTGAGCACATACTATGTGCTCGGCACTGTGTTAGAAGATATGAATACAGCAATAAAGAACATTAAAAACCCCAACTCTGGGCTCATGGAATTTATATTCCAATGGGGGAGTAAGGAAGATAAAAGTAATTAATGGGTAAAATGTAGATATATAACACACAACAAGAAGAAGGTAGAAACTATGCCACTTCATAAAGAAATTGAGGTACAGAGAAGTCAAGGTCTTTTATCTTACAATACTAGACACTCTAGTTTCAGAGTTTGTTCTCCTAACTATGATGTTATGCTGCCTTGTATGTTAGATAAAGAACATGCTATGGAGAAAAATAAAGCAGGTTGAAAGAAGAATTGGAGATGTTGTCAGTGGTGTGAGATTTCAAATTCAGTGCTCCTGGATGGCCTCACTCAGAAACTGACATTTAAGTCAAGACTTGAATGAGGTGGTACAGCATTTATCTGGGGGAAAAGCATGTGCAAAGGAACCAAGACTTGGAATGTTCATGAATAGAAAGGAGGCTTGTGTGGCTGAAGTGAATAAGGTGTTAGGTAGTAAGAAATGAGATCAGACAGATTAAAGAAGGAGATGGAGGGAAATATGAAGGTGAGATCGTGTAAGACCTGCTGATAGTTGTAAGGATTTTCGTTTTTGGGGTAAGATGAGGGATATTTGGAGGGTTTTTCATAGAGTGACATCCTAAATTACATATTTTCACATGATCACTCTACTCCTATATTGAGAAGAGGTTTTGGGGGACAAGGGTGAGGCAGTATAATAACTACAGTGGGAGGGGTTGGGGTTGTGGCTCAGTGGTAGAGCACTTACCCAGCATGTGTGAGGCCCTGGATTCCATTCTTCTGGGGAGGAAAAATAAAAGTTGCAAAGTGAAAGAACTGACTAAACGTGTCAAGTGCTACAGACAAATGACGAGTAAGTTCACTCTGGGTTTAGCCATATGGAAGTTCCTGGGGACCACAACAAGAACAATTTTGGGGAATGAGTTTAGAATAAAGTGGGCAGAAGAGAATAGATGAGGGGAGAAATTAGAGATGAGTTTAAACATTTTGGAGTGTTTTGCTATAAAAGAGACAGAGGGGCTGTGGCACAGCTCACGTGTAGAGCACATGCTTACCAAGCACAAGCCTTGGGTTCAATTCCCAGCACAAGGGGAAGGGGGTGGGGAAGAAGAGAGGGAGAGGACACACAAGAAAGCCCTGAGAGAAAAAGGAGGCTAAAGAGAGTTTTTTATTTTATTTTAATTTTTTAGTTGTAGGCAGACACAATACCTTTATTTTATTTATGTGGTGCTGAGGATCGAACCCAGGGCCTCATACACATGAGACAAGTGCTCTACTGCTGAGCCATAGCCCCAGCCCCTAAAGAGAGGGTTTTAAAGGAAACAGCAGCATGTTTCTATGCTTCTATGAATGATCCAATAGGGTGGGGGGAAAATGATCTATGAAAGAAAGGGGGGCAAGTTCGGAGTGATACTCTGGAGTAGGTGAGGCAAGATGGGATCTAGTGTCTAGATTTTAGAAGGGCTGGCTTTAGCCAAGAACATTCATCCAATGTGACAGGATTGACGGTAGCAGGAAGCAGTGGTAGTGGGAGCTGTGGATGTTCTTTACTATTTTTCTTTCTTTCTTTTTTTTTTTTTTTGTGGTGCTGGGGATTGAACCCAGGGCCTTATGCATGCAAGGCAAGCACTCTACCAACTGAGCTATATCCCCAGCCCCTTGTGGATTCTTTTCTAATGGTTTCTCTTACCAATTTATGTACACCTTCAGCATTACCTTCTTCATGTTTGTATCCTTAGTATAAGGTAGGTTATTGACTTGTTTGCTGAATGAATACATGAATAGATACACATTTTTAAAATAAGTTAAGACCTCCCAGTATAGATGTCACCTAGTATGTTAAACTTTTTCTAAATATACAATAGCAATTGTATTGGGAGCAAAGGAAAAGGCTGGTATTCAGCATCTATGTCCGAAATACTAGGAATCTTACACAGAGAGATCATCCCGGTCCTCGCTGGATATATACTTTACCCATAAAGGACTTCTGCTGTTGGACTGGGGTTGTGGCTCAGTGGCAGAGCACTTACCTAGCATGTGTGAGGCACTGGGTTCGATTCTCAGTGCCACATATAAGCAAATAAATAAAGGTCCATCAAAAACTAATAAAAGATTATATATATGAACTTCTGCTGTGCCCCACCTTTTTTCTTTTTCTTCTTCTCCTGTTCTTAATTATGTTTTCTCAGCCCTGACAGTTCAGTCTTCCTATGGAAATCCTATTTATCCCTTAAGGTCGAGCTGTCCTCTGCATTCCCCCCACCTTTGTTTGGTTTTTATTTATTTTTGTTAGATATACATGACAGTGTAGTGTATTTTGACATACACATATACATGGAGTTTAACTTATTCTAATTAGGAACCCATTCTTGTATATAAGGCGAAGTTTGTGAAGCACTTTTTTTTTAAAATTTATTTATTTACTTTAGTTGTACACAATGCAATGCATTTATGTTTATGTGGTGCTGAGGATCGAACCCGGGCCGTGCACGTGCGAGGCGAGCGCTCTGCCGCTGAGCCACAACCCCTGCCCTGTGAAGCACTTCTTAATTACTCAGTTAGGATTAGTTATTTTTATGTGGGACACATTTTATTTATATTCATTGATACTTCTCAAATTTTTATCAGACCTAAGAACCCCTAATAGCAGAATAAAACAAATTTCTTGGTCTTAGAGGTGTAGACTGGATTGACATACCAGTTTACAACTTTCTTTGAGTTTGAATAATGTTCTAAAAATTCATTTTTTCATAAATTGACCTTTTAAATTTTGATATAAACATATTTTAAGGCACGTTCAGTTAAATTATTTAATTCCCCCCACAAATCCCTCCAAATTTTAAGAAAATGGACACTCCAAAAGATGTATCATGTTTATTTTGTGCCTTTGTGTGTCCCTAGGACTAATAATATTCTAATTTGAGAAAAATAGATTGGTTTGATTTCCCCCACTGGATCATCAAAGATAGGCACATCCTATTTATTTTTGTATTTTAGCTTCTATCTTGAATAGTAGCTTATAGCCACTCAATAAATAGTCTCCCTCTCGATCTCAAGCAATATTCTGTCAATATTCTTGGTTCATATGTCTTCTGTTACTGAGAGGAGCAACAGAGACAGTAAAAAAACAAAATAAAAACCATAAGTGTCTATGGACAGGTAAATGGAGAAGTCAAATGTGGTATATCCACATGATAAAATCTTACACAGCACTGAAAAATGAATTAACAAGATTACATACAATAATACTGATAAATCTTAGAAACAATGTTTACTGAAAAAAGTATAATATCATTTTTAAAAAGCTAAAAAACAAGCAAAGTTAATACAAAGTTAATATGTATTTAGAAATACATAGATAAGTGACAAAAATACAGTCTTTCTCCACCAAAGCAAGAGAATTAAACACAAAATTTAGGAGAATGATTACTTGTTGTGGAAAGATAAGAGATGTAATTGAAGGGGCTGGGGTTGTGGCTCAATGGTAGAGTGCTCGCCTACCATGTGTGAGTCACTGGGTTTGATTTTCAGCACCACATATAAACAAATAAAATAAAAGTCTGCCAACAACTAAAAATATTAAAAAAAAAAAGAGAGATTAATCGAAGAGGAACACATGGATAGATCTATGTTACTGGTAATTTTCTTTTTTTTAAAAATTTTTATTTATAGTAGTATGTATTACAGTTCATACTATACATATAGAGCATCTTTTTACATAAAACAGTTTGTATTCAAAGTATATTCACAGCATTCAAGTCTTCAATCGTGCATTTAGAATAATGATATCCATCTTATTCAACCACTTTTTCCCCCCTGCACCCTCCCTTTCCCCTCCCTTCCCTTTGACCATTATAGTGTTCCTCTAGTCCTCCTATGTACCCCGACCCATCAATACTGTGAACCGGCTTCCTTATATCAGAGGAAACATTCGGTATTTGGATTTTTGAGATTGACTGATTTCACTTAGCATTATATTCTCCAACTTCATACATTGACCTGTGAATGTCATTATTTTATTCTCCTTTATTGCTGAATAAAATTCCATTGTGTATATATACCACATTTTCTTTATCCATTCATCTACCGAGGGACATCTAGGTTGGTTCCACAACCTAGCTATTGTGAATTGCGCCACTACAAACATTGAGGTAGCTGTGTTACTGTAATATGCTGTTTTTAAGTCCTTTGGGAACAGACCCAGGTTACTGGTAATTTTCTAGTTTTCTCTTGAATTAAGTGAACAAACAGTTCAAGGATATTCATTATATAATTATGCCTTCGAACTCACATTATATATATTGTTTTACAAATATCAAATGTTATATTAAAGTACAATAAAAACCACAAAAGCTGAGTGCTGAGCAAGATTTTTTTTTTTTTTGGAACTAGGGATAGAACCCAGATGTGTTTACCACTGAGCCACATCCACAGACATCCCCAAAACTTTTAATTTTTTATTTTGAGACAGAGTCTCACTAAGTTGTTTAGGACATTGCTAAATTGTTGAGGCTGGCCCTAAACTTATGAACCTCCTGCCTCAGCCTCTCAAGTTGCTGGGATTTTAGGCATGTGCCAAATGTGCCCAGCCAGAGTGAGATTTTTCTCTCTCTCTCTCTCTCGGATATATTTTTTTAAAATTTTAATTTGTGAGAGTCTCTTTAAGATACACACACACACACACACATTTAATTGTAGATGAACATAATACCTTTATTTTATTTATTTATCCTTTTATGTGGTGCTGAGGATTGAACCCAGGACCTCACAGGTTTGCTAAGCAAGTGCTCTACCATTGAGCCACAACTCCAACCTCAGAGTGAGGATTCTTTTCTCTAGATTTTCTCAGAATCTTTAACATGCAAATGTGAATTGCGATTTTCCAAAAAAGGGAACGATATTTTCTAAACTTGGTTAACTACAAATTTTTTTTTAAAAATTGGAAGAACTATCAATATCTCTCTAATTTTTCTACAGAATGGACCTTGGGAAACAATTGAGGTATAAAATATTTCCTTGATTATAACCAGTTCCACTGAGGTAACTTCACCTGGGATACTTTCTTCCAAAAGATATAATTGCCTATTAAAAAATACAGCTACTCCTTCCAAAGTCCCACCTTTTTATAGGACACCTGACTTATTTACAAACTAAGTAAAATAAAACAAAGGAAAAAATAGGAGTCCTTGACCCTATTTTTAGTTCCATCGAGAATAAACAGGACAAAAGAGAAAACAGCATTGTGCGTGTATTGTTTCTTAGAATATCATGTGAAGAGAAAGGAAGAAATTACCCTCAGATTCCACAGGGTAAAAGATGGATTCCTTGGAGACAGAAATGCCCTACAATATCAGTCACAGAGAGGTTTGAAACAAGGTTATCATCTGAGAATGAAAAGAGTTATAGATGTGCTTTCCCACCACTGGAACATTCAAGACCACATCAATTTGTCAGAGCAACCACAACTGCAGGAGTAGAATCATGCCCAGTATAAAAAAAAATATGAAACAAAGCCTCAAATAACCCAACTGTAGCAGCCATGGAGGATTAAGACTCTTTGTAAGTCTTTAATTATAGTGGTACTGATGTTGGGGGCTTCAAAGGGGAAATTTTAAGTGAGCACAGATGGAAATGGAACTATTAAAATTTTTTTTCCTCACAGAACACAGAGGTCATCTGGCATCTGGACTACCTCCACAGTAAATTTTATTACTGCCTTGGTATATTTCCACTTGGAATAATAATATAATCCTGCCCCTGAATTATGTTAAAGTAAGGGCTCTTAAAATAAGTAATATAGTTTTGGCAGAGGAATGAAGCGACCCTCTATACAGAGTTAGCATGTTTGAACTTTTTCTTCCATTTTAACTTCTTATTATTTTACCCAACAAATCCTGGAAGAAATATGCAAACGCTGTATTGGATTTTACATACTACACAAAAAGGCATTTCTTATAAACTTGTGAGAGAGAATGTTTTCCTATAATATTTTCCCATAAGTCAACATTCTGGCTGCAAGAAATAGAAACTCATCCAAATTAGCTCAAGTGAAAGAAAAGTGTTTACTATATGGCATTGGAGGTGGAGTGAGGAGTGGATGAATTGGAAGACTGCTTTGGAACCAGACAGCATCTACCTCTTTGATTCTTATATCATTCTTTAAGCTTCACAGTATTAAACTAGTTCATTCTTCTTTGCTTCTGGGTTGAAGAAACTTATTTTTAGCCAAACTTTTCACATATAAATTTATTTAAAAATTTAAGAATCATCAGCAGCTAACCTCGGTGCTGGCAAAGGCATGATATGAAAGTATAAATACACTTTTAGGTATTTATATTATAAAGGCATAAGAAAACTTTTCTGGCTGTCAATTTAGTAATTTAGCATCTTAAAAATGCTTACACCCACTGGGAGTGGTGGTGCACACCTGTAATCCCAGTGGCTCAGGAGGCTGAGACAGGAGGATTGTGAATTCAAAGCCAGCTTCAGCAACAGCGAGGTGCTAAGCAACTCAGTGAGACCCCGTCTCTAAATAAAATACAAAATAGGGCTGGGGATGTGGCTTACTAGTTGAGTGCCACTGAGTTCAATCCCTGGTTCAGTTTCATCACAACATTGCTAGTACACAAATTAAGCCTGAAGTCTAGCTTTGTACTTCCTAGCTATCTGATCTAAGGCAAACTACTCAACATCTCTATGTTGTCTTTTTTTTCCCCATTTAAAATTGAGATCATAAACCTGGGTGTGGTGGCGCACGCCTGTAATCCCAGTGGCTCAGGAAGCCGAGATAGTAGGCTCACTGAGTTCAAAGCCAGCCTCAGCAAAGGTGAGGCACTAAGCAACTCAGTGAGACCCTGTCTCTAAATAAAATACAAAATAGGGAGGGGGATATGGCTCAGTGGTCAAGTGCCCCTGAGTTCAATCCCTGGCAACAAAACAAACAAACAAACAAACAAACAAACAAATAAATAAAATTGTGATCATAAAAATCTTACTTCTTGGATCATAAAGATTAAATGAGGTAATATGCACAGTGAATTAAGCAGACTGGCATATAGCATATCTTCAGTGAAAAACTGGACGTGTATAAAGATGTATATGAAGTGATGTTTTATTATAGCACTGATTATACAAATGAAAAATTACAAAAAATTAGTATCAAACAATATTTTATTTGTTCCCCACTATATGTCCAGTCTCAAGATAGCTCTTGGAACTTGGTGCACAATAAATATTTGTTGAATGAACAAAAAATTAAGGTCTGACTAAATTGTAGTACAACCCAATAGAACGTGATTCAGTCATTAGAAATGACATAGATAAGTATTTTCATTGAAAACACATTAGTATATTTCCTTTTATTAAAAAAGTCTAAAAGTGTATGTGTTAGGATGCTGACAATATTCCCTATGATGGGATGGTGGCAGTATGGATACTTTTATTATCTTTTTTTTTTTTTTTTTTTAAACCAGGGTCAAGGACTGAACTCAGCAAGTGCTCTGCCACTGAGCTAAATCTTCAACCCTATTATTATTTTTAAAAATATGCCTCTAGTTGTTGATAGACCTTTATTTTATTCATTTATTTATATGCAGTGCTGAGAATCGAACCCAATGCCTCACACATATTAGGCAAGTGCTCTACCACTGAGCCACAACCCCAGTCTCCTTATTATCTTTTTTTTTTTTTTTTTGCTTAGCTGCATTTAATTTTTTTCCTATAGTGATTAAGTATTGATTTTGTAATGAAAAGCTATTTTTAATTTAAAAATGTTATGTACATAAATAAACCAGAATCAAGAAACATATCTAGATTTGAGTTTTCAGTTAAACTCAACTTTAAAAGAAGGATCTTATTAGATCTCATTTATATGTTTATTTTCCCTTAGACATTAAGATATTACAGGTGTAGAACATGTCTTCATCTTTCTAGCACCTTGAACAGAACCTTACATACAATCAGTATTCAATAAATGCTTGTCAATGACAGGCAATATATTCCATCATGACTTCTGCAATGTTTAATACTTTGGTCACAGGAGGAAAATAAACTCCCAAAGAAAATCTTTACAAAGAAGGTAATGGTTTCAACAGTTTCAAACAGGATCTTGAAATGCCAATAAGTGAAGAAGAGAGCTCTCTGGACTCTTTTCTCTTTGAAATGCAAATTCTGTCATAGTATCCTAATTTTTCTGTAAATAATTCAGAGATCAAACCAACTAGTGGTTATAGGAGAAGGTCCAAGTTTCTAGTGTTACTTGTTTAGGTAGAAATCTATAAAGTACTTCTTGATAACATGAATTGGCCCCTTCCGGGCTTCAAATTTAATCAACTGTTTTCTAAGCTTTTAATTGTCTTCTCTACAAAAAGATTAATGTCACTGATTTACTGTCACAGTTAAATCATTATCAAGACTTAGGCATCATTTCAGATAGTGATGAAAATAACAGCTGTTACTAGTTATCAAGTTAATCACTTTTATTCAAAGAACATGATCACTTAAATCTCATGCTTCATCTGTGTGTGTGTGTGGGGGGGGGGGGTGTTACTGGGGATTAAACCCAGGGGTGCTCTACTACCAAGCCACAACCCCAACCATTTTTGTTTTTTGAGACAGGGTCTTGGCTGTTGAGACAGTTGCCCATGCTGGCTTGGAACTTGTAGTCCTCCTACCCCAGCCTCCTGTGTTGCTGGGATTACAGGTATATGCCAAAGTTCCTGGCTCTTAATCTTCTTTGAATGACAAAAATCACTTTTGTATTATTTTCTTCCTGCTCTGGTTTACAGTATTTTTTAGTAGACAAGAAGTTCATATTTTGTCTATTTGGTAAAAGTATATTTTGTTTACATTAAAAGCAAGGGGTTAAAAAAGAAATCAGCTAGTCAGATCTAAAATAGTTCAACTGAGTGCCCACATGCCCAGACTAGAAACAGATTGTGTTCCATTCCAACTTTACAAAATAGTTGGGCAAGGTATTTAATATCTCATTTTCTTCAACTGAAAAATGAGGTTGATGATAATAATAAAAGTATCTATCTGAGATGTGGCAAATGGAACTGAATGCATAAAGTATTTATAAATCACAAAACATGGGCTGCATAAGTAATTTTTTTGGCAGTGAACATGTTAGGCAAATGCTCTATTACTGAACTACATCCCAGACCATACATGGGTAATTGTACATGTTCTGAGAGTCACATTTATTTATTGGTGCCAGAAATTAGACACAGGGATGCTTAATAACTGAGCCATATTCCCAGCCCTTTTTATTTTTTATTTAGAGACAGGGTCTTGATAAGTTGCTTAGGGCCTTGCTGAGTTGCTAAGGCTGGCTTTGAACTCAGATCCTCCTGCCTCAGTCTCCCAAGTCGCTAGGATTACAGGTGTGTGCCACCAAGCCAGGCCTGGTAGCCACATTTAAAAAGTAAAGTGAAACATGTAAAATTAATTTTTTGGGGGGTACCGAGGACTGAACTCAGGGGCACTTGACCACTGAGTCACATTCCCAGCCTTATTTTGTATTTTATTTACAGACAGGGTGTCACTAAGTTGGCTGGCCTTGAACTCGAAATCCTCCTGCCTCAGCCTCCTGAGTCACTGGATAAAATTAATTTTAATAGCATATTTTATATAACTCATATAAAAATATCATTTTAGCATGTAATTGACTTGGAATTATTAAGGATGTATTTTATACTTTTTTGTACTATGTTTTGAAAACTGAGAAATATTTTATACTTATGGCACACTTATAAAATAGCCACATTTCATGTTTTCAATAGCTCTGTATTGCTAAGAGGCTATTTCACTGGACAGCATATGTATAAAGTATTAGAAGAATACTAGCACATCGTATGTATGTGCTCAATACATTTTAGTTCTTAGTATCATCATAACCTGTTTTAAATTGCTATAGACCAGTATTCCTCAAAATGTGTTCCTCAGAATCCCAGCTGATATCAGGTGTTCTGGGACATGGCATTAAAAACTGAATTATGGAGTAAGAAAACCATTTCTTTCTTTCTTTCTTTTTTTTGTGGGGTGGGGGGGTACCAGGTATTGAACTCAGGGGCACTCAACCACTGGCCACATCTTCAGCTCTATTTTGTATTTTATTTAGAGAGAGGTCTCTCTGAGTTGCTTGGCATCTTGCTTTTGTGGAGGCTGGCTTTGAACTCAGGATCCTCTTGCCTCAGCCTCCCAAGCTGCTGGGATTACAGGTATGTGCCACTGTGCCTGGCAGAAAACCATTTCTTTTAAATTGTTTTTTCATCTTTCTGATTGTGTCAAGGAGAAAGTATCAGTTTGGTACTATGGTGCTTTGCTTTTTTACATTTTAATATTTTTATTGAGATATAATTCATGGACAATAAAATTCACTGATTTTAAGGGGTATCATTTGATGCATTTGATTAACATATGCAGTTATATCACCACTTCCTCAATTAAGATAAAGGACACTTCTATAACCAAGCAAGGGCTTCTTAAAAACCAAGAAACAAACAAAATCCAACAACAACAAAAGCCTTAAAGTTAATGCTACAGCCGGGCGCGGTGTCGCACGCCTGTAATCCCAGCACTTTGGGAGGCTGAGGCAGGAGGATCGCGAGTTCAAAGCCAGCCTCAGCAATGGCGAGGCACTTAGCAACTCAGTGAGACCCTGTCTCTAAATAAAATACAAAAAAGGGCTGGGGATGTGGCCCAGTGGTCAAGTGCCCCTGAGTTCAATCCCTGGTACCAAAAAAAAAAAAAAAAAAAAAAAAAAAAGTTAATGTTACACCTCTGAATATATAATGCCAAATTGTTTTCCAGAGAAGTTATACCAATTTACATTTTTACTAGCCATATTTGAGATTGCCTCACTGCACATTTATCATAAGGAAATAATCAGGGATGGTGGCAAGGACTTCTTAATATATACAATGTTTTTTGAGAATTATTTATATAACAATGGTTAAAGACACATCCACACATCCTAAAGGTCAGGTGTTGCAGTGCTTGCCTGTAATCCCAGTGACCTGGGAGGCTGAGATAGGAGGATTGCAAGTTGGAGGCCAGCCTGGGCAACTTTTTTTTAAAAATAATTTTAAAATTTGTTTTAATTAGTTATACATGACAGTAGAATGCATTTATGCACTTTGATATATCATACATAGATGGGATATAATTTCTCATTTTTTAAAGTGTACATGTTGCAGAATCATACTGGTCTTATAGTCACATATATACATACAGTAATAATGTCTGTTTCATTCCACTATCTTTCCCATCCCCACATCCCCTCCCTCCTTTCCCATCACTTTCCTCTACCTAATCTAAAGTTCTGCTATTCTTCCCTAGTGCCCCCTGTCTTATTGTGAATTAGCATCTGCATATTAGAGAAAACATTTGGTCTTTGGTTTTGTGGGATTGACTTATTTCACTTAGCCTGATATTCTCCAACTCCAACCATTTACTGGCAAATGCCCTAATTTCACTCTTTTTTAAAGCTGAGTAATATTCCATTGAGTGTATATACCATATTTTCTTTATCCATTCATTTACTGAGGGACACCTAGATTGGTTCTGTATTTTAGCTATTGTGAATTGAGCTGCTACAAACATTGATGTGGCAGTGTCACTATAGTATGCTGATTTTAAGTCCTTTGGGTATAAACCAAGGAGTGGGCTAGCTGGGTCAAATGGTGGTTCCATTTCCAGTTTTCTGAGGAATCTCCATACTGCTTTCCATAGTGGTTGCACCAATTTGCAGTCCCACTAACAATGTATGAGTGTACCTTTTTCCCCACATCCTTGCCAATATTTATCGTTGCCTGTATTCTTGATGATTGCCATTCTGACAGGAGTGAGATGAAATCTTAGAGTAGTTTAGATTTGCATTTCTCTAATTGCTAGAGATGTTGAACACTTTTTCATGTATTTGTTGATCAATTGTATTTCTTCTTCTGTAAAGTATCTGTTCAGTTCCTTAGCCCATTTATTGATTGGTATTTTTTTTTTTGGTATTAAGTTTTTTGAGTTCTTTACATATCCTAGAGATTAATGCTTTATGACACATGTGGTAAAGATTTTCTCCCAATTTGTAGGCTCTCTCCTCATGTTAGTAATTGTTTCCTTTGCTGAGAAGAAGCTTTTTAATTTGAATCCATCCCATTTATTTATTTATTTTGGTACCAGGGATTGAACTCAAGGGCACTCGACCACTGGGCCCCATCCCCAGCCCTTTTTTGTATTTTATTAGAGACAGGGTCTCACTGAGTTGCTGAGTGCCTCGCCATTGCTGAGGCTGGCTTTGAACTCGCAATCCTCCTTTTTCAGCCTCCCAAGTGCTGGGATTACAGGTGTGCACCACTGCGCCCGGCTTCCATTTATTGATTCTTGATTTTACTTCTTGTGCTTTAGGGGTCTTGTTAAGGAAGTCAGATACTAGGCTGACATAGTGCAGATTTGGGCCTATTTTTTCTCCTATTAGGCTCAGGGTCTCTGTTCTAGTGCCTAAGTTGTTGATCCGTTTTGAGTTGATTTTTGTGCAGGGTCAGAGATAGAGGTTTAATTTCATTTTGCTACATATGGATTTCCACTTTTGCCAGCACCACTTGTTGAATAGGCTATCTTTTCTCCAGTGAATGTTTTTGGCACCTTTGTCTAGTATGAGATAACCATATTTATGTGGGTTTGTCTGTGTCCTCTATTCTGTACCATTGGTCTACATGTCTATTTTGGTGCAATACCATGCCATTTTTGTTACTGTAGCTCTGTAGTATAGTTTACGGTATGGCATTGTGATACCTCCTGCTTCACTTTTCTTGCTAAGGATTGCTTTAGCTATTCTGGGTCTCTTATTTTTCCAAATAAATTTCATGATTTTTTTTTTCTATTTTTATGAAGAATGTCATTGGGATTTTAATAGGAATTGCATTAAATCTGTATAATGCTTTTGGTAGTATGGGCATTTTGACAATAGTAATGCTATGTATCCAGGAGCATGGGAGATCTTTCCATCTTCTGAGGTTTTCTTCAATTTCTTTCTATAGTGTTCTGTAGTTTTCATTGTAGAGATCTTTCACCTCTTTTGTTAGATTGATTCCCATTTTTTTTTTTTTTTGAGGCTGTTGTGAATGGAGGAGTTTTCCTAATTTCACTTTCAGTGGATTTATCGCTGATGTATAGATGCATTTGATTTATGGCTGTTGATTTTATATCCTGCTACTTTGCTGAATTCATTTATTTGTTCTAGAAATTTTCTGGTGGAATTTTTTGGATCTTCTAGACATAGAATCATGTTATCAGCAAGTAATGATAGTTTGAGTTCTTCTTTACCTTTTTGTATTCCTTTAATTTCTTTCTTTTGTCTAATTGCTCTGGCTAGAGTTTCAAGGGTGATGTAGAATAGAAGTGGTGAAAGAGGACATCCTTGTCTTATTCCAGTTTTTAGTGGGAATGCTTTCAATTTTTTTCTATTTAGAACGATTCTGGCTTTGGGTTTAACATATATAGCTTTTACAATGTTAAGGTATGTTCCTACTATCCCTAGTTTTTCTAGTGTTTTGAACATGAAGGAGTGCTATATTTTGTCAAATGCCTTTTCTGCATCTATTGAGATGATCATATGATTCTTGTTTTTAAGTCTATTAATATGATGAATTATGCTTATTGATTTCTATATGTTGAACCAACCCTGTTATAACCATTGTTATATAGCAATGTTAAAAACACATCCATACATGCTAAAGGTCAGGTGTTGCAGTGCATGCCTGTAATCTCAGTGACTTGGGAGGCTGAGATAGGAGGATTTCAAGTTGGAGGCCAGCCTGGGCAACTTAACAAAACAAAAAAAAAAAAGGGGGGGGGGAGAAAAAACTCAGGGTGTAGCTTAGTAATAGAGCACTCCTGGGTTCAATGCCCAGTACTACAAACAAACAAAAATAATTTTATCTATTTTTTAGAATCAGAAGAAATTATTTACTTGGTCGTGGTAGGGAAATGTTTCTGTAGGCACTATATGACTTTGCTAGTTAAAGGGAAAATAATTGAAAATAGGATTATTAATTATTTTGCAGATTTATAGCTTATGAGGACCTAATTGAATCTAATTCAATTTTAATTAAATGTAGCAAACCTACAATGTGCAGTCATTATTACTGACTTGAAAGGGGATCTGGGAGTAAGAGGATTGCTGATTTGGGGTCATCTAGCAGGATACACTTTTCTGTCTGTCAAAAATCTTAAGAAGCCGGGCGTGGTGGCGCACGCCTGTA
This sequence comes from Tamias sibiricus, assembly GCA_025594165.1. NCBI lineage: Eukaryota > Metazoa > Chordata > Mammalia > Rodentia > Sciuridae > Tamias > Tamias sibiricus. Next base: position 113,405,415 of record CM046658.1, on the reverse strand, counting down.
ATCCCAGCACTTTGGGAGGCTGAGGCAGGAGGATCACGAGTTCAAAGCCAGCCTCAGCAATGGCGAGGCACTTAGCAACTCAGTGAGACCCTGTCTCTAAAATAAAAAATACAAAGAAAAGGGCTGGGGATGTGGCCCAGTGGCCGAGTGCCCCTGAGTTCAATCCCAGTACCAAAAAAAAAAAAAAAAAAAAAAAAAAAAAAAAAGTCTTAAGGGGCTGGGGTTGTGGCTCAGTGGTGGAGTGCTTGCCTCGCATGTATAAGGCACTGGGTTTGATCCTCAGCACCACATAAAAAATAAATAAATAAATAAAGGTACTGTGTCCATCTACAACTAAAAAACAATGTAAAAAAAAAGTCTTAAGAAGTGCTAAACTGACAGTACAGGAGACTGTTCAGATGGTACTTAGGAACTGTTGGCTAATATATTCACCTTCCTTCCTTTCCCTCTACTTCTATCCTGAATCCTGTGAAGATGGGGATTTTATTGTATTATAAGGACAATTCCATCTATATGGATCAGGTTCTTGGCTTCTCAGCTCACACTGCTAACTTAATGTGTCAATTGCTGCTAGCAGGGACTACAACTCTTTAATATTGATTGACTTGTGAAGTGATAAGGCAGGTCAGCTCAAAACTCAAACCAAGATGCTCATTTATTTGCCAGACAGGATCATGTGCTCCAGAAGTACAAGGATATTGGCTCAGTTTATTGCAGGTGAATAAATAATGCATATTGTTCACACCTAGGAATTTGCATTTTTATAATAAACTTTCATTTTGGTGGAAAATCTAAGTTCACATTAGTTTTTATAGCTAAGGTGATAATCTAAAACATAAGTCAGATGTCATGGCTCTGCTTAATGTCCTATAATGCATACAAAAGCTTGTATACAAATGTTTTTAGCAGAATTATTCTTTTTTAAAAATATTTTTATTTATTTGCTTTAGTTGTACACAATGCGTTGTATTCAATGCATTTTATTTGTACGTGGTGCTAAGGATCGAACCTGGGTCGCCCACGTGCCAGGTGAGCACTCTACCACTGAGCCACAATCCCAGCCCCAGCAGCATTATTCTTTTTTTTTTTTTTGTGGTACCAGGGATTGAACTCAGGGGCACTCGACCACTGGGCCACATCCCCAGCCCTTTTTTTTTGTATTTTATTTAGAGACAGGGTCTCACTGAGTTGCTAAGTGCCTCGCCATTGCTGAGGCTGGCTTTGAACTCGCGATCCTCCTGCCTCAGCCTCCCAAAGTGCTGAGATTACAGGCGTGCGCCACCGCGCCCGGCTAGCAGCATTATTCTTAATAGGCAAAAGATGGAAAAACTCAAATGTCCATAAATTGATGACTAGAGACAAAATATATCCATATAATGAAATATTATTCAGTTGTAAAAAGGAAAAAAAGTACTGACATATGATATGGTAACATGGATGAACCTTGAAAAATGCTGAGTGAAAGAAGCTAGTCACAATGGCAACATATTATGAGATTCCATTCGTATGAAATGTCTTTAACAAGAAAATCTATATGGACAGAAAGTAGAGTAGTTGCTGCTAGGGGTAGAGGAAAGGATTCTTTTGAGATGATGAAATTATTCTAAACTTGAATGTGGTGATGTTTGTATGTTTGTGAATATACTTAAAATCATTGAACTACTTTATATGAATGAACTGCATAATATCTGGACTATATCTTTTGTTGTTGTTGTTGTTCCAAGGATTGAACTCAGGGACACTTAACCACTGAGTCATATCTCCAGCCACTTTTTATTTTGAGACAGGGTCTCACAAGTTGCTTAGGACCTCCCCAAATTGCTGAGGCTGTCTTTGAACTTGCAACCCTCCTGCCTCAGGCTCCCAAGCCACTGGAATTATAGGCATGTGGCACCATGCTGGCCTGAACTGTATCTTTTTTTTTTTTTAATATTTTTATTTATTTGCTTTTAGTTGTACACAATGCGTTTTATTCAATGTGTTGTATTTGTACGTGGTGCTGAGGATCGAACCCAGGCTGCGCATGTGCTAGGCGAGCACTCTACCGCTGAGCCACAATCCCAGCCCCTGAACTGTATCTTAAGAAGGCTATATTCTTTAAAAAAAAAAACCCAACCCTATAATGCTAACTCATAATGAAAACCAGTCCTTGCAATAGTCTACAAGGCCCCTCATGATCAGGCCTAGGTGACACTCTTCAATTTTATTGGTGTGGCTCACTCCCTACCACCTTCAACTCTTTGCACAAATCTCATTTGATTGAGACTTTCCTGACACCATATTGAGTAGTGGTGACATACTCCCATCGTCGCCAAGCACTATCAATTTCCCTTTACCCTACTCTATACTTTCCTCCACAGCATATATCATTTTCTGTTTATGAAATTTATGTATTTATTGTCTATTATTTATTTCTGCCTCTCCCACATTAAACAGAAAAGAAAAAAAGTCTCACAAAGGATAGGATCTTTATTTATTCATGGAGGTATCCCAATGCTTAGTGAATTAACTTTATGTTGTTTTCATATATTCAATAAATATCTATTCTAGAACTCAATTAGGGCAATATGACTTCTGACTTTTTCACATAGATGTTGGTGAAATACTTCTGGTGCTAGATTCATATCATATATAATTCCTAGAAATTGAAATCTGACATCCCCCTCAACTGAGGATCTATTAGTCTAATATGATTAATGAGAAAAATAAAGAGGGAAATAGTAAAAAAAATAAAGGGGAGAAAAAGTAACCGCATAAACAGGGCACCACTGAGAGAGGGGAATGATAGTCTATACATTGCAAGCCTGCTGGACTGCTTAGGGCAGGCACTTGCATATGTTCAGAATCCCTCTCTGTCTTCACAAATAGCATGAAAATTATACCTTTAAAGAGGTCTCTGTAATTGGTTAGTATATCTTATTTCTTTATATTTCATCATGTACAAAAGGGAAAGCAATACAAAATTCATATTAAGTTTCATATGGCTATGAAAGAAAGAAAGAAAAAAGAAGGAATAAAATAGTGACTGCCTCTCTTAATTCAGAAGGCAATTTTATTAAGAATATCACTAAGGAGATAATTACCTTCTACAAAGTTCCTTGGTATCTTAGCAGCAAATATATGCCTTCTATTTTAAATGGTGTTTAAATCTAAACAAAGGTAATTACAATTATAACTAATCAGAGCAGGTCCTATAGAAACAGATTATAAACTACAGAAGGCCTGCATATATAGAACTCTGTTTCATTATAGCCAGTGCTTGAATCACTAAAAAAATTATCATAATGAATTGTCTTAGTTAAAAAGAGCCACTTATAACTTTGGCACCATGAATTTCAGATTAAACTAATGCTTACTTCCCTTCAAGATCTAAGGGATATATAACTCCAGGTATTCTTTGGATTACAATGAAGAAACATGTAAAACTCTCACTTTCATTAAAAATTATATTCATTTCTGAAAATACACCAGGGAGGGAAGGCAAGAATTACTTTTATTCTTTTTTTTTTTTAATATTTATTTATTTGCTTTAGTTGTACACAATGCAATGCATTTATGTTTACGTGGTGCTGAGGATCGAATCCTGGCCGCGCACGTGCTAGGCGAGCGCTCTACCGCTGAGCCACAACCCCAGCCCTACTTTTACTCTTTATTTTTAATTGTTCACAACTAAGATTCTTGCTTAAATTTATAGTAAAGATCATCTTTACTGAAATGTATGTCTTCTTACTTATAATGATAAATTTTACTATTTACTTATTGGCTAGAGGCTACATATTTATAAAAGTAAACTAGAAAAATCTAATATTAGACCATTCATGGTAGTTGCAAACATCAACTACCTGTATTCCCCCTTTCCCCCCTGCCAGTTAGGTAATTATCATAGCAACTCCTCCTTCCTAAAAGTTTCATTGGTCAATAAATAATCCTGGGGCTAGGGCTATGGCTCAGTGGGAGAGTACGCATCTCACATGTGTGAGGCCCTGGGTTCGATCCTCAGCACCACATAAATAAAAAATAAAGGTATTGTGTCCACCTACAACGAAAAAAATATTAAAAAAGTCCTGTCCAAGATTTTATTGAATCTCCTATTGTTATCTGCTTAAATGTAAATAGTTTATCCTGATGTTAGGTTAGACAAAGAAATACCAAAGCTGGTTGAAGTTGGAAGGATCTGGCAGAAAGATTTTGCAGGGCTGACTTAACTCTTAATTTTTAGTTGTGTATGGGCTCAATACCTTTATTTGTTTTTATGTAGTGCTAGGATCAAACCCAGTACCTTACACTTTTTTTTTTTTTTTTTTTGTGGTTACCGGGGATTGAACTCAGGGGCACTTGACCACTGGTTCACATCCCCAGCCCTTTTTTGTATTTTATTTAGAGACAGGGTCTCACTGAGTTGCTAAGTGCCTTGCCATTGCTGAGGCTGGCTTTGAACTCGCGATCCTCCTGCCTCAGCCTCCCAAAGTGCTGGGATTACAGGCATCCGCCACCGTTCCTGGCTTACCTTACACTTTTGAGGCAGGTGCTCTACCACTGAGATACAACTCCAGCTCCTACTCTTAATTTTACATAAAAGATTTTTGCTCAGTAACCACAGACACCAATCCAAGGAAAAACTAAATGTTTAGTTTTTTCTTTTCCTTTTTTTAAACAGCAAAATAAAGTTTTATTCACAGTATTATTAATTAGTCAAACACATCTGAAAATATGCATTTTAATTAGTATGCATTGAGATTAAATTACAAAGGTATAAAAAAATTTGCTAATATATTTTCCATCTAAATTCAATTTATTTTTAAATTGAGATGTAAATGTTTAGTTTTAAATTTAAATTTCTGATATTTTTCTGGGCGTGGTGGTGCACTCCTATAATCCCAGCACTTGGGAGGCTGAGGCAGGAGGATCGTGAGTTCAAAGCCAGCCTCAGCAATGGCAAGGCACTTAGCAACTCAGTGAGACCCAGTCTCTAATAAAATACAAAAAAGGGCTGGGGATGTGGCCCAGTGGTCAAGTGCCCCTGAGTTCAATCCCCGGTACCACACACACAAAAAAAATTTCTGATATTTTAAGTTAAAGGGAAGATGTTACAATTCTTAGGTACATGGAGCTACAAAGATTCAACAGGAACATTAACCTTCAGAAGGATCATTTAAGGATCAATTAATCTTTTTGAATGCTGATAACAAAGCCTATTTAAAAACATATGATTATATAAATATATTTGAGAGAACTAATTTGGGTCAAGAAGATAAAAATCCCATATGGGCAGAAATCACTGGTAGCTTTGGCTAAATACAATGAAAACAATAACAAGAAAACTCTGGGGGCTGGGGATATAGCTCAGTTAGTAGAGTGCTTGCCTTGCATGCAGAAGGCCCTGGGTTCTAATGCCCAGCACTACCAAAAAATAAAAAAATAAAAAATAAAAAGAAAACTTTCATATTGCAAAACACTGAATAAAATAAAAACATCAAATAGAAGAAAAAGATTTGTAAAATACAATGTGAATGGACAAAATTCTTAATTTATATATATATATGTAATTTTTGAAAAATTATTCAGAAAAATTAAAAAATACCTGGCACTGGGTAGAGAACATAAATGGGTAATTCACACAAAAAATATACAAATGGTCAATGAGTTCTGGACACTGACAAAGATGTTAAGTAATTTGCCTGAGTGAAAAAAATGTATATATGTATATGTATGTGTATACACACATACACACACACACACACACACAAAAAAAAAAAAAAACCCACTAAAGGTGTTTCTATCAAACTGTGAAATGTATAAGACAGAATGTACAATGAGATCTATTTCTGCCCATACACTCAACATAAATGGCTATACAGGCTTAGAAGAAGTCTGAAAAGACCAAAATGTAACAGTGGTTAGATTATGGTAGCTTTTTGTTTTCTATATGCTTCCCGAATTAAGGAAAAAAACAAAACAAAAAAATAAAATTCAGAATAAGCATATGTTATCATAATAAAGGTGAAAGTTGTATTTTTTAAAATCAAACAATAATACACGATGAAAAAGTACACAAATATCTTTAATGATTCCCAGTTATCCATGCCATTGCTCTCCCAGGGTCCCCGATCACTAAATTTGACCATCTTGCCACAGTTCTCCAGTTTCTTTTTCCTCTACCCTTTGCTGACAAATGAATCTTCCCAAAGTACTATGATCCTCTTAAAAATTTCATTGCTTAAAAACCTTCAATAATTTCAATAACCTTCAATAATTTCCAGTTTTCTACATAAAAAAGTACAAATTCCTTAGCCTAGCATCTAAGCCCTTCCATAATTATAACAATCAATCTTTTTACTTTAACACTCATTCCAGATAGTTGACTACTTGCTATTTTGTATGTGTATATTGCCTACAGCTTTCATAAATTGTTCATGTGGTTAACTCTACCTAAAATATGCCAGTTTTCTATCTAAGGCATAGTTTGTATACTGTCTTCTCCATGAAATAAATGTTTGCTAATTTCCTATAGCCACTCTAAGAATCCCTGAGTCTTTTCTCTGTCTTTCCAGGAACTTATTTTCTTATTTTTTGTTCTATCTTTCCTAACAGACAATGACTAACTTGAGACGAGATCTTCAGTTTGTCTTTGTTGTCTTCTTACTAATACTTATTAAACAATGTACTTAATGAACAAAATAGAAAAACTGACAATTCAATGCCATTAATCTTAGCCATTTTTAAAGTGCCAGCCTATGACTACAGGGTTTCTTCTTCTTTGAACACAGAACACACAAATTGTTAATAGCATAGGATGGTTCTCCAAGTCTTTGACCTAATAAAGACTGATGAACTTAATGGACTACAAATCCTTCATCTCACAAATGATAAATTATTCTATGAACTGATGCTGTATACATAGAGCATTTGGTTAATAGCAGATCACTGACCAATCTCTCCAACATACAGGGAACTTAAGCTTTATTCTTTAGGAAAAGGGAGAGAGTTGTAGGGATGATTGTTATCTTTTACCTTTTTGTGTTATGCACCGTGGTTCCTCCCAGGACAATCCTCACTCCAGGAGTGGTACGGTTCAGGTTATAAACTGTTAGAGCCTCCTCATAGGTGGCTCCTCCAATTACAAATACAATGATATCCTGAGGTCTGAGAAAATGAAGACAGAGATAATGTCACAGGATAAGAAAAAATTAGGTCAAAGATTTGTTGTTATTATTATATAGAGTTTTAATTTCTTAATCTTTCTTTTTTTGGTGGAGGAAGCAGAATTAAAGCAGAATAGAATAAAAGGTTTAAAAAAAGTTTTAATTATCTGAAATTGGCAGGAAACAGAGCAGGAAATGCTGAATAGTGATTTGCTTTCTGTTTATGAGCGGATGTCTTATAATTTCTGTGCTGTGGATTTCAGAATAGCACAATAGTGTTTGCTGGAACCAAATGCAGAAATATTCTTTCATATTCAAGAGGCTGCAGAATACCATACTGTGACATGATATCAATACAGCACTAATTTATGCTTGTATCATACATCTCCTTTCATTTATAGCCCTATGTCAAATACTTGGTACAGTGTTATTACAATGGCTTCTGTCCAAGGACCTCAAAGCATTTCGGAAAGAAAGAGCATATTTGGATATCCCCATAATATGGGAACTAGAAAACATTTAGTATTTTGAATATATAAAAACAATGTAACACATAAATTAATGGTGCTTCTAAGAACTCTACCTTTTCTTAAATTTTTTTGTTTTGGTATTCTTTGATAAAGCAAGAAAAAGAAACCATGGAAACAAAACAAAACAAAAAAAAAAGTGGGTATAATTTTGATACTGGACATGTTGACATATCACGTATCAGCTCAACCACTAGCTTAATTTTGGTGATACTAGGTTGTTTTACTGTGTTTCAATCTATTAAAATGGCTTCATAACAAATGAATGATTCTCCTATTAGCTTATTTTGCAGATATCAACAAGCTCATATTAATATTATTTAAAAATAATTTTTTTTAAAGTTGTTGATGGATCGTTTTTTGGGGGGTGAACCTGGGACTAAACTCAGGGGCACTTGACCACTGAGCCACATCCCCAACCCTATTTTGTATTTTATTTAGAATCAGGGTCTCAATAAGTTGCTTTGCACCTTGCAATTGCTGAGGCTGGCTTAGAACTCGAGATACTCCTGTCTCAGACTCCTGAGCCACTGCCACCGCTCCCACCAGTGGATCTTTATTTTATTTATTTATTTATATGTGGTGCTGAGAATTGAACCCAGTGTCTCACACGTGCTAGGCTTTACCACTAAGCCAAAACCCCAGCCCCTCATATTATTATTTTTTAAACTTCTTATTCTTTAAGTTTTCTTTTATAGCTTACTTTTTTTTCCTACTTATTTATATGTGGTGCTGAGAATTGAACCCAGTGCCTCACACATGCTAGGCAAGTGCTTTACCACCAAGCTTTTAAATTATACATGGATACAATATCTTTATTTTGTTTATTTACTTTATGTGGTGCTGAGGATGGAACCAAGTGTCTCACATGTGCAAGGCAAGCGCTCTGCTACTGAGCCAACCCCAGCCCCCTCATGTTATTTTTTAAAGTTATTATTTGTCTTGTTTTCTTTTTCTTGTGCCATCAAAAAGATAAAATTATTTTATATTAGTAGGAAAGTAATTTTATTAAATCACTCATTGGACATTATTTAAAACTACATGAAGCAGAAACACCCATTTTGAAGGTTATGGCATAAAACTCAACCAGAAACATCTTTAATCAAAAGATATACATGCTTGTGTATAAATCTTGAATAAAACTCTTAACTCTCATTTCCTTTCTGTTTGTCTTTCTAAGACACCTGGAAGGAATTAATGTAGAGGGTATTTGTTTTTAAATCTGTGGAAACTCATTTATTAGGTACAAGAACTTGCCTCTTCTCATTCATTTAGTTTTGTGGGGTTTTTTTTTTTTTTGGTACCGGGGATCGAACTCAGGGGCACTTGACCACTGGGCCACATCCCCAGCCTTTTTTTGTATTTTATTTAGAGACAGGGTCTCACTGAGTTGCTAAGTGCCTTGCCATTGCTGAGGCTGGCTTTGAACTCACAATCCTCCTGCCTCAGCCTCCCAAGTGCTGGGATTACAGGCGTGTGCCACCATGCCCGGCGAGGGTATTTGTTGTTTTGAGACTTCATAGAAACAGAATCAGATATTGTAGGTATTTAAGGATGTTCAAATAGTTTTCACATTGCAGAGATTTCCCAGTTATGAAGAAGTGATATTTTACAACCAACAAGGTAGAGAGTCAATTATTACATTCCTATATGGACTTGGGACTTAAAAACCATGCCTTTGAGACACGAAATTAACTGAATTGTTATCCTCTTGCCTCAGTCTCCAAAGTAGTGGGAATTACAGGTGTATTCAACTTCTAAATTTGCATTTTTTTTTTGTACTGAGTATTGAACCCTGGGGTCCTTTACCACTGAACTATATCTCGGCCCATTTATTTTTCATTTTAAGACAGGGTCTTGCTAAATTGCTTAAGGCCTTGCTAAGTTGCTGAGACTGGCCTCAAACTTGCAATCTTCTGCTACAGCCTCCTGAGTTGCTGGGATTACAGGTGTGTGGCACTGACAGGACTAAATCTACTGTTTAAGACAAAATAAACATCATTCAAGTCTACCCATCTGAAACAATATCTTAGCACCATATCACTTTAAAAGTTAGACTGTTGTGTATATATTTAAATCATGTATTTTTTTTTAAAAAGGAATCTTGTATTTCACAGGCCTCATTTTGATGTCAAAAAGACTGTGTAATAATATTACAACAATAAAAATACAATGTTTTTGATAGACCTTTATTTATTTATATGTGGTGCCGAGAACCGAACCCAGTGTCTCACACATGCCAGGCAAGTGCGCTACCGCTGAGCCCCAGCCCCAGCCCACGTATTTTTTTTTTTTAATTTACTTTGAAGGATAAATGCATGTACATAGTATAAAACACAAAAGGCTACACTGAAAAATAAGGTTCCCTTTGTCATTTCAGTTTTTTTTCTTTAATTTTTTTTTTTTTTTTTTGTATTGGGGATTGAACCTAGGGGTGCTCTCCCACTGAGCTACATCCTTAGCCCTTTTTACTTACATTATTGTAATTTTGAGATAGGGTCTTCCTAAGTTGCCCAGACTGGCCTTGAATTTGTGATCTTCCTGCCTTGGTCTCCTGAGTAGCTGGGATTATAGACCTGGGCTATCATGCCTAGCTGTTAACAACTTTTGATTAAATTGATAACCTGCTCCTCCTGGATATATTTTCTTGACTTGGCTTCCAGGACATCATGTTCTTTGTTTTCTTCTTAGCTGTTACTTTTCAGTGTCTCTTGATGGTTCTATTTCATCTCCCTAACCTCTTAATGATATAGTGCTCAGAGTCCAGTCATTTGTTCTTTTTCCTTCCTAAACTTACATAATCCCTAGATCTGCTAATATTGTATCCACTAGCCACATATGGTTATTCAAATTTAACTTAATTAAAATAAAATAAAATAAAATGTTTGGCTCCTCAGTACCATTAGACACATTTCAAATGTTCAATAGCCACATGTAGCTACTGGCCATCTGCTATGGTTTAGATATTATTTGAGGGTGTCCCCTAAGGGTTCATGTTCTGAAATTTAATTCCCATTGTGAGGGGGTTATGGCATTTAGAAGCAGAACCTCTGGGAACTGATTAGAGTTAGAAAAAGTTATCAGGATAGAGTCCCAGGACTGAGTACTGGTGGCTATGTAAGAAGAAAGAAGAGAGACCAGAGAATACAGATAATATATTCTCAGAAAAGGAATATTTTATTTATTTTTTGGTACCCAGGATTGAACCCAGGGGCACTTAACCTCTGAGCCATATCTCCAGCCTTTTTTCACATTTTACTTACAGACAGGGTCTCACTAAGTTGTTTACAGCCTTGCTAAGTTGCTGAGGCTGACCTTGAATTCACAATTCTCCTGCCTCAGCCTTGAGTCTTTGGGATTACAGGTGTGCAGCACTGCACCTGGTGAGTATTTTTTCTAACAGTAAGGTTCCATTTGCAATGTTCCTTATGGTGAGGGACCACGTTACTGAGGCCCATTATATGGTTTTATCTTGAATACTGATGAATTACACAGATTGCTGGAACATACAGATTATTCCATTAATAAGAGAAGAAGTTTCTCCCCAGGGTTACAGTGACCATCTTGGTGACTGATGAGAGAAATCAGACAGTAACACCTTCGTTCCGAGTTCCTGATTTGAAAAGTCAATTAAAAAAGCTGCTAAGTAGACAAATGAGATTCATACTGGAAAATGATGTTGTTTCTCTGTAGCTACCTTCTATCATCTACCTCAAGAGTACAGCTGGCTCTTATGGAAAAGAAAAGTGAGAACTGGGAGAGAATAAACTCAAGCAGGCTTCTAGAATGTTGATAATCTCAGGGTGTCAGGGTATTTTTGAAGAGGGAAGAAAATGTCATGTATAGTTATCTGTGGGTGCATGTTATATAGATATATGGACAAAACACAAATACAAGGATAGGGACTTAGTGCTAGGTTCTACTGTATACCTAAAAAAGATGACTATGCTGCATTTGATTATGAAAACATGAATACGTGTTTTCCTGAGCCTCCTACTACGTATTCAATCTGGTTTAAGGAAGAATATCTATGAAAAAAAATTTTTAACATCGCTGATGTTTTTCCTTTCCACAGTGAATTTTAAAAGCAGATGTTCTGATGAAGCCAATGGTAAAATATACAGCAAAATATTTTATATGATGGTCAAAGTTAAGTGGAAAATACAAGTTCAATTCTTTGTGTGTATCTTCTTGTGCTCTTTAACTCACCATAGCAACCAAATGCATTAATTAATGCAGACAGCAAACATTAGAAAACAGCAGCCAGTTTATACTGTAGCCAGCTATACAAGGATGTCCTAAGAACCCAACTTGTATTTTACTTTGTTAGAAAAATTTAAAATTTTTCACATACAGTATTTCTGCAAATCATTATTTCTATATGTGAATAAGTTAGAAAAACAAAATTTCAAAAGGCAATATTTTGTCTAATTTGTGAACCTTTTATATTTATGTCTAAAATTCAAATTTTTCATATACCTGCAGATGGCAAAATTCTTATGAACATTACTGCAGGGAAAAAAAAAAAAGCCAGTAAAAGGGACTTCTGTTTTTATAGAAACAAAAGTAAGTTGCTGTAATAAGAGTCTACTAAAATTGTATAAACATGGAAAGTATTTCCTTTTTAATTGCTTGACTCTGGAAAGCATGATCATATAGCTCCATTTTCCCACCAAGTGAAAAGGTTGCTTATTAATTATTTTTTAAATCAGGGATAAGCAGCAATAGAGGAAAAAAATAGCCTAATAATATTATATATGAGAATCACATCTGTAAGATAAAGATCAAACCCAATTTATGGATATGGCTATACTGCCAAACAGGTTAACCACTAATTTAATAGCTAAGGGCTAGAAAATTTCTACAAGTGTTCTGGTTTTATAAAGCTATATTCCTGCCACCTCTCCTCTGACACTTTCCAATATTATAACACCAATAAAACCAAGATGTTCTACCATGAGATTAAATCATTAGAAAGATGACTAAAATCAATGACTTTTTTCAATGTGATGAACCAGGGCCAAGAAAGCAGATAGAACTGACAGTGGGGCCAAGTAGATGCAAAGCCAAAATATTACATAGGGTTTAGTAGCAACCTGCAAAAATCTAAATCTTCTGTAGCATCAACTAAGTTTATCCTTTGGTTTAAATTTTCCAAATACAAATCTTGGCAAATCAACTTCTATACATGTCTACATAATTTAATGAACTGTTGTGAAAACCTCAAAGATTAATAAAATGTAATTCTTATTTCAATATTATAATATTTAATATAGTACCTAATGGAAAGGATATGTATATTACTGTCTCAATATCCAGAGATAAGGACTACCAATTATTTCTTATTTATTCTTTTAGAAATAGTTACTGTAGGTTACAGTAGCTCAAGCCTGTAATCCCAGTGGCTCAGGAGGCTAAGGCAGGAGGATTTCAAGTTCAAAGCCAGTCTCATCAACTTAGTGAGGGCTTGAGCAACTCAGTGAGACCCCGTCTCTAAATAAAATATAAAAGAAAGCTGGGGATGTGGCTGAGTGGTTAAGTGCCCCTGGGTTCAATCCCTGGTACCAAAAAAAAAAAAAAAAAAAAAAAAAGTATGTATGCATACATATATGTTTGTAATACATTACATATACATATTGCATATGTATTTATTTTCAAGCATATACTTGTTTTATACACAGTCACATTTATGCTTATATATTTTTAAAAGGGATATGATAGCATCTTGCTTTCTATACAATAAAAGAAAGTTTTGCGTAACACCTCACAAAGAGTTATGCCATTTTAAAACAAGAATGCATAGTAATATACTGTAATTTAAATAACAAGTCCTTTATTAGTGGGCATTTAACTTGTTCCTAGATTTTGCTATTAAAAATAATGTTTTGGCGAACAACCTTGTTTACATATTTTTGTATACTGTGCAAGTATATTTGTAGGGTAAACTTTTAGAAGTAAAATTATCAAGAAAGAGTCTTTTCAAGTCTTCTGCAGTCTTACTTCTGTTAAGCAGAGCCAGGAGGTGGTATAGATGGTTGTAGATTCGTAAACATTCCTCCAAAATTTCTTCAATTTTAGAAGCTTGTAATTTAGTTTCATTGTTTTCTCCTGACCTTTCCTGGTCACTCTCAATCTCTAAAGTATTTAGCTCTGGCTTACTGTCCTCCTTTTTATTCCTTCTCTTTTCAAGATATTCAGTGACTTTGACATCAATGTAGATTACTCATCTAACATCCTGGTCTCCTCACTCACATTTTTTTTTTTTTTTTTTTTTTTTGTGGTACCAGGGATTGAACTCAGAGGCACTCGTCCACTGGGTCACATCCCCAGCCCTTTTTTGTATTTTATTTAGAGACAGGGTCTCACTGAGTCGCTAAGTGCCTCACCACTGCTGAGGCTGGCTTTGAACTCGCCATCCTCCTGCCTCAGCCTCCCAAAGTGCTGGGATTACAGGCATGCGCCACCGCGCCCAGCCACTTTCATTTTTTATTCCATCCCTTGTAATCACCTACATCCCTGATTACAACCAACTCTTCATTACAAGAATCTTCAATTTAACATCTCTTTATCCAATAATCACCTTTCAATTTTTCACTCAACTACAAAAATGCCCTACTATAATAACTCTGTGACCTCATCAAACCTCGAATTCACTCACTGATACTTTTTCACTATCCAATTCCTTCTTCTGTTTTCATTTTCCCAAATCCTGGTTGGACCCAACTATATCTTCTTTTGTTTTCATTTTCCAAAATCCTGGTTGGACCCAACCATCTCCCTTCTCCACAATTAACCCAGAGTATATAAAAGTTGCTGGATAAAACCACACAACCAGGCTCACTATTTTAAATTAATGACCACTAATAGGCACTCAATCTTGCCCAAAAGGTCTACTTAACTATATTGCCAAAGTAGACCTTAACACATAGTTAAGTAGGCTATATATAGTTGCCTATAATCCTAGCAACTCAGGAGGCTGAAGCAGGAGGATCACAAGTTCAAAGCCAGCCTCAGCAATTTAGTGAAGCCCTACGCAACTTAGTGAGACCTGTTTCAAAATAAACCATAAAAAGGGCTGGGGATGTGGCTCAGTGGTTAAGTACCCCTGGGTTCAATACCTGGTACCAAACAAACAAAAAAATGACTCCAAACTTGGTGTATCTAAACATATCATTTTCTCTCCTGTTAAAATGAAAGTACTTTTGCCACTATGAAAGGCAATCCCCTTTGTGCTCTAGATACCCTAAGGATTTTACTTCTGCAGCTCTTCCTCTTTCTCTTCTTCATCATCTATTTCTCCTTCTTTATTGGATAACTCTCAACAGATTACAAACATGCTCTGGAATCTCTCTTTTGAACTCACAATCTCTTAGATACCATCTTACTTCTCTGTCTCCTTTATGCAAAACTTCTTAAAAAAGTGTTACATACATATGTCTGCATTTTATTTTATATCCTGTAAATCTAATTTGGCTCTTAACTTCACTAAAACTTAAGAATAAGAACATCAAAGACCTTCATATTGCCAAATCTGATAGATTCTTTACTTCTTTCACCTTTTACCTCTCAGACGATTGGATATAGCTGACCACACTTGATGCCTTTAAGACACCATGTTCTCCTGGATTCCCTTCTACCACTCTGGTTCCTCCTTAGTCTTCACTGCTGGCTCCTTTCCTGTAGACAGTGTTTGAGCCCCACTGATCTTCTTTTCTCTCTCTATGCTTTCTTCTTAAGTAATCTTATCTACTCCCATGGCTTTAAATATCACTCATGTCTTGTTAACTCTCAATTTAGCATATGATATTTCTATTTGGTTAATAGGCATCTCCATTAAACAAGACTATTTCTTCAAAACCTGAGTACTATTCTTGACTTCTTTTACCTTCTTGTTCCATCAATCTATACCACTAAATAAATTTGATTCTATTTTCTTCCTCAGCCTCCTATCCAACCCACTCTGATTTCTTACTTTTCTGACTTTACAGCCATCTCTTCCTTCTATTTTTACCTTCAAGAATCCATTTGCTCCACAAAGGATCTTTTAAACCATAATTCAGTTCACATTGCTTACATGCTTAACGCTTTTCAATGGCTTCCTATGATGTATTGAAGTAAAAATTAAACAAAAACTTTTTAACCAGGGCCTACAAGGCCCTCTGTGATCCAGCTCTTATTTATCTTTTCAACTTTTCATTCCTTCCTTCCTTACTATACTCTAGACACACAGGGCTTCTTTCTGGCCCACCTACCTGCCAAGTTCTCCCTTTCTTCAAAGCTTTTGCCTCTGCTTGGGTTGCTCTTTCTCCTAATCATTATGTGATTGGCTTTCTTGTAACTCAAAACTCATTTTAAATATCACTTCCCCAGAGAGGCTCTCTCCATCTATAGTAGTTCTCCTCACTTGTACAGATACTTTGCAGCTTATTATCCTATTTACATCCTTGATAGCACTTAGGTTTGTTTACTTATTTACTGTCTCCTTCATTTTAGTTCCTTGAGGGTAGGTATCTTTTCTTTCCTGCCACTTCTATATCCCTAGCATCTAAAACAGTTAACATATTGAAAGCATTAAATAAAGCATCTGTTGTATAAAAGAATGAAGTGACTGAATTATTAACTATATACATATTTAGACTATAGTGATATGCTAACAGATGCCAACAACTAATAAATGTGCATTTTGGGGAAAGAGCATTATTTTGAGCTTTGTTTGGGCATGAATCATGCAACTTAGAAAGGTTTGCTGTTGTGTACTAATCACACACAATATACTCTTCCAGCCTATGGTTTCCCTCTAGGAATAAGTAATTAATTTCTTCTTCCGTAATTATTTTATGAAAATCATAAGCAAATTAATATTTTTCCTTTATTTAAATTAATTAAAAGTCTCAAGAATAGAGAAGAATAGAGTTACATTTTTCAAAAATCCTCTCAGATGAATAACTTGAGTTGGTGTTCATTCTTCTCACTTAGCTGACATTTCTGAATCTTGATGCCAAGGTCCTTAAGCATTTATTTGAATGAATGTGCTCTCTTAATTTAACATCAGCCTTTCAACCTTGGATTTTAAAAAGACGATCTTTTTTCTGTTTTGTATCAAATTATAGAGTTTTTTTTTAAAAGGGACAGAGTAAAGAAATATATTTCATCATATAAAAGAGTCATCTCTGAACCTTAAAACATTTTCCCTTTTCAGAAATTCATTTTTAAAATACTACCCCTCCCAAGGCTCTTAGATTATTAGTAGCTGAACTAACAGAAGAATTATGCTACTAGTATAAAATTTTCACATTAAACTACTCAATAGAGTTCAGCTACATATGGTAGGCCCTGCGCAATATGTGGTCCAAATAAGAAATATAGGAATGTATTTTTAACTAGTAGAATTTGTGTATATTTGAAATTTCAGGTTGATCTAAGTAAACTGTTCTGGACATGTTTTATATTTATTAAAATTTATTAACTACTGGATTGAAATTACAACTAAAAGAAAACCATCTTTTTCTCCTTTGTAACACATGGCTTTTGTTAATTAGGTCTCTCAGTTTGTGTGCTGGACACATTTGGCAAAGTCCAGTCCTCACCAAAAATAGTAACAACCTGTTCTGGATGGCAGTCAAGCAGCAAATCTATTTTTGGCTTTAATGTTTGAAACTCCAAATGCCAGATGCCATAGAACTGAACCTTAAATGGCATAAGTAAACTGGCCTGCTACTAAAACACAGAATATTAAGGACCGGGGCCCTCCAAAACATCTGTCTCTTTATTCCAAAGTAAATAAATGCTTCAGGCTTACCTGGGGAATTCATATCTAATATTCACATGTGTAAAACAAAAAGAATATTAGAACTCAAGTAGAGGAAGGTGGAACATGACATAACTTTGGTGTTTGTCCCTATCATTACTCTAAATGTCCTATTCTCAGAGTGTTTTTGGTTTTCATTATTAGTATATTTGTTACCTTACCTGTCTCTGAGTGTGCTGGGGCCTAGATAAGGATAGAGGTTTTCCTTAAGCTTTCCTTTGATGAGATGGTCCAGGGTCTCATGTAGGAAAGGCTGATGCTGGGTATATACATTTTCTACTCCCTAAAATAGGGGAAAATGGTTCTTATGTCATTTTGGGAAAACTAGCAATACAACATTTGATAATAGTCATATTAGAAAGGACATACACTCAACAGATATTTCCTGGGATAGATTCAAATAGGAATTTTGTGATATTTAAAAAATTATTTTAATCTCTGGGTGCGGTGGCACATGCCTATAATCCCACAGGCTTGGGAGGCTGAGGCAGGAGGATTGTGAGTTCAAAGCCAACCTCAGCAACTTATTGAGGCCTTATGCAACTTATCGCAACCCTGTCTCTAAATAAAATATAAAAAAGGGTTGTAGATGTGGTTGAGTGGTTAAGTGCCCTGGGTTCAATCCCTGGTACCAAAATAAATAAATAAATAAATAAATAAATAAATAAATAAATAAAAATAAAAAATTTAATCAGAAATGTTCCAATCTCATAAAAATACTAAAATTAATGCTAGCTATTATAAAATAATTTAAAAACTGGAGTTACTTAAATCTTTTATCATGTCTTTAATGAGTTTTACTCTTTTGTGAAAATGTTAAATGACAAGTAAAGCAAATGAAAGGAAAGGACTGTAGAAAAGGAGACTGTAAACATGGAAGAAAAAGAAAAAAAAAAACTTCAGGAAACACAAGAAAGGCTAGCAAGTTAAAATTATTTTTTGACCATTGGAAAAAAAGTAGGTTAGTATTTTTAAAAGATCAAAAATGTTTGCTTTCTCTTTAATGTTCTTCAAAGAGAAACTATCTAAATCCTAAATTATAAACAAATGAAGATCAAAAATAACTAATAGAACTGTTTGTCTTTTTACTCTTGAGTACTTCCTGGAAATATCTTTAGCTATTTCCTGCTTAGCTATTTGGTCCAATGCTGATACTGCTCCAATATAGAAAGCACTGGAAGAAAAAGCTTCCAAGAGAATGTCTGATATAATTTCATTTAACTGATCTAGTACTAAACCATTGGCACTCCTGAAGGTAATTTGAAGATCATATTCATGTACTCTCTGCCTTAGGGGCTTTGACTGTTTCTCAGCACAGAAGAGATGTCTATACCTTCAATCCTTTGAGGAACTGTTTGGTAATAGCCACAGCATCTTTAGGGCTAAAGAGGTCACTTCCTCTAACCCGTTTACCACCATATTCAACAACTGCAGACACGAGCTATAGAAAGAAAAAAAGAGATATTATCTTTTATTGCTTAGGGATCAGGAAGCTCATTTAATAAAAAAAAAATACCTTTATTAAGGAAATGAAGACATGACAAGACAGAATAATACAGTTCTATAAATAAAAACAGTATAATTTATCATTTGTTGATGCTGAGAATATGACAGAACTGGTTCCTACTTATTGGGCTCAACATGTAAAATTGGTTACCTTTCGATACTTCTCAGAAACACCTTTATTCCTGAGGTCCACTATTAATCCTGGCAGGCTGTTGCTGCTGTGTCGCTCATAATGTAGAGCATAGAGCATCACCAGGCGAGCAGCATCAAACTCTGTCACTTTCGGGTTCTGTAGGAGCCTCTTTACATTCTGAAGGAAAAGAGAACTGATATTTATCCCCCTTCACGTGGGTGATCTCTTGTGTAATGCTTTAGATTTAATAATTATTGAGTGTAGTGATACATCTGAATTCATGAGATGGCTATGATGACATTGCCCAGGTCTCAACTATAGAAAATTAACTGCCTTTTGCTCAAGACAAGAATTAAATAAGGAAATATATTCCCATTATAATTGCTTTAGAAAAAAATGAATTTAATAATGGATTGTTCCTGTTTTCTAATAACCCAAGTTGTCATTTCCTTGCTGAAATAAGAACAGATACTATTTGCCACCACTTTAGTCAATACAGCACCCAACAGAACTGATCAGTTGACCTGCAATTCTACTGCTTTCTCTTTGTACTACTGATTAACCACTGAAGTGGAGACGAATTGGTAGAATTTTACATAGGACTGAACTTAATCCCCCAAAAACATCAGAAGTAACAATATGTCTCAACGTGGTAAAGCATGCAATCTCTAAATTGAGTATTTATGATTTTAACATGCAGATACAGACAGCAAAAGGAGCCAAAAGAAAAACATGTTTGGATTTTTTCATTCTCACATTAAGGGTCTTCCATATGGTACAGATTTATTATACAGAAGAACAAATAATTCCATTTAAGCCAAAAAGTAGTTTTTAAGTACTATCAGGCACTATTCCAGGCATTGTTGGGGAAACACAGATGAGTTAGAGCCAATTTCTGTCCTCAGTGAGTACACAGACAAAGAGTTAAAGAGAGGTGAAATGAGTATAATCCATTCTGTTACAAAGCATGTTTATTTAATGTACTGTAGCTTTACAAGAACAGTAAAGATGGATATGGTATCAGTTGAACACAGAAGGCATGCTGATTCACATGTAATTTTTCCAGCATGGATAGGCTTCCTGATGATTAAAGAAGCTTTACCAAAATTTTAAGAGGTGGGGGGGAAATGACAATACTACAGAAGTATTTTCTGCAGGAAGGATCTGGTTTTGTAGCTTTAGGAGCTGCTGTACTTTCCACTATGTTAAAACTATCTGGAGAAGGAGCAAGTGCAAATGAAAAGGATGCAAAGACATTTCATTGTGTTAAAAAATCAAAACAGGGGCTGGTGTTGTGGCTCAACGGTAGAGTGCTCGCCTAACACATGCGAGGTTAGATCCTCAGCACCACATAAAAATAAATAAATGAAATAAAGGTATTATGTCCAACTACACCTAAAAATATATATTTTTTAAAAAGTTAAAAAAAAAAAACAACAAGCAAAAACTAATGGATGAAGAAGCCTACCTCAAATGATATTTTTAATTTTGATGACACTAGTCTCTATGAGAAGCAAATGTCTTCAAGACCTTGGATCTTTTGGTGGTGGGGGGGGGGGTGGTACCGGGGATTGAACTCAGGGGCACTCAACCACTGAGCCACATCCCCACCCCTATTTTGTTTTTTTTTTTGTTTTTTTTTTTTTTTGGTACCGGAGATTGAACTCAGGGGCACTCGGCCGCTGGGCCACATCCCCAGCCCTTTTTTGTATTTTATTTAGAGACAGGGTCTCACTGAGTTGCTAAGTGCCTCGCCATTGCTGAGGCTGGCTTTGAACTCGCGATTCTCCTGTCTCAGCCTCCCAAAGTGCTGGGATTACAGGCGCCCACCCCTATTTTTGTATTTTATTTAGAGATAGGGTTTCACTGAGTTGTTAAGTGCCTTGCTTTTGCTGAGGCTGGCTTTGAACTCGGGATCCTCCTGCTTTAGCCTCCTGAGCTGCTGTATAGGCATGTGCCACTGTACCCAGCAAGACCTTGATCTTAAAGAAAACAGGAACCTCATGAATAAGCCTGCAGAAGGTGGACTGGCTTAATTTCTATGTGCAAATTTCAGTGGAGATTCAATTTGCTAGCATTTTTGTTAGGATTGTCACTATTTTTATTAATGCTCTAATTACAAAGCTATACAGATTTATTTTTTTAGATTTTAAGTGGTCTGCTTATAACCCTATTTCCCCATAATGTTTATTTTTAGTGCATGGTTTTGTAGAATTTAAAGAGTTTTCAGGAATAAATATGTGGTGTTATAACAGACATATATGTATAAAAAACAGGCTGAAAATCAGTGCCATGGGGCGGCGTGCGAAAGAAGACAAAAATAAAATAAAGTACATCTGATTGTTGAGGAAACAGGAAAGACTTCATGAAGGAGGTGACATTTGCAAACGAATCAATAAAAGTTGGAATTAGTATAAAGGAGTGAAAGCAGTGCCATCATTAACAGGAATATGAAAAGTAGAGGAAGGAATGTGAGAGTGGCAAGAGACTTGGAGGGCACTGGATTCTGAGGACATAACAACTACCATCTGTATGGTACTTTTTAAGATGCTGTCATATACATTATTTCTTTAGTACTGCACAACGACCATGTCCAACATCTAAGAATTCTTCTGTACATAATGAGTAGGAACTAGGATGATAATGGGGAGCCTTCTCAGGAGCTCTCAAGTAGAAAGTTCTCTGAGAGGGACTCCTACTGTTGCTTTTCTGGGTTAATATTTCACTATCATCACCCTGAAGAGACTAAAAAAGGAAGAAATTTATCCTTTAGACTCACATTCATAAGAAATCTAATTTTTTTCTCCCTTCGTGGTATGAATACCTGTTCAAGTGTTCCACTATTTTCTATCATAATATAAAGACATGACAGGGTACAGTTTATTCATCAAGTATTTACATACAGCTTCACCTATATTTTAATCAACAGGGCATAAATTTAAAACATTAAGAAACCCCACCTTGGAATCTCTGTGGTCACTTTTCTTATAGGCCCAATGTTTCATTTCCTGCCCTTGTACTCTTTCACCTATAATCTACGCAGTTTCTGGCTGACCTGTCTCTGTACTTCCAAGTCTGAGATGAGATACCCAAGTAACTATAAACCCAGATAACTGGCATCAAAACAGTTAAAGACTATTTGCAGTAATCAGTTAATACCGTTCCTGCTTGTTTCCTTCCTAATTACCTTCACTTGGATCTTGACTCTTGGTTCTGTTTCCCATTTAAGAATCCACTCCTCCATTTGTGCACAATGTGTCAAAATGCATTCTACTGTCATGTATAACTAATTAGAACAGATTAAAAAAAAAAAGAAAAGAATCCACTCCTATTTCTTGAGATATGGTACTGGTATGTAGATTAGCTTGCCTACTTTTGAGCTCTTAGAACCCAACTCAGGTCCATGATATGGCTAGACTTATCTATTTCCTCATGAGAAGAAACCTGTAGGTACAAGTTGAGTTCTTTCTTCTTTTTCAGCTATATCAGTCCTTGAAAAAGCAGGGCTTTTTTGTTTGACTTGATCCCATGTTAATTTTGATTTTAAACTATCTCCCTTATGACTACTCGACTCATCAACTTTACTGACAGTGGCATATGTTATATTGAGATTCCACAGTACTAACCAGAGAAGAGGAAGAAAAAAGAATTAGAGAGTCTTTTAACTACAGAGCAGGTATGTGCCACATGGTAGTATTTATTTGTTGGAAATATAACTGAATTATATAATACATTTTAAAATTTCTAATTTCTCAGTAAAATTTCCATAAGCTGCTAGTGTGGTGGTGCATGCCTATAATCCCAGCTTTTGGCTGGGGTGCAGCGTTGAGTAATGGTGAGGATGGGGGTTGGGGGTGGTTAGGGCAGAGGCAGGAGGACTGCAAGTTGAGACCAGCCTGGGCAACTTATTGAGACCCTGTCTCAAAAATAAAAATTAAAGGGGCTGGAGAAGTAGGTCAGTACTAGAGGACTCCTGGGTTCAATTCCTACTACTGATAGATAAAATTTCCACAAGCCTTGCAACTACCAAGAGAGAGAAGTACACTATTTCATAAATGACAATAGATGAATAAAGAGCAAAACAGAAAGCCACTATCTATTTAAGAAGATAGGATTCAAAAACTTTATACTGAACTCTAACATTTGTGTAGGCCTAATCAAGGAACAGGAAAAGAAAAGCAAAAATACTGTCTTTAGAGGTCAAGTTTCCAAAAGGAACTAACATTCACTCATAATGAGAAAACAATTATTTTCTAATATTTAGAGATTCTTTCATTGTTTCTGGCTGTTTTTTTGTTTTCTTCTATTAAAACTAATGAATCAGCACAGTTAAAAAAAAATCTTGTATGACATACATACATTATACAAATTACAGATGAACTCGGTAATTAAGGAGTCTCCTTCCCCCACCCCCCATTTTAATTTAAAGAACAGGATTCCTTCCTTGCTATCTACCATCACAATAATGTAGTAAAACAGTTAATGAATAAGTAATTAAAATAATAAGATTAGGGTCGGGTGCAGTGGCACACACCTGTAATCCCAGCTGCTTGGGAGGCTAAGGCAGGAGGATTGCAAGTTCAAAGCAAGCCTTAGCAAAAGTGAGGAACTAAGCACTCAGTGAGACCCTGTCTCTAAATAAAATACAAAATAGGGCTGGGAATGTGGCTCAGTGGTCAAGTGCCCCTGAGTTTAATCCCTGGTACCAAAATAATAATAATAGATTAGGATATGAAGATGGAATTGGCAAAAATGTTCAACATGTTAAAATGAGTCTGATCTAATACTCTAAGAGAGCAGAGTTGTAGAACAATAAAGAGATTATTTAGAAAAAATGATAGAAAGTAGTCAGAACCCAATACTACTGACTGATAAATACATGTGAGAGTCAGTATTCTTTTTCTTAATGACTAGCTAACATAAAATTTAGCTTTCCAGTAGGTCTCCTGAGGGTCAACATTATTTCTGAAATGCTGGTTAAGTGGTGGTTTAGAGAAAAAAATGATCATTTTTACTCTTAACTGATTAAAGTAAAATAGTCCAATGTGTTCCAAGCAGTTTACTATGATTTTACAGAAAAACCTTTCTGAAATCAGGGAGTGATCCAAAGTTACCTGTGGATTAAAAAACATGTCCCAAATACTGAAATGAAAATAAATGTACCATCAAACAATATTATGCTTAATGGTGACAATATTTGTTGAAATTTTTAAGTACCTAGTACATGTTAAGTGCTTTACATGAATTAGCACTTTATACCCTCACCACAATCTTTGAATTAAGTACTGTTATTTTCCCACATTTATAGATAAAGACTGGGGCTTAGGGTAGTTAAGAATCATTTTCAAACTCAAGTCATCAAAAGTCCAATCTTTAAGCCACCATTCTATATTGCTTCAAATAGGACTCATTCTCCTCATTTTTCTAACAAATATTTATTGAGTTTTTTACCATGTGTCATTAACAGTATGATTTGAGATCTTTCATGCAAGTTCAGGGAAAAAAGGATATAAAATAGACTAGTTCCTCCTCCCAAATAAAAAGCTGTGATATGACAACATGGGTGTGACTGTGGGAGTGGGGTGGGGATTGCTCACTTTCTGGAGATGTTTTCCTTAATGATATGAAAAATATTCATTACTAATCAAATCAATCTCTTTGTTTGAGAATAGGGATGTGCTTCAATAGTAGTACACTACACTTCGGTTCTGGCAAAATTCTTTATAAATCATATTTTTGTTAACCTGTGGGATTGAAGTGGCAGCAATTTATAGGTTAATTTTTAGCAATATGTGAGCTTTTTTTTTTTTTCTAACCATGATATGATTACTGTTCAATAAAACAATCCATCTCTACTCAAAAACTTCAATTCATTGCTTCATGATGTATTATTCTCTAAGGTCAAGTCAAGGAATGCTATAGCCGTTTAGGAATCAGGCCCCTGGCATCTTACTTACTATCAAACAAAAGTTCCCTTTATAGAGTTTTTAAATCATGCCAAAGAAATCCTTTATGGTGAGAGTCCAGTCTATTGCTTACTGTAAAACCCCAATACTCTGACAAGAAAGTCTTCAAAAGATAAGTTTTAGAAATATAAAGTAGATCTTATGTTCATCTAGTGTTCATATTTTTAAAATATCTACTTATAAAGTGAACAAAGTTCAAAGAAGGAATTAATAATAATTTTTCTAATGGATTTCCATATGATAGAGATACAAATAAAGACACTGAAATTGGCTAGTGATAAAATTTTGGTATTTTTTTTCCTTTCCACACTGAGGATTGAACCCAGACATGCTCTACATCTGAGTTATACCTCCAGCCCTTTTAAAATTTTATCTTTGAGACAGGTCTCCCTAAGTTGCCCAAGCTGGTCTTGAACTTGCAATCCTCCTAACTCAGCCTCCAAAGTTGCTAGGATTACAGATACGTACCACTATACCAGGCTAAGTTTGGTTCTGTTCTTTTAAAGGGAAAAATCAAGTGACAAACATAAGAAAACTTAAATTCAGTTATAGGACAAAGTTTTGTTTTAAGAAGAGGCAGAAAATTCATTTATTGAGATAAAAGATAGGAACACTTCTATTAGGCCTACAAAACAAAACTAATATTAGTAGTTGTTTAAAATAAATTGGCAAAGTTAAATAGGTTTTTTTTTTTTTTTAAATATTTATTTATTTGCTTTAGTTGTACACAATGCGTTTATTTGTATGTGGTGCTGAGGATCGAACCCGGGCCGCGCATGTGCTAGGCGAGCGCTCTACCGCTGAGCCACAATCCCAGCCCAGTTAAATAGGTTTTTTAAAAAATATTTTTTGTTTGTAGGTGGACACAATACCTTTTATTTTATTTTTACGTGGTGCTGAGGATCTAACCTAGTGCCTTACACATGAGAGGTGAGTGCTCTACCACTGAGCCACAACCCTAGCCTCCAGTTACATAGATTTTAATAAAGGATACTATTTAGTGATTAAAATGAATGAGACATTAGGTTCTGACCTGAAATAGTCTCTAAGATACATAGTTAAGTTAAAAAAAAAAAAAACACAGAATTCTATCTTTAGTATGGTAACATTTGAATTAAAACACATATACATACACACTGAGCCTTGCATACACATGGAATAACTGAAAGGATGCATATGAAACTATTAGTAGACTCAGTTTTTACTATACACCTTTTTTTTAAACCAAATACTATGTAATCTATTTAAGAATTAAAAGTTAATACACTATTAAAATAAAGTCAGTCTAAAGAACAGAGTTCTTTGTGAAGATTTAGAAACACAGGGACAAAATAAAACAATGATAGAGAAGCACTTTACATAAAAATAAAATATAAAGCAAATAGCAACTTTATGATTTTCAAAATGATGGTGTTTTCTGAGAAATGCTGATAAACATTTTAAAAAGTTAAAGTCAAAAACTAAAAATCTCAGCCGGGCGCGGTGGCGCACGCCTGTAATCCCAGCACTTTGGGAGGCTGAGGCAGGAGGATCGCGAGTTCAAAGCCAGCCTCAGCAATGGCCAGGCACTTAGTAACTCAGTGAGACCCTGCTTCTAATAAAATACAAAAAAGGGCTGGGGATGTGGCCCAGTGATCAAGTGCCCATGAGTTCAATCCCCAGTACCAAAAAAAAAAAAAAAAAAAAACCTAAAAATCTCAATAAAGATCTTGAAGGCTGGGCATGGTGGCACATGCCTGTAATCCCAGCATTTGGGAGGCTGAGACAGGAGGATTGTGAATTCAAAGCCAGCCTCAGCAGTGGCGAGGCACTTAACGACTCAGTGAGACCCTGTCTCTAATAAAATACAAAAAAAGGGCTGGGGATGTGGCCCAGTGGTCAAGTGCCCCTGAGTTCAATCTCCGGTACCCCCAAAAAAAAAAAAAAAAAAATCTTGACAGAACAGAGTACCAATAGGTGGGTTTCCTTTTTTTGATTATGCCATGCATAAAAATATTATGCTTAGAAGAAGGGAACCGATATTTACAAAGTACCTATCGTACATGAAACATTTTATTATCACACTGACTCTTCATAACAGTCTGAAAGTTTGAAATCATTATCTTTGATGCTTAGACAAAGTAAGGAATTTTCCCCCAAAACTTTGGCAAGTAGAGATATCTCAAGATACTAGCCAGGACAGCCTAGCTCCAAAGCCTGTGATGTTTCCAATATACCAGACTGGGTTTATTTTATGAAATCACATAGAATTGCAGTGGGGAAAGCAAAACTAAGTTTTAGCATATAAAATCCTATTATTGAGGAAATGTGCTTCTTACAGGTGGCTTAGAAATGATCATCTCCCAAAGGACTCATTCCTAAATTACTTGTTGGTGACACTACATTTTTTTTATTACTCATGAGTCTTGGAATTACCTCTGATTTGTTCTTTCAATCCTTATATCCAGTCTGTCATTTAATTGTTTTCTCCCTTTACAATGTCTCTTAGATTTTCCCCTTACTATACATTGTCATTAATATCATTATAAGTCTACAAGCCTCTCAGTTTTTTCACCTGTAATGCATCCTTACTAGATTAAATTTCCTAAAATACTTCTTTCATAACATCAACTTCCTACATAAGATCCTGCACTGGATCTCTTGCCTATCTCAGCAAATATAAAATATAAACTCCTCTTACAAGCTTCTTTATAAACTGGTTCCTGTTTATCAATCCATTTTATCTTCTCTTTCTCTTTCACACCCACTCTCAACAAGTGAAACTGTTTATTATTTCCTGCATACTTATGCACCTTTTCTTTTGCTGTTATTCCAGACTGAAATCCTCCTCTAAATTCTATTCATTCTTTATGGTTCATCTTAATATTTCCCTAAGAAAGTCTTCCTAATAACCTAAAATCCTATTATAGTTAGTATCATAATTTTGACTTAATTAAATATTATCTTGAAACATTGTTTATTTCTTGTGCTTTAGTTTTGTCTCTTCAAGTAGACTATAAATTTCTTGAGGTCAGGGTCTAATTATGTTGCTTTTCTTCTAAAATCCCCTGGTAGCTCTCATCATTTTAAAATCAAAGCCCAACCTCCCTTTCAATGGCCATAATTGACCCTAATTTGTCTTTCTAGTTTATCTAAAACCTCTCCTCAGCTTGTATTCCTACACTAGCTACATTGAACTATTCTGTGTTCATATATACACCCCTTTATGCTTGCATACTCTTTACTGAGAATGTTCCTCCCTTTGCTATGCCTGGTGCACTCCTACTTATTTAGCTGTCCAGACCTAGTTTTCATGTCACATTTCTCTAGGAAGCTACAAGAAGCCTCACCCTTGTCTTTCCTCTGTATTTCCAGACTCTTTCGTAAATACCTCTATTATAGCACTTACTGTATGGTATTACAGTTCCTTACCTCCCATAATGTGAGTATATTGAAGAAGGGGATGGTATCTTATTCATCTCTGTACTCTTAGATCCTCATAGCAGTATGTGCATATAAGGGGCATTCACATGTTGTGGAATGAAAAGCAATCTTCAACAATTTTCTAAAAACTTAGATAATGCATTTTATCTTTCAAGGTCTTCTTAACAACCCTGTGTAATAAGTATTATTATATCTATTTTACAAATGAGGAAACTGGCTCAGAGATTAAATCAATAGCTCCAGGTCACAAAGCCAGTAAGTTGTAAACCAAACACTAATATCCAGATCTTCTGATTCTAGTCTACTGCTCTTTCTAGTTAACAAGGCTGCTCTCATATATTCTCAATTAACTGACTGAACCTTCGGGACTGCACTTTATACTTCTTTTGTTGCTCTTATTATATATATCTATCTTAATGGTGTTCATCTGTGTGTTTGTCTTAAGTTCTTGTTAAATGAAATTCCACGTTGATGAAGAAGGATTACTTGCCTTTGTATCTCTTGCTCTGCCTGGCACAGTGCCTTACACATAGTGGGTGCTCATCAAATTGGACTGACCTGAAGAGCACTAGAATGGTCATTTTGACAGGCCAGTTCTTGCTCAACCTCTGAAACCTCCAGCAGATTCCGCTCACTGACCAACCGAGACAATTCCCCGACCACTGTCACATGCTTTGATACAGTCCCAGACATCTTCTTGAACTGTGGATAATTCTCAACAAAGGCCTGCCATGATAAAACATCAATGGGAAAGGTTCTGTTATATTTTGACTAAGAACAGACATATATGAAGAAGGAATAATAATAATAATAATAATAAAAAGCCAAGAGTTGTTTTTCTGCACAGGCTAAGGCACCCACAGCTCTCTATCACACAGCATTTTGTTATGCTTGAGAGAAAAACTGATATATGTCAATTGAGAAAGTCTTTAAAGAATAAAAATATGACTAAACAATGGAAAGAAGCACAGGGCTTATTATGAACTTCTCACTATATTTTTTACTAAAGAGAGACATAACAGAAAATGTCTCAACAAAACCAAATGAATCAAGGTATAAATCAGAAATTCCAGGAATCTTGCTTACATGAATAATTCCAAGGTGTCACATGTAAGTCATCCATGTATATATTCAATTTACCTTCATGTCTGCTATTGATTCTAGTTTTTGCTGTTCTTTTGGTTTCTTCTTTTGGAAGTCTTCCATGAGATTCTTTATATTGCTACCAATCTCTGCAAAGTTCAGGTACATATTCTGTGAAAAAGGAAGTTGGAAGACAGTTCATGAACTAGTCTTTCAGATAATGTGAAAAGAAGTGAAAAAAGAATTCTGAACACAGAATTGAAGGGCAAATTCCATTTTAATTACCAAATTTGGACATTAGCCAGGACACCAGTGATGAATACCATTATTATTCCCACAAAGAGCCACTGGAAGGGAGGGAAGTAAATAACTATGTGATCTCTATGGAAAAAAAAAATACTTTCCTTAAAGGATCAGATTCTAAGTCTTTTGCATTCCCTTGAGATGCAAACTATCTATAATATGCTTCTATCATTTTTTCATATGAAATCCCATACCTGTCCCCATTCTAACAAGTCAATATCGACCTTCTTACATAAAAACAAACAAAATTTTAAAAATTTAACACCACCTACATTAGCATAGAATTCATCATTTTCAGCAGATAGAACCACCTCTCTTAAGTCTTTACTAATCCCCGGCACTCTGGAAAGATCAATCCGATTGTTGTTTATGCCTAGTAGTTCATGAACCATGGCCTGATATGTCCACTAAATAAAGAAGTAAGACAAAAAAAATTGGTTATTGACAAAATATGGATATAGTACATATTCAGGAAAATAAGCAAAACTGATAACAGTCTTAAGTAGTCTGCGTACAAGAAGATTCTCTATTTTGTTCAATTTTTATTAATAGTTTATGCTATAATAAGCATTAAGATTATCATTTTAATTGGTTAAACACCCAAAAGTCAAAATACTTTTAGATTTCACACTTCTGGAAGAAAGTAAGATTAATATTCTTGATAGAAAGAAAACAAATTATATTTATCATTAGTTCTAATTTTTGCCTGTGAATTAAGAGTATATTTTTGGCTTCACAGATAGGGCTATATTGGTACTGCAGTGACAAGCTGTGCCATTTCCTGTACGCTTCTGTGGTTTTCTGCAGCACGAGAAGTGTGTTCTTGCAGATCTGAGTGATGCTATATTTATCCTGGGAACACTAATATTATCAGAAGAAACCTTGTGAGTCGATCAAAATACTGGCATATTCAGAAAACTTGCCTCTGAATCCATTTTGTTTTATATTTTTACCTAGTATAAGTTACAAAGAAGATTGGTACTCAGAAATGTAAATTTGTTTGGTAAAACTGAAAAGGGGAAACTCAAATTTTGTCTTCTCACCACTAATGGAGAATGGATTACTTTTATCATAAGTCCATTACAGAAAACTAAGTATTTCCAGCATGTTATCTTTTAAATCTAGAACTCAAGTGCTAGAAATATTTATGTAAATATATTTTAGCTTAAACAAACTAGATTTATTAAGAAATAATTTATGAACTAATAAAAGAAGGTGCTTTATTTCCTAAGACATTTGCCAAAGGAATCCTTGAAAAAGCAAGTCCCATTAGGGCATTTAAAATAAGTATAATGTAATGTTTTGTACGTGGTTCTACCATACCACTTTACTCTGTAATTAAAATCATGTGTTTTCTGCTTTCCTCAATGGACCATGAGCTTTTTAAAGGCAGAGACTATATCTATTAACCTTTTATCTCTAGATAACAGATTCTCAGTGAAAACTATTGAATAAATGGTTGCTTTATTTTGTGAGACACAATTATAGGCAATTATTTTTCTTTCTCACTTTTTTTTTTGGGGGGGAGTACTGGGGATTGAACTCACGGACACTCGACCACTGGGCCACATCCCCAGCCCTTTTTTGTATTGTATTAGAGACAGAGTCTCACTGCGTTGCTAAGTGCCTCACCATTGCTGAGGCTGGCTTTGAACTCGTGATCCTCCTGCCTCAGCCTCCCAAGTGCTGGGATTACAGGTGTGCGCCACCACGCCCGGCTTCTCACTTTTTATATTATCAAAAGTTTCTTTAATGAACATATATTACTTTCAATTTAGAAATACAGGATTATCTTATACTATAAAGAAGTTTCTATAGCCAAAGATCTCTCTTAGCATTAACATTATTATATGCTGGGCAGAAACTGAAACAGATTCTGCTTTTCTTTATAAATCCAAAGTCACTATTTATGTAGCACCTACTAAGTGCAAGGAACTGTGCTTTTACTTGAAGGAAGACAAACACTGGTGAGACACAGTTTGCCTGAACAGAACATGTAATCCAGGAAAGGTAAAAACAACCAAAGACAGAACTCAGTGTAGCTCCAGATATAGGAGAGACACAAGTTCTACAGTGATTTTAGGGATAAAAGAACTTGTCTGAATAAAAGAATACAGTCTTCAAGAAGATGTTATGTGACTTTTGAGTGGTTTTAAGGGAGAAGATTTTGATAAATGAAGTGAAAAGTGAAGGTATTCCAAACATTCCAGAGTTTAGACAGTGGTCACAGTAAAAGCAGGATGTCAAGAAAACATGTAACATCTATGTAGCAGTGAGCTATCAGTTTTATATGAGGTTTAGCACACATTGTTAAGACTCTTGTATGCCAAATTCAGGGGGTGTGTGTGTGTGTGTGTGTGTGTGTGTGTTGTGTTTTAACCCAGCAGATATATGGGAACCAATGAAGATTTTTAGACCAGAAGTAATAGGATTGGAACTGGGCTTTAGGAAAAGTAATTCAATACCATTGTGTTTATGAAATATATTAGAGTGAAAAGAAATTAAAAGAAAGAAACCAAACAGATAACTATTTCAGTATTCCTATAAGAGATTAGGGTCTACACTAAGGCAATACAATAATAATGGAAAAGATCCTACAGGATTAAACACTGGAAATTAGAATCCATGAGTAGGCAAAAATAAATAAATAAAAGATGATCAATAGAAGAGAAGAGAGAAAAAAAGGGAGAGGCAGGAGGGAAGGGAAAAGGATGGGGAATGGGGATTAAAATCAAATTCCTTGCATGTATGGTTTTGTCAAAATTAACCCAAATACTACATATAATTATAATGCTCTAGTAAAAGTAACAACAAGAAACAACCACAAAAAAAAAAAAAAAAAAAAAAAAAAAAAAGAATCCTAGATTAGGGGTGGGAGTAATGGCAGAAAGGGACAGGAAAAATGAGGCAGAAGAAGGAATGATCGTGACTGTGGTTGGAAAAATAGTGATACCAAAACACCAAGAAATACAAGGCAAAAAACAAGAATGGGGTGGGGGGGAAGGAGGGCAAGTAGAATGAAGCATGTCTGCAGTTTGATGAAAATCACTTAAAATCATCCTTATATTATGCTAACAAAGGGTTCTACACCTGGTTGAGCAATGGAGTGATGGCATCATCGCAGCGATCTAAAATAAGTAGCAATGGAGGAACCTCTGTCCGCCGGAATTCAAACAGCTCATATTCTTTAGTTATTACTTGCTATAGGTAAGAGAGAGAGAAGGTTTGGATAACCAATTAGTTGTAGATAGAGATGATAAAAATAGAAAATTAATAAATAAAACCACTTTTAGCAGTTCTTCATACCCTCAGAGGACTTCCATAAAAGGATTTAAAAACATTACAAAAAAAATTTTTTTTTTTTTTAAGCTTTACAAGTTTTGTAAGAGCTTAGGACTTGAAACTCTACGTTACTACTCGTTTATCTGGACCCCCAAGAAGTTAAAAAGCTTGTGAATGTTTGTTGGGTTAAATCCAAACTTAACTCTAATTTGTTGCTTTTTTTGTTTTGAATTATATATAGACATACTTCTTTGCCAGTAGACCTAACACATCATCCTCCCCTTGGCTGTAGAAAAAACATTCCTGATGGTTTCTAAAATACAATAGGGCAATAAATGGCCTTGATGTTTTGGAACTAGGGATAGGGAATGCCATACCTTTACACATTCTGCAAGTCTCTTTGCTGCCTCTGATGAAAGCTGATAACGAATCATGGGACACTTCTTCAGAGATAAAAGGAGAGCTGTCAGTCCTTGAGTTGTTCTGGATAACTGAGCTGGATCCCAATTTCGACCCTTTGTGTTAAAAACATATATTCAGAGAAAATATTTTATTTCTCTTATAAGTCCAATTTATTGCTGAATTAACTCCACCTGATAAATTATTTTTTAAATCCTTTCCTTTCATACCTGACAGCAACCCAAAATATTGAGGGAAAACAAATGTGGATTCACAGCAATGTAATCACCATAAAATTCCTGTAAGTAAAGCACCAAGATTAGTCATTCCTTGAATTCTATCAAGCAGAAATATTTTCATATGTTACATAATACTATGATATAAACAAATGGCAAAATACAGGCATAAAAGAAATACGAAAATGTTCAAATAAAAATTGAGTAACAATAGTCAGTGTGATAGAATTAAAATAATTATAAACTACCAGTAATAATGATAAATCTAAAAAAACAAAAGTTGTAGCAGTGTACACATTCTATTTCTGGAGACCTCTATGCACATACCAATTAGTAAAAATAAAACACTGCTATAGGATATACAATGTTACAGATTAAAAAGAACTTTGCGGTCTAATGTGTTCCTTTTTTTTGGTACTAGGGATTGAACCCAGGGGTGGTTAAAACTGAGTCACATTCACAGCCCTTTTTATTGTAAGACAGGGTCTTGCTAAGTTGCTTAGGGCCTCACTGAGTGGCTTTGAACCTGCAATCTTCCTATCTCAGCCTCCCAAACTGCTGGGATTACAGGAGAGGGCCACCACACCCGGTTTACATATTCTCATGAGGAAGAACATGATTTAAAATAGGTCATTTAGCTGGGTGCAGTGGCACATGCCTGTAATCCCAGCAGCTTAGGAGGCTGAGGCAGAAGGATTACAAGTTCAAAGCCAGCCTCAACAAAAACAAGGCACTAAGCAATCAGTGAGACCCTGTCTCTAAATAAAATACAAAACTAGGCTGGAAATGTGGCTCAGTGGTCAAGTGCCCCTGAGATCAATCCCTAGCACCAAAAAAAAAAAAAAAAAAAAAAGAAGTCATTTGAAAAATTCATTTATCAGCCAGGCATAGTGGTGTTTGCCTGTAATCTCAGTGACTTTGGATGCTGAGACAGGAGGATTGCAAGTCTGAGGCCACCTTCAGCAATTTAGTGAGGCTCTCAGCAACTCAGTGAGACCCTGCCTTAAAATGAAAAAAAAAAAAAAAAAAAAAAAAGAGCCAGAGATGCAGCTCAGTGGTAAAGTACCCTTGGGTTAAATTCCCAGTACCAAAAAATATAAGAAATAAAAAATAAAATAACAATTCACCTAGAAGTTCTTATGAAAAATTCAAAACTATTTTATTTGCTGCCCCTGAAGACAATGTTTTCCACTCAAGTAATAAATACACTTAAACTTTTGTGATAAATGTATTTAAGAACACTACAGTATTCAAGAAGGAAAGGTAATACAATATGTCCTAATGTGCTGTATTACATAGCATGCAGAAAGAATGTTTAGAAGTTTCCAAGTTTTAACCTAATGACAAAAGTCACTCATTACCTCCCAAAGAATAAAAGCCACAAATAGAACTTTAAGAAACTTCATTCACAACCTTTCTTGTTATTCTCTTCTCATTAGTATAGTCCTGTTGATGAACATTCTTATAGTGTGGTTCACAAAACATAGGACATACTTGACTGTCCCCAACCCAGTGAAACTCTTCCTATCAATTCATTGGCCTACTCTTCTTTTCACTTATTCCTTAATAATTGTTCTCATCCAATTTGATATCTCTTCCAAACTTTCTGAATATAAATAGAGTCTGGCATATTTATTCTGTCTAATTAATAGCTTCCCAAATTTTGAGACAGCACCTTCCTTACTTTTATTTATTTATTTTTAAAAAGATTTTTAGTTGTAGATGGGCACTATACATTTATTTTATTTATTTATTTTTATGTGGTGCTAAGGACTGAACCCAGTGCCTCACAAGCGCTAGGCAAGTGCTCTATCACTGGGCTACAACCCCAACCCACCTTATTTTTAGACTAATATCTTTTGAAAGGGCCAAATAATACAGGTGTTACAGGACCAACATATTTACCTGAACCTCAGCCACAACTTCCTGTTCATCAGCTTCAGCTAATGACTTCACATCACTCTTGCTGATCACATTACTGAAATCTGAAACAGACACATGAGTATGGGAGATCATCTCTGCTGCAATAAGACATAAATGAGCCTGAGAGTTAAAGCCAAAGAATAAGCAATGTTTGATACATATTGTGGTATATGCCAAACCACACAGCTTCAAATTGGAATGAGAAGCATAAAGCTGTTTAAATGCATAAATTAGTAACAATACTAAAAAAGGGGGGCTATTATTGGAGGATATCAGGGAACCAAGTTATTACATTGAAAATAACAAAAGGAATATAACAAAGGGAAAATAACAAAAGAAATAAGCTCTTATCCTCTATTATATATAGAAATTGCATCAAATGAGAAACGAGGAAAGATTTTCTTTATGGAAATATTCCATCTAAAAAGCAAAGAATGTTAATAATTAGAATTTCATTAATTTCCCCAGCCCCTAATGAATCAATAGATGGATCTAAGCATTGTTTATCCCCAACTGCTAGTATCACAAGAAGAAAAATCCAATGAAACTATACCACATCACTTAATTATTCTTGCCAAAAGGAAACAGAAACAATCTAATTAAGGCTCTATTATCCACCTACAAATTTACAGGTACAAGGATAGAAGAACATTTTAAATTTCAAGGAACATGTAAAACTACCCCCACAGGGATACAATCAGCAAGATTCGGGCTGAGGAAAACTTCGTTTCTTCAATAAATAAATTGAATGGAAGGAAGGAACCTATAGAAGATTAAAGAAATTCAACATATTGACCAATAGCAATGTGTGAACTTTATTTTGATCCTAATTCAAACAAACAATGAAAAAAAAAGGACAGGACAGAATTTGAAATTTGAGCACTGAATGAGTATTTGAAAATAGTAAGGAATTATTTTTCATTTTTTATTTGGCTACAATACTAGTATTTATAAAAATGAGCCTATATCTTTTAGAGAGGTATACTGAAATACTTATGGATGAAACGTATGATGTCTTAGATTTGCTTGAAAATAATATTGATGGAGGAGAAGGTGTCAGCATAGCTAAAACAAGATTAGGCATGGCTCAATAATTGTTGAAACTGGGTGATGGGTACATTGAGATTTGTTATAGTGTTATACATTTGAAAAATTTCATAATAAAACGTTTTTCAACAGAGGAAGAGCTGGTTACACAACAGATTTAGTATACCTAAAGTATGCCCAAGAAATGATAAGAAAAAAGATGAATAGAAGGCTGGTTTAGTATCAATATAAATTGTGCTGAAAATTTATAATGAATAAAATTACTATACCTGGTACAGGTCTGTAATTGCAGAGGCTGGATTGGGAGGCTGAGGCAGGAGGATCATGAGTTCAAAGCCAGCCTCAGCAAAAAGTGAGGCACTGAGCAACTCAATGAGACCCTGTCTCTAAATAAAACACAAAAAGGACTGGGGATGTGACTCAGTGGCCGAGTGCCCGTGAGTTCAATCCCTGGTACCCACCCCCAAAATCAGTATATAAAAATATATTTTAGTTTACTTTAACAAATAAAATTTTGAAACTGAAGGCTCTGCCCTAAAAATTTCAAGTCTATTTTCATAGATTTAGTATTAATATAATTTTTTTCTTCTGCTTCATAGTTGCATCCTGAATTAAACAATCTGTAGAAGCAGAAGAGTAAATACTAGATTTATTACCCTTAATCTTAATTCTTGAATGAAAGAACTCTCTTTAGAGGAAAGAAGGGTCTTTTGTCACATGACCCCAATTTTTAGTAGAGACTTAGTAGAAGAGTATTTTTATTATATATCAAATTAAATCTGGCAGCATGGAGACTATGAATATGTATAAATATTCTCTATGCTGCTAAATATATGCATGTATATTACACACACATATATACATGAAAATATGTGGATATTTTATTTGTACATATTAACTGACTGAGGACCTAGCTTGTGATCATACTAAAAAATACTGGAAATAAAATACAGAGACAATACCAAATGCCTGAGAGGATGCAAAGAAATCAGATCACCAGTATTGCTAGTTGACATGTAAAATGATGTAGTTATTCTGGAAAACATCTGGCAGTTTCTTAAAACACTAAACATATAACTACCATATGACCCAGCAATTGTATTCCTAGGCATTATTTATCTGAATAAATGAAGACTATGTTTACATAAAAACCTGTAAAAAGATGTTTAAAGTAACTTTACTTGTAGCAGTCAAAACTGGAAACAAGTTAGATATCCTTCAATGGCGAACAGTTAATAAAATGTACAATGGAATACTACTCAGCAATAAAAAGAAATGAACTGCTGATACACACAACAACCTGGATGAATCTTCAGAGAACTATGCTAAATGAAAAAAGCCAACCCCAAAAGGTTACATACTGTATGATTCCGTTTATTCCATACTTTTGAAATGACAAAATTACAGAATGGAGAACAGAACAGTGGTTGCCAGGGTTAATGATGAGGTTAAGGTAGGAAAGAAGTGGACATGGCTCATAAAAGCCCAATATGAGAACCTTGTGGAAACAGAAATGTTCTGTAGCCTGAATGTATCAATGTTAATACAATGGTTGTGATATTGTACTATTGTCATGTAAGATGCTACATTAATGGAAAATGGGTAGAAGATATATGAGGTTTCTGTATTATTTTTTACAACTGCATGCCATCTTTGTCAGTTTTCTGCTGCTAATAACATAATACCACAAACTGGGTAAGTTATAAGGAAAAGAAGTTCATTTTGACTCATGGTTCTGGTCCAAAGATTAGGGCAACATCTGCGGATGGCCTTTCTGCTGGTATAGTCCTGAGGCAGTGCAAGGTATCACATGGTGAGACAGAGAGACCTAGCCAAACTAAGCTTTTATAACAGATCCATTCAAATAACACATTAACACTTCAATCACATAAATGGATCAATAACCTCTTAAAGTTTACATCAATTACTTCTTAAATTTTCCTACCTTTTAATATTCTACAATAGGGATTAAATTTCAACTTGAGTTTTGGAAGGGACAAATCACATTCAAATCATAGCACATGTAAATCTACAATTATTTCAAAATAAAAAGTGTAATTAAAAAAGAAAACCTGCAGGGGCAGTGGCCCACGACTGTAATCCCAGAAACTGGGAAAGCTGAGGCAGGAGCATTTCAAGTTGAAGGCTAGCCTGGGCAACTTGGCAAGATCATCTCAAAATAAAAGTAAAAATGTCTGCTGGGGGATATAGCTCAATGGTAGACAACTTGCTTAGCATTTGTGAGGCCCTAGGTTCAATCCTCAGTACTACAAATAAAGAAGAAAGAAGGAAAATCAGAAAGAAAGAGAGGAAGGAAGGAAGGCAAGAAGGAAAGAAACCTGTGACTATTAGCCCTAAACAAAAACTAGGATGAGAGACTAATAAAATAACCTATTTTTACCTCTTGGAATGTTGCAAAGAGCAAAGTGAAATAAAATGAGACAATTCTATAAAATGTATAGTCTTATTACAAATGTTAATTCTGGGTATAATTAAAAATTTTTTTTCTTAGTTGTAGGTGGACAATACCTTTATTTTATTTGTTTTTATTTTTATTTTTGTGTGATGCCAGGGATCAAACCCAGGGCTTCACGCATGCTAGGCAAGCACTCTACCACTGAGCTACAACTTCAGCCCCTGGGTATCATTATTAAAGAAAATATGTATGCCTTATAGTCTAAACCCCAAAATTCTAAAGCCTTTAAGTTATCTTTAAAACCTCTCAAATGCCCTGCTTACTGTTAAGTAAGTTGAGGGAGTGTTATGTTTTGTTCTTGGTTTAGGAAACACTACCAAATAGGTATAGCTATCCTACAAAGATCAATAATGACATCTAGAGGAGAACAGATGTAATTTCCATATCAAAATGTATTAGATCAGAAAAATCCATATAAACTGTATAGCAAACATAAACCTAGTTTACTTCCACAGTTTCCCTATGTATCCTTTACCCAAAAGAGGTATGCACATAAGAAATAACCTCCTGATGGTTTATACTTTCATGCATTACATAAAGTGGCAAAGAGAACTGGGATGTTTTCATCTGGTATGTAAAGTAACCTCTGGTTTTCCAACAAACTCAAGTATATACTCTCCCAAATAAACAAATCATTTATATACCTCAATTCATAAGTGAAAAATGGGAATAAGTATACACTTTGTTTTGATGGAGGTAGGATATAAAATTTGACTACTTACAACTTTTGACTTATTAAGCATGTTGAAAGGCAAAATAAAACTTAAAATTTTTAGGGGCTGGGGTTGTGGCTCAGTGGTAGAGCTCTGGCTTAGCATGTGTGAGGCACTGGGTTCGATTCTCAGCCCCACATAAAAATAAATAAATAAAGTTACAAAAAGCACTTAATTTTTTTTCTTTTTAAAAAATTTTTTTAGTTGTAGATGGATACAATACCTTTGTTTATTTATTTTTATGTGGTGCTAAGGATCAAACCCAGTGCCTTACATGTGCTAGGCAAGCGCTTTACCACTAACCTCCAATCCCAGCCCTGAAAAAAACACTTAAATTTTTAAAATCAAGGCAATCAATGAATGGAAACTGTATTTAGTTCTCTGAAAGAGAATGCTGGTCACAATACTTATAGTACTTTGATTGAACACTAAATAAACTAGACTTTTATAGTGATGAATTCAATGAACTTGATATGAAGTATTCAGTGGAACATACTAGGGGGGATAAAAGTATATGATTGAAAAAAGTGAATTAACATACTTACAAATAAAATATATACTATATTTAGGTCTTCGAAGCTCCTGAATTAGATAATCCACATTCTCCTAGAAAATAAAGAGCAAACAAATTATGAGTTGCTTAAATAAAAAATACCAAGTATTATCCATTCATTGATTGATTTACTGAGATGTCTACTGTATGCTGAGGTTGAGACTGTGTGTATGATGGGCAGTGAAGGCAGGGGACAAAAAAGGAGCTACATTAAATATAATGACCAGAATCATACACGTAATACTAATTAATGTTAAATATTAATTAGCTGAGTTATCTTGGCCAAATTAAGTTAAAAATATAAAGGCCATATATTGAGATACAACATAAAATTAATAATAATTCTTTAAATTTGCTTCAAGTTGCTTGTCTATAAATTATATTCATCTGATGAAGATTTCCAACCAAAACATCAAAATGTGTCTGGTCCTTTAACAACATTGAAGAGAAAATATAGTTAATTATATTCCCTCTGGCTTTTAACTTATTGGACCTAAGAGTCTGAACAACAGCCATATTTGTAAATATTTGCAAACAGCAGGCAAAGACTTTTTCTATAATTGTATTATTTTAAAATAAAATGAGTGTTAGAAGCAAAAAATGAGTTATTTTTATGTAGTTGAAATATAAGAATATGTTGGGTGTTTTTGTAGAACCCATAGTTAAATTTCACTATAAATTGGGCCTCCAAAGTAAACATGTAATTTCTGAATTTTGAAAAAATATCACACGAATATACAGTATTAAAATTAGTTTAAGAAATGCATATTATAGCTGGGAACAGTGGTGTACACCTGCAATCCCAGCTACTCAGGAGACTGAAGCAGGATTGAAAGTTTGAGGCCAGCCTGGGAAATTCAACAAGATCTTGTCTCAAAAAAAAAAAAAAAAAAAAAAAAAGACTGTAGGGGCTGAGGTTGAGGCTCAGTGGTAGCGAGCATGCCTAGCTTGCCTCCACTGGGTTCAATCCTCAGCACTACAGAAAAATAAATAAATAAAATAAAGGTATTGTGTCTATCTACAACTAAAAAAATAAATAAATAAAAGACTGTAGATTGGAGAATGCAGCTCAATGGTAAAGAGCCCTGGGTTCAATCCCCAGTACTGCAAAACAAAAACAACAAAAAAGAAATGCACATTGCTTATTAAATGGGAAAAAAACTATCATTTAGATTTAAAATGAATTAAAATTAATTTTATGATATAATCTTAAGAACATATTGTTCTTAATAAAAATATTTTAAACCTAAAATTACTTCCACATAATATGCTAGATAAAAATAACAAGGCTGAGAGTTTGAGAGAAAATATATAACTGTGAATGAAATTTTCTCATTAAAAATGTAGGAAATAATGAACTTAATGATCTCTAAGATCCTCTCAAACCAAAATTTCATGAGTACAAATGTGAAACAATTGGAAATCACCATAACACAATATGTATTTATTAATTCAGCAGCTATTTATCAAGTGTCCACTATGAGGGACATAAAAGTCAGAAAAACAGATAACATTTCTGCTGTCATGGAGCTTACTGCTAGTAGGTGAGACAGATCATGACAAGTGATGAGAGAAGAAGATGGGTGCTAAAAGTGCTTATAAAAGGGGGTTTTACTTGGTTAGGAAGACCAGGAAAGGTTTATTTAAGGGGTGAAGAAGTTCCAGGCAAAGGGAAGAGACCATGCAAAGATCCTCTGGCCTGACAGAACAAGAATAGAGTGAACTAAAAGCTTAGTGTGGTTAAGGTGCAGGGTATAAAAGGAGAAATGGTTTTACATGAGATTGGAGATATACTGTGAGATATAGACCTACATTGGGCCTTGCAGAAAACAAGGAAGGAGTTTTGTTTTTATCATAAAAGCAATGAGAAATCATTCAAGGATTTCAAATAGGGATGACATGATAAGATTTGCAAGTACGAATGTGATAAAAGTGCATTAGAGTTTAAGAATATGAATGAGGCAAGAGAATGTACAAACTAAGATTGAAATAGAAAAGAATTTTTAAAGAAGATTCATGCTAGATTTAGAAGCTGATGGACAAAAACTGACAAATGGCTAAAGATTCTTTGATTAGGGGAAAACAAACAAACAAGGAACAGGAACTACCATGTTGAAGGATGATAAAAAGGCCTAGCTGACTATTGCGGAGGAGCAAAATGAATACATAGAAAGGTTGGGTAAGTAAAGGCAGACCAAACCAGCTGAAGGAGGGCTTTGACTACTAAGCTACTAATCATGGAAATCAAATTGAGCCATTATAGATTCCTGAGCACAGATGTGAATGAAATGGTAAAAGCTCAAGAAACTAACAGCTGTATACAAGATTAAGTGGAAATGGTGTTCAGTGATAAGTATGGAGGTCAGTCCAGGAATAAAGTGATGTGGGTCTCAGAGTTGTTAATGACTTTGGGAATAGCTGTGAACCTAAACAACATCTTGAAGGAAGAACTGGCTGTAAGGGGTGAACCGAACTATAGAAAGGAGAAGAATGAGGTTATAACTCTGACAAACCATGATAATTATGATGCCACAAATGATGATAATACAAATTTATTTTGCCTTCAGAT
The DNA here is from genome assembly GCA_025594165.1 of Tamias sibiricus. Classification (NCBI taxonomy): domain Eukaryota; kingdom Metazoa; phylum Chordata; class Mammalia; order Rodentia; family Sciuridae; genus Tamias; species Tamias sibiricus. The sequence continues at coordinate 113,362,326 of CM046658.1, read as the reverse complement.
CAGAGAATTTTGCATTTGCCTAAGCAGACAGCAGCTTGATTTACATAGTACCTTCGTAGGTCGAAGAAAACAAATTGCCTTCAGGTGTTTCATGATTTCTCGATTTTGAGAATCAATGCGTTCAAAAAGGTACACTTCCTTCTGAAGAATCTCTGATTGTGTGTATACCATACTCACTATTCCAGTCTGTAAAGAAGAAGAATTAACTAAGATTATGCTAGTTCAGAATAATAAATACAAGCATCAATATTTAAGTCTTTTTCACATTAGTACTTAGGGTAATTTACATAGTAACATACGGAATAATACACGGAACATCCAAAATATATAGTAATGTACCAGAATGAAAAACACAATCTCTCTGAACACAAACAATCCATAAATTTCTAAAAATAATTTCTCCATAGCCTTAGAGTTTTTTTTTTTTTAAAGTCTGTGGCCAAAAAATAACCTGTGGTATCATCTTGAGCCTCCAACAGCTTTATTTTAAAAATACAACGTTGAGCGGAAATAACAGGGCCATCATTAAGTATTCCAAATGATCTCGCACATAGTAATGATTTCTTGGCAGAGACGTTGTTCCAGGTACAAAAAGTCTGTGGGCAGCAGTTAAAGCCATTTTACTGAAAACCCACTGAGCAAGCTTTATACAACTTTACAGTTCCACACAGAACTGATCCTTATTATCTTTAATTAAATACTAAATCCTACAGTGAAATGGGACCAGCTATTCTCAGGGAGGGAGGATTCCTTCACAAACAAATACTGAGCAAAAGCAAACTCACCGTCTCTTTATCCATGAGAAGTACTTTCATGCCGGGCCCACTGTCCTCTATCATTTTGGAAACATACTGCTTAACAGCAAAAACCACGTTCATGGTGGCGAATTGACAGACGCCCTACACCCCTTCCCACCCCCTTTTTCTTGCTGAATTAACACTCGGCCTGTTGGCGGGGTCTCAGCGGCTTCCGCTAAGCCAAGCATCGGCTTCCGGGAGTCAGGGCAGCCACAGTGTTGGGAGTTGTAGTTCCGGTGCAGAGTCCTGGTAGTGAAGCCTCTACGCCGGATGGAAAAATGCTGGTGAGACGTCGTGAGATGCTACGCACTGGCTCGATTCCCGAACCTCTTTCAGCCTGGAGGTGTTGGAAGCCTGGACTCTTAGACCTCTCCCGGCAATTGGTGCCTTAGCCCGGCATCAGCCTGAAACCTCTCCTGCTTGGGTAGAGGATGGCGCCTCACAATATAAGGCAGGCTCGGAAGCAAGAAAGACTGAGCGTGGCCATGGTCACTGTTTGCCATTAATGCTTTCTTGGGTGGTAGTGGGGAATGAAGCGAACGAAGGTGGCACAATGCTCCATTTGGTTCTTGGAGGGGCGGCGTTTGGTAAATCGCGCGCGGTATTAACCATGCAGTGGCTGAGAGTCGTCGTCCCTGACTTCTTTGGCTTATTAAGACGGGGTTAGTGGTCCGTGTTGAGGAAGAAAGGGAAGCCGGAGTTGGTTTTCCGAAGACAGTAGTAGCTTAAATTAAACATATTTGTTGAATGGATGAACAAAGGGAACGCTTTTTAGGGATGTTGTGGGAGAGGCCTCAGATTCCCCAGGATGGCCTGGAGCTGCGGTCAGCCGCCTGGACTCGCTGCCGGCGAGATTATTTATAGGAGCTGTGAACTCAAGGATTTGGCGTCCTCGGCTTTCCTCGGCTTTTGGGACTCCCCGGGGTTGGAGGGGCGCAGAGTTTATAGGGACCAAATGGATCGGGACACTTATGCTATCCCTTAAGGTTAGAGCAGACTAACATGGGAATTTAAAAGGATAATGACATCTTTTAAGAAATGACAAAATTTTAGCAACAAATTATCTTAAAACCATCAACTTCCAAATTGCATTTGTGTTTACAACACACAGGTGTCTTCATCTTGTCATTTCCGGAAAAGGAAGGGAAGATGTTTGTTTTCCGAACCTTTACTTTGGGGAATTGTAAAATCAGGAAAATAACAAGAGACAACTATAAGAAATCAGTGCCTATAAATGCTCATAAATATTTCCATTAAAATAATGACCAGCGTTTGGGGATCAGTTTAATCACTGTATTCAGCATTAACAAGTTATTTCAGTATATTGTAAGAAGTAGTCAATTAAAATAGGTTTCTAATATGGCTAATATTATACAACATATATAATTTTCAAATCCTTTAAAGGAGTCCAGGAGTCACTTGAAACATGAAACTTTTGTCACTTCTGAAATTGTGAAGAATGTATTCTTTTCAGTTTTCCTACTGAAAGTTGAATGTTTTATTATTTTTGAGGTGTGTTTTGAAGCAAGTTTTTAATAACTATATTAAATGGATACAAATAAAATCAAATGTTATGTAAAATTATTTTCTTTTTAAAAATGTTTAGTTGTAAATGGACACAATCTCTTTATTTATCTATTTTTTTATGTGGTGCTGAGGTTGGAACCCAGTGCCTCACATGTGCTAGGCAGGTGCTTGACCACTGAGCTAAACCCCAGCCCCCAAAATTCTTGTCAATTAAAAATGTTTATATATTACAGAAAGCATTGAAACAATGCTAATGAAAAAAATTCACTTACAAATACCACTAGTTGGGCTGGGGTTGTGGCTCAGCGGTAGAGCGCTCACCTAGCATGTGCGCGGCCCGGGTTTGATCCTCAGCACCACATAAGAATTAAACGCATTGTATACAACTAAAAAGCAAATAAATAAATATTTTTAAAATACCACTAGTTATTAATACTTAAAAATTCACCTCCAATCTTCCTTGTCACTTAAATTTTGGGCTTCTTACGTATAATTTGGACTGTATTATAGTATATCTTAAGGGTCCCCCCCCCATTTTCCGCACTTTTTTAAGAAAGAACATGGAGGAGAAAAAGGCATGTCCATGAAACTTGAGTTTTTTTTAGACCATAGTCAATTTGCCAAAAATACACGGAAAGAATCTGCATCCTTTTGGTTATTTATACTTGGGAAGTTATAATTTTTTGAGGGAGGAGGAAAATGCCTATTTTGACAAGGCTTTCAGGCTTTTTCCATTTCCCATAAAATTCCACTGATGTCAGTGGTTGTGTTATTTTATGCATTGAGTGATAAGATATAGAGCAAAAACATTTTGAACAAAATAATTATATATTTAAAGGATGCCTCGATGGTCCTGAAGTTTGACAGCATTCTTTCTTCCTGAGGAGAGCCACACAGCCATTTTCAATGTCTCCAGATCAAGAACATTTTTTGTATCCCTATGTCTCTAAAAATAGGGCTGAAGCCAATGATAAAGTCCAAAATCTTGCTTTGTGACTCATCCAGGATAAACCCAGAGTGATTTGTCATAGGCAATGGACAAAAAATTCAAAGTCAATATGAAGTGTCTTATTTAGACTGTAAATAAACTGTAATCAAGAAATATATTTTAGAATAAAGATCTTATACCTGGAAAATAAATAATATCTTTCAAATATGAGTGATTATGCTACAAAAGCTTCAAATGCAATTGCTTGAGACATTTATTTTCACTGGGTCCAAGAAATCAATGCTCTAAGGATAGACAATAAGAAGTTTAAAAATGTGATATTTACATTTGCACATTTTATTTAAACTTGTATGTGTTTAAATTAATTAATGGTAATTATTCAAATAGTTACATGCAGCTTCTTCAAAATGTATATTTAGAGGTTTAAATACCTATTTTATATTTAATCAAAATCATGTTTTTCCCCCATCAGAACTTGAGGCTTCAATATAAAACAAAGAATATGTAAGTAAGGTTCAATATAATTATAATAAACAAATGGCAAACTCTGGGTTATTCTGAATTGTGAATTCTCTATCATTCTCCTTATATAAACACTTCTCCCTCAAGTCCTGAATAGGAGGGAAGTAAAGATAAAATTCAATGAAGCTGCAGTTACCTAGATTTCCTGCAGGAGCCCTGTTTGGGGATTGACTTGAATTGCGGTTGACTATGAGCCGTGGAGATTTGGGCATTGTCGCCTTCCGTAGTCTCACGGGATTTGTCCCGGGTTCTTGAGTGACTTGGCCGAAATTGCTGATCGGGTCAGTGCCATTTTGGTGGTATGTGTGGTGCGTGTTAGTCGTTGTTAGAGCCAGAGAGAAAAGTTATCAGAATAAAAAGCTGTTTGTTTCCAGTTCGCCTCTGAACTTCTTCCCGCGGCTCCGTTGCTCCAAGCGCTTCAGGCGACAACAATTTCCGATTTGAGCAATTGAAAAAATATTTGGAAAACCTTGCTTTCTTTTGATAAATGGTGATAACATAATCTACCACAAGAAATTGTGAGAATTAAATGAAATGATGTGCCAACAGTGCACAGAGCTTGACACATGGTAAATGCGCTCACTCGCGCTCTCTCTCTCTCTTTCTCTTTCTCTCTCTCTCTCTCCACACAAAACACACACACAGAGGCATATATTAGCTTTAATTATTGGAAATAAAAAGATTGCTATGCTTTCTTATTTCTTTCTTTAATGAATATTCCCATTAACAAGAAAGTTTAAAAATAGAATTGATTTCAGAATTTGTAAGCTATAACTTCTAACTGTAGTTTCCATAATAATCTTATTTTGTGTTACTACGTAATATTAGAAATATGCGTGGGAAGATTTGGCCCATTCTATCATAATTTGTAATAATTTGTAAAGCATGTAATAATTTGCAAAGCATGCAATTTGTAAAGAAGGCAAAACTTGGGGAAAATGTACTTCAAGTAATTTCAAAGGTTTAGAATCAATTTGTAAAATTTTCATACCAGTTGCTCAGTGAAAGCATTAATAGTTTCCAATCATTAAGTAAATATTATTTGCATAAAGAGTTCTTTCTGCACATTCAGTGACTCCAGCTTTCTGGGTAAATTAATTGGTAATGGTCCCATTGAGTGGTGGTATAGCTTAGCTGGCTTTACATAGCATGACTTCCAACCAGCTGTGGAATCCCGTGCAGGCTTTATTAAAAGTAATAATCCTGAATTCACAGTTTTGATTATAAATAAATTTATTTGTGAGATTTATTTATTTATTTTGGTACTGGGAATTGAATTCAGGGGCACTCAACCACTGAGCCACATCCCCAGCCCTATTTTGTAAGAGATAGGGTCTCACTGAGTTGCTTAGCACTTCGTTTTTACTGAGGCTGGCTTTGAACTTGAAATCCTCTTGACTCAGCCTTCCAAGCTGCTGGGATTACAGGTGTGTACCACTGCATCAGGCTTTTTTCTTTTTCTTTTTAAGATTTTGAGATTACCAAAGAAGCTGGATTTCTTTGTGGGAACCAACCCACAGCAAGAACCATTCCTATCCACAGAAATCATTGTCAATATATTGAAAGACCCAGGTAACTGAAAATGCCTTTAAATAAGGCCTTTGCATTACCAAGGCTGAAATGATCTAGTCTGAGTAAAATTTTGATTCTATGGATTTGGGGTTATTGTGAATGTAATTCATGTTTTCTCATCCACTTTTTAACCAGTTCTATACCATTGTATAGGTTAGTAGTTTTCAAAACATAGACTGTGGACCATGGTAGTTTTGTAAGTAATTCTGATATATACTATACAATGTACTTTTTTGTTTAAGAGAGGATCCTAGCCAACTAGATTGAGCGTTCAAGAAAGAGAATAAATGCTGGGTCCTTACCTATAATCCCAGCTACTTGGGAAGTTGAGACAGAAGGATCACAAGCTCAAAGCCAGCCTCAGCAATTTAGCGAGGACTTAAGATACTTAGTGAGACCCTGTCTCAAAATAAAAAATAAAAGGCCTGGGGATGTGGCTCAGTGGTAAAGTGCCCCTGGCTTCAATCCCTGGTATAACAACAACAACAACAACAACAACAAGGGGGCTGGGGCTGTAGCTCAGAGGCAGAACACTTGCCTGGCACGTGTGAGGCACTGGGTTAAATCCTTAGAACCGCATAAAAATAAATAAAGGCATGCTGTCCATCTACAACTAAAATAATAATAATAATAATAATAATAATAATAATAATAATAATAATTACTATTCTTTACATTCCCCTAAACCTTCTGTTTCATAATCTTTTGTCCATTTCTGCTCATAATGATACTCTAAGGATCTAAGGGAAGTGCTTTACTCTTTTCTTCTTTGGATTTGTAGCTGTAATGTTAGATAACTATAAATCTGTTTATTCACATTTATGGTCTTTACACAGTTATTTCCACATTCTTATAATAAGGATTAGTGAGTCTACATGTATAAAGCATTATGATAATGAAATGTACTTTATTAAACAAAGCTTAACAGTGTTATTTTACTGTATGATGTCTCATAGCACTAGAACAAAATTTTGGAATCATAAGCAAGAATTTTATTTTATGATTAAAGACTTATGGATACTATTCTAGGATTTTTTTTTTTTTTTTAGAGACAGGGTCTCACTGAGTTGCTTAACACCTTGCTGTTGCTAAGGCCAGCTTTGAACTCGCAATCCTCCTGTGTCAGATTCCCAAACCCCTGGGATTATAGGCTTGCGCCAATGCACCCAGCAGATCTTTAGTTTTGAAATATTTGGTTTTATGACTTATAAATATGAATTTATTGTATAATGTCATCATCCAATCTCATTACAGAAGCATATAGTACATGAAAGGACAGGTTTAATTCTTGGATAATTCCTCTAGCTCCTCTCCCAGTGACACTAGTCACCTCATGGAAGAATTTACCAATTTGAACTCTCTGAGGAGAAAGAGGAAGGTAAATTAGTAAAGTTTGAATTATGAATTTTAAGAAAATTTTTACTTTTTCAATTTTTTATTTTGAAATAAGACTTATAAAAAAGTTGCAAAAACAGAATTCCCTTATAATCTTTGCCAGCCTTCTCCTAAAATTAACATCTTACAAAGATTTTTGTACATAGTGCAGAGATCAAAACCAGGAAATTAACATCAACAAAACACCATGAACTAAATTAAAAACTTTATTCAAATTCATAAGTTTCCAACTAATATTTTTTTGGTCCAGGAACCAGTCCAGAATCCCATGCTGCATTTACTTGTCATGTCCTAGTTCTCTTCAATCAGTGACAGCTTTCCAGTCTTTCATGACCTTGGCACTGTTGAAGAGTCAAAGGTCAGTTGTTTTGTAGAATATCACTATAGATTTATCTAATGTTTTCTCATTATTAGAGTAAGGTTGTCTTGGCAGAATTATCACAGAAATGATGTACTTTCAGGGAGAACATAATGTTGGTATTTCTTATTATTGATGATGCTAACTTTGATCATTTGGTTTAGATGGTGTCTGCTGGGTTTCTCCACTGTAAACTATTTATCTCCTTATAATAAGTATTTATCATGTAGACAAATGTACTAAATAAAATGATGAAAAGGGCTGGGGTTGTGGCTCAGCGGCAGATGGCTCGCCTCGCACGTGTGCAGCCCGTGTTCGATCCTCAGCACCACGTAAACATAAATGCATTGCATTGTGTACAACTAAAGCAAATAAATAAATATTTTTAAAAAATGATAAAAAGATCTTGTTTCTCATATTTTTCTGTTTTATCAGCAATCCATTGATAGGTTTTGCCTGAAACAACTGATGTTTACATAACAGGGATCATTTCTTCTACACTTATAAATTGAAGTTCTTGCTGGGCATGGTGGTGCATGTCTATAATTCCAGTGGCTCGGGAGGCTGAGACAGGAGGATTATGAGTTCAAAGCCAGCCTCAGCAATTCAGCAAGGTGAGACCCTGTCTCTAAATAAAATACAGAAAAGAGTGAGGATGTGACTCAGTGGTTAGTGCCTCTGGGTTCAGTCCCTGGTACCATAAATAAATAAGTAAATAAATAAATAAATAAATAATTCTTCTGTAAAGAAAAGCATTTCATTTATTTATTCAATCATGTACTGGTGTTAGACACAAATATTTAAGAAAACTATTATTTTTAAGTAATAGGAAGAATATAATATAGAGGTTAAAGTTTCAGACTCTGGAATAAACCAACCTTCTGTGTGAATTTGGCAAGTTACATAACCTCTCTCTGCCTCAGTTTTCTCATTTGTGAAAGGAGAAAATAACAGCTACTCTGGTTAGTGTGAGAATTGAGATAATACATGTAGTCTTTGGCCTAGCTTTAATTTTTCTTAGCAAATGTTTTATACTATGTTTAGTTTCACTATGTTTCCTCATCTACAAACTGAATATAAAATATTTGTTATATTCTTGCCTGCCTGAGAAATTATGAAAATTCATGAAATAAATTTTAAAATGCCTTATAATGTTAAGGAGACTCATAATTAAGTTCTAATTTCTTAAAACATCAAATTTGATTATTGCTATGATCATGATTCTGTTATTGGGCTGCTCTGTGGTGTTAGATATATAAAGGAACATAAACATGATTAAATTATTTTTAAGATCTTAAATAATGTTTCAAGGGACCAGGCAAGTCATATGACTTAAGTAAAAGAAAATTCATATTCTAATAACTCCTTAAATCTCATTAGGGGAAAAGGAGTGTAGAGTGTATATTTTTCCTATTGAAATTACTCCATTAAGCCTGGGTCTCTAGCTCAGTGGCAGAGCACCTGCCTACCTCATGTGAGGCACTGGGACAAAACCTTAGCACCTATAAAAATAAACAAAGCCGGCACGGTGGCGCACGCCTGTAATCCCAGTACTTTGGGAGGCTGAGGCAGGAGGATTGCGAGTTCAAAGCCAGCCTCAGCAATGGCGAGGCACTTAGTAACTCAGTGAGACCTTGTCTCTAAATAAAATACAAAAAAAAAGGGCTGGGGATGTGACCCAGTGGTCGAGTGCCCCTGAGTTCAATCCCCAGTACCAAAAAAAAAAAAAAAAAAAAAAAAAACCCAAAATAAAAGGTATTCTGTCCATCTACAACTACAAAAAATGAAAAAAAAATTGTTCCATTAGAAATGACTTATTATCAACTCAAATCAAGTGGTTGATCAAGATCACTGTTTTTCTTCACTAGAAAGAATAATATTATAAAAAAGTTGCAAATTATTTTATTTACTTATTTTCCCACTTGAAGAAAATGAAAAAAATTTTATTTGTTCTAATTAGTTATACATGACAATAGAATGTATCATACATAAATGGAGTATAACTCCTCATTCTTCTGATTGTAAATGATATAGGATTACACTGGTCATGTAATCATATATGCATATAGGGTCATAATGTCTGATTCATTCTATTATGCTTTCTACCCCTATATAACCTTCCCTCCCTTCACTCCTCTCTGTCTAATCCAAAGTACCTCTATTCTTCTCTAGCCCTCCCACTTATTGTGAATTAGCATCTGCATATCAGTGAAAACATCTGGCCTTTGGTATTTTGGGATTGGCTTATTTTGCTTAGCATGATATTCTCCAGCTCCATCCATTTACTGGCAAACACCATTTCATTCATCTTTAAGGCTGTGTAATATTCCATTATGTATTTATATCACATTTTCTTATTCCATTCATCTGTTGAAGGATACCTAGGTTGGTTCTATGGTTTAGCTATTGTGAATTGAGATGCTATAAACATTGATGTAGCTGTGTCACTGTCATATGCTGATTTTTAAGTCCTTTGGGTATAAACCTAGGAGTGGGCTAGCTGGGTCAAATGGTGGTTCCATTCCAAGTTTTCTAAGGAATCTCCATACTACTTTCCATAGTGGTTGCACCAATTTGCAGTCCCACCAGCAGTGTATGAGTGTATCTTTCTTCCCACATCCTTGCCAACATTTATTGTTGCTTGTATTCTTGATAATTACCATTCTGACTGGAGTTAGATGAAACATTAGAGTAGTTTTGATTTGCATTTCTCTAATTTCTAGAGATGTTGAGCATTTTTTTCATATATTCATTGATTGTGTTTCTTCAGCTGTGAAGTGTCTGTTCAGTTCCTTAGCCCATTTATTGATTGGGTTATTTGATTTTTTTTGGTGTTGAGTTTTTTGAGTTCTTTATATATTCTGGAGATTGATGCTCCATCTGAGATGCATTTACCAGATTTTCTCCCATCCTGTAGGCTCTCTCTTCACAATAGTAATTGTTTCCTTTGCCGAGAAGAAGCTTTTTAGTTTGAATTCGTCCTATTTATTGATTCTTGATTTTACTTCTTACACTTCAGGAGTCATGTTAAGGAAGTCACTTCCTAAGCCAGCATGGTGAAGATTTGGGCCTGCTTTTTCTTCTATTAGGTGCATGGTTTCTGTTCTAGTGCCTATGTCTTTGATACTGTTTGAGTTGATTTTTGTGCAGGGTGAGAGATAGGGATTTAATTTCATTTGCTACATGTGGATTTCCAGTTTTCCCAGCACCATTTGTTGAAGAGGCTCTCCTCTCTAATGTATGATTTTGGTGCCTTTGTTTAGTATGAGATAACTGTATTTATGTGGGTTTGTCTCTGTGTCTTCTATTCTGTACTATTGGTCTTCATGTCTGTTTTGGTGCCAATACCATGCTATTTTTGTTACTATGGCTCTGTAGTATGATTTAAGGTCTGATATTGTGATGCCTCTTCTTTCACTCTTCTTGCTAAGGATTGCTTTGGCTATTCTGGGCCTCTTATTTCTTCAAATGAATTTAATGATTGCTTTATCTAGTTCTATGGAGAATGTTATTGAGATTTTAATAGGAATTGCATTAAATCTGCATAATATTTTTGGTAGTATGGGCATTTTGACAACGTTAATTCTATCTATCCAGGAGCATGGGAGATTTTTCCATCTTCTAAGATCTTCTTCAATTTCTTTCTTTAGCATTCTGTAGTTTTCATTGTAGAGGTCATTCACCTCTTTTGTTAGGTTGATTCCCAAGTTTTTTTTTTTTTTTTTTTTTTTGAGATTATTGTGTATGGGGTAGTTTTCCTAATTCTCTTTCAGTGGATTAATCACTGATGTATAGGAATGTGTTTGATTTATGGGTGTTGATTTTATATCATGCTACTTTGCTGAATTCATTTATTAGCTCTAGAAGTTTTCTGGTGGAATTTTTTGGATCTTCTAGACAGAATCATGTCATTGGCAAATAGTGATAGTTTGAGTTCTTCTTTTCCTATTTATATCCCTTTAATTTCTTTCTTTTGTCTAATTGCTCTGGCTAGAGTTTCAAGGATGTTGTTGAATAGAAGTGATAAAGTGGGGCTGGGGCTGTAGCTCAGTGGTAGAGCGCTCGCCTAGCGCGTGGGCAACCTGGGTTTGATCCTCAGCACCATGTAAAAATAAAGGCATTGTGTACAACTGTAGTCGCCTGAAGCGCTTGGAGCGACGGAGCCGCGGGAAGAACTTCAGAAGCAAACTGGAGACAAACAGCTTTTTATTCTGATAACTTTTCTCTCTGGTTCTAACAACAACTAACACACGCCAAGCACACCACTAAAAATGGCGCTGACCCGATCAGCAATTTCGGCCAAGTCCTCGAGATCCCGCAACAAATCCCGTGAGACTACGGGTGGCGACAATGGCCAAATCTCCACGGCTCATAGTCAACTGCAATTCAAGTCAATCCCCAAACAGGGCTCCTGCATACAACTAAAACAAATAAATATTAAAAAAAAAAAAAAAAAAAAACAGAGGGCATCCTTGTCTTGTTTCAGTTTTTAGAGGGAATGCTTTCAATTTTTCTCCATTTAGAATGATGTTGGCCTTATGTTTAGCATATATAGCTTTTACAATGTTGAGGTATGTTTGAAATTTCTTTCATGAAGGACATTATTATTTAAGGTTTTTCTCATAATGATCATAACAAATAACAGCCATCTTTTGTTGAAATCTTTACAAATATTTCAAATAGGCTTTGCAATTTTCTCTTGAGATGGGTGTTATTGCCACATTACAGATACACTGAGGTTCAGAGAAGCTGAGTAACTTTCCCAAGGTGCCATAAAGCAGCAAATTAAGAGAAGCATGCTTGCACATTGGATATAGCACTAATTTCTAGAATATATTAAGAACTAAAAAAACTTAACACCAAAAATACAAATAATCCAATCAATAAATGGGCTAAGGAATTGAAAAGACACTTCTCAGAAGAAGATACACGACTAATCAACAAATACATGAAAAAATGCTCAACATCACTGGCAATTAGAGAAATGCAAATCAAAACTACTCTAAGATTTCATTTCATTCCAGTCAAAATGGCAGCTATCAAAAACACAAACAACAATAAATGTTGGAGAGGATGTGGGGAAAAAGGCACACTCATACATTGCTGGTGGGACTGCAAAATGGTACAACCGTTATGGAAAGCAGTATGGAGATTTCTTGGAAAAATGGGAATGGAACCACCCTATGACCCAGCCATCCCACTCCTGGGTCTATTCCCAAAGGACTTAAAAACACCATATTACAGTGTCACAGCCACTTCAATGTTTATAGCAGCACAATTCACAATAGCTAGGTTGTGGAACCAACCTAGATGTCCCTCAGTAGATGAGTGGATAAAGAAAATGTGGTATATATACAAAATAGAATTTTACTCAGCAATAAAAGAGAATAAAATAATGGCATTTGCTGGTAAGTGGATGAAGTTGGAGAATATAATGCTAAGTGAAATCAGTCAATCTCAAAAATCCAAATACCGTATGTTTCCTCTGATATAAGGAGGCTGGTTCACAGTATTGTTGGGTCGGGGTACATAGGAGGATTAGAGGAACACTATAATCGTCAAAGGGAAGTAAAGGGAAGGGAGGGAGCAAGGGGGGATGGATGGGGAAAAAAAGAAAAAGTGGTTGAATAAGATGGATATCATTCTTCTAAATGCATGAATGAAGACTTGAATGCTATGAATGTACTCTGTATACAAACTGTTTTGTGTAAAAAGATGCTCTATATGTGCAGTATGAGTTGTAATACATACTACTACTATAAATAAAAAAATATTTAAAAAAAGAGAAGCATGCTTTTTCAGTTGTCCTTTTACTGTATGTTTCTTTGTATACATCCTCTTTACACATTCTATTTTGGAAACTAGAGTATTGTTTCCTTAAGGACAGAGAAGTTTTTTTCTATCCTTTTTACCTAGTACAGTGTCCTGCACTTAGAAGATACCCGATAAATATTTAATGTTGGTGAAACTCATTACTGGGCAAACTGCTACAATGGCATGTTAAATAGAGTGTAGTTTTACATGGGCATAACAAACAAAGAAGTCAATAAACTTACCTACGTGGTTCACACCAATAAATTTATTGAATGACATAAGAGAAATTCTGAGAAAAAATATGAAACCTCTTCCCAAATTCCCAAGTAAATTACAGAGGAGTATAGATTTTACTATTCTGATGGTCTTCTAAGAAATGGCATAATATTTGCTTTTTTTTCTGACTACCTTCCAGCAGTGATTCGAGAACAGATCAATCCCATAGAACTATTAAGAATTGAGAAAGCATCGGTTTTTTTAAAGCATTTAATTTGGCCTTGGAATTTTCAGCAGTCCGGCAGAGGGCGCTGTTGGACTACCAAGAAGGTACCAAGAACTAACGTGTTCTTTAAAATTGGGTGCTGTCCCACTGAGTAATGGTTATGTGAATGAGAGAGGGAAGCATTTTTTTTTTTTTTTTTGACTGAAATAGATTATAAGAAGCTTGTTTATTGCAATCCGTAACTTTGTTCTTTCTTCTGAGACAGGGGTCTTGCTAGATTGCCCAGCTTTGGGGTTAACTGGGCTCAAGTGAGCCTCCTCTTTTAGACACCCAAGTAGCTGGGACTACAGGGTATGAATTGTTGGTGAATTGACTATATAATTTTTTTTCATTTCTTAAAAAATAGATAAAAGTAACTGCTGTAGGTTTCAAATCAACAACCATTCTAATTTGGAAGATTTGTTTAATAAATATCTAGTTTGAAGTGTGCGAATATGATTATAATTTCCATTCATGTCTGTTGGCAATACTGATTGAAACATACAATGTATCTGTCAATATGAATATATCTATGTGTTAGGTCATAGGCTAAGAACTTTCTGTGCATTATTCTCAGAACAGCTCTATGAAATAAATAGTGTTGTTATCCTCTTTTTATTGTTTAAATATTTATTTTTAGTTAATAAAATCATGTTTATTGGATACAACATATTGTTTTGAAATATGTTTTATCTGATTTTTAAAAAATGAGGAAAGAACCTGGGCATGGTGGCAACATACTGGCAATCCCAGCTACTCAAGAGGTGGAGGCAGGAGGAGCATAAGTTTGAGGCTGGCTTTAGCAATTTAGCAAGGCCCTAAACAAGACCCTGTCTTGAAATAAAAAATATAAAAGGCCTGGGAAATACCTAGTACCCCCCCCCAAATCTTTTTTAAAGGCTGAGGATGTAGCTCAGTGGTAGAATACCACTGGGTTCAATCTCCAATACCACTAAAACAAAACATAAAGAACACAAAGAGAAAATAAACCAGACCTAGTTGTGCTTGCTGCTAATTCCAGCTACTTGGTAGGTTGAGGCAGAAGGATCCCTTGAACCCAGGAATTTGGGACCAGCTTAGGTAACATAGCAAGACCCTGTCTTTTTGGGCCACATATGTAGGCATCTAGTTTTTATTGGTTACTAAAGGATTTGTAGATGGTATACATTCATTCAACAAGCATTGGTTGAACACTTGTGTTAGCCATGGAAATATAGCATTGAACAAAACACAAACATCCCTAACCTGGTGGAATTTACAATCTAGTGAGGACAATGAGACAATAAAGAAAATAAGTAAAATATGTAGTAATTACATGGTGGTAGATTCTACAGAGAAAAACAAAAGATGCTTAAAGAAGGGAGGTGGAGGGGTACTGGAATGTGTAAAGTTTGCAGTTATAAATAGGGTATTCAGCTAGGCATGGTGGCACATGCCTGTAGTCTGTAGTCCCAGTACTCAGAAGGCTGAAGCAGGAGGATTACTTAAACCCAAGAATTTGGGGGCAGACTGGGCAAGTTAATGAGACACTGTCTTAAAAAAAGAAAAAATAAGCTGGTGTGATGGCGCTTATCTTTAATCCCAGCAGTTCTGGAGGATGAGGCCAGAGGATAGTGAGTTTAAAGCCAGCCTCAGCAATTTAGCAAGGCTGTATGCAACTTAGAGAGACCTTGTCTCAAAGCAAAAAAAATTTTAAAAGGGCTGGGGATGTGGCTCAGTGGTTAAGTGCCCCTGAGTTCAATCCCTAGTATAAAAAAGAAAGAAAAGGGAAAAAAAAAAAAACAATAAATAAAGTATTCAGGAAATAATTTGCTGAAAAGTGGACAAAAACCTGAAGAAAGTGAAAGGAATAAGCCACATGGACTCTTGATATAACAAACAAACAAACAAACAAGAAACCTTCCAGGTAAAGGGAAGAGCAACTGCAGAATTCATGAGGTGGGAGTGGGGTGTTCATAAAAGAGCAAGGTGGTCAGGGTAGCTGGTGGGGAAGATAGATATGAGAAATAGTTTGGGTATGACCCTAATGTGAGGATATTGACTTTCACCTTAAGATAGAATGTTGGGGGCTGGGGTTGTGGCTCAGTGGTAGAGCATTAGCCTAGCACATGCCCTGGGTTCGACCCTCAGCACCACATAAAAATAAATAAATAAGATAAAGATAAAAAAAGAAATAGCTGTATTGTTAAAAAAAAAAAAAAAAAAAAAAAGAATGTCACTCTCTCTCTGCTTCCTGATCAATATGTGAGCTGTTTCCCTCTGCCATACTCTTCTGCCATGATGTCATGCTGCACCATGGAGGCCCATAGAATGGAGGTGGCTTTCTGTGGACTAAAAACCCATGATCCCATGATCTCTGCTCTATTTATGCCTTGTCCAGTCACTTGCCATCTGCCACTGTGGACCTCTGGACTGCTCTGATGCTGGATGCCTTTTGCTGTCCACGCCCCACCTGATAGAGAACAAGGACTTTGGGTTACTTCTCCCAACTTCTTCCCCTTTCAGCAGAAACAGTTTGGAGATGTCCTTGCCCACTTTTCCATAGAAATGGAATGTAGAAATTGACAGTGGGGAAATGTAACAGTGATCCACTTTATGCTTTGAATTAACCCTTGCTGCTCTGCCACTGCAACTTATTTTTAAAATGAACATGCTTCTTTCTCTTCCTTTCTCCCCCTCTCTAACCTCAGGGGAAACAGGATTTCCTTTTTTCCTCAACTGTCCCTGAGTACACACCCACCAGAAGAATGAGTAATCCAGACTTTGGGGATGGGACCAGATCTCCGAAGTGACTCTCTCCCAAATTAACAAGCGAATTACCTCTCCAGACCAAGAACACGTGGAATGTAGCCTTTGAGTCACCTCTTTAAAAGCCGCCTGTTCCTGCAGATGGGCAGAATCACTGCCTCCGGGACAGGAGTTCCCTGTGTTTCTCCTTTGATAGCAAAGCAATAAACCTTCTTTTTCTTTTTACTAATTAAAAAAAAAAAAAAAAAAAAAGAATGTCACTGGAGAGCTTTGAGGAGAGAGGATCACTACTGAGAATAAATTGCAGAGACCAAGGCAAAAGAAGGGAAATCAGTTAGGAGTTTTTAAAATAAAAAGTTTAGGTAAGAGTTGGGAGATTTTTAGCTGGGGACATGGAGATGGGGATGGCATGGTTGGATTCTGGAGAATGTGACAATAGACTGTAGGAAAAGTGGGTTCTGTGGGGGAAGACTGCATTTCCCCCTTTAATTTCACTGTTACTTCTGTCACCTATAGGCCACACTATTTGAACTTGGAAACAACCAATTTTCAGCTTTTTCCTTTTCCAAACTATGCTGTATGCCATAGGAATTAAGACTAGGGGGGCTGGGGTTGTGGCTCAGCGGTAGAGCGCTCGCCTAGCACGCTCGCAGCCAGGGTTCGATCCTCAGCACCACGTACAAATAAAACACATTAAATAAAACGCATTGTGTAAAACTAAAAGCAAATAAATAAATAAAAAAAAAAAAAAGACTAGGTTGTTTGGAGGAAAATGAATGCTAGAGTAATACAAACTAATTGGATATTTGCCTTTGTATTTTATTGTTTTGACATTATTTTAAAAGGTTATATAAACTCTGAATGGAACTACAAGCAATCTAAACACTTTTGCTGCTTTATTAGAAATGCTTTTGTAATCATGTTAATTATATTACTTTTAACTGAATAAGGCTTGTGTCTCTTCCTTATAAATTGATGTTTATACCCTCTGTAAGATAAATATAAAGCCTTTTGTTCACATTTTTATATACTTGAGCACTTACTATAAGAATGTAGTAATTGGCAGTGGATGGTGGATTTATATTATTAGTCTGAGCTTACTGTTGTAACAACAATTATGCAAAACATATAATTAGTTTGTTTTTGTTATTTAACATGTAGAACTGTAACAGCACAGACTTAGCAAAGATGACATAAGGTACAAGAAGGCAAGTAAATTGCTATCTAATTAAAACATTTACTTCTAATATTAGTAGAATAATAAGTTTCTCAGTGCTTTCTTTGTTTCCATGTTCCAAAATTTCCCTCAACTCTGGTATATATCCATTGAGTAATATTTCCTTGAGCCCTCTCTCTCTTTCCAGAGCTAGGAATGGAAACAAAGGTCTTGTGCATTCTGGGCAAACATTCTACCACTGAACTACATCCTTAGCCCCAAATAATATTTCTGATTTTAATAATTTTGTTTAAGAACAATGCTGGGTGTGGTGGTCCATGCCTATAATCCCAGTGACTCAGAAGGCTCAGGCAAGGGCTGGGGTTGTGGCTCAGTGGTAGAGTACTTGCCTAACACATGTGAGACACTGGGTTCAACCCTCAGCACCACATAAAAATAAATAAATAAATAAATAAATAAATAAAATAAAGGTATTGTGTCCATCTATAACTAAAAAAAAAATTTAAAAAGGAAAACAAAACAGAAGGCTGAGGCAGGAGGATCACAAATTCAAGGACAGCCTCAGAGACTTAGCAAGGCCCTAAGCAACTTTGTGAGACCCTGTCTCAAAAGACAAAAAGGATTGTGGTTGTAGCCCAGTGGTTAAGCACTCCTGGATTCAATTTCCAATCCAAAAAAATAATTTAGTTTAAAAAGAAATAAAGTGTTAACTTTTCCCCCAATCACTGTCAGTGTTTGTGTTAGCCAGCTTCCTATTACTGTAACAAAATACCCGAGATAATCAACTTAGAAAGAGGAAAGCTTTATTTTGGTTCACAGTTTTGGAGGTTTAAGTCCATGGTCAGTTGGTTCCTTTGATATGGGGGCAGAATATCATTGTGGAGAGTGTGTGGTTGAAAAAACTACTTACCTCATGGTGGCTGGGAAGCAAAGGAGAGAAAAGTAGGGGCAGGGGTCCCAATATTCCCCAATGACCTAACCTCTTCCCACTAGGTTCTACTTTTTTTCTCCTCCTCCTCCTCTTTCTCCTCCTTCTTTTTGTTAATATTTTCTTTTAGTTGTTGATGTGTAACAGGGGTTCACTTGATGCTTTAACTATACCATCTCCTTCCTGAGCCTCTTTTCCCTAACCTCTCCTCCCTAATCTCATTTTCTCTGAATCACCTCTTTAAAAGCCCCCTATTCCTGCTGATGGGCAGAATCACAGCCTTTGGGACAGGAGTCCCCTGTGTTTCTCCTTTGCTAGCAAAGCAATAAACCTTCTTTTTTCCTTTTTCTCAAAACCGTGTCTTCATTATTGGATTGGCATCAGGGACAAGGACTGAGCCTTTGGCAACAGATGGACTTTTATTTTATTTATTTATATGTGGTGCTGAGAATTAAACCCAGTGCCTCACACATGCTGAACAAACCTTCTACCACTGAGCTACAACCCCAGCCCTAGATTCCACTTCTTAACAGTTCCACCACCTCCCTAGAGTAACACGCTGGAATCTTTGGGGGAACATTTCAGATTCAAGCTATTGTAATATTATTACTAATTCCCTTGACAGCACTGGACAACTTTCTGTTTAAGGACATTGGTTACAACTACTATACAAACATAGTGATTTATAATTTTTCTATTTTATAACTGAGTTTCTTTTTTCTTCCTGTCAATTTAAAAGTACACAATCGAAGAACAATTTTCACAGATAAATAATTCATCTCATGTCTGCTTCATATTTTAACTCTTATTTTTCACCTTTATGAAATTGGAAGGGGTAGATGAGTTATGTTATAGACATTATAATATTAGATTGTTATAAGTAATTTTCCTTGCTCCACATCCTTAAATTTCAAATAAGCAATAAGTGAGATATGTGGTCATTGCATATCTGAGATATTTGGTCATTGCCTATATGATTTTTTATAAGATTTGTGTTTTTATCCCTTAGGATATTATATATATGTGCAAAAACATGACCTAGACTAAACCTTTAACAACTCTTAACGTTGAAAAATGTGATTGTCTGATTTGAACATTCCACTATAATTGGGAATAATTGCCCTAATGCCCCTAATTTATAAGAACATATTCAGTAGCCATTGAAAAGTATTCATATGATGATATAAGGCAAATTTGAGAATTAGATCCAAGTCTTGATAATAACTTTTGAACTAATAAACTTGATCCACTTTTAGTTAGATTAATAATTATGTGTCAATGAAAATAACATAATAAGGTGAGCTGGGAAGATATTCAGGGTGACAAAAGAAATACAATGCTAAAGTTTCCTCACTTATTAGTTCATATTTGCCTTCAAATAGAAAAAGAAAAAAAAAAGCAATGTTTGCCATTTCTGAACTAATTTTTCTTAAAAATCATGTCAGTCTATCATTGGCATATTTATAGTAGTTCCTCATTTTCCAGTGTAGAAGTTCTAAATTACATTGCTTGTTTTTTATCTTACCTGTCAAATCTTAATATACCTTATTATTTCTAAAGAAAGCTGTCTATTCAGTTGAGGCAGGACTTTCAATCTGTTTAACACAGTTGGCTCATTCTCAACATTTCACCTTCCTTCCTTCTAAACAGAAATGGGTCTGATCTTACCATAACCATTCAATGATTCTCCAACATTCTTTAGGCCCAGTTTAAGCTTTTTGAAATATTTAGTCTTTCCTGATTTCTGTATCCATGTCTCTATGACTTAGAGCATATCCAATGTATTCTATTTAAGCCATGTTGAAATTCCTTTCATATGTACTAAAGCATGCTGATGTTAAAATGAAAGAAAGAAAAAAAAAAGAAAAAGAAAAAATGTGATTGTGTGAAATTTTATTTATTCAGACTTTTTTTTTTTTTTTTTTAATTTGTATCAGGGATTGAATCTAGAGGCACTTAACCACTAAGCCACATCACTACCCCCCCACCCCCATACATACACACTCCTTTTTGTTTTTTGGAACTGGGATTGAACTCAGGGGCACTTAACCACTGAGTCACATTCCCAGCCCTTTTTTCTATTTTATTTAGAGACAGGGTCTCACTGAGTTACTTAGGGCCTCACTAAATTGCTGAGGCTGTCTTTGAACTCACAATCCTCCTGCCTCAGCCTCCCAAACTGCTGGGATTATAGGCATGCACCACCACACCTGGCTATTCAGACCAATTTTTGTACATGTTGTGTTAACTCACTAAATGTGCTCTGAATCCTTGACTATGAGGAAATGGGTCTTAGTATCCATTTTTATAACCCTTGCTGAGCTCAGGTACCTAAAATTAGAGAATCTTAATAATCCTCAGGGTTGAAAATGGTCAACCTCAGGGCTTCAAAGGCCCCAGGATACTGTTAACAGATCTGAATAAAGGAATTTGGAGAACTCAACTGAGAGGTTGGAACATTTTACTATTTGTGCTCCTTGGTGGCAGTAGGCCAGGATAATATGGAGGGCTGCCCCATGCCCACAAGCAGGAGGAAAATATGATCGGTTGCACACCCACTGTGCAGATGGATTTCTTCAGACGTTTTATGAGTATATTATTTTACTTTACAACCAAGATGGTTCTGCTTTGACCCCCACCACTGGAGACAAGGACCTTCTAAGTTTTCTTCATTATCACATTCCTTAGAGTTCTTCCTTTTTTTTTTTTTTTTAAATATTTATTTATTTACTTTAGTTGTACACAATGCAATGCATTTATGTTTACGTGGTGCTGAGGATCGAACCCGGGCCGCGCACGTGCAAGGCGAGTGCTCTGCCGCTGAGCCACAACCCCAGCCCCTGGAGTCCTTCTTATTTCACCTGCTTGGAACAAATCTTTCTAGGCACTGATTAGTGTTTATCCCAACAGAAGGGAACATAGAGATCATCTAGCCTGTTGTAAAAGTCCCTTTTCAACATTTCTGGCATAATTCACCCATTATCTGCTTGTTCAAAAGGAGTGAACTGGGGCTGGGGTTGTGTCTCAGCGGTAGAGCGCTTGCCTAGCACGTGTGAGGCCCTGGGTTCGAGTCTCAGCACCACATAAAAATAAATAAATAAAGGTATTGTATCCAACTACAACTGAACAAAACAAAACAAAAAACAAATATTAAAAAAAGGGGTGAACTCACTAATTCACAAGAATCTTATCCTAGTTTTGAAGAGCTTAAATTTTGGAAATGTGTTCCTTACTTTAGAGCCAAAACTGATCACCAGTTTTTACACTTTTGCCTTAACTTTCTGAAAACTATATGGAATAAATTTAAAGGACCTTTTGCATAAGTGGCATCTCAGTTTCTGTCCACCAAGTCTTTTTTTCTAATTTTAAATATCTTAGGTTCCTTTGATACAATATTTTTTGTTGTTGCTGGGTGGGGATGAAAGGGTTGGGGTTGAGGGGAGGTGTGCTGGGTATTGAACCCAGGGCCTCAGACATAGACCATAAGAAGCATATACTCTACACTGGAGCTACAACCCCAATCCTAATACAGTATTCCTTACATGACACGATTCCTAAAACCTTTCTACCTAGTTAGATTGCTCTGAACTTACCTAAAGCTTATCATTGTGTCACTTGGAGCAATGATTGTTACTTCAATGTGCTAGAATAGATTTAGCTTGTTAAAAATGGAGATTCTGGGTCCCTACCCCAAAAGACATAATAGAACCGGGCATGTTGTAACAGGCTTGTAATCCCAGTGGCTCAGGAGGCTGAGGCAGGAGGATCATGAGTTCAAAGCCAGCCTCAGAAATTTAGTGAGACCCTAAGCAATTTAGCAAGACCCTGTCTCAAAATAGAATGTAAAAAGGACTGGGGCCAGGCATGGTGATGTATGCCGGTAATCCCGGAGGCTGAGACTGGAGTTCAAAGCCAGACTCTCAGTAAAGGCGAGGCAGCACTAAGCAACTCAGTGAGATCCTGTCAAAATAGGGCTGGGGATGTGGCTCAGTGATGGAGTGCTCCTAAGTTCAATCCCCAGCAACCCCCTGCCCCCCAGAAAAGGAAAGAAAGTAAAGGACTGGTGATGTGGCTTAGTGGTTAAGCACTCCTGAGTTCAATCCCCCTTACCTGAAAAAAAAAAAAAAAAATCACATAATAGATGTGAGATGGGACTCAGGAAACAAAGCCACTGGTGATTCTAACACAAAGGTTTCTGGACCTCCTTTTGAGAATCATTGTTTCAAAATATGGTAATAACAGATCTCTGAATTCCTTACCTTAGGGCCTTAGTGGGACAGGAGAGATGTATAAAGACAAGTGGAGCAGGGTAAAATGAGTATCTGGGGACCACCAGCTGAAGAAGGCATGCTAATCTTTAGCTCAATGTAGGGGGCCAGTTTTTTTGTTTTGTTTTGTTTTTAGTTGTACACAATGCCTTTATTCTTAAATGGTGCTGAGGATCAAACATGCTAGGCGAGCACTCTACCGCTGAGCCACAATCCCAGCCCAGAGGGGGCCAGTTTTGAGAGTGTCTGCCCTGAGGCAAGGGATTGATTCTCTGGGTGGAAATGAATGTGAAGGGAAAGATGGGGTGAAAATATATAGTGCCACCAAGTAGCTAATGAATAACTGTCTGTTGTAAGATAAGAGAACTTTTGTAGGACTAAGGATGTAGCTCAGTTGGTAGAGTGCTTCCCTTGCATGCACAGACCCTGGGTTCAATCCCCAGCACCACATACACACACAAAAGAACTTTTGTAAATAACTCTTGAATTAAAGTATAAGTAGAAATTGAAATTTAAAACAACACTAAAAACATTACAAAGCAAAACCTTTAAGTGTACAGAAAGTGGTATTAGAAATGCACTAGTGTTTCACTTAAGAAAGTGAGAGATTGAAAATCAATGAACCACACATTAAACTCAATAAGCTAGACAAGGAACATCATCAACAATCCTTGAAAAACATTGAAGGATACAATCAAAAGAAATAAAAGCAGAAATTAATGAAGTGGAAAACAAACAATAAAAAGTGTATGAGGGCTGGGGTTGTACCTCAGTGGTTGGGGTTGTAGCTCAATGGTAGAAAACTTGCCTAGCATGTGTGAGGCCCTGGGTTGGATTTTCAGCACCACATATGAATAAATAAAATAAAGATCCATCACCAACTAAAAAAATATTTTAACCAAAAGTGTATTTGAGTGAGCCATGGTGGCACAGATCTGTTATCCCAGAGGCTGGGGAGGCTAGGCAGGAGAATTACAAGTTCAAGGTCAGCCTGGGCAACTTAGAAAGATCCTGTCTCAAAATAAATAAATAAATAAATAAATAAGGGCAGGGGATGTAGCTCAGTGGTATGAAACTCCCCTGAGTTCAATCCCCAATACTCTCCCACCCCCCTTCCAAAAAAAAAAAAAAAAAAAAAAAAAAAAAAGAAAGAAAGCAAAAGAAAGAAAGACAGAAGGAAAGAAAGAAAAGGTACACTTAATTACTATATTAAAAAACTGATTCTTTGTAACTGTCAAATAGATAAATCTTTGGCAATTCTGATGCAAAGAGAAAGAAAAATGGAGAGGGAGAAAAAATATAAAAAACATGAAAAGGATAAAAAGGGAAAGTACAGAAATAGGGAAAAATTTTAAAGCATAAGAAAGTATTAGATATTATTTAAGATCAATAAATTAAAAGTCTAGGTGAAACAAAAATTTCTGGGATAATATAAACCATGTTGACTCAAAAAGAGGTAGAGAACTAATAAACCAGTAACTATAGAAGAAATTTAAAAGGTAGTAAAAATTATTTAAAAGGAAAATAAACCCAAAAATATGAATATAATTAACATTACTGAACTATACACTTAAAAATGGTTAAGGGTGTTGGGCATGCAGCTCAGTGATAAAGCTCTTAAGGCCTTTGGTTCAATTCCCACCACCCAAATGGGGGAAAATTAAGATGGTAAATTTTATGTGTTTTACAACTATTTAAAAATTCACAATTTAAATTGCAATTTAAAATATTTTAATTAAAAGCAAGAAAAGAACTCGTAGGTCTAGGTGGTTTTATGGGTAAGTTATAGAAAATCTCTAAGAAAAAGAAATTTATCAGTTATGTATATATATATTCTTATGGCATAGAAAATAATGGAACATTTGCAATATATTTCTTTCTTTCTTTCTTTCTTTCTTTCTTTTTTTTAGTTGTAGGTGGACAGTATGCCTTTATTTATTTTTTTATGAGGTGCAAAGGATCAAACCTATTGCTTCACACATGCTAGGCAAGTGCTCTGCCACTAGGCTACAGTCCAGCCCCAGTGACTCTTTATGTTTATTTTAATTTTGAGATAGGGTCTTGCCAAATTGCTGAGGCTGGCTTTGAACTTGTGATCCTCCTGTTTCAGCCTCTGGAGCTATTGGAATTATAGAGATGTATCATGGTGCTCAGCAATATATTTCCTTAAGGTTAGCCTAATCTTGAAAGGGAAGTCAACAAGTTTGTCATAAAAAACAGAAACAAAGAAACATAACTTAAATCAATCTCACTTATGAATCTAAATATCAAAATGCTAAGTCTAATATTAGCAATTTAAATTTGGCAATAGGTTAAAATAAAAATAGACCATAGATGTCTATAGAAACTCCACGTGGATAGAATCATTGCCAGTTCCCTAACACATGCCAATGGCAAGAACAGAACCTGCATATATTAGGTACATACATATTTGTTGAATTGAATAAACCTAATTAGTCAAGATTAATCTCAGTAATACAAGTGACAGTAGGGAATATATTCACTATACTGAAAGATAAAGAATAAAAAAGATAATTGTTTAAAATACTGAAAAAATCTTGATAAAATCTAACTCCCACTCTTAATAAAAGCTATTATAAGTAGACAAAGGAGATTCTTTTAATTTAATGAAGGCTATCTATTAAAAAATTTAATTTAAAACATAACACTTTATTATGAAATATTAGAAGTCTTTTCATGAATAAGACAAGAATGCCTGTTATAACTGTTGCTATTTGACAGTGTTCCTAAAGTCTTTTCCAATGTAAAAGAAAATTTGAAAAAAAACAGGTTAAAGGGCTGGGGATGTAGCTCAGTGGTAGAGTGCCTAGTATGTGTAAGTCCCTGGGTTTAATCCCCAGTACCCTGCCAAAAAAAAAAAAAGTAAATTGAACTTCAGTCATAGTAAAAGAAAAATAAAGTTCAAAACTATATATTCTACAGTATACCAGAGTGTTTTAAACTTTTTAAAATTAGCAAATATTCATATATTTTGTTTTTTCATGCATTTTTAATTTAAAGAATTTAAATATATGATAAGATGTCATCTTTATGACACCTTTAGTGCTTAGGGACTCACTAAATTGCTGAGTCTGCCCTCAAACTTGAGATCCTCTTGCCTTAGCATAGTCATGGGCCATTGAGCCCAGTCTGAAAGTTTATCTGAATTTCATACTGTTTTTTTTTTTTTTTTTTTTTTCTGGATTCAACACTTTGTGGACGAGTCTATTAAAACAGTTTTTAAAACATTCACTATAGCAGATGCAATGGCTCATGCTTGTAATCCCAGCAGCTTGGGAGGCTGAGGCTGGAGGATTGCAAGTTCAAAGCTAGCCTCAGCCACTTAGTGTAATCCTATGCAACATATAGAGACCCTGTCTCTAAATAAAATATAAAAAAGGGCTTGGGATGTGGCCCAGTGGTTAAGTGCCCCCGGGTTCAATCCCCACTACCCCCCATCCCAAAATGCATTGTAGCTTTATTTTTCATCATTGAAGTATCAGGAATGGGGAAATGATTGATTTCATAATGATGGCTTCACTTCTTGTGTCACCAGATAGAGGTTTGAGGAGGTCCTTCCAAGGGGGTAGTGAGACCTCAATTCAGCGAGCTCTTGATTTATGTTGCTGAAAAGAATTTTAGGCCGGGCGCGGTGGCGCACGCCTGTAATCCCAGCACTTTGGGAGGCTGAGGCAGGAGGATCGCGAGTTCAAAGCCAGCCTCAGCAATGGCGAGGCACTTAGCAACTCAGTGAGACCCTGTCTCTAAATAAAATACAAAAAAGGTCTGGGGATGTAACCCAGTGGTCGAGTGCCCCTGAGTTCAATCCCCGGTACCACAAAAAAAAAAAAAAAAAAGAATTTTAGGATGCATTGAAAGCAAGGCACAAGCAAAGACTGGTTAAAAGACAGCAAAGACACACACACTCCAAAGGCAGGGGGTGCAGATAACCCTTACCTCTCAGAGAAGATGATTTTCTTGGGAAGAAATGTGCAGGTTCCCAGGCAAGCTTTTTTTGAAAATCAAGTCTCATTTCAATTATTTGACATTTGGGGTTCAGAATATTTCTTCTTGGTTAAGTGATCTAGCCATAAGTCACTTGTGGGCACATTGTGTAGGTCTTTGAATCTGGTGACACTTAAATTGATTATGTTTTTGTTCTAGTTGATCTGATACAAGCATATACTGGAGGTTTTGTTTATCTAATTAAAGACAAGCATGGCTGGTCACTCATAATTCTGGGTCTCCATCTAATAAGGGTCTCTTTCTTCCTGAGAGCCCACCTATCTCATTTGGAATGTTGAAAAATCACAAAATCAATGATGAAGACCATGTAGTAATATGGTAAGGTTTCAAAACAGATCAATATATGAGCAAATAGCAGATGAAGATATGTCATGAGGAAGTAGAATGATGTCATGAAAAGACTGATTTTGAACCTGAAGCAACCAAAATCCCAATCTCAGCTTTATTCCCCCACCAGCTATGTGACTTGACTCACTGGGTCCCAGTGTTCCCAACAGTCCAATAATATAATTAACTATTCTGCAGGTTCACTGTGAAAATGAGAAATCCTTTCCTAACACTGTCTTTGACACACAGTAGCAACATTAATTGAGCACTTATTTTTATTGCAACCATAAAAGAGATGTAAATTTATTTAGGTACCAGGGATTGAAGCCAGAGGCACTTTATCACTGAGCCACATCCCTAGCCCTTTTTATTTATATTTTATTTTGAGACAGGGTCTTGCTAAGATGCTTAGGGCCTTGCTAAATTGCTGAGATTTGCCTTGAACTTGCAATATTCCTGCCTTGTCCTCCTGATTCACTGGGATTACAGGCATGTACCACCATGCTCATCTAAGAGATGTACATTTCAAGGAGACAGTAAAAACATAACATTTGGTATCCCCCATAATCAGGATAGGGATTGGCATATTACTTTTACTTTTACTAGAGACTGGAACCCAGGAAGCCAACAGTTCTGTGTTAGAGGATATTAGATGTTCTAAATGTCACTATATTTTGTGAGGGTACCCATACAGCCCACACCTGCACTCTGTGTTCCCCTTCTGTCCCTTAGATTCAGGTGTTAGGCCTCAGGCTATCTTTCTTTCCTCCTGCTATGCCCACTCATTCCTTGGGCTCAAGCTTTCCCAAGCCTTGCCCTGAATTGGAATATTGTATCTTCAATTTATCACTCATTAGAAAAAAATTTAAGAACAGAGAAACAGTCTGGTGTTGATCTTTATGAAGAAAACTTTTAAAATTAATTATGCAACGAAACTTATTGTACTCTAAAGCATATGGACATTTTTAAATGCCCAGAAGTAAACATAAAATAAAAAGCTGCAATGTCTAAAATATGCTATTTTGTACAAGTCAAAACCCACACAGATATTCATATTTTTTGTTTAATCTAATGGCATAACACCCTCCCCCCAAATAGTAAAAACTCAAGCACTTTTATTTGAGCATTGGAAAACAATTTCCAGATTATTCTGACAGAGTCCTATTCTGTTAAAAGCCAGAGGGATGAGCTGCTTCAAATGTGTTTGCAGAAATGATTTCTTTTTTTAAAAGTAGCTCTGTCAGCTGGGAGCAGAAACAGAAAAAGAACAAACTTGCTGAATGAGGATGGGTTGGAGTAGGCCAGAACTCCTATCATAATTCTGTAATTGGCATTCCTGATGCAGCTAAAAGAAGCCTGAGTGGAAAATCTATAGGGCTGTACTCTATATCTAACTCAAAGTGCTTATGGGAGTAATTTTTATGTTCTAACTGCAAATATGGTACTGATTATAACCTTAATGGAAAACAACAGACACTAGAGGTTTTATATTTATTATTATTGTATACTGCAACAAACTTTAGCTTACTTACATAATCTATGAATTGGTTCTAATACTTCTCAATTATATCCTACAGACTTATTATCAGGGCCAAACTAAGTGTATGAAAGCCTTTTGAGGAAGTAAAAGTGCTAAATGAAAGAGGCTTATTAGTAATAATAATGTGCATAGAGCCATTTAGTATTGTGGTTTTGGAATTAAATTAGCCTGGGCTTGAATTCTGGCTTTACTGCTTTTTGTCACATACTTTTACACAAGCTTCTTTAACCTGTGTGATCCTCAGTTTTGTCTAATACTGGAGGATTAATAAACATATTAAAGTCAGCATAGATGATAGCTGCTGCTTTTATTAACAATGACAGTAGTAATTACATTAATATTAATTTTATACCTTAATGATAGAGGTTACCAGAGACTAAAGATATTCCATATCTTACTCCTGTTATTTACCACTGGCAAGTTCTTTGAGGTATAGAGACACTTGAGTAATTTTGGATGTCATTTAAGGATATAGCTAAGATTCTTATCTTCTTCTACTTAGTTGTTTGGGCAGCAGGGAAAAGAATGAGTTTGAGAGGCTGAGGGTGGGAAAATATTTTGTCCTCAATAGGACATATTTAAGAGATGTATATTATTATATAAATAGACCTCTTCTTGGCAAAAGTTAAAAAATTGATAACACCAGTATCAGTAATGGCTTAAGGCAACGGGCTTCAGAAAGTATAAAGCAATACAGATTTTTAATAAGGCAGTTAAGCAATATGTTTTTTTTTTTATTTTAATTTAATTTATTTATTTGCTTTAGTTGTACACAATGCGTTTATTTTTATGTGGTGCTGAGGATCGAACTGGGCCGCGCACGTGCTAGGCAAGCACTCTACAGCTGAGCCACAATCCCAGCCCAAGTAATATGTTTTAAAGATCTTGGTCCTAAGGAACTTAGTGAGACCTTGTCTCTAAATAAAAATATAAAAAAGAGTTGGGGATGTGGCTCAGTGGTTAAGCACCCCTGAGTTCAATCCCCAGTACAAATAAATAAATAATATTCAAATTTTGACCTAGCATTTCTACTTTTTGGAAAGTTCTCTAAGGAAAAGAGCTGTAGAAAAGATATAAAGATATCTAAAGAGGATTTTTAAAATGGATGTTTTTCCTAGCATTATTTATAATAACAAGTTATAGACAAGTTAAATGTCTAACAATAGAAATTGATTAAGAATGGTTTAGTCATAGGATGAAGTAATATACAACTACTAAAAGTCATGTTTGAAAATACCTCAAATGCCTTTAGGTTTATTTGCTGTTTAGACAATAGGAAGTGGTAAGAATTGTGGTGACTTAGAATCACCTTATGCTCCACCCAAAGGCATTAAAATTCAAATTATAAAACATGGTTCTGGCCAAGAAAAGGAAGAATCTAAATTCTGCCTACAGACTTACCATTTGAAACATCAACTGTTGAAAAATATTAAAATGTAGGAAGATATTTATCGTGTAATTTTAAATGACAAAAGCAAATAAGACTTATGTACATATATGAATACACCATAATGAATCTCACCATCATGTACATCTATAAGACTGGGATCCTAATTAGAATAAGATATATTCCTTGCTTGTATAAATACATAAAAATAGTTTCTATGTCATGTATAAATAAAAGAACCAAAAATATAAATAAGAAAAGTACTGTTGGATGTAGTGGCGCATGCCTATAATCCCAGCCGCTTGGGAGGCTGAGGTAGGAGGATCGAGAGACCTGTCTCTAAATTAAATACAAAAAGGCTGGAGATGTGGTTCAGTGGTTGAGTGCTCCTGTATTCAATCTCTAGTACAAGAAAAAAAGAAAGAAAAGTACTGACAGGAACTGGAAATTTAGTTGATTTAGTTCAGTGGTAGAACATTTGCATTGAGTTGGATACCCAGCACTGAGAAAAAAAAAGAAAAGAAAAAAAACACATTTAGATAAAGAATGATTCCAATATTTAAAAAAAATTTTTTTAGTTGTCAATAGACTTTATTTATTTATATGCGGTACTGAGAATCAAACCCAGTGCCTCAACATGCTAGGTGAGTGCTCTACCACTGAGCCACAACCCCAACCCTGATTCCACTATTTTTTAGAAGTATGCGTGGTTATAGATAAATTCCTTTTCTGTCTCTCAGTTGATGCGCCTTGTGTTAGAAAAATGCAGGATAGATGGACGCAGGCTGGAACCGTCCTACAGGAAAAGGAAAAGGAGTTTATTGAATTACCAAAAGAAACACGTGGGGGGATGGGGATGAACCGCGGGGACAATGGGGAGCTGGAGCACGCGGGAACAGAGAGCAGGAACAGAGAGCGGCAGGAACAGAGAGCGATTTCAGTCCAGGGCTGGCTTTAAATAGAGTAGGGGTCATAAAACCCCCTTGGAGTGAGTCCTTGCCCTATAGGCTATCAGAGGTGGGGGGGGGGGCGGGTAGTGGACAGGGCATTTGCTGGTCAGGTTTTCTGGTCACGCTGAGGATCTTGGGAGGTGTAGTTTTTAACAAAGCACCTGGGGAGGTGTGGCCTCCTGCCTGGAATCCAACACCTTGCCTATCTGGAAAGATATTTGCCAAAATAATAATAGCAAACACTTAACATACACCTTATTAAGGTCCACAGATTTTTAAAATTTTTTTTAATTTGCCAATGGACCCTTATTTATTTATTCATTTATTTATATGTGGTGTTGAGACTCGAACCCGGTGCCTCATATGTGCTAGGCAAGCGCTCTACCACTGAGCTACAACCTCAGCCCCCACAGATTGTTTTAAGTACATGTGGTAACTAATTTAATCTTCTTGATAATCATAGATACTAACACTAACCCTTATTTTACAGATGATAAAGCTGAAACAGACAGCGGTTAAGTAACTTACCCAGGGTCAGACAGCTAAAAGATGATAGTGGTGGGAATTCAAGCTTAGGCAATGGAGTCTGGGATCTTAACTGCTATGCTACGTTAAAACCAAAATTTTATGATTTATCTGAGATTTCTTGTGTGCTTTTTATTTTCTTTGTGATTTTTTTTCCCTGTAATAAACATGAATTTCATAATCAGAAAAAAGCCCAATGTTTTATTAAAATGCACATTTATTGCCTAGGCATGTGCTGCTTTTGGATTCTCCAATTACTGTTTTCTTTTAATGAAAATTAGTTTGTCTGCTTTGCTGTGTGAAGCCTTAGGCCCTGAGGAAATAAAAAATAGGACAGGTAAATTTTATGGAGGTAGAAGGGAGGGGAACTGGCCTAACAGGCGCTGTGGGACAGCTGAGAGCATTGAGCCAGAAACTAACAGCAAGAGTAGGTTAATGAGAAATGCAATGAGGAGTGCAGGGCAGGTGGCTATCACTTGAGAAGAGCTTTGTTTAGGCCTGGCCCTGTACCCCATCTAAAATATGGTGGCACAATGCTCTTTTCAAGTTACCTAAAATTTTCTTTAATTTATTTTACAATTTTTTTTTTTTTGATACCAGGGATTGAACTAGGGTTGCTTAACCACTAGGCCACATCCCCAGTCCTTTTTTATATTTTATTTTGAGACAGGGTCTTGCTGAGTTGCTAAGTGCCTTAATAGGCTGGCTTTGAACTTGTAATCCTCCTGCCTCAGCCTCCTGAGTTGCTGGGATTACAGGCATGCACCACTGCACTGGGCTTCACAAGTATTCCTTAGATTCCTCCTTGCTAGGCACAATTAAGTATATTGTGAAAAATCATATAAGAAATTAATAGTAAGGGAAATAAGGAATTATATAATATTTCCTATAATATAAAATAATATTCCTTATAATACAATTCCTGATATTATAAGAAATATTATAAAACATAACAACTACCAATAAAAAGATACTATTTGACTTTTTATAAATAGGGAGAGCTCTATTTATCCATTACTTTTTGACCCCCTACTAACTGCTAGGTTCTGTTCTAGTTGCTGGGAGATTAGCAGATGATGAGACAAACACAGTTCCTGCTTTCAGGGAGTTTACATTTCAACATTGGAGACAAAAGAAATAATTATTACTTAAACTATTGTAAAGACACAGAAAAGAAAAGGGAACACTCTAGTTTAGTGTGTACACTGACAAAACCAACCAGAATATCCAAACTGCACATATTAGCACGAGAAAAGAATATTATAGGCTATTCTTACTTGTGAACACAAATGCAATGTCTTAAATATTGGCATATAAAACCATCAGTGCATTAAAAGAAATGCATCATGACAAGTTAGGATTCACTTCAGGTTTATAGGAATGGCTTAATATTAAATAATGACTAAAATTCATTAGCTACTTTAGAAGGGGGAAAGAAATATGATCATTTCAACAGACATATAAAAAGAATTTGATAAAATTCAACATCCATTCCTGAGTAAATAATAAAAACTCATAGCAGAAAAGGAATAGGGATGAAATGTTTTAACTTGATAAAAGATTCTTAATGTAACTTGGGGCAGTGGCAAATGCTTGTAATACCAGCCACTTGGGAGGCTGAGCCAAGATGACTGCAAGTTTAGCAAGGCCCTGTCTCAAAATAATAAATAAAAAAGGCTAAGAATGTAGCTCAGTGGTAAAGCACACCTGGGTTCAATCCCCAATATAAAAAAAAAAAGATTCTTAATGTATAAGAAGACATTATATATATACTTACATACTTACATATAACAATTAAGTGTATGTGTTGTATATAATTAATGGTGCAACTTTAGAAGATTCACAGACAAGGGAATTCATCACTACTGTTCAACATTTACTGAAAGTCAAACCAATGGAATGATATAAGAACAATAAGAGGTATACATACTGGAAAAGAAAATTGTCTTTATTTGAAGATGACATAATGATCAGCATAAAAAAGAAAATAAATGAGCAAATTATTGGAGCCAATCAGAGCAGGCTAACATACAAAAATAATGTGTTTTTCTATACCAGTAATAACCACTTTGTAAATAAAATAGAAAAAAATTCCTTTCACATCAGAAATACAAGAATAACATAATAACCAATCTAATAATCTGCATCTATATAGTTTAATAGCTAAGAAAAATATGTAACAACTGCATGAACAAAATTTTAAAACTGTATCCAATGAAAAATAGAATGCATATATCAACAATAGTATTCATTAAAAGAGCGACAATTACAGTAGTTGCAGACATTTGCTAGAACAGTTTCAGTAAACTGGTGGAAATGGAAGTCCAATTCCAGTGTTTTGAAGAACAAATGGAATTTGAGGAAGTATAAAAAAGAAATTTGGTGTAAACTTCTGGGTTGTTTTTCTTTTTTTTTCTTTTCTTCTCAAGAGTAGCAAAAGTTTATTTTGAGCTCGTGGCTTCAGAGCTTTAATCCCTGGTTGGCAAACTCTATAGCTCTGGGTGATAGGTGAGGCAGAATATCATGGTGGAATAGTGTGATGGTGGAAAGTTGCTCAGTTAATGACAGTCAGGAGCCAGGTGTGGTGGCGCACGCCTGTAATCCCAGCACTTGGGAGGCTGAGGCAGGAGGATCGCGAATTCAAAGCCAGCCTCAGCCATGGCGCGAGGCACTTAGCAACCCAGTGAGACCCTGTCTCTAAATAAAATAAAATACAAAAAAGGGCTGGGGATTTGGCCCAATGATCAAGTGCCCCTGAGTTCAATCCCTGGTACCAAAAAAAAAAAAAAAAAAAAAAAAAAAAGATAGGAAGCAGAAAGAGAGATGAGGTTGGTTTTTGTTTTGTGTATTAAAATGAAGGTGAAATGGGAGAGAGTAATTGAAAATATAGGAGATACATGGGACATTAATGGCAAAAGTTTCCTGAGGAAAAACAAGGGATAGGACTTTGCACAATATGGGGATAGTTAACCTTGAAGAGAAGGGATAGTTCCTCTAAGCTGGGAGGAAAGGATTTTATCTAGAAAACTTGTGTAAGACTTGGGTGGATTCAGCTACACACAGGTTTATATATGTAGAACCTAAGGTTCAAGAAATCCCTTCAAATATACATGAAAGGGCTCAATTTTGTCTGTGAAGTAGGAAGTGAGGTCATCTTTTAAGAAGGAGTAAGGTGGGGGTGGAGTTGTGGCTCAGTGGTAAGAGCACTTGCCTAGCATGTGTGAGGCCCTGGGTTCAATTCTCAGCACCACATATAAATAAATGAATAAAATAAAGGTCCATCAACATCTAAAAATAAAAAATAAAAAAAAGAAGGAGTAAGGTGATGGTTATAAAAGAGATGAGGTGAATGCTTGCAAGAGTGACCAAAGGATTTAGAGAGTGTTTTTTTTTTTTAATGTTTAAAATGTTCTATTGTTAACAGTCAACGGGAGTAATTTTCTTCTGCTGTGCTTGGAATGTAGTAGGAGAAGAACCAGCTTGACTGATCCAGGATTAGGAGGAGTTCATGGGTTATGTTTATAAAAACAAGAGGGAGCCAATGTATCAACAGTTTGTGGGACTCAGGTTCCCCTGGAAGAAAGTGTTGCTGGAAGACATCTAAAACTTGACATGGCCCAGATGCTAGAACACAAGTGTGAAGAGTGTAAGGAACATCTGGAGAAATAGAAGATCATTACAGTTTGTAGAATATGGACTTTTAGATTTCAGAGATGACAATATTGTGTAATAAAACAGGCTTTGGAGAATCCATTGCAACTACCCTCATGTATGATTGAGGGTGAGTTACATAAATCTCTGATCTTTGGTTCCTTCATATGAAAAATGAGAAGTCAGGAGAATGCTACCACCAAATTGCTTGTCCGGGGGACTATGGAGATTTAAAGAATGAACAACCTCTACTGGAAGCAGTTGCAAATGTGTTCCTAGAACTTGCATTGGTTAAATTGCTGAAACTTCTGGGCTTTTTTCCCCTTTTTCCTTTTTGGGACTGAGAATTGAACCCAGGGTGCTCTACCACTGGGCTACACTCCCATTTCTTTTTGTTTTTATTTTGAGACAGGGTCTCACTAAGTTGCTGAGGGTCTTGCTAAGTGGACAAAGTTAGCATCAAACTTGCAATCCTCCTGCCTCAGCCTCCCTAGTCCCTGGGATTATAGGCATGTGCCACTGTCTCCTGAACTCTTTAGTAAATTCATTCCTCATCTATTGGAAGTACAAATCTAAAACATCCTTAAACAATGGAGTCATAACTGCAGTTATTTATAATAGTTATTTGTTGAACATAATTCTTCCAAGTATTGAGAATGACCTCACTTGAAACACAATTCAAATATAAATAGAATTCTTTTGTTGTTGTTTTGTTTTGTGTTTTGTTTTTTGGTTCTGGGCATTGAACCCAGGGATGCTTTACCATTGAGTGAAGTCAAGATTGTGGTGTTTTATAAAACTTCATCTACCATCAGGTTAAAAGAAGAGCCATTGGGAAGTTTAAGTAAGAAAATCATCACCAGTCCTTTAGTTTTACATATGCCTGGCACACAGCATACTCTAAAATGGTAGCTGATATTATTTACATATATTGAGGCATCCATTTTCAACTATCTCTATTTATGTCTTTATGGTTATATATCTTAGGATAAACTCCTAAAAGATTAAGAATAATTTCCTTAGTTTTTGGGAAGAACACTAAAGGTAATGTAGAGATTAGTATCTTTTACTCTCTTTTGGCTTTCTTCATCAAGCCATCTGTTGCTAGGCTTTATCACCTTGTGCTCAAATCCTTAATCCTCTTTATTGTTCTCTTCCTATTTAAGATAGTCTCCCTTCATAAGCCTGTGAGATCCTTTATTCCCCAGAGTACAGAGACAATAATCAGGGACACTGTCCTGCCGGAAAAACTGTTACCTTGGCATTTTTTGCACTGGTCTAATTCTTAACAACAAAAACATAATTGTTTCTACTTGAATAGTCTTATAGTTTATAATCTAAAATAGATCATAAGCTCTTAGAAAAGCTAAGCAGGGACTAGATTTAACTTGTGGAATGAAATACTTATTCCATTGACTTATGAAGGTAAGTGCTTATAAAGTGTTTCTGTTAATATGCCAAGAAGTGGTGCACCACTAGAAATAATTGCTTTTTATGTTCCTAGCACTGACCACTATCTGATATGTCAAAATGATAAAGGAAATATTATTGCTCTCAGATAAAGTAGTTAAATTTTCATCACTCACTCACATGTATAGGAGGAATGAGGAAGTATTGATGTCTCTCTGTCAGATTACTATATCTCTAAATTTTTAAAAATTCACAAATAATTGTATATATTTATTGGGTATACTGTGATTTTTTTAATATATGTTTACATTGTAAAAAGATTTAATTAAGCTGATCGTCATATCTGTCAGCTATCCTTGTTTTTTTGTGGTGAGAATGTTTAATATTTATTCTTTTAGCAATTTTGAAATATATACTACATTATTAATTATGGTCACCATACTATGCACGAATTCTCTAAAACTTATTCCTTTTGTCTAACTGAAACTTTGTACCCTTTGACCAACACTTCTTACTATTTTACTTTCTGTTTTTCTGAATTTGACTTTTTTTAGATTTGCTATATGAGTGAGATCATACACTGTTTATTTTCCTGTGCCTGACTTATTTCACTTAGTATAATGTCCTCCAGGTTCATTGATGTTATTACATATGATAGAATTTCTTTGTTTAAGACTATACAGGGCTAGGGGTGTAGATCAATGGTGGAGCACTCACCTAGCATGTGTGAAGCCCTCTGTTCCAACCCAGCACTGTGAAAGAAGAAAGAAAGAAAGAAAAGCTGTAGAGAATTCCATTGTGTATATACACCATATTTTTAAAAAATTCGCTCATTCATTGAGGGACACTTAGTTTGCTTCTATATCTTGGCTATTATGAATAGTGCTAAAATAAACATGGGAGATCTGGCATCTCTTTGATATACTAATTTCCTTTGTTTTGGATATATATTTAGTAGTGGGATTGCTGATTATATACTAATTCTACTTTAAGTTTTTTGAGAAACCTGCATATTATTTTCCAAAGTGGTTGTATTAATTTACATTCCCTATAGAGGACCAGGCTTACTTTCTTTCCACATCCTTGACAGTGCTTGTTATCGTTCACGTTTTTCATAATAGTGATTCTGAGTGCTCTGGGGACTGAGATCCGTACTTTTGCCTTAGTGCATTTGAAGTTAGTTCTTCCTGATTCTGCTTTCAGAACATATACTAGGTAAGAGGAATTTCTTGTCTTTTCTAGTACCCAAATCTCCACTTCCAGCTAACACTTAATTGTGACAATTTTTTTTTACTCAATTGTGGCAAATAATAATATCTTGGTGGATGCTAATGTTGTTTGCTCCTGTTGTTACTGCTGAATAAAGAGACTCCCTGAGCTTTTGAGGATCATTTGAGTGCAGGATCGATGCTAACCCCAGCAATATAGTGAGACTCCCCTCCAAACAAACAAAACAAACCCCTCAAGAAAAACAAAAAACCAGAAAACCCCAGGGATTCCGTGGTAACAGGGCACTTTGAGATCTTTCTTTTTTTCTCTTAGGTTCTGAAGTATATATATATCATTGGCTGGGCACAGTGGTATACACCTATAATCCCTGTGGCTTGGGAGGCTAAGGCAGGAGAACCACAAGTTCAAAGCCAACCTTAGCAAATTAGTGAGGCTCTAAGCAACTTAGCAAGACCCTATCTCAAAATAAAATATTTTAAAAAGGGCTGGGATGTGGCTCAGTGGTTAAGTACCCCTGGGTTCAATCCCTGGTACGCTCCCCAAGTGTGTGTGCATATATATAATTGTACATAAGATGAATCTGGTGGGCTACTAAAGAGCTGAATGAAACTGAAGGTAAATGGAGAATGACTCCCAACCAATTTGCCCGGAGGATAGACTCCCATCTGTAGGTAGTGGTTTTCAGAAGACTGTTTTAGAGACATGGTGATAAGATGTCATTATGTGACATGTGTCTATGCCCACAAGTCTATTGTTTGCATTTCCAGTGAGTTCCCAGGTAACACACTGTGGCTGGGGCTGGGTGCCACACATGGAAGCCCATGAAGTATGTTGTTCCGTGTCCACATGAGTACCTGTGCACATGGCTCTTTTCCATGTTTCCACAGCCAGATCAGCCTCCTCAACCCTTGAGGCAAATGTCACAGTATTTGTCACAGGTGAAGACTGCGGAAATAACCCTGACTCATTACTTCCATAATGAGTTCCAAACTCAGACTGGAGAGTGAGAAGTACAATTAAAAGACAGATAGACTAGATTTTCCTTTCTTTTAGAATAAGAAAATGTTTGTTTTTAAATGACTGAATTTGATAATGTATTTGGTAGCAAGAAAAAGTCTAAAGCAAACACTGCGTCTGTAGTTTTGGTGAATTTTAAATGTTCACACCATTTTCTACCTCTGTCTCTCTTTAGGAAAGCTGCTGAATCTGTGAGCTACATGCATATTTCAATAAATCTTATATATTCCTCATAAAAATTGTTAACTAGTGAAGAAATCCATTTCATCATGTGAAGAGTATTCATTGAGCACTAGAAGCTGGTTCTACTGCGCTTGGTGTTGCTGTGTCTTCTCTCACTAAATCTGACCCTGCTTTATTTGGAGTTTGCTCATCCCATAATAAGGAGCATCAGGACTCTACCTATTTCATTCCTTAGTACTGGGCTCTCATCTCATACCTGCTTTTACCATTGGACTTGAGTTTACTGAGTTCCTGATCTCTGACTTCATCTCCTATTTTTGGCTCTGAATTTGACCCTTAGACTTGATGAGATGACAAGATCTTGCTTTTCCAGGTTATTGTTTAACCCATGCCACTGTTCCCAAATATAGTTTTATACACACCCCCTGGCTTCATTCCCTCTATTACTGAAAGTTTGGTCCTTGTTCCCAATGCTAATCCAATAACGAGGATATGGTTTCGAGAAAAAGGTAAAGGAAGTTTTATTGCTTTGCTAGCAAACGAGAATCATAGGGGACTCCTATCCTAGAGGCTGTGATTCTGCCCATCCCAGGTAACAGGAGGGTTTTAAAGAGGGATTCAAAGGCTACTCCATTCCATGTGTTCTGTCCTGAGTTGTAATTCACTTATTAATCTGGAGATGGTCATTTCTGAGATAACTCTGTTTAGGATGGGGAGGAAAGGTAATCCTGTTTCCCCTGAGATTAGGGAGGGGGAAGAGGTTAGAGAGAAGTGGGGAGAGAAGAAGAGAAAGAAACATGTCCCTTTAAAAATAAGTCCCAGTTGCCAGGCACCATGGCATATGCCTATAATCCCAGCATTTTGGGAGGCTGAGGCAGGAGGATCATGAGTTCAAAGCCAGCCTCAGCAAAGGTGAGGCACTTAGCAATTCAGTGAGACCCTATCTCTAAATAAAGTACAAAATAGGGCTGGGGATGTGGCCCAGTAGTCGAGGGCCCCTGAGTTCAATCCCCGGTACCACACACACACACACACACACACACACACACAAAAGTCCCAGTGGCAGAGCCGCAAGGGCTATATTCAAAGCATGAAGTAGACCACTGTTACACCTCCCACCTGCTGTGGGAGGTATTAAAGTCCATTTCTAAGCCCTTGCCCAACTGGGCCTGCCTTCCTCCTCACTCCCATTAGGAAAAAAATCAGACAGCAGAAGCCTTAACAATAGACCATTTGATATGGCAAAATGGAATAGTTTTCTAAAATTATATGACCCCAAAGGGTGAAAAATATGAGTCATTTTAAAAAACAGTTGTTAGTTGACTTTTGTCTGTTTTTGTTTTAAAGAAAGAAATACAAATTAGCCAACTTATTTTTTATTTTTTATTTTTATGTTTTGGCACTGGGGTTTAAACCCAGGGGTGCTTTACCACTGAGCTACATCATCAGCCCTTTTCATTTTGAGTCAAGTTCTGGCTAAGTTGCTTAGGGCCTCTCTAAATTGCTGAGGCTGGCCTCAAACTTGAGATCTTCCTGCCTTAGTCTCCGGTCACAGAGATTACAGGCATGCACCATGGCACCTGGCTCCACTTGCTTTTAAAAAACAAAAACAAAACAAAACAACCTAAATAACATAAAATCTTTTATGTTCTTAAAAGAATATGACTTTTGTTTTATTACAAGTCTACTAAATGAAAGTGGGGGGTGGGGAGGGAGACTGAGGCCAGGCTGAGGAGAAGAGGTGGGAGGGACTGCCCAGTAGAGATTAGATCAGGGCCAGATAAATCCCCTAAGGATAAGATCCACACCATTGTTTGGAAACTAAGAAATCAACAAGTTCCAATAATTAGGAATACCAAACATCTTTGGAGAATGTATGATTTTATATATAGATATGGGAAGGGTCTACTGGACTTCAGAGAAAATTTTCAAGATAACTCAGTAGCTTTAAATAAATATCTAAGTGTTAATAGACTTTTACTAAGTAGCAGAGAAACACATTTTCCTCTTAAATATATAGTTCTCTGGTCTTAAGTACTTTTTATTAAAATAGGCCTATCTTTAACATATTTGTGAGATCTGGAGCAAGATATGTAGATATATAGGTCCATATATCATATGTCTATTTTAAAATTACCCAATAATTTGTGAAATACACACACACATACACATACTTATCCTTCTAGACAAGTTAGGATGCCAAGTTCAAATTAAGAATTTTTGGACTCCTGAAGCTGTAGTTTGGAGTGTGGAACTTTGAGAGAGCTACCCATCAGTGGTGGTATTCACCTTTGAGAATCTGGGCCAAGGGAAGAGGCCTACACAAACTCTGAAAGGGGCTCAGGCCATTTGAGCTGAAAATTCCAAATTCCTGGGCATCCATAGAGTGGTCTTGGAAGGAATTTTGAGCTCTAGAAGTTCATGTGTCCTGGTTCTATAGATTCATTATTCAACAGGGAGGGATTTGGCCAGAGGAAGGACAGAATGGGTCGTTTTCGAGTTCAGGGCTTAGGGCAGAGAGGCACATTGCATAGGACTCAAGGGTAGTGCTGATTTTTCACTGGGGAATCTCCCTTTGTGATTCCTACTCTACTACTAATCTCTGTCCTTGTTTTTTGCCTTTTTTCTTGTCTACTGTTTTCCCTCAGGCCACAAGGAGAATGCCAAACGTTCTGTTCAGATACTGGTTTTACTAAGTAGGACACTAGGATGGTATCTTCCACTATTTCTCTCTTTGATTCCAATTCCCTCTACTAATTATCTGGGTTCTCTCATTAGCAAAGTTTACCCACAGGAGACCTGTCAGGGAAGAAATGGCAATAAGGGCATCAATAAATCGGGGGAAGAGACAGTTAGATTTTCTTTTTCCCTAAGAAAAAGCCCTTAGTTACTGCTGTTCAAAAGGGTTTTCCCAGATTCTACCCCTTGGATAGAGGGGAGATGACTCTAAGGAGCAAACATTTATACTGGGAAGGAAGAAAATCGCTTACTGACCACAGCTTGGGAGGGACAGAAACTCTACTAGGGACCAGGTCTCTGAGTAGACCATTTGACATGAAAGGAAAATGGAAGAATGTCAGCACCATCACCACTGAAGTACTTATTTTCTACTCATATGATGGGCGATGGGAACCACACAGGGCCCCAGTGGTACTCAGGGGGAAAGTGAGTGAAAGGAAAAATACTTAATCTCTTGTGAAATTGTAACATTCTTGTGAAGGTACTCACTGCTTTGAGATTTAAATGTAATTGCCTTAAGCCCATTTTCCCCTTTTGATAGGATCCTCCAAGTCTCACCAAGGATTTTGGAGCATGTGCCTTATGTTTTCTCTGTCTACTGATGAGTTCAATGGATGAATCATTGCACTGTCACTAATGAGCTATTGCTGTTTTGCACCACATAGCACTAAGATGTGAAACAATTGCTCCTTTTGCACCAAAAAGACACCATTCACATAGAATGTTTGTGTATATATGTTAGGCTCTGCTGAAGATTTTGGGGCAATGGTGAGGGTTTTTTTTTTTTTTTTTTTTTGTACCAGGGATTGAACTCAGGGGCACTTGACCACTGGGCCACATCCCCAGCCCTTTTTTGTATTTTATTTAGAGACAGGGTCTCACTGAGTTGCTAAGTGCCTCGCCATTGCTGAGGCTGGCTTTGAACTCACGATCCTCCTGCCTCAGCCTCCCAAAGTGCTGGGATTACAGGCGTGCGCCACCGCGCCCGGCGATGGTGAGGTCTTACATTGCCAAATTGTTTGGCCTCTTCTCTTCTTTTAAATACTCTTTATTTTTACAGTATACTTCCATAGGTCTCCCCTTTTATAATTTGATTCCTTTTATTTTAGTATAGCCAAGGATTCGTTAATATGTCTTGCTAGATAAAGGAACATCCCTTCCAGTTCCCATCTGAGACTTAGAAGAATGAACATAGACTTGCAATGGCCACAATTCCTCTCTTTCAATTCTGTTAGGGGAAGAAGTCAATGTGAAGAAAAATTTCTTTGCTATATGGATCATATCATCTCCCTCAAGGGTCAGT
The DNA here is from genome assembly GCA_025594165.1 of Tamias sibiricus. Lineage (NCBI taxonomy): Eukaryota > Metazoa > Chordata > Mammalia > Rodentia > Sciuridae > Tamias > Tamias sibiricus. The sequence continues at coordinate 113,319,502 of CM046658.1, read as the reverse complement.
GGTAGCAGTTGGTTTTTATTTAAAATAACAATATTTTATTTCTCCATTATACAATGATTCCTAAACAATCTATGGACTCTCTGAATTCTTATAGTCCCTGTTGGTAATGCCAACAATGATAATAATGTTAATACTACTACTATTTTTATTATTAGAAGTAGATACATTTTTCTTTAAGGACAATTGAAGGCTTTTGAGCAGGGGAATGATGTAACCAGATCTTATCTTTCTGCCAGGCATCAAGAGTAGGTGGCAGAAGAGAGATGAGAGCCAACAGGATCAATTATGGAGTAATTTTTACAATGGTTTAGGTTAGAGGTAACGAGTAAGGACTGTAGCAGTGAGAACTGAGAAAGGAATTAATGCAATTTGATTAAATGTAGAGGTATTGACAATGGATTCAGACATTAAAACAAACAAACAAAACTAACCTAAAGTTTAAGTAGGAACTTTGGTATAAACTGTGTATAATGTTCCCTTATTGTAGATGTGTGTATGGCTAATATTGGGGCATCCTGCAGGGATGGACCAGAGCAAAATCAACTTACTTGGCTGTGTTTCACTTAAGAGTAACCACTATGTTCTCTTGCTGAGTATTAGAAGCTTTTTTAAAAAAATATTTTTATTTATTTGCTTTTAGTTATACACAATGCGTTTTACTCAATGCGTTTTATTTGTATGTGGTGCTGAGGATCGAACCCAGGTCGCCCATGTGCTAGGCGAGCGCTCTACCGCTGAGCCACAATCCCAGCCCTATTAGAAGCTTTTTGTGGCATAAAGGCCTACAAATAGTATTTGTATAGAGAAAGAGAGAGGAGGAAACTAAAGATTAAATAGAATATCTCATAGAAAGCAGGAATTCAAAGATAATATACTCTATGGGCAGCAAAAGTAGTAGTCCTTTTAGCTTTTTCAAGAATAATCTCTGTAAACCGGGCGTGGTGGCGCACACCTGTAATCCCAGCACTTTGGGAGGCTGAGGCAGGAGGATCACGAGTTCAAAGCCAGCCTCAGCAATGGCGAGGCACTTAGCAACTCAGTGAAACCCTGTCTCTAAATAAAATACAAAAAAAAAGGGCTGGGGATGTGACCCAGTGGTTGAGTGCCCCTGAGTTCAATCCCTGGTAACCACCACACACACACACACACACACACAAAAAGAATAATCTCTGTAATCACAGGTCACATTGTCCCTGGATAATCTACACCACCTTCCAGCTTTCCGCCCACCCCTGGATAAGGTGAAAGACATGTCAGGCTGAGGAGGATTTGAAATTCCAACATATTCTTATGAAAGTTATTTACTGGCAATGATTGTATTTTTTTAAATTTTAGTTGTTGACAGACCTTTATTTTATTCATTTATTTATATATGGTGCTGAGAATTGAACCCAGTGCCTCACAAATGCAAGGCAAGTGCTCTACCACTAAGCCACAACCCCAGCCCCAATGATTGCATCTTTGCCTGTCTTATACATGGTGGGTGTAAGGAAAGAAGCTAGTAAAAGAGGCAGCTCAACAATAACAGGTTTATTTGGGACAAATCTGCAAATGGGGGCCCAGTGGAGACTGAGACCTGTCTTCTGCTTACAGTCTGGGGTAGATATAGGGGAAATGAGGGAGGGGGGAATTCTTTGCATGATGGGGGAGTATTGTCTGAGGTTTAGGTCAGATTGATTTAGAGTGACCTTGAGGTAAGTCTTGTTCTAAGATGGAGGATTTTGTGTGTGTGTGTGTGTGGGGGGGGGGGGCTGCTGGGGATTGAACCCAGGGCCTTGTGCATACAAGGCAAGCACTCTACCAACTGAGCTTATATCCCCAACCCCTGGAATATGTTTCAAAACGGCATTGCCTGTGTCAAGTTCTACCTAACAGTGGTTACTTAAAAATATCAACAGAACTCACAAATTGTATCAATTCCCATTTTTGTTGAGCCCCTTGTGCTCATGTAGAGGGTCTAAATAAGGAGGCAAGCATTCTGGTGCTTGATTCAGCATCATTTACTGGCAGGTAATAGTGGAGCTTCCACTTGCTTGTGATCTATGGGCCAGGGAAGAAGAGGCAGGACACTATTTGGGGGCAGCTAACCCATTTAAAAGGTTTTGCACAGCCAGCACCCCCTGATTGGTACTTGGGACCTCCTTCTACCAATCCCTCATTTTCCTTCCTTTCTCCTACCATGGTCAGTACTTTCTTTTATTTTATTTTTATTTTTTGGTACCAGAGATTGAACTCAGAGGCACTCGACCACTGGGCCACATCCTTAGCCCTTTTTCTATTTTTATTAGAGACAGGGTCTCACTGAGTTGCTAAGTGCCTTGCCATTGCTGAGGCTGGCTTTGAACTCACAATCCTCCTGCCTCAGCCTCCCAAGTGCTGAGATTACAGGCGTGCGCCACCACGCCTGGCTAGTACTTTCTTTTAAAATTTCTCTTACTCCTTACACTTTCTCTGAGTGCTTCTAGAGTACTTTATCTATACATGGATACTTTCCTAGTTCTTGTTCTTCTTATTCCACTAATTTCTTCTGACTTCAGGATTTTCTCTCTTCTTAAATGAGAAAGGTTACTTAAAAATAGTGACACTTTCCAAATCCAGGTATTTTTTTTTTCCAGCTGTAGACACTGACTTCCATTTGCTTCTCTATGAGCTGTAGCTATGATCTACAGGCTGGTCCACAGGCCATAAACTACACAGAACAGCTATAATGCTTCAGTTCATTAATCTGGAAAGCAGTAGTCAGGGAGTACATCACTGAGAGATTCTAGTAGATGCCAGTTAGATATAATCACCCAACCCTCGAGCTCTCTGAAGCAGGAAAAGAAGCATATATTTATAATTTAGGAAAACATTCTTAGTGTGCAGATTCTATAGAGGTCCATGTGGGCCATTAGTCACATAAAAAGGCGGTTGGGGGTAGTTAACAAGAAAGCTTAAGCAAATGCCCTGAAGCAGTAGTCAGATCTTGATGTAGTATCACATCTTCTATCCGCACCACCTCCCAATGCTCTGCAGTTTCTAGTAGCCTTGCCTCCCAGTGCTGACCTAGTTAAAGGGCCGAGGGACTTAGTCATTTCATTCCTGGGCCTCTCCTCATTGCCTTAGCCAATGTGTTGGCAGACTTAATTATTTGTTTCCTCCAAGCTTGTGGGTGTGACACCTGGTAGGTGGACTTGAAGCTGACAAACCTGGCTGACATTCCAATCTGGTAAAGTAGCACTTGCTCCCCTCACAGCCTAAGGAACTGGCTTCTCTTCTTTACCTACCTGTTGGCCTCTGATGACCTTAAAAGCCCATTTTGACATCCTCCGGGGATTTGACAGGACCAGAATAGGAACACACCCAATCTTGCCAAGAGACTTTTAGTTAATGTTCTAACATATCTCTCCCAGGGACTGGCACTTGCAATAATTGGGAGCTGATAAGTCCTATTTATAATAAAGTACCTCCAGCAATCTTGAGTGCTCATATGGCCTGCAGGCAGGGATTTTCTTCTTAGGAGTTCCCCTAATGCCTAATCCTAGGAAGCCTTTAGGAAGTACAGGAAGGTAATTGGTGTCACTGAACTCTTCTCTCTTTTAGTACTTTTATTATTCCTTTGTTTTTTCATTAATTGATTAGTTGACTTATGAACAAATACCTGTGAAAATTAATAATTTAAGGCAATTGTCAAATTCCAACTGATGGGTAAAGACATTTATAGTTTAGGAATTTATAGGAAGTTTTTAAAAAGGAAGTGATATAGGTTGGGCCTTGAACTCTATCTAGGGAGAAAACTTGGAAATTAGGGGAGAAAGTTAGATAGTAACACAGAGGTGTGCTGAAGTCAGCTCAAGCTGTATCTCACTGTATCTCCAATTTCTTGAAATCTTCAGTGGTAAGAATATTTGCACCATGGAAATTGGTAAATACAACAAATCTAAACTCCTCCCTACCCCCTAGTATAGAACTGTGATTAATAATTACCAGCACACCACTTGTGGTAATGAAAGTAGAACACAAATGTAGAGATGGAAATTAATACATTATTATATTCCGGAGTTAGGACTAGACTTGAATCAGGAAGTGTAGGCTCTTACAAGCAGGCTAAGGAATTTTGACTTTTTCTTATAGGTACTGGGGAATTATTGATGACATTTTATTAGTTGAGATGTTTTTGGCTATAAATAATGGAAAAACTAATTCAAAATGGTTAAAAATGTATTATTATATATACAAGAATTTCAAGTATAGCCGGGCGCGGTGGTGCACGCCTGTAATCCCAGCACTTAGGGAGGCTGAGGCAGGAGGATCACGAGTTCAAAGCCAGCCTCAGCAATGATGAGGCACTTAGCAACTCAGTGAGACCCTGTCTCTAAATAAAATACAGAAAAGGGCTGGGGATGTGACCCAGTGGTCGAGTGCCCCTGAGTTCAATCCCCAGTACCACAAAAAAAAAAAAAAAAAAAAAAAAAAAAAAGAATTTCAAGTATGACCACTACAAGTTTGGTTAATTCAACCATTCACCATTTAATCTTTTTGCTTTGCCATCCTTAGCATATTAGTCTTATGACTAGTACAATAATTCCAAGTGAACATTCATCAGCAGAAGAGAATACATTCTTTCTGTCTCTTTGTAAGAATAAAGTAATCTTTCCCCCAAACTTCCAGTAGATCTCCTCATATCTCACACTGGTCAGAACTCTATCACCTGCCTAAACTGAGCACGGGCAAGGTGAATGGAACCTTGCCATCCATCAGTGTTTCACACATACCCCTCTCATTCAGCCCTCCCTGCCCTAGACAAATCTTCCACCACTGGACCAATCTTCCCTGAAACTCAGAGCCTCACAGACGATGGCTATTTGAACATGACCATGGTTCTATAATCAAGGAGGAAGAAAGGGGAAGGACGTTGGCTAAGCAATCAATATGTCTGTGATAGCTTTGGAAAAGAGAGAAAAGATCAATAAAAAATTTTAGGAAGTATGATCTAGCAATGATATGCAAGCAGACAGAGGGCCTGGGAATAGAGAGGCCCAGTTATACTCCCCCCTCCCCATTTGGTACTGGGGATTGAGCCCAAGAGCACTTTACTACTGAGCTACATCCCCAGCCCTTTTTATTTTTTATTTTGAGACAGATTCTTGCAAAAGTTGCTTAGGACTTTTCTGAATTGCTAAGGCTGGTTTTGAACTTGCCATCCTCCTGCCTTAGCCTCCCAAACTGCTGGGATTATAGGTGTAGGCCACCGTGCCTGGCTCCAGTTATACTTTTATAAGAGTCTGGATGTGAAATAATAAGCAATTGACCACATAAGTCAAGATACCACGCTAGTTACTGTACATGAAATTGTGAACTTACCTCATGGAGCTTCATAACCAGCAAATAACAATTGGATGATCCAAAAATTAATATGAACTTATAAGCTGGTTAAGGAATACTGAATTTTTTTCTATTATGTGAATTGAAGTAAATTTCACATACACCATTCTTTGCCTTTTAAAAACATTATGTTTAGCTGGGCGCGGTGGCGCACGCTTGTAATCCCAGCACTTTGGGAGGCTGAGGCAGGAGGATCGCAAGTTCAAAGCCAGCCTCAGCAATGGTGAGGCACTTAGCAACTCAGTGAGACCCTGTCTCTAAATAAAATACAAAAAAGGGCTGGGGATGTGACCCAGTGGTCAAGTGCCCCTGAGTTCAATTCCCGGTATCACACACACACAAAAAAATTATGTTTAGTTACATATGACAGTAGAATGTATTTTGGCAGATTATACATATATAGAGTATAATTTATTCTATTTAGGACCCCACTCTTGTGGTTGTACATGATGTGAAGTTACTCTGGTTGTGTACAGAAATACAAGGATAGGAAAGTTATGACCGGTTGATTCTACTGTCTTCCCTGCTCCCTTCCTTTTGTTTCCCTTTTTTAATACAATAGACTTCTATTATTCCCATCCCCAACCTCCCTTATTTTGGGTTAGCATCCACAAATCAGAGAGAACATTCGACCTTTGTTTTTTTGGGTATTGGCTTATTTCACTTAGCCTTATATTCTCCAGTTCCATCCATTTATTGGCAAATGCCATTTCAATCTTCTTTATGGCTGAGTAATATTCCATCGTGTATCTATACCACATTTTCTTTATCCATTCATCCACTGAAGGATACCTCTTTTGTTTTCATAGCTTGGTTATTATGAGTTGAGTTGCTATAAACATTGATGTGGCTGTGTTACTGTAGTAGGCTGATTTTATGTCCTTTGGGTATAAACCTAGGAGTGGGATAGTTGGGTCAAATGGTGGTTCCATTCCAAGTTTTCTGAGAAATCACCATACTGCTTCCCAGAGCGGTTTGCACCATTTTGCATTTCCACCAGCAATGTATGAGTGTACCCTTCCCCCCACATCTTCACCAACGTTTATTGTTACTTGTATTCTTTATAATTGCTGTTCTGACTGGAGTGAGATGGAATCTCAATGTAGTTTTATTTTGCATTTCTCTAACTGCTAGAGATGTTGAACATTTTTTCATATACTTTTGACCTTTCATATTTCTTTTTATGTGAAGTGTTTGTTCAGTTCCTTTGCCCATTTATTGATTGGGTTATTTATTTTCTGGTGGTAAGTTTTTTGAGTTCTTTGTATATCCAGGAAATTAATGCCTTATCTGTTGGTAATGATTTTCTCCCAGTCTGTAGGATCTCTGTATGTGTTCTTGATTGTTTCCTTTGCTGTGAAGAAGCTTTTCAGTTTGATACCATCCTATTTATTAATTCTTGATTTTACTTCTTGTACTTTAGGAGTCTTGTTGAGGAATTTGGTTTCCAAGCTGACATGTTGGAGAGTTGGGCTTACTTTCTCTTCTAGTAAGTGCAGGGTCTTGATCCTCCGTCCTTGATCCACTTAGAGTTGAGTTTTGACATATATCATTCTTTTTTTTTTTTTTTTTTTTTTTTTAAATTTTTTTATTATTTATTTACTTATTCATCATGCACAAGTATAGTATCTTTTTACATACAACTGCTTGTATACAAAGTATATAAGTACCATTCAGATCTTCAATCATGCATTTAGGTTAATGATATCCATCTCATTCAATCACCAATTTTTTTCCAACCCCCCCCTTACTCCCTCCCTCCCCTCCCTTTCCGTTGACCATTCTAGTGTTCCTCTGATCCTATGTACCCCCTTCCAACAACTCTGTGAACCAGCCTCCTTATATCAGAGAAAACATTCGGTACTTGGATTTTTGAGATTGACTAATTTCACTTAGCATTATATTCTCCAACTTCATCCATTTACCTGCAAATGCCATTATTTTATTCTCTCTTATTGCTGAGTAAAATTCCATTTTGTATATATACCATATTTTCTTTATCCACTCATCTACTGAGGGGCATCTAGGTTGGTTCCATAACCTAGCTATTGTGAATTGTGCTGCTATAAACATTGAAGTGGCTGTGTCACTGTAATATGCTGTTTTTAAGTCTTTTGGGAATAGACCCAGGCATATATCATTCTTAAGTATGCAACTTGATGTATGTGTGCAATAGCTACCCTTGTCAAGATATACAGTACATTTCTATCACCCCAGAAATTTCCCTCATGTCACTTTCTATTCAATCACTCAATCTTCACCCCTCCCATGGGTAAAAATGGCTGATTTCTATCATCAAGATTATTTTTGCCTGTTTTGAATTTCATATAACTTTTTTCCCCTGAAAACAAATGCCTTTTTTTTTTGTTTTTTTTGTTAGTGCTGGGATCAAACCCAGGGCCTCACGCATGCTAGACAAATACTCTACAACTGAGCTACCCAGCCTTCAACAAATGATTTTGAGATTCCTCCATATTGTTGTGTTTAAAGGTTGTTTATTTTTTTTACATGTATTTTATGGTATGATCAATATAGGTTTCCATTTTTCTGTTTGTGTTCATCTGAGATATTTCCAGTTTGGGACTATTGTAAATGAAACTGTTATAAATATTCATGTATAAGTTTTCATGGACATATATTTTCATTTCTAGTAAGTAAATACCTAGGAGTAAAATTGCTGGGTCAAAGGGCAGGAAGGTGTTTACCTTTAAAAGAGCCCTGGATTTAAAAAAAAATATATATATATATATATATATATATATATATATATATATACATACACACACATATATACATATACACACACACACATATATACATATATATATATTATGATCTTCAATCCCAAGAATTCTGAGTTAGTCTGAGGTTTCTAGGTATGTACAGTACATAGTTTTAAAAACTCCTTAGAACCACTGATCTAAATTATAGTGGTGGTGGTGGAAAGGAAGTTATTTTGGTTTGTTTTTTTTTCCCCACCACAAAAGCATATAAATGCACATAATTATTCTCTTTTTTTATTCTCTCTGGACGGCAGCAACATAACTTTCTCTGAACATTTTCCCCTACTCTATCCATTAGTCCCAGTATTAATATATTTCTCTTTTTAGTTCCTCTGGTGACATGCAAAGTTGTGTTTTTCTGCTGTTGCTTAAAGTGAAGTAAAAGGTCAGGGAGCTCCTTGAAGCAAATTTAGAATTGCTAAGATGAGTAAACAAAGACAGGCCATTACAATGGGAAAGAACTTTGAACCTAATAGCAGGTGAGGGTGTATACTGTGTATACTGGTAGGATTTTCTCTGCTGTTTTTCTTTTCTTTCTGTACTATTATACTTCCAACTGGGAGCAAAACATAATCATCTGTGTTCAGGCTACTGTGACATTTATATCAGATAGCTGCTTTTAAGCATATATATAGTGACAGCCTAAATAGCTGTACACCACTAGAGAAGAGGCTTTTAGTTTCTAGGGACAGAAAGACGCATAGGAATAGGAAGGGAATCACTTAATGGATTAGGGACTGGCTGAGCTAGGATCAGAACCCAGGTGGCCTGGCTCCCAGCCCAGCTGACCACACTGCTACCCACACAGCCTGGACTGACCAAAGACAAGCAGCCCATTGAGCAATTGCACAAACAACAATGAGTGATGGATGGTCAGAGCAAGAAACAGGCACAAAGCAACTGCAACCCCATCACTTCCTGGTCCCTAAATTTCCAGGCAGGACCATAATGTATGGTCACTTAAATAACTTTGACCAGCAACTTGGCCCAGTTTTCGAATCTGGAAACTTTTCATGGTTGCTGCCAAAAAAAAAAAAAAGTCTGCCTGTGCTGAGGGTAGAGAGTGCCTCTGAACTCTATACCTGGTTGGTTGGTTTCTTTCTTTCTTTTTGGTACTGGGAATTGAACTCAGGGGTGCTTTATCACTGAGATACATTCCCAGCCTTTTTTATCTTTTTTTTTTTTTTTTTTGGTACCGGGGATTGAACTCAGGGGCACTCGACCACTGGGCCATGTCCCCAGCCCTTTTTTGTATTTTATTAAGAGACAGGGTTTCACTGAGTTGCTAAGTGCCTCGCCATTGCTGAGGCTGGCTTTGAACTCGCGATCCTCCTACCTCAGCCTCCCAAAGTGCTGGGATTACAGGCGTGTGCCACCACGCCTGGCTTTATCTTTTTTATTTTGAGACAGGGACTCACTAAGTTGTTTAGAGCCTTGCTAAGTTGCTGAGGCTGACCTCGAGATTGCTGCCCTCCTGCCTTAGTCTCCCTGGTTGCTGTGATTACAGGTATGTGCCGCTGTGTGCAGCTCATTTCTGGTCTTATTGACTGTGGGAGTGGTAGTAAACAGCTTTCAGAATTTTGAGGCTTCTCATCTGCCCTCCTACCTCAAATATAACTGGTAAGGGGTGGGTGCAATCAATGGAGTTCAGGTAGAATTAGCATAGATGACTAAATCTTGTCTTACTCTCCTCCTTATATTTGCCACTGAACAGTTGCCAAAATTTGTGGCCCCCATTTGAATACTTAAACCCAGGTCCAATGTCTTTGTTTGTTAGCATGTATTGTAGGCCCTGTACATGTCCCATTCCAAGCACTCTGTCTTGCTTGACATAGATATGTAAGCATGACTAGGCCCATTCTTAAATCTTCAACTATTTTTTTTGAGGGAGGGGTACAGGGGATCAAATCTAGGGGTGCTTTACCACTGAGCTACATCTCCAGAACTTTTTTTACTTTTTATTTTGACACAGTCTCTTGCTAAATTGCTTAGGGCCTCACTAAGTTTCTGAGGCCAGCCTTGAACTTTCCATCCTCCTGCCTCAGATTTCTGAGTGGCTGGGATTACAGGCTTGTGCCACCATGTCCAGCAATCTTCAACTTTTAAACTTCAGAGTGTCCAGAATAGTCATAACTGTCTAGGAAGTTTCCTGTTTCAGGTGTTAGAAACTGAACTGCAGGAAGTAATGAGAGGAAGGAGAAGTTGACTGTAATATTTGTTTTACTTAGGCCTAATGAGCACTAAATTTAGACAATAAATACTGTCTTGAATATGCAGACTAAGGGCCATAATGTTAGGAATCTAAATTAATTAATTAAAAATAAACCTGCCCTAGAACCTCAGAGGCTAGTCTTGTTTTGTCATAGATACTTATTCAATGGCTTTTATTTGAAACAGTCCACATTCTCCTATTTATTTATTCATTCATATAACAAATGTGGAAGTTCTACTATGTGGGTTATTTATATTCTCATATTCGTAGCTTACTGTAACTCACATAGCACATATGTGAGCTCTGCCTTATGTGAAAGTTTTATATATTTTACTAAATTGTAAGATCTTTCACGTCTGGAATTATGTATTGTTGATTTTTACATCCACAATATCATTGAGCACATTGCATTACACATAGTAGGAATTCAATAAATATTTGAGTTGAATTATGCTGTAATGTTGTAAAAGCCATTACAAGCACAAAGTGCGACAAAACTTTTATTGATTGTGCTAAGGCAGATATGTCAACAGGGTATCATTGTTATGCAAGTAAATATTAAGTGTTTATAGAGAAGGGTATGTTCACTTCGAGGGTACAGGAACAAGGGAAATGCATAACTGGGTGGAGGCTGTTTTGGAAGAAGCACTGTTAATTTTCCGTCTCAGTCCAGATGATTGTGTAGAGTAACTAAAATTTCACTTTTTTTTTTTTTTTTCCTAAAGTATTTCCATCCTCTCACCTTTCTAAAACTACCCTACACCTTTCTGTTCCGTCTCAAAGGGCTGGAGCCAATTCATTCTACCCAAAATTCTCAAAAGTCTACCCTGTACCCCTCCGGCTCCTATTCAAGAACTATTCGGTCCAGGGGCTTTAGGAACGCGGGGCTGGAGAGCACCAGGTCACTCGCAGGGCAAACGCCAAACTAGCCACAGCACCGCGAGCGGCGCTGAAGGCGGGGCTGCTACTGGGCGGGGCGGGGCGGGGCGGGGCGGGAGGAGGCCCAGGGGCGGCTTGGGTGTCACCACCAACCCGCTCCGGCCGGAAACTGGCGCTTGTTTCCGGCCGGACGGCCGAAAGCCACCGATCGTGAACCAGCCGCCGGAGTCGGAGTGGCGGCCGGGTGTGGAGCAGGCAAAAAGCCCCTGGGAGAGGCCACTCCCGATCAGTGCCGTCTGGCTTCGGCTCCAGATCCTGTGTGGAGCAACAGCCGCGGTCGCAGTGTCCGCCACCGCGTCCGCCTCCATCGTCGTCGGGGGAGGGGCCGGTCGGACCCCGGGGTCACTGCCGAGGAATGAGGAGAGGCGGCCGGGCCCCGCGCTCCGCCCCGGCCTAGGGCCTTGCCCCGGGAGTCGCGAGGGTAACGGAGCCCCCAGCTTTGACACCCTCTCCCGTCTGCTCCCGCCCCCTCGCCCCTCCAGAGTCCCAAACTCTGCCCTGTAATCTCCACTGTCCCGCTTCTCCTTTCTGATTATATTTCACCTGAAGCCATCTCCGCTCAGCACCCTCTCCTTGCCCTGACTGCACCTCGCTTCGTCCCCACCTTTCCCCCTTTTCCTCTTTCACCTGCGCCCAGTGCTCCTAGTCCCCCTCCCCCGTTCCTGGCCTCTCTTCCTAAGCTGTGCTGGGCAGTTTGGACTATTCCCTCTTGTCAACTAGACTTTTGGGGAGGGATGGTGGAGTTTTAGGGTAGTTAAGATTCAGACTACTACTCTCATAATGGGATAAAGTTCATTTTAAAACCTTCAGATAAAAGTAAAATGAAAACAAACTTGTTCTCTTTATCGATAGCCAAACTGAGGTGCGATCAGTAATGGAGGAAGGGAGCGAAAAAAGATACGTGTTTCAGGTTCTAGGGCAGGCTTATGAACTTTAGAAAAAAGAAAAGTTGATGAGCCGATGGAAACTTTAGAAGCTGATGATGAGTAAGCCGGGGGCTGCGTGATCTCACTCTTCTCATAATTACTAGGTTAACGGTGTGGCTCCGGTCGGGATGGAATGGGATTTGTTTACTGGGCCGGCGTATTTTTAGCCTGTCGGCTCACAAGAACCAGCGCTCAGTCTTTCCCATCTCGAGGTAGTGTGTCTGTTTAACCTAGGTGGCTTCTCTGGGCGCGATACAGACGTAAAAATTTGAAAGTTGGAAGAAGCTGACTGGTGAAATTTTAAGAAGTTCTCCTAAAACTTTGCCGGGAGTTTTCTTTTTATGAATGCAAAGCCAATAATTAGCAGGATTTTGACTTATATTCCCTTTTTATAAGTACTATGTCAAATGCTTTATTTAGAAAATCAGAGGCTGGTAATTTTTCAGTCTTTGGCTTCTACTGTATGTTTAGGTGGTGTTGAGACAGGATCCCTTTGTCTTTCAGAACAGATTTCAAAAATGGGAAAGATTGGTGTAGAGAGAAGAGGTAGTGGTAGGACTAGTCCAAAAGACTAGTTAATCCTGAAATATTTTAAAGACGTTCTTATGGTATATAACTTTAAAAACATTTAGAAAATTTCCTTCCTAATAAGATTACATTCCTGATGGTGTAGAGAAGTCTGCAGGGAATTAGGCTGGGTGGCCAGGGAGAATCAGACTCAGACTTGTAGTTAAACATTTGCTGTGCATAATTTACAAATGAATGCATTATAGGCAAACAATGAAGAATTAATTATATTCTTTGTCCTTGTTTTTTTCAAGCAGGTCTTTTAAAATATAGTAACCAACCTGCTGTGTTAGTCTATTGATATTTTGAAAGGTAAACAGAACTATAAAATAAATTAAATTGATGTTATTCATGTACAGGCTGAAAAGCAGTCTGTTCTAATTTCCACTAGCAAACTGGTATGCCTCAGAGCACCTCCTAGACTAAGTGGCCAGTTACTATGTACTTAGACATTGCAAATGAATACAAATATTAGCTCATACTAAGAATAATTGAGAAGGCAAATATGCTGAAAACATATATTTCAAAACCGAAATAGATTTTTAAAAAAAGCTTTCCTCCCATTTTGGATTATCAGCACCTTTCTGCCAATAATTATCCATTAGCATGAATAATTTAGAAATGAACAAATATCTCTTTGGACATTACACATTCAAGCAAGAAGGAAAAATGAAAGTTTCCAAAGTATTACTGATTTTTTTTTATGTTGCCAGATTTGATTTATCCCTTTCATTTAATACCAAAGTCTCCCTCAATACATAAATAAACAAACTTTGCCAAAGAAAGGGCTATATGATAACTTGTATGAGGCAGGATGACCAGTAATAAATGCTAATTATTAGAATTTGGTGTTTTGTCATCAACACCTTGAAAGTGTTCTGAAACATTAGTTGCTTAATATCTACCCCTGTCACCTTGTCTGCTTAGTGAAAGAAAGATTTCATTTGGAGACTAAAATCTCATTTTAAAAAACACTATACTCTCCCAGAATCTTGCTTTATTCTCTGAGTTTTAGGACTAATCCATAGCCTTCACAAATTCTTGAATTCCTTTTTTTTTTTTAAATTTATTTTATAGAAAGGACTTTTCTTCTTTTAAATTAGGCTGTTATAAACTTGTAACATTGAGGAAACAACATATCAACAAAACCAAGTTTAATGTGCTTCTAGTGTAGTATGTAAGGGCTGACAAAACTTGAAGTAACAATTAGATAAACCAGGGGAGATTACTGAATTAGTGAATTTTGAAATGGATTTGGGAGGCTATGGATTAGTCATAAAACTCATAACTATTGGTGCCAATAGTTATAATATGTGTAGATTCTGTTTATATCTGTATCTTGCAACTTCCCTTAGTTGAACTGCATATATTAATCCATGGAGTGTGGATTAAAAGGGTTGAATAAATTTAGGAATAAATATAGAACAGCCCACTGTTTTTTGGGGGGGATTCATTGTATGTAACAAAGTGAGTTATGATGGAATACTTCAGTATTAAAAATGTTTCCACATTATTATGGGACACTATGTACCACTTGTTAAAATTTTGGAGCTCCTGAATATCTCAAGCATGCTAAAAGAAACTGGCAGAGGCCAATTACAGTGAGTGTGTTTCTGTGTATGTATAGGGAAATATGCCTCCCCTTACCTGCTTACCCCATTGAAGGGAAAGATTCTCTAATAATGCTTTGAAATGTGACCTCAGTAGCATCCTTCTTATGGGAACTTAGAAGCTGCGGAATATCAGACTGGAATTTTCTCAGTAGCTCCTGATAAATTCAGATAATTAAAAATTTGTGTAACTGGGGCCAGGCACCTACCTGTAATCCCAGCAGCATGGGAGATTGAGACAGGATGATCACAAGTTGAAGGCCAGCTCATCAACTTAGTGAGACCCTGTCTCAAGATAAAAAAAAAATACAAAGGACTGGGGATGTAGCTCAGTGGTAAAGTGCTTCTGGGTTCAACAACCCTACACCCCCACTCTCCCACCCCCAGCCCCATTGTATAATTGAAAGGAAGATACAGGGTTGTTTCTTCACAAATTCTTGAATTCCGTTTTTTTTTTTTTTTAATATAGAAAGGACTTTTCTTCTTTTAAATTAAGCTATTACCGGGCTGGGGTTGTGGCTCAGCGGCAGAGCGCTTGCCTCGCACGTGCACGGCCGGGTTCGATCCTCAGCACCACGTAAACATAAATGCATTGCATTGTATACAACTAAAGTAAATAAATAAATATCTAAAAAAAAATAAATTAAGCTATTATAAGTTTTAACATTGAGGAAACAACATAACAACAAAACCAAGTTTAATGTGCTTCAAGTGTAGTATGTAAGGGCTGACAAAACTTGAAGTAACAATTAGATAAACTAGGGGAGATTACTGAATTAGTGAATTTTGAAATGGAGGCTATGGATTAGTCATAAAGAGGTACAGACTATGGAATCAGATGAACCTTAGTTCAAATCTTGGTTTGATTTTTTACAATGTGACCTTGGACGTGTTAGTTCTCTATAAAATGAGTATGAACATTCAAGTAAATGAAACAGGTTTTTGGCGTTAGGAAGAAAAGAAAGGATCTTCCAAACAGAAATTATAGAATTTGCAGTGTGCAATGATGGTATGAATGACTAAATTGTGTGTGTGTGTGGGACATGAGAATGAGAATATGGGTTAGTCAGGTCATGGGTAGAACAGGCAAGAGGGTGGAAGGACTCAGAAGCCAGACTGTTGGATGTTGATAGAAAGGTCAATAGAGTCATTGTAGGTTCCTGAACAAAGGGTGAATTTAATGAGAAGTATTGAGCCCTTTGGTTCAGGAACTCAAGAGACAAGGAGTCAGGCAGGCACCAGTACATCGTGACTCTTCTTCTTCTCTTCTGTACCATTTTGGCCTGAAGGGATGCAGACAGGAGATACAAGATTCCTTGTAGAAGTTTTTGTATTTATACACCTTACTCTGCTGATTTCTGCTTGTGCCCATCAAACAGTGTATCAACTTGTGGGGAAATCTTAAGACAATGACTGGGTTCTCAAGAGCTTATGGTAAGGAGGGCATTATGTTTCAAAGCATATTTAACTCTTTTTAATTAATTTTTAAATTTGTTTTAATTAGTTATACATGACAGTAGAATGTATTTATGTACTATGATATATCATATATAGATGGGTTGCTACTAACATAGGGAATACTGGTATAGGAATTAAGAATCTTATTTCTTGCTTTTGGAAATGCATTACATTTTAATCCAGATTTATTTTAGGATTTTAGGGCTCATAGTAAAGTTGAAATGAATTTACTTTTCTAAAACGGATTTACCTGATTGTAAGAATACACTGATGGCAAAAAGCAGATAATCTTGAATTAAATATTTGGCCTTAGAAATCCACATGATGAATAATCAATTTGTGGATAATTAAGACTAGATATACTGCTGGGTGAGGTGGCCCACGCCTGTAATCCCAGCCTTTCAGGAGGCTGAGGCAGGAGGATCAAGAGTTCAAGGCCAGCCTCAGCAATGGCAAGGTGAAGCAAGGTGCTAAGCAACACTCAGTGAGACCCTGACTCTAAATTATTAAAGTACAAAAAAGGGCTGGAGATGTGGCTCAGTGGCTGAGTGTCCCTGAGTTCAATACCCGGTACCTCCTCCTCCCCCCAAAAAAACAAATAAACAATAAAAGACTGGACTATCCTGAGTATACTAATGTAAACTAATTTCTTTTCAAAATCTGAGGTCCATTGTTGCCTCTCAGGGCTGTCTGCCTTATGCCTAAGAATGATTTGTAGATAATGTTCCAGTCTGAATGAGCCTTCACTCACAATATCTGGAGGAATCTCACTGCATTATGTTGCATTGTTGAAGATTAAGATGGTTTTCTCAAAGGTCTTGGGATCTGTAGAGTCTCCTCCAGATAGCAGCTTCACTGAAAATCTGTTAGATTTTTCCTTCTGAGGAAAACTTCTTTGAAAATATGGACAATTAAAAAAAAAAAAAAAAAAGGAATAGGAAGTATATACTTATAAAAAGTAAAAAACAAAACAAAAAAAAAACCCAAAAACCACCACCACCAATAACAAAAACAACAACTTTAACTGCTTTTCTTTTAGTTGACTTGCTTTCCTTTATCCCTGCCACACCCCCCCCACCTTGTAGTTCATTACAAAACTATATGTTTGTGATGTCATGAGTACAGGTTAGTACCTCCTGAATGAGGAGATTGTAGCAATTCTGAGTTGGAAATTAGAGGTGGAATAATACAGAAATCTTTATTTTGTATAGCTAGATTGAGATTATTTTTCAACTGCATATTTTAAAGATTATGACTTATCCCTTTATTTCCTGTCAGAAATAGTTTTGGATAGGGGGAATTATTAACTGTTATTTCTAGTGACCTACTATGAGTTCAGTTCTATACTAAGTTTATGGAGGATTAGAAAAAATTACAACTTTGTACACTTGAGTTTACAGTCTAGTTGGAAGTAAGGGGAATAGGAAGGAATGAATATTTTTGATCTCCTATTAATATGCTCAACACGTTTTAAATGTGAAAATATATTATCAATTACATAGGGCAGACCTAGGTATTTTGGTAGAAGAGTTCTAAGGTGGTTATCAATGTTGTCACAGACAAACTTTAACTTATTTCAGATCTTTAAAAAAAATCAAAGTATATTAGGTACTAGGGATGAAGAGAATAACAAAAGATCATTTTGTTTTGAAGCTGAAAGGAACCATGCAAAATCCTGGAAATAGTACCATATCTAAGATGTTGTTTGGGCAGTGATAAGACTGACGTACACAACAGTGAAATGTAGTAAGTTGGTTGATTTGGAGCTATATTATGTGGGATCTTAAAAATCAGGCTTTTAAGTTTATAATTTCCTATTTATAGGAAATAGGAAATCACTGAGAATTTCTTATTAGGATAGGAATATGATGACAGTAAGGCACAGGTTAGCTTAGAGGGAAAGGAGATTGATACCAGGAGTGTGTGAAGTGACAAGATCTGAGTTAAGATGGAATAAGAAGAGTGGATAAAAGACAAAGAAAATTGAAACTAGTGAAGGCTTGGATATTGAAGACATAAGAGAGTGACAAGTCAGGTATAACTATGACAAAATAAGTCTGGGTGTCTGAGACATTGATAAAGAAAGAAGTTAGAAATGTTTTCTCATTTTTTAGGAGAATATGATTAGTTCTTTGGAACATACTGAATTTAAAGTGGCATGAAATGTCCAAATGAAAGTTGTTCTGGTTGTGAGAGTTCCGAGCCTATAGCTGGGATACAGGTGGGGGTTAACAAACCTGGAAGTGTAGTTTTGCAGTTCATCAGCATAGGTGTGGTGGTAGCTATAGCAAGTTCTCTGAGAACTAGAGTTTAGGGAAAGAGATGAAGAGCAGAGATAGTGGTACTGATAAACCTTAACACAAACATTCCCCACTGTCTAGGCCATCTGAATTAGTTCTTTCTTCTCCTTTGCTGTTGTCTATTCTTCTACTCCATCCAATAACTGCTGGATATCTCCTATCTTAAAGTACTGTCCTAGGCACTGAAGAAATGGAAATGGGTCAAAGTCTCTACCTACAAAGAATATAAGGGTCTAGTGGAATGAGACAGATGTGTAAATATATAGAGGGAGTGACGTGTGATAGATGCTGCAGTAGAAATATAAAGTGGGGAGAGGGGGAATGTAGGGGCCTAAAGATCACTTCTACCTTGGGCATGCAGAGATTGGAAATAGCTTCCTGGAGGAAATGACATTTGCAGCTGAATCTTGAAAGACAAGCATATACTCTATAGAAGACTGGGAGAAGTCACTTCAGGCTAAGAAAATGGCTTAAACAAAAGTTTAAAGGAAAGAAACAATCAAACTTTTTTAGTAATTGTGGTTGGAGGGCAAGGATAGGCTGCCTACGGCATGGACAGTAGTGTTATCTATTTTTTGCGTGTGTATGTGTGGTGCTGGGGATTGAACCCAGGGCATGCTAGGCATGCCCATTAATTGATGAGCCATTTAAGGATTTTTTTTTTTTTGAGTGACAAGTTTCACATCCAAGAAAGATTATTTATGTTGGTGTGTAGAGTGGATTGGAGCAGGATAAAGCAAAAGAGCTTTTAGTAACTTCTTTATGTTTAACCTTAACATTTTTGTTGAAGGTGATCATGTTTATAGAATCAAAGAACTGTAGAGATTATTGTGCTTTCTTAGTCTTCCTCATTCATTTTCAAATAGGATACCTGAGCTTTACTCTGGATCACAGAAATAGTTAAGTGATTGCTTGGTCTAGAATTCAATCTTCAATGGTTGGTATGTGGTGATTAATAAATGTGTTCTCACCCATCTCCCATTCCAGAGTTTCATTCTGCCACTTTACATTGTGTTAGAAGACAGAGGGACTGTGTCCATTCTGTTGTCCTTTTTAACCAGTCCAAAGTGAACCCTGGTCTCTTCCCAGGTTCTTGAATGAGGAAGACCTACCCTGAGAGTACCTCTTGGAAGAGGGAGTTTGGCTTGGGGCAGTTGGTTTCCCTGGGGTGGGATGATTAGTATATTAGGATTCTTAAGCTGTAATAATTCAGATATAGAAGAATATCAGGGTGTCTATTTTATTAAGTATCTATCTCTCCCTGCTGAGTTCCCTTCAAGTGGTTTTCTTTGTTCTTTTTGTGGGAGTGAGGGTTCAACCCCAGGGGTGCTTTACCACTGAGCTACATTCCCAGCCCTTTTCATTTTATTATCTCTCCAAGTTGCCCAGCCTAGCCTTGAACTTGTGATCCTCCTACTTCAGCTTCCCCAATACCTGGGATTACAAACCTGTGCTACTGTACCCATTTGAAGTTTTCTTTTAAACTTAATTTTGAGTTATGCCAGTGAAACTTTTAAAAAAGATAAATAGGCTATGAATTAGATAATGACACAGAGTACATTTTATCCCCCCAAACAAGATTTGTCATTATACTCAGATTCTTTCTTTGCATTTAAATTTGTGGGGGGGGGGGGAGAGGGGGTACTGGGGATTGAACCCAGGGCTTTGTGCATATGAGGCAAGCACTCTACCAACTGAGTTATATCCCAGCCTTTCATTTTTAATTTTAATGGATTTTCATGAAGGAAAATTGGTTTTAAAGTGAGAGTTTGGATTTTGGTTTTGTTCATTCTGAGAGGAGAAGAACAGAATAGAGTATATCTTATAATGTCTTAGATTCTCTTGGAGGAAGTTGGGACTCAAGGGACTATAGGAGAATGGATACCTTCCATTGATGGTTTTCCTTAAAACTTGACTGAGCTGTGATTTCCTTATTCTTTTTTCTGAGTTTTGTCAACATCTTCCCCAGAAAAGAGCCTTAGTTTGGAAGCTGTCCACTTTAGCAGAGCTGCCAATTCTTAATTCTTTCTCAAGTGGGCAAGGGTACATTTTGTTTTTGTTTGTGAATGTTTGGGGCAAGGGAGGGGAGAGAGGAGGCACAGAAAATCTCCTCACAGTGAGTTTTTGTCTGAACTCCTATGTAGCTGAAAGTTTCCTTGGCTTTGTTTTGGGGGAGATGTCTTGGTTACGCTGGCATTTAAGTTATTTGGAAGGTGGTTCTCACTCCCCTCAGCTATCTGATTTGGATGGCAATAAAAACTTCCTTCTTGTCTAATATTGTCAGCCCCCTCTCCACACTGTTTTAAGTGCCTTGCCTCTTGTGCACACTGTGTGAGGGATGTGAGAGCCCCCTCTAGCCTAAAACTAAACTAATCAAATTTCTTTAAAGTTTAGAGGGAATATCTACTCCTGACTACTGTTTTTGTGTTAATGACTCCTTTGTTCTTTCAGTTATCTGATCCTATCTTGATTTAAAAATTTTACATAATGTGATATTTCAAACATTTAGAAAATTTTATGGAAAAAAACCCAAACAGATAAATTTGACCTCACATTCCAAATTTGATGAGCAATAACATTTTATAATACTTGTTTTAGACCTATAAAATATAAAGTGTTATAGATTATCTAAAGTTCTACCCTCCCTTACCCTTTGTTAGCAAGTGACTACTGACCTGAATTTGTGTTTATCATTTCATGTTTTATATATTTTTTCACATATATTCATAAGCAACATATAGTTTTGTTTTGAAATCTTACATAAATGGAATACTATACTATCCTTTTGCAACTTTTTCTCTAAACATTGTTTCTCAGAAATATCTACATGTAGATCTAGTTTATTCATCTCATCTTTAAACCTCTACTCTATTGTCTTATTAAAACAAAATAAAAATCCTATCTTCCTTACAGTCTCGGTGTAAACTATCTCTTCCATGAAAATTTTTCTGATTTTTTCCCCCCCTCTAACAGGGTGTGATCTTTCCCGTTGCTGAATCTATCATTTTCTTGGTACTTGTCGTGTGGTATTTGTATATTCTTGTATTTTGGCTTGTTTGTGCTGTTGGCATGCCTCTTCTACTGCACTATAGTCTCCTTGTAAGCAGATAAGTATACTCTTTTATCTTTGTAACCATTGTGGGGCTCACCACAGTAACTTAACTTAGTCATAGTGACTAAATGGGTAGATTAATGTATAAGAAATTAAAGACCATCCTTTGTGTTGGTGAATTGTTAGTTTAATATTGAACATTGGGGTGACCTCCACATCAAAGAACCTTGTAAAGAAACATTCAGCACTGTAAATTATATTGAAATGCACTTAAATGGTGAGAGCAGTCAAGATTAACTTCCTTGACTGGAAGGTGAGAGCAAACCTTCCTTGGAAAATGAAATGGGAATTGATAGGTGATATCATACCAATAGGGAAATTCCTGGGAATTGATCCTGGTGGCTTTTGAGGCAGTGTGTTCCTGTGGCCAGACTCATTTCACTAGCTATCAAATTCTGCTTTTGTCATCAAGGTCTTGACATCTTCGCTGGAGATGGGCATTTAAAAAAAGTAGCCTATCTGTTTACTTACTAAACACTGCTGAGGACCAGGAAGTCGTTGGCCTCTAAAGAAGAAAAGCCTGATACACAACATTCATACATATATATGTACATACACTTTTAACCACACTTTCCTTTTTTATTGATGAGGCTAAGTTGTTTTGAAAGCTTTAAATGCAGGTTTTAAAATTCTTTTAATTCTTTAGTGTATAGTCCCAGTATAACATTGTTTTGGCCTCATAGTAACTGTCTCTATCCTGATTAAATATTAAGGTGATCTACATGAAATTCCATTTTGTAGGTAAAAAGCAGTCAAATATTGATGATTTTGTATGTTTTGACTGAATACATACTCTTGATTCCTTTTTGGGATTCTTGAAGGATGGTGTTACGGACTTTTTTGAAGTAAATAATCCTAAACCCATTTATACTTCTAAATAAATTTCTGAATTTTAACTTGCAGCTAGCTTTCTTTTGCAGTTTTATTTAGCTCAAATTATTATTATTATTATTGTTGTTATTTTATTCTTCTTAATTGAACGTGACAGCAGAATGCATTTCAATTCATCATACACAAACGGAGTGCAACATTTCACTTCCCTGGTTGTACACAATGTAGAGATACACCATTCATGCAATCATGCACGTACCTAGGGTAATGATGTCCATCTCATTAGCTCAAGTTTTTGATAGAATGTTTTTATTTCTGAGTACACATTTGGTGTATTTGAGAAGGTTGTGAGAATTGTAAGCCACAGTAGGCTCTGGAAAATAAGCCTGAGATGAAAAACTTCTGTTGTGAATACCTACATGTAATTAATTGAGTTGACTTTAATAAGCTTACATTTCCTATAAGTAAGTAACTTTTTTCTCCTCCTTCCCTGCCATCCCCATGTCTTCTTCCTAGCCTTCATAAGGAAGATCTGGTGACAGGGAAAATCATGGAAGATAAAATTGCCTAAGTCTCTTTGTTTTTACTGAGGACTTAACAGAGAAGGTAGAGGTTAAGAATCCTGCTCCTAGTGCCAGACCATTACAATGTTGTTCCCAAAACTGTTCTTAAGGAGGAGAAGCAAGATGTTTAAGTCAGGGAAAGGAACAGAAATAGTAAATAGCAGGAATTAGTAGATATTACAGAATGGGATTCAGGAATAGTGGCAGATGAAAAGAGATCAGTGTAAAACGTTTAAAGAGGTTCTGTTTATTCTTATCCTTTAAAACCTGGCTTAGGATTCTTTATAAGCCTTATACCTTAACTATATCAAACTTATATCTAGACTACCTTCTATAGATACCTACCGGGGAAATATCTTATATAGACTATAGTTTTGAAAATATTGGTTTTGGGTTCTAAAATAGTTCTTTGAAAAGTCACGGTTATTTAAATAAGTTGGTCTACTACTGCCATTTGAATCATTAATAGCTGATGTCAAAGGAAAAGGAGATTTCTCTGAGGACTTAGTGTTAATAGATTGAGGGCTGGGACTGTAGCTCAGTGATAGAGCACTTGCCTAGCATGCATGAGGTTCTGGGTTTGATCTGATCCCCAGCACCATGGGGGGAAAAGAAAAAGAATAATAACAAAAATACCCTGATATTTTACATGAAATAGTATAGTATAAGTACTTGAGGCAAGACAATTACAAAATGCTGCTAACAAAAATATGTTTTAGATAGCAAGTTCTCATCTGTTTTTAAAACATCTGCTCTTACGTGTTCCTTTGTGAATATTTGCTTTTGTCTCCTTTGGACTGAGAGCTCACCTGAATTTTAAATCATTCATTTAAAGATTCTTTGACATGAAGCATGCTTAGTCTCTGTTGTTTACTGACCAGGGTTAGAGACTTCCCATACTTCTCAGAACTCTGAAAACAGAATTTGAGAGTCACACTTAAGAGTTGCTACACCTGGGCTGGGATTGTGGCTCAGCCGCAGAGCGCTCTCGCCTTGCACGTGCGCGGCCCGGGTTCGATCCTCAGCACCACGTAAACATAAATGCATTGCATTGTGTACAACTAAAAGTAAATAAATAAATATTAAAAAAAAAAAAAGAGTTACTACACCTAGCTGGGTGTGGTGGCGCACACCTGTAATCCCAGCACTTGGGAGGCTGAGGCAGGAGGATCACGAGTTCAAAACCAGCCTCAGCAATGGCAAGGCACTTGGCAACTCAGTGAAACCCTGTCTCTAATAAAATACAGAAAAGGGCTGGGGATGTGGCCCAGTGGTCGAGTGCCCCTGAGTTCATTCCCTGGTACCAAAAAAAAAAAAAAAAAAAAAAAAAAAAAAAAGGAGTTGCTACACCTAGGTTTTTTGTTTGCCTAAAATGAATTCCAGGCTATTTGACACAAGGTAGCCTCTCATTTTAACAACATTAGATTAGTTCTCTATCACATCATCTTTGTATAGTTTTTGTAATATACTAGTTCATTATGAAAATTAAGGTTATACAGATGTCCCTTGATGCTTGCTGCCTGGTTGAGACTGTAAATTCCTTTCTACTACACATCTGTTATGTACTGGAATCTGGGCAAGATGTACTAAGGAGATGCCAATGAGGTGTTAACCTAGAAAATAAAATAAGTAGTAGGAGGGGCTGGGGTTGTGGCTCAGCAGCATCCTCGTACGTGCACGGCCCGGGTTCGATCCTAAGCACCACATAAACATAAATGCATTGCATTGTGTACAACTAAAGTAAATAAATAAATATTTAAAAAAAGTAGTAGGAGAATTGGTCCCTTGGGAATTAACATTCTAGGTTAAATAAGACATAGTTTACATATACATAAATGCATATATAGAAAAAAAAAAGAAATAGAAACAAATACAGGTTACATAGCGGCGAGTTAGTATCATTATTATATAGCATTTTAGAGCTGAAGGGTAATTTGCATATGTCATCATTTTCTTCCTGAGGAAAATGAGGGCCAGAAAATTTAAATGACTTGTCCAAAATAATAGTTCCTATCAACAACAAACATTTTTTTTTTTTTTTTTTTTTTTTGTGGTACCGGGGATTGAACTCAGGGGCACTTGACCACTGGGCCATATCCCCAGCCCTTTTTTTGTATTTTATTTGGAGACAGGGTCTCACTGAGTTGCTAAGTGCCTCGCCATTGCTGAGGCTGGCTTTGAACTCGCGATCCTCCTGCCTCAGCCTCCCAAAGTGCTGGGATTACAGGCGTGCGCCACCGCGCCCGGCACATTTTATTAGATATTTTCTCTTTAAAAAAAAGTTAGGCCTCACGTATAGAGTTATAAGTCATCAAGAACTTAATAATTAGTTGTATCAAATGTTTGCATAAGAGATAAACAGTAATATAAAAAGTCAGGTGTACTAAATACCAATACAGTTATATAGAATTATATACAAGTTTAGAGAGTATGGCTAAAAATTTTCCCTAATGAAGAAAGGGAGAGATTTGAAAAGAAATACATTTTGATAACTGACTATTGTGGAAAAGGGATAGATAAGAATAATATACACATTTTCAAATGAATTATAGCTATAGGGGAACTGAGATTACTTGGTTTCTGATATATCTCTCCAAAGGGGTACTTTGGTGGGTATCTTTATTCATATAGCATGAAGGTCTAGTCCAACTTTTTTAGTTAGTACTGAATTCAGGGAGTTTAAGTAACTAGTTTATGTTTGCCTGCTTAGTAAGTGGTAGAACTTAGCGTAGAGCCCATTCTTTTTACTGTCGTTCCGTGTTCTTTGTACTATTTCTTATAGCTTAAGAGCACATGGGTCAAGTGGTTAAAAACACAGTGCAAGTGCCTGGGAAATGAAATGGGAAGTTGAAGACCACATTATGATGAGGTTTAACCACAAGCTGTTTCAGTTCTCTATAGGTTATCCTTATATTTAGACACTGAATGTGTATACTTATGTTTATAATTCTCATAATGCAGCAGTGGCCTGGGTTCCTTAGAGCTGTCTTCTTTTGAGATTTAGTCCTTTGTATTCAAGGGAAAGATTCCTTCCAGTTTGGGATTTCAGTACATACTCTCTTTGACTTCCAATTTTGAGGTAGTTTTCTCCTTTACAAGTGGGTAGGCCATCGGGTTAAAAATCTGTGGGTTCAGCACTTGGGAGGCTGAGGCAGGAGGATCACGAGTTCAAAGCCAGCCTCAGCAATGGCGAGGCACTTAGCAACTCAGTGAGACCCTGTCTCTAAATAAAATACAAAAAAGGGCTATGGATGTGGCTCAATGGTCGAGTGCCCCTGAGTTCAATCCCTGGTACCCCCCCCCCCCAAAAAAAAAAAAACCCAAAAATCTGTGGGTAAAGTCTTTTTGGATCATTATTAGTCTTTTTTGAAGTAAAGGAAGGAAAGACAGTTTTGGACTCAGATCTTCCAGGCTTATTTACCTGTCAATAGTTAAGAACAATTTACTTAAAATAGATCTTATTACCTGAAAAGGAGAGTAAGTACTGTGAACCATTTGTGAACCTATTTTTGTTAATAGGTTGAATACCCTTCTAAAAATCCTTTGTAATATGTAGTTAGTTTAAATATGTAGTTACTATTGCTTCTCATCCCTCTTTTCTTTTTGGCCAGGCCTTTATGTGGTAACAGATACTGGAGGATTCAAAATAGCATTTTCTGAATCAACTAACATTTATTATGCTCCTATTCTAAGGACCTGTTGCTGTTTTGAATATTTAGTGAAGAAGACTAAATATTGCTGAATTTTAAGATTAGGTCCCTAGTTGTAAACATATTCCAATACTTGGCTTCTACAACCCTTATCCCATCTTATTCTATGTCATGGCTGTTTCTGTTACTTCTGACCTTGAGTAAAGGGAGGAAAGCTTTACTATTTAATTCCAGGACCCAACCCTGAGTTATACTATGTGCTTTATATAGAACCTCATTTGAATACTTTTCACAATTCCATAAGATATTGTTATACCCACTTACAGATTAGTTCATTCAAAATATTTATTACTGTGGTTCACTACTATTTATTACTTATGTTTAAGGTACCAAGGATATCATAGTGAATGTCAGATGAGGTTTCTGCCAAGGCATAGAGAAGTTAAATAACAGCCAAGGTTACAAGCAAAAAAGTGATAGAGATAGGATTTAGATATAGCTCTGATGGATTCCAAAGGGAATGCCTGTAACCATTATTATATTATGCTACCATTTACATATATTGCATGTTCTCTGTAAACATATAAATAAGTAAAAAATAGGCAGAACCCACAGTAATTCTTTATTTAAAAAGTTCTTGATGAATGCAAGAAAACTCTGGCTTGGTGCAGACGAAGCATACCTACCTAGTGATACTTTTCCTCCCTCCCACTTCTTTTTTTTTTTTTTTTTTTTTAAATATTTATTTATTTATTTATTTGCTTTAGTTGTACACAATGCGTTTACATGGTGCTGAGGATCGAACCCGGGCTGCGGACGTGCTAGGCGAGCGCTCTACCACTGAGCCACAACTCCAGCCCCTCCCTCCCACTTCTTTTTCTCCATTCTTTCTCTACCCCTCATACCTGTGTATAAACTGGGCAGTGTGACCTGGTTGGCATTTGGATGAGTTTGTGTTTTGAGGACAGTTTGTTTCCTTGACTTCCTGTAAGTTCCTTGCCCACTCACAAGTTCTTTCTTATAGCTCAATGGTGAGTAACATGTTGTTAACATTGTAATGTAGTCATGCCAGTTGGAATGTATTCTTTTTTCCCTTTTCCTAAGTTCTTTTTGATGAGTATATAAATGGGGACACTTGGGTAAAACTTGGCTTCTGCAGTTTATTCAAACAGCAAAACTCTCTGTTTTCAGAATTCTAGAAAAGAAGTTTTGTCATGTATGTGTGTGTGTTGTGTGTGTGTGTGTGTTTCTGGGGATTGAACCTAGGGTTCTGTACTACTGAGCTACACATCCAGCCCTTTTTATGTTTTGTTTTGAGACAGGGTCTCACTAAGTTGCTGAGGCTGGCATTGAACTTGTGATCCTTCTGTCTCAGTTTATGGAGTTGCTGGCATTTCAGGCATGCGTGTGGTAGCTACCACTCTTGGCTAGGAAAGAATTTTGAGGTTTGGAAGAATACAAAAATTTAGTATCTTCTGCCTAGCTGAAATCAGTTTTGTTAGCATCCTAAGTTTATTCTTTAGATTGTTTTATCAAAGAGAGTGCTTACTTTTTTAGATTATGACCATTATCACCACGTGCCATACCTGAGATGGGTGGTATTTCATTATGGAGTTAGCAGTTAAAATCAGGCAGAAGGATTTCTTTTGAGCATTACCTAGAAGATAGCATTAAGAAATGCTTAAGGCACCAAGAGGGAGGAGCTAAGTTCCAATAGGAATTGAATTCCAATTGAATTCTAGAGATTAATTAGGTGGGATCAAAGTTGCAGGTATTAGAACTATTTGGTACTGGGGATCCAGTCAGTTTAGTATTGCGGATCCAGGAATATCTGGGCATAGCTCATGAGATTAACAAGATGATTTATGTGTCTAACCTGTAAGTAATGTGTGATACTTGATAGGTACACAGTAAATGTTGGTTAAATCTTAAAAAAGGTACTTGAGTGCTGAATGTTGTCAGTTTGTCTTCCTAGGATGGCTTCCTTGTAGTTCAATCTTTGCTTTTTTTGAGAAGGGGGTCTCACTATGTTGCCCATAGTGGTGTGTCTAGCTCCTGGGCTAAAACCACCCTCCTGTCTCAGCCTCCCAACTAGCTGGGACTGCAGGTGTGGTCCACCCTGCCCAGCTAAGTATTTCTTCTTTGGAAGGCTGTTTATTAAGCATTTAGCTTTGAGTAAAGCATTTGGCAAAGTGATTGGTTAACAAAGATTTTTAATATTAGATTCTTACGGAGATTATGATATTAACGTTTTGCAAATTGAATTAATTAAACCTATAATTTAAGTGCATGATTTAAGGGTACATTTGTGGCTTTAATAGAGTCAGTCATATGATTTTTTGACAGAAGTAACTTCTTGACCCTTTGGTAAAATTGCAAAGCTTGCTTTTTTAGTTCCGGTTAAGCTGGGTTTGTTTTTTGATGTTTGAGATAGTTGCCTATGATATTTTCTTTTATCCCCTCTATTTGTTTCAGTGAATGAGCTAATACATTTGAAAGTATTTTGTGAATTGCAAAGAAAACAGTTGTTGCTGTCACTACTATCACCACTGAAAATAATAATGTGATACAACTCATTCTTAGAAGGGTTGATTTCTTGGATTAATTTCAAGGAGAAAGACTCAGAGGGCAATGAAATATTTGCCAGATGACTAAGGTACTTTGGTATTTTTCGTGGAAGGGAGAAGGAAAAGCAAATACCTGTCATTAAAACTCCTGGAGCTATGTCATTGTAAAGGGTTACTTATACTACTTTGACCCAGTCTGTATGGTGCAAGAAAGTTTAACAGGATTTGTCATTTTTTTGCTTTTGAGGCTTATAGTTCCTTCTACTGGAAGCATCTGTCAATACAGGAAATAACTCCTCCTAATTTCAGGGTAAGATCAACCACATTCCTATAATATGGATCTTCTATAATAAATAATAAAAAATGTGTTAGTCCAAACAGTATCTGCGTGGCCTCCCCTTTGGTAAGATTAAGAAAACAGTGCCTTTGACTAAACTATTTGCTTGGGTGTTGTCATTACATTTTACAATCCAGGTGTTGTGGTGCTTGCCTGTAATCCCAGCAACTCAGGAAATTAAGGCAGGAGGATCACAAGTTCCAGGCCAGTCTCAGCAATTTAAGGAGATCCTATTTCAAAATAAAGATTTTAAAAAAGGGGGAGGCTGGAGGTGTAGTTCAGTGGTAGAGCACCCCTGATTCAGATCCCCAGTACCAAAAGGAAAAAAACAAAAAGACTTTGCAGTCAAGCTGGGCATGGTGGCACATGCCTATATTCCAAGTTACTTGGGAGGCTGCATTGGGAATATCACAAATTTGTAGCCAGCCTTGGCAACTTAGCAAGACCCTTTCTCAAATTAAAAATAAAAAGGGCTAGGGGATATAGCTTAGTGGTAGAACTTTTCCTGGGTTCAATCCCAGTATTGCCTGTTCCCCCAAAAAACCAGAAAAACCCAAACCACTGTAATGTCTTTTTTGATTTATTTTTGATACTAGGGATTGAATTCAGAGGTGCTTAACCACTGAACCGCATCCCAGCCCTTTTATTTAGAAATAGGGTCTCGCTGAGTTGCTTCGGGCCTCATTAAGTGGCTGAGGCTGGCTTTCAACTTGCCATCCTCTTGTCTCAGCCTCCCTCCTGAGCTGTTGGAATTATAGGCATGCACCAATGTGCCTGGCCTTACTGTCATCTTCTGATGATTAGCTTTCTTGGTGAGGAATGTGTGATTTTAATAATCAAAAAAGTAGAGATGTTTAATAAATTTTGAAAAGACCTCTTACCTTGTATAATTTCTTCATTTTTTTTTCTGTCTCTGGTTCCTGGTATGCAGTATATCTTTATTAAAGAAAGGAGGTTAGCTGATACCTATCTTGGGGTTTTCTCTGTAACCAGCCTACTAGATGAACTTCTAGAAAGCAGGGATGATGGGTCCTTAATAGCTTATTGAACAATTATGTTAGGAGGTTAAGTTTTCATTCAGGATGGCAGTGACCTGGGTCCCACTGTGCTAATGGTGGCCCTTCCTGAAAGGAAGAGGAATGTTACTTTTCCACAGATAAACTTGAATAAATGTGAATGTAGGAAAAATTATTGCTTTGATGCTTTTTTGTTTTTATACTTTTGGGTAAGAAAAATTCTATGTTAAAATTAAAGGCAATTAAAGTAATAATAATAATATAATAATATTTCTCTTGGTTTTATTATTGTATGTTCAAATTTTAGCTATAGCAATGGTTTTTGAATAATGTATGAGAAATATATTATAGCTTTGCACTATCAATAGAAAAAAAAAAACAGAAGAAAAATTATCCCTATGTGAAATATAATTGTCTCACTCCTTTGCTTTGAAACTTCAGACTTTAGGGATATAATGTTATAGAATACTTCTAAATCTAGTTTATATCTAGAGTAGTAATGAGCAAAAAAAAGATGATGATTGATTTTGGCATCCCTTCATGATTTTCCTTATAGACGATTTCCTTTCCTGAATATGTTTTGCTCAAATGATTGAATTTCATAAGTACACATCATTTTCTTTGGTACATACTTGGCAGAAGTAAGAGATTTAGCTGGGTGGTAGGGAGAAAGGCAGTTTTCATGGATAAATCTACAAAATGGATTATGTGTGGGAAATTGAGAGCTAGTGATAGAGGTGCAGTCAAATAAATGGAATGGGAGTCATCAACTTTATTTTCTATACCTAGTTTTACCACTGGTTAGCTCTGTGACTTTGGACAACTCAGTCTCACTTGCCTGGTTTGTATGTTCTTGTCATCTGTAACTTGAGGGCATGGAATGAAATGCTCTCTGATGTTCTAGTTCTGAAAATATGATTCCAAAGTGCCACACAGGGAGAACAGACTTGAGTTTTCTATACCTTCCCACCAAGTTTGTTCCACATAATACTTGAATGTGAAATGTTAATTATGTAAATAATAGAAGTGTATATTGTATATTCCTGGGTAGACTCGAATTGTCAGATGTTATGAATGCTCATAACTAATTTTATGTGTAGAAATATAAGGGACTTGGTTGTTTCTGAAAGAAAAAAATATATTACTAGTGCTTTGGATACCCTGGGGTAGAGTTTGTGCTTTTCAACTCCAAGCTGAAAAAAATGTGTGAATCTATGGGATTGGTAGGGGGTGGGGTAGGGAGGATGGTAAGGGCTAGGGGACAGTGTGGATGAGCATGTATAGTGTTTTTTTTTTTTTTTGTGGTACCGGGGATTGAACTCAGGGCACTCAACCACTGGGTCACATCCCCAGACCTTTTTTTTTTGTATTTTATTAGAGACAGGGTCTCACTGAGTTGCTAAGTGCCTTGCCATTGCTGTGGCTGGCTTTGAACTTGCAATCCTCCTGCCTCAGCCTCCCAAAGTGCTGGGATTACAGGCGTGCACCACCGCGCCCGGCATGTATAGTGTTTTTAAAAGAAAACTATTAGGAGTTCTTTAGCTTGTAGAGTTTTCATTTATACCAAATTTCGAACTGATGTAAACCCTGTATCAGAGTCAGAATACCTAGGTTCAACTTCCTTGCTCTCTGAGTATCATTTAGGCTTTACAAATCTGTGTATATGTTTTCTATCAGAAAAGACGGAATTAAAGTCCTCAAACAATATTTTTTGTTATGAGGCTATTACTTGTCAGAATATTTTAAAAACAAAAATAACAACAAAAGAGAAGATACTTAGTGATCAGACAGCTAGCTGTGTAAACATTTTACATTTGTTCATATAAACCTTGATTATATAGATGGGTGGGGCAGATCTGAACCACTAAATATTTGAAACCAATAAGTAATTCACAAGCCTGTTTTAGGTATAGATAGTTCTCAGTTATCCACACACATGGACTTGCATGAATAATTGAGGACCCTAAATATTTGTTCTGCTATGTACTAAGCAATGTGTTAGGCCTGCTTACAATTTTGTAAAGTATAAAAGAAAAGAGCCAACATCAAGTAACTTATCTTGAGCTCCTACCCATCTTTAAAGACTGAGCTAAAAATTTGAGAAGCTTCTGTAATCCATCCAAGCAAAGTTCCTTTCCCTGCCCATGTAAACTTATGTTTATATTTCTCCTACCAGAACAGATTGCGTTAATGGTAAGAAGGATTATAGTTTCTCTTTTTCATTTGCCTCCCCAGTCCCTGGGGCAGTGTCTGATAGATGTTAGATCAATTTGGCAAATTTGATAGTCAAATTGGAACATTAAGATATGAGAGTCCAAAAGGCCAATTGATTTATAAGGCAGCATGCAATAGCAAGTACCAGGTGGATGTTTTATATATTGGACCTATAGGAGTTCAAATAAGCCTTAGGTAGCCCAGTAATGATGGAACTGTGGAACTTTAACATGGAAAAAAAATTTTTTTTTTTTTTTTTTTTTTTTTTTGGTACTGGGGATTGAACTCAGGGGCACTCAACCACTGGGCCACATCCCCAGACCTTTTTTTTTTGTATTTTATTAGAGACAGGGTCTCACTGAGTTGCTAAGTGCCCTGCCATTGCTGTGAAGCTGGCTTTGAATTCTCAATCCTCCTGCCTCAGCCTCCCAAAGTGCTGGGATTACAGGCGTGCACCACCGCGCCCGGCATGTATAGTGTTTTTAAAAGAAAACTATTAGGAGTTCTTTAGCTTGTAGAGTTTTCATTTATACCAAATTTCGAACTGATGTAAACCCTGTATCAGAGTCAGAATACCTAGGTTCAACTTCCTTGCTCTCTGAGTATCATTTAGGCTTTACAAATCTGTGTATATGTTTTCTATCAGAAAAGACGGAATTAAAGTCCTCAAACAATATTTTTTGTTATGAGGCTATTACTTGTCAGAATATTTTAAAAACAAAAATAACAACAAAAGAGAAGATACTTAGTGATCAGACAGCTAGCTGTGTAAACATTTTACATTTGTTCATATAAACCTTGATTATATAGATGGGTGGGGCAGATCTGAACCACTAAATATTTGAAACCAATAAGTAATTCACAAGCCTGTTTTAGGTATAGATAGTTCTCAGTTATCCACACACATGGACTTGCATGAATAATTGAGGACCCTAAATATTTGTTCTGCTATGTACTAAGCAATGTGTTAGGCCTGCTTACAATTTTGTAAAGTATAAAAGAAAAGAGCCAACATCAAGTAACTTATCTTGAGCTCCTACCCATCTTTAAAGACTGAGCTAAAAATTTGAGAAGCTTCTGTAATCCATCCAAGCAAAGTTCCTTTCCCTGCCCATGTAAACTTATGTTTATATTTCTCCTACCAGAACAGATTGCGTTAATGGTAAGAAGGATTATAGTTTCTCTTTTTCATTTGCCTCCCCAGTCCCTGGGGCAGTGTCTGATAGATGTTAGATCAATTTGGCAAATTTTGATAGTCAAATTGGAACATTAAGATATGAGAGTCCAAAAGGCCAATTGATTTATAAGGCAGCATGCAATAGCAAGTACCAGGTGGATGTTTTATATATTGGACCTATAGGAGTTCAAATAAGCCTTAGGTAGCCCAGTAATGATGGAACTGTGGAACTTTAACATGGAAAAAAAAAATTTTTTTTTTTTTTTTTTTTTTTTTTTTGGTACTGGGGATTGAACTCAGGGGCACTCGACCACTGGGCCACATCCCCAGCCCTTTTTTGCATTTTATTAGATACAGGGTCTCACTGAGTTGCTAAGTGCCCTGCCATTGCTGAAGCTGGCTTTGAATTCTCAATCCTCCTGCCTCAGCCTCCCAAGTGCGGAAAATTTTAATAATAAATAATAGTAGTAATAAAAATCTTTCTTTGAATTGAATTACATAATTTTATAAAAGGCAAATTTATTTTTTCTAATTGATGCTTTCAAAACATTTGCCAGTAGTCATATGCTGAGGGAAATGAATTTACCAAAAGAAATTTACAAAGTGAATTAATTTTCCATGGATAACTAAGAACAGATTGTATACTAATTTGAAGTTGTTGTTTTTTCTCCCTGATTTCTCCCCTTGCATGGAAATTCTATAAGTGACAGTGAAAATAACCAATGGTTAGGAATCAAGCAAGGCAGAAAAGGTGCCAGTTACTGAATGTTTGAGGATTGATTCCAGAGAAATAGTGTGTTTTGCTATTAGTCTAGCCTCTGTTGGTTTGTAGTTTCATCTTTTTTCTTTTTGTGTCAAAAATTCAGTAATTAGAATCTTTAAGGTCTCAAGTAGGACTTATG
This sequence comes from Tamias sibiricus, assembly GCA_025594165.1. Lineage (NCBI taxonomy): Eukaryota > Metazoa > Chordata > Mammalia > Rodentia > Sciuridae > Tamias > Tamias sibiricus. The sequence goes on along the minus strand of CM046658.1, from coordinate 113,284,974 downwards.
TTTTTGCAGACTATTCTTACAATAGTTGAATTTATTGAGAACACAAACATGGACTATAATTAGCCATAACTGAAAAGAAAAAGAAGAAATTCAATGTTTGTGGAAAATAGACAAGCTGGTCTGGATCTAAAAAAAATAAACATTAACATGATTTCTGTTTCTTTTCAAGCTACTGTTGTGCCAATATTATAATAACAAACTTTCTCTACGATAACTCTTCCTGCCCCTGTTTTTCCAAAGGTCACTGCCATTGTAGTAACCCTTCCAAATTATTAAATTTTCTCAAATAACTGTAATTCTAGCAAGATTTTACCAGTGTCACTGAACTGACAAATGCCATTTAACAAGTACTCTGAACTATTCCAGGAGCCCCTTTAAGATGTTTTATTGAAGATTTACATTGAAAGACAGGAATGGGAATGCTATGCTGGGCATTATTTGTATAAGACTGCTATGAAAATGGTTGTAGGGCCAGGTGCGGTGGCATATGCCTATAATCCCAGTGACTTGGGAGGCTGAGGCAGGAGGATTGCAAGTTCAAGACCAGGGTCAGCAGTTAAGTGAGGCCCTAAGCAATTTAGTGAGACCATGTCTCAAAGATGAAAAACGGGCTGGGGATGTGGCTCAGTGGCTCAATGCCTTGGTTTTAATCCCTGGGGGCAGGGGTGGGGGTGCGGGGAAGAAAATGGAAAATGATTTGTTTGGGAGAGGTAGAGAAACTTTGGAAACTTTGGATACAGAGTGCTTGCCTGGCATGTGTGAGACCCTGAGTTTGATCCCCAGCAACACACACACACACACACACACACACACACACACACACACACACGGAAAGAAAGATATAGGGAGCTGTGTTGGGCACCAGTGGAGTGAAGCAGAGTGTGTGGGAGGGATGAGTTAAAAAAAAGCAGCTGACAGTTTTGAGGACTTATTGTTCTCAAAGGCTTTATTTTATTGTTTTATTAGTATATTCTAATTTTAAGTAATAGTGGGATTATACCATATTCATACATGCATAGGCTTTTTATATCTTATAATATTTGCTCCTAACAAGAGATCTGATATGCAGATATTTCTCCCACTTTATAAATAAAAAAATGGAGGCAGAAAATGGTTGTATTAACCTTTGTTATATAGTCCTTAAGTAGTAAATTAGGAATTTTTTTTTTTTTTCCTTCTGCGGTGCTAGGGATTGAACCCAGAGCTTTGGGCATGCCAGGCAAGCATTCTACCACTCCACCATATCCCCAGCCCTAGATCAGGGATTTGATATGAGATTTGTCTAAATCCAGGGCCAATTCTTTTTCTCAAACTGGAGTTGAGAGGAATTGAAGAAATGAGAATGGACTTCTGTGTGTATGGACTGCCCATATTTTTTCAGTTCCTTCCCCAGACTAAGTGTGGTATGGTCTCTGGAGTCAGGCTGGTTCATAAAAATCTTGGTTCTACAACATTTTACCTTGAGTATATTTCCTAACCTTGAGCTTTATTTGGCATTTTCATGTATAAAGTGGGGTTAATGATACAAACCTCTTAAGAGTTTTTTGGAATTCTAAATTTTAAAAATGTCTAAAACTTTACCATCTACTACTTTCTTTCCCTTCTTCCCTTACTTAGGACCCATTTATTACCTCTGGGTTGTAATATTTAGTGTTATGTAGTCCCCTTCAGAGTGCAGTTTGGTCATATCTTCTTTCTAAGAAGGTTACATTTTATTTTGTTATAAAGACCAATTTTAACCAAAAGCAGTCTGCCAAGACAGTCATTCATCGTTCCCTCCCACCTAATCAAGAATTGTGTGAAATTTTCCAAGTGCCTCTGTGTCTCCTCTCTCTCTGTCTGGATTCCTTGAGACTGACTTCATAGACGTGGAGGAGTGTCTGACCTTTGAAAATTCTTGACAGTCTTGAATGTTGTGGTTTTCCAGTGAGTTTGAGTGGAGTTAGAGAGGACTCAGAAGCAGCTCTGATGCGGCTCTGATGGAGCCAGGGAAGTAGGCATGTGGTGAGAATGTGGAAGCTTTGGGGGATGTTGTAAATGAGAGAATGTAGGGTCAGTAGTTTCTCAGGCATCTTAACAGAGGTCTATTATCTACCATCAGTATTTGATTTGGGATCATTTTTTTCTGTTACTAAGTAGTTGGGCACTCGGTGCCTACAGACTGATTTTACTATCTGATTATTAGTTCGAGATAAACAATGTTAGGGAGAGAAAGCTTTTGCAAATAAAATCATATAACAATCTTAAGTAAATGTCTTTGAGAACAGCCACTGTTTTGTGCAACACTGGTGTGTAGGTGTGTGCAGTTGGGTATTGTACAAATATACTTCAGTTTATCTGAATACAAATTAAGTTCCTGCTAGGTGCTTGAATGCTAGGGATAAAGGATGCACAAGAAAAGATTTTTGCCCTCAAATTGCTCCTGGTTTAGCAGGGAGACAAATGTAAATAAACACAAATGCCATGAACTATGGTAAAATTATAGAGGTAGAGTCCAAGATGCAGTGGGGATACCAAATGAAGTGGGCAGTTTAACTTGGGAAATCAGAGAAGGTTTTGCAAATGAAGTAGCACTCAAATTAGTCTTAAGAAGAGGTAAAAACCTGTCTGTGAGACCAGGAGCCATTTCAGGCAGAGGGAACAATATATGCAAAGGAACTGAAATTTGAAACAGTATATGCAAAGTATATAATATACTTGGGGAACTATCAATACATGGAGAGAAATAATGAGAGGAAGAACCAGGTGATGAAAGGTCTTGTTTATGGTTTATAGAAATTTGGATGTTCTTAAAGAGGCATTGAAGAATTTAGAGCAGTGAGATATGATGCTATCATATTTATTTTCATGGTGGATACTTGTAGAAGGCTGATTAACGTTTAGAGAGCAAGAGGAAGAAATTAAGAATCCATTTTATGGGTCCATGTTATGAAAATTGAGATGGAATAAGAAGAGAGCCTGTGAAAGGCCTTGGATGGATTTGAGAGACCTTTAAAGATAAAATAGTAGAACTTTGAAATCTGTGAACATGAGGCAAGAAAGAAAAGTACAGGTTGGCTCCCAGGCTTATGGCTTGAGTGCTTGGGATGATGTAGTACCATTTGCCAGAATAGGCCATACTGGAAGAGGAATAGTTCGAAAGGGTAGCAACAGATGAGAAAATGAGCTCACGTTTTTATGTGTTGAGTTTGAAGTGCCTGTGGGCTTCCCAGGTGATGCAGAATGAATTTGAGGCTTTGGATACCTTTGGAGTTATTGGCATTTGGGTGCTCAGGGGCATGAATGAAGTTTCTCATGGGGATGATGTAAAATGAGAAGACAGAAGACCTTAGAACTGTGAGTGTGCCAACCTTTAGTACAGGCACAGGAAGAGAAGTTCACAAAGGTGACCTGGGAGGCTACAAGGAGTCAACAATATGGAGGATTGCATGATCTTAACAGTAAGTCAGTGCTATTCTTTCTGTAGAAGCTCATTTTAGTAGGTTGAGGATTGAACATGGGTTGACAAAGTAGTGTGAGTGAATGTAGTCTAAAGAGTTTTATAGGAACGAGGAACAGTAAGCCATAAATAGGGCAGGGGAGTAACCTAGAGGAGTGCCTCTAGTTTTTTTTTTTTTTTTTTTTTTTTTTTTTTTTTTTGGTACTTTTTTTCTGTGAAGTGGAAGGCAAGGTCATTTGCCAGGAGTAAGCAAGGTGATATGAATTGACTGGGAGGCTCTATGAAAATGATGAAGTAGTGCCATAGTAGCTGAGAAGACTGGTTGAGGTAACAAAGTCAAGGAAAAGACAGCGGTTTTTCAGTGAAAAGGTGACAATACCATGTCTGTAGTGATACTGTTCTGCAAGATTATGTGATCTTGTTTGCTCAGTAGTCTCATTTAGTAGCAGAGAATTTGAATGGGGAATGCACCCCAAATTAGATGAAATAGAAGGATAAGAAACTAGGTTTCCACAGAGAAATAAATAAATGATTAATTGTTGGTTTCTTACCCCCCCCCTTTTTTTTTAAACTTTTGGAGTGATAGGGATTGAACCCTGGGCCTCATACATGCTAGGCATTAACCACTGAGCTACATCCCTATCCCTAAATCATTGGTTTCACTTTGAGTTTAGGCAAGAAGGGAATCTTCCATTTTTCTCAGTCTTTGCTGTCATTCTAGTCTAGTGCATCTTATACTCTTGCAATGATTTCCTAACCAATTTTCCCTCAGTCCACTGTGCTCCCTCCAAACTATACTCACTATAATCAGCATGATCTTTTCCTCATTTCTCCCCATTCTCACCTATATGTTCCTTCCTGCTGCAGAATTTTGGTATATGTTTAAACTGCTTGGAACATTTTTCCTATCCCATTTTGTCTCTTGATTGCTATTTATTCTTTATTTCTTAGAGGAAACATCGCTTCTTGGGGAAGCTTTTCTTGACTCCTTATAGGAGATAACATTCCTCTCCCAACATTTCTTTATTATAATTGTTAGACATTTTGTGATTTTATTTCTCCCCTTCTATTCTGGAAGCTTTGTAAGGACGGGGATTGTGTTGTTTAATCTTGAGCATGGTACCTAATATACAGTAGGCACCCCACGAATTTTTGTTGAATTAATGAATGTGATGGTTAAGAAACTGAATATCTTAGTGAGAAAGCAAGTTTAGAAGTAGTGAGGAAAAGCTGGATAGAAGTGAGGTTGTGGTAAGATGTTAGAGTTTAAGATTCAAAGGTGATATGGGGCTGGGGTTGTAGCTTAGTGGTAGAGTGCTTGCTTGCCTCACATGTGTGAGGCACTGAGTTCAATTCTCAGCACTGCATATATGATTAAAATAAAGTTCCATCAACAACTAAAAAATTTTTTTGAAAAAAAGGTTTAAAGGTGATATGGCTTCAGGAAATGAGTTTTTGCAGTGGAGATTATGGGTGTTGAAATTGCTAAGGTGTATGACGAATTTGAAGTGAGGAAAATACAAGACAGGTCTTTAATCAATGTGATAGGCACAGCTCTTTCCTGTAGTCAAAGAAAGAAAGGGTTAAGAATCAGCGCAGTTCCTAGAATCAATAATGCCCTAATCCCTTGGTAAGCAGTGTGGTCCCATAGAAATATCAGAGGTTTAGACTCTCTGGGTTCAGACTTTGGGCCTCACCTGACTTTTCAACTTTTTTTTTTTTGTTTGTTTCTGTATTTCTAAATTGGAAACAATGAGACCAGTTGCAGTTTTGTTGTTGAATAAGGGAGCATTTTGAAAGTTCTTAACTAATTTAGTTTTTATTCTTGATTGCTGTCATTTCAAGAGGACATGGAAGTGGAAGTAGGAGTGAGAAGAAGCAAAGATGGCAACAGTGAATTTTGAACAATGTACTTCATTTATTCAACATGTTGAGTTTTATTATAGAGTCAGAACAAACATTTATAAATGAATACAGATACAAGCAAGTGCTGATATAAGGAAGGATTTTGTAAAAAAGTTTGTCTCATGATAATATTGCAGAGTTGATCTACAAGTGTTTATGTAAAGGAATGCTTTATCTAATAATTTTCCATGAAAATTCCATGCATGTGGTCAGTTTTTATTGTTCTAGGGAACAAAATAAGAACCATTATATGTAAATTACAGGGGGAGAGGGGAGTCTAGTGATAGCTTCAACTTTTGAGCATTTTCTAACAATTGGAACTGTCCAACAATAAAATGGTTTTCGTGATAAAGTAATGAGTTCCCTGTCAGAACTTGTATTCAAGTGAATACTAGATGTTTATCTGTCATAAATGTTAAGAAAAAGATTCTTGCATGGAGTCAAAATTGGATTAAATAATTTCTAAAGTCCCTTGCCTTTAGAAGATTGGAGGATTTTGACTCCATTTGAGATCTGTCTTTATACCAATCAACAAATATTTGAGTACTTCCTCTGTTTTATTTGAAAGGTTGAAATCAAGTGTTTTATGTTGTTGTTTAGGTTTTTTTTCCTTCTTGTGTGCTGAGACAGAGCCAAAGGCTGTGAGTATTGTCATTGGCTTTAATATCCCCATTTAGAATTTGAGAAGCTTAAGCCAGGTGTTGGTGGTGATATAACTAAAGCTCCTCTCCTCACCTATTGGGAGGGGTTAGACATCAAATGTAAGAATATGTGGCCAAGAAGTTTGCTTTAGTCTTCAAATTTTTGCTGAAGAACAAGTCTTTCTAGATAACATCAGACCTCCAATTATTATTTTTTTTTTTTTATTTTTTATTTTTTTTGGTGGTACCGGGGATTGAACTCAGGGGCACTCGACCACTGGGCCACATCCCCAGCCCTTTTTTGTATTTTATTAGAGACAGGGTCTCACTGAGTTGCTAAGTGCCTCGCCATTGCTGAGGCTGGCTTTGAACTCGCGATCCTCCTGTCTCAGCCTCCCAAAGTGCTGGGATTACAGGCGTGCGCCACCGCGCCCGGCTTCCAATTATTATTTTTTAAAAAGTTTTTTGAAAGAATAACCTACCTATTGTGATGACACATGAGCTCTATGATGCCAGGGCACTCACTGATGGTTTTCTTATACTTCTCTCCAGCCTATGTCTGACTGGGAAATTGTCTACAGGCCTGTGGCTTAGTCAAGTCTTTCTTCCTCCCTCCCCCTCCCCTTTCTTTCTTTATTTTCCCACTGGGGATTGACTCCTGGGGCACTGTACCACTGACCTGCATCCCCAACCCTTTTGCATCCCCAACCCTTTTTATGTTTTATTTTGAGAGGGAGTCTTGCTAAGTTGCCAAGCCGGTCTTGAACATGTGATCCTACTACCTCAGCCTCCCAAGTAGCTGGGATTACAATTGTGTGCCACTGTGCCCAGCAAGTCTTCTCCTTTTTTTGCTGATTGCTATTTGTGTGTTTATTATGTATTTCCCATTTCTTTCAGTGGCTTTACTATTAACTCTATTTTTGAGAGCAAATTGAAATTCATTTTGTAGCTGTCTTCTTCATTTGAATTATTCATGTGTTTAAGTTACTTGCATTGCTATAGCACTTCCAGTGACCAATTAAGGGGAGCTTTGGAGAAGGAATTATTGCCTGTATTCTTGCCTGGAAGGGAGACCCATTCATTCTTCTATAAATTCTTCTTTTTTTTTTTATTTGTACCAGGGATTGAACCAAGAAGTACTTAACCACTGAGCCACATCCCCAGCCCTTTTTATTTTTTAATTTTGAGCCGGGGTCTTGCTGAGTTGCCTAGGTCTTCTCTAAGTTGCTGAGGTTGGCTTTGAACTTATGATACTCCTGCCTCAGCTTCCCGTGTGCCACCACACCTGGCTCACCTATGAATCCTGAAAGAATTTAAGTGTAGAATGTAAGGAACTGATTTACTTTATTACTTGACATTTTGAATTTGAAGTATCTTAGACCAAAAGTTTTTCATGTATTACTAGCCTTTCCTGATAATTATGATATTGAAGCTAAAGTAAATTAGACATTAACAATACCTAGATTGAAAGAGAATGTAAATAACATAGCTTATGCAGCTGTAGTGAACTAAAAAAGTTCATTTTTTAAACTTATAAAGGACCTTAGAATTCATCTAATTCAAATCTGTGTTATAGAAGAGGCAGTTGAAACCCTGAAGGTAATCTAACTAAAGTCACTCCAGTTAATATATACAGATGTAGGTAAAAATAGTATGAGGTGGTGGGAATAGTAACAGTATGGTTGATGTCTATAGAAAGGAGTCTCTAGCCGGGCGCGGTGGCGCACGCCTGTAATCCCAGCACTTTGGGAGGCTGAGGCAGGAGGATCGTGAGTTCAAAGCCAGCCTCAGCAACGGCGAGGCACTTAGTAACTCAGTGAGACCCTGCTTCTAATAAAATACAAAAAAAAGGGCTGGGGATGTGGCCCAGTGGTCAAGTGCCCCTGAGTTCAATCCCCGGTACCAAAAAAAAAAAAAAAAAAAAAAAAAAAGAAAGGAGTCTCTAAAACTTCAAGAGATTAGGATCAGGACAGACCCTTATAAATAGAGAGGCGATATTGAATACCCTAGAATTTCTGGTCTGCTAAGCCTCAGGTTGGTTGCTTTGGTGGGTGATGATTAATGGTGATTAATGTGTAAGTTCACTTAGTCATTTAATCATTTATTTATCAGATATTTGTAGACTGCCTACTATATTGTAGATATGATACTAAATGTTGGCTACAAATATGAATAACATGTCCATGCACTCATGGATCTCTTAAACTACTAGAACAATACAATAGAGAATATTTTCTGTTTTTTCATTTCCTTCTCTCCCTCTTTCTCTCTCTCAAAAAAAGAAATTCAATGTTAATCATGATAGTGTTCTTTTTTTTGTATCAGGTATTGAACTCAGGGGCGCTTAACCACTGAGCCACATCCCCAGCCCTTTTTCATATTTTATCTAGAGACAGGGTCTTGCTGAGTTGCTTAGGGTTTTACTAAGTTGCTGAGGCTGGCCTTGAACTTTCTATCCTCCTGCCTCAGCCTCCTGAGCCACTGAGATTGTAGGCATGCATCACTGTGCCCAGCAACCTACTGTTTTTTTAACCCACAAATCTTTGCTGTTTATTTGCCTTAATATTTCTAACAGAAAATCAAGATCTGTTCACATTGCTAAACAAGCTGTGTCCTGGGATGTGGGGAGGCATGAAAAAAAAGTACCTGGGAATCATCCTTACACTTTAGACTTTTAGGAGGAAATGTTTTTTGAATAGTCATCTGAGACACTTGTTGCTTTCAGAGATTCTGCTTTTGGCCTTCCCTAAAAGACAGGATTGATTGGTGGGCATAGTATGGTGCTGTCATGTGGTATCTGGAGACTTTATGAATGAATCCTCTTCTAGACAGCACTATAAACCTAGCAGAATTTGGTCAGAGGTTGTTCTTCATTCTGTTATTGCTTCCTTAACTGGGACTGTTAACCTCAGAGAAATGTTAGATTGGTACCAGGCTCTCAGGTCAGAGACAATTTCTGCTAAAGTCAAAACTAAAAGGAGATCTTTTTCAGGTGAACATACTTGACAGTCATTTGTCCTGGGTAGAGAAAGACATGTTTGGGGTAGGCATGTTTTCTGGATTCATGAAGTTGGTAGACAAAGATTGGCTTTTGAAATCCCCACTTGGATTTTCAGAATATCTTATTGTTTTTTGGTAGTTTTAGCAATCACTTTATTAAATACCTCTCATTTCTATAAATATACTAGTCAACCTAAAATTATCCAATGTATAGTATTCATTCATTCAGTAAATATTTACTGAGGGCCTGTGTGCCAGCCACCATGCGAAATACCAAATGATATATGCTGTTCACGGTAGTGAACAAGACACACGAATTCCCTGCTTTCAGGAAACTTCTACATTAACAGAAATGGTTAGACAGCAAGTGGTTAAAATAATTTCAGGGTATATCAAGTACCAGGAAGGAAATGAACAGGGTGCCATGTTAGAGACCATTATATGATTATAAGTAGAGAGTTTTTTTTTTTTTTCCCCCCAAATTGTAGATGGACATGATACTTTTATTTTATTTATTTATTTTTATGTGGTGCTGAGGATCAAACTTAGTGCCACACACATGCTAGGCAAATGCCCTACCACTGAGCTATAGCTGCAGCCCCAAGTGGAGAGTTCTTGAGGGTGGTAGTCTGTTGCTTCCTTCTTTAGTTTGGATTAGCAGACTCATGGAAGAAATGTAATACTCTAGAAAAGTAGAGGAAAAGCACTAGTAAAAGTGGTTTGTGGTTAATGTAGGAATTAAGACACTGTTAATGAAGAATTAGGAAATAAAATGTTATTCTTCAAAATAAATTTGAAGCTGCTTTGTTTTAAAATTTAACTGAAATCTGTGACCTAGGATAGTTATTTTCCCAATTGGTTAAGAAGCTGCTAAATAGCTGGGTGGGGTGGCACACACCTGTAATCCCAGCACCTCGGGAGGCTGAGACAGGAGGCTCACGAGTTCAAATCAAGGTGCTAAGCAACTCAGTGAGATCCTGTCTCTAAATAAAATACAAAATAGGGCTGGGGATGTGGCTCAGTGGTTGAGTGCTTCTGAGTTCAATCCCTGGTACCCCTACCACCCCCACCCCCCACCCACAAAAAAAAGAAGCTGTTCACATTGGGCTGTGATCATCCTTTTCCAGTATAATTTGAGCCTTATTTATTTCCATCTCAGGTGGAGGCCTGAATTTTGATCTATGCACTGCCTACATCCAGCTTCCTGAAAGTACTTGATGATCACATGACCCTGGACATGGATGCTGTCCTGTCGGATTTTGTCCGTTCCACAGGAGCAGAGCCAGGGCTGGCCCGTGATCTCCTGGAAGGTAAGCAGTCGAGGGTGAGAAAGAAGAAAGTAAAATGTAATGCTTATTGTTAGGATGATTTGAAACATGTAGGGTGATCAGGAAGAGACTTTGTATAGTAAGCCCTTCATTTAAATTATTTCTTTGTGTGGCTGGGGTTGTAGCTCAGTGGTAGAGCTTTTGCCTCGCACACATGAGGCACTGGGTTAGATCCTTAGCACCACATAAAAATAAATAAATAAAGATGTGTCCATCTACAACTAAAAAAAATATTTTAAAAAATTATTTCTTTGTGTATGATCCACCATAATTTTTAAAATTCAAAATCCCATTTTTGCATTAGGGTAGCTTTCTCTATTGTCAGTTTATTCAGGTAATGCAAGTGAAAATTTACTTTAGTCCAAAACCAAAACCAAAACCAAAACATAAAACAAGTCTTGATCTGTTAAGACTTCTTTTCTCTTTATAAATGACTTGGATTTTCATATTTGGGATCATCCATTTTCTTTCTTTGCTTCATTATTTTATATGAGTAATTCTATGTTAAGTGAATTAATGTATTTAATTTGTTGCTTTTATTTATTTATATTTATATATGATATATGCTATAAGTTTGAATATCCTAGATTTAAGGCCCTGAAGGATTGGAATCATGTCCATAGCATTCTTTGTTTAGAAGTATAATTAACGTTGCTTTAGGTTGATTAAATTATATAATGGCACAAACAGGCAAGCTACAAAGGAGGGGCAAGTACTTAGCATTCATAGGTAATTTTTTAGATTGCCACCCATTGGCAAGGTATTACAGTGTGACCTTTGCTTATAGCTACCTGTGAGAAAAGCAAGAATTTGGAAACAGAAGATCAGCATTTCAATTCCAGGTTACTGATTTCAATTTGACTTTTCCCTTTACTTCATGTTCAATTCCTCCTTCTTTTCCCTTTACTTCCTATGCTCCAGCCAGGCTTGACTCATCACCTTTCCCTTACCATGTTAGGTTGTTTCCTAAGTGTGTAGTGTCCTTTCCTCCATTAGTCTTCTTCTCCTTCACAATTCATCTCAAAAACCTCCTCTTTAACAGAATAATCCTTAACCATTCCATTCCCCAGTCCTCTTGTAATATGTCAAATACCTGTAAGTGTTCAATATGTATAAGATAATTGAGATACATTAGTTTATTCTTTCAAGTTTGAAAATTGAGGTTCTGTGAAGTTAAGTAGGATTTAAACAATTTGGTTTCAGAGTGTGGCTCTCAACAACTATATAACAAATTATTGCTGGTATGTATGCATGCATGTACACTCATGTAATAAAAGAAAAGTTGAGGGTGCTATGAGAATGAAGAGAGAAGTCTGATTTAGAGCTAGATCTAGAATACGGAAGTGATATTTGTGTTGAATCCTGAAGTTTGAATAGGAATAGCAAGACAAAAGGATGTAGAAGAGATTATTTTTGCTAGAGAAATAGCTTACACAAGGGCCCTATGGTGAGAGAGAGTTTGCCACACTGGAGTAGATAATAGTGATCAAGATAGGAAGAGTGGTAGAAAAGTGTTGATAAACTGGGAAGCTGATTAGATTGAAGGGAAGTGGAATGTGGGGGGGTGGGGTGGTTGATAGCCAGGGTAAATTTACATTATATTCTAAGTTCATTGGGAAGCTGGTGAAGGATTTTAATCAGGGGAGTGACGTAATCAGATTTGAGTTTTTTTGTAATTGTGTACTGGTTGTAGGTTGTAGAATGGATTGGAAGGTGGCCAGTGGTAAAAACCAGTTAAGAATATTGCCTTAGTTCAGGTGAGAGAGGATGGTGATTTAGACCATAGTGGTAGCAGTAGAGATGGAAGTAGATAGATTTAAAATATAATTTAGAAGGGGAATTAAAGGACCTTCTCTCATTTTCTTTTTGTCACTGTCTTTCACTCTTTTATTTTTTCCTTTAAATGTTAACTCCGGTTGTAGTGTAAAAAAAAAATTAGATCTGAGTACAATGGTACACACATATAATCCTAGTTTCTTGGGAACCTAAGGCAGGAGAGGCTGAATTAGGAGATAGCAAGTTTGAGGACAGCCTGGGTAACTTAGCAAGACCCTGTCTCAAAATATAATAGAAAGGACTGTGGATATAGTTCAGTGGTAAAGCAAAGTCTACCTGGGTTCAATCCCCAGTACCACAAAAAAGCAAAACAAAACACAAGAAACTAAATTAGGGAGGGAGCCGGGCGCGGTGGCACACGCCTGTAATTCCAGCACTTTGGGAGGCTGAGGCAGGAGGATCGCGAGTTCAAAGCCAGCCTCAGCAATGGCGAGGCACTTAGCAACTCAGTGAGACCCTGTCTCTAATAAAATACAAAAAAGGGCTGGGGATGTGGCCCAGTGGTCGAGTGCCCCTGAGTTCAATCCCGGTACCACACACACACACAAAAAAAATAAAAAATAAATTAGGGAGGGGAGAGAGATGTAGTAGAGAAACCAGTTAATTTCCCTCAGAAAAGAACAAAGAACAACCTCAGCCCTCAGCATGGTGGCGCATACCTGTAATCCTAGTATCTCAGGAGGCTGAGGTAGGAGGATCTGTGTTCAAAGCCAGCTTCAGCAAAAGTGAGGCTCTTAGAAACTCAGTGAGACCCTGTCTCTAAATAAAATACAAAATAGGGCTGGGGATGTGGCTCAGTGGTCAAGTGTCCCTGAGTTCAATCCCTGGTACCCTCTCCTGCCCCCTGCGCCTTCCCCCCACCCCCCAAAAAAGGGAAAAGACCAGATGAAAATTAAGAGGAACTAAATTGGACAGTGGCAATAAAAATGAATGAGAACGAATGAATTTGAGAGTTATTTGGGGGATACAAACAACTCTGAGGATTGACTAGATGGTGAAAAAAGAGAAAGTATGATCTGAGGAATAGTAAGGAGTTAAAAAATGACTGGACTTTCTGGGCCTGGAGGGAAATCCATTACTCACTTAGGAAATACATCAGAAGAGGAAGCAAGTTTTGAGAGGGAGGATAATGGATATGTTTAATGTAGGGATGGCCTGATTTTAAGGAACTTTGTAGACCGTTGAAAATACAGATCTAGAGCTGGGGTTGTAGCTCAGTGGTAGAGCACTTGTCTAGCATATATGAGGCACTGGGTTTGATTCTCAGCACTGCATATAAATAAATAAAATAAAGGTTCATCAACAACTGAAAAATAATTAAAAAAAAAACAGATTCAGTGCTCAAGATATGTTATTTGTTCATTCATTTATTGACTCAGGAAAAACTCCATTTATTTAACAAATATTTATTGAGTGCCTAAATTATATTGTAAGGCATTGAGTGCTACAGAAAACCGTAGGGTTTAATAACCATAGGCATTGTGATTTTAATTGGGCAGTCAGGGGAGGCCTTATTAAGAATGTGACATTTGAAGCTGATTAGGAGTTGTCTATGTAGATACATTGGGGGAAAGATCTTTTGAGGCAGTGCAGATAGTGGAGAGACCCTACAGTGGGAGCCTGGGTCTTAGCCTGTTTTAGGGACAGCAAGGAGGTCAGTGGTGACTGGACCAGAGTGAATAGAAGGAGTTGAAAAAATGGAGAATTTAATGGTTTAAAAGTAAAATCATCAAGCATGAATGATTGGTACAGCTTAACTGGAGAATTATGATTACAGGAACAACAGCAACAGTAGTAAGTGCTTATGTCACGCTTTCTGTATACCAAGCACTATTTCACATTCTTTTAACTTATTTCATCTTTATAGCAGCTCTGAGGTATAGATACTGATATTATCATCTGCATTTTCATAGATAGGGAAATTGAAGCTCAGAGAAAGGGGTGGAAAAGTAGGCCAGGTCATAGAAATCCTTGAATATCACACAAAGAAGCCTTGTTTTTATTCTATAGGTAGTGGTGAGCCATTACATAAAGATTTTGATCATGGAATGAAATGACCAGAACTGTGCTTTAGAAAGATGAATCTCCTGGGATTCCTTAGAGTGGATTGGAGGAGGGATACTAGGTGAATAAGAAATGAATTAAGGTAATGGTAGATGGAATAACTAAAGTGTAAATAATTATGCAATATATAATTATTAAATAACTGGAAAAAGCAATGGGAAAATCCATTATAACAAATCCATCTTTTAGGGTCATTTCTTCAGTAGAGTAGTGATTCTTATGTTTGGGGGTAGTATTATTACCTTCAATAAGCTGATAATGTCTATCAATGCTTTCTCTAGAAAAATACACAAACTCATAATTTTATAAACAACTTCAAGTGGCTTAGAACATCCTAGAGTTACACCTAGGTTAAGAACCTCTTGGATTCCAGAATTAGGAGACCTGGGCTTGAGTCCTGCTGGGCCTGGTGCAAATTAGCTATGTCTTTGAACTTTACTTCTCTAAGATTTTTTCCTTTATTTATGAAAGAAGGTTTTCAGTTTTAGGTTTTTAGATCTCTGAAGGCTCTTTGAGTTTAGAGAGATAAAGTTACTATCCTCATGAAGCTTATTAAAGATATAGACAATAAATATAAAGAAAATTGACATTTTTAGCTGGGGTGCGGTGGCGCATGCCTGTAATCCCAGCAACTTGGGAGGCTGAGGCAGGAGGATCACAAGTTCAAAGCCAGTCTCAACAGATTAGCGAGGCACTTAGCAACTCAATGAGACCCTGACTCTAAATAAAATATAAAAAAGGACTGGGGATGTGGCTCACTGGTTAAGCACCCTGGGTTCAATCCCTGGTACCAAAAAAAAAAAGAAAGAAAGAAAAAGAAGAAAATTGACATTTTAGATAAAAATATTTTAAAGAAAATTAAAGCAGGATAAGGAAAGAATAATGATTGAAATGTGTATTAATATAGTTTTACCAATTTTGATATAGTCTTTCTGTTCTTCTGCAATTTCATTTCTCTTTACTCTGAATACATAATTTGCTTTTTGCTTTGTTTCCTGATAGGAAAGAATTGGGATGTGAGTGCTGCCCTTAGTGATTTTGAACAGCTACGTCAAGTTCATGCTGGGAACCTGCCCCCACCCTTCAGTGAAGGGAATAGTGGCTCCAAGACCCCTGAAAAAGGGTGTTCTGATAGAGAGCCCACTCGCCCTCTGCGACCCATCCTACAGCGGCAGGATGACATCATTCAAGGTACTGGGCTAACTGAGGGAATGTTTCTGTATAGGGGGTAGGAAGAGTAGGGACTGCTAAACAGATTCAGAAAGTTTGGTGATCCTTTGGTGATGTTTTCATTCCTTTCTCTTATCCCCAGCCAAACCCAGACTGAGATGGCATCAATCTGTCCAGGGGCCAGAGCCCCTCACTGTCTCTCTGCATCTTGAGTGTTATCCTGAATAAAGGCCTTCTTCAGATAATGTAAAAGAAATAGAGGAAGGAGGATAACAATCTAATTATTGAGAGAAAGCATGTATAAATGTAGAATTAAGAGTCAGTCACTACCATCTGCCTCTTTGGAGAGTAATTTGTTAATATTTGCTAGTATCTATCAAAATTTGAAAAAGAATATACACTGTTTAACTCAACAATTTTATTTCTAGAAATTTGTCACATATATGTGTATTTGTATGTATTTTACTTACTTACTTATTTATTTTTGTGCCAGGGATTGAACCCAAGGGCTCTTAACCACTGAGCCACATCCCCAGCCCTTTTTTTTTATATTTTATTTTAAGACAGGATCTCGCTAAGTTGCTGAGGCTGGTTTCGAACTTGTAATCCTCCTGCCTCAGCCTTCTAAGCCACTGGGATTATAGGCATATATCTCCTTTAAATAAATAAATACGTAAATAATACACAAATGTGATGTGACTATGTCATAATAATTAAAACTTGATAACAATTTTTAATGCCCACTAATAAAAGAGTGGTTAAATAAATTATATCATCCATATTATGGAACGCTCTCAGTCATTAGAAAGAATTAGGTAGAACTGATGTGATATTTTAGAAAAAAAATCTCTAAAAATATATTCTGAAAGGTAAGGTACAGTACAATGTATGTAGCATGTTCCTTGTACTTTAAAAATGTGATTTTAAGCAGGGCGCGGTGGCGCACGCCTATAATCTCAGCACTTGGGAGGCTGAGGCAGGAGGATCGCAAGTTCAAAGCCAGCCTCAGCCGTGGCGAGGCACTTAGCAACTCAGTGAGACCCTGTCTCTAATAAAATACAAAAAAGGGCTGGGGATGTGGCCCAGTGGTCGAGTGCCCCTGAGTTCAATCCCGGGTACCCAAAACAAACAAACAAACAAAAAAATGTGATTTTAAAAAGCTATATGTGCTTCTATGTGCCTAAAAATTTTCAGAAGGATATAAAAGTTTATCTCTGGGGAAGGGTTCAGGAATTTTGATTGAAAGGGAAACTTCTTTATAAAATCATTTTATCCCTTTTGATACTATTTTGATTTTTTTTTTTAACTGTGGACAGGCATGTGGTACTTTTTATTTTATTTATTTATTTATTTATTTATTTATTTATTTATTTATTTATTTTTGGTGCTGAGGATTGACCCCAGAGGTACTTAACCACAGAGTCACATCCCCAGTCCTTTTTTTAAATTTTGAAACATTGTCTCACTAAGTTGCTTAGGGCCTCATTAAGTTGCAGAGGCTGATCTTGAACTGGCAATTCTCCTGCCTCAGCCTCCCAAGTTGCTGGGCCAAAAGTGCACATGGTACTTTTTAAATTCCTAAGAAATATTTTAAAATAATATCACTATTACTTCATAGTTGGTGAGGTGACACATGCCTGTAATCCCAGCAACTTGGAAGGCTGGGGCATGAGGCTTACAAGTTTGAAGCCAGCCTAGGCAGCTTAGTGATATAAAAAAATATATAGGGGCTGAGGATATAGCTCAGTGGTAAAGTGCCCTTAGGTTCAATCCCTTGTAACGGAGGTTGGAGGGAAACTTCAGACAATTCTTGATTTATTTTGTGCATCTCACCTCTGAGAAATACTGAATCAAGAATGGCTACCCTACACTTGAGCTCTATCCCTCTGCGGTAGTTAATATAACTCAAGCATTGCAAATGAATTACAATACTACATTATGCAGATTATATTCACAATGAATGTTGGCTGGGGAATTACAAGTACTACGTATTCAAAACAGATAAAATGATTTAGGGCACTATCCAAATTACTGTTTACCTCTGTAGCATGTTAAGAATTAACTGTCCCAGGCTGGGGTTGTGGCTCAGAGGTGGACCTCTTGCCTACCATGCATGAGGCACTGGGTTCGATCCTCAGCACCACATAAAAACAAAATAAAGAAATTGTGTCCACCTATAACTAAAAAGTAAATTAAAAAAAAAAGAATTGACTGTCCCTATAAATTTCTGATAAATAAGAATATCAAGAAAAGAGTAGTAAATAGTATAAATAGGTGCTTTTTAAAAAATATTTTTCTAGTCGTTGATAGACCTTTATTTTATTTATTTGTATGCGGTGCTGAGAACCGAACCCAATGCCTCATGCATGCCAGGCAAGTGCGCTACCGCTGAGCCCCAGCCCCAGCCCCTAAATAGGTGTTTTTGATGGTAGGAAGAAAGTTCCTGTGTGAATGAGAATCTCTGTTAAACATTTTCTTTTCTATAATGGAAATTCTTTCCACATTCTCCAATCTTTTCTATAATGGAAATTCTTTCCACATTCTCCAAGACCCTGAGAAGTATCAGAGAGACTATTGGACTAAATCTAGTCTAATGAAACCCCATTTCCTTCTTCCTCCTACCAAACCATGACCAAGTTGCTAAAGGAATGGGTCTCTCTCATATTGGAAAATGGAAGTGGAAGAATAAAGTCATAGGAAGAGGAAGGTGAGGCAAATTTCAAACAAGGGTAGAAGGAGGAATGTATACTTGGTGCTAATTTAAGTGCCTGCAAAAATGTCACTTTCTATATTTCTTCAGTTTTACTTGGCTTGAGAAAAAGGGCCATGATGTTTAGAAGCTGGTTAGACTCAGTTTTTCCCTGACTGGAAACCCTGTGAAGAAGTAACCATCACATCAGTGGAGAGTTCTCTGAGTGGGTTGTGTATGTTCTAAGGTGACTCCATTTTTCATTGCAGAAAAACGCCTGTCTAGGGGCATCTCCCACGCCAGCTCCAGCATTGTTTCCCTGGCCCGGTCCCATGTCTCCTCCAATGGTGGGGGTGGGGGGAGCAGTGAGCACCCCCTGGAAATGCCCATCTGTGCCTTCCAGCTTCCAGATCTCACTGTGTACAATGAAGACTTCCGCAGCTTCATAGAGAGAGACCTCATTGAGCAGTCCATGCTGGTTGCCTTGGAACAGGCAGGTCAGTGAGTGTTTCATCTCCAGTGCTCTTCCCTCTATTCTGCACCTATAGATAACTACCTGGAAGCACTGGCCTTGATCAGTAGCTTCCAGTGTGTGATTTGATTGCAGTCAAAGGCAGGGGTCAGGTGCTCACTTCTGTACCACATATACTAAAATTGGAACAATATAGAGATTAGCACAGTCCTTGCACAAGGATTATACATAAATTTGTGAAATGTTCCATAAAAAGGCAGTAGTCAGATAAACATGTACTGAGCTAGTGCTTTCTAAAGTTACAGAAAGGATACAGATTAGACACTTTATTTTGGAAATTTCCTACTTGATAGAAAAGGAAACCAGATATATATGTAAAAAGTCTAGGAATCAGTACCTAAAAGTCAATGTATGAAAGAGCACAACTAATTATAATTGGCTCTGTAGCGCCCTTGAGAACAGAGTACTGTTGCTGTAGATGATGCAGTAAAAGTCGTACCTATCTATATGAACCTTTCCCCTCAAATTTATTTACTTTCACATTTGTGTTTGTCTTAAATTATTAAAATTAGTTATAACAGAGCAAAGCAACTGGGAATTCTGGGAAAAGTTTAGGTGTTAAAAAAACTCTCATCGAGTGTGATGGCGTACGCCTGTAATTTCATTGGCTCAGGAGGCTGAGTATCGTGTGTTCAAAGCCAGCCTCAGCAAAAGTGAGGCACAAAGCAACTCAGTAAGATTCTGTCTCTAAATAAAATACAAAATAGGGCTGGGGATGTGGCTCAGTGGTTGAATTCCCGTGAGTTCAATTCCCAGTACCCACAAAAACCTAAAACAACAAAAATACTTCCATGGGAGAAAGACTGGAGGGGAAGTGGGACATACAAAGGGAGTGTTTATTTTTCATTTTGTACTCATCATATGCATTTATAATTTTTTAAATAATCATATGCATTTACAATTTTTTAAAAAGTTTGCAAGTCATCTGGGCTAGTGAAATTAAGGCCAGTTTTTCTTTCTGTAGTTCAAGAAAACTTTTAAATAAAGTTTTTAAGTAAATATGTTTATTTATTTATTTAATTTATTTTTTTTGGTACTGGGGATTGAACTCAGGGGCACTTGACCACTGGGCCACATCCCCAGCCCTTTTTTGTATTTTATTAGAGACAGGGTCTCACTGAGTTGCTAAGTGCCTCACCATTGCTGAGGCTGGCTTTGAACTCGGGATCCTCCTGCCTCAGCCTCCCAAGTGCTGGGATTACAGGCGTGCGCCACTGCGCTCGGCCAATATGTTTATTTTTAAGCAAAGTATTTTCCTTCTGTATATAATGGGAAGGTAGTAGTAAGATGACTACGCAGAATCAAGGCTTATTTTCTTGGGTATTTCATGTACTTTGTCTCATTGCTTATGTCTTTAAAGTCATGGCACATACATGCTGATATGCTGATTATCATATATGTAGATAATACAGGATACACATCTTGAGTTGTGTTAGTTATATTGATAATGATTTTATACTGAGTTTCATTGCTACACTATTTACAGATCTCCTGACCAGAGTGAAGAAATCAGGGCCAGTCCAAGTAGCCAACAGTTTCAACCTTAGCACTATTGACATCTTGGGCCTGATAATTCTGTGTTGTGCAAGCTGCCTTTTGCATTATATTTAGAAGCATCCCTTGTGTTTTCCTCACTAGATGCTAGTAGCAAATCCCCTACCAGTTTTGGTAAGCAAACCTATCTCCAGACATTGCCTAAAGTTTTCTTAGAACAAAATTGACCCATTGATCTAACCAGTTATGCTCACCAGATTCTGACTAACTAAATATGACTTAAGAAGTTTTAGAGTAATAGAACAATGGTTTTATTCTGGGTAGTACTCCTAGCGGAGGCTAATCTGCTCTCCTTTTCTTCCACTCTCATGTTTCTGCAGGGCGTTTGAATTGGTGGGTTAGTGTGGACCCCACCTGTCAGAGGCTGCTTCCTTTGGCAACTACTGGAGATGGGAACTGCCTCCTGCATGCAGCCTCTCTTGGTGAGTCTTGAAAACAGCTTTCCATTCCCTGGTAGAAAGGAAGAAATTGAATCAAATCTTATGTGTAGAACTTGATCCAACCAACTTGATCCTTGGCAGAAGTTAGTTGACAGCAGGCTTTTTTTTGTTGTTGTTGTTGTTGTTTTTCCTTTTTTTGTGTTCGCGTGTGTTTATGTGTATGTGTTTGTACAGGAGATGGGAGAGAGCCCCGTCCTAGTTTTTCAGTCTTGTTGAGGTGAGCACAGGGTTTAGCTTAGGCCCCAGTCTGTGAGCTGACTTCTAGGTATAACGAGCAGTACTAAGCAAGCAATATATAACTGTGTGTGTGTGTAAAATTCTACTTGATAGTTATTCCTTTGGTGTATGAAAAAGACATTTTCAATAGTCCTTTTCTTTGTTTTTTTTTGGTGGTGCTGGAGATTGAACCCAGGGCTTTGTGCACGTAAGGCAAGCACTCTACCAACTGAGCTATATCCCCAGCCCTTCAGTAGTCCTTTTTGACACTTATTTACTTTAACTTACTAAGCCTATTTATAACTCAAAACATTATTTGCCCTTAGTTTAAAAAAAAAAAAATTCTCCATTTTCCAGCCATTCCTCAAGCTTTGATACTGATTTCTGTGTGCCAGATCAGTCTTATCTGCTACTATTCTGTATTTCAGTTTGTTAGACTTGCCTCAGGAATGAGGGCTTCCTGTCAGGAGTTTGTGGGATGTGTTATCTCTCTCACTTTCAGGTTCTCAAAGTCTTTAAACCTCCAGAATAGGAGCATCCTTTCTTGATTAGTACTTCTTCCCTAAATTACATCTAGAGTTTCTTTGAACCTGGTCTTTAGTCTGATTTTCTTCTGCTAGGATCTGTGTATCATAATTAATAATTTGGCATACAAGGGGTTCAGGGTGTAGCTTAGTGGTAGAGCACTTGCCTAGCTTGTTTAAGGTCCTGTATTTAATCCTCAGAACTGTAAAAAAGAAAATCAAAACCACAAGCCATAATTAGTAACTGGAGTTGAGTCAGGTAAGGCTTCTTATTGTCATATGCTTTTTTGCCACAGGGATGTGGGGTTTCCATGATCGGGACTTGATGCTGAGAAAAGCTTTGTATGCATTGATGGAGAAGGGAGTCGAGAAGGAAGCATTGAAAAGGCGCTGGAGGTGGCAGCAAACACAGCAGAATAAAGAGGTGGGAGACCTTGGGTGGGAGCACCTTTGTTTTCTCAAATTACCAACTTAGCAAAATTACCCAGAGCTGAATAAAATCAATAAGATCAGTATTATTTTCCTTGTAATCCTGAAAGTTATGGAAATGCAAGTAACCTATACCATAGGGTAAAATGCTCTCTGATACAATTGTAAGAACTGGTATAGGGAAGCTGAGACTTAAAAAGAGGTATCTAACATTGTGCTTTTCATCTGAAAATAATACCTTTCATGGCAGTGTTTTGCAAAATGAGGTATGAAAATTCTATAGGATTTTTGTATTTTGCTTTTTGGCTTATAATAAGGCTAGATTAATTTTTAAGGACTTATGTTTTCAATTCTTATAGAAATGTAAGTGCTTAAGGTTTTGGATATATATAACACATTTTTCATATACTCAGTTTTAGATGGATTAAAAATTGAAAAAAAAAGTATCAATAGATTATCCGTATCTTCCATCCTCATAACAGAGGTTGGGCAAACTGAAACAGCCCTATTTCATGTGTGTTTATAAAGGTAATTGGTATTCCAGTAGCAGAATAGCAGGGCCTAAAATATATATTATCTATCTCTTTACAGAAAAAGTTGACTGATCCCTTCTCTTTAATAATGATATTATGATACATAAAATAATAGATCTCCATAGTCCCTTTTCTCTTGGCTCTGTCTTTTATGTTTATATCCCCTGCTCTTCATGTATATCTGGGTTTTTTCTCTCTTTTTTTTTTGGCATGTTTTGGGGGTGTTTCTGGCATTGAATATGGGAATATCTCTTCAGAAGCTTTCCCTATCCTTCTATCTATTTTCTTTTTTTTCTCTCCTTTGACTCTTTTATTGTAACTGGTAATGATATAGAACTAAGAGTTTATTTTACTTAGAATTTTATGTCCTGTCTGAGCGCGGTGTGCACACCTGTAATCCCAACGTCTTGGGAGACTGAGGCAGGAAGATCACAAGTTCAAAGCCAGCCACAGCAACTTAGAGAGGCCCTGTTTTTAAATAAAATATGAAAAATGGCCAGGGATGTGGCTCAGTGGTTAAGTACCCCTGGGTTCAATCCCTGGTACAAAGAAAAAAAATTATGTCCTGAAGATTAAAAATATATAAGAATGTATTATGTTTCTTTCTCAAAAACTATATCCAGAGAGCTAGGAATATAGCTCAGTTGGTAGAGTGCTTGTGTAGCATGCACAAGGCCTTGTAATCCCCAGCATCACCAAGAAACAAAACAAAAACCCAAAACAAACAGTAAGAATCCAGTTGTTAAAATTAGGATGATATTAAGATTAGAATCCTGTCCTAATCAGCCAATAAATATCAGAAATAAATCCATGGGCAAAGCAATATAAGTAACATTCTTTTTTGGGGCATGGGAATGGGAATTGAACTCAGGGGCACTCAAACACTGAGCCACATCCCCAGCCCTATTTTGTATTTAAATGAAACAGGGTCTCACTGAGTTGCTTAACACTCACTGTTGCTGAGGCTCGCTTTGAACATGTAATCCTCCTGTCTCAGCCTCCCGAGCCGCTGGGATTACAGACGTACGCCACTGTGCCTGGCAAATAGCATTCTTTATTACCACAAAACTTGGGCTTGGCTCTTGTGGAAAGTGTCTTTTTTCTGAGCTAGAGTCAGCCTAGCAAATCAGTAGTTGGCTTTGCTTCTTCACCATTGAGTTTATATAATACCTGAACCTTAGATTTGACTGCTCCAGGGACAAGAAGAGGGCAAACAAGAGCATACCAATTATGAAGTGGAAATGATGGAAATAGTCAAAATAGGTGTGCCCAATTCCAGCTGTTAAATGTTTTATGGTTATTATTTTTAAGATAGGGTTAGATTATGATGGTATTTAACATTTTTTATTTTTTTGGTACCAGGTATTGAACTCAGGGGCACTCAACCACTGGGCCACATCCCCAGCCCTTTTTTGTATTTTATTAGAGACAGGGTCTCACTGAGTTGCTGAGTCCCTCAGCATTGCTGAGGCCGGCTTTGAACTCACGATCCTCCTACCTCAGCCTCCCAAGTGCTGGGATTACAGGCGTGCGCCACAACGCCCTCAAGTACCTGAGTTCTGTCCTAAGTTTACCTCCTTTCCCTCCAGAAGAAAAACATGCATAGTAGCTAATGAGGGAGCAATTATTTTACTTCTTTTGCTCAGCACAATGCAAGTTCCATACAAGAAATGTGGCCTATGTAATTAGCTTAGAACTGTGTGGCATTGTACCCCGCCTTGGCAGTGGAATGGGAAGAGGATGGTGAAGGATTGAGGAGCTTCTTTTGGCTTACTAGTACCAAACACCAAACTTAATCAGTTTTGACTTTTCAGGCCTTCCTGTTTTTTGTTCAAATTGATGGTAAAGCCTAATATTTTCTTAATGATAAGGTTAGAAGTGTATGCCACCTAGTGGTTATGTGTATTAAAATTAGAAATCAGAAATAGGTAAGAGGGAGTCAGATCCTCCTGGAGATACACACACACACACACACACACACACACACACACACACACATATATATAAAAAATATCAGAGTGATTAGAATCCTCCACATATAATTTGTGCATTGTTCTTTTTATCCTTAATTGAAATGAAATCTGTGATAGCATTTTATAAATTGAAAATAGCTTTGTCTTTTTTATTATTAAAGATGCTTATAATAGCTCTTTAATTCTTCATGTTTCTAGTGTGATCCTTTACTGTTGGTGTTTAGTTAAGTAGTGTAAATTCATTTTAATACTGATGTAAGCCAAATAAAATTTAAAAAGTAAACTTGTCTCTCAAATCATCATATACATGCTAAAGGAATATGCTATTTTTAAATGTACCACTACACACACTGCTTTAAAAAAATTATAGTTTTACTCAGCATGTATTTACTGATTACTGATCACAAATTAGGCACTGAACACATTGCATAAAACATGGTCCTGGCTTTTAAGAGTGGTAGTAGGAAATGGATTTCAAACACATAATTGCAACAAAATGAAACAGGCATGACTTCTATGATAGAAGTCCATATAGCACTTTGGAAGGAAAGGCACAAAAAAGGAGTGTTTAAACTACTAGGGAGATTTAGGAAGGACTTCACAGAGGAGAGATACTTGAGTTTTGTCCTGAAAGTTGAGAAATTACCAGATAGATTAGTGGGCTACTCCAGGCAGAAGGAACAACTAAGACAAAAGCTCAGAGGAATAAAACAACATGGTGCACTTCAGGTACTACTTTTAATTCAGGGAGGTATTAAACTAGGTAGGTGGGTAGGGGCTAGGAAGTGGGTGTTGAGTGCAGTGGGAAGGAGTTTCAACTATTGTCTGTCAGGCAATGATGATCACTAAAAAAATTCTCATCAGGATTCAAACATCATCAGATTTTAACTTAGAAAAAGTTTTCCAGGGCTGGGGTTGTGACTCAGCAGTAGAGCGCTCGCCTAGCATGTGCGCGACCCAGGTTTGATCCTCAGCACCACGTAAAGACCAATGCATTGTGTACAACTAAAGCAAATAAATAAATGTTTTTTTAAAAAAAGTTTTCGGGCTGGGGATATAGCTCAGTTGGTAGAGTGTTTGCCTTGCATGCACAAGTCCCTGAGTTCAATCCCCAGCACCACCAAAAAAAAAAAGTTTTCCAGTAGCATTGTAGAAAGTTGATTAGAACGGTACATGAGTACATGTCTGGAGGTAACAAACCAGTTAGGGGTGCACTGAAGTAGTTCATGCTTAATAATTGTTGACTTAAGGGATCCAGATATGAGGTGGATAAAGGAAGGAGAGTAATCGTAGATAATTTCATGGTTTCTGGTTTGGATATTAGGATGATAATTGATGCTATACACTAAGGGAAGAATATAGAAAGAAGAATGAGTTTGGGCAGAGACAGGAGTTGTTATATACAGAATTTGAGGTAGCCCTGGGCAGGTAGAAGTATTTAATTGGTAGCTGGATATGTGAATAATAGAAATTAAGAAGTAGTATGGGTTTAGAGATAAGGATTTGAGAGTCATCATGGGGATTTTAGAGAGTCCACTGAATTTGGAAATTTGAAGGACTTATCCTTTACTGGAGTTAGGTAAAGTGGTATGTGGGGGATTGGGAGAGTAGGATGAAGGGCAGAAACAGAAACCAGATTGCAATTGGTCAGAAAAGAATAGAAGATTTTTAAAATGTGAGAAAGATAATAGACTGTTCTTTATAATGGATTTTGACTTTGAAAGGGAAGAAATTTGATTTTGCAGTACAATTATAAATCAAGTACTAAGAGACTAAAGTAAGGTAAACAGTGAATTAATTGAAATGGGTATTGCATCATAGAATCTTGCCTCTCACTGCTTGGCATCCCCTGCTTATCTTTCATAGTCAGGGCTGGTATACACAGAGGATGAATGGCAGAAGGAATGGAATGAACTGATCAAACTTGCCTCAAGTGAACCCCGAATGCATCTAGGTACCAATGGAGCCAATGGTGGCGGGTAAGTGTGGCTAAATGGGGAGGAGGAAATAATTTTTTTTGGAGTTCCCATTGTCTAGAGAGCACTGTGCTAGGTTGTTAAAAGGAAAGAGAGGACCTATGGCAAGGGCACATTTGTAACAGCACAGTATGTTCTCTGTATTTGAACACACTGATACCCAAGTGAATGATGGGGTGGAGGGGGAGTGAGACTAAAGGTAATAGTTGTAATAATCCAGGCAAGAGGGCTATGGGTGTTCGGGTGGTAGACTAAAGATAGGTCAGAAGAGACATGTACAAGAGACTCATAGGAGATAGAATTGATCAAACCACATGATTAATTGAGGCTGAGATAAAAAATGGTAAATGTTTCACAAATTTCTGATTAAGCTACTGAGTAGATGGTGAGGCTATTCTTTAAGGGAACACAGAAAGAGGAATTTGGGGGTTTTCTTTTGTAAGGCATGATTAATACAGTGTGTGGGTGGTTGTGGTAGGTAAGGTAAGCAGGATGAGGTTATGCTATGGTGTATTGGGCTGCTGGATAAGAGAAATGAAAGGAACTTGTTGAGCAAGATAAATATTAAGAGGGATTACCTCTAGCTTCCAAATGCCTCTAGGATTTCCCTATTTGTGAAATGGAAGTAGAAATAGCTAGTAATAAAATAATCAGCTATATCAGTGGTAGCCTTAAGATTGGAAAACAAGGAAAGGACATGCTTTTCCCTCCCTTCAGAATTGGTCTTTAAGGTTCTCATTTTGTTTTTTTCCTGCTTCCTTCCACTGTGCCCCTTCCACCTATTCTCTTCTCCAACTCCAGGGTGGAAAGTTCAGAGGAGCCTGTATATGAGAGCCTAGAAGAGTTCCATGTTTTTGTCCTTGCTCATGTGCTTAGGAGGCCCATAGTTGTCGTAGCAGACACCATGCTGAGGGACTCTGGAGGAGAAGGTGAGTTAGCCAGTCAGTCCTCACTCCAACCTGAGGACCCACGGGAATAAACACTGGGAAGAGAGCAGAAAAGTAGATATATAAGCTGGGTGGTGCATGCCCAGTCACTTGGGAGGCTAAGACAGAAATATCACAAGTTCAAAGCCAGCCTTAGCAACTTAGCAAGACCCTGTCTCAGAAAGGGCTGGGGATGTGACTCAGTGGTTAAGCAAGCACCCCTGGGTTCAATCCCTGGTACGGGGGGGGGGGGGGGGGGGAAGGAGAAAGAAAACAAAAAAATATAGACTTTTGGTGGGGGGAGAAAAGGTATATATTAGAACAATGCAAAATTCTGAAGAGATTCAGAGTAAAGCAGTTGGGGTTAATTGACGAGACTTCTTTGGAAGAATTATTAAATAAGTTGGAATGAAAGTGGTGACTCAGTTTGCAGAGTCAGGTGGAGGGATTTTTCCACTAGGCAAGAACACAGCCTTGGTAATAATCTTCATGGTTTCCTGCAGCATTTGCCCCTATTCCCTTTGGGGGAATCTATCTGCCCTTGGAGGTCCCAGCCAGCCAGTGTCACCGATCCCCTCTGGTGCTCGCCTATGATCAGGCCCACTTTTCTGCACTTGTGTCCATGGAGCAGAAGGAGAATGCCAAGGAACAAGGTGCTAAATGCATGTCTGTCTCTAGTGTCCTTTGGTCTGCATTATTTTCACTTAGAAAAGTGAAATGAGAAGCCGGGCGCGGTGGCGCACGCCTGTATTCCCAGCACTTGGGAGGCTGAGGCAGGAGGATCTCGAGTTCAAAGCCAGCCTCAGCAATGGTGAGGCACTTAGCAACTCAGTGAGACCCTGTCTCTAATAAAATACAAAAAAGGGCTGAGGATATGGCCCAGGGGTTGAGTGCCTCTGAGTTCAATCCCCAGTACCAAAAAAAAAAGTGGAATGAGAGCTAACATAGGAGGAAAGAATTAAGGGACATGCAAGCCCACGTAATGCATGTTGATACTCTTTTCCTAAGTTACACAAAAACACCAGAGTTTTCAAATTAAAAATACAAAAAGTTTTGGGGGGAAAACATAGCCTATATTCCCTGCTCTGGAGAAAAGGGCTATGTATTAAGGTCATAGCACCTTCTAAATGGTGCTTTGCTGCATTTGTCTTTATCTTGATGACTTTGAATACCCTGAATACACATAACTGTCAAGAATATTATGAGGGCTGGGATTGTGGCTCAGCGGCAGAGCGCTCGCCTCACATGTGCGCGGCCCGGGTTCGATCCTCAGCACCACGTAAACATAAATGCATTGCATTGTGTACAACTAAAGTAAATAAATAAATATTAAAAAAAAAAAGAATATTATGAGAGTTAGTTGACTGACCAGTGGGGAGTCATGCAGATTTGTGGCCTAAATTGTGTGTTGGGTGGTAAGGGCAAACTAGCCTATTTGTTTTTAATGTCTGGGATCATTCACATGTAAGAATTGAGAAGTGGCTATAACTAGAAACTTGTATATGATTTTAGTGAAGTCAGTTTGTGTTCAGTTGCCTTCCTCTCTCCTCAAGGAGACTCCTTGACGGCATCTTTTTTCCTCCCCAGCTGTGATTCCACTTACAGATTCAGAGCATAAGCTGTTGCCCTTGCACTTTGCTGTGGACCCAGGAAAGGGCTGGGAGTGGGGCAAAGATGACAATGACAATGTCCGATTGGCCAGGTGAGGCAGGCCTAGCCTTTCCATCCTATTTTGTAGCTTGTCTCTCTTCCATAAGCAGGGGCTATGACCTGGGGATTTTTGTTAGCTCAGAGGCCAGACAGTTGCATCTTAACTCCAGTTTCTTTGGGAAGACGAAGAGAGGGAAGATGGGTTAGGCACCAGGACTTTTGCATCTTGTGGGTGCTTTGTCTTCCTATGAAAGATGGGAATCCTGGGGCCTCGGCCATTCTTTTCTTAACAGTAGGAAGAATGTTCCTCCACTCTTACATCCCAGAATCCCCAAAGCAGTGGTCAGAAAATCAAATCACACTTTATCTCAGCTTAAATGAGAAGAATTTTAAATAACTGACCAAATTAGTTTGCTGTGGGTTTTTGTCTTCCTGGAGTTTAGACAGCAATACAAATATATTCCCTCTCACCCTCTGTAGCCTGTTTAACTTTCTTCTGCCTCCCAGAGCATATGAATGTAAATGTTCTTCCCTTACCTCTTACCTGGTGCTTCCTTCTTTGGGCCTCTGAAACTTTGCGAACTGGCTGAAGGAGTTTGATTTTAAAGTCCAGCATTTATGGCTTTTTAAAAATAAGTCCTGGGCTGGGGATGTAGCTCAGTTGGTAGAATGCTTGCCTTGCATGCACAAGGCCCTGGGTTCAATCCCTAGCACACACACACATACACACACACAAAATCCTCACCTAATAATCAAAATCTCCTAAGTAGTATTATAATAATGGCTACTGTTTAGTATTTCCTATTTTCCAGACATGGCTGTGCCCTTTCTAAACACTATTTTAACACAATGCCACAGGATAGATATGACTATCAATACCCATTATTAACTCAAGCTGAGTTTCAGGGAGGTTGAAGTGACTTGTTCAAGGTCAAAAGCTTAGTAATTGGTGGAGCTTTAATTCAAACCCATTTCTGTTTGAGTTCTAAGCCATGTGTAGAGGCCCCTCCATCCACCTTTCTTTTCAATTATATTGTACCTCTTTCCTTTACTAGATCACATTAAGTTTTTAAATTCTTTTTTCTTTTTCTCCTTTCACAGTGTAATTCTGTCCCTAGAGGTTAAATTGCATTTGCTGCATAGCTACATGAATGTGAAGTGGATCCCATTGTCCTCTGATGCACAGGTGAAAGCTTCTTCTACCCCTACCCACATTTGCCCTTACTTTCAGTGACAGGCAGAATAAGGAGATCTGGTAGTGCTCACCTTCTGAATCTGTTCTGAGCAGTAGCTTACGCATCAAGGTTAGGAGCAACGGGAAGATGTCAGATAATTTCCAGAGTATATCTTTTCCTGCCTTGATACCTGTTAGTTTCCTCTATTTCTCCAATCAGGCTCTGCTTTCTTATACTAAAATATAGTCTTTAAGAACATTTTCTGGGAACTGGGGGTGTAGCTCAATAGTAGAGTCACTTGCCTAACATGTACAAGGCCCTAGTTTCAATCCATAGTACAACAAAACAAACAAAAACATTTTCTGGACTTCTTGGTGAACTTGAGGTTGTCATTACTTTGTCCCAATCACTCTGTAGATAGACCTGTTTTAGGCACTAGTAGGAGACGTAATTTCTTAAGGAGTTCTTGGTCCTGTGGGTTCTAAGATAGAACACCTGCTAGAACAGCAGGAGCTAGAACACCTGCTAGAACAGCAGGAGCAAGGGAAAATTGATGAACTCCAGAGTGCTAACGTTTAAAAGGATGGTTGGGCTTGGTTGGTTGTGATTAGCCAAGACTTCCTTGAGATTAATTTTGAACAGAACTTGATATAGAGATGTTTATAATAAAGGACATTCTGGTATCTGAAATATTCTCCCTCCTTACCCAGAAGCTGAGTATTGAGTGGTTGCATGGTTGCTCACCATACAATACATGGTGAGCAGTGAGGCTTCATTTTGATATCTAGTATAGAAAGGAGTCATATCGCAGTGGCTGAGATAAAAAGTGGATATTACATACATCTTTAGCCCATGAGAAAGCTGACTGGAGCCAGAGAAGGACAGTTTCTGAATCCTGGGTGACCCTTCCTCCATCATGACAACAGCCATTTTCTGGAGCCAGGCAACCTAAGGATGGAGTTCACAGGGCACTTAGTACCCTTTTCCATGTGGCTAATTCCGATAACAGTGGCTTCAGGGAGCCCTGAGAGCTGATGGATGGGCCCAAAGTCCCTGGGGACTTCCTCCAGCTCAAACCAATGGAAAACTGTCAACACTGTTTTTGTCTCTTCTAGGCTCCTCTGGCCCAACCTGAGTCTCCCACAGCCTCAGCTGGAGATGAGCCCCGTTCCACTCCTGAATCTGGGGAATCAGACAAGGAGTCAGTTGGCAGTAGTTCTACCAGCAATGAAGGCAGCCGGCGGAAGGAGAAGTCAAAGCGAGATCGGGAGAAGGACAAGAAAAGAGCAGATTCTGTGGCTAACAAACTGGGCAGCTTTGGCAAAACCTTGGGCAGCAAGCTCAAGAAGAACATGGGAGGCCTGATGCACAGCAAGGGCTCTAAGCCTGGAGGGGTGGGAACCGGGTCTGGGGTAAGCAGTGGCACTGAGACACTGGAGAAGAAGAAGAAAAACTCACTGAAGAGCTGGAAGGGTGTCAAAGAGGAGGTTGTGGGGGATGGGCCTGTATCTGAGAAGCCCACATCTGAGTCTGTTGGTAATGGAGGGAGCAAGTATAGCCAGGAGGTGATGCAAAGCCTGAGCATTATGAGGATTGCCATGCAAGGGGAGGGGAAATTTATTTTTGTTGGAACCCTGAAGATGGGTCATCGTCACCAATATCAGGAGGAGATGATCCAGCGCTACCTTTCTGATGCTGAGGAGAGATTCCTGGCAGAGCAGAAGCAGAAGGAGGCAGAGAGGAAGATCATGAATGGAGGGGTAGGGAGTGGGCCTCCTCCAGCCAAAAAGCCAGAGCCAGATGGCGGGGAGGAACAGCTGACTGCCCCCCGAGCAGAGTCCAAGGCATTGGCATACTCTACTGGCTATCCTGGGGGCTTTACTATCCCTCGACCTTCTGGGGGTGGAGTCCACTGCCAGGAACCCCGAAGGCAATTGGCAGGGGGTCCTTGTGGGGGGGGCCTGCCACCATATGCGACCTTTCCCAGACAGTGCCCTCCTGGGCGACCCTACTCCTACCAGGACAGCATCCCTTCTCTGGAACTAGGCAGTCACTCCAAGGATGGAGTTCACAGGGGTACGTTGTTACCACCCCACTTTCGTGTGGCTGATTCCTATAGCAACGGCTACAGAGAACCCCCTGAGCCAGATGGATGGGCTGGAGGTCCCAGGGGGCTTCCCCCAACCCAGACCAAATGCAAACAACCGAACTGCAGCTTTTATGGACACCCTGAGACAAACAACTTCTGCTCTTGCTGTTA
This sequence comes from Tamias sibiricus, assembly GCA_025594165.1. Lineage (NCBI taxonomy): Eukaryota > Metazoa > Chordata > Mammalia > Rodentia > Sciuridae > Tamias > Tamias sibiricus. The sequence goes on along the minus strand of CM046658.1, from coordinate 113,252,714 downwards.
CCGGGAAGAACTGAGGAGGCGGGAACGTGAGCCGGGTGGGGAGCTGCTGGTGCACAGGTTCTGAGTGGATGGGACCTATGAGGGCAAGGGGGCTGAATGAAGAAAGTTAAGCGCAACACACTGGCTCATCAAGACCCAGCCCCCAGGTTGATGGGGCAAATGCAGAAATGTTTATGGGAGCCTGGCTGGAAACTTTTAAGTGTATGCGCTTGAGTGCTGCCAGGCTGGCAAGATCAGGTCAGGGTTGGACCGTGCCTCAAGAGCTGTACTATTCCTTTGTAGAGCTTGACTTGATGAGACTGAGGAGGTACAAAGGGGTGGGGATGGTAATTCTGTCTCAAAACCCTTTCAGTCCCATCCCAGGATCTAATGGAAAGTAGTATGAGAGGGTTTGGTGTGTGGGGGTGGGAAGTGGACAGATGTCTGGGGGAGGAACAGGTAAAGTAGGTTCTCAGTTAATTAAAGAAAAAATAGACCAAAGTTATTTTAAGTTGGAATAAAGCACATGGTGGTGAGTTGGGGGTATGGAGGGAAATAGATATTGGACAAAATTTACAATTGATTTGAATAAGGTAGTAATTAGAGTTGGATAAATTCTTCCTCCTGAAGGACCTGGAAAGACAAGACAGTAATGCGTGCTCTTGAATACTTATTGAGGAGGGTAGTTTAAATTCCATTTATGGAGATGAGAAGGGGAGGAATTTAAAAGGGGATTCTTTTTTCCTTTGAAGTTTTATTTCCCTCTGAATAGTCATCTGTTCTAGTTTTGAAAGGAGATTGCCGATTGCCTCCTATCTTTTCCTCATTCTTTTTGAGGCTGAGCTCACCTAAGTTAAGAAGGTTGTGATTTTTTTTAAGACTTTAATTTTATTAAAAAAAAAAAAATCCCTCTGGAAAAGAGAGTGATGAGATGAGCAGCTAATGTGTGTTGAATTTTCTCCAGGTGAATGGGTGCAGAGTGATTTAACTTCTTAGCAATAACTGTATATGAGGTTTGAGTGCATCTTAGGAAGGGTGGGGTAAGGGCAGACATTTGGCCAGACTGTTTCAAACAAAACCAAAAACCTATATAAAGCACTAACATTCTCTGCTGCTGTTTTTCCTGTAGAAAGCAACTTATTTTATTGACTAATTTTTTTAAAAAGAAAAGAAATAAAAGGACCCCAACAAACAAAACACTTTAAAAATTATTATTATTTTTTCCTATTTAAGTGATTCTTTCTCCTTCCTCTACTTTTGGAGAATGAACTTAACATCCCGGCTTCTTTTGTTAAGCCATAGCTGACCTTAATCTGTGGTTAGTTTATTAAAATAATTAAAAAAAAAACTTTGTAAGAAGAGATATTTTTGATATTAGGACTGAAGTTGAAACATTGGGGTGGGGGTTAGGGCAATTTATAAAAAGGTAGTTAGAGAAATATATTTTAGTGAACTATAACCACAGATCACAAATAACTCCCAATGAGCTGATCTGTCTTTGGATTTCTCCCTTTCCTTGACCCAACCCAATTATCCAGGGGGTAGGGATGTAGACACAGTTGGGGGAGGTCCTTTGCATTTTGCACAAAGCACAAGTCTGGGCAGCTTATGATCTGGCCAGAACCATTTCTAAGAGCTTTAAGCTAGAAGACCTGTCCTGGGCCAGTTTTACATTTTCTTTATTTTTTTTCCTGGGGGAAAAATCAACTATGCAATTGTATACACTCCTGGGTGCATATGGAGAAGGGGAATAAGTGTACTTAAGTGTCCAGAGTTTTAATTGGGGCTATTTTTCTATGCTTGGACTTCTTTGTTGAGGTATGTATTCATCAGTGTCTAGTGGAATATAATCCCCACATTTGATCCAAGGCACACAAACTGGGAGTGTGTGTGTTGGGGGTGCTCTGATTTGCATATGTTCCTTCTGCCCAGTCAGGAAAGTTTTCATCCCATTTTCCCCCTCAGTAACAAAGCCCACCAAGACTCACTCATTAGCACTGCTCAGTTTAGAAAGGTTCCTTTATCCTCAACAAATGTGAAAGTCACTTATTTTCCAAATTGACTAGTCTGTTGATTTAATCATTAACTGTGGCTCTTAATTCTTAGGCATTTATTTGACAATAGATTAATTTTAAGGAAGCAAAAAAATGAGACTCCAAAGAAGGGGATATGTATATAAGAACCTAGTATGAGATGTACACTCCCCTCAGGCACACAATTTAAAGGAGTACTCAGTAATCAAATACTTTAAAAGTTAAGTATTTTTAAAAATGAATGCCAAAAATCCATGTTGAACAAAAATCAAAATCTTGAAGACAGGATCTGACCAAGGACCAGAATTTGGGTGAGGGAAGTGAAGTTGGATTAATCAAGTATTAGGATGGATCCTGTCTTTAGTTAAATGTTTTGATATGTTGTTCATCAAGCTGGGCACAGTGGCGCACGCCTGTAATCCCAGCACTTGGGAGGCTGAGGCAGGAGGATCCCGAGTTCAAAGCCAGCCTCAGCAATGGCAAGGCACTTAGCAACTCAGTGAGACCCTGTCTCTAATAAAATACAAAAAAGGGCTGGGGATGTGGCCCAGTGGTCAAGTGCCCCTGAGTTCAATCCCTGGTACCAAAAGATACAGAACAAAAAATGATATGTTGTTCATCATGAGTTTTTTTAACATTAGTTTTCTTTAAAAAAATTACATCAAAATAGTATTTATCTGGGTTTTTAATCACCTCTTCCATTTTGTGCCCACAGTGAGTGCCTTGTTCACCTCACCCTAGTCTTGTCCCTGTGTGTGGGGTTGAATAACACTGATGGACATCCCTACCATGTACAAGACACTTAGTGGCTTAAACCCACACCCTTTATTTACTGGGCTCTCCCTGCACTCCCTTAGGCTTCCATATCATAGGATGATGGCCTGGACCAATAGAAGTAGAAACAGACAGGGGTTTTCCCAGAGAAAACCAGGGAAGTTGATCCTCCACTGGACTGCTGTGTATGGATTTGATCTGTTATTAGATTTTAGTTATAATACTTTTGTTTTTAAAAATTGAGGACAAATGAACAAATCCAGAAACTTTGTATCATGTTTGTTTTTATTTATAAATAAGTCAATCTCAGTTCTTTTTGCCCTCTTTTCAAATAAAAAAAAAAGATGGAAATTTGGGGGGAGGGGAAGGAAGTAATTATGGTAAAATAGGGCTTTAGGCCTTATGTAAAGCTTTTATTAATAATTTTTTTTTTTTTTAAGCTTGGGAAGGTACTATTTATTAAGGGATTAAATAACCTTCATTCTAAGGATTTGGGACCCTGAGACAATGAATATTTTTTATGGGGGATAGTGATGTTTGTTTTGCTTTATTTGAGGGGAGAGGGGTTGGGAGTTAGGAATACTACCTGGGAAATTAAGACTGACAAGTATTGGTTTATTGTAGGAAAGAGGAAGGGCTGAGATAGGCAAACCCACACAATCTCCATTGAGGAGAAGGGAGGGAGGGGCTACATGGGGTGCATTCAAAATGAGCAAAAGTTCCTTGGTTAAGGAGGAGTATGTGAGTGAAGGGGGAAGATAGACCCTGAATCCCTAGATGAAAGTATGACGTCATCTCAGGCTTAAATTTAAGTGCACTTAGTTCCTTTAATCCAGGGCATCTGGAATACCTACTGAAGTTTTTAATGAAGAGGGGAGATTTTCAGGTTTCTTATTTTTCCCCTTTTCATTTAAGACAGTGCTGTCCCCTCTACCACAGTGGAACAGATATATTACGGGGTAGGCCTCTAGATCCCTCCCTTAATATATACTGGTTTTATTGAGAGTTACAATTTTTCCTGATACTGGTCTTTATTAATGAAATAAATAGACAATTATTGTTATTTTTGAGATTCAGTCTCTTTAAGGAGTAGGGGATGGTGTTAAACTCAGCACTGTGCAGGGACTTGGAATGGAAGTATCTTCCCTCCTGTTGGCTCTCATTTTCTCAAAGTAAAACTGAAGCCCACAGACCAACACACAAAAATTAGCAATGACTGCATATTGTATATATTTTGGAGCCAGAAAGAATTGGAGCTGACTTCTGAGAACCCAGCTTTTGCTATTCTGACTCCTTTCAACCACATGTCCAAAGTTCCAGTCATTTTTTTTTTTCTCTCTAAATAAAGGAGCATTTCAGAGATGATTATCCCTGAGTTACTCAGATACCTCTGGATTCTTTTGTTCTCTTTCTCCAAGGAGGCAGTGCCCCTGACATACTGCCACTGGTGAGAGCCAGAATTAGAAGCCCCTTCCCTGCCTGTAACCACCTGCACCCCAGATTTTTCTAATTTCCTTCTTTCCCTCCAGGCCCTTCAACTGGAGATTCAGTGAGTCATCCAGGCCCTTCAACTCTGTACAGGCACTCTGTCTCTTTGCAGATACTCAGTCTGTAAACCATAGGGTGTTTTGCCTCCTATACTTAAGTTGAATAACAAAATATTTATTATGATGCCCCCATGTAGACTTCCTCTGTGCCACTTCCCTTTTTTGGCCACATGGGTAAGGAACAGTAGAAAAGAGCTATGGAAACTGGCTAAGAGGAGTGGGGGTGGGAAGGACCTTGGCCTCTTTCTGTGTTTATAACTGGATCTGTGACTCATCTTGTGAGTCACTCAGCTCCACCTCCCTCCTCCAACTGCCCCTCCCAAGCAGCCTTCACCCCTGGCACAAACCTGCAACCAGAGCAGGATTCTGAAAATGGAAAAATCTGATACAGCCCTTTGCTTCTTCACCCTTCTTTTCATCCAGTGAACTTATACTAGGTTTGTGTTGGGGGTAGTTAAAGTAGTCTTCCTGTTAATTATAATCAGCTGCTGCCCCCTTTGCATTCCTGGTTAGGTGCTGATCCAAATCATCCAATTTATTTCTCTCTCCAATTCCCCCACCCATTCCCCCTGAGGTCCCCCCCTCCAACCCCTGTATTCCTTTGCTGCTCCCATACCTCAAAGTATTAAAGAATAGAATGTTGCTCTTAAATGAAGGGTAGTGAGGAGAAATAGATAATGGAATTTTAAAATTGTGGTACACACCACTTCCTATGCTTTGTTTTCTTATTTACAACAGAGTTTAGGAAGTATTTTCTTTCCCCAAGAGGTTGAGGTCCATGAATTGGATGCAGGGGTATGAGGTGGGGTGGTGGTGCTCAGTAGCTTTTAGAAATTCTAAAATTAGGCTTCTGGGCCCCTTCCTAGCAGGTGTATACCTTTTTGTTCCAGACTGACTCCCTCCCTGTCTCACAATATCTTCGCTATTTCCATAGTTGCAGCCAAGATGGGAATTTTATTAAAGCTGAGGCCGGAAGGGTGTGTGTGCTGCGGGGGAGGGGAGAGTTGAATGTCAGTTTGGAAAACGGAGCCCCCACCTAAAGATTGCTGCCTCTGTACAGAGTCAAAAACAATAAAACAGTGGCTCATTAAACTGTTATTTTTGTATTTTATTTCCTGCCTTTTTCATATCTAAACAGTTTTGCACTGCTAATCCCAAGTCACTCTCAGCTGCATCTCCTCTGCTTGTTTCCTAGACCTCCCCTACCATCTTGGCTTCTTGGGTTGCAGCAGGGAAGGAGGGGGGCTGTGATCTTGTACTTGAAGAGAAGTTTCCAGTCCTTAGCTTTGAAAGCCCTGAACATGAATCATTCATTTGGAGATCTGGTGTCTGGGCTGAAGGGGTGGAGTCAGTACCTGGGCCAGGGATTTACTGCCCTTTAGTAGGAGCAGGAGTGGGCAGGTATGCCTAGTGTGCTTTAATGGTCAGAGTTTAAGTAGTAAGGTCTTGTCTTTGGCCTCCCAGCCCCACTCAAAAGACATGCACACAAACATACTTGTAATGTGTCTGCGTCCTGGACACAACATACTTCCTATCTCTCCACTGAACTCTTCACATGAGGTGTGCTTCAGGTACTCTGGAGGATAAACAAAAACTTTGACCAGCCCTCTCCCAATTCTTGAGAGTTTCCTGACAAAATCTGAGATCCAGTTTTCCATTTACTTCTTTCTTAACCATTTGTGTTAGGTTTGTCAGAAGGCAGTAAGCAGACCTGAACTACTTTGCATTCCTATCCCCTTGTCCCCTTTAAGAAGCCAAACAAAAACTGACCTTCCCAGGAAAGCCCTCCCTGAAAGAGGTAGCCCAAATCATTCCAGTTTAGTAATCAGTATTACAGCCTCCCCTCCCCCAAACGTCTCTAACTCATGAACAGGAAGAGACTAGGATGTGGGATTGGGGTAAAGAAAGGGGTCTGGGCATTTTTCTCTCAGTTTCCTATTTCCTCTCATCTTTTTCAGGCTCCTCCGTTTCCTCTCTACTTTTCCAAAATTGTGTGTATTCTCCTTTAAGGGGCTGGGCATGTCTCCCGCCCTCTCCAGAATCGACTGAAGTTTCCGAGGAGCCTACTCTTGCTGGGCTGGATTTACCTTTCCAAAGACCCCAAACTGTGCTCTGTGCACCTCAAGTGCCCCCCTTTCCTTCCTGTCTTCCCCACTGTTTCTCTTCCTAACCTCCCTCTTCTCAACTACAAGATTCAGCTTCTCCCCAGAGGGGCTGAGCATCCTTAAGGTTTCCCACCCTTAACTGCTCCATCCCCGGATGGAGCCAGAGAAATGTGGTGGGGGGGTCGGGGCCAGAGTTTCAACATTGCCCCCCAGAAGGAGGAGCCAGAGATGGGGGTAAGGAAAATATGGGGGTTTGGCAAGAGGGTGTGAATGGGGATGCAGTGGAGATACAGAGGGGGAAGAAAAGGACCTAGAGGAGGAGGGTGTGTCTGTCATATCAACTTTGGTTGATGGAGCTTGGTCTGCCTTTTATACAGTCTCAAGTTCGTGGTCTCATTATCCATTAACCAGCCCCTCCCTTTACTGTCTGCCAACCCCAGTCCTGAGCTCCCCACAGCAGAGCTCAGTTTCCCCATGAGTCTGGGTGTAGGTCTCCAAAGGCAGCTGCTGAGATAATCCCAGACCCCAGGGTTGGGGAGGCCCAGCATTAACCCTACACCCTTCTCAACAGTTGGGACCAAAGTCTGTCCAGGGAAGCAGGATGCCTGAGCCCAGGAGTCAGCTTGGCAGTTGCCTGGCCTCTGGATGCCTCCCAGGTAATAACCTGATTTCCTAAGACACCTCCAAATTTCATCCTACCCAACTTTGTTTCACCTCACCAAAGATACCTCTGTATTCCTTTTCTGACTCAAAGTGCTTCTGTCTGAGGCTTTCTTTTTTCCTCTATCCTGATCTGGTTGAGAGCTTAGACCTTGATATTCCCTGTTTTCTTTGTCTTTCTTTCTTTCTATTGCAGACACTCTACCACTTAGTTATATCCCCAGCCCCATCCTGTTTTCTTGACCCTGTTCCTCCTTTTCTCATTTACTATTTAATAACTATGAGAGTGCCTACTATGTGCCAGGTAACATTAAGGATAGTCATAACCAGGCTTCCCTTCTTCCCTTTTAGGGGAACAAATCCTAGCATGGGCCCCAGGACTGAGGAAAGGGCTAGAACCTGAATTGTCTGGAACCCTGATCTGTACTAACTTTAGGGTCACCTTCCAGCCTTATGGATGGCAGCGGAGTCAGGTGAGATGACTAGGTCAACAGAACAGATAGAGTTAAATGGGTAGGGGAGTCTAGAAGGATTTAGACAAAAATTATGGGTTAAGGTATATCTTTTCAATGTATAAGTGATAGCCAATAGGGATTATTTATAGGGGTGTTGGTGGGGGCCACCAAATTAAGGAAAATGAGGGTTATTACAGATGTCTGTTGTATCAGTTACATGCTTCTTCCAGGATACTCCCCTGAGCAGTGAATATGATTTTGCCCTGATCAACATTGGGCGATTAGAGGCTGGTAAGTCTGTGGGTTTGGTGAAAGGGGTGTTGGAACCCCTCATCATCCTTACTCTATTCCCAAAAGACAGCCAAGAATGGGATGGGCTGGGCTGTTGGAGTTTCTCCCAGAGGAACCCCATGGTTACAATGCTAACTCTTGTCTTCAGTGAGTGGCTTGTCCCGAGTTCAGCTCCTCCGTCCAGGGTCTCAGCTTAAATTTATCCCTGAGGAGATTCTGATTCATGGCCAAGACTTCCGGCTGCTCAGAGTTGGTTTTGAGGCTGGAGGACTAGAGCCTCAAGCCTTTCAGGTAAGAAGCCCCTAAAGTAAAGATCTCTCCTCAGAACATGGAGCTCCTCTCCCTGGCAAGTCCCAATCCTTCCCCATCCTCCAGGGTCCCTCTCATCATTTCTCCTGCTCCTCTCCTCCAAAGAGGCTAAAAAGCTGGGTTAAATGATAGTGTCATGAGAATATGGGGCAATTACCAGTGGTATGACTGTGGGTGAGTTTCCTCCTCTGAAAAATGGGAGGGTATGATGATATTATTCCTAAGGTTCTTCTCAGAATTGATATTCTGATTCTGTGGTTCTAGATATGTTTTCCTAACCCCAGTTCCCATAAACTATGGAAATCCCGTTCTCTAGGGACTGTTGTTGTTGTTCACTATTGGTAAAGATAGTGGAGTACATGGGTCCCATTTCTTTCTTTTCACTTCTTCAGTCTAAGACAAAAAGAAAGATGGGATGTACTTTACTCCATAGGTGACCATGGCCATTGTTCAAGCCAGAGCTCAGAGCAGTCAAACCCAGCAGTATGCAGGAATAACCCTGAGCAAGGCTGGTGAGTGAGGGTGCTGTAGGGTAAGGAAAGGGTAAGGAGACTGAAAAAGTGGGGCTGGCTGAAACAAAAAGAGAGCTGAGAAGCTATGTCTGGTTCCTTTTCTTTCTCCTCTGTGCCTTATTCCTGCCCTAGGCCAGGGTTCTGGCTCCAGAAAACCACCTATTCCTCTCTTGGAGACACTTGAAGACTGGGAGATTGAGCGGAAGAAGCAGGGAGCAAAAGGATGGAGGGTTAGCACTGCCAATGAGAGGTTCGACATAGCTACCAGGTGATCTTCTGGTCCCTCCAACCCCTGCTGCCCTTCTAATCTTCCTGCAGTTCCCAAGTCCTCTAAAACTAGAAATTCCAGCAAACTCCAGTCTCCTAGGTTCTCTACAAAGCTATCCGTGTTACCTCCTTGTTTGTAAAACCTGAGAATCCCTTGGCTTGGTCTCTCCAAAACAGTTTCCTTGTATTATCAGCTTTACAGCTGTGACATCACTCTCAATTTCACAGCCTCCCCCGTTACTTCTGGGTCCCTAACCGAATTCTGGACAGTGAGGTCAGGAGAGCATTTGGACACTTCCATCAGGGCCGTGGACCGGTCAGTGTTGGGGTTAGGGTAATGGTTGGGATTAGAGGGTTATGGAAGGTCAGGGGACAATGTGGAGGGAGGGACCCTTGTGAGGTCATTGTGGGGGCAAGGTAGCTTGGGGGTTAGTTTCACTCTCAATGACCTCTTTCTCACCCATCTAAAGCGCCTGTCCTGGCATCATCCTGGGGGTAGTGATCTTCTCCGCTGTGGAGGCTTCTATACAGCTAGTGACCCTAACAAGGAGGATATCAGGTAAGGGGGTGCCTAATGAGAAGACTCAAGGGTTAGGTGTTCAGGGAAGACTCCTTCCCTTAATTTCTGAATCCTCCCCTCCAGAGCAGTGGAGTCCATGCTCCAGGCTGGGCATTCTGACGTTGTCTTGGTAGACACTATGGATGAGCTTCCTAGTCTTGCAGATATCCAACTTGCCCACATGAAGCTGAGGGCCCTCTGCCTTCCTGGTGAGAATAACATTTCACCCTGACTCCTAGGTCTGCTGACCCTTCCCTGGTTTACCCTTTTAGCTACTATAGATATGTAACCATTCAGTCCAATGATCCTTCCTTCATTTTAGTTTTCTATCTAACTCCCATCTCCGTAGACTTACTGAATGCCTGCCTTCTTGGCCCCAGCTTTTTTTTTTTGTCCCCCTCAGCACTAGGGATTGAACCCAGGGACAATGTACCACTAAGCTACACTCCCAGACCTCTTTGTTATTTTGAGACAAGGTCTTGCTAAATTGCTTCAAATTTAAGATCCTTCTGCCTCAGCCTTCTGACTTGCTGGGATTACAGGCAGTTTCTGGCCCCAACTTAACTCTTTTAAAAATAATTTTATAAAATTTAAACTTCATGTATCCTAAGTGTATAGTTCAACAAATTTTCTTTATTTAAAAATAAATATTTTAGTTCTACACAATATTTTATTTGTATGTGGTGCTGAGGATCGAACCCGGGCTGTGCACGTGCTAGGCTAGTGCTGTACCATTGAGGCACAACCCCAGCCCCTCAACAAATTTTCTTACAGTTACAATATTGTATAGCCAATAGCACAATTTCTTTTCTTTTCTTTTTTTTTTTTTTTTTTTCAGTTCTGGGGACTGAACCCTGGTGCAATGTTAGGCAAGCACTCTACCACTGAGCTACATCCTCAACCCCATTAACACAATTTAATTTTAGAAACCTCATGGCCAAGGCTGGGATTATAGCTCAGTGGTAGAGCACTTTCTTAGCACATGTGAGGCACTGTTCAATCCTCAGCACTACATAAAAATAAATAAATAAAATAAAGGTATTGTATCTACAACTAAAAAGAAAGAAACCTCATGGCCATTTACACTTACTTTTCATTCCTACCCTAAGCCTTAGGAGGCCACTCCCTGACTTATTATTAACCCATCAGGCTCTACACATGAATCCTGAGTTCTTTTGACCTCTTTGCCCTTCTGACCCCTCTACTCCCTGACAGACTCATCTGTAGCTGAGGACAAATGGCTCTCAGCCTTGGAAGGAACTCGATGGTTGGACTATGTCAGGTATTCCCCTCATTCTTTTAGTTATGATTTATAATTCTAACTTCCCCAACCTTCCATTAACTTAAGACTCTTTTTTTGGGGGGGCGGGTACCAGGGATTGAACTCAGGGGTACTTGACTACTGAGCCACATCGACAGCCCTATTTTATATTTTATTTAGAGACAGGGTCTCACTGAGTTGCTTAGTGCCTTGCAGTTGCTGAGGCTGGCTTTGAACTGGTGATTCTCCTGTCTTAGCCTCCCAAGCTGTTGGGATTACAGGCGTGTGCCGTTGCAGCTGGCTTAACTTGGACTCTTAAAATGGCTTTCCATCATTCTTCTTGGTTTCCCAGGACTGTTACTTCTACTTCTTGGAAGAAGGGGCAGGATTTTTGAGTCCCTATTCCATCCCATAACCCAGTACTCCCTTTCCCTGTGTTTATCATTCTTCCCCATTTTCCTCACCTGCCTCTTCAGGTCTTGTCTTCGAAAGGCCAGTGACATCTCAGTTTTAGTGACATCCAGGGTTCGTTCTGTAGTACTTCAAGGTGAGTGCCTTGAGTCAGCTTGTTCCATTCCTTGCCTTTTTCCTTTACCCATCTGGATAGGTTCTGTTAAGGGAGAAGATCCAGGGCTTGTCCCCTTCTAGTGCTAGCAACCTTTTTTCTGTTACTAGGAACTATCCATAAGTTCTAAGGCCTCAGAGTTATCTCTACATTCCTCTTAAAACTTGTCCCAAACATGAAGGTGTTCTTAGCCTCTCTCTCCCTTTCTATCAGTGGAGGATGTCTGGGGTTGGGGTGAGAAGGGCACTGTGGAAGCTGGTTTGAGAATTGTGACTCTGCTTCCTACATGTAAAACTGGATATTTCTATCCAGGTGGAGTCTAGGAAGTGAATCATTCAAGCTCTTTGTTTTCTCTTCACTTTTGTGTGCCCTCTCAATCCTGCCTACCCCAAACTCTCCCCCTGTGCCCCTAAATTATCCTTGCCTTGTTTCATCTTCTCATTCTCTCCTGCCTCAGTTTCTTGGACCCTCTTTCTTTGTCCCTTCTTCCTCTTTATCACCCAGAGCGCAGTGATCGTGATCTCAATGGCCTCCTCTCTTCACTCGTCCAGCTGCTTTCAGCCCCTGAAGCCCGAACACTGTTTGGCTTCCAATCACTAGTGCAGCGAGAGTGGGTGGCAGCAGGACACCCCTTCCTGACCCGACTTGGGGGAACTGGGGCTACTGAAGAGGTGAGAACAATTTGGGTTGTTTGGGGGGTATTACTAAAGAAGTAAGTAGATGAGAAAACTGCATAGTATAAATTCACTGGAGGGGAATTAGGTCAAATGGGTCCTGAGATTAGGCTGATCTTAAAGACCCACAAGTGAGGCCCCACTAAAGCGACATTTAGTCTTGATATACTTTATGAGAAGTGAGGTCTGAGGGTGTGGAAGGATAAGTTGATGCACACTTTCAGGACCCTTGATTCAGGTTTTCTTTCTCTGACCCCTTTAGCGTTCTGTTGCATATGTCCCCCATCCCTTGTCATTTTGTCATCCTCCCTCTTTAGGTCCACACAATCCTATTAACCTCTTTTTTAAAATTATTATTATTATTATTTTCAGTTTTCAATGCACCTTTATTTTATTTATATGCAGTGCTGAGAATCGAACCCAGTGCCTCACACAGGCTAGGCAAGTACTCTACCACTGAGCTACAACCCCAGCCCCCCTACCAACCTCTTAATTTCTCTCTTCTCAGGCCCCAGTATTTCTCCTCTTCCTTGATTGTGTCTGGCAGCTCCTCCAGCAGTTTCCAGCCGAGTTTGAATTCTCTGAGTTTTTCCTTCTCGCTCTTCATGACAGTGTCAGGGTTCCTGACACTCTGACATTCCTTAGAAATACCCCCTGGGAGCGTGGAAAACAGAGTGGACAGGTCGGTGATGCCTATTTTTTTTTTCTTTCTTCTTTTTCCTTTTCCATTGAGACATACTTTCTAAAGTTTAGTTTTTATTTATTTTATGAGAAGTGAGGTCTGTGGCTCACTTCTCATAAGTGGGTTCAGAGGGAAAAGTTGATACTCAAGTCTCAGGACTAGACTTTTGGTCTACATTTGATGCTTGAACTATGAGGTTAGAGTTTCATGATTTGTCTCTAGATTTGGGACACACACACACACAAACACAAACATTAACTACCATTTTTCTTGCCTTATCTGTGCAGTTCAATTCCTATACACAAGTTTATACTCCAGGGTACTCCCAGCCCCCAGCTGGGAACTCTGTTAACGGGCAGCTGTCTGTCTGGGACTGGAATTTACGCTACAGTAATGAACAAATACTACAATTTCATAATCCTGGCTATGACCTGGAACACTGCCCAGATTCCTGGTTCCCTCCACAGCAGGTGAGATGCCTAAATTTCCTGAGATCCCTTGACTTTCCCACAGGTTCATGCTACTAGATGAGAAGTTGAAAGACACAATGTCTGAGTTTCTCAGGGGAAACTACCCACTCTTCTTTTGCAGTTGTCACAGTTCCTGTCTTCAGGAAGACATTAGTCTTAGAATAGCTGAGGTCATCCTTTTTGTCTTTATTTTCACATATTAGTCTTCCTGTCTTATATCCATATTTTATAAGTGTCTCTAAAATCAACTTTATTCAGTCCCAAGGCTTATTTGAAACTGAAGAACAGATGAATTCTGAGGAGGAAACTTAAGTTTTAGTTACTAGTACAGTGAATGGGCAGCAATTAGACATCCCTTCCTGATCCAGTCTTGGGAAATTAGGGTTATCTATCATCTCAGTTGCCAGCTGATTTCCTTTTCCTTTTTAGTCGAACTTCATGGTTCCTGGACTCCCTAGTTCTGTGTGGCTCTTCTCTAGAGGGGCTCTGACACCCTTGAATCAGCTCTGTCCTTGGCGAGACAGTCCCTCCCTATTGACAGTCTCTTCTCGTTGGCTCCCTCGACCTGCTATCTCCTCTGAAAGCCTGGCTGACCAGGAGTGGGGGCTCCCCTCACATTGGGGAGCTTGTCCTTTACCTCCAGGGCTACTGCTGCCTGGATGTCTGGGACCCCAGATCAGGCTCTGGAGACGCTGCTACCTAAGGGGAAGGCCTGAGGTGCAGGTAAGAAGGGAAGATGGATTGGGAGTGGAGAAGCGGCTTCTCTGATGAACCAGATGAACAGAGCTGAAAAGGCAAGGGGCTCTGGAGATTGGGAAGTACCACCCCTGCTAGTAACAAACTGTAGATCTGGAAGTGTAAGGGGTAGGGGAAACTGCTTATGGCTTAGATTAAGAATAATTTAGGGCATAGTTGGAAGGGAAGGGCATTAAAGGCACCAGAAGTAGTGAACAGATCTGAGAAGCAGAAAGCCAGAAGTGCAATAATATTCCTCTCTACCCTTTTTTGCCCCCTCCCCAGCTGGGCCTCTTAGCTCCCACAATCTCTGGCCTCCAGAGTGAGCTATTCTGTCTTCAGGAGCTACTAAGAAAATGGACACCAAGAATATCTCCTGAGGATCACTCCAAGAAAGGAGATCCAAATACCATTCTCTCTCAATCCCATTGAAATTGCTCGCATTCTCAGTCAGGGCAGAGGGGGATCTGGAATGAAGGAGGGTTCTACTTCTTCAATTTTTCACAATTGTTCTTGCTGCCTCAATCTATACATTTCAGCCCTTAAACGTTTAAGCTCACTCACTTAATGGACTTGAGTTTTTGTAGCAGATGGCGGCGCTGATTTCCAGCTCTTTTTCCTATTCTGTTGGTTCCTGGACATATTTTTGTTTCTTGTGACTTTAAGAATTAAGAAACAAAACAATCCAAAATGTGATTGTCTCCTGTTTTGGAGGGCAATTCCATCTCTTTTGGATAACCAGCTGTTAAATCTTAAGATCAGAGATGCTCGTCATCAGTCCCAATAAGATGGCCTGGAGACCATATTCTCATCCCCTCTTGCTGCTGCTTTAATACCAGTTTCCATGGAATGTTTAAGAAATTTAATGTCTTTCCTTATAATTTTTTTGGAGAATGTATATTTTTGTAGTGGCATTTCTATTTAAGTTCATTAAAGCACAGTATTTGTACAGATTGCTGGCACTGTGTCTTGTGTTTGAATAAAACATCCTAGGTAGCAGAGTGGTGTGTGGAAGGGGAAGTGACCTAAAATAGGAAAGCACCCACCATATTATTGCCAAAGAAATAGGGATTTGGGTAGGCTCAATGGTAGAGTGCTTGCCTTGCATGTGTGATTCACTGGGTTCGATTCTCAGCACCGCATATAAATAAATAAAAAATAAAGGTCCGTCGACAACTAAAAAAATATTAAAAGAAATAGGGTCAGGTAAGGGCCTACAGAATCCACATACAACTTGGGGAAATGGTTCTTTTTTCTGTGTTTCTCGTTTAGAGATAGTGGGACATGAGCACAATAAGAGATTGTTGCCTGGGCGGGAGTGGAGGTTGAGACTTAAGGCCTCTTCAATCCCAGTCACCCCTCAACTTTTTTTTTTGGATACCAGGGATTGAACTCAGGGGCACTCGACCACTGGGCCACATCCCCAACCCTTTAACTCAGGGGCACTCGACCACTGGGCCACATCTCCAACCCTTTTTTGTATTTTTTATTAGAGACAGGGTCTCACTGAGTTGCTAAGTGCCTCACCATTGCTGAGGCTGGCTTTGAACTCGCGATCCTCCTGTCTCAGCCTCCCAAGTGCTGGGATTACAGGCGTGCGCCACCGCGCCCGGCTACCCCTCAACTTTTGTTGCACCCATCCTGGGGCCTCAGATTCCCTCGGCTCCCCTATGCACCTCGCCTCCCCTATGCAATAACGATTAGACGAGCTCAGACCTCACTCCAGTGAAGACATTCCTCAATTTCCTCTCCTGAGGGAAAATGAAATACTTCGAGCCCAGGTCAGGGCTGTGAGGCCAAATCTGCACCAAGGTTGAGGCCGGCTGCCTCTGCGTCCAAAGACAGCCGACCGAAGAAAGCCGAATCCTTAGGTTGGAGGTTTTCGCAGCACACCCTTATCTGGGTAGCAAAAGGATCACTTGATTACAAAATATATGAAAAACAAAGTTTTGTTATTTTAGCTTTTGATTTTGGGGAGCAGTATCATTCTTTGACGTCCTAGCACTGCCTTAAGAACGTCTGAGAGTTTCTATTCTGCCTCCAGCCCTGTGCCTGCTCGCTGGGGAACTTTGCCTCACTACACCCTAGAATCCTCAAGCCTCTACGTTTTAGCGACTCCTAAGATGGCCGCGGTCGCTTCCGGCTCCGCCCCCCGCCACGGTCCCACCCAACGTTCGTCTTCGTTCCGGAAGTGGAAATAGTAACTGAGGTCAGAGGGCGGAGCTGGTGCTTAGAGACGGCGGGAGCTCTTTCGCCATGGCCGCCGGGCCGATATCCGAACGGAACCAGGGTAATTGGAAAGGACTACGCTGGGATGGGCCTCGGGGAGCTAAAAGGCCTCAGATTAGGAACAGTAGTATTTCTGCCAGGCCGGGAAGTTAGACCTTCCCGGAGGCTGCGAGACCAGCCTCCCGGTTGTTGGAGGCGGGGTGGCCAAATTCAGTCTGAGGCCTGTAGGAGAGAGTGGTACAGCTCCTCTCCAGGTCCAGTTCCCTCTCCCTTCCCCCTCAAAAATACTCGGTGGCACATGTCTGTAATCCCAGCGGCTCGGGAGGCTGAGGCAGAAGTATCCCAAGTTCGAGGCCAGTTTCACTTAGACCGTATCTCCAAAAAAAATAAAATCTGCTGAGAAAGACAAATATCTAAAGCAGAAAACGGAGTAAAACTTTAAAAGATTTTCTAGGTTCTAGGAAGAGAGAGATTTGGGGCTTAATCTAACTTACTTTCTTTTTTTTTTTTTTTTACACCCGATCCCATTTCCAATTCTGCTGGGATTCCATGTTTGTGTTCTTGTCACCTCCTTTCCTGTTATACTCGCACCCCTCCCCTACCCTCTCGCTCCCTCCTTCTAGATGCCACTGTGTACGTGGGGGGCCTAGATGAGAAGGTTAGTGAACCACTGCTGTGGGAACTCTTTCTCCAGGCAGGGCCCGTGGTCAACACCCACATGCCAAAGGATAGAGTCACTGGCCAGCACCAAGGTAAGTACATGGCAAGAAATGAATTTATGTATTAACGGGACAAATGCAAGAGCTCAATTTACATATTAGGGGGGGATAAATGCTCTTCAAGGGTCCTAACTATTCTTTGGAATGACCATCCTAAAAAGAATTCTTTCCCTTAAGCTTCAGTTCACAGTTCCTAGAACCATTATCAGTTAAAGTGAGAATATTATGAGTTATACCCTTTTTTTGAGTCTCTTCACTTGAGTTGTTAACCTTCCCTTTTTCGCTTCCCCAGGTTATGGCTTTGTTGAATTCTTGAGTGAGGAAGATGCTGACTATGCCATTAAGATCATGAACATGATCAAACTCTATGGAAAGCCAATACGTGTAAACAAGGCATCTGCTCACAACAAAAACCTGGATGTAGGGGCCAACATTTTCATTGGGAACCTGGACCCAGAGATTGATGAGAAGCTGCTTTATGATACTTTCAGTGCCTTTGGGGTCATCTTACAAACACCTAAAATTATGCGGGACCCTGATACAGGCAACTCCAAAGGTTATGCCTTTATTAATTTTGCTTCGTTTGATGCTTCGGATGCAGCAATTGAGGCCATGAATGGGCAGTACCTCTGTAACCGCCCTATCACTGTATCTTACGCGTTCAAGAAGGACTCTAAGGGTGAGCGCCATGGCTCAGCAGCTGAGCGACTTCTAGCAGCCCAGAACCCACTTTCCCAGGCTGACCGTCCTCATCAGCTGTTTGCAGATGCACCCCCTCCACCTTCCGCCCCCAATCCTGTGGTGTCATCATTGGGATCTGGGCTTCCTCCACCAGGTAAAGGTTATATTTGTCTTGAGTCCAATGGGGGGAGAGACAGGAAAAAGAAAAAAGAACCTAAGGGAGATGCATGTTGAGTTGGTAGGTGATGAGAAGGGAATGGGGAGTGAAGATAGTGGGTTTCTTCAGCACACTGAAGTTACTTTGAGTTTTTTTTAACATTGCTTTTGACTTTGAAGTACTGGTAGGAGAGTAAAGAGCTTACCCTGTCTGAAGAGGCCAGATTGGAAAGGCTCTTTAAAGACATTCTCTTCTTACCACCATTAACCCTTCCTTTCATTTCCTGGGTAGGCATGCCTCCTCCTGGCTCCTTCCCACCTCCAGTGCCACCTCCTGGAGCCCTCCCACCTGGGATACCTCCAGCCATGCCCCCACCACCTATGCCTCCTGGGGCTGGAGGACATGGCCCTCCATCAGCAGGAACCCCAGGGGCTGGACATCCTGGTCATGGACATTCTCATCCTCACCCATTCCCACCAGGTGGGATGCCCCATCCAGGTAAGTGTTCTTTGATGAGAAAGGGGAGTGATGAGTTTGATAGAGGGGCTTTATCACCACTCATCCTGCTGCTCTTTGTGTATCAACAACAACAATACCAGAGCTCTCCTTCCCTTCAAACTTCTTTTATAAAAACACATACAAAATACTTTGTAGTGCATACTTTAATATCTCTCATCCAGTCTCCATTTCTTATTTAAGTTTTTCTGAAGAATAATTTGTAGGTGGTGTTTTTGTTTCCTTATTTTTCACTTTCATTCTCTTGACAGCACTCCAGAGTAGAGATCCAGTTGCCAACTCTGGGAGACAGTTCTGCTCCTTAACCTGGTTTAATCGCTTCTGTGCTTAAAACTAGCCATGTCTTCTAGTTTAGTATTCTTGTTTCTTTTTGCTTTTCATTTTCTGGATTCTCTAACTGGTCAGTCTCAGCCACCATTGTTTTATAATCTCCATTTACTCTGCTTGTGACTATATTTTTGTGCTTGGTTCTCTTTTCTACATGTATCCATCATTTTAATTAAGTAGATACTGATTTCTTGGGTCTCTTTTTCTAGTCCTTGGTTATTAACAAGCCAGTCCCATAATTCTGCTCAAAAGACAGCTGCACTTTTCTATACTGCCCCTTCAAACCTATTCTTCCTCCAGTAGTTTTTGTTTTCAGGTGCTTATTCATAAATTGGAGAGTTTGACTATTCTTTGTTACTCTACTCTTCCTACTAAATCTTTTTTTTTTTTTTTTTTTTAATATTTATTTATTTGCTTTAGTTGTACACAATGCGTTTTTGTTTTTATGTGGTGCTTAGGATCGAACCCGGGCCGCGCACATGCTAGGCAAGTGCTCTACCGCTGAGCCACAACCCCAGCCCTTCCTACTAAATCTTAACTCATTACTTCTGGCATCTGCCCCAGTGAATTTAATCATTATTTTTTGTTTATTTGTTTTTTATGTGGTGCTGAAGATTGAACCCAGTGCCTCACCCTTGCTAGGCAAGCACTCTACCACTGAGCTACAACCCCAGCCCGGGTTCAGGCTCTTATTTTCTCATTATTCCACACTTCATTTATTGTAGTAATCTTCTGTCAGTTTCCTGTATTTGATCTACGTTCATGAAATATTTTTTCTGAAACAGATGTTTATATACACTTGCTTAGAATTCTCTTTTTTTACCCACAGAATAAACACCAAATTCATTACCATAGCATTTGGGGCTCTTTCATGGTCTGGTCTCCAACCATCACTCCTATAACTGCATGTTGCTCCTGATTACTGAGCTATTGGTATTTTCTGGAATATGCTATGCTGTTTGACATGTGATTTGCACTTGCTGATCTTTCTGCTTGGGGTGGTCTATTTCTATTCTCTTGTCCTTGAATTTTTATTCATCCTTTGGAATTAGGATCTTTGCAAAGGTAGTATGTCTGCCACCTTCCCAAATCCTATCAAGGGAGTAATCGCTCTACTTATATACTTTTGCATCACTGAGATTGCCTAAATCATACATGTAGTAAGTGAAGTAGGTGAGGAGTTGATTGAGTAGTTGGTTTGTACTGTTAGAATGGAATCAAGAATAAGGGGCTTGGGAGGCTGAGACAGGAGAATCACGAGTTCAAACCCAGCCTCAGCAATGGCGAGGCACTTAGCAACTCAGTGAGACCCTGTCTCTAATAAAATACAAAAAAGGGCTGGGGATGTGGCCCAGTGGTCGAGTGCCCCTGAGTTCAATCCCTGGCACCAAAAAAAAAAAAAAAAAAAAAAAAAGAATAAGGGGCACTTTTTACAAGCCTTATTTTCCCTTCTCTTTATGTCACTTTTCTGTTTGTTCTTCCTTTCTTCATTTTCTTTGCACTCTTTATCTTCCTGTTGTCTCCTTTTTCCTTGTGTCTCTTTATTTTCATAGGAATGTCTCAGATGCAGCTGGCCCACCATGGCCCCCATGGCTTAGGACACCCACATGCTGGACCTCCAGGGTCTGGGGGGCAACCACCACCCCGACCACCACCTGGAATGCCTCATCCTGGACCTCCTCCAATGGGCATGCCCCCCCGAGGACCTCCGTTTGGATCTCCCATGGGTGAGTGGGCTCTATATACCTCTTTCATCCTCACAAATATTATAGCTTTTGTTATACCACTTGTCCCATGCCTTTTCTTTTACTTTTTATATTTAACTTTTCTTTCTCTTTTTGCAGGTCACCCAGGTCCTATGCCTCCACATGGTATGCGTGGGCCTCCTCCACTGATGCCACCTCATGGATACACTGGTCCTCCTCGACCCCCACCCTATGGCTATCAACGGGGGCCCCTCCCCCCACCCAGACCCACACCCCGGCCTCCAGTTCCCCCTCGTGGCCCACTTCGGGGCCCTCTCCCTCAGTAAATTCTCATTCTTCTTCCTCATGTTATATCCTTCCAGTATCTTTTCAATTCCTTGGGCCAATCAGAATTGCTATAGCTCCTTGGGGCTAGGGCACTAATCCCTCTCAGTCCCCCGCCGATGCAATTTTTTTTTTTAAAGGAGGTTTTTTCTTTTCTTTTCTTTTTTTTACATTGGTCCTATGTGTTTTGCAGATGCCCAGAGAAAATAAAACTATGCTCCTTGTTTATCCTTTGTGGGTTTTCCTTGGTGAAGTAACTTTTCTCTTAAGAGAGGGTATTGTGAGGAGTGGTAAAGTAAAAGTGAGGATATTTACATTTTAAAGGCTTATTTTGTAATGTGCTGTTTTAGTAGCTGGATTCTGCTGTGCACTATAGCAGTTGTCTCCTTATATAGAACTTATCCTCTGGTTTATAACATGGGACATTAAAATGGGAAGCCAAGTAAAGTGCCTGGAGCTATGCTGGCAAAAATAGGAAGTAACATGGACAAAGCTATTCATCATAGCTTACAAAACTCACGTGTCCATTAGTAAGGGACTGGTGGCATAAACTGGTAAATGCACAATAGAGTACTGAAAGGAATGAGGAAGGGGCTGGGGGTAGAGCTAAGTGATAAAGAGTGTGTACTTAGCATGACGAGGTATTAAATCCCTGGCACACACACACAAAAAGTCTCTGGCAGAGATCTCTGGGCTATATTAAGTGAAGAAAATATATTTGGTGAGCTACCTTATCTAAGGGGCAATGCATATATGTATTTGTTTATATTTTTAAAAAGGGGAAAGAAAAAAACTGACATATCCCTGGGGGAAGGGAGAGGATATGGAGGGAAACTTGATTTCTCTGAGTATACTGTTAAGGTGGCTTTCTTTGAGGACTATATAAATGTCTTACATAATTTGTAAACGTTAAAATTAGCAGTTTGGGTCAAAATAAATGTTCAGTGAATGTTCATTTTTTCCTGTTCTTTACCCCCAGACATCTGATATCTTTTTTTTTTTTTTTGGGGGGGGGGTTGGTGTTAAAAGCAGTTTATTTCTCCTCTTATTCCTAATTTTGTTCTTATTTTTAGTCCTTCCAAACCACATTTCCCTCAAATTTAAATCTGTGCTCAAAGACTTCAGCAATGAGATCAAACCCAAAGGCCATTTATTTCCCTGTTCTTTGCCACATTCAATCCTGTTATATCACCCCCTTCTTGAAGCTCCTGTGGTTTATGTAACTGAACTTTTCTGAACTCTAGGTGAGAAAAGGTGAGCCTGACTCCTGTTCTGCATCATTATGGTACCTATAAAGGCTCTGTACTGGTGGTAGCTGAAGATAGGATAAGCAAGACAGTTCTTGCTGTCAATACCCAACACATACAATATTGTTATTGAAACAAAATAACTTTGAAAGAGCATAAGAAAAGGCATCTAACCTAGCATGAAGTTTCAGGAAAAATTCCTGGTGAAAAAAGTGCCTCAGTTTAATCTTAAAGCAAAGAAGTTTCCCAAGGAAAAATGAAGTTTGTTCCAGTTGATGGGATGTTTCTAAGCAGAAATGATAACTGTATAATGCACTAAAACTTGTTGGTGTTAAAGAGACAGGCTTAGGTTAGAGCCAGTTAAGGAGCTCCCATAGGTAAGTGCTACTAATCCCCTTATATCAAGGTGTGGAATAACGTGAAACAACACTGAGGTAAAGAGGAAGAGGCTGCTTCAGCTGGTAGCTACTATACTGACTTGGGTTTTTGTTTTTTTCTTAAACACTGTATTGAACTGAGGGGCCCTCTACCACTGAGCTACATCCCCAGCCCTTTTAAAATCTTAAATTTTGAGACAGGGTCTCTAAATGGCTGAGGCTGGCCTGGAATTTGTAATCTTCCTGCCTTAGTCCCTGGAGTCCTTGGGATTACAGGTGTGCACCATGCCTTGCTAGTTTGGGAATTCTAGCTGCACCATTTTGAAATGCTTAATAGATATCCATGTGGTGATGTTGAACAGGCAAATGGAGATTTTGGGTTTGGGCTTGATGGAAAAGTCTGGACTGGAGATATAAATGTGGGACTCATCAGCATAGAGACAGTATTAAAGTTATGAGGCTGCCCGAGGTGAGAAGAGGAAAAGTACCCAGGACTGAGCCTCTAGGAACTAAAAGTTTACTGAACCAACCAGCAAAGGACACTATTGAGTGGCTGGTGAGGTACATGAGACTGTGGTAACTGGGGAAAATGATTTGCCTTCTCTCAAAATTTTAAAAAAAAAAATGTTTTTCTTCTAAGAGTACAATATTTCTATTTTAGCAAGTAATGTATCAGGGCAGAGTATGCAAATCCACCTTGAAGAGAAGAAATGGCTTCCTGCCAGTAGGACTTAGCTATAACCTAATTGGAAATATTAACATATCTAAGTAAAGAATATGTACCTGAAGAAGGATCAGAAGTGAAAGCTTAATAAAAGCAGAGTCCCTAAATCCCACATGGGCAGAGCTGTTCCAAGTACTATCCTGGAAAAAGTGCTTCAGCCATCAGATTTCCAGTCATCTAGGAGCACTGGCAAGGCTGCCTGTAGTATAGAGGTGAGGATACTCTTGCCAAGAAGAGTTTTCTGGACCCATTGGCATGAATCCTTACTGGGGATGGCCAGATGCCATTAAAGATACAAGTCCTCTGGGGGCTGGGATTGTGGCTCAACCATAGAGTGCTCGCCTAGCACGTGCGCAGCCCGGGTTCGATCCTCAGCACCACGTAAAAATAAACACATTGTGTACAACTAAAGCAAGTAAATAAATATTTTTTAAAAAGATACAAGTCCTCTGGTTAAGTTATGTTATTTGTGCATTTATCTATTTTTCAACATTATGATTCTAATTTGGTTTCAGGGAGAGAACATTGGACATGTACACTTGAGTTATCAGTCTGAGTAACAGTTACATTTTTTATAGAAAATTAATGTGTATTATGGCTTTATATTTCAGCAACTTGTAAACTTTGTTGGCATAAACAAATGTTTCCAAAAATCCATCTTTGGAGCCTATAAAACTCAGTCCCACATCCCTATCAGTGGTAAAGTCAACATGTCAAATGTCACCTACGAGATTTCCTCGGTTATAGGCTTTCAGCTTTCTCTGTGTAATATATTCCAGCATTCTGAAACTGCCACATTTAATAAACAGAATCATACAGTTAAATCTGAAAAGAACCTGATGCAACATCTAGTCCAAGACACCCCATTTTCCAGACAAGAAACTTGAGATTCACAAAGGCATGGAAATGGACAAGAGCCAATTTAGAAGTGAGAAATCAGGTCAGAGCCCTTGGTCAGTGCTCTATATGGAAGATCCTAAGGCCTTACCTGGAATAGAAACATTGAGGGTGCACATTTTTAAACCACCAGATATCCTGTTGCCTCTGGAGCAGGGATGGACATACCATGCCACCAAGTGGTATCTCTTGGATCTCTGAGTCCAGGTTATTTGTACAGAGGCAAGGGAGAGATGAAAGAATTGAAATCAATTCATTCCTTCTTGCTCCACAAGTAGAGTGTAGAAGTGTGTGTGTGCACGTGTATATGTATAGGGGTGAGGTGAGTAAAATAAAGCAGAGAAGGGAATTGAGAGGATCCTTTGTTGAGTTATTGGAGCTTAAGAATGGAAGAGGAAATGTCCAGTTGGTCAGCCCTGTGCAGACCAATACAGGTCACCTCAGTTTCCCCAGTGTTCACCTCTGCTACCACCAACTAAATGGAGGAGGTTGATAAGATGAGGAGTCTGCATTGTAGATAAATAGTCTGGACTGTTTCTGGAGGAAAGAAATGGCAGGGTTCCAGGAGTCTTTGCCTCTGGCAGTTCAGCATAGAAACCACTCCTTGTTAACTGTACTTTCACAAAAATATCCAGGTAGAGGTGAAGATTGAACACTCCGGATTTGGGAGAGGGTTGCAGGAAAGGAGTTTGCCTGACAGCAGTGGAGAAGAGCGAGGTATTTTGAAGCCACCAAGAACCCATGGGACTCCTGGGTTTGCCATCCTGGGACTGGGGTGCTAAGGAAGAAACTGCCTCATTCACCACCTCCCTTTCCCACTTCCCATTTGTCTTCCTAACATCTCTATTTCTGTCTTTCCTTAGTTTATTTCACCTTTTACTAGGAAGGGACTGGGAAGGGCTGTGTGTCATTTCCAGCCGTTCCTGTGATAACCCCTTCAGACCTTTCATCATTTTCCGCGTTCTCTGAGTCCCCTCCCCATTCTCTCCCCCCCCCCCATAATGGTCTCTCCCGATGTTCAGTGGCGGGGGGCGGGGCGGAGGCGGGGCCGGAGCGTGGTGGCGGGTGGGGGGGGGGTTTGCTGAGGTCTGCAGTGCCTCTTCCCCGGTACCAAGATCAGTCGCCGCTGCCGCCTCAGCCCCGCTTCTGGACCCCCACCCTCACCCTGGACTCCTTTACCCCGGGAACCAGGCCAGGTGAGACCCTTCTCAACATCTCTTACCTCCATCCCGCCCCTGGCAGAAGCATCCTTGCCTTGCAGCCATTTTATCCTCCGATACTTTGCTTCTGGGGAGGGTGACCGACCCCCACTCTAGGGGTGAGGTGTGTTGGTGATGGTTTGGGAAGTGCACATTTATTTCAGTTGTGATATATATATATATATATATATATATATATATATATATATATGGAGGAGGGGTGTTTTTCCTTTACCTTAGCCAATTCCCCACTCACTACCCTCTCTTCAGAGATTAACCTAGTGGGGGGCTGTTAGGTAGGATGGGGTTCCCTCAAACTCCAATCCACTCCTTACTTTGACGTGTCCGTCTCCCCCCACCCCCAGGATGAATGATAAATGACCTTGGCTGGGGCCAGAGAATGGATGCTGCCTGCCTCAGTCTGCTGGCCTGGACTTGGGTGGGTGGGGGGCAGTGGAGGAAGGGCAGGTGAAGGATGGAGGGAAGGGGAATAAAGAATGGAAATACTGGGGAGATAGAGATGGTAGAGAACCAGGTGTTGTGGGCCCTCGGTGGAGGGGGCTGGAAGGAATTACTTCTGGGTGGGGGAGGGGTGCCGAGTGATGGTGGGCACTTGTCTAGCAGTAGAACCAAGGGTGGGGAGGCACTGGGAAAAGCCATTTAGTAAATTATAGGGGCTCATCCTTTAGAGCGGGGCAGTGGTGGAGGTGGCCAAAAATGCTGGTAGGGGCATTTTCTAAGCCCGTGTTTATGGAGGTGTCTCCTTGTGTCCCTGCCTGTCTGCTTCTCTGTGTAATTCCTCCGGGTGCATTCTCAGCTGACACCTTCATTTTTTCCCCCCTCAGAACTGTGGATGCTCCCATCTTCCTAACCCAGGGATAGGATGTGGGGAGGGAGGCATAGCTTTGTTGGTCCTGGAGTAGGGGCTGAGACTCAAGTCACCTAGCTGTAATAGGGAGGGGTGTTCTGGTATCTGTCACATCCTACTCCTACCCCCACCCCCAGATGTTTTGATAAGTGACTGCTTCTTAATGACCTTGTCACCTGAACTAGGGTGGGCTGGAGATCTGAGTGGCCCCCAAAGTCAGGGGGATTGATGAGGGGTGCTAGTTGTCCTGAAAGGAAGCATTTGCTCAGGAGATCTCCCATCTGCCCTTTACACCCACTGCAGAAAATCTGGGCACATTTTTCTGGTCAGGTGAAGCCAGCCAGTCTTAAAGGGACCCGTAAACATGAATCTTGTCTTCTTTAACCTCCAACCTCTCCAAATGTTGTCTCTCTTCTACAGGCGTAGCCATTCTGTGCTGTTTTGGAGGCTAAAAATAGCATTACTTCCTCACCAGCTCAAAGAATTTGTCTTCTTTCTCTCCCTCCTGGGTTTGTTGGCCCTAGGGGAGCTGGCTGTTGAGCCATCATATCCTGCTATGGCTGTGGGAGCCTTCTCTACCCTACATGTACCTCTCAGGGGTAAACAGTGTCAACAAACATAGGGTATGGCTCCTGGTGGATCCATCTGCTTCCTTCAGGGTTTTGGAGAGATCTTGGTTGGGAAAGAAAGGAAAGGAATGCAAATTGCCATTCACTGAGGGGATTCCACAGTTCCCTTTCTTTCATGGAGGATGGTTGGGCCCTGAACCACCAAAAAAAGAAGGTGACATAGGGGTCACTGCTTCTGGTCACTGTGGTCCACTGCTTACATCTGTCCTGAGGGGGTAAAGGCTGTGATTGCCAGTGCTTCTTTCTGAGTCACATAGCATTACTTACCCTCTTATACTGAGACTAGATTATGAGTGAGTGTGGTGTGTGTGTGTGTGTGTGTGTGTGTGTGTGTGTGTGTCACATTTAAAGAAGGCCCTGGATGGGTGGGAGCAGATAGAAGGAGCAGGATATTTTAAAGGGGACGATCTCTGATCTGAATCTAGGCCTGCATCCTCTGTTTCCTGTGATGGAAGGGGGGGTATCCTATGCTTCCCTCTGGAAGATTTTTTTTTTGGGGGGGGACGGGGGGGGGAGGCCTAAGGCCCCCTTCAGTCTCCACCAGCCATCTACGCAATGCGGTATTTGTGGAGTTTTTTTTCTTTGACTCTTGGTGGAGAAGCAGAAAGGATTAGGGGGATTAGGAAGGGAGGCTCTGGAAGGATGAGGTACAACTATAGGCCATAAACCTCAATGTTAGAAATGTATGAGTTTGATCAGTCATTTCCATTCCCACCCCCACAAATAAAATCGGTCCCATATATGACATTCTGAAGGAAGGTGGCAGCAGCTAGTCATCACCTTTCTTAGCTTTTGATTTTACCTCTTGTCCATTCTACTCAGTTCCAAGTCTCCCATGTTTGGATCTTCCCATGTTTGTCTGAAGGGAGATTCCAGCCCAGATATTGGAATTAAACCAAGTCAGAAGGTTCTTGGGAGGATACTGGACAACAGTATCTAAGTGTTACCCCTGCTTGTCCCTTGCTGCCTCCTGCTTCTTTGACATTTATCAATACAATAAGGAGGAAGGAGACTAATATTAATACCTACTATGAGATTAAATTCTTATACTGTCTCTGAGAAAAAGAGATTCTCCCAATTTCAATATAAGGAATGAGGCTTAGAGAGGTTAAGTAACCTTCTTAAGAACAGTTATAAAGTGGCAGTGTTGGGATTTCAAGGTAGGTGATCTGTCATGCACTTTGTGTTGAACTAGCATTCCCCTTGATTGTGTCCCTTTCTACTGATCACCCTAAAGAGCATCCAGACATGGCTTTTGTTTTGGGACCTTGTAAGGGAGTATAAGGTATCACACTATATTACTATCACCACAATAGTACAAGTGAGTATTTATTCATTACTTTTTATGTGCCAGATACCATAGCAAGGAGCTTATATGCATTATGTCATTTAATCTTTACTTTTCCATTTTTAGATAAGAGGAAACTGAGGCTTGGGTATTCAGAAACATGCCTGAACTCACTTAGCTAGTAAACACTGAAATAGAAAGTCAAGCCCATGTTCATCTGACTCTGGAAGCTGAGCTTTTACCCACTAGGCAATGTTGGGAGAAAATTCTCCTCAGGAGGCCTATAAACATGCAGCCTGAGGGAAGAACTGTGGAAGCCCCATCTTCAGATGCCATCAGTGGATTGAAGGCAACAGGTTGGAGGGTTTGTCTCCCTACAACATATCCTCCTCAAGCTCTGCACTCAACAAGAACTCCAGACCAGAGAAGGGGATTCTGGTTTCTTCTATTTCCTGTTTTTTCTTTGCAGATTAGGGATAAAGCAAGGGGTCTGAACTTGATGTGAGGCAGGATAGAGAAGGGCTCAGGATAGATGACTGTGATTGGAACAAATCCCATGGGCCTGGGCTCCAAGGTCAAAATATGGGGATTTGTATTTGAGTGACCTTATCTCTCTTTATTGAGTGGTGGCTTAAAGAAGGGAGAACATCTCTGCACCACATGGTCCAGATGGGGTTCTGGGTTGAGAGGGACTCTGTATTGGTCTTCTGTACCATCCTAGGACTCACAACCTCCTTTTTATCTCTTACTTTTTCTAGGTCTCCAGAGCTTCTTGGAAGAGAAGTAGGCGGTCTTCCTGAGTTATCCTGGCTCTCCAGCTTAGCCCTACCAGGCTGGCTCCCCTTTCCCTTCCCAGTCCCCTACTCCCCCTCTCCCTTCCCCACTCATCTTACTGAGTGTAGATCAGAGCTCTTCTTTTTCCCTCCTAGACACTCACTGGCCAGGTCCTATTTTCTTTTATTTCAAGTGCAAAGATACTGGAACATAGGTCATCTAAGTACTGGCAGGGGGAGGGGGTCTTATTGACTCTGCAAATCTTTGAGCAAAATTCTGAAAAAGAAGCAGAGAGTGAGGTAGATCCAGTGAAGTACCCCAGAGCTCCATCATGGAAGAAGGCTTCCGAGACCGGGCAGCTTTCATCCGTGGGGCCAAAGACATTGCCAAGGAAGTCAAGAAGCATGCGGCCAAAAAGGTGGTGAAGGGCCTGGACAGAGTCCAGGATGAATACTCCCGAAGATCCTATTCCCGTTTTGAGGAAGAGGAAGATGATGATGACTACCCTGCCCCTGCTGATGGCTATTACCGTGGAGAAGGGGCCCAGGATGAGGAGGAAGGTGGTGCATCTAGTGATGCCACTGAAGGCCATGATGAGGATGATGAGATCTACGAGGGGGAATATCAGGGTATTCCCCGGGCAGAGTCTGGGGGCAAAGGAGAGAGGATGGCAGATGGGGCACCCCTGGCTGGAGTGAGAGGGGGCTTGAGTGATGGGGAGGGCCCTCCTGGGGGCCGGGGGGAGGCACAGCGGCGGAAAGAACGAGAAGAACTGGCCCAGCAATATGAAGCCATCCTACGGGAGTGTGGCCATGGCCGCTTCCAGTGGACCCTCTATTTTGTGCTTGGTCTGGCGCTGATGGCTGATGGCGTCGAAGTCTTTGTGGTGGGCTTTGTGCTGCCCAGTGCTGAGAAAGACATGTGCCTGTCTGACTCCAACAAAGGCATGCTGGGTAAGACATATCAGGACACTGCAACTCTATCCTGCCCCCATCTCTGGAGACACCCTTGTTCCTGGAAACTGCTCCTGTCCTTCCCATTGGTTGCCTAGAACTCCTGCTTCCAAGGAGTACTCAGAGGGCCCAAGCTACTTCCATACACTATTGCTCACACACACCCTCTTCTTGGGGTTGGGACAGTAAAGTTGTATGTGAAAGAGGGGCTTTGGGGATGCAGCTGGAAAAGGGCTTGGGCCAATGGATGGTGGTTGTCTTAATTAGTTCTGCAGGAGGTGGCTATGGTAGGATGGGTAACTGCTTAACCTTTTCTTCATATCCTTCCCTCTTGTTATCCTGTTCTCATTCCCTGATTGGGAACAAGAAGTCAGTATTCAAACTCCCTGGTATAAGTGGGGAGGGTCAATTTGGGGTGGTGGGGGTAGGGACTCCCACATCTCTCACTCAGACTTGGGAGTGTCCAGGGGCTGAGAGTAGTCTCTGATGGCCTTTCCTGATAGGGACCTTGAAGAGGGAAACCCCCTAGACTGACCGAGAAAGGATCTAGGTCTTGCTCTGCCTTGGACAGGTTTCTTCTCCCTGGGGTTTGGTTTGGGTATGGTTAAAGTGCAAAGTTTGGAATATGTGATTTTTAAGATCAATAACAACTCTGATTTTATGAAGAAAGCAATCATCTGGGGAGTTTTAGGACCAGAAGTATTGAGAATAGAAGGAATAAAGAATGGGTTTTGTGTGTGGGATTTCCTGGGAAGATTAAAGGGATCAGAAACCCCATTCTCAAGAAACAAGAAAGAGACCTTCGATGTTTTAAGGGCATCAAAGCAGGGAGGGTAGAAAGAACTGTCACCCCCCCCCCACACACACACACCTGGAGGATCTGGGGACATAGGCAGATTCATTCTTTCATCTAGTTGAGCCAGGATGTGTGTGTGTGTGTGTGTGTGTGTGTGTGTGTGTGTGTGTGTGTGTGAGAGAGAGAGAGAGAGAGAGAGAGAGAGACAGGCAGACAGAAATGAGAGAGAAGAAGAGTAAAGTTCTGGGGGTTTGGCATGTTTGCATTCCTGCTTTTGAAACACTGGTCTGCAGAGATGACCTTCCATCTTGCTCACACAATTCATCTTCTCTCACATGCTCTTGTCTCTGGGTAGACTTAGCTTCTAGAAGTTCTTCAGATCCTTGATCTGTCCTGCTGCAGTTTCAGGTCCCGAAATGCTCAGCTAATGGTGGAATTGAGATATGTCTGCTCATACTCCTTCTGTCTGTTTTTCTCCCCATTCCAGGCCTCATCGTCTATCTGGGCATGATGGTGGGAGCCTTCTTCTGGGGAGGTCTGGCTGATCGACTGGGTCGGAGACAGTGCCTGCTCATCTCACTCTCAGTCAACAGCGTCTTCGCCTTCTTCTCATCTTTTGTCCAGGGTTATGGCACTTTCCTCTTTTGCCGCCTCCTTTCTGGGGTTGGGTGAGTGTCTACATCCTGATGACAGGACTGTACTTTGGTCACTATTAGATCTTTAGGGCCCAATACAGTGTCAGGCACATCAGATACATCTTAAATATGTGTGAATTGAATGAATTCCTTTCTCCCCTGATTATCTTCAGGGTGGCTTCCCCTGTCTACTGCTATCCAACATGCCATCCTATATCTGGTCCACTCCTGAGTCCTCTGCCCCACTTTTAGTTCTGTTTCTGGGCTTCAGTCTCAACCCTGGGTTCTTGTGAATCCTAGAGTCATTCCCTCCCAGAATCTACATATTTCCTGCATTTGACAAAACCTTGCTGTCATCTACATCTCTAAGAGTCTAAAGCCTTCTCCTACCTATACCTACACTTCCCCAAGCACCAGTAGACCCTCACCTTCCTGTTTTCAGGTCCTTTTCTGGCTTGCTCCCATAACACCTGCCCCCAGACTCCTCATGGTTCATTTTTTTCCTCTGGAGATTTCTCCTTTTCTGCAGTTATCTTCCCTCCCTCCCAACTCTGTAGTCACTATCAAGATTTAATGTTTGTTTCTTCCCTTACTCTGAGACCTAATTGTCTGTTTCCACTGTCCCAACAATGTGTGCTTGATGGCTGGTGGTGAAAGGACATTGTGGAGCATTATGTGTGAGATGGAATCTCTTAAAAATGTCTAGAGTAAAAGGAATTTGGGGATCCAGAGCGCGGGACAGGGAATATGGAATATGGCCATTTTTTTAATGCTAAATTCTCAAAATGCTCTCCAGGATTGGAGGGTCCATCCCCATTGTCTTCTCCTATTTTTCGGAGTTTCTGGCCCAGGAGAAACGTGGAGAGCATTTGAGCTGGCTCTGCATGTTTTGGATGATTGGTGGAGTGTACGCAGCTGCTATGGCATGGGCCATCATTCCCCACTATGGTAAGCAGCCCTAGAGTCAACCCTAGACTCTCCCTCCTCCCTTCTCTCCTGTGCTTCCTATGGTGGGAAACCCCCACCTCTGCCCCCAGCCTCCAACCTCTCTGCTGATGCCATGACTCTGTCTCTGCCAGGCTGGAGTTTTCAGATGGGTTCTGCTTACCAGTTTCATAGCTGGAGGGTCTTTGTCCTTGTCTGCGCCTTTCCTTCTGTGTTTGCCATTGGGGCTCTGACCACGCAGCCTGAGAGCCCCCGCTTCTTCCTGGAGGTGAATGGGGCTGTGCTGGGTGAGGGGTGGGGCAGGGAGGGCGACAGGGCTCCCCATGTTTAAATACTCACTGTGGGATTTGTGTGCTCCCATGACTTTTTTCCTTCCTCAAGGATCCATACTCTGGGGGACTTTATCTTGCTTCCTTTGCCTTGGAATGTATCTCCAGAGAGATTCTGTGGGTGGAGAAACCAGGGAATCTGTTTCAACCATGTATGGCTTAAGATTTTGTAGTCAGGAGCACTGGCCCTGGTCCTGGCCCGGGCGTTAGAGTGCAAGTTCCTACCGTTTACTTTTTCCCCCTCCAACAATATCTGGGTCCAGCAGGGTTAGCATGCTGCCCCTTTTCTAACTACATACTTGCCCATTATTTCCTTTGTCTTCAGTTTTCTCTTTCCATTATACCAGGGAATCCCTAGGATCTGTACTTGCATTTGTACCCTGAATATCCCATCCCCACACTCTTGCCCAAGGCTGATTGTGTCTTGCTATACTCCAGCTTGGGGTGATGCATTCCCATGGGTCAGAATTTAAGTATTGTTTTGGGGGTTGTAGTCTTTTTGTGTCCTGGGACTCCAAAGCTAGATTGGAGGGAGGGGTTCTGTAACTCTGAGTCAGTGAGGGCTGACCTAGATGTTGGGATTATGTTTGCGGCTCTAGAATGGGAAGCATGATGAAGCCTGGATGGTGCTGAAGCAGGTTCATGACACCAACATGCGGGCCAAGGGGCATCCTGAGCGAGTATTCTCAGTAAGCCACTCTCCTCTCCACTCAAACCTCTAAGCTCTTGTATCCTCAGCTCCTACTTGGCCCTTTCTGTCCACTTTCCTAGACATCTCCAACCATATTCTACCTTGGTGACATAGCCACTCTCTGTCTCCCATTTTGCTACTGCAAGGAAATTGGGGCACTTGGAGGGGGTTTGGGAAATAGAGTGTTTGACTGTTATCCCTTCTTTTGACTCCAGGTAACCCACATTAAGACGATTCATCAAGAGGATGAATTGATTGAGATTCAGTCGGACACAGGGACCTGGTACCAGCGCTGGGGGGGTCCGGGCCTTGAGCCTGGGTGGGCAGGTAAAGGAGGATGGGATGGTGGAGAGGAAGGCAGGTCTTGAGCCTGTGTGAGAGGGTGAACATGAACTAAAGCAAGGTGGTAGAGCATAAAAATGGGGGTTTATATATGCTAGAAGTTAATTCAGCCACCTTCTGCTTTTGCTCTGTCCCTTGTAGGTTTGGGGGAATTTTCTCTCTTGTTTTGGTCCAGAATATCGACGTATCACTCTGATGATGATGGGTGTATGGTTCACCATGTCATTCAGGTAAGGAGTGGGTGGGGCATGTGCTATGTGGTGGTTGTAGTAGTGTATGAACTGGGAGAGAGGTAGAGGAAATGGAAATGAAGGGAACAAATAATGAGGGAAGGTATTGTTCATATCCCCACTGATGCCCCATCCAATTTCTCTACTTCATTCATTCATTCAACAAACATATTATAGGATGACCAGTATTAAGTTTCTGTTTTGTGTACATACTGTGCTGGACTGAAGTGGATGTGCCCCAGTCCTCATAGAGTTTACATTTTGGTCAGAGCTAGATAAAGCAGTGTGATGGTGGCATTGTGGGAAGGGCAAAGTGGTATGGGAACACCTGGGACTTGGGGGGTAGGAATCTAAATCCCAAAGAATGGATGGGAGTTAGGCTGAGGGGTGGGGATTAGGGAAAGTGTTTTAGGCAGAGGGAAGAGCAAATGCCTGGGAGGTGGATAAGAAACTATGGTGGGTTACATATGAGATCATAGAGTCCCCAGAACCACAGTAATTGGGAAGGGAGGAGTGTGAGACAAGGCTGGAGGTGAACAAGGTCCTGATAAAGGCCAGCTCTGTTTCTCCCTTAGTCTGGACTGCCTGGTTCTAATGTCTAATCTGTCCTGGTTCTTACCCTTGATTCTTTAGCTACTATGGTCTGACTGTCTGGTTTCCTGACATGATCCGCCATCTTCAGGCAGTGGACTATGCGGCTCGCACCAAAGTGTTCCCTGGGGAGCGTGTAGAGCATGTGACTTTTAACTTCACTCTGGAGAATCAGATCCACCGAGGGGGGCAGTACTTCAATGACAAGTATGTGGGGACCTTAAACTTTACTCCTCCCCTGTCCCTTCTACCCCTTGTCTCTGATGAATCTGGGAGTTCAAGACAAGGTGGTTTGGGGCAAATACCTATGGTTTCTCTTTAGTGTGAGCTTCCCATTACCTCACTAAGGAAGTCTTGGAGGAAGAGCTAAGGACGGGGTTGGGGGACAACATGTCTCACCATCCTGGTCTTATAGGTTCATTGGGCTGCGTCTAAAGTCAGTGTCCTTTGAGGATTCGCTGTTTGAAGAATGTTATTTTGAGGATGTCACATCTAGCAACACGTTCTTCCGTAACTGCACATTCATCAGCACCGTGTTCTATAACACTGGTAAGGTGGGATAGCTGGTGGGTGTCAGATCTTGATGAGAGGAGAATGAATGTTATTTACTAGTTTTCAACCTAAGAGCTCTCAGGAGCCCTGGGGGAAAGTGGCATGGGAGCTTTGTGGCTACTACCAATAATTTGGAAAATCCAACAAACATTGGACATTTTTCTGTGATAGAATATCTGATAAAAATATCAAATTCCTTTGCTTTGGGCTGGAATTATAATAAGTCAGTGTAGTAATATGTATTTTATTCAGTGCTGGGGCACTTTACCACTGAGCCACATCCCCAGTCCTTTTTAATTTTTTCTTTTGAGACAGGCTCTCAATAAGTTGCTGAGGTTCTTGCTAAATTGCTGAGGCTGGCTTTGAATTTTCAATCCTCCTACCTCAGCCTTCTGAGTTGCTGAGATTACAGGCACATGCCACAATGCCCTACCTGTGTGTGTGTGTGTGTGTGTGTGTGTGTGTATACATATAAACACACACACATATTCATGTGTATATGTGTGTGTGTTTATGTATATGTATGTATATGTATGTATGTATGTATATATAATATTTTTTTTTTTAGACCCAGGGTGCTTAACCACTGAGCCTCATTCCCAGCCCCTTTTAATATTTTATTTAGAGACAGGGTCTGGCTAAGTTGCTAGGGCCTTGCTAAGTTGCTGAGGCTGGCTTTAAATTGGTGATCTGCCTGCCTCAGTCTCCTGAGCCCCTGGGATTACAGATGTGTGCCACCACACCTGGCTACTTTTTTTTTTTTTTTTGGTACCAAGGATTGAACTTAGGGACACTCGACCACTCTGCCACATCCCCAGCCCTTTTTTGTATTTTATTTAGAGACAGGGTCTCACTGAGTTGCTAAGTGCCTCGCCATTGCTGAGGCTGGCTTTGAACTCGCGATCCTCCTGCCTCAGCCTCCCAAGTGCTGGGATTACAGGCGTGCGCCACCACGCCCAGCTGCCCAAGTGCTACTTTTGAAGAAGGCAAAAATAATTCAAAACGGGATCCTTGGGGAAAAAGAAAAAATAAAAAGGATATTTGATGAGGAAAAATGTTGGGAATTGTTATATTCATTTACTTCTTTAACAGTGATTCTCAAACTGTATGCACATGAAATGCTGTCTTTGTGAGCTAGATAGAGGTTTCACACTTCTACACGGAGTATTGGGCAAACTTTTCCCACCTTGCAGGAAGAAAATAGTAGATAGGATTTATTATTTTTATTACTTTTCTCAGAAAAAAATTTGTAGACCTAGGCTAGTTAGTGTTATTGCTTATAGTCAGCTCCGGTGAACAAAAAGAATAAACAAGAAGCAGAGTATTAATGGGGAACCTTGGAAACAGTCACTGTTTGATTATTATGGTCATTATCTTTTATAACAACTCCTACTTCCCATGGTGATATTATTCAGTGTTTTGCAACGAGTACCTGGAAACATTTTGAGAACCCCCCACAAAAAAGCAGAGCCCTGTGTCAGGAGCAGTAGCAGCTTCTCTCTCACATTTACTATTGACTGCCTGCATTGTCTTGGCCTTCATCTCCAGACCTGTTTGAGTACAAGTTTGTGAATAGCCGTCTGGTAAACAGCACATTCCTACACAACAAGGAGGGCTGCCCACTAGACGTGACAGGGACAGGAGAAGGTGCCTACATGGTGTACTTTGTCAGCTTCCTTGGGACACTGGCTGTGCTTCCTGGAAACATCGTGTCTGCCCTGCTCATGGACAAGATTGGCAGGCTCAGAATGCTCGGTAAGGGTGAGAGGCTGCGTGGTGGTAGGTGGTAGGTCAGAACTTATTGGGGAGTCAGGGGTTGGGGGGAAGTGTCATTAGGCTTTTCCTTTTGTTCTCTGAAGAGACTGGCCAGAGAACTTCTCTCTCTCATATTTGCTGTTTAGGGGGTGCTGCAGAAATGGGATGGGCCTCACACAGAAGCTTCCCTAGGGGATATACGAGGCAGGCAGAGTAGTAAGTGGATAGGGCACAGGCTTTGAGGTTGAGTTTGAATCTCAGCTGCACTACCCACCTAGGCAAGTTACCTCTGTGAGCTTGGCTGTCATCTGCAACATGGGAGTGATAATTGTACCTGCCTCATGGTGTTGATGTGTTAGATTGATACATGTAAAAAAAGCATCAGGTTGCTTGGCCCATAGTTGATATTGAATCAATGATTGTCAGTGATACTATTAATAAACACATAATTACAAGGGAAGTTGAGGACAAGTGAAAAGCCTTCCCTTTGGCTACCTTGGGAGAAGAGTCTCATTCTGGGCTGTCTCAAAGCTAGCTGATGGTACCAACTGAGTCTCATTGAAGCCAGGCTCATTCTGCTTTCTCTTCTGGCTCCAGCTGGCTCCAGTGTGATGTCCTGTGTCTCCTGCTTCTTCCTGTCTTTTGGGAACAGCGAGTCAGCCATGATTGCTCTGCTCTGCCTTTTTGGGGGGGTCAGCATTGCATCCTGGAACGCGCTGGACGTGTTGACCGTTGAACTCTACCCTTCGGACAAGAGGTAGTTTGAGTGTGGTGGGGGCAGGGCAGTAGGTTTAGGGCCTAGAGGGCAGGTGAGAAGTGGTGTGAGAAAGAGGGGCTGAATGGGAAGAATATCTTTAGGGGTGGGAGGATATATGTTCCCATTGAATTTCTCTTCTAAGAGCTGGTAGCTTTTGGCCAGGCATGGTGGTGCATGCCTGTAATCTCAGTGACTTAGGAGGCTGAGGCAGGAGGATCACAAGTTTGAGGCCAGCCTCAGCAACTTAGCAAGGCCCTAAGCAATTTAGTGAGACCCTACCTCAGAATAAAAAATCAAAAAGGACTGGGAATGTGGCTCAGTGGTAAAGTACTTCTGGGTTTAACCCCCAGTACTAAACAAAACAAAACAAGCTGGTAGCTTTTGTATCTGCTCCTGGTAATTTTAAATATTAACCTCATTTTTTGATCTCTTTTCCTCCTTGTCTCCCAATTTATCTATATTCTCTATCTCTATCCCTCCCCTCTCTGATCTCTACCATCCTTCCTTCTTCCTCTTACACATTGCCTGCCATCTTCCTCCACTTCATTTCTCTGCCCACCCATTCTTCCTTTGCCTCACTCCTGGGCCCTGCCCTTCATGTGGCACTGGGAGCAGGACCACTGCCTTCGGCTTCTTGAATGCCCTGTGTAAGCTGGCAGCTGTGCTGGGGATCAGCATCTTCACATCCTTTGTGGGAATCACCAAGGCTGCACCCATCCTCTTTGCCTCAGCTGCCCTTGCCCTTGGCAGCTCTCTGGCCCTGAAGTTGCCTGAGACCCGGGGGCAGGTACTGCAGTGAGGGGGTCTCTGGGGCTTTGGGGATGGCAGGCACACTGTGAGACCAACAATTCCTTCTTTGTCCTCCCTGACCTGCCATCCTGGACCCCAGAATCCCTTACTCCCCAGTTCCCTGTTCTGTGTCTTAGCTGCGTGTGTGTGCGTGTGCATGTGTGTGATCCCCGTGGGCAGGGACTACAGGGAAGGCTCCTTCATCCCAGTTTTGGGATGAAGCACTACTCCTCACCTACCACCCGTGATTTTGCACAAGAGAAGGCTGAGCCCACCCTTCTCTCTCCCAGCGTTAGTGAGGGGCTCTTGCTTCCCTGCTCCAGGGGTTCCAGAACCGGCTTCCTACCTTCCCCCTCATCCCCTCAGCCTAGGCCCTTGTGAAATCATGGGTATGCAGTTATATTGGGGGCTGAGGCTTGGGTGTAGATCATGGACCAAAAGAACTTAAGAGTCAGAAGGGCCTTGTGTGCCCTCTCACACCTCCCAATGGATGCTGGGGAAGAAGCAATAAACCTCAGCCCTCTGGCCTCCACTTTTCCCTCAATTTGGGCTATGAATATGAAGCCTGAATTTTATGAAATTAGCTTTCTGATTCTTATTTATTTATATATTAAGTTCTGAGGCAGCTTAGCAAGATTTTGTGTGTGACTATGTATGTACACTTACGTATGTGTGTGTATGCGCCATGGGGTGAGGTGTCACTATACTGTCCTAAAATATAAGCTAAGGGTAATTTCAATAGACACACACACTACCCTGCCTCCCATAGTACTTCCCCTACTCTTGTATCTGTGTTGGGCCTGGGATGGAGGATCCCTGGCTCAGGTGGGGATGATTCCTGCATTCTAGGGAGACTTGAGGGCACCTGATGAAGCCTATCTCTTCCCTTCCTCTCAAGCCTGGGCCTCTTCTGGAGTAAGAGGCTCCACCCCTACAGCACAGGCAGGAAGAGCACAGCGCCCTCCCACTTCCATCCTCAGCCTGTCCCCTCTCTGGCAGGGGAGCAGGGGAGGAAAGGAAGCCAAGCATGTGGTCCAACCAGTAGATCAAAAAGCACAAGGACCTGGGGCAGGGACAGGAAGCAGGGGCCCTCCTGGCATCTTCTCTAGGAGAAGTGGGGAGAGGTTCAGCAGCAAGTGAGGGACCCCTAATGCAGGGACCAGAAGCCTCAGTTTCCCCATCTCACCCTTCCACACAATAGCCTCTGTAGGTTAAGCTGCCCCTGTCCTACCCTAATATGTGTGGCTGCTTTCTTTGGTGCCCTCTTCCCACCCCTACTGTAGCTGTGATGTGTTGTAGTTTTTAGCTGTTTGTAAAATGTTTAAAAAAAAGTTAAAAGGAAAAAGTGAAATTAACAATAAAGAAAATACAAATTCACCCTCCTCATGCTGCGTCTGGTGCCCTCACCCTATGGTCACTCTCCCATTTTGTAACACTGAACCAGGTGGTGACTGTTTAACTCTTTGGTGTCTGTGCTCAAAGGATTGCCTTCTCCTTCAGTGCCCAGTGTACGAGTGTGTGCCCTCTTCCCTCACCCTTCACTTACTGGACGTAGCCCCCTTCCTTATACCCTCCAGGAGACCCATCCATCTTCCTCACTCTTCTGGGGAACCCTAAACCCATCTCTGTTGATGTGAAAAATGAACAATACTGGTGAAAAATAAAAAGAAATAAATCCTCAAAATCCAAAATGGCTGTGTCTACTTCTTTGCCTCTCTATCTGCATAAGTTCATTCTGACAGTCCTGGGAGGGTAAAATGGTGGTGGAAGAACAAGTCCCCCTCCAATCTGGAGGCCAGAAAAACATGATGTATCATACTTCCTAAATTGACTTTTCTATCTTGACCTTTTCACATTGGAGAGCCCTCTAAACTCTACTGGATTTGAAAACATGGAATGTTTCTTTAGAACCAACTTTTCTCCAAATCTTCTGGTGTGCCTTTAAAAATAGATTCCAGACTCTATTCTTGACTTGTGGGATCACCTCCTCCTTTTTTTTGGTGGTGGGGGGAGGCCTCAAATTTACATTTTGAGTAAGATTCCTTAGGAATTCTTCCCTATGAAAAAATCTGAAAAGCACTACTTGCAGCTGATCTTAAGATTCCCCTCTCACTCTAGTCCATTTTCTAATTTTTTTATAGTACCTCTCGGATCAACTACTTTATTTTCCATTCCCACAGATGACCTCCAAGTCAGGGTTCTACCTTCACTCCTGATCTATCTCTGTG
This sequence comes from Tamias sibiricus, assembly GCA_025594165.1. Lineage (NCBI taxonomy): Eukaryota > Metazoa > Chordata > Mammalia > Rodentia > Sciuridae > Tamias > Tamias sibiricus. The sequence continues at coordinate 113,212,581 of CM046658.1, read as the reverse complement.
CCTCCAATTACCAATGCCAACCTGCTGGGGGCCAGCCCCAGTCAGGGGGTACAACGTGAGCGCTCAGTGAAGTACCGAGGCAGAGAAGCAGCGATGGGGAAAATAACACATCGACATGTGAGTCAGGCTGTGGAATCTTCTCTCTTTACTTTTTCACTTTCTTTTAGGTTTTAAGCACAATAATTGGCAGCACAGATTGTTTACACTTTCTTTGGTGATTACATTACAGACATGACTTAATTTTTAGACATATTAAATTTCTTATTTTATATATTTCAAGGTTTTGAGGTCATTGCACCTTTTCAAGGCCCTGTACGTGACTGAAACTGTTTTCTCTGCATACTATTTAGGCTGTCTGATAAAAGTCAGCTTTCTCTGTCTGGGATTCCACAGCACTATTGTTTTTCTTTTATAGCAGTTGTTTATAAAATCTAGAAGCAGGGAAAAGAGGGAGGCAAGGCTGAAGGACTTTTTTGTTCTAAGGGATTTATATCTACTTTAAAAGTAAGAGAAATTTATTTTAATCACAAAAAGACTCTTAAAGCTTATTAACTAGAAATTTAAGTACTTATAGAAAAAGGTTTGTGTTACTCTTTTCAAGAAAAGATAAATGTGCAGAGTTAGTCTGGATCTAAATAATTGAAATAGGGATACCTGGTGGCCATATACGTGAATAAAGAACTGAACAGCAGCAAGTAGAAGTCAAAGTTAACTCTTTCAACACCATATCTTTCATGAAAAAGGAGAGGGCTTTATAGAAAATGCCACCTATATATCATTGCTAGATCAGTCTTGTTTCCAAATGCTCTTCGGCATGCCCATACTCAAAATTCTTCAATAACTCCCTACTGCCCAACTAGATGCAGTCTAAAAATTCTTTAGCCAGAAATCATCAAGATACATGTTAACCAAACTTTTTCTCTAATAATTTACACATTGAGATTATTAGAAAGTTGCTTATGTAGATATTACTTAAGCTTCCCTCAGAAATATGATGTAATGTTTGTAAGGCTCCTAAGTATAAGGGCTATAGAAAGGTTTCTATCTTCTGTTAATTATTCTCTAACACCCGCCCTTCCCAGTGGTTTTTTAAAAAGCTTTTTTTTTTTTCCTTTTCTTATAAGCAAACACTTTTTGGAAACTGACAGGCTGTCAAAAAGCCAAACATTACCCCAATATGAAATTCAAATGTGTTCCTGCCCATAAACCCTGCCTTGACTAATATCCATACTCAGTTCAACCTCTATGCCTTTGTTGAGGTTCTTTCTCCTGCTTGAAACATCTTTCTTCTCTTTTCTGGTTTAATTCTGCCTTTCTTTAGAGATCAAACTAGTTCACTTTCCCCATGAATCCCTTTCTGACTACCCTAGTCTACAAGTATTTTGTTCTCTCAAGAACAAGTTTTTCTGCCTGGCGCGGTGGCGCATGCCTGTAATCCCAGCACTTTGGGAGGCTGAGGCAGGAGGATCGCGAGTTCAAGGCCGAGGCACTTGGCAACTCAGTAAGACCCTGTCTCTAAATAAAATACAAAAAAGGGCTGGGGATGTGGCCCAGTGGTCGAGTGACCCTGAGTTCAATCCCTGGTACCAAAAAAAAAAAAAAAAAAAAAAAAAAAAAAAAGAACAAGTTCCTGTGATCCCAACCATTCTGGCTGGGGAGGCTGAGGCAGAGGATCACAAGTTCAAAGTCAGCCTTAGCAACTTAGCAAGATCCTGTCTCAAAATTTAAAAAAAGGACTGGGGATGTGGCTCTGTGGTTAAGTGACCCTGGCTTCAATCGCCAGTATCAAACAAACAAAATACCCAACTGTGGCACCAATTCAATAGCCATTAAGAACACAGCAATGCACCTCATATGGTAATTTCTCTTTTAATGTACAGGACTGTTTTTCAACTCATCAGGACTGGTATAATTCCTTCGTAACAATTTAACACAGAACAACTAGGCAGTCCTTCCTTACGTATACAGGCATGAGCAGTGGTGAGTGACTGCTCTTTCCTAGGGTTAACTGATCTGCAATGAGTTGCTATCTTTGGAAAATATGTATGTGCCAACAGAATGCGACGCATGTGTTTTCACCCTTAAAAATCATGGTATAGAGGTAGCAGTATACTAGTTTACTCTCATCCAGCCCATTTGGATCCTCATCCTCTCCCTTTGTTGGTGTCAGGGAGTTCCTCGAGTTTTCTTGCTTCCACCCAGGCAGGGGGGGCTTGTGTCCAACTGAGGGTTCTCCCTCCATTGGGCGGGTGTCCGTGCCTGGATGGCCAGAGCGTGGATCGGCCCAGCCAACTCCTCCGAGAGCGCCGCGTGGACCAACCGATGCCTTTGCAGGGGACTCAGTCCCTCAAAACGAGAGCTCACCACTGCCACGCGGAAATGCGTCTCGCTACCTGGTGGGACGGCGTGGCCGCCACTCTCGTTGCGCAGCTCCAGCACCTCGGGGCTCAGGGCCTGCTCCAACTTCGCACGAATGGCTGCCTCGACCGGACCGACGGTCCCGGATCCCGCGCTGCCGCGGGACAAACAGACGCGGGTGGCCATAGAGACCAGGCGCCGGAACCGATGCCCACTCAGCATCCGCTAAGACAGAAAGGCAGACACGAGAAGTCAAAGGCAGGGCCTCCCATTTGGGGAAAGTTTACTACCAGCTTCCTGTCTCCACTATCCACATTCCTCCCTACGACATCCACACCTGGCTCCGGCAGGGAGCCCGCCTGGATACCAGACAGGGTGACCCGCCACACAGCCTCTTAGCTCTGTGTGACGTGTTAATTTGGCTTCTAGGTACAGACACTGGAGGAAAACGGGCCATTAAAAAAGCCGGCGCACGAGGCGCGTTCATTACTTAAGGGAATTTGGAAGGAATGTCTAGAGGCTGCAAAAACAAGTTATGTTCAAATCTGTACTTTTGGTTGAGCTGGTGGCCCTATGTCCCCCACTGAGCCCCAGGATGGGCCCTTTATACCTGCAGCCGAGCCTCCACTATCGCAGCTCCAGCTGAGAATCCGCACTCCCGAAGTTCTGCGGTGGCAGTACGGATTTCCAGAGGTACCTAAGGAAGTACGTCCTCCCTACGAACTATTGGACCAGGCAGGCATCACGTGGTACCCCGAGGGTTAGTGGGAACTGTAGTTTCTGTTTCTACCAATTGTGAGGTCATCAGAGCTTCTGAACCAGAGTAATTAAAAGAAAAAAGGATTTCTTGCGCCTTTCGGGCTGGGGTTATTCGATCTATTTTATCGCCAATAGACCTTGTGTTAGAAAACTGCTGAAACATAGTTAACTTAGCTGGGAACACCGTGTTAGTGAAATAAAAGGGTTTATTGGGGTGCCACGTGGGCAAGGGTAGGGAAGGGAAGGGGGGTAGGGATGGACGGGAATAGGGACAGGCAGGAACAAGGGACAAGCGCGAACAGAGAGCAGGAACAAGGGGAGAGCTCAGTCCGGGGCTGGCTTAAATAGAGTAGGGGCCATAAACCCCCCTTGGAGTGAGTCCTTGTCCTATAGGCCAGCAGAGGTGGGGGGGGGTAGTGGACAGGGGACTTGCTGGTCAGGTTTTTGGTCACGCTGAGGATCCTGGGAGCTGTAGTTTTTCACAAGGCACCTGGGGAGGTGTGGCCTTCTGCCTGGAATCCAACACCTTGTAGCTCATCTAGTCCAACTCTTTTATTTTACATACAAGAAGGCGGTAGGGGCGGAGGATGTAGCCCAGTGGTAGAGTACTTGCCCAATAACCGTAAGGCGGTGGGTTTGATCCCCAGCTAACACAAACCAAAAACAAACAAACAAAAACAAGAAAACAAAGTTCATTCTTTTTATTGAATACATAATTATTGTGGCCCAGACCAATGCTGGAGGCTAGGGAATAAAGACAGGCTCCGTTCCTGAATTACAGAATGGTGAGAAGACAAGTGGGGTGGCAACTGCGATATTGTGTGCAAAATGCTATGATGTGACTCAGTTTGATGAGCTTAGTTTGCTAAAGAGGCATATCACCCAGACTTGGGGACCCAATAAAATTCTCTAGCGGAAATTAGGGAACAGTCTGGAAGAGACAACATGAAAATTCCTCGTTTTTTAGTCCCTTTAGTGAGGATGTGGTAGCCCCACGTGCAAAGGCCAGAAAAGACAATTTTGAGGGAGTGGTTCCTCCTAGAATAGTTAGGGTGTAGTTAAGTATGGTTAGCGCCTAAGGACAGGTATGCCAGTGAGTCAAGTGGGAGTACTGGGGAGAAGAGGTGGAAGCCAGATCAGATTAAGCTAGGGCTTTGTTAGGTGATTTTTCTTTATCCCAGGAGCAGTATAAATTTTTTCTTTTTTTGGGGGGGAGGGGGTCGAGGGTACCGGGGATTGAACTCAGGGGCACTCAACCACTGAGCAGCATCAAGTTTTAAGTAGATATGTAAGAAGATGAGCTTTCTCCAAGGTGATAAACTTAGTTTTTATTTAGTATCCCTAATATTATACAACTGCTAAATATTTTCCCCATCTTCTCATTTTGATACAATTCAGACCCACAGAAAAGTTGAATAGTACAAAGCGATACTTGTACCTGTCACTAGTCTCATGATTATATATATATATATATATACTTAAACGTATATTTACATATTTAAGTACTTGATATATACTTTTAAAATATATTTACATACTTTTGTGACTGAACCATTTGAAAATAAGTTGCATATGGCATGCTATTTCACTCCTAAGTACTCCAATTTGTATCTCTTGAGAACAAGAATATTCTCTTATATAACCTAATGCCAATCACACTCAAAAAATTTAGATTATATAGTGCCATATATTTTCCCTAGCCTTTCAAAAAATTTAAAACTTTCAAGAAAAGTTTCTCGTACAATAGCAGCCCATGTACCTACCCTTTTCCTAGATGAACTGATAACATTTTACCAGAGTTGCTTTGTGTTTCTTTAAATATGAATGTATAATAACATTAATAAAATAATTATTATTTTGCTGAGTCACTTGAGTTAGATAAAAAATTTTTTTTAATTTCACTGCTATATACACTGACCTTCACTCCTCATCTCCTAAGAGCAAGGACATTTTCCCATGTAACCACAATACCATGACCACACTCAAGGGATTAAATATTCATGTAATGCTATAATTATTATTATTTTAATTTTTTAGTTGTAAATGGGCATGATACCTTTATTTATTTATTTTTATGTGGTGCTGAAGATTGAACCCAGTGCCTCACACATGCAAGGCAAGCACTCTACTACTGAGGCACAACTGCAACCCCACTATTATTTAATATAAAGTTGATAGTCAGATTTCCTCAATTTTGGAGGACTGGGGTTATGGCTGAGTAGTAGAGCGCTTGCCTAGGATGGTTGAGGCCCTGGGTTTGATCCTCAGCACCACATTATAAAAAACAAACAACAACAAGTAAATAAAGGGTAAATTCTTTTAAAAAATTTTCCTCAATTGTGTCAATTGTGTCTTCTGTGGCTTTAATGTATTCCTTCAAAAATTTGCATAGAAACTTAATCTTGATCGTGGTGGTATTAATAAGTGGAGACTTTAAGAGGCTATTAGGCCTTGAGGGCTTTCATTGATCTTGAGGGGGCAAGTTCACTCCTTTTCTCCCTTCTGCCCAGTAAAGACACCAAGATAAAGCCTAACTAACTGGCCTTACCAGATAGTGAACCAGATAGCACCTTAGTCTTTAACTTCTCTGCCTCTAGAACTGTGAGAAAATAAATTTCTGTTCTTTATAAATTACTCAATCTGTGGTGTTTTGTCATAGCAATACAAATAGACTAAGACGGTGTCCTTTATAATGTTGAATTTAAATAACACAATCAAGGATCATGCATTATATTTAATTGACTTTACATTTGTATTTTGCAAAGATCACTGACTGGACGGTGGAGAATGGATTGTAAAGGAGGTAAAGAAAGACACTCATAGATCACTTGGAAGGTCTTGTAGCAGCCTACATGAGAGATGATGATGACTTGAACCAAGGCAGTGGTAATGCTGGTACTGGTGGAAAGGGAGAGAAAATGTGACCACAAAGACATATATTAGGGAGAGTAAACCCCTCAGGTTATGGTAATGGATTGGTTATGAGAAGGGAAGTATCCAGGATGATTAACAGGTTCATGCATTTGAAGTTATAAAAATAGTACAAATAATTTCTATATATCTTTTGACCTGATACCAAGGTTACCCAAACATTAACATTTACCATGTGTGTTTCAGTTCTATGCATTTGCCTATACATATGTAATTTTTTTTCCATTGTATACAATGCAATGCATTTATGTTTACGTGGTGCTGAGGATCGAACCCGGGCCGCGCACGTGTGAGGCGAGCGCTCTGCCGCTGAGCCACAACCCCAGCCCGACAACTGTACTTTTGAGTCTATGTATTTCCTGTTTATCATTAAACTTTTATCCATTAATCTTATCATTTGAAAGTATTATTAGAGGCATCTTTCCATCAGGGGTTATCAAAATGAAATGAGATCACAGGGATGGGTGGTGGATGAGTGGTAGGGTGGTGGTGAAATTACCTGAAGAGAAAGCCTATGGTGTGTCAGAATATTATAAGGGGTTGGGGTCTTTAGCCCCCCTGTACCCGGGATGGACCTCTCTTGTTCAGCAAAAGAGGCCTACCCCAACGATGAGTCTAGATTGCAAAAGTAAAGGCCGCTGATATTCCCTCCCCTGCCTTTAGAAGGCCCAGGAACATACCAGGGAGCCCGGTCACTGATCAGTGCAGGAACTCGGTTTATTGAGGAAGTTGGACAGTCTTATAGAGGACATGGGCCAATCAGCAGAAAGATCATAGGGACATATAAGGAGCATGGGTGGATGCCATTGGCGGAGCCATTAGCCTATCCTTGGGGTGGTTTCAGTTCTCACAGCCACGCCCCCCTGCTTAGCCTAGGTCCTGTAAGAGGGTATGGTAATGTGGCAAGCAGCCAGAAAGCCAGAGCTTTTCCATCCCCTTGGCAGACAGTGTAAGGTCCCGACAATGGTGAAAAAAGACTTAGGATGTTTATTGGAAAGACCACGCTGGCTAGTGTGTGAAGAGTGTTTTTGAGGAGTGGGAAGAGTAGAGAAGCAGGAGAGGAAGAGAAAAGCCTTTGTTAGAATTGTGGGTGAAAGACAACATGAAGGAAGGCTGCATATAATCTAGAGAGAAGCAAATTGATTAGAAAGCTGTTAAACAGATTATATTATAGGACTGGTTTTTGACATGAGCCTTGCAACTTGCTAATCAGTGGGAGTGTTGGGAAGGTATGGTCAGGAAAAGCATTGCTATGGAACTGACATTTAAACAGAGATTTGAATGACAAGAGGGAACTAACCATGTGGAAAGAGAGATCCAGACATAAGGAATGGTATTTAATATATTCTAGAGGTGGGATGTTGAGCTTAGTGTTGGCACATTTAGGTGATCAATAAAATATATTGGATAGAATATGCCTGGTGCCATGGCACATGCATATGATTCCAGTTACTTGGGAGGTTGAGGCAGGAGGATTGCAAATTGCACGCCAACTTGGGCAATTTAGTGAAGCCCTATCTCAACAAACAAACAAAAAAAAACCCAAATTGGATGGATAAATGGATTAGTGTATTAATGGAAAGTGCCGACATCATTATTCTCTTTGTAAAAATAAATGAAAAATTTGCACATACATGCTCCATAGGGCAAGCTTATTGTCTGTGTTTCATAATATCTACTATTTAATGAGTCTGTCTTGGCCAGATTAAGATTTGTAAAGGCTTTAAGTACTGAGAGTTATGGTGGCCATTTTATGTGTAACTAAACAAAGCAAAACAAACAACAAATACTAATCTGTAACATGAGGATTGGGATGACCAACAAAGTATTCATTGCATTTCCCTGTGATGATTACTTTAATACTTGTTCATTTAAAAAATACTTTATGCTTATTGAGGTTTGATTTAAAATATAAGAAATTTAAAAATCTTAAATGTACAGCTTAATTTTACATGTGATGCACCCATATCAAGATATAGAAAATTTGAGTACCTCAGATGGTTCCCAGGGAAGCCCATATTACCCTGCCGCAGGTAACTCTTATTCTAATCTTTATTACTGTAGAGAGGTTTTGCTCCTTTGTGAACTTCATATAAATATGGATTCTTTTGTGTTCATTGTCTTCTGCTCAACATTATGTTTGTGAGATTCATCCATGTGTGGGGCAGTAATTTGTAACTTGTTCATTTTCATTGTTATATAGTATTGAAGTATATGAACAAAGTACATTCTTGTACATGCTTTTTGTTAGACATTAACAGTCATTTCTTCTTCCTTTTTTTTGCACATATTTAGGAGTGGAATTGCTGGGTCATAGGATAAACTAATGTTTATTTATTTCTTATGGTGTTGGGAATTGAACCCAGGGCCTCAGGATTGCTAGGTACACATGCTATATCACTGAGCTATGCCTCCAGCTCCCTACCATATTTATTTCTAAAATGACAAACTCATTCAAAGAGTTTTTGGGATGCTCCTACTTTTTTGGTAGCAGATGCTGTTGTTCTCAAAATTTTTCTAAAATAATTTTTTTATTTGTAGGTGGACACAATATCTTTATTTTTTATTTATGTGGTGCTGAGGATCGAACCCAGGGCCTCACACATGAGAGACTCTACCAAGTGCTCTACTGCTGAGCCATAACCCTAGCCCCCTAAATGTTTTATATTTATGAACACTTTTAATTCTTACAACAGTCCCACAAAGTAAAAAGCAGCCAGGAAGCAGAATAGCTTAGTGGTGAGGTATCTTGCCCTTGGTCACAGACCTGGTAAATAAACCCAGAGAGTCAAGCTATTTGGGCTATTCTTCTTGTGAAATACAGTAAAAAGGATTTATTATAAGGGATTGGCTCACATGATTATGGAGCTGAGAAAACTCCCATTTGCTATCTGTAAGTTAGAGAATCAGGAAAGCTAATGGTGGAGTTCTAAACCAAACCTGAAGGTCTGAGAACTAGGGAGCCACTGGGCTAACTCCTATTATATCCAAGTCCAAAGGCCTAAGAACCCAGGACTGATGTTGAGAATCCCATTCTGACTCTGAAGACCAGAGAATGAGGAGCACTGATGTCCAAGGACAGGAACAGATGGATTTTCTCCCTGAGGTAGGAAGCAAATTTGTCCTTTTTGGTCTTTTTGTTTGAGGCCCTTACTTGACTGGATGATGCCCACCTGAATAGGTGAGGGTGATCCTCTTCATTCATCTACCAATTCAAATACTAACCTCTTTCAGAAACACCCTCACAGTCATATCTAGAAATAATATTACACTAGTTATCTGGGCATCTCTTAGCCAGTCAAGTTAGCCATCACAGCCTCCTCATCCAGCTTTGGGCTTCTGGGGTTCCTGCCTGACTCTGCACAGAATTCTTTATATTTAGTATCATTTGTGTGTGTGTGTGTGTGTTCTTTTTTTTTTTTTTTTTTTTTTAATGGATGAACTCCTATTATATCTTCTATTATTCTGTCTACCATAGTCTACTATTTATGGTTGGCATTGGTAATTGGTTGTTGACTAGTGGCTACAGAAAGGAGATGAGACCAACATGAAAATACAGTATAGAATGACACGTGCCATCACCAGGATGTGAACAAAGCAATGTAGACACACCAAGGCTGTTTATATGGGAGTAGGGAAGGCCTCATGACAGAAGTGGTATCTGGACTGAAACTATAATGTTGAGGAATTTTGCCATGTCAAGATGAAGCCAGGTGTGGTGGCACATACCTGTAAATCCAGCAACTTGGGAGGGTGAGGCAGAAGGATTGCAAGTTAGAGGCCAGCCTCAGCATCTTAGCTAGACCCTGTCTCAAAATTAAAAAAAAAAAAAAAAAAAAAAAGTAAATAAAAAGGGCTAGGGGTGAAGTTCAGTTCAGTGGTAAGGCACCCTAGGCTTCAATCCCAGTACCACAAAAACAAAGAGAGGGAGGTGGGGAGGAGGGAAGGAAGTGGGGGTGGGGAGAAAGAAAGAGGAGGAAGCATATCTGCCAGGGGCAACTGTATGTGCAACCTCGGGGAGTTTCAGAGAGGCCATGCTCATCTAATGAATGGGGCACAGTGCAATATAGGGGTGGGGTGGTGGTGGGAGAGGTGGCACTAAACAGGGAGGGAGAGGGGTCTATGGTTGGAATGGTGGAATGGCTCTAGAATACAAAATAAATGCTTGCTTAACTAAATTGTCTGAGAAGGAACTCATTTGCCTTTGGTGAACAATCCCAGAGGTGTTTAAGGAAATAAGATCCAGCATGTTTGTAATGGTGTATACTTTTACAAATGCCTGTTCTATTTTCTTTTATAATAGCTCTGTTAAGAAGACTGGGAAGGGAGCTCTTGGGAGCAATAGAGAGTCAATGAGTCTGGCATAATTTGTAAGATATTGGCCTATCCGGACTTATCTAAAAAAGGGTTTTGTATGGAATCTAAACTATTAAGTATATGAAAGCAAGGCTGGATGAGTTAATTTACTTCATTAAGTCTAACTTCTGGTTAGGTCAGAATTATCTTTGGTTACATTCCACTATTGAGGAAACACTCCCATCACTGTCTCCCTTCCCCCAACGTTCGGAAAATCTATAGAAGCACTCTTACCAGGAGTAATAGCTACAAATTGCTGATATTAATTAATTTAACTCTCAGAGTTCACCATCCTGCCTCCATTTTTCTAGAGGCATTTAATCACAGACTTACTAGTCTCAATTATCTGCATACCCACAGTCCAATAACACACTCAATAAGTGCTGATTGAATAAAGCTGCGAATAAAGGAGAGCATTAGAAAAGAGCTCAAAGAATACAATTTAAATAGATTCTTTTCTCTTGTGGGTTACTAAAGAGCGAAAATGGTGTGAGGGAGGTAGAACGTCCTTGAGAAAGAAGAAACAAAAACTTTGCATCAGGGTTTGTAAGGAAGGTGGGTGGAGAATTACGGTGGTCATTAGAACCATCAAATAAAATTACTCTTCAGGAGCTGGCTCTAAAATCTAAGAGAGTGAGGGGAGGTAAACAAGGAGAGCTGGGAGAAAAAGGCTTAAAAAGTAAGAAGTAACTGACTGGATATGCTGTTGAGACAAAGACAAATTCTGGCTTAGGTACTGTACCACGGAGCAAGGTGTCAGAGATCCACGAACAAGCTGAGCGTAGACAAGGAAAATTTATTTAAAGCAGAAAATGCTCCTGCAGCATGGGAAGAGTCCCAAGGCAGAGTACCGCCGTTCTCTGTCTAGTGGTTTTTATGTCCCTATAGGTGATTGATGGGATAACATGTAAAATACGAGATTCAGAAAGAAGCCAATCAACTCTTTCTATTTGGTCTTCTTCAGCAAATCAGGAAAGAGTTATTTCTAAGCCTTCATTAGCATAAGGGTGGGGGTTGAGGGTTTGTTGGCGCAAGAGGAAGCGCTTTTGCGATTGGTCGTTGCTAGCGGGTATTTAAGGAACCGTTTTTTGTGGCTTGGAATAGCTGGGGTTGGAAGCTTGTTTTCACAGTCCTCTCTTACGCCTTTTCTTCTCTAGAAAGAGGAGAGACGGTATCCCAAGTTGTCTGAGGGTGGTCTTTCTGTCTCAGTATCTGGAATTTCGTTGGTGCAATCCAGGGAAACAGGACAAAAAGGGCGAAGGTTCTTTGCATGAGTTCCTGTTCTGATGTTTAAATTAAAGTGCTTATTAGGACATCAGGTTGAAGTATCTGGTAAGCAGTTAGGTAAGAGGGTCTGAGCTCCTGAAACAAATTTGGATATTCGTTGAAAGCACAGAAAGTGGGCAAGACACCTCGGGAAGAATGAAGAGTTGGGGGAAGGGAGACAGTCGCTTGCAGACGTAGGGGTGGACAGAGGAATAAACAGAAAAAGAAAAGTCAGGCAAGTAAAACGGAAAGGCGACATTTTGAGAACCAAGCGACCAAGTTTCAAGGTGTTAACGGACGCATCCTGAGAGGTCAAGAGAAGGATAATCAATATATTCTAGCCCTAGGTCAAACTCAATTCCAAGAAGCACAGGGATGTGTGGGTGGGGCGAAGCCACCCACCAAACTGAGGGCAAAGAAAGGACGCAGCCTCAGTTAAATTCTTAAAAGGAGTCTGGCTGTGACGAGACAGAAAGGGTGAGAGGTGGATCGTTTAGGGCTCTAGGGGATTACTGATTGCAGAATCCCATGTAAGAATAATTATCCGTCTGCTTGAGGACTTATGCATTATTTTGGGATTTCCCTACCCTAAACAGGGAACAAAACAATCCGACAAATTTCAACTCCGAAAGAGATTGGTTTTTGTCTGAAACCCTTCTCTTTAAAAATCCTGGTATGCAAATAAGGGGACTTAATGTGGCTCTCAGCGATTGGTAGGTACTTTAAAAATCCGTCATTTCCTTGTTGCAAACCAGAAGTCTGTTTTCTGCCTTCCTATTGGCTGTTTGAGCCGGCTCCGTTTGTAGCCAATCAAACTACTTCCCTTCGCCCCTCCCGGTAGCTCTTATAAATTACATCAAATTGGTTATCCTTTCCACATCCTTCTCCTTGAAAAAGAAGCTGTAACTCCATTTTTAGCCGTAATGTCAGGACGCGGAAAGCAAGGAGGCAAGGCTCGAGCCAAGGCCAAGTCGCGCTCGTCCCGCGCAGGCCTTCAGTTCCCGGTGGGGCGGGTTCACCGCCTGCTGCGCAAAGGCAACTATGCGGAGCGGGTGGGGGCCGGCGCGCCTGTGTACCTGGCGGCTGTCCTTGAGTACCTAACTGCAGAAATCCTGGAGCTGGCTGGCAATGCGGCCCGCGACAACAAGAAGACACGCATCATCCCTCGCCATTTGCAACTAGCTGTGAGAAATGACGAAGAGCTCAACAAGTTACTCGGAGGTGTTACCATTGCTCAGGGCGGCGTTTTGCCCAACATTCAGGCTGTGTCTTATTGCCTAAGAAAACGGAGAGTCACAAGCCCGGCAAGAACAAGTAACTAGATTTTGACACCATCCCCTCACCCAAAAGGCTCTTTTAAGAGCCACCAAAAGTGTCAAATGGAGGGCTGATCACAATTAGCGCATTAGCTCTTTTTTTGAAAACTTGGGTGGCTCTAAAAAGAGCCTTTGGTCTTTGGTTTACCAGTTTATCAACATTTATTTGCTTTTGGCTTTGTGGCTTTCAGTTTTCTTTGGTAACAAAACGGCCTGGATGTTGGGCAGAACGCCACCCTGGGCGATGGTGACTTTGCCCAACAGCTTGTTCAGTTCCTCGTCGTTGCGGATGGCCAGCTGCAGATGACGGGGGATGATGCGTGTTTTCTTGTTGTCGCGGGCCGCGTTGCCAGCCAGCTCCAGAATTTCGGCTGTCAGATATTCGAGCACCGCCGCCATGTAGACTGGTGCGCCGGCCCCCACCCGCTCGGCATAGTTGCCTTTGCGCAGCAGACGATGTACGCGCCCCACCGGGAACTGGAGGCCAGCGCGAGAGGAGCGGGACTTGGCCTTAGCGCGGGCCTTGCCTCCCTGTTTTCCGCGACCAGACATGACTAAAAGAAATACTTAAAACAGCAAAAACGGAAGATTTCTCAACAAGATTGAAGGAGCACCAAGAAGAAACCCTTTATAAGCTTTCGTAGGGGTGGGGTCAGGAGCGAGGTTTTCATTGGTCCTAATTTGGCTCCAGAAACGGCCAATAAAATCGAGACTCGTCATTGTTACGTAGGTTTTGCTGAAAACGCAAGGTCCCTATATGGGCCAATGAAAATGATGGACTTTTTGAGCCCTAATTTGCATAAGGTGGTTATAAAAGGATCAGGCCCGCCCATCCTCTTAATTCTTTCTTTTGCTAAGCCCTGTTGGTATTGTGTTTTACTATGCCTGAACCGGCTAAGTCCGCTCCGGCTCCCAAGAAGGGCTCCAAGAAAGCCGTCACCAAAGCCCAGAAGAAAGACGGCAAAAAGCGCAAGCGCAGCCGCAAGGAGAGCTATTCCATCTATGTGTACAAGGTGCTGAAGCAGGTCCATCCCGACACCGGCATCTCGTCCAAGGCCATGGGCATCATGAACTCGTTTGTCAACGACATCTTTGAGCGCATTGCTGGCGAAGCGTCCCGCCTGGCGCATTACAACAAGCGCTCTACCATCACGTCGCGGGAGATCCAGACGGCGGTGCGCCTGCTGCTGCCGGGCGAGCTGGCCAAGCACGCCGTGTCTGAGGGCACCAAGGCGGTTACCAAGTACACCAGCTCCAAATGAGTCCTGCCCAGACTTGGCGCTCTCTAGCCGCTTTTCTCCAAAGGCTCTTTTAAGAGCCACCCACCTAATCACCAGAAAAGAGCTTGGTTCACTTTCATTCCCTTAGTTCCTTCTCAGAGTAAGTTATTATAAAGGTTCTGGGAGATGGTACAAGTAGTTTTTAAGTATTAGTGACTTGAGGTACCCGGTGCGTGAGTGGATTTGCTCTTGATTGTAAAGGGCGTCATTGCTCTTATTGCTCTGCTTAGCTTTCTTAGTCAATCTTACTAAACAGGGATGCTAGGAGTCTCATTTTCTTTCTACTCCACCCCCAGAGCGTTGTGTTTTCTGGGCTTTGTTGGGTATGTTTTATTAACCTAAAGTCGTGGTTTAAGAGGACCCCAGGACACAAACCCGACTCCAGGGAACACTTGACAGCTCCGTACGATTGAAGCTTTGAAGAAGCTTGAGTACCCAGTCACCAGTCAGACCCTGCGATGTGTCATGTTTTGTGTACCTAGGGCAGAGCCCGCGCAGCCGGGCCCTAACCTTTTCCTGATTGGGCGACATGAATATTTAAAATTTCGCGCTGCGGAATTCATAGACTTAAGTTACCACTCCCCCTTGTGTGTTTGAAATCCTTTCTGGATTTGTGGATCATTTTTACATTTAATGCTCCGTGCTTGGAACACTGCGCTCCCACGTCAGTGCAAGGCTCTGGTCATTTAGATCTGAGCTAAAAAACTCAATTCGGATATACCTTTCCAAGCCATCCACTCAGGAATTCGCTCATCTCTTTCCTGCCTGGCTATTTTGTCTTCCTCCTATCGAGCTGTCTGAAATTGGTTTATTTGCTCTTAATTATGATCTTTCTCCTTAGCCTTGACAGGCTTTGCTGGTCTGACTTCCCACTATGTCTTAAGTGCCAATCAATGCCTGGTACATAGAGGACGAATACTAACTGAATTAATCTTTATTGAATTAATTTTTCTACTCACCCCTTTCTTATTGCTTCTGTGAGTGGATGGATGCTGTTCTTTTCCATTAGACATATGTGAAGACAGGATGAAAATGGAAATATTTTTGCGGCTCCTTTCCCAAATCTGTCCTTAGTCACAGTGCAACAGCTGGGGGTGGCATGTTAAGATTCTTTTTTTGTGAAAGAGGAGGCCACGATAGGTTCTGCCTTTATGCTTCACAGTTTAGTGTAACCTTTTGGATTTTCATAGAAATCAGAACGTTGGTCGTTGCAAAGAACCGCCTTTTTCACCCACTACTCCCCCTCCTACTCCCTACCCCTGCATTGCCCCAATCCTGATTTTATATCCCCCATCCAGATGAGATTTTAATTTATAGTTGCCACCTCATTTGCTTCTCAGAAGATTGCAGGATAGGTGGGACAACAGAATTAATATCTTTTTTATAGATGAGGTTGAGAGAAAGGTAAGTGATTGATTCACTGCTCATGTAGCTAACACTACTTTTGTGTCCTCCTGTGAGAGGACGATTGCATTTTAGTTTTATTTTGTGGAATTACAGAATATTGAGTCTTTCTGTCCAAACCTTGATTTTTGTGGATGAAGACACTAAGGTCTGATCATTGACTAAACTCTTTTTTTTTTTTTTTTTTTTTTTGGCTAAGAGCTTCTGAAGTTGATTGCAGGGATTTCATAAATCCAAAGGAGCTCCAGACATTATCACAGACTGAATGTATGGCATGTCTCCTACATATGTTTTCAAATGTGTTAGATGCTACAGTTATTGATAAATAATTAATCTAAAGGCTTTGTCTGCAATTTATGCTTTCAATAGTTCTGGGGAAAAGCTGCGTGTCTCTGACCTGGAGGATGAATATTTATAAGCCATCAGTGAAACTTCTACCCTAGGTGTACACTGGGGCTGAAATAGCCTATTACAAGTTTACTATTAATGCTTAATGACTGAGGAATATATAACCATAAATTAGCATTACAAATAGTTGAAAGAAATAAAGCCCTTAATAAGTGTAGCTAACACATGAAACATATGCAATGTGCCAGGTAGTGTCCTATAGGCCCTTTATACATATTGGCTCATTTAATCCTCAGGGGAAAAAAAACAACTCATGAAGTACCTTTATTACCTTCCATTTTATAGATAACAAAATTGAGGTAGAGAGAAGTCTTTCCTCATAAATTCTTCAGAGAATAAGCTCTCTGCTTAGTGCTGAAGGGACTTGAGGAAGCAGGGCTACTCTCTGAAAACCTGGACACCTCCCTGGATTTTTTGGGGGGAAATATCTATGCTTTACAATGAAAAGAAACATCACCTGCTCTATTCTCCTCAGAATGCACCCTGGATATAAATCTGGGGTGGTGATGATTGACCTTCAAAATAGTATTGGAGGGCTCTGATTCTCCATCCCAGAAGTCATAACTCAACTTATCCACAGAGTGTGTATGCGTGGGGTAGGGGTGGAGGACTCCTCAGCTAGGGTACTTTGACTAGCATAAGAGAACTTTAGTTGCTAGTTAAGGGCTCCTCCTGGGAATGATTCTCACTAGAAAGGAAGTTATAGAGCAAGGAAGGAGGAAGTGGTGATAGAATTTGGTATATTCTGGAGGGGAAGTGATGAATAATGGTGAGATTGTAAAGAAACTTTTTAAACATTTTTCTCTTGCTTAGGCATCTTTAAATGTTTGCTTATATAGGGTTAATAACAATAATTGTTATAATAATAGCTTCTACTTATTGAGCACTTAATCACTTACTTAGTCCTGTGCTAAGTGTCTTACGTTCATTGTCTCATTTAATCTTTTTACAGCCACCTTTTAAGATAGGTCCCATTATTATCATTTTTATTTTGCAGATAAAGGAAACTAAGTCTCAGAAAGGTTAAGTGACTTGTCCAGTATCATTCAGCAAGAGATGGAACTACAATCCAATGTATACTTTTTAAAAGTTTAATAATCAATTCCTCCCATAATCTGCGTTTTCTTTCTTTTACAGGTCTAACTCCTACTGCTCTACTGTACAGGTTTTCTGCTGTAGTCAAAATGATCTATTTTCTTCCTCTGAACCCATTTGTTTCTTTCCCAAGTATGTACTGAACTGCCTATTCCTTCTGGCTCTGCCAGAGTTTTAAGTCAAGACCAAACTTTCCAGAGTCCAACTCAAATGCCATCTCTTATGTCATTTCTCTTGTCAAAAAACAAAACAAAACTTTACTGAGGCATCATTGGCATATGATAAACTGCACATATTTAACATACAGTTTGCTAAATTTTGACACATATAGGTACCTATGTTAAAAATCAAACACATCAAAAATATGAACATATCAATCATCCCTCAGTTTCCTAGTGCAGAAGAGTAATCCTCTTTTTGGCTCCTTCCTTTGTCCTCATCCCTGTCCTCAGGTGACCATTGATTTGCTCTTTGTCATTAGTGTGCATTTTTTAGAATTTTGTATAAATAGTACCATCTAGTATGTATTCTTTGTAACTGGCTTCTTTAACATAGCATAATTATTTTGAGATTCATTCATATTTTTGCACATATCAGTGCTCTTTTTGGGGGGATGGGTGGGTAATATTCCATTGTATGGCTATGCTATAATTGTTAATTCATTTACCTGTTGATGGACAGTTGGGTTGATTTTAGGCCTTCCTCCACTTTTTTTTTTTTTTTTGGTACCGGGGATTGAACTCAGGGGCATTTGACCACTGGGCCACATCCCCAGCCCTTTTTTGTATTTTATTAGAGACAGGGTCTCACTGAGTTGCTGAGTGCCTCACCATTGCTGAGGCTGGCTTTGAACTAGAGATCCTCCTGCCTCAGCCTCCCAAGAGCTGGGATTACAGGTGTGCGCCACGGCGCCCGGCTCCTTCCTCCACTTTTTAATGTATTCCTACTTTGTGGTTCTGCAAAGGAACACAATAAACTTTCTTCCCTTAGAAGGAACTCAGATGGGAGGGATGAGGCATATACAAATACCTATTCTATTCAACTGGGAAAGTCTTAAGATTTCACCTTAATTCTTTTAGGCTGAAAACTGCTATCCTCCATCCAATGTCCTGCTATGATAGTAATCTATAGCATAGATCTGATCTTATTACCCCTTCCCCCTCCACAAAACTCCATTGGTCTGTTTCACGCCTCAGGCTTGGCTTTCAAAAGAAAAAAATAAGTGTGAAACTTCATCAGCAATTCTTTTACCATATTTGGGTTCATCATTTGGTTTGCAGAGTCCTGTGCCTTTAAGAGGGACATAATATGGCTCTTCAGTAATTCTGACACAGGAGAAGGCCTAAGGGGCAGCTCTGTCTGTCCCTTAACTGAAAGACTGCTCTTGTGATTAGGGAAGTAGGATTAACTGATGATTTAATATTTATGATTGAAAATCTGTACCTACTTTTATAAATATCTTTTAAGTATCTGTAAATAGTATTAAGTTCTATAAGAAAGTCACAAGGGCCATTTCCTTTTAGACTCTGAAGCATTGTTAGGTATGGTATCATTAATTAATTGCTTCATTTGATAATTTAGCCAGGTGATAGGGTACGCATCTATAGTTCCAGCTACTAGGGAAGCTGAGGCAGAAGGATCACATTTGAGGCCAGCCTGGGGTAACTTAGCTAGACCCTGTCTTAAAATAAAAGATAAAAAATTAGTGCCCTTCGATTCAGTCCCTATTGGGGGTGGTGGTGTTGGGGAGGATTCCTAAAAAGAAAAAGAAAAAAAAAGCTAGGCCGTATGGTGCTCCTCTGTAATCACAGCAATTTGGGAGGCTGAGGAAGGTCAATAATAAGTTTGGGGTTAGGCTGGGCAACTTAGAAGGATCTTGTCTCAAGATAAAAATATAAAAAGGAGCCAGGCTTGGTGGCACACACCTGTAATCCCAGCAGCTCAAGAGGCTAAGGCAGGAGGACTGTGAGTTTAAGGCCAGCATCAGCAATTTAGTGAGGCCCTAAGCAACTCAGTGAGAGCCTGTCTCTAAATAAAGTACAAAAAAGGAGCTGGGGGGCTGGGGTTGTGGCTCAGTGGTAGAGCGCTTGCCTCGCACGTGCGCAGACTGGGTTCGATCCTCAGCACCACATAAACATAAATGCATTGCATCGTGTACAACTAAAGTAAATAAATTAAAAAAAAAAAAAAAAAAAAAAGGAACTGGGGATGTGGCTTAGTGGTCAAGTGCCCCTGGGTTCAATCCCCAGTACCACACAAAAGAAAAAAATTTACTGAGTGTCTGTTAGATGGCAGGCAATCTTGCTGGGTAGTATAGATACAAGGTTAAACAGAACAGAGTGGGTTTTGCCTTCCTGAACTTCTTTTAGTGGCTAGAAGGGGAGACAAATATTAAGCCACTGACTATGAGAAACCATGACAAGTATAGAACTAAGTGTGTGTTCTTTCTTAACATTGGCGGAGGCAGGGAAGGCCTCCCCAAGGAAGGGACTTTAAGAATGAGTTCTGAGAAGTCCTGGAGGGTAGGGAAAAAGACTGCTCAGAATATAGAAGGAACTACAGGAATCAAAATCAAGCAGGAACTCTGATGGGCAGGAAAGGAGGAAACATGATGAGATATTAGGGGACACTCTCCCATTTTTTTTTTTTTTTTTTTGGTATTGAGGATTGAACCCTTTACCATTGAGCTATATCCCAGGTCCAATTTTTTTTTTTTTTTGACATCTATTTATTTGTTTTAGGTGTACATAATGGCTTTATTTTTACGTGGTGCTGAGGATCAAACCCGGGTTGCGCACGTGCTTAGGTGAGCGCTAAACCACTGAGCCACAATCCCAGCCCCCCAGGTCCAATTTTTTGCTGTGAGGGATACCATGAGATTCTGAAAGACAATGTGAGATTCATGATCAAATTGGCCAAGTGTAAAATTTTACTAATTTAATACTCAGTGTTGGCAGTGTTGGGTAGGATTAGGAACTAGACAGGGTCAGTAGAATAATTTAGTGTAAATTTTTTTTGTGGGTAAATTAGCAATAACAATTAAAATTCCTTTTCTATATATAAATAAAAAACAAAACCCCCTAAGTAAAGAATTTTAAGATACTTGTCCAGGGATGTTAAATAGCAGGTTTTTTTTTTTTTTTAAGAATACATTTTAAAAATATATTCTGAGCTGGATGTAGTGACACTACACCTATAATTCCAGCAACTCAGTGAGGTCCTGTTTCAAAAACATAAAGAGGGCTGGAGAATGTAGCTCAGTGGTAAAGCTGAAATTTAACATATATACAAACAGAGGTCATTGTATTTATTATCTAGTTTCAACAATTATTATTATTACTATTACTAATATTATTATTATTATCATTTTTAGTACGGGGGATTGAACTCAGGGGCGCTCAACCACTGAGCCACATCCCGGGCTCTTTTTTGTATTTTATTAGAGACAGGGTCTCACTGAGTTGCTAAGTGCCTTGCCATTGCTGAGGCTGGTTTTGAACTTGCAATCCTCCTGCCTCAGCCTCCCACCGCACCCAGCTCAGTTTCAACAATTATTAACTCAACTTCCTGTATCATTTTGAAGAAAATCCCAGACACCATATTGTTTCACTTATAAATGTTTCCTTTTGTATCTCTAAAAGCACCATTGTACTAAATCACATCTAAAATAATTAACAGTAATTCCTTAATTCACTCTAGTGAACTGGATAACTATATCCAGTTAGTGTTCAAATTTTCATTGTCAATCTATATATCATATTTTCCCCCTGAGACAAAGGAAATTTAATTTATTTATTTAGATTATTTCATACATTGAAGTTTGTAAGGACCAACAGCTTATATGTGTCATATCTTTTAAAAAATACTTTGAGGGCTGGGGTTGTGGCTCAGCGGCAGAGCGCTCGCCTCGCACGTGCGCGGCCCGGTTCGATCCTCAGCACCACGTAAACATAGATGCATTATTTCATTGTGTACAACTAAAGTAAATAAATAAATATCTAAAAAATACTTTGAATCAGAAAAGATCTATATACTGTGATTGATTGATACCATCTTTAATTCTTTTGTTTGTTTTGTGGTGCTGGGATTGAACCCAGGGCCTTGTGCATGCAAAGCAAACACTCTACCAACTGAGCTGTATCCCCAGCCCCACCTTTGACTCTTTTAGTGTTTCCCATCCATCTCTTTTTTTCTCACAGTTTTTTTTGTTGAAGAAACAGTTGTTTTTCCATCAGTTTCTCATAACAATTTATCATGATCTCTGTTCTCTGAATTTCCTGTAAATTTGTGTTTGGAGGCTTGATTGGATTTAAGTTCACTTTTTCACCTTATGGTAAGACTCCTTCATAAGTGGTGATATATATATATATATTTTTTTTTTTTTCTGTTAGGAGACATGAATGTGTGGTTGCTTTTCTTTTTGTGATAACTGCAGCTGTTGATTCTCAATGCTTAGATCTGTTAATTTATTAGAGATTACAAAATAATGATATTCTATGCTCTGATGATATTGTATGCTATAGCATGTATTAGGTAGAATACTACAATAAAGAGATAGAAGTATTGTTTTTAAAAGTCAATATCTAGAAATTATTTCTATGTCCATTAGAAGGTGGCAATAAAGTGGTAGGGTTCCTTTTGGTATATAAAATAATGTGTGTGTAATGGTATGGATGGTACTAAATAAAACATTTTCTTGGAATTCCACATACCAAAACTAATAATAGTAGCTACTCTTAAAATAGAAGTATTTTGTTGGGCCAGAGAGATATTTTTACTTTCCCCTCCTCCTATCTTTCAGTAATTTTGAATTTACAATCAATGTGCACTTTAAACTATTGTTAGCAGCTAGGCACATGCCTGTAATCCCAGTAGCCCAGGGGGCTATAAGGCAGAGGATCCCAAATTCAAACTAGCCTCAGCATCTTAGTGAGGCTCTGAACAACTTAGCAAGATCTTGTCTCAAAAAAAAAAAAAAAAAAAAAAAAAAGAAAAGAAAAGAAAAAGGGGCTGGGGATGTGGCTCAGTGGTTAAGTGCCCTTGAGTTCAAGTCCCAGTTACCCCCGCCCCCCTCCAAAAAAAGTCAGTAAAGGTTATATGGGCAGTGGGTTAATGATCATTTAAAAAATAAAATAAAAAACCCTAGTGCTGTGAGAATATCTTTAATGAAAATAGCATACTTCTAAATATCTATCTAGCACCTGGCATCTAGTAAACCCTCAATACATTTTAGTTAGTTCTGAAAAGCAGCTTTAAAAATGTCAACAATGCAAAGCAATCAACTTAAACTAAGGGCAACAACAACAACAACAACAACAAAAACTCCCAAAAGTCCCTGGGGTTTATGAGCTGACCCATACATTGGCATTGGGAGTTCACTATTCCCAGTCCTATTAAAAAACACCACCACCACCACCAACAAAACTTAAAATCACAAGCCACTACTCTACAAAAGGTATTCTCCAAGTGATTTTCTTAACTAATGAGGACAGGCCAGGACTGACAGTCAGTCAAGCTCTGTAAGGACTGGGTTACAGAGGAATGTGAAACCAGGTAGTAGAGATGTGAGTTGATAAACCAACCCTAGGAGAGTTGGTGTAGGTTCTTGAGCAAGTCTAGGGCAATATTTTGAGAAGGTTTTTCTGACTGAGGTGTGCTGAATAGAATGAAGAAGGAGACCATAGGAAACTAGAAACCAGTGGGGAGGCCACTGTGACTCATAATTAGGTCTTAGGTCTCAGACAACAATAGTCTGCAGGAAGAAAGAAGATATTAAAAAGCCATGGTTGGCATGAAGGAGGCAAAAGAACTGTATATATATATATATATATATATATATATATATTTTTTTTTTTTTTTTTTTTTTTTTTTTTTTTTTTTTTTGGTACCGGAGATTGAACTCAGGGGCACTCGACCACTGGGCCACATCCCCAGCCCTTTTTTTTGTAGTTTATTTAGAGACAGGGTCTCACTAAGTTGCTAAGTGCCTCGCCATTGCTGAGGCTGGCTTTGAACTCGTGATTCTCCTGTCTCAGCCTCCAAAAGTGCTGGGATTACAGGCGTGCGCCACCGCGCCTGGCTAAGAGCTATATTTGTTTTCTACTACTATGTAAAAATTTACCACAAATTTAGTGGCTTAAGATAATATTCTTTTATATATATATATATATATATATATACACACACACACATATATATATATTTTATACATATATATGTATTGGTACTGGGGAGTCACTTTACCATTGAGTTATAGCCCTAGTTCTTTTTCATTTTTTATTTTGAGGCAGGGTCTCACTAAATTGCCCAGGCTAGCCTCAAACTTCTCTCTCTTTCTCTCTCTTTGATTAGATGCAAAGCACTGGTTCTGCTTCTACTCAAAGGAAGGCCAAAGGATCCCAGAGGTCAGCAATCACGAGGGCCATCTTAGAATTCTTCTACTGTAGGAACAAAAAGGATTATTTGGGCTTAAGCCAGACACTTTTCTGTGATTTAAATTAACTTTAAATTAAGGAGCAAAAAGAAAAAATCCCCAGGCACTGAAAGCCTTCAATGTGCCAAGTGCTATAAATGACACTTTGAATCCTCAGAGCAATCTCTGAAAGGTCGATGTTATGATTCTTATTTTACAGTGGAGAATATTGAGGTTCAAACATGTCAAATAACTTGGATATTTCCTTCCAGTACATCACATTGAGTTATAGCCCTAGTTCTTTTTCATTTTTTATTTTGAGGCAGGGTCTCACTAATTTGCCCAGGCTAGCCTCAAACTTCTCTCTCTTTCTCTCTCTTTGATTAGATGCAAAGCACTGGTTCTGCTTCTACTCAAAGGAAGGCCAAAGGATCCCAGAGGTCAGCAATCACGAGGGCCATCTTAGAATTCTTCTACTGTAGGAACAAAACAGCTAAGGCCACATAAGCAGGTTAATGGTGAGCTTTAGACACCTGTAGATAAGGGATACGGCTCAGGGCAACTATCTGCTTTCCCCTTGGGCCAACACGGAGGAAGTTCCTTCCAGAGTACAGGCTAGACTTGCTCTTGGTCTGTAAATTCTGGAGAGCATGGAAGGGCTTGGGGGATTCCATTCTTTTGAGTGACAATTCAGAGGTTAGTGGAATTAGGTCCCTCATCAGGTGTTTCCTGACTAGTGTATTCTAGGCATTGTTAGGATGTGTTAGGATGCTGATCTACTGAGATGAACAAGGCAAAATATTCACTCTGAAAGAACTCAGAATCTACCAGGAAGGATAAATTAATTCTGGGAGAAGCTTATAAAACAGAGGAGAAGGGTATACTTGTTAGAACTGAGGATGCTGTGGCTGGGGTTGTAGCTCAGTGGTAGAGCACTTGCTTAGCATGTGTGAGGCACTGGGTTGGTATATATAAAACAACTGAGGATGCTGTCTATTGGCCTGAGAGAGTGAAAGAGTGGTATGGGGTGGGGCTTACAATGGGGCATGTGAGGAAAGCTTCACTGACTGAATCCTGATGACTAGAGTAGGTCTATGAAGGAGAGGAAGATGTCTAAACAGAAAAAAAGATTTTTGCCAAGGCATAATTGGGAATTGCAGGTCTATTAGGTAGGGCCAGAAACTTGTGCAGTAAGGGGAATAGCTCATGAACATAGAATCAAAAGCCAGGGGGAGTCTACAATTTAGGGGTGATGAGGAGATTTACCTTTATAATTTTGTCTTAATTTTTCTGAATAATTAATAGTAGTGTTTAATTTTTTTCCTATTGTTCACTTTGGATCAGACACTGTACTTGTCATGTTATGGGAATTGTTAAAGAAACAATGTCTGCAAATAACACCACCAGGCAGATACCATTATCTCCATTTCACAGATGAGGACCTGAGACCTAGTTAGATGAAGCATCTGCCAAAATCATGCAGGTAGTAAGAGGCTGAGCTAGGACTCCAACCAAGCTTGTGACCTTGTCCTTAGTTCTGCTTTTCTGTACTACAATGTGTGGGTGTAGATTTCATTATGAAGGTACAGGATGGAGAGCATGGCACCAGGAGGTTTTTCTCTCCTAGATGTAGTAGAGTCAGGTGGGGAATGGGTAAGTGGGTAGAGAAGTGTCACTTGAAGCCGTAAGGCCCTTAAACCTGTGCATTATGTACCTCCTGTCACTTCACTTCTGAGCTTCCAATATGAGCTTTTCACCTGCGGTTTTCTGCTTAATATATGAACTTCGGAGTCCTGCAGTACGTATAGAATTGCTAAATAGTTGTGGGGAAATCAGGCAAAAATACTCAAAGCTTCCTAGTCTGTAAAATGGGGATTATAAACCATCTGCCTACTCTGTCAGGTTATCATGGTGATTAAAAGAGAGAAAAGATATAAAGCATCATCAGGGCTAAGGATGTAGCTCAGTGGTAATGCTTGCCTAGCTAGCATGCACGAGGTCCTGGGTTCAACCCCCAGCGCAAAAATAGATAGATAGATAAAGTCAAACTGGGTATGGTGGTACATACCTGTAATCCCAGAGACTCTGGAGGCTGAGGCAGGAGGATGGAAGGTTTAAGGCCAGACTCAGCAACTTAGTGAGACCCTGTCTCAAAATTAAAATTAAAAAGTGTGGGGGATACTCAGTGGTTAAGTGACCCTGGTTTCAATCTCTGGTACCAAAAAATAAATAAATTATTTTTACTTCTGATCTTCAATGCACAATATGGCACTTTGCCTCCTTGGGATGTACTCTCTCCTGGTGGTCCTCATCCCTTTTCAGTTATCCTTTTTGCTTCCTGGCATTCTCCTCATCTACCACCAATATTCCTGCTTGTCCAGGATGTCAGCTTCAGCTTCAGTCCTTTTCTTTTCTCTGAAACCTCTGGGTAGATCTCATCTAATTCCATGCCTTCTGTTATCTGTTCAGGGCTTGCCCACAAACATGTCCAGTTGAATCTCCTTATTTAATAGATTAATATTCCTAACTCCCAATGGGTATGTTCTCCTAGATAACAAGAACCTCAATTTCAATGTCAATAGGGCCTTTATGCATCTTTTTTGCGGGGGAGGTACGGGGTACTGGGAATTGAACATAGGGACGCTTAATCACTGAGCCACATCCCAACTCCTTTTTGTATTTTATTTACAGACAGGGTCTCACTGAGTTGCTTAAGGCCTTGCTAAGTTGCTGAGGCTGGCTTTGAACTTGTGATCCTCCTGACTCAGCCTCCCTGAGCCTCTGGGATTACAGGTGTGCACCACTGCCCCCAGCTCTGTATGCATCTTCTTGGGTTTTTTTTTTTTTTGGTACTAGGGATGTAACTCAGGGGCACTTGACCACTGGGCCACATCCCCAGCCCTTTTTTGTATTTTATTAGAGACAGGGTCTCACTGAGTTGCTAAGTGCCTCACCATTGCTGAGGCTGGCTTTGAACTCGCGATCCTCCTGCCTCAGCCTCCCAAGTGCAGGGATTATAGGCGTGCACCACCACGCCCGGCTGCATCTTCTTGGTTTTAAAAGCAGTTTCTTTACCCTACATTCTCCACCTTAGTAAAATCTACCATTATCTCCTAGCTGTTAAGGCCAGAAGCTCCTTCCTCTCTTGTCTTCTTCAAATGCCTAAATCATCAAATCTTATTAAATCAATCTTTTGTAACAAGCTGTATAAAAATTGAAATTATTCTTCCAGTTCTCCCAAAAGCTCTACAAAAATCAGTGATGTACCATTTGGCATTGTCCTTTACTTGTTTTCCAATCACAATTCATCTAAATCCAATGAAAACTTCAGCAGAAGGACAGGTTTCCATATTTGTAGCTCCATCTCTAATCATGATTATTTTCTTGAAATAAATTTTCTTTTAGAAATTTTATATTTTTCCTTTCCCACCAGATTGTACTGTTGTCTCTGTCTCATCAAAACCTGTGTATTCACCATTCAAATAGAATTTCAGCCTATTGGTAGATACATTGGTTGCTGGCATATTGAGCTTTGAAGCAACATGCTCTACAATACTCCTAAAGCCATCAGATATTAGGAAAACTGAACATTTTGTTTTTGTAGCCAACTTACCATCTACCTTATTAGATGTCTGTGTGTGTCAGGTGGTGCAGTGGTGCATTAAGAGTCTTTGCACCTACTTCAGGGAGGGCTGGATCAGTGCTAAGTCTTCAGTGAGGACAGCTTTGAAAGGCAATACCCCACCCATGGCTTGTTTTGTCATTTCTGACACTTAACTCCACAGAATTTGGCCAGCTTATCAATTTCTTCTTCTTAGATGACTGATATCAACATCAAAACATACTGCATCAGTGGGTGCACTATGCCTGTAATCACAGGGGCTCGGGAGGCTGAGGCAGGAGGATTGCAAGTTCAAGGCCAACCTCAGCAATTTAACAAGGCCCTGAGCAACTTAGCCAGACCCCATCTCAAAATAAATAAATAAATAAATAAAAAGGACCTGAGGATGTGGCTCAGTGGTTAAGCGCCGCTGGGTTCAATCCCTGGTATTGAAACAAATCAACATGCTGCATTAGATGAACAGAAAGTGGGAGACCATCCTTGGAAGAATTTCCTTGTTTCTCCAATGCTGGATTCCTATAAGTCAATGTGCTGTTCCTTTCCTGAGTGAAATTGCAGCATAAAATTCTGATTACAAATTTAAAAAGATCTGTGGGTTCTCTAAGAGCCAGCAGCACTGATAGTTTCAGGGAACCTCCCCAGCCCCTTGCTCCTGTGGGTGCAACTCTCAGGCTGCAGGGTTTAGGGGAGCTTGGAGGCTGGTGACTTGGGTAGGCAAGAAGGGTACTTATCAAAAGCTCATATATCCTTTTTTTTTTTTTTGGTAGCGGGGATTGAACTCAGGAGCACTCAACCACTGGGCCACATCCCAACACCCCCCCCCCCCTTTTTGTATTTTATTAGAGACAGGGTCTCACTGAATTGTTAATTGCCTCGCCATTGCTGAGGCTGGCTTTGCGCCGGCCATGCGCTGATTCTTGAAGCAACTCACACCAGCTTTGTACTTGCTTCCCAGACTGCAGGCAGCAGACCTCAATTTGGCAGAGCCAGGCTGCCATAAGGCCCTGGCTCCAGAAGGGGCTCACTGGACCCGCATTCGTGTTATGAAGAAAATTAAGATGGGAGCCAGGCGCGGTGGCGCACGCCTGTAATCCCAGGACTTTGGGAGGCTGAGGCAGGAGGATCACGAGTTCAAAGCCAGCCTCAGCAATGGCGAGGCACTTAGCAACTCAGTGAGACCCTGTCTCTAAATAAAATACAAAAAAGGTCTGGGGATGTGACCCAGTGGTCGAGTGCCCCTGAGTTCAATCCCCGGTACCACCAAAAAAAAAAAAAAAAAAAAAAAAAAAAAAAAAAAAATTAAGATGGGGATGGATCAACTGACAGCAAAAATACGTAAGAGGTCCCAGCAAAGTGCTGAGAACTCAAAGGCGTTAACACACGCAATTCAAATACCTCCTGTGTGACAAGAAACATTTAACAAAAATCTTGGGCGCGGCAGATAATAAGAGGCACTGGATGATACTGACCAGAGCATCAATTATCATCGACACAGGAAGCATCAGTATCCAACACTAGTGGGTGGAGGTACCAGGCAACTGGCCAGGGACTCACCCGACCCGCAGCTTTATCATCAGTATCCCCAACTCCAGCGGGCAAAAGTCTGGAGAGACCATAGGGGAGACTTCCCAGAGAGGACCGGGACCAGGAGACCATTTCCGGCTGGAAGGGTGGGGCCCGAGAGGTCGCGGACGAGGTCCAGTAGGGGGCGGCGCTCCCCAGGCTGCTTGCGAAAAGGCCAGGCCCGGCCAACCCAACCCCGCCCAGCCGCGGACCGCGGATCCCGAATCCCGAATCCCGAGCGTCCCCTAGTGACTCAACCTTATCCCCCTCCTCCCGCTCTGAACGACTTGCAATTCCGGGAGACTACCGGTTGCTAAGAGGGTTGGCGGGGAGGGGGGAGCGGTGCGGGAGACGAACCGCAAAAAGCGCTCAAACTGCATCTGTCCTAGGGCGGTGCGCGCCGCACCAAGAACTGAACCGCGCGTCACGGACGACCAAGCGACCTGTAAGCCTGGTTGGACTCTTCCACCTGCTGTGCGACTTTCTTTGCAACGCCCAAGTAACGCTTTCCCGCGGCCAGACATCCTTCCCTCCCCTCCCGGAATACGAGGCCACCGCCAAGACGGCGCGGAAGACTAGCGGTGCAGCTCCTTCCGAGTGCCGCTGTGGGTGGCTCTGAAAAGAGCCTTTTGGATGCGATGGAACCTTGAGCCGAGCGAGCGCGCCACTTCCTAAGCTCGCTCCCCGCGGATGCGGCGGGCCAGCTGGATGTCTTTGGGCATGATGGTCACGCGCTTGGCATGGATGGCGCAAAGGTTGGTGTCCTCAAACAAGCCCACCAGGTAGGCCTCACTGGCCTCCTGCAGCGCCATTACTGCCGAGCTCTGGAAACGCAAGTCTGTCTTGAAGTCCTGCGCGATCTCGCGAACCAGCCGCTGGAACGGCAGCTTGCGGATCAGCAGCTCGGTGGACTTCTGGTAGCGCCGGATCTCGCGCAGGGCCACGGTGCCCGGCCGATAGCGGTGAGGCTTCTTCACGCCGCCGGTGGCCGGCGCGCTCTTGCGGGCCGCCTTGGTGGCCAGCTGCTTCCGCGGGGCCTTGCCACCGGTCGACTTGCGGGCAGTTTGCTTCGTACGGGCCATAGCGAACAGGGGCACAAGCTGTCGGCGCGGCGGCAGGGACTGTAACCTGGTGCCCGTCCGCCTCAGCAGTCTTTATAGGCACAGTCTTTTCCCGATTGGGCGGAAAAAAATTGAAAAGTCCCGCGCAGGCTGTCCGTTGGCTGTGACGTCACCCACATCCGCTTCACTGATTAGCTCGGGCAGAATCCTGCCTACCCAGGCACCACCCCCCCACTCCCCCTCCGCGGCCTCACTTTCTCCCTTTCACTTTGCCAGCAGTTTTCCTACCTCCTTTTCTTCCCATCGTTCTCTCTGGGTGAGAATCATCTTTGGTCGCTGCTTCGCCAGATGGCTCCTTCACTCCCTTGGAACAGCCTACCCTCGACGCCCTCTTCCTTACGCTATGTGACTCCCGAGTTGAGCCTCAACTTTTATTTGACCCCCGCCCCCGAACGCCTTGTCCCGCCTCCATCCCGGTCCCGGGTGGCTTCCTGGCGGATCACTCATCTGCGAGTTCGTGCTTCTCGGGTGGGGAAGTTGTGTGACCCCGGGCGCAAGATTCCGCCTCTGGAAGCCTAGGCGGGGACCCGTCGCCCGTCGCTATTTAGAAAAATAAAGGAGGCCAGCTCAGTGAGGCCAAGACGACCCAGGCCCGCCACACTCCCGAAAACTGCCCGCGCTCCCCTACAGCAGACAGGGCCTGTACTGGTGACTATGTCCCCCTGGGGACTACTGGGCCTCCTTTAGGGGGTCCCTCAAAAGCCTGCGAGGTGCGTGGCGTGGGGAGCGGTGTCACGTACTGGGAACCGACACTCGGCCGACCGCTGGGGCGTTAGCGTTATTGGTGGGTCGAGTTGCCCGTGGCGCGCGGTGCCCAGTGCCTGCCGTGCTGAGTTCCGAGACTCACGGCCCACCCGGCAAGGGCAGGTAGATTACATGCTCACGTCTCGAGGAGAGGAACGGTTGGGAGTAGGAAGCAAATGGCCCTTCCCGCGCCCGCCTGCCGTCCTCTCCGGGTTCAACGCTTACTACGCCACGGGGGGTGGGGATCGGTTACTGTAACAACTCTTTACTTGAAAGTGTGGGTGGCTCTGAAAAGAGCCTTTGATTTCACAGGCACCCCCTTCGGGGCGCGCGGGCTGGAGCAGGCGGCTACCGGACGCCAGCCTCACTTCACTTTCCTTTTGCCTTGTGGTGACTCTCCGTCTTCTTCGGGAGCAACACAGCCTGGATGTTAGGCAGGACGCCGCCCTGGGCGATGGTGACTTTGCCCAGCAGCTTGTTCAGCTCCTCGTCGTTGCGGATGGCCAGCTGGAGGTGACGGGGGATGATGCGAGTCTTCTTGTTGTCCCGGGCCGCGTTGCCAGCCAGCTCCAATATTTCCGCGGTCAGGTACTCAAGCACCGCCGCCATGTAGACTGGCGCGCCGGCCCCCACCCGTTCAGCATAGTTGCCCTTTCGCAGCAGACGGTGCACCCGCCCCACTGGGAACTGGAGACCAGCGCGGGACGAGCGCGACTTGGCCTTAGCGCGGGCCTTGCCTCCCTGCTTGCCACGGCCGGACATGACAGCGACAGTCCAACTCGACCAGCTCCCGCCTGACCACCCGGAAAGTCGCGGCAAACGGCGCCGCTTCACTCTTTTATAGGCAGAACGGCGATTGTCCAGGGAGTGCTCCCATTGGCCAAAGCATAGTTTTGTCCCGATGACCAATAGGATAGCTCAGTCAGAATCCACTCATTTACATAATCTCGTCTCCCTCGCCTCAGTGCGGCTGAAAACCCGCGAATCACATCGTGGCGCGATCGCGACCTTAATTTGCCTACGGTCTCTATAAGTACCCGGTCGTTTCCGGTGCGCCCCTGCGCTGCTTCTGTTGTGCTTGCTTTCCGGGTCTTCTGCCGCCTGCGCTTCTTGCTTCTGGCCATGCCGGAGCCGGCCAAGTCCGCTCCGGCTCCCAAGAAGGGCTCCAAGAAAGCCGTCACCAAGGCCCAGAAGAAGGATGGCAAGAAGCGCAAGCGCAGCCGCAAGGAGAGCTATTCCATCTACGTGTACAAAGTGCTGAAGCAGGTCCACCCCGACACCGGCATCTCATCCAAGGCCATGGGCATCATGAACTCGTTTGTCAACGACATCTTTGAGCGCATCGCCGGCGAAGCGTCCCGCCTGGCGCATTACAACAAGCGCTCTACCATCACGTCGCGGGAGATACAGACGGCCGTGCGCCTGCTGCTGCCAGGCGAGCTGGCCAAGCACGCCGTGTCCGAGGGCACCAAGGCGGTCACCAAGTACACCAGTTCCAAGTGAGTCCTCGCTGGGGACCCGCTTTCTTCCAAAGGCTCTTTTCAGAGCCACCCCACCTTCTCAGTGAAAGAAGCTGTTTTTGGCTGTTGCTTACACCATTACCCCATTTCCCTGTCATCACGTGCTTCTGCCCGACTACAGGAGAAAGACCAGTGGAACCATAGTTTGGAGTGTGCACACGTTACACACAGATGGACCTCTTCCAAAGTGAATACTTTTTGATGTTTAGTGATTTTAGACCAATGTTGGAATACTTAAGGAATGGGGGAGGTTGTTAAGCAGTGCTTTTAAGCAATTAGACTGGGACAGTACTATGATGCAATTATTTTTTCTAGGTTCAGAATCTGGTATAAAGGTATATAGCAAAAGTTGGATGACGTTCCAGCATTTGTGAACTTTCTGGTACCATTTTTTGGCGGGTGGGTACCGGGGATTTAATTCGAGGCACTCAACCACTGAGCCACATCCCTTGCCCTATTTTGTTTTATTTTAGAGATGGTCTCAGTTGCTGAAACTGACTTTGAATTCGTGATCCTCCTGCCTCAGTCTACCCAGCCACTGGGATTACAGGTGTGCTGGTGTGTACCTGGCCTCCCTGGGTACCTTGATTGTGATTGAAGTAATTTGTAAACATTCCTCTTGTCTTAGAATCAATAAGAATTTAGTGCTCGTAATCAAAACTTGCAAAACACTGTTAGTATAATACAAAGCTTCTGTCGAAGATAGTAGAATTTTTCTCACGTGTTGCTACCTACACAATTCCTCATTGTCATGTTTTGGCGTTTCACAATCATTAAATAAAGGGGGAAAAAAAGGAAGAGGAAGGATTTCAAGAACCCTGGGCCTGATGATTAAACTGTCCTCCAAAGAGGACAAGTGCTTCCACAGTTAAAAACTACTAAATCTTAAAAATACTGTGCCTTTCGGAAACCATTCTCTTTTATCTGCCAAATATAGGAGTGGCACTAAAAATTAGATGTTAAAAAAAAGGCAGGTCCACTTGCCTGCAGGCGATGGAGCATGCCTGTAATTCCAGAGAGTTTGTAGGCTGAGACAAGCAAAGGACTGCAAATTCGAGGCCAGCCTCAACAATTTAGCGGGAACATGGCTCAAACTAAAAATAAAAAGGAGTAGGAATGGGAATGTAGCTCAGTGGTAGAGCATCCTTGGGTTTACGGGGCTGGGGCAGGGACTCCCTCTTCAATTTGAGACTGGCTACCTTATTTCTTAAAACATTTCAAAGGCCATTGGACCCTGGATCTTTTGAGACACACAATATACATTATATAGTCTTTAAACCCTACATTGTTCCATTATACCCAAGTCACTTGTGGCAAGAAACAAAGATCAACAACCTACAGAGCATATCAGGTCATTCATATGTTTGATAACCACTAATATATTTGGTTATGTAGTTATAAATTCCTTGGTAAGAAGCTGTTAACACTTTTGAGTCACCACTCTAGATCCCTTCCCCCATCTTTCCCCAGAAATGTTTCTAATGCTAAATACAAAATTAGCTTCATTTAATCTCTTATTAATTCAGAGCACCAAATATAGCATAGGTCTTCATATTTTTTTTACTTTAAATACATCTTTAAAAGCAGCCACATAAGAACAGAACATGAAGTTATTCTAAAATAAAGACATAAAACTTCCTAGAAAAATCTGTTAAACATACTCCAGCAGTGGCCTAGATCCATCCTCTTGCTTTTGCTCATTTTTTTTCTTATGTATCTACATAAAATCTCAAATGTTATCTATCTTCAGGCATGATATACTTCCTCTGCCCACCAAACTAAAAACAGATAACTTACTTCCTAGTTATTGTGCAAAATCCACCTACCTTTACTGAAAAAAATGAAAACCAAAAAAGTTCCAAAGCCTAGTCCCCAGGAAATACTTCCTGCCTTTGCTATGCCTTAACATTTTTTTTTTTTCCTCCATTGCTAAGGACTGAACTCAACCTCCAGCGTGCTGCATGTGCTGTTCCACTGAGCTAAACTCCCAGTCCTAGATTGTGCCTTATATGGCTTTCCTGAATAAGGAGACAGATTGCTGAAGCCTGAAAATTTTGGTGAAAGCATAGACATGGGAGTGAGGAGGAAAGGCTATAAGGATAGTTTGAGCTCTCAGAGTAGGAATATAAATTCATTTTAAGAGGGACTCACAGGATTTGGGGTTAAAAATCTAATTATATATGGAGAAGATGGTGATCAATTTTTAGTTCTGGGGACACAGAATATGGGTAAGATAACAAAAAAGTTAATCTTGAAAGAGGTGGAGAGGGAGGGACTCAATGTAATTATATTACCCATCAACCACTAGTTTCCTATTCTCACCAAAATTCATACTTACAGTTGTGAAAACAAAACTAACATTTCGTTCAGATTCTGTTAAGAATATTTGTGCACACGATTTCCCACAATAAGGGAGAAAAGGAGAAAAAAAAAACCACAACACTTTGCATATTGACATAAGACATGTTAGGAATACAGCAGCAAACAAAGTAGAAAATAGTCTGTTCTCCACAGAATTACATTCCAGTTGATGGATATATGAAAATAAGCAAAGAAATGTATAATATTCAAGGGGTGATATGTACCATGAAGTAAAAGAGAATATAAAATGGGATGGATTTATGGAACTGGGGCCATTTGAGAAACTAAGGAAGTGTGAAGACCCCCTCTTCAAACTCTTGATTCGTTAGATCAAGTCAAAGATTTCAGGCATGCTGCGCAGAGTAACAGAAATGAGTTTGTTGAAGAGGTAGGAAAAGAAAGGAGATACTCTCAAGGGAGAGAGTGGATCCTCTCAGAAAGGAGAGGGACAACATGCCTCTCCTGCACTCCCATTTTATTGGGGATCCCAGAGAAATTTCCAGAGTGTCCCACCCAAGTCCTCTTGACTGTTGACTGACAGCAGGGTGACATCAGACTTTCAAGTATCCACTGCCATGGCAATTCTAGGTCACCTTGGCCCATGCTGACTGGTTTTAATTGGATTCTAAACCATACATTCTGGCAATTTTATGGTTAGGAGGAACTATCCTTATCCCAGAGTTTCAGGATCTGGTCACAAAAGTCTCCCCTTCAGGGTAACTTGAGTTCCTTTTATCAATATTATTTGGGGCCTGCATTTCTCCTGCAGTGAACAGGTAGTTTGCTGAAGAATGTGAAATACCCTGTCCACTTAGGCCAGGCAGGACTGCAGGTAAATTGCTTTTTGGAAAAGAAGCATGTAGGGAACAGCACTGTGGATCCATTTTATGGAATTATTCTCTTAACCTCATGTTCCCACTATCCTCATGTGTCTGTTCCCTAATATGGGAATGGCAAGTCTGATAGTTTCTGAGAAGAGACCCAATAATAGAGTAAGGAAGTGAACTACAGAATATCTTGGGAAAGAGTATTCTAAGAGGAGCAAACACCAAGTACAAAGGTGTCAAGAGCCATCCATGAACTGTGCATGAACTAAAGTGATGTGGAAGCCATTAGGCAGGAAAGCCTGGAATTGGGAACTCCCAGCGGCAACCCTGCTGGTTTGAGAATGCTTGGTTCATGTGGCTTCCTACCTAACTCCATCAAATGTTCAGCACAGCATCAGAAATGGGGTGACCTGCCGGATCCACACAGTCTCTCAGAGTTTGGTATGGCTTGCCAAAAAGCCAATCAATCTGTTTACTGCAAGACCCCTGCAACACTGGAAGCAAGCACCCAACCAAGACTACTAAGACTCCTCCCACTGAAACCTTATCCCTGCCTTTGACTTACTCCCCCTTAAATAAAGAACCCAAGGCATTTTTTAGTTGTTCAGTTTTAGCTCCTGTCATGACTGGAAGACCTATCAGGTGCTCCACTCATCTAATTTCTGGCTTTGTCTCTATTTCTTATTAATTATCTCAGACTTTCTATTTCTCAGGTAGCTCACACCTCCTGAGCAGGAATCTACTCTGGTGGGGGTGCTGGCAACCCCACAAAACAAAGGCCCTAAGAAAGGCACAAGTTTAGTGAGGTCAGAAACAAGCAAGGTCAGCAGCATGGCTGAAGCATAGTGAACAAAGATTTGTGGGAAATGACATTAGAGAGGTAGTTGAGGGTCAGATTAACACAGGACAATTAAGGAGCCTCTTGGGCCACTGCAAAGTGTTTGTCTTTTATTCTCAATGAGAGGGAGTGCTTTTGCACTGGAATAATGACATGAGTTATGTTTTTAAAACTCTCTGGATGTTCTTTTGAAAAATAGACCATGGAAAGCAAACATAGAGGCAGGGAGGAATTTAACAGTAATAGTTCAAAAGAAAGAACTCAAGATATATTTTATTTTTTATTGATACATGATAATTATAACAATGGGAATCATGCCATATTTGTACATGCATGCAGGAGCCCTGTTTGGGGATTGGCTTGAATTGCAGTTGACTATGAGCCGTGGAGATTTGGCCTTTGTCGCCACCCGTAGTCTCACGGGATTGTTGCAGGATCTCGAGTGACTTGGCCGAAATTGCTGATCGGGTCAGCGCCATTTTAGGGTGTGTTTTTGGCGTGTGTGAGTCGTTGTTAGAACCAGAGAGAAAAGTTATCAGAATAAAAAGCTGTTTGTCTCCAGTTTGCTTCTGAAGTTTTTCCCGCGGCTCCGTTCCTCCAAGTGCTTCAGGCGGCAACAGGTGGTGGCCCGTACGGGGAACTTCGGAGCGGACAGGTAAGAACTGAAAGGTCTCTAAAGATGGGTTCGAATATAACTGAATCCCAAGTGATAGAGGCTATGCAAAGACTCCTTGATATACCTGACTCTGTTCTCAGTGAGGAGTATATAGACAAAAGTGAAAGTGATCAAAAAAGTGTAGATTCCACTGGGCCAACTGAGACCAGTAAAGAGAGTATTAGAAGAGACCCAAAAATGACAAAAATCCAAGCTATTAAAGCTATTCGGGAGTTATTGGCGAAAGCTGAAGGATACTTGCTCTCACTGGAACCTGGGCCTCAGGATATTGCTGTCAGTGAAATTAGCAGTGGTGAGGAATCTAGTAAAAGTGATCCTGAGAAAATGAGGAAAAAGAAATTTAAAAAGACCGAGAAAAAGGTCCGTCAGGCAGAGGAGTCACTTGTGTCCTCTACTCCCCCATGGGTGGAATCCATTACAGAAAATATGAAGGGTATTACTAGGCATTTGCATACCCTAGAAACAGAAATAAAAAGTCTTTCTGATCGCTTATGCGCTCTCGAGGACAACTCACAGATACATTGGGAACCGCCAGCATTTGAAAAGAAAAATGGACAGAGTGTCCATCAGTCAGTAGATTTCAAAACAATAAAAAATCTCAAAGAGGCAGTAATGACTTATGGGCCCCAAGCTCCTTTCACGTTGAGTATGCTGGAGTCCCTTAACACCTTTAGCTTAACCCCCTCAGACTGGAAAAGTCTATGTAAAGCAACATTAAGCGGGGGGCAATTCTTGGTTTGGCGATCGCAATTCCAAGAACTTTGTATAGAAACGGCTAAAAGAAACGCGGCTGCAGGGTTTGAAAACTATAATATAGACATGCTCACAGGAGAAGGGCAATTCGCAGACTTACAGGCTCAAACAGATTATGACCCAGATATATATGCTCAGATAAATGCAGCTGCTTTAGAGGCATGGAAAACTGTACAAGGACCTGGGGATCTACAAGGTAGCTTGTCAAAAGTGATTCAAGGTGAAGGAGCCCTAATTAGGAAGGGCTGTTGCAGCTAGCTGGAAGCCATAAGTTCCACCTGATATGTATGTGACGCACCTGTAGGCACCCGCAAACCTGAAGGTATATAACCGGGTGAAAGCGGTCTGAGTTAGGAGAACGGAGAATTCAGTCAGCCGGGCAGTCACTCGGTCGGTCAGAAGAATCAGAGCGGCCAGAACGTAGGCAGAGCGGTTACAGAAGAGAAACCAGATAGAAGAAGTAATGACTGGCCAGAGTTAGGCCGAGGCTCCAGAGGACTGGTCAGAGTAAGGCCGAGGCTCCCGAGGAAGACAGAAGACAGAAGACAGAAGACAGAAGAAGGAAGAAAGAAGAGAGAAGAAAGAAGCTCTAGTCTTTCTCTAAGCTAAGCTCTATCTTTCTTTAAGCTACTCTACTCTAAGCTAAGAAGAAAAGCTAAGCTCTATCTTTCTTTACTCTAAGCTACTCTACTCTAAGCTAAGAAGAAAAATCTTTCTTTCCCTCTCTAAGCACTAAGAAAGTAGAAGTAAAAGTAGCAAAAGCTTAACTCTGCCTCCGAGAATTTTCCTCCCGTGGCGGCGCCGTGGCTGGCCGTGACAGGCAGCTTACAAATGGTGGTCCGTCCGGGGCTCGGCAGGCAGAGAAGAAAAGCTAAGAAATAAGAGCAATGAAAAAGCATAGCCTCAGAATCAGTTGAGACCAGCAAAAAGAGTAGAAACAAGAGAGCAGAGCCTCTGACTCAGTTGAAGCCAGTTAAGAATTAAGCCGAAGCAGAGTAGCTGGCCAAAAGCTGAAGCAGAGTAAAGCCGAAGCAGAGTAGCCAGCAAAAAGCCGAAGCGAGCCGGCCAAAAGCCGAAGCAGAGTAGCCGGCGAAAAGCCATAAAAAATATAGAGAAAAAGCCTTGAGCTTTAGTATAAAGAAAAAAGCCATGAGCTTAAAAGAAAATAGAGAATTAAATAGCATGGTAAAAACCATGCAGAAAAAAAGCCATTGAGCTTTGGCAAGAAAGCCATAAAGAAAAAAGCCATAAAAATAAAGAAGAGACAAGGAAAAAAAAAAAAAAAAAGTCAAAGCCGCTTATGCAGTTGTGCTTAACTAGGTGCCTTAGCTGCTCCTCAGCATTAGGCTTCCTTAAAGCCACAGCACCTTCTCAAAAAGGGCTCAAATATCCACCCTTTCAAAAATAAAAGGTGAAAAGCTAGGTAGGGACAAAAAAATAAAATAAAGCACCTTTTTAAACTAAAGGGAAGGAATATGAAGGAGCCCTAATTAGGAAGGGCTGTTGCAGCTAGCTGGAAGCCATAAGTTCCACCTGATATGTATGTGACGCACCTGTAGGCACCCGCAAACCTGAAGGTATATAACCGGGTGAAAGCGGTCCGAGTTAGGAGAACGGAGAATTCAGTCAGCCGGGCAGTCACTCGGTCGGTCAGAAGAATCAGAGCGGCCAGAACGTAGGCAGAGCGGTTACAGAAGAGAAACCAGATAGAAGAAGTAATGACTGGCCAGAGTTAGGCCGAGGCTCCAGAGGACTGGTCAGAGTAAGGCCGAGGCTCCCGAGGAAGACAGAAGACAGAAGACAGAAGACAGAAGAAGGAAGAAAGAAGAGAGAAGAAAGAAGCTCTAGTCTTTCTCTAAGCTAAGCTCTATCTTTCTTTAAGCTACTCTACTCTAAGCTAAGAAGAAAAGCTAAGCTCTATCTTTCTTTACTCTAAGCTACTCTACTCTAAGCTAAGAAGAAAAATCTTTCTTTCCCTCTCTAAGCACTAAGAAAGTAGAAGTAAAAGTAGCAAAAGCTTAACTCTGCCTCCGAGAATTTTCCTCCCGTGGCAGCGCCGTGGCTGGCCGTGACAGGCAGCTTACATCAAGGACCTAATGAGCCGTATGCCGACTTTGCTGATCGACTTTTGAGAACTGCAGGTAGTGTGTTTGCAGATGTTGACCAAGCTATGCCATTAGTTGTTCAATTAGCTTATGAAAATGCAAATAAATGGTGCCAAGCAGCCATCAGGCCATGGAGAACTAAAAAGGATCTTTCTGTATATATACAACTATGTAAAGATATAAATGGCGCCTTTGTCACAGGAAATGTGATTGCAGCCTCAATGAGAGGTGCTTCCTCTCGAAATTTCACAAAGGCTAAACGTAGATATTATAATAAATCAGGATATTCCAGGCAAAATTATCATAATCAATCAGGCAATTCTAGGCAAAATCCCAAAAGAGAAATAAGATCAAGCTCATACCGTGCCCCAGGCCGCTGCCCCAGGTGTAAAAAGGGAAATCATTGGGCCAATAAATGCTATTCAAAATTTGATATCCATGGAAATCCTTTGTTCAGGAATTCAAAAAACGGGGCACGGGGCCCAATACCCCGGGGCCCACAAATGTACGGGGCATTGCAGAAGGAGTATCCTCAAACATCCACTCAGATGCTTCCCCGACACAATCCCTACTACCCATCCACTCCCTCGCCAGAGGAACAAGAGGAAATGCAGGATTAGACCTCTGTTCCACCGCCCGAAATAGTGTTAACACCTGAAATGGGGGTTCAACTGATTCCCACAGGAGTCAGGGGACCTCTTCCCTCAGGGACTGTAGGACTTATTATCGGGCGTAGTCCTAAAAGCATATTAGGTTTGCAAGTGACCCCAGGTGTAATAAACTCAGACTACAAAGGGGAAATAAAAATAATGCTTAGCTCACCCCAAAGTATAACTTCTGTTAATCAAGGAGATAGAATTGCTCAGTTGCTTCTCCTTCCCAATTTACATAATTCATTTAAAATGGGTATGCCTCAAGAAGGGAACAATAGAGGATTTTGTTCCACTGACTCAAGTCCCATGGCTTGCTGGGTTCGAGACTGTTCAAGGAGGCCTATGTGTAAAATAAAAATCCAAGGAATAGAAATGGAGGGATTAATAGATACTGGAGCTGACTCTTCCATTATTAATTTACGCCAATGGCCCAAGCACTGGCCTCTGCAAAAAGCTTCAACCAGTTTAAGAGGCTTGGGATATAATAACCTCCCAGATAAAAGTGCCGTAATTTTAAAATGGGAGGATGATGAAGGCCATAAAGGAACATTTCAGCCTTATGTTTTACCTAATCTACCGGTTTACTTTATGGGGAAGAGATATTTTGCAACAAATGGGAGTACACCTTGCAACCAAGCCTGCAGATGTTAAATGTGAAAACCTACAGGGTAATCTTAACCATAAAAGAACTCATTATCAAAAAGTACAGAGTAATCTTAACCCTAAAAGTAATCATTGTCATAAAGGAAAAAGATATTTTTTTTCGGGGCCACTGAGAAAATAATTTTCAAAATACCATGGCTTTCTGATAAGCCAGTGTGGGTCCCTCAGTGGCCCCTATCTAAAGAGAAATTACAAGCGGCCCACCAATTAGTTCAGGAACAATTAGAAGCAGGTCATATAGAACCTTCCACCTCTCCCTGGAATTCCCCCATATTTGTGATCAAGAAAAAGTCAGGAAAATGGCGATTGTTACATGATCTTAGACAAATCAATAAAACCATGCAAGTTATGGGGCCTACTCAACCTGGACTTCCTAGTCCCGTAGCTATTCCAAAAAATTTCCATCTTATTACTCTTGATATAAAGGATTGCTTCTTTTCTATTCCCCTACATCCTCTGGATGCCCCCAGGTTTGCTTTTTCCGTTCCTTCTATGAACAATAATGGCCCTGATCAGAGATATCAATGGAAGGTTTTACCACAGGGAATGGCTAATAGCCCCACCATATGCCAAATATATGTGGACAAGGCTATCCAACCCATTAAAAATAAATATCCAAACCTCATGTGTCTACATTACATGGATGATATTTTATTGGCCCACCCTAATCAAAAAATCTTATTTAATATATTCAGTGATGTGGTAGAAAATTTAAAAAAATATGGATTATATATAGCAGAAGAAAAAGTTCAAACCAGATCTCCCATATTATATTTAGGATTTAAAATCATGGATACTTTTGTTAGACCCCAAAAAATTTTAATAAATAAAGAACATTTGACCACCCTCAATGATTTCCAAAAACTACTGGGAGACATTAATTGGCTTCGCCCTACACTAAATCTCACTACTGGCCAACTAAAACCTTTATTTGACATCCTTCGTGGAGATCCTGATCCATCTTCACCACGAACATTGACTCCTGATGCTAGGAAAGCTTTAAAGGTAGTAGAAAAAGCCATCGAAGGAGCTCATTGTGATAGATTTGATTTAACTCAACCGCTGATGTTGATTATTATTTCTTCACAATATACACCCACAGGAGTATTTTGGCAACAAGGGCCTTTATTATGGATACATTTGCCCGTCTCTCCTAAAAGTATAATTGAATCTTATACCTCCATGGTGGCTAAACTTATTCTTCAAGGACTTAAGACTTCTACTAAAATATTTGGCATTCACCCTGCTACTATTATTACTCCCTATTCATCATCACAGATTGAATACTTGTGCTTCAATGATAATGATTGGGCTATAGCTAAATGCTCTACTTCTGCAAATTTTGATAATCATCTTCCTAAGTCCCCTATATTATCTTTTTGTATTAATCATCCTATTATATTTCCACAGGTAATAAAAAATCAACCTATTCCTAAAGCATTTAATGTATTTACAGATGGGTCCTCAAATGGTACTGCTACAGTAGTCACTAAAAAAGAAAATATGACTTACATAACTGCACACAAATCAGCTCAACTCGTGGAACTGGAAGCTGTGGTAAGAGCTCTGGAAAATTTTAGGGACCAGCCCGTAAACATTTTTTCAGATAGCCACTATATTGTACAAGCCGTCCCAAAATTAGAGTTAGCAGGACCAATAGCACCTCATACTCCAGCCTTTAAATTGTTTTATCAAATACAAAAACTTTTGTGGGCAAGAAAAGAACCTCTATTCGTAGGCCATATTAGAGCACATACTAATTTGCCTGGTCCCCTCCATGAAGGTAATCAAAAGGCTGATGAACTTACAAAAACAGTATTTATACTTTCAGCGCTACAACAAGCTACTTTATTTCATTCCCAGTTTCATGTCAACAGCACCACCTTGCAACGTAGGTTTAAAATCACAAAGGAGCAAGCCAG
Source organism: Tamias sibiricus (assembly GCA_025594165.1). Taxonomy (NCBI): domain Eukaryota; kingdom Metazoa; phylum Chordata; class Mammalia; order Rodentia; family Sciuridae; genus Tamias; species Tamias sibiricus. The sequence continues at coordinate 113,169,628 of CM046658.1, read as the reverse complement.
AACAATTGTAAAAGATTGTAAATCTTGTATGACACATTTGCCCAATCCTCATTTCGGAGTTAACCCTAGAGGATTAATGCCCAATCATTTGTGGCAGATGGATGTTACTCATGAGCCAAGTTTTGGAAAATTGTGATTTATTCATGTGACCATAGATACATGCTCAGGCATGATTTTTGCTTCCTTACATTCTGGAGAAAAAGTTAAAGATGTTACATCTCATTGTTTGCAAGCTTTTGCTGCATTGGGCATCCCCAAAATGCTTAAAACAGATAATGGCCCCGCATATACGTCCTCATCTTTCAAACAGTTTTGCGCAAAATTCAATATATCCCATAAAACAGGCATCCCATACAATCCTCAGGGTCAGGGCATTATTGAAAGAGCAAACCGAACACTGAAAATTATGTTATTAAAACAAAAAGAAGGAAATTGGAAAAGTCCTAAGGACAGATTGGCAGTTGCCCTGTTTACCTTAAATTTTTTAACTTTAGACTCTAATGGTTATTCTGCTGGAGACAGACATTGGAATCCACACCAACAACATAAACCTTTGGTTTACTGGAAGGATGTTCTTTCAGGTACATGGAAGGGTCCAGATCCAGTATTAATTTGGGGAAGAGGATCTGTTTGTGTTTTTCCAAAAGACGAATCCTCTCCAATATGGATACCATCTAGATTAATAAAACAGGTACCCACATCAAAATGATCAAGGTGAAGTTATTGAAGAATCAAGATTAATAAAAAAGGTACAAAATCAAGAGGACCAAGATGAAGGTACAGAATGATTCCCTCAAAAGAGTCCTTCAAAAATATTTCACAACTTAAGTGTCATTTCTCCCGGCCGGGACAAGGAGATCTCTCTTTAGTGTGCACACAATTGTATTTTTTTTTTTCTTTTTATACATGTCTTTATGTCTGTACATTTGTCTACATTTCATGTTAATGTGATGTCACAAATATATGTTTGTATGCTTGTTCGTCTGTCCAGTGTGACGTCACAAAGAACAAAGCGCTTATGAAAAATAAAATATATATATATATATGGATCCAAATAACTTTAATTCATTTTAGGTTAAGAGTATTCAATTTAGGTAAATAATTTTATAAATGAAGGTACTTTCAATTTTGATTTATAGGTGTCCCTGGGACTTCTCTTTAGCAAACAATATGACTAGTGCTATATAACCTGATATTTTGGTGTTTTGACATAAGATTATTTATTTGTTATTAACTTCATTTGTTTAATAGCTCATTAATTTCAATTATCTCAACAGGTAAAAGATTGCTCTGTATACAGAGACTCAAGGGTTCCAGCTAACAAATTATTTCTCTCAAGTGCCTTTACCTTTTCTTTAATCTATCTTTAATGCAGTAATTACCCTCAGTCTTTCTTTGTTTTGTTCTAAATATGATATTTTTCCAACTTATGTTTGTAGAAGCTCTACCAGCGATGTGTGTGAACAAAAATTAACTTTAATTTTCTAATCTAATTATTCTATTTTGTAGTTTGACAACTCGCCTCTTGACTCAGTGCTGCAATAGCACTGCCTTTCCTTTAATAATTGATGCTTGAGTTTCTAGGTAGCGGGCCCTGAAGATTTGCCGGTGGCATTGTCTAAACATAAAAAAGACGTCTGCTGCTACAGCTGCAGGGATCGCGGCTGCCGCAAGCATCCCTGCTGCTCAAACATCAAACAACCTCACCAACAGTGTGGCCTCTGCTCTACATGCATGGGGCCTCCTACATCAACATGTTACAACAAATGGACATTTTGATCTTTCATTGTTTGGGACTTTACGGGACAATGCCTTGCGGGTATTTGTCTAGAGAATTCAGTGTGTTACTTGATGGAACTTAGGGCAGCTGATTTGTTTAAACAATTTGATATGCTATGCAATTTGGCTCATCACCAAAAGGCTTGTCGCCTTAAAGCCGCAACATCTCCTCACAATTGGACAGCTGTTAGTCATCATATATAGTCGATCCTAAAGGGCTCCATTGGATGGCTGGTTAGCCAATGACGGGTAAGATCCCCAGAGGGGGACAACCTAAGACAGGCACAGTCGCACGGGACAGTCTCATGTGGCCGACATATCAACCTAAGACAGGAGTCAAGGGCACAGCCTTGATTATCCGATGACGGGTAAGAATGTTGGTTGCACATAGACGTCCTAGAGCATTACCTCTTTTAAAACAAAAAGGGGGAAATGCAGGAGCCCTGTTTGGGGATTGGCTTGAATTGCAGTTGACTATGAGCCGTGGAGATTTGGCCTTTGTCGCCACCCGTAGTCTCACGGGATTGTTGCAGGATCTCGAGTGACTTGGCCGAAATTGCTGATCGGGTCAGTGCCATTTTTAGGGTGTGTTTTTGGCGTGTGTGAGTCGTTGTTAGAACCAGAGAGAAAAGTTATCAGAATAAAAAGCTGTTTGTCTCCAGTTTGCTTCTGAAGTTTTTCCCGCGGCTCCGTTCCTCCAAGTGCTTCAGGCGGCAACACATGCACATAATTTGAACAATTTCATTCCCCTTTATACCTTTCCTTTCCCCTCCCCTCCCTCCTTCTCCCCCTGATCTTTTACTCTACTGTACTGATTCCCTTCTATTTGTATTATTATTTTAATTAGTGCATTATATGTAAAAGTTGTATTCATGATGGCATATATGTATATGAACATAGTATAATTTGGTACATTTGGTTTCCAGTACTTGCCCTTGCCTCCTCCCTCTCTCCCTCCCTCTTGATCTACTCTATTCGTCTCCCTTTGTTTTAGTTAGCTTTTCATTGCTGTGACCACAAGATCTGACAAGAGATTGGGGGAGCAGGTATTTTGGTTCACTGTTTCAGAGATTCAATCCATGGTCAGCTGACTCCATAGGCCTGGGCCACATAGTGAGGCAGATCATCATGGCAGAAGGTTGTGGCTGAGGAAAGCATCCCAGGACATGGTAATCATGAAAGAGAGCTCCATTCATCAGGGACAAAATATAAACTCTAAAAGTAGTCTCCTAGTGACCTACTTCCTCCAGCTATACCCTACCTGCCTATGGTTATCTGCCCAGTTAATCTGTATTAGTGGATTAATTTGCTTATTAGTTTACAGCTCTCCTAATCATTTGACATCTGAAAATTCTTTCATTGTCTCACATATAAGATTTTGGGGGATACCTCATATCTCAACCATAATACCCTATGGGGGGTGGGGGTGGAAAATGGCCAGCGTCTCATTAAGGGGTTGTTCTTCCTGCCCAGGATAATCCAAGCCACCCTAAAATTTACAATCTCAAATAATTAGTAAATAACAAAGCAAAAATACTCAGAAATATATTTACAGAAAGTGAAGTCCCTGATAGATCCAGTCCACATGGGTTCTGGAACTAGACAAAGACAAAATAGCTCAGATGGTTTATTTAAGGGGGTACATCAAAGGCAGGGATAAGGTTTCAAGGGCAGAGTCTTGCTTCCTGATGTCTTGTTGTCAGAAAGTTGACTGACATCTTGGCAGGTCACATCCATCTCAGGTGCTGTGTGGGCAGTGGAGTGGGATAGAGATTCATGTTATCCCTGGGCAATTGACCAGAGGAAATGTTCACTGGTGACTCCCAGACACTAGACGTCTCTATCCATGAGGCTTCCATGTGCAGTGACCCACATGCAACCCATGGATGGCTCCTGACAGCACCCTTCCAGTTTCACTTTTATTTTCACGAGATCCATTATTTTTTTCTCCTCTCTAGCTTCCATATATGAGAGAATACATTTGACTCTTGGCTTTCTGAGTGGTTTATTTCACTTTAGCACAATGTTCTCCATTTACCAGCAAATGACATAATTTCATTCTTTCAAAACATATTTTAAATGAAATTAGCTGGGTGTAGGTTATGACAGAAAACAAGGAATCAAGGATTTATTGCAGGTTTGGGGTTACCAATTGCTTTTTATGTTATGACTAAAAAACAGGTTTGGAGAAGAAAAACCAAGAGTATTATTTTGAAATAAATTTTTAGACTCCTGCTAGGTCTCCAAGTGGAAAGATCAAATATCTTATGGGCACATATGCACACAAACCCTGAACCATTTGAAAATAACCTGCAAATTGTTGACACGTCTCCTAAATACTGTGGCATTTCTTTCTTAAAAGGGACATTCTCCTGGGCTGGGGTTGTGGCTCAGCGGCAGAGCGCTCGCCTCGCACGTGCGCGGCCCGGGTTCGATCCTCAGCACCACGTAAACATAAATGCATTGGATTGTGTACAACTAAAGTAAATAAATAAATATTTAAAAAAAAAAAAAAGGGACATTCTCCTACATTATCATCTATACCCTACATTATCATCCACATTCTCATCATTGCACCCAACAAATTTAGTATTGAGATTCAATAATATTACTAATATACAATTCATATGTAAATTTCTTCACTTGTTTGTTTTTCAAAGCTGGGGATCAAACCCTGGGCCTCATACAATTCAAGTTGAGCACTCTACTACTATTAACCACAGCATATTTTTTTCTTTTCTTTTTTCAGTGTCGGGGATTGAACCCATGTCTTCATGCATGCTAGATGAATGTTCTGCCACTGAGCTACATTCCCATACAGTCCTTTCCAATTAGGAAAGAGAGAGAGGAGAGAAAGAAAAGAAAAATGAAACAAAACCTATATGGCTGTTATATTAGTTTCCTGAGATAACTGTAACAAATTACTACAAAGTTGGAGGCTTAAAACAATACACATTCATTTCCTTACAAATCTAGTAGTCACTAAATAGAAATCAAGGCTCTACTCCCTCTCTATATAAAGGAGACCCTATTTCCATGCCTTTTGCATCTTCTACAGGAGTATTTCTTGGCTTGTGCTATCTTCAAATTCATGATCATAGCATCTTCATATCTCTCTCAGCTTCCATCACCTCTTTCCTCTCTTGTCTTTATAAGGAATATGGTGATTACATTTGGGGCCTACCCAGAGAATCCAGAAAAATCTCTGAGTTTTAGAATCATATCTGCAAAATTCATTTGGTCCTATAAGGTAATATTCATAGGTTCTAAGAATTAGGATATGGATGTATTTTGAGGGCCATATTGAGAGTACCACTGCTTCAACTACTATTATGGGTTGAACTGTGTCCCTGTAAAAGATATGTTAAAATCTAACTCAGTGTTTTAGGATTTTGCCTCATTTATAAATAGGGTCTTGGCAGATGTAATCAAGTTAAAATGAGGTTAATAGGGCGAGACCGAATATGTTTTGACTGGTATCCTTATAAGATTAAAGCTGGGCATGGTGGCACATGCCTGTTATCCCAGCAACTTGGGAGACTGAGGCAGGAGAATTGCGAGTTCAAAGCAAGCCTCAGCAAATGCGAGGCACTAAGCAACTCAGTGAGACCCAGTCTTTAAATAAACTACAGAATAGGGCTGGGGATGTGGCTCAGTGGTCAAGTGCCCCTGAGTTCAATCCCTGGCCAAAAAAAAAAAAAAAAAAATCTTTCTCTTAACAAACTGCATTCATTTAATAAATTAAAAAATATTTTTAAAAAGAAGATATTGAGACACACAGGAAGAAGGCTGAGACAGAGATTGGAGTTATGCTGCCACAAATCAAGGAACACCTGGGGCTACCATATACCAAAAGACAAGGAAGGATCTTGTGGCTTTGGAGGGATCATGGTCCTGCCAATACCTTCATTTCAGACTTCTAGCCTCTAGCACTACGAGAGAACAAATTTCGTTGTTTTAGGCCATCTAGTTTGTAATACTTTGCTATGGCAGATATAGGAACTTGTATTATTATAAGTGCTATTATTTTTCATAGAATTTAAAATTTTTAAATTTCAGATTTATTTTTTAATAAATTCTATGATGATAATATTAATCTTTGGTCAAATAGTGATTTTTGAACACTTAGATGTTTGATCCAAATGTTTACTCAAGAGTACCTGTTTTTCCTCATTTTCCCTATTTGACTTCTATGAGACCTTTCAACATAAAGATTCTAGCATAATGTTTTTAATATTCTGGGAAATTATTATTATTCCTGAAATATTTCAAGATTCAAGCTAAGTAAGAGAATATCAAACAAGCTGGCTTAATTGGAAGTTTGAAATTACAGCAGGGCTCTAAGGTTGCCTGAGCTCTAGAGTAACTCAGTTCTCTGATTCCCCCACATTGTGCCCTCCAATGCACATTGTCTATAATCATTCTTGCTTTCAAATCTTTATTCTACTGCTGCCTTTTTTTTTTTTTTTTTTTTTTGTAGTTCATAGATGGACAGCATGCCCTATTTTATTTATTTTTATGCAGTGCTGAGGGTTGAATTTAGGGCCTCACACATGCTAGGCAAGCCCTTGGCCACAGCCCCAGCTCCTACTGTTGCTGCTTCAAAGCAAAACTTCCTCCCCAAAGATAACACCATTCTACACTTTCCTAGTCAGTTATTTGCTTGTTAGTTCAATTTCTGAATGTTAAATACTAATTATATGGGTAAACTAATCACAGTAGGGAAGAGGACAGGACAACATTTAAATCTATTAGGCCAACCCTAACAACTGTGGATACAATCTGCTTTCTGGGAAACACAGGACACTACTATCACAGAAACAATTAGAAAGTTAAATGCTACACAAAAGTGAATAGCTGTTATTGTTTGGATATGAGGTATTCCCCCAAAAGATCCTGTAAATGCAGCAGGGCGTGGTAGCCCACGCCTGTAATCCCAGCACTTGGGAGGCTGAGGCAGGGGGATCACGAGTTCAAAGCCAGCCTCAGCAATGGTGAGGCACTTAGCAACTCAGTGAGACCTTGTCTATAATAAAATACAAAAAAGTGCTGGGGATGTGGCTCAGTGATCGAGTTCCCCTGAGTTCAATTCCCAGTACAAAAAAAAAAAAAAAAAAAAAAAAAAAAAAATCCTGTAAATGCAGAGGTAAAATAACTGTATTATGAGAGCTGTAACCTAATCAGTCCATCCTAGTTTGAATGGACTGACTGGGTGGCAACTGTAGACAAGTGGGGTCCTGCCCTGGAAGGGTGCATATTTCCCGTGGCTCCTTCCCCCTCTGTGCTCTCAGTTTTTCCTGTTCCCACCATGAGTTGAGGAATTTTCCTCTGCAGGGTCCTTCCCCCATGATGGGCTGCCACACCTTGAGCCCACAGCAATGGGGTTGGCCACTGACCCCAAAAAACTTTTCCTCTAAGTTGTTCTTATTGGGTGTTTTGTTCACAGTGACTGTTTTAGCTAACTAAAGCAATAAATACCTTGTAGGCCTATCATCTCCTGAATTATACTACATGACACGTAAGAAAAAATAAAGTCTGGAAGAATGCTTAGGTGATACTCCTTCCTTCCACTATGTTCAGAAGCATTCACAGAAGTTGGTTTACATTATTTGTGCCAAGTTCTAGATGCATCTCTCAGTATCTCAAATGTGCAACTCTTTAATATCACACAGCTTCTCAACTCTAAATCAGAATTTTGGATGTCTCTTCAATGCCCCAACCCATACCTCCTCCCAGTATTCCATCTAATAGCACCATTATCTATCCATTTTCTCAAGCCAAAAACTAAGGGATTTCAATCTTTATCTATTCCTCAGGCAAGACCTACTTTACTTGTAAAATAAAATCTTAATTTTAACATTTCTCTTTCAAATACTGCCTCTCTACTCCAAGTCGACATTCTAGTCTACCTAGTGGTTCTCAGTCTGGCATACATCAGGACCATTAAGAGAGTTTGTTAATAAAAAACACTGAGATCAGCTGGATGTAATTGTGCATGCCTGTAATCCCAGCAACTCAGGAGGCTAAGGCAGGAGCATCACAAGTTCAAGACCAGCCTCAGCAATTTAGCGAGGCCCTAAGCAATTTAGTGAGACCCTGTCAAGAAAAAATAAAAAGGGATGGGTACATGGCTCAGTGGTTAAGCAGTCCTGGGTTTAATCCCTTGTACCCATACCCCACCCCACCCCACCCCCACCCATTCCCTCAAAAAACCTACTGAGACCAGAGAATACTCACTTTTAATAATGCTGATGCTGCTGGTCAGGAAACCAGACTTTTAAGAATCACAGCTCTAGCCCCAAACACAGAAACAAGTTCCTAACTTGCTTCTAATATAGTAAGCCAATAATCCCCAAAGGAACTTTTTTTTTTTTTTAAAGGTTAAGGTCTGTTATTTCATCCTCCACCCCCCCAAATAGTCAAAGCACTCAGAATATTCTCAAACCAATCAACCTCCTTTGCACAATATTTGACCTCTTTCTCTTCAAGAATTCCAAAATCTCAATTGTGAAATCTAGAATATGTTGTTGCATTGTATAGAATTAACCCTTATATCTAAAAAAACACTTTTCAAAGTGGGGTGGAAGAAAACACTATCACCACATATGCAACGGTATGAAGTACATACAGGATATCAAGATAAAAGATGTCAGTCACATGGTACACACCTCAGAAGCATTAAAAAAAAATTGTTTTTTAAATCCCACACATATTTTACCAGATTATTGTAATTTGTTCATTGACTTTTCTATCCTACGTAGGCAAGCTTGTCAAACAGCACTTCACTAGGTAGGCACAGATTTAACAAGGCCAAAGCAAGAAAAAATTAAAGAGCATATGCCCCATTCTTTCCTAACTGGCTGAGAAAAGCCACATTAAGATTCTTCCAACATTAACCAACAGCTTAACAGGTGGGTACCTATGCTCAATACGGTGAGTTGTCTGAACTACCATGTAAGTCAAAAAGGTAAAGACAAAATTAGGGCAGCTTCTTTCACTGAGAAGGTGGGGTGGCTCTGAAAAGAGCCTTTGGAAGAAAGCGGGTCCCCAGCGAGGACTCACTTGGAACTGGTGTACTTGGTGACCGCCTTGGTGCCCTCGGACACGGCGTGCTTGGCCAGCTCGCCTGGCAGCAGCAGGCGCACGGCCGTCTGTATCTCCCGCGACGTGATGGTAGAGCGCTTGTTGTAATGCGCCAGGCGGGACGCTTCGCCGGCGATGCGCTCAAAGATGTCGTTGACAAACGAGTTCATGATGCCCATGGCCTTGGATGAGATGCCGGTGTCGGGGTGGACCTGCTTCAGCACTTTGTACACGTAGATGGAATAGCTCTCCTTGCGGCTGCGCTTGCGCTTCTTGCCATCCTTCTTCTGGGCCTTGGTGACGGCTTTCTTGGAGCCCTTCTTGGGAGCCGGAGCGGACTTGGCCGGCTCCGGCATGGCCAGAAGCAAGAAGCGCAGGCGGCAGAAGACCCGGAAAGCAAGCACAACAGAAGCAGCGCAGGGGCGCACCGGAAACGACCGGGTACTTATAGAGACCGTAGGCAAATTAAGGTCGCGATCGCGCCACGATGTGATTCGCGGGTTTTCAGCCGCACTGAGGCGAGGGAGACGAGATTATGTAAATGAGTGGATTCTGACTGAGCTATCCTATTGGTCATCGGGACAAAACTATGCTTTGGCCAATGGGAGCACTCCCTGGACAATCGCCGTTCTGCCTATAAAAGAGTGAAGCGGCGCCGTTTGCCGCGACTTTCCGGGTGGTCAGGCGGGAGCTGGTCGAGTTGGACTGTCGCTGTCATGTCCGGCCGTGGCAAGCAGGGAGGCAAGGCCCGCGCTAAGGCCAAGTCGCGCTCGTCCCGCGCTGGTCTCCAGTTCCCAGTGGGGCGGGTGCACCGTCTGCTGCGAAAGGGCAACTATGCTGAACGGGTGGGGGCCGGCGCGCCAGTCTACATGGCGGCGGTGCTTGAGTACCTGACCGCGGAAATATTGGAGCTGGCTGGCAACGCGGCCCGGGACAACAAGAAGACTCGCATCATCCCCCGTCACCTCCAGCTGGCCATCCGCAACGACGAGGAGCTGAACAAGCTGCTGGGCAAAGTCACCATCGCCCAGGGCGGCGTCCTGCCTAACATCCAGGCTGTGTTGCTCCCGAAGAAGACGGAGAGTCACCACAAGGCAAAAGGAAAGTGAAGTGAGGCTGGCGTCCGGTAGCCGCCTGCTCCAGCCCGCGCGCCCCGAAGGGGGTGCCTGTGAAATCAAAGGCTCTTTTCAGAGCCACCCACACTTTCAAGTAAAGAGTTGTTACAGTAACCGATCCCCACCCCCCGTGGCGTAGTAAGCGTTGAACCCGGAGAGGACGGCAGGCGGGCGCGGGAAGGGCCATTTGCTTCCTACTCCCAACCGTTCCTCTCCTCGAGACGTGAGCATGTAATCTACCTGCCCTTGCCGGGTGGGCCGTGAGTCTCGGAACTCAGCACGGCAGGCACTGGGCACCGCGCGCCACGGGCAACTCGACCCACCAATAACGCTAACGCCCCAGCGGTCGGCCGAGTGTCGGTTCCCAGTACGTGACACCGCTCCCCACGCCACGCACCTCGCAGGCTTTTGAGGGACCCCCTAAAGGAGGCCCAGTAGTCCCCAGGGGGACATAGTCACCAGTACAGGCCCTGTCTGCTGTAGGGGAGCGCGGGCAGTTTTCGGGAGTGTGGCGGGCCTGGGTCGTCTTGGCCTCACTGAGCTGGCCTCCTTTATTTTTCTAAATAGCGACGGGCGACGGGTCCCCGCCTAGGCTTCCAGAGGCGGAATCTTGCGCCCGGGGTCACACAACTTCCCCACCCGAGAAGCACGAACTCGCAGATGAGTGATCCGCCAGGAAGCCACCCGGGACCGGGATGGAGGCGGGACAAGGCGTTCGGGGGCGGGGGTCAAATAAAAGTTGAGGCTCAACTCGGGAGTCACATAGCGTAAGGAAGAGGGCGTCGAGGGTAGGCTGTTCCAAGGGAGTGAAGGAGCCATCTGGCGAAGCAGCGACCAAAGATGATTCTCACCCAGAGAGAACGATGGGAAGAAAAGGAGGTAGGAAAACTGCTGGCAAAGTGAAAGGGAGAAAGTGAGGCCGCGGAGGGGGAGTGGGGGGGTGGTGCCTGGGTAGGCAGGATTCTGCCCGAGCTAATCAGTGAAGCGGATGTGGGTGACGTCACAGCCAACGGACAGCCTGCGCGGGACTTTTCAATTTTTTTCCGCCCAATCGGGAAAAGACTGTGCCTATAAAGACTGCTGAGGCGGACGGGCACCAGGTTACAGTCCCTGCCGCCGCGCCGACAGCTTGTGCCCCTGTTCGCTATGGCCCGTACGAAGCAAACTGCCCGCAAGTCGACCGGTGGCAAGGCCCCGCGGAAGCAGCTGGCCACCAAGGCGGCCCGCAAGAGCGCGCCGGCCACCGGCGGCGTGAAGAAGCCTCACCGCTATCGGCCGGGCACCGTGGCCCTGCGCGAGATCCGGCGCTACCAGAAGTCCACCGAGCTGCTGATCCGCAAGCTGCCGTTCCAGCGGCTGGTTCGCGAGATCGCGCAGGACTTCAAGACAGACTTGCGTTTCCAGAGCTCGGCAGTAATGGCGCTGCAGGAGGCCAGTGAGGCCTACCTGGTGGGCTTGTTTGAGGACACCAACCTTTGCGCCATCCATGCCAAGCGCGTGACCATCATGCCCAAAGACATCCAGCTGGCCCGCCGCATCCGCGGGGAGCGAGCTTAGGAAGTGGCGCGCTCGCTCGGCTCAAGGTTCCATCGCATCCAAAAGGCTCTTTTCAGAGCCACCCACAGCGGCACTCGGAAGGAGCTGCACCGCTAGTCTTCCGCGCCGTCTTGGCGGTGGCCTCGTATTCCGGGAGGGGAGGGAAGGATGTCTGGCCGCGGGGAAAGCGTTACTTGGGCGTTGCAAAGAAAGTCGCACAGCAGGTGGAAGAGTCCAACCAGGCTTACAGGTCGCTTGGTCGTCCGTGACGCGCGGTTCAGTTCTTTGGTGCGGCGCGCACCGCCCTAGGACAGATGCAGTTTGAGCGCTTTTTGCGGTTCGTCTCCCGCACCGCTCCCCCCTCCCCGCCAACCCTCTTAGCAACCGGTAGTCTCCCGGAATTGCAAGTCGTTCAGAGCGGGAGGAGGGGGATAAGGTTGAGTCACTAGGGGACGCTCGGGATTCGGGATCCGCGGTCCGCGGCTGGGCGGGGTTGGGTTGGCCGGGCCTGGCCTTTTCGCAAGCAGCCTGGGGAGCGCCGCCCCCTACTGGACCTCGTCCGCGACCTCTCGGGCCCCACCCTTCCAGCCGGAAATGGTCTCCTGGTCCCGGTCCTCTCTGGGAAGTCTCCCCTATGGTCTCTCCAGACTTTTGCCCGCTGGAGTTGGGGATACTGATGATAAAGCTGCGGGTCGGGTGAGTCCCTGGCCAGTTGCCTGGTACCTCCACCCACTAGTGTTGGATACTGATGCTTCCTGTGTCGATGATAATTGATGCTCTGGTCAGTATCATCCGGTGCCTCTTATTATCTGCCGCGCCCAAGATTTTTGTTAAATGTTTCTTGTCACACAGGAGGTATTTGAATTGCGTGTGTTAACGCCTTTGAGTTCTCAGCACTTTGCTGGGACCTCTTACGTATTTTTGCTGTCAGTTGATCCATCCCCATCTTAATTTTTTTTTTTTTTTTTTTTTTTTTTTTTGGTGGTACCGGGGATTGAACTCAGGGGCACTCGACCACTGGGTCACATCCCCAGACCTTTTTTGTATTTTATTTAGAGACAGGGTCTCACTGAGTTGCTAAGTGCCTCGCCATTGCTGAGGCTGGCTTTGAACTCGTGATCCTCCTGCCTCAGCCTCCCAAAGTGCTGGGATTATAGGCGTGCACCACTGCCCCTGGCTGGCAGCATATTTTATAGAGGGTAAGCCTACCAAGAATGTAGAAATTAGACTGCATCTTTTAGAAGATGTCTTAAAACATCTTGAAAGATGGATTCTCAGATCATACTATGATGAGTGGCAGTGTTAGCTTGCAAATTGAGGTCAGTGCAGTTTATAGACTGTCATAACCATTATGCAGGAAATTAGGAAGTTCTCTGTGCTTGTGAGGATGTTTGAGATTTAGGGAGAAAATCAAATGTAAACATGAATAATGTTGAAATTTTATATGAAGTTCCACTAAATAATAAAGATTTATTGTGGAGAGTCTTTTGTGATATTGTTTTCTCTGTTGAGCTAAAAAATAGAAAGATAAAAATGGAAAGGAAGAGAGTTCCAAAATGAAGATATTCTTTACTGAACTGAGAGATTATGCTCAAGTCAGCTGACAGACCCTGTAAAATATGATACAGAATTGTCTGTGTATAGAATTCTTATTGGCACAGGTAACTACAGTGAAATGTGACAGAACATTCTTAAGATTATAAGACTTAATACAGGATGAGTGACCAGGATAAATCCAGCCAGAAATGGTCTCCTGGTCCCGGTCCTCTCTGGGAAGTCTCCCCTATGGTCTCTCCAGACTTTTGCCCGCTGGAGTTGGGGATACTGATGATAAAGCTGCGGGTCGGGTGAGTCCCTGGCCAGTTGCCTGGTACCCCTCCACCCACACTTTAAGCCAACACCGGATTGGCCTGAATGTGACCTAACTCAATTCTGAAGTCACTTGTTACGCTGTCTTAATTGAAAGATTCCCTGCCCACGTCCACTAAACGATCTTAGTTATAAAAGCTGACATGTAAATTCTCTGCTTGGACTTGGTAGTTTTATTACATGTTTCCTTCAGAGATATCTGATGACCTAATTTCAGGTTTTTAGGAGAATTACCAAGTGTAGAAGAGTAGCCTGAAACTCAATTTTTGTCAGATAAAATAGGTGGAACAGGGTTCTCAGGTTGGCTGGATGTATTTCCTTGCCTTAAGAAAGGCCTCCTTCAGTGTTAGGGATGATTCCTGTACATTTGGGAAGTGGGAATCCACAACCTGGGGTGACTTTGTGGATGGGGCTTGCAGAGTCCACTCTACACAGGCCTCTTGCAGATAGCTGTATAGGTCTTATATTACACTTTGTTTTAGTATTTTAAAAATATTTTTTAAATTATCCATGTTTTTAAAATAATTTAAAAATAATAAATGTTTCAACGTCCACTAGTCTTGAATTGATCCACCTAGACATAATCACGAAATTTCTTTTTATGGTTTAAAGAGATGACACCTTGGGCTGGGGCTGGGGCTCAGCGGCAGAGCGTTCGCCTCGCAGGTGCGTGGCCCTGGTTGGATCCTCAGCACCACATAAACATAAATACATTGCATTGTGTACAACTAAAGTAAATTAAAAAAAAGAGAGAGAGATGACACCTCTTCTTAATCTCCCTATCTTATTTGCACCTGGAAGAGGCCAGGCCTTATATTTTTTCTTTTGTCTCAGCACAGTGGACACGTTAAAAGCAATCACCAGTCACTGAGGCACAACAGCGGCGAGAAGAAACATCAGAGAAACTTAATTTCGTAAAGCTGCTATTTTGTCTGATATGTCAGCAAGAGGAAAGCAGTGTAGATTAGCACTGTAGCCTACTCTGAGATGAATTTTCACACGTTTCTACTTAAGAATTACAGCATGTTCTAGAACCTGCCTCTGGGTCCCTGCCTATGCCCTTATTCCCTGCTTAGGACTACAAAATGGGGTCTGTACTCTTGAATTCAAAGAAGTAGTCTTTCAAAGCTGGCTTGGGCACACCTTTGCACCCAGCATCTCAGGAGAGGCTGAACAGACATGGGAACCTGGGAATGTCAGTGCCAGTCCTCTATATCCTCCTCTACCTGCCCCCATGATGGCACTGCTTTAACTCGTTGGTCTGGGCACCTCTTAAACTGGGAAGTCCCACTGACTGAATCTCAAAGGAAAACAGTGGCATTGTTGATATGCAGTCAGGAATCGAATTTTGTGTTCCTGTCACTGAAGGCCTATACTCATGGGAATCTTTCCAATCTGCCTAAACAAATGGCAGAGTAGAGAAAGGGGTCAGGAAACAAGCTTGAGGACTTCACTGTTGTGAATCCATACCTGAGACCCCTTGGGCTCAGAAAAAGCTTCCAAAGAGAAAAGTCTTGAGACCCCTTGGGTTCAGAAAAAGCTTCCAAAGAGAAAAGTCTTGGATTCTCAGTTTCCTCATTGTAAAACAGGATAACATTTGCACCCACAGAATTGCAGTGAGGATAAAAAGGATAATTGTAGTTCACACAAATGCTTAGAACAGTTCCACATGTTTTAATAAATAGGTACTGATGGCATAATTAACATTTATGATATTAATATTAGTGACATCAATATTAATTGATATAAGTCTAAATTACCATCATGTCATGGAAAAAAGGAATGACACAAAAACAATTTGGTGTTGCTGGGGATGGTAGTAGACGCCTATAATACCAGCAATTCAGGAGGCTGAAGCAGGAGGATCACAAGTTTGAGGTCAGCCTCAACAATTTAGTGAGGCCCTAAGTAACTTAGGGAGACCCTGTCTGTAAATAAAAAGGGCCAGGGATGTGGCACTAATGGTTAAGCATCCCTGGGTTCAATTCCTGATAGAAATAAATAATTTTAAACATTGGTGAATACTTTTAAACATATGACCAGTTTCTTGTAGACCATATAGCTTAGATATAAGGAGACCTGGTTTCCCAGGTGGCATATAGCTCATCTTTCACTCACTTTCTCTCATTTGGTTTCACAATAACTCTGAGAGAGAGGAAGCCTTTTTTTTTTTTTTTTTTTTTTTTTTTTCCATTCTGTTGAATAGAAGAAGAAACTAAATGTGGCAAGGGAGGGAATGTGGATCACAAAGCCAAAAGATGGCAGAAGTAGAACTTGAACCTGGGTTTTGTGCTTTGCTTTTTTAAAAATTGCATTTGATTAATTGCTTCAGAAAACAATATGTGCAAGAATTACACAGAAATATTGTATATCTTACAGTAACTGATTTCTGCTGACTCAAAATTATAGTAACAAGCCGGGCTGGGTGGTGCAAGCCTATAATCCCAGCACTTGGGAGGCTAAGGCAGGAGGATTTCAGGTTCAAAGCCAGCATCAGCAATGGCGAGGCACTTAGCAACTCAGTGAGACCCTGTCTCTAATAAAATACAAAAAAGGGCTGGGGATGTGGCCCAGTGGTCGAGTGACCCCAAGTTCAATCCCCAGTACACACACACAAAAAAATTACAGCAACAT
The DNA here is from genome assembly GCA_025594165.1 of Tamias sibiricus. Lineage (NCBI taxonomy): Eukaryota > Metazoa > Chordata > Mammalia > Rodentia > Sciuridae > Tamias > Tamias sibiricus. The sequence continues at coordinate 113,153,612 of CM046658.1, read as the reverse complement.
ACATTTTATATTACTATATATTGCATATTCATACACACCTAAAATTGAAACAAGTTGTACAAAATGCTTTTTTTCCCCCCATGCCACACTTTGTTTTCAGTACTATTCTGTTTAACAAGGGAAAAAATGCTGGTTCCTGTCTTATAGATTTTTCTCACCTGCTAATGGTTATAATTTGCAACTATAAGCCACTGCACTAGAGAAAACTGCCAAGAACAAATCATCATTCAGATTAAAATTGTTTTGTTTAGTAGGAATTCTAGCATCTCTTCATACTGGAAGGCATGTAAGTTTGCAGAAATGGGAACCAGATCTTTGGGCTCTATGAGAAGACATGTACTAATTGATGGTAAGCTGGTAAGTGCCGAAGAAGGACTGAATTATCTAGATTTCAGAGGGAAACATCAATTCTGGAGCCCTTTTATAAGAAAACTTTGGACTGGGGGAGTCTAATGGAGGCAGAAAAACCAGAAAGATAAAAAGAGAACTATGAGAGGCGAGAAGTCCACAAGTCAGGCCAAGACCAGTAATAAGAAATGAATTTTCAGTGGTGGGGACTTCGAGGCCAGCTTATTTAGTCTTGATGATAAACTGGGAAGGGGATAGGTTGTACTCAGTAAGCAGTATAGGAGAAAGGATATGAACAGCAGGTGGATTATAGAAGAGAAAGCACAAAATCTAACATATATGTTGAGATGATTATAAAATTAATAAACAGAGAAAGGTGAATTTAGACAATAATGATATATCACTTTATACTAAATAGTCCAGCAAATATTGGAAAGTTGAATAATGCCAAGGGATGGCTAGGATGGAGGACTTAGATGCTTGGCATCTTGCTTGTGGAATGTGGACTAGGGAAGCCATTCTGAAGGGCAACCTGGTACTTCTTAAGCCTAGTAAATTTACATTGGAACCAGAAATTCTGCTCCCAAGTATTTATCCAAATTAAATCTCACACAGATTTATCAGAAAACATGAGAACATGGGAACCAGCCACAAAAAAGGACAGGAGGAAAACCTGACTTTATTGTATGTTGAAGTTTGCCTGAACCTGGATGGGGAAAAGGGCAGAAAGGACTTGTTGGGGCAAAAAGTAGTCAGAGATGACTCCAGACTTCCCTGAGTCCCTGGGAAGAAGCCTCAGAAGGACAGGCAGTGTGGAAGGAGGAGTTGCTGAAGAGTTAACTTCAGGACACTAGAGGGTAGAAACATCAACTAGTAACTACATAAGAAATAGTCCAAGGACAGGCCTTTGGGGAACATCTTGCACCACTTAGGGATCTGATGGTGACAGAAAGGTAGAGAAGAGTTTTATCCTGAAACCAGAGGAAAAATGTGCTGAGAAAATTGGACCAGATGATTTCTTATGTCCTTTTTATCACTAATATTTTATAGTTCTGTTAAATCCATTAATAGGTTCTCATATTATTTTTGATTTGTAAACCTTAGACAAATTTTTTTTTATTTCAGAATGTCACTTTTTTAAATTTTTATTTTCTTAGACAAATATTTTATTAAAAGTCAGGAGCATCAGGGTGTTATTTAACCTGTATAAACATTAGTTTCTTCCTTTGTAAAATGGGGGCAATATTTACCTTGTGGTGTTTTTTAAAAATATATATTTATTTTAGTTGTAAATGGACTTTTATTTTAACTATATGTGGTGCTGAGACTTGAACCCCGGGCTTCACACATGCTTGGCAAGTGCTCTACCACTGAGCCACAACCTCAACCTCTCTTGTGTTTTGAGGATCTGAATATTCATAAATACAGTCAAGTCTGTTGGAGAATTCTATTGTATTCTTCATAACAACTTTATGCATATTTGATCTAATCCTAAAAAGTCTAATGTTGCCACCCTGTTCATACCCCATCTTTACCCAATTGTTTCCTTTGTTCTCTAGTGACTCCCTAGCTCTAGCGACTCTCTCCCAGTGATTATACAATTGTAAGAATTAGACTGGGTAAAATAGGCAATAAATATATCACCTTTGGTTTCTATGTCACTTCATGGCCTCACCTCAATTTTTTCCACACAGATCTTTTCATTTGATCCTCAAATATTCCTATGAGAAAGGCAGGATTTCTCAGTGACATTAAAGATAAGAAAATTCAACTTTGACAAAACAGATTTGTCATGTGCTGGAGACCAGCTCGGTCGGGGGGTGGGGGGGGTGAAGACATCGGCAGAAAGGTGAGAGATAGACCACGCAGCACACAAGTCTGGAGGCTAACTCTAACTTTATTTCTTTTACCCGAGTTTTTATAGCCCAGACAGCACAGTCTTTTGCATTACAGCTTTTGAGGTTACATTAAAGAATTTCAGAGTTATACATTATGAAGGAAACAAGTTACATTAAGGAATTTCAGGGTTATACATTCTGAGGGAAACAGGATATTGTTCTAAGTACATATTACTGATTAAACTTATCTAAAAACGTAAAGAAAGCATATATTGATCAATCTTAAATGTCAAGAACAAAAGCTGTTTTTACCTAAAACTATTTTTACAGCCCTTTAAGATCACTCACAATGTCCCACACCTTGATTGCCCTAATACATCATAGCTAAACCTTGACTGAACTTAGCTTACTGTTGTTTCCTATAATAACTTTGTTCTGAATTAGAAAGAAGGAAGTACAGCTATTTCTCAGAAGTTAAGCTAACAGGTAATTATCCTTTGATCAGGTGTTAGATCTAAGGGGTCTCTACCATGGAAAACTTATATCAATATATCTTAAACTAATATCCTAAACTTACCTAAGATAAAAGAATCCTTATCAATCACAAGAAAGCCTTATAACTATAACTTAAAACCTTATAACTTAGAAAAGTCTGAACTGTGGGGCACAGCAAGAGCCACAAGTTTAATCATTACTTACAAGCCTAATGTCTAATTATAAACCTGTTTTACTCATGTACTAAAGAATTTGCTATAGAGCTCCTGGCTCAGACTCCACAGTGTAAATTTGTGTGGTCAGATTTATGCTTAATAGCTAACTTATGAGCCCCTAGTGGTCACACAGAGACACAGTAAGAATAGGGAGATAGAATTAACCATCACGGCGCCATTTTTGTCTAACATCGTTCCTGGAAGAGGGAGAGATGCCTTGCTTTCTCTCCCTATTATTTCAGACAAGGAGCCTTACTCACTTGTCCCAAGGAAGATGTGACAGTCATGGTTTATATAATGCAGACTACCATCTGATTATTTTGGGGGGGGATTATATTCATGTTTATTTTAAGAAAGTCAACAATTTAGAATGTTCAATGGAGAGAGCAAAAAACCACACCCATAAATCATATATATATACATACACACACATATATATATATATCTGCATAAATGCCAGTTTAGTTAGTTAGTTTGTTTGTTTGCTCAAGTAGAGTAATAACAAATACACTAGTAGCTAGAATATAAAGTACTGAGTGAGAAGTTTCAAGAGAAGAAACTAAAAACGTAGTGAAAGATGACTCAGGGTATCTATCTAGTTTGGGTGTCTGGGAGGATACCGCTGTTAGTCAGAGGAGAGAACCCAGAAAGGGAAAGTAAGACTTCAAACTGGAATAGTGAAATTTGATTAATAAGTGGAACACTTAAGTGGCACTATGACCACTGTAAAGAAAGTAGTCACATAGAAAGAACTCTATAATCATTTGTGTTTATATATTATGGTGGAAATCCTGAATTCCCCCAGGAAGGGAAAGAGCAGGTTCGGGCTGGCTTACAGAGAGCACTCAGGTGGAAGTTATTTTGTTAGAAAACCAAATAAATTATAAATAGATTTGTTTCTGTTACAGATAATTAAAAAATAGCACTATATTCCTTGCTGTTATAGATGGTTAAGATAATTAAGAAAAAGGCATTTATTAAAGTAAAAAGATGCATAATTGCATGTTCTATAATTTGGCAATATTCAGGGGCTTGACAGAGCTAACAGGATTCAGTCATGGATGGCATCATAGTTGTCATTAGTGGAATTGATAAGGTGGAAGCTGAGGTCACTATTAAAATCATTTTAAAGAAAGTGTATAAAAAGATGTAAGTGGTTCAGGCCTGGTAGTACATGCCTATAATCTGAGCGATTTGGGACTCTGAGGAAGGAGGATTACAAGCTGGAGTTCTCAGCAACTTAGTGAGACCCTGTCTCAAAATACACAAGAAAAAGGACTGGGAATGTAGCTAAGTGGTAAAGTGCCTATGGATCCAATCCCTAGTACTAAAACAAAACCAAGCAAACAAAAATTTATAATGGCCTTTTTTAAAAAAAAAATGGATCTTAGAGAAAGAAGCAAAAAAATCTATTGATTATACAATTCCATATAATTGAAAAGATAAACCAATAATAGTAAAACAAGCTCACTATTTTTTCAATCATACATATTTTATGTTTTCTCCAAGTTTTGACAAATAAGGCTATTTTACTTTAGTTCAGGAGAATAATGTTTTTTACTACATAAAATTTATTAGGATCATCCACTTGCTTTTTCATCAAACAAAGCAAAATTTAACATTATGATAAACAAATTGGGACAACATATTCAGACTCATGTTTTAAAGAAAAACTGTTAATGTATATCAAAATCACCTGGAGTGCATGGCTTACTAAAACACAAATTACTCTGCCCCAGTTTTTTTCATTTAATAGATTTGGGGTTGGGGCCAAGGATTTTGTATTTTTAAAGGTTCCCAGGTGATCTGTGTTGTTAAGTTAGAGACTACACTTTCCAGACCACTGACTTAAACAATAGACACAATTCTGCTCCCCTCCCCTTTTTTATTCTTTGATTTCTCTTCATAATGTTGCTATTTACTACTTTAGAGCATCTCAGTGAGGATCATATGTATTCATCTGCATTGCCTTTAAAGTAAAAAAAAAAAAAATCAGTGATGTTTGAAATAGAAATTTTATAAGTTAGTTGTGAGTTTGTTGTTGTTGTTGTTTTTGTACCTGGGATTGAACTCAGGGGCACTCAACCACTGAGCCATATCCGAGCCCTATTTTGCATTTTATTTAGAAACAGGGTCTCACTGAGTTGCTTAGTGCCTCGCTTTTGCTGAGGGAGGCTGGCTTTGAACTTGCAACCCTCCTGCCTCAGCCTCCTGAGCCGCTGGGATTACGGATATACACCACTGCGTCCAGCTGTTGGTGAGATTTTAAAAGGAAAAACAAGAAATATTGAACATATAAGCCTTTTCTTAGCTGGACACCTTGGCAAATGTTATTTTTGCTACTCCCTCCCCACCCATTTACTGTCTTCTCCAGTAGAATGCCAGGCATTCTGCTTTTTTCAAAAACTGAATCCCCCCACTCCCCACCCTGCCCCCATCACCACCAAGTCCAAGCTTTCCCCAATTTGCCAGCACCAAGTGACTTCTATAGCATTAGGATTTCTATTATTGTCTATATTTCTCATCATAGTAAATATATGCTACTGTACTATTGGACTTCTTATGTTATATAAGTTTGTATATATTTATGTGTTGTGTATTTCTTTTTCTTCCCTGTTCTGGTAAATTCCTGAAGGGCAAATCTTGCATCCCTTGCCTTACTGGCATCTCCATTGCTAAGCACCGTTTTAAACCTAGTTTACCCTCAAGTGTATGTTGCTGATAAGAGCAGCCAATAAAATAATAGTCTTTTGGGTTCTGACCAAATTCTCAAAATTACATACACAGGCCAATTTTTGCTCTGAAATCATAAGTCATAACGCTAAACACATACACAGAAAACCCACAACTTTACATGCAAATGTTAATAGCTGCAATGCTCAATACAAATCAGGACAGTTTAGGCCAAATGAAGCATAAAGAATGGCTTATTACTTTGCCCCACAGTCACAGAATAATTTGTTTTTGCCTTGTCAAAATTAAACTACCTTCTATGTTGATGGTGGGCCTGTTCCTACAGATGCCCCATTCTAAGCTAAATAAAACAGGTCTTAACAAGCCACATACCTAAATTACCTGTTTTCTTTAAGACTAGCTTATAGTTTGTTCAGCTCTTAATGGATCACATTAGAGTGTCTGCCATCTGTATACCGTCAATGTCACACTATTACTTCATAGGCCCTTTACTAAATTCTGAGGGGTCTTTTTATTGAACAAAGGAATCAAAATACGGACCTGACCCCCTCCCTTGTTGTAAAGGGGTAGAAAATGAAGCCCCAAGATTGTTAAAGCTTTAGCCTTGATTCTACTTCCCACAGACATACAATAATCTACATAAAAAACAAACTTCAAAAGTAGCGCTTAGGCCTAAAATGGTCACTTCAGATTCACTTTTGGCTATCAAGTTAAGGCCCTCAGGGATCTGTACATATTGCGGACCCAACAAAAATTACCTCCAGATTTCGTTGCCTGTTACACTTTCCTAAGCGCCCAACTCTTTCTTAGAGCACATGGTTGGCCCTAAAAAGGGCCTTTGGAACTTATAACGCAAAACCGAGACGGCGATAAAGCAGATTTATCCTCCGAAGCCGTACAGGGTGCGTCCTTGGCGCTTGAGAGCGTAAACCACATCCATGGCAGTGACCGTCTTGCGTTTGGCGTGTTCAGTGTAGGTGACCGCGTCCCGAATGACGTTCTCCAGAAACACCTTCAGGACACCGCGAGTCTCCTCATAAATGAGGCCAGAGATACGCTTGACACCACCACGCCGAGCAAGCCGGCGTATTGCGGGCTTGGTGATGCCTTGGATATTGTCTCTCAAGACCTTACGATGGCGCTTAGCGCCTCCTTTGCCTAAGCCTTTTCCGCCTTTTCCTCTCCCAGACATGACTAGTGCTATCGGGAAGCAACTTTTGTCTGGTGAGGGCGGCTTGCCACTGTTATACAAGAGGATCGGACCAGATTGAAAACCGAAAGTGCGCCGGCGGGAAGATTTGTAAATGTGCCACTCTCTTTCCCCGCCCCCCCGCGGAACTTGTTCTTCTTTTTTTTTTTTCCTGTTTTCCTCCGCCCTCTAAAAAACCCTCAACTGTTTGGTGTTTGTTGTTGTTGTTTGTTTTTTTAATCGATATTCCATAGTTCCCGGGAAAATTCAGATCCCTACACGAAGCTTCCAGATTCCGCAGTCTTTACGCTTCTGTTTTTCTGTGTGTGGATTTCTGGAAGGCATTAAACAGAGTTTAAGTGGAAAGATCTGGTGGGGGAAGACTGGAGGAAGAGCAAATGGGGTTTCAGAGCTGAGAAGGGGAAAAAGAGCAGAGCCGGATCCAATTTTAACCATGGTTCCAAAACTTCTGGCTACATAAAACTGCAGCTAGAACGATTCCAGAAATTTAGTTAACATACTCCAGGGTAGCAGCACTGGGGATATGTAGGGGAGGGAGAAGTTCGCTGTAATTCTTCAGTACGTGCACTATTTTGTTGGTGGTAGGCACAATATTTCAATTCAACCAAAAGCTAGATCCTAGGAAAAACTGGTTTTAGGATACTGCCAAGCCTTCTCTTAGAGGCTAGTGAACCCCAACGCACTGTCGTCCAAAGCTCTGAAGAGTATAGGAAAAATAGAGGAGATTGAGGAATAGTCTGCACATCTATTTTCAGATCCTCTAAAATCAATCCTTGTTTTCAGGCAGGATTCAGCATCCAAACTGTCCCGGTTGAGACACACCCCCACCCCCACCCCGGAGCTAAAAAAGTTTTGCAAGGGGATTTGTGCTTTACCAGAAACTGCCCTAAGAAATTGATTGGGGTTCTTAGTGCTAGCATGTTCATTACCAGGGTCCTCTGTAAGACAATCCATGAGAAAATGTTCTGGTTTCTACACCAGAAAGATCTTTTTTTCCCTGAAAAATATTTATGATTACTTTTTCTTTTTAAAAGTTAGATGCTTTGTTTCATCTCTTGGTTCTAACTACTTTCTATATTCTGATGAATCCTAGTTGTTGTTTTTTTAAATCTATTCAGACTTCTAGGCTTCAGACATGTAGAATTTTAAAACCAAAGCTGAAAATCACCAAATATCAGCATGTTTCAATTCAGAACCTCCAAGGTATATTCCTAGAGTTTGAGGGAACTCATCGTGGTTCTTTTGTCCATTGAATGGATATATCACTACATCCATATGCCTACATGCCTAAATCAAGACCCTAGTATTCACTATAGATCCCTTCTCCCTTGACTGCTTGGGGGGGGGGGAGGGGGGGACACGACGACGACTACATGACACACCACGATGACACGACTTGCTCTTTTCTGATCTGTTGGTAACTCCTGCAAAATATCACATCTTTTTTTTTAATCTTACATACTCCCCTCTTGACTTCGTGTTCCTTCCTGGAAGTGATTGCTCTTTGTAAACTGACATGTAGTTCAGTATTCAGTATAAGCTCAATAATCATTTATAGATTAAACAGTTCCTACATTTTTAAAAATATTTATTTATTTGCTTTTAGTTGTACACAATGTGTTTTTACATGGTGGTGAGGATCGAACCCAGGCCGCGCACGTGCTAGGCGAGCGCTCTACCACTGAGCCACAACCTCAGCTCAACAGTTCCTACATTTAATGACTTTTAAATACTAGTAAGAAAGACATTACCAAATTGCAACATGATAAACATAAGCTGCGGCTCACAGAAATGATAATTTTGGTGTCAAAAGGGGAAAGTCAGAATAAGAGATGTGTATGTACTTCCCTTTTGTAGGGGATAAAGATATGCTACTGTAACAGGGGTTCATTTGATGCTTTGACTATATCCCTTGTGGCTTTGAAACATATGTTTTTTTTTCTTTTTCCCAACCTTCTTCTCCCTGATCTTCTCCTCCCTGATCTTCTTCTTCCAGATCTCTCCTTCCTAATCTCGTTTTTATCTGAATCACCTCTATAAAGCCCCCTATTCCTGCTGATGGGCAGAATCACAACCTTTGGGACAGGAGTCCCCTGTGTTTCTGCTTTGATGGCAAAGCAATAAACCTTCTTTTTCCTTTTTCTCAATGGATTGGCATCAGGGACAAGGACTGAGCTTTCGGCAACATATACCCCCAAACTGCCACTTTGGCACAAGAATCATTTCGAGCTGAAGGCATTTGAGTTCCTGATATCCCTTATCTGCTTAAAAACAGTCTCCCAAAAGAACTCAATGTTTTATTTAACTCAGTTGTTATACATTTCTCTCATGGAGTTAACTCTAATTTTCTCAGAGATGAGAAGTTGCTTCCACACCCAAACAGGCACTGTCACAGCACCATAATATGGTGTCCTTTATTCTCCTAGGGGCTATTTATTTTTCTAAAAAGTCATTTGCTTTTCCCTAAGTGTCCTTCCTCTCCTCTCCCTTTCTGCTAGTAAGTACACAGGCCCCAAATTCTAAGCATCCTTCTGAATTACCCATCTTGGGGGCACTGTCATGTGTATGCTCAATATTTTTAAAATTTTGATTTTCTTTTATTGATCTGTCTTTTGTTATGCAGTCAGTTCCAACTAAGAACCTGTGGGGAGTTGGAGAAAAATATTAGTTCTCCCCCACAATTAAATGAAAATATAGTGCTCAAAATATATGGTTCTTAACCTCTCTGCAATGTGTAGCTTAGATATCATGAGGATGGCTAGTAAATTCTCTAAATAGCTTTGAAATATTGTGTGTAAAACATTATTTGATTCTAAAAAAAATTACTTGATTCTACTACATTCCAGTAGAATGTTATACAATTAAGCTAGACATCATATAAATTGTAAGCTGTACAATATGAGCAGTAAATGTTAAGGACCAGTAGAATGCAGAATGTTGGTAAATTTTTATCTAATGGCAGGATATTGAAGGATTGAGTTTATTTCAGAATGGAATAAAGAAAGAAACTTAAAATCCTTTGGTTTTGCAGTTTGGTCCAGGGCTGAAGATCAGTCAAGATGAAAGCAAATCAGGCATGAGGCCTGACCAACCCACAAACCTAAGATTCAAATGGTCTTGGAATGCTTATAACCCTGGAGCTACATGAAGACAAACACCAAACATAATCTGTCTTCTTATAATATCTATTTAACTCAGTCCTTTACTTTTGTATTGAACAGGAATATACAAAATATTACTTGCCTAATAATTATTACTTTTTTTTATTTTTTGCTTCCTTATTTCCTGTATGGAAAAAGTTAAGCTTCTCATGTCTCCTTCCCACCTCCCACCACAAACCATGCTAAGCAATAATATAACTCAAGTTCTCAGCCTTCAAACTATAGGCCTTTAGAATTTCTGATGAAAAGTTGGGCATGGTGGCATATACCTGTAATTCCCAGTGACTGGGATGACAGAGGAAGGAATATTGCAAATTCAAGGCCAGACTGGGCAAACTAGACCCTGTCACCCCCCCCCCCCCCCCCCCCCCCCCCATTAAAAGAGCTGGGATGTAGATCAGTGGTAGAGTGTCCCTGGATGTAATCCCCAATAATGGAAATCTGAAAAGAAACTTCAGGAATTTCAGAAAGAGGAATATCCTCTCTCTCCCACAGCTGAAAAAAAGCAGAGGTCATCTTCATCTTCATAAACCTGATTCTGATAAAAACATAGAACTTTCATAGGAATGTCACTCTAGTGTCCAATATGGGGAGTAGGTGAAATTGAACTAACATGTATCTGAATTGTGTATTGAAGGTGATTTCTAAAGGAACAGTTACTTCAGAGATTATTGTATTCTGAAAAATGTTATCTATGGCCATTGAAAGTTCATGATTCTGATTTTGATTGTTTTATTTAATTTGTTGCCTTAGAATTTATAAAGTGATGTCTGGTTTTTTTTGTTTGTTTGTTTTTTTTGAGAAGTAGAAATTCTTAGAAGTTTGCTTTAAAAAAAAAAATTAAACCAGAGGAAGACTTGAAATTTTCTTATTCTCTATGTTATAAAAGTAAAATAGGCACAGTGGCACATGCCTGTTATCCCAGTGGCTCGGGAGGCTGAGACAGGAAGATTACAAGTTCAAAGCCAGCCTCAGCAAAAGTGAGGCGCTAAACAACTGAGACCCTGTCTCTAAATAAAGTACAAAATAGTGCTGGGGATGTGGCTCAGTGGTTGAGTGCCCTGAGTTTAATCCCCAGTAACCACCCCCTGCCAAAAAATGAAATAAATTCCATGATTCTTGGATTCTGTATTTCAGAATAATAGTTTCCTCTTATCCTCATGCAATCAAACCATACAATGTTCCTTAAAGGTCTCCATTGAACTCTGTTATTTCACAGAGTTGGGTTAAAATAATATACTATACATTAGAAGAACTTTTAAACACAGAGTAACGCTCACTATATGTAAATCATTACAAAACCATCACAGGAATAACATTTATCCACTTTTGGATGTCATTTTAGATCCCTAAGAGGTTGCTACCTATGAAGGGTTCTTGAAGAGATTACACTAACAAGTTATTACCTTGAGGGTAATGGTCAGGAAACCCCCTTAAAAACACTTTCATTTGGGGCTGGGATTGTGGCTCAGCGGTTGAGTGCTCGCCTAGCACGTGCATGGCCCGGTTTCAATCCTCAGCACCATGTACAAATGAACGCATTGTGTACAACTAGAGCAAATAAATAAATATTTAAAAAAAAAAAACACTTTCATTTGACTTTGATATCAGTAAGGAGAAGATAATTCATACTGACACCATTTTAGGTAAGTTTTAAACATCTTGGGCCTGCCTTTGTTATTGGGTTTGTATGTAATGCTTTTTCAATAAAACAAGCGATTAAACAGTTTTGTATTACCTAATAACAACTTTTATCCATAGTGACCTTTATGCATTGTCTTATGACATGCACATTCCTGAACAATTTAAAGCTTATTAAATAACTAAAGGGCAAAGAATCTTCACTGTCCTTGTAGAGAATATAGAAAATATTAAACTTTTAAGAGTAAGAAAAATTAGCAACTCAGTAATCAATGAATAATTTATGTGCTTTGAAACTTTATTTAACTTGTCATCTGGCTGATAAAAACTTGACTATTAGAAACTATTGTAAAGTAGAAACTACTATCTGGTCTTAGCCATCTTTGACCAGTAAGCGTTTCATCTGCAGAACCTAACTGGCTTTTGATGTGGGGGTAAAAAGTAAAGGAAGGTGGAAGTTTTAATATAACGTTGGTCAGCATACTGAAGGTAGAACAGGGCTTTGATCAAGTTTAAAAGTCAGGTATATGTAATTTTTTTATTCCTTTCACTACATAGTGTTTTGTAAACTTCCATCATGATATAATGCATCTAAACTGCTGAGCACAGTAACAAGTGGTAAATAAATGTTATGGAAGGAGAGTTACAGTAACAGGTAACTTGAAACAAGGTGAAACCGGGTTGGTAGAAGGACATGCTTTTTTTTTCGGGGGGGGGGCAAAAAAACCTGTTAAAATATATAGTGAGCAAAATACTTTATAAATTATTGTTACAAAATTACATGAACGTAAATGAAAGGTTTTTACAAAGATATTCGTGGTCCACAAATTGTAGAGAAAGGGGACAGGAATGAGGAAAGAATGGTTAGCTTAACAATATTCTCTCAGTAAGGGGGATTGAATTCTAGCCAATGAGATCACAAGTCTAGAAATTCCTCTCTTCCTGCCCAATCAAGGCGCGGCTATGTCTATAAGTAAGACTGCCTTACGCTTTTTCATCGTTTGTCCGAAACCGGCAGAGCATGGCTCGGACTAAACAGACTGCCCGCAAATCGACCGGTGGCAAGGCCCCGCGGAAGCAGCTGGCCACCAAGGCAGCCCGCAAGAGTGCGCCTGCCACCGGCGGCGTGAAGAAGCCCCACCGCTACCGCCCGGGCACAGTGGCCCTGCGTGAGATCCGGCGGTATCAGAAGTCCACCGAGCTGCTGATCCGCAAGCTGCCGTTCCAGCGGCTGGTGCGAGAAATCGCGCAGGATTTCAAAACAGACCTACGCTTCCAAAGTTCGGCTGTAATGGCGCTGCAGGAGGCGAGCGAGGCCTACCTGGTGGGATTGTTTGAGGACACCAACCTATGTGCCATTCATGCCAAGCGCGTGACCATCATGCCCAAAGACATCCAGCTGGCCCGCCGCATCCGCGGGGAACGAGCTTAAATCATGTGCTAAATAATCGGTACAAAGGCTCTTTTCAGAGCCACTTAATTCTTTTCAGTAAGAGCAGCTGTGCCAGCTTTTCCGCTGTCTAAGCTTATTCATCAATATCTTCAGGGAAGCCCCCTAACGGTCAGAGAAGGAATCCCAATACTCAACCAGTATTATGGGTGCTTAGGTACAGGAGAGAGTTCATCTTGTTTCAGGTCAAGTCTCCCTTTACATGCTGGTGTAGCTTGCGCTATTCTGTGATGGGAAGTTTTGCACGCGAAAGCAAGGGATTCGCTGAGGCCTGATGTTAATATTTGAGGTCAAGACCGGAAGGGAATCCCTTTAAAAATTAGAGCTTATTTTGCGTTTAGGAATTACATGAAGCTAGTTTGTAACGTGATTATTGTTGCATAATACAGGTTATGCAAACCAGAACAGCAATTCAAAAAGGGAGCGAATCCCTGTCGGCTTTTAAAAATGTAGGGGTTGAGAGTATTTTACTCTATACTTTGTTAAAGAAAACCAAGTATAGAGTAAAACCATGCAAAAGCAAGGGGTTGGGGCTGGTGTTGGGGCTCAGTTGTAGAGCACTTGCCTCGCACGTGTGAGGCACCGGGTTCGATCCTCAGCACCACATAAAAACAAAGATATTGTGTCCATCTACAACTAAAATAATAATAATGAAAGGGGCAGTTAACTTTATTTAGTGCTTCAAAAATTTCGTATAGAAATCCACGATTTAGTGAAAAATGTAAATACTGCAAACAAGTGAAACTACCGTTGTACGTAATTTACTGATTAATTTGAAATGGAATGTTTTGATTGGCTAATAAGACTTTTGTTCTAATGACCACTAAAGGAAGCGCAACCAGAATCTATTATTTACATGGCCCCGCCCCTCTATGACGACACTATTGTAAATTAACCAAAAAAAAAACGCAGTACTGTGGGAGTCTTCATTTGCATACGGTCTCTATAAGTAGCGCGTAACCAGCCGGTTCTGTTGTAGTCGGCGATTGCCTCTTTTTGAGTGTGTTCGTTTCTTCGCGGAGGAAAAAAAAAAAATGCCAGATCCAGCGAAATCTGCTCCTGCTCCGAAGAAAGGGTCGAAGAAGGCTGTTACAAAAGTACAGAAGAAAGACGGCAAGAAGCGCAAGCGCAGCCGCAAGGAAAGCTATTCCGTGTACGTGTACAAGGTACTCAAGCAAGTCCACCCCGACACCGGCATCTCGTCCAAGGCGATGGGCATCATGAACTCGTTTGTCAACGACATCTTTGAGCGCATCGCAGGCGAAGCGTCCCGCCTGGCGCATTACAACAAGCGCTCCACCATCACGTCGCGGGAGATCCAGACGGCCGTGCGCCTGCTGCTGCCGGGCGAGCTGGCCAAGCACGCTGTGTCCGAGGGCACCAAGGCGGTCACCAAGTACACCAGCTCGAAGTAAGGGTACACGAGAAATGCGATAGATCAACTACTTTACCCCAAAGGCTCTTTTCAGAGCCACTTCAGTTATCGGAAAAAATGGCTGTAAACACAAAGGGACCGTTAGCTTTTGTTTGAGTATGATGTGACCGTGGTCAGGAATACATTTGTGTTTAGGATTGGGAAACGTAACTACCAGTATTGCTCAGTCAAATGATTGTCTTGTCAGTAAAGCCCCTACCGAGTCCTTGATGGAAGCTTTGTAATAACTGAAACAGGTTTGATAACGGTTTGAAAGGATCCTTGGGGGGTGGCGAAGCGGGGCAAGTGTCTCTACTCTTCAAACATGCGTTACAACTCATTTTGGAGATTTTTAAAAATTCGGGCACTCTACCGCTGATAACCCTAGCCCTTATATATTTTGAGATTGTGTCGTCAAATTGCTGATCCTGGCCTCTAGCTTGGTCTCCTTGACTCGCTCTCCCGAGTTGCTGAAATTAGGTGTGCCACCGCGCCTGGCCCTATCATCTTGTTTTTGAAAGTAATGAACAAACTGGATTTTATTTTCTTTAATGTGTAGATGGAAAGTTGTCAGTTCCCCGACTCCCCACTTAACTGTTGTTCAGCATTTCAACCTATTAGTCTCTATACTTTCAGGCACGTTACAAACTTTTTCCAACATAGGTATAAGCTCTAGTCTGTTGGCCTGTCTATAAAATTTGACCTTGCCATCCTACCCTGAATTCAGTCAGGGAGAGTTTGCCACTCATTCCCATTAGACATTTCGCAATATCAGGAGATACTTTTATTTCATGATATGAGAGGGGTACTACAGGCATTTAATGGGAAGAAGCCAGCAATAATGTTGTGCATTATAGTGCACAGGACAGTCCCCCACAACAAAGAATTACCTGATTCATAATGGTGATTCTTGTACAGAGGTTGAGACCCATGGCCCAAAGACCTGTCATGCTATACCTTGACCCCACCCAACCTATGTTATTGCCCTTTACTTGAAAGGTGAACATTCTATAGGCTTACTCTGTTTACAAGTCAAGTCATTTTCCACAGGAAAACTTTCAGGGCAAGGACCCTGTTCTGGTTTCTGTAAAATAAATAAATAAATAAATAATAAATAAAATAAAAAATAAAAAAAATTTTTGATTGTAAGAACTGTGAAATTGCTTGCTCATTAAGCATATTTCCCAGTGCCTCTGGCAAAGTTTGCTGCTTTCAATCAGATTGGATGTGGGAAGGTGATCTTCAGTGTTCTCAGGTGTGTGTATTTTAATACACTTTGGGAGGTATCTATTTGGTGCCCACGTGTTGGCACTAAATGTTAAATTTGGTGCCCAAATGTTAAAATCAGGCTGTGGGTGTGTCAGAGCCTGTGTGTGTGTGTGTTGTGCTATGTTTGTTTTTGTTGTTTTACACAGTACTGGGGATCAAAACCAACGTTTCATATAGGCTGGGCAAGTAGTCTACCACTAAACTACATCCCCAGTCCACTAGTATTTTGAGAAAGAAAAGAATTTGAGAATGAATGGAGAAGGGATTTGTGGTACACAAAAGGCCATGGTAGAATGAATCTCTGAAGACTAGTTAAAGACTTGCCTAACTCAAGACATCCCGACAAAAGCTAGTAGATTTCTTTTTTTAACCAAATAAATACGATAGGAAAACTTCAGTTTACAATTTACTGGAACAGTCTTTGAAATTAAAACATTCTTGATAAGTCCTCAAGACAACTCCATACTTACCGTGAATTTTGTTAATAATTTTATAATTTAGTTCAAATTTACATCTAATTAAAAGTTGCAGGGCAGGGTTGTGGCTCAATGGTAGAGCACTTGCCTAGCATGAGTAAGGCACTGGGTTCAATCCCCAGCACCACATAAAAATAAACAAATAAAATAAAGGTATTGTGTCCATCTACAACTAAAAAAAAATTTAAAAAGAATTGCATAAGGGCTGGGGTTCTGGCTCAGTGGTGGAGCACTCGCCTCGCCTAGCATGTGTGGGGCCCTGGGTTCGATCCTCAGCACCACATAAAGATAAATAAATGAAGGTATTGTGTCCATCTACAACAAAAAAAATTGTAAAAAGTTGCATAAAATGTGCCATTTATGATGACTTCTTTCACTGCAAATTATAGATTCTCACTTGAGAATTCCCTGGTCTTTTTCTGATGACTTCCAGACAAGGCCAGGGAAAGATGACTCAACTGAAATCTCGTCAGAACCAATGAAGATTAGATTATATTAGTTTCTGTAATGGTAAGAGTAGTCAGTGATGCTGAGCCTGAAATAGTTTAAATAATTACAGGAACTTAGTGAAAAATTCACTGACCACTGGGGCTTCTTAATTTATTTGGGTCTCATAATTTTCTGTGAAATGAGGAATTATAATTATTGATTTTTCAAGCTTCCTTCTAATATAATCCACTTGGCACAGTGCTGGAACATGGTAAATATTTCATCAGTGTTGCTCTCAGGATGAACATTTATCTCAGATAATATATCTATGGAAGTATATTTCATCTAATTTGGCAAGTATCCTTACTCAAGACCTATATTATAATTAATAAACAGGAGAAAGATACAGTGATTAACTTGAATAAATATCAACCCTAGAATTAGGTCCAATAAGGAAACCACCTTGTTTTGAGGTTTCTGAACTTTTTTCCCGGCTACATTATGAAAAATTGAATGATTTTTTTTTCTCTAAGCTTTATTGTTGATAAATTTTTTTCTGAGTCTTTTTAAGTTTTGAAATCTGATTTTTATATTAGGTATTAGGTAGAAATTATTCTTAAGTGACCTTCCTCCCACCACGCTGCTGAAGTAGCAAGTATGTGTAGAGAAGAATAAAATTTTAGCAGGAGAGTTACCCAAGGTAAAACTTGAATTCCAATCTTCAGCCTAAAGAAAAAAAAAAAAAAGTAAGAAAAAATTTTCATTTGTCTAAGGAAAGTTTATTTCATGTTGTTTATGAATATGGGGATGTGTTTGGGAGGAAAAGAGGCATAATTGAGAAAAACTTTCTGGATTAGTATATACAAATCTTTTATTTGTGAAATGGAGTGGAGTTGCAAAGATTTTAAAAGCAAAGGAAATAAACCAAAAAGATGAATATTTTTCCTGACATCAGAAAATAATATATGGATTATAAGCATTGACTGAGTCATTTAGATTGAGCTGATAGATGGAAATATAGACGTTTACAACACAGAGACATAAAAATAAATATATTTGAAGACTCTTCCTGGCAGTATGGAGGGATGATGTGTTCCTAAAAATTTCTGGGCATGACGTTTAATGTTTAAATGTATAATGTTTTAGTAAAAAGGGCAAGCTATTGAGAAACTAGCTGGTGTATAGCCTGGCTCTTCTCTTTCTCAGTCGTATGACAGGGCATGTTTCTTAGTCTGTTTCCTCATCTTAAAATTGGGAGATTGTATAATGTTTTATAAATGATAAATGAGTAATTATATATAACAATGATACTATTTGACAGTTAATAAGCATTTCAACTAGTGGTCATTGAGATGGCAGTAAGGAAGTTTTATTGAACACCGTGCAAGTTTCTCATCTCTAACACACAAGTGAATATGACTAAGAATTCAAGAAAATGTACTGAAGGTGTGTTGCATTCTTCCCATCTGTAACGGTTTGGATATGAGGCGTCCCCAAAAACCTCCTGTGTTAATGCAGGAATGTTCAGGGGTGAAATGGTTGGACTGAGAGCTGTGACCTAATTAGTTCATCCTACTGACTGGGTAGTAACTATAGGCAGGTGGGTCATGGCTGGAGGAGGTAGATCACTGGGAGCATACCTTGGAAGGGTTGTTCTTCCCTGTGGCCCTTTCCCCTTGCTCTGTTTCCTTACATGAGGTAGGCAGCACTTCACTGCAGGAGCCCTGTTTGGGGATTGACTTGAATTGCAGTTGACTATGAGCCGTGGAGATTTGGCCATTGTCGCCACCCGTAGTCTCACGGGATTTGTTGCAGGATCTCGAGTGACTTGGCCAAAATTGCTGATCGGGTCAGCGCCATTTTTTAGGGTGTGTTTTGGCGTGTGTTAGTTGTTGTTAGAATCAGAGAGAAAAGTTATCAGAATAAAAAGCTGTTTGTCTCCAGTTTGCTTCTGAAGTTTTTCCCGCGGCTCCGTTGCTCCAAGCGCTTCAGACAGCAACAGGTGGCGGCCCGTACGGGGACTTCGGAGCGGACAGGTAAGAACTGAAAGGTCTCTAAAGATGGGTTCGAATATAACTGAATCCCAAGTGATAGAGGCTATGCAAAGACTCCTGTTCTCAGTGAGGAGTATATAGACAAAAGTGAAAGTGATCAAAAAAGTGTAGATTCCACTGGGCCAACTGAGACCAGTAAAGAGAGTATTAGAAGAGACCCAAAAATGACAAAAATCCAAGCTATTAAAGCTATTCGGGAGTTATTGGCGAAAGCTGAAGGATACTTGCTCTCACTGGAACCTGGGCCTCAGGATATTGCTGTCAGTGAAATTAGCAGTGGTGAGGAATCTAGTAAAAGTGATCCTGAGAAAATGAGGAAAAAGAAATTTAAAAAGACCGAGAAAAAGGTCCGTCAGGCAGAGGAGTCACTTGTGTCCTCTACTCCCCCATGGGTGGAATCCATTACAGAAAATATGAAGGGTATTACTAGGCATTTGCATACCCTAGAAACAGAAATAAAAAGTCTTTCTGATCGCTTATGCGCTCTCGAGGACAACTCACAGATACATTGGGAACCGCCAGCATTTGAAAAGAAAAATGGACAGAGTGTCCATCAGTCAGTAGATTTCAAAACAATAAAAAATCTCAAAGAGGCAGTAATGACTTATGGGCCCCAAGCTCCTTTCACGTTGAGTATGCTGGAGTCCCTTAACACCTTTAGCTTAACCCCCTCAGACTGGAAAAGTCTATGTAAAGCAACATTAAGCGGGGGGCAATTCTTGGTTTGGCGATCGCAATTCCAAGAACTTTGTATAGAAACGGCTAAAAGAAACGCGGCTGCAGGGTTTGAAAACTATAATATAGACATGCTCACAGGAGAAGGGCAATTCGCAGACTTAAAGGCTCAAACAGATTATGACCCAGATATATATGCTCAGATAAATGCAGCTGCCTTAGAGGCATGGAAAACTGTACAAGGACCTGGGGATCTACAAGGTAGCTTGTCAAAAGTGATTCAAGGACCCAATGAGCCGTATGCCGACTTTGCTGATCGACTTTTGAGAACTGCAGGTAGTGTGTTTGCAGATGTTGACCAAGCTATGCCATTAGTTGTTCAATTAGCTTATGAAAATGCAAATAAATGGTGCCAAGCAGCCATCAGGCCATGGAGAACTAAAAAGGATCTTTCCGTATATATACAACTATGTAAAGATATAAATGGCGCCTTTGTCACAGGAAATGTGATTGCAGCCTCAATGAGAGGTGCTTCCTCTCGAAATTTCACAAAGGCTAAACGTAGATATTATAATCAATCAGGATATTCCAGGCAAAATTATCATAATCAATCAGGCTATTCTAGGCAAAATCCCAAAAGAGAAATAAGATCAAGCTCATACCGTGCCCCAGGCCGCTGCCCCAGGTGTAAAAAGGGAAATCATTGGGCCAATAAATGCCATTCAAAATTTGACATCCATGGAAATCCTTTGTTCAGGAATTCAAAAAACGGGGCACGGGGCCCAATACCCCGGGGCCCACAAATGTACGGGCATTGCAGAAGGAGTATCCTCAAGCATCCACTCAGATGCTTCCCCGACACAATCCCTACTACCCATCCACTCCCTCGCCAGAGGAACAAGAGGAAATGCAGGATTAGACCTCTGTTCCACCGCCCGAATAGTGTTAACACCTGAAATGGGGGTTCAACTGATTCCCACAGGAGTCAGGGGACCTCTTCCCTCAGGGACTGTAGGACTTATTATCGGGCGTAGTCCTAAAAGCTTATTAGGTTTGCAAGTGACCCCAGGTGTAATAAACTCAGACTACAAAGGGGAAATAAAAATAATGCTTAGCTCACCCCAAAGTATAACTTCTGTTAATCAAGGAGATAGAATTGCTCAGTTGCTTCTCCTTCCCAATTTACATAATTCATTTAAAATGGGTATGCCTCAAGAAGGGAACAATAGAGGATTTTGTTCCACTGACTCAAGTCCCATGGCTTGCTGGGTTCGAGACTGTTCAAGGAGGCCTATGTGTAAAATAAAAATCCAAGGAATAGAAATGGAGGGATTAATAGATACTGGAGCTGACTCTTCCATTATTAATTTACGCCAATGGCCCAAGCACTGGCCTCTGCAAAAAGCTTCAACCAGTTTAAGAGGCTTGGGATATAATAACCTCCCAGATAAAAGTGCAGTAATTTTAAAATGGGAGGATGATGAAGGCCATAAAGGAACATTTCAGCCTTATGTTTTACCTAATCTACCAGTTACTTTATGGGGAAGAGATATTTTGCAACAAATGGGAGTACACCTTGCAACCAAGCCTGCAGATGTTAAATGTGAAAACCTACAGGGTAATCTTAACCATAAAAGAACTCATTATCAAAAAGTACAGAGTAATCTTAACCCTAAAAGTAATCATTGTCATAAAGGAAAAAGATATTTTTTTTTCGGGGCCACTGAGAAAATAATTTTGAAAATACCATGGCTTTCTGATAAGCCAGTGTGGGTCCCTCAGTGGCCCCTATCTAAAGAGAAATTACAAGCGGCCCACCTACTAGTTCAGGAACAATTAGAAGCAGGTCATATAGAACCTTCCACCTCTCCCTGGAATTCCCCCATATTAGTGATCAAGAAAAAGTCAGGAAAATGGCGATTGTTACATGATCTTAGACAAATTAATAAAACCATGCAAGTTATGGGCCCTACCCAACCTGGACTTCCTAGTCCCGTAGCTATTCCAAAAAATTTCCATCTTATTACTCTTGATATAAAGGATTGCTTCTTTTCTATTCCCCTACATCCTCTGGATGCCCCCAGGTTTGCTTTTTCACTTCCTTCTATTAACAATAATGGCCCTGATCAGAGATATCAATGGAAGGTTTTACCACAGGGAATGGCTAATAGCCCCACCATATGCCAAATATATGTGGACAAGGCTATCCAACCCATTAAAAATAAATATCCAAACCTCATGTGTCTACATTACATGGATGATATTTTATTGGCCCACCCTAATCAAAAAATCTTATTTAATATATTCAGTGATGTGGTAGAAAATTTAAAAAAATATGGATTATATATAGCAGAAGAAAAAGTTCAAACCAGATCTCCCATATTATATTTAGGATTTAAAATCATGGATACTTTTGTTAGACCCCCAAAAATTTTAATAATAAATAAAGAACATTTGACCACCCTCAATGATTTCCAAAAACTACTGGGAGACATTAATTGGCTTCGCCCTACACTAAATCTCACTACTGGCCAACTAAAACCTTTATTTGACATCCTTCGTGGAGATCCTGATCCATCTTCACCACGAACATTGACTCCTGATGCTAGGAAAGCTTTAAAGTTAGTAGAAAAAGCCATCGAAGGAGCTCATTGTGATAGATTTGATTTAACTCAACCGCTGATGTTGATTATTATTTCTTCACAATATACACCCACAGGAGTATTTTGGCAACAAGGGCCTTTATTATGGATACATTTGCCCGTCTCTCCTAAAAGTATAATTGAATCTTATACCTCCATGGTGGCTAAACTTATTCTTCAAGGACTTAAGACTTCTACTAAAATATTTGGCATTCACCCTGCTACTATTATTACTCCCTATTCATCATCACAGATTGAATACTTATGCTTCAATGATAATGATTGGGCTATAGCTAAATGCTCTACTTCTGCAAATTTTGATAATCATCTTCCTAAGTCCCCTATATTATCTTTTTGTATTAATCATCCTATTATATTTCCACAGGTAATAAAAAATCAACCTATTCCTAAGGCATTTAATGTATTTACAGATGGGTCCTCAAATGGTACTGCTACAGTAGTCACTAAAAAAGAAAATATGACTTACATAACTGCACACAAATCAGCTCAACTAGTGGAACTGGAAGCTGTGGTAAGAGCTCTGGAAAATTTTAGGGACCAGCCCGTAAACATTTTTTCAGATAGCCACTATATTGTACAAGCCGTCCCAAAATTAGAGTTAGCAGGACCAATAGCACCTCATACTCCAGCCTTTAAATTGTTTTATCAAATACAAAAACTTTTGTGGGCAAGAAAAGAACCTCTATTCGTAGGCCATATTAGAGCACATACTAATTTGCCTGGTCCCCTCCATGAAGGTAATCAAAAGGCTGATGAACTTACAAAAACAGTATTTTATACTTTCAGCGCTACAACAAGCTACTTTATTTCATTCCCAGTTTCATGTCAACAGCACCACCTTGCAATGTAGGTTTAAAATCACAAAGGAGCAAGCCAGAACAATTGTAAAAGATTGTAAATCTTGTATGACACATTTGCCCAATCCTCATTTCGGAGTTAACCCTAGAGGATTAATGCCCAATCATTTGTGGCAGATGGATGTTACTCATGAGCCAAGTTTTGGAAAATTGCGATTTATTCACGTGACCATAGATACATGCTCAGGCATGATTTTTGCTTCCTTACATTCTGGAGAAAAAGTTAAAGATGTTACATCTCATTGTTTGCAAGCTTTTGCTGCATTGGGCATCCCCAAAATGCTTAAAACAGATAATGGCCCCGCATATACGTCCTCATCTTTCAAACAGTTTTGCGCAAAATTCAATATATCCCATAAAACAGGCATCCCATACAATCCTCAGGGTCAGGGCATTATTGAAAGAGCAAACCGAACACTGAAAATTATGTTATTAAAACAAAAAGAAGGAAATTGGAAAAGTCCTAAGGACAGATTGGCAGTTGCCCTGTTTACCTTAAATTTTTTAACTTTAGACTCTAATGGTTATTCTGCTGGAGACAGACATTGGAATCCACACCAACAACATAAACCTTTGGTTTACTGGAAGGATGTTCTTTCAGGTACATGGAAGGGTCCAGATCCAGTATTAATTTGGGGAAGAGGATCTGTTTGTGTTTTTCCAAAAGACGAATCCTCTCCAATATGGATACCATCTAGATTAATAAAACAGGTACCACATCAAAATGATCAAGATGAAGTTATTGAAGAATCAAGATTAATAAAAAAGGTACAAAATCAAGAGGACCAAGATGAAGGTATAGAATGATTCCCTCAAAAGAGTCCTTCAAAATATTTCACAACTTAAGTGTCATTCCTCCCGGCCGGGACGAGGAGATCTCTCCTTAGTGTGCACACAATTGTATTTTTTTTTTCTCTTTTCTTTTTATACATGTCTTTATGTCTGTACATTTGTCTATATTTCATGTTAATGTGACGTCACAAATATATGTTTGTATGTTTGTTCGTCTGTCCAGTGTGACGTCACAAAGAACAAAGCGCTTATGAAAAAGAAAATATATATATATATATATGGATCCAAATAACTTTAATTCATTTTAGGTTAAGAGTATTCAATTTAGGTAAATAATTTTATAAATGAAGGTACTTTCAATTTTGATTTATAGGTGTCCCTGGGACTTCTCTTTAGCAAACAATATGACTAGTGCTATATAACCTGATATTTTGGTGTTTTGACTTAAGATTGCTTATTTGTTATTAACTTCATTTGTTTAATAGCTCATTAATTTCAATTATCTCAACAGGTAAAAGATTGCTCTGTATACAGAGACTCAAGGGTTCCAGCTAACAAATTATTTCTCTCAAGTGCCTTTACCTTTTCTTTAATCTATCTTTAATGCAGTAATTACCCTCAGTCTTTCTTTGTTTTGTTCTAAATATGACATTTTTCCAACTTAAGTTTGTAGAAGCTCAACCAGCGATGTATGTGAACAAAAATCAACTTTAATTTTCTAATCTAATTATTCTATTTTGTAGTTTGACAACTCGCCTCTTGACTCAGTGCTGCAATAGCACTGCCTTTCCTTTAATAATTGATGCTTGAGTTTCTAGGTAGCGGGCCCTGAAGATTTGCCGGTGGCATTGTCTAAACATAAAAAAGACGTCTGCTGCTCAAACATCAAACAACCTCACCAACAGTGTGGCCTCTGCTCTACATGCATGGGGCCTCCTACATCAACATGTTATAACAAATGGACATTTTGATCTTTCATTGTTTGGGACTTTACGGGACAATGCCTTGCGGGTATTTGTCTAGAGAATTCAGTGTGTTACTTGATGGAACTTAGGGCAGCTGATTTGTTTAAACAATTTGATATGCTATGCAAATTGGCTCATCACCAAAAGGCTTGTTGCCTTAAAGCCGCAACATCTCCTCACAATTGGACGGCTGTTAGTCATCATATATAGTCGATCCTAAAGGGCTCCATTGGATCTGGTTAGCCAATGACGGGTAAGATCCCCAGAGGGGGACAACCTAAGACAGGCACAGTCGCACGGGACAGTCTCATGTGGCCGACATATCAACCTAAGACAGGAGTCAAGGGCACAGCCTTGATTATCCGATGACGGGTAAGAATGTTGGTTGCACATAGACGTCCTAGAGCATTACCTCTTTTAAAACAAAAAGGGGGAAATGCAGGAGCCCTGTTTGGGGATTGACTTGAATTGCAGTTGACTATGAGCCGTGGAGATTTGGCCATTGTCGCCACCCGTAGTCTCACGGGATTTGTTGCGGGATCTCGAGTGACTTGGCCAAAATTGCTGATCGGGTCAGCGCCATTTTTTAGGGTGTGTTTTGGCGTGTGTTAGTTGTTGTTAGAACCAGAGAGAAAAGTTATCAGAATAAAAAGCTGTTTGTCTCCAGTTTGCTTCTGAAGTTTTTCCCGCGGCTCCGTTGCTCCAAGCGCTTCAGACAGCAACACTTCACCACTCCTTTCTGCCATGATGTTCTGCCTCACCTTGGGCCCAGAGTAACTGGCTTGGTTGATGACAGACTAAACCTCTGAAACCACTAGCCAAAATAAACTTTTCTTCCTCTAAATTGTTCTTGTCAGGTATTTTGGTCACAGTGATGAAAAGATGACTAACGCCCCATCTTTAACATACCATCTTTCACTCAAAATTTCTAGAAATGATAGAAAATTGATATAAAAGATGGCAGGTGGTATTCAAGTGAAGAGTACTGCAGAAGATAGGAGTGGACCAAAGAATGATCCACACTATTTGGAACAAACATACCAGGAACAAGAATTGGTCTTGGGACAACTGACAGGATGACCATTTGAATATCACAAAATAAATAAATAACAGCAGGTAAGGTTTATCATATCTACTCTCTCCTATCCTAGGGAATATCATAAGCCATAAAAGTGTTTGGTTCCATCAGTGAGTGTGGTCAAACTTTATTCAGAGAGACAGAAAAATGCATCAATCAGGTTACTGGGAATTATCATCATGAAAAGACTTGCTTCTGGAAACTTACAATATTATATACCATCCTTTACACACATGTACATTTCAGCAAAAGAATACCCCCATACAAAGATGTGCACATAACCAAGGGTCATCATAAATTTTAGGAGAAATATCCTCTCTCCCACAGTTGAAGAAAAGCAGAAGTTTTTCTGCATCATAAACCTGCCTCTGATAAAAGAGTAGATTGAGAACTTTGAAGGGTATATAGATCTATTGTCCAATGTGGAGTCTGAGCAAAATTAAGCTAATATTGATCTGAATTATGTTATTAAATCAGACATTTAAGAGTAAAACTCAAAGAAACAGTTAACACAAGAGAGCTCAAAATAAGTGTATTTAATACCCTCAGATATAGGAGAAGATAATATAAGAAAAATTAACTAAAGATCTTATAAATCTAAAATTTGGTTATTGAAAAAATCTTAAACAATGGTCAAATCCAGAATTGAACTCCATACCTACACTCCTCCATAGATGAGGAAAAAAAATCAAGTCAGAAACTGCCCCCTCATAAAAAGTTACAAAATGAAAAATATGAAGGAAATGTTAAATGACATGAAAAAATAGATCCAGATACCCCCAAATTCATCCAATAGGATGATAAACTTGATAAGGAGGGAATTGAGAAAGTTTAAGAAATAAAATACAAATTACTAAATAAGATTTGGTGATTGTAGACCACACAACTTCAGAACCCAATTAAATTATAATCTTTGCCAATGGTGTCCCCTATCATTTCCTTGACAACCAAAGTCAAGGAAATAAAGGAAGAAAAGGAGGATATTTCATAGAATTTAAATTCATATATATCTTCATACTACAAGTTTCCACTAAATTCTGATACAAGTATGAAATGAAAATGAACCTTACTTAGATACATGGTAATAAAATTTCAGAACAAAAAGTTAAAGAGAAAGGTCTAAAGACATCAGATATATTTGGTTAGTGCTGGGTATAAGACAATGAAGCATTATCTTTAAAAAAAAAAACAGGGAAAAGAATTTTGAAACAACTTTTATATCTAGTTAACTATTGTTTAGGTGTGAGAGACTTTTCAGACCACCTTTGAGAGAATTACTGGAATTGTTGTCCAATAGGAATTTTTTTTTCTTTTGGAGTGTGGGGGATTCAACTCAGGATCTTATGCATGTGAAGCAAGCACTCTACTACTGAGCCACATCTCTAGCTTTCCAGTAAGAATTTTTAAAAGATTCCAAGGAATGATGTATACTAGAAGCAAAGGTGACCATATACCTAATAAAACATATTGCTATTAGATTCTTTAAAAATTTAAGAAAACCTGGAATTTAAATTCCAGATGACATTACCATGGGAAGTGGTGGGGAGAACAAGAGTGAAGAGACATAAAGCAAGCAAAGTTAAGGAGGATAGAGACATTACTACTATGGAAGTTTAAAAAAGAGTAGATTAGATAGATCTACATATATATGGCACTAGAAGAAAGGTATTTCATGTTCATAAAAATTGTAATCCATTAAGGAACGATCATGAATTATTTGCTTTTTAACACAGCACACACACATATCTATGTGCATACAAGGACTTTATTATTCTATTTGGAGATAGGGTCTTGCTAAGTTGCTGAGGGCCTCACTAATTTGCCAAGGCTGACCTCAAAATTATGCTCCTGCCTGAGCCTCCAGAGTAGATGGGATTACAGGTATGTACTACTATCCTGGCTACAAGGATTTTTTTTTTGTTGGGGGGGAGGGGTACCAGGGAATGAACTCAGGGGCACTTCACCACTGAGCCATATCCCCAGCCCTATTTTGTATTTTATTTAGAGACAGGGTCTCACTGAGTTGCTTAGCACCTTAATTTTGCTGAGGCTGGCTTTGAACTCATGATGCTCTTGCTTCAGCATCCAGAGCTGAGCCTCTGGGATTACAGGCATGCACCACACCCGGCCTACAAGGATTTTTTTAGGTCAACAATCACAGTAATTACTTTCAATACAGATAAACATGGTCAGTAAAAATAACCATAATTATACACACCTATGTGATTTTTTGTTTTTAAAATGGGAAAGTTATATTATTTTCAATTTCACATGGAATAGTAACAAAAATTGACCATGAGCAAAAGGGCAAATTAAATCTCAACACATTTTGAAAATCTGAAACCATATCAGGGTATATATTCACTGATTATAAAGCAATAAAACAACTACGCATATTCTCCCTAATCTATAGCAGATAGGTTGAGGGGGATGTCAAAATAAAAATTAGATACTTTTTATAAGTAACAATCTGTATGATCAGAAGAAATTCATAGTTTTAGAATGCATTTAAGAGAAAATAAGAACTATTTAAAATGAATTAAAGGCTGAAGCTGGAGGATCAGTCAAAGCCAGCCTCAGCAATTTAGCCTTGCCCTAAGCAACAAAGCAAGACCTTGTCTCAAAATAAAAAATGTTTAAGAAGCAGGGAGGAGGACTGGGGATGTGACTTAGTGGTTAAGTGCCCTGGGCTCAATCCCTGATTAAAAAGAAAGACCAACAATAATTAAACTAATAAAGGAACAATAGGAAAACATGAGGGTATAAGGAATAAATTTAAATAAAAGCAGAATCAATGGGATAGATCATACTTCCCTACTTCATCAAGATTAATCAATAAAACCAAAGGCTGTTCTCAGAAAAATAAAGTGTTCTTTGGTAAATTTAACTTTGAAAGAGAAAAGGCACATAACAAGTAACATTAAATATAGAAGAAATTTAAAATGATATGAATTTTGCTTTTAGATAGGGTCTAGCTGAGTTGCTGAGGGTGACCTCAAATTTGGGATCCTCCTGCCTTAGCCTTCTGAGTAACTGGGATTACAAGTATATCTGGCTATATAGGTATTTTTATGTGAATTTATTTGCAAATGTAAGCAAAATTTTGACTTTTCCCTACAAATTAGCATAGTTGCTCCTAGAAAAAAACAAAACACACAAATAAACAATAGTTATTAGAGAAACTAAAAAGATAATCAAAGATCTACCCTTAACTACAGGCCCAGGCCCAGACACTTTTATCAAGCATTGAGGGGAAAGAACATATTATATAAATTAATCAAGATAATGATCAATTAAAAGATTAAAA
The DNA here is from genome assembly GCA_025594165.1 of Tamias sibiricus. NCBI lineage: Eukaryota > Metazoa > Chordata > Mammalia > Rodentia > Sciuridae > Tamias > Tamias sibiricus. The sequence goes on along the minus strand of CM046658.1, from coordinate 113,124,581 downwards.
TTTCCACTGATATTGTGAAGTAATGACAGCAACATGAAGGTTAAGTGAAACAATCCGTGTCAGGCAAATAATTAATGGATTGAAAAAATAAGGTTTAGTTGTTATTATGTACATAATATAGATTTCACAGGAGGAGGAAAGATAAGAAGTTGCAATTCAAAAAGCTTGTAAGTATAAGGTTAAGGTTTGAATTCTAGCTGGGGGTGATGGTGCACACCTATAATTCCAGCAGCTCTGGAGGCTGAGGCAGAAGGATCGTGAGTTCAAAGCCAGCCTGGGCAATTTAATGAGGCCCTATGCAACTCAGTGACCCTGTCTCCAAGGTAAAGTACAAAAAAGGGGTGGGGATGTGGCTCAGTGGTTAAATGTCCCTGGGTTCAATCCTTGGTACAAAAAAAAAAAAAAAAAAAAAAAAAATTGAATTCTAGTATATTATAACAGAAGCTTGTGAAATTTTAAGATGTGGTTGAATTAAAGTTAGAAAATGATTATTTTCCAAAATAAATGTGGTATTTGTAAACCTGTTTGTGTAAATGCCTGTTTCTTCTACTCAAGATCTTTCTCTGTCCTTTTAGAAATCGACTTCAAAGTCACAGGTAGGCTCAGATAAGTGCTGTTTCACTGGAGACCTTCATTGCTTCTTCAAAATTAAATTGTATTCTTAAAAAACACCACATTTGGGGAATTTTATTTTTCCAGAAGGCCTAAGTCAATTATTTCTAGCTTTTCTTAGAGATTTTCCTTGTCCATTAACTCCCATATCATTTCTTGCAATCTTTCTCTTTAACACATACATCCTCTCCACAATTTATTCTTTTTTATCCTTTTTAATTCTTAAGGGTTAAGGAATAGTATGTGCTTAGAGTAATATGGAAATGAAAAAGGAAGATGAGTTCCTTACCTTTTGAGGGTTCTGATCCCATATTTAGAAACAGAACAAGAAATGAGGTCTAAAGAAGACAGCACTTTTATTGGCTCCTATTTTACTGCAAGTGTGCATTATAGCAAGTCTATACCCCAATCACATGAAAGACCTCATGGAGTCCCAGTTTTTCAACTTGTTAAGGTTTTGTTTGTTTTTGTGGAGAGTGGGAGAGGACAACATCCTACTTTCCTTGCCAAGTATAATATACAGGTTTTTTTCTTTTTGGTACCAGGGCTACATCCCAGCCCTTTTCTATTTTTTTATTTGGAGACAGGGTCTCACTGAGTTGCTTAGGGTCTTTCTAAATTGCCGAGGATGGCTTTGAACTCCTAATTCTCCTGCCTCAGCCTCCGGAGCTGCTGGGATTACAGGCATGCACCACTGCCCCCAGCTAATATGCAGTTTTGGGGAATGGGGCTAGTTTTTTATACTATCATTGCTATGGTACTGGTAATAATCACTTCTTGAAGATTATAACTATACCATTTATAATAAGTCACAAAAATGAAGGCTATAGGGATAAATCTAGTAATACTTCTAGAGAAAAAATTATAACACTGTTATGAGATATAAACAAGGACATAAATAAACAGAAAGTCATACTTTATTCCTGGATTAGAAAAGTCTACATTGTAATGACATCAATCCTCCATCTCCTTCTCCCCACAAAAACAAAAGATCTACAGTTTTAGTTCCTTTTCAAATCAAACAGTCTCATGAGAATTTGACATAGTTGGTTGACTTTTTCTTTCTTGAAACGCTTTTTTTTTTTTTTGTTTTCCTCCTACCTCCCTGGCTACTTATCGACATCCATTTCTACCACTTCTATACTGCCTCTAAAATTTGTCATGCCTCAAGGCTTGGACCCTTTTTGTTTTTCTATCTATAGTTTACACTGTTATTTCTAGTCCAGTTGCTCTAAATTCTATATATATCTGCATATTAGGACAATCAATTTTTTCTCTGCTCCAGCATTCTTCCCTACAGAAGAATCCAGTGAGTGAGTGTGTGTGTGTGTGTGAGAGAGAGAGAGAGACAGAGACAGAGAGAGAGAGAGAGAGAGAGAGAGAGAGAGAGAGAGGGAGCGCATGAGCACAGCAGGCACCAGGGATTGAACCTCAGGGGCTTAACCACTGAGTCACATCCCCAGCCCTTTTTAAAAATATTTTATTTAGAAACAGGGCCTCACTAAGTTATTGAAGCTGGCCTTGAACTCTTCATCCTCCTGCCCCAGCCTCCCCAGCTACTGTGATTATAGGCCTGCACCACCGAACAGGGCTCTAATAGGAATCTTGAACAATAGGTTCAATACAAAACGTTTGCTACTTGTTCCACCTTTCCCTCCTGCTCCTCCAACTTGCTCCTTTCCATTTCAGTCAATGGAATGTTTATTGTTCTGAGTCAAAATTTGAGTTGTTCCCCATTCTTTTCTTTCTCATATAACATACCTCTAAGTAATCAGAAAGCTTTGTTGACACTTCCTATGAAATATATTCTAAATGTGACTTCTCAGTAGCTCCACTGCTACGCTAGTTCAAATTGCTACGCTAGTTCAAATCACACCTGGATTCCTAAATTTGTTTCCTTGCTTCCCATTGTTGTCCCTCTATAGCCCCTGGGTCTGTCTACAGCTAAGCCTATGGCAGTGAGGACTGTCAACCCCCTCTCAGGCATCTGCCAGCTGTATCTTCATTCTGTCTGTTCTCAGGCCTAGATCCATTAGATAGATCTGGGCTAATCCTTGGTCTTTCCGGGAAAATCCCTAAATCGCGAAGGAACTGAGACAGGGAAGACCCAGAATGGACCCAAGTATTTCTGTTCTACCCCAAATCAGTTGGTCTGCTTCAGGGATGCCTTCTCAGGCTAGGAAACTCTGAGTGTTCTGAAATGGGTCTGGACTCCTGTAGCAGAAATTCCTGTGGTCTTTGAATGAGTTTGGAGTTCTCCATACCAAGTCCGGAAGGTGAGAAACTAACCTTAACTGACCCACCTCCTCTTAACCAGTTGCTTGTTCTGTTCCCCACCTGTCCACTCTGGGACGTTGTATTTAGGCTTGAAAGACCCAGGGATTAGAGGATAGGTCCAAGACCCTCAAAGGTGAAGCTTCCGTAGGTCCCAGTGGCCCTGGGTGTTGCCTCTTGGAGCCTGGGAAGAAGAAAGACACCACTTACCGCCCAACCCCCACCCCCCGCGCGCGCCAAAAAACAAAAAACAAAACACCGTCCTGCATCGGATTCCTTTGGGAACTGGTTCTCAATCCAGGAAGCCTTTCTCATTCGGGACAGGATAGATCCTGGATCCTTGTGGACTAAACCCCACAGTTTCCAAATTCATTTGGGGATAACCCTTGAACCTGGAGGCTTCCTGCCCGCCGGCTTGCTGGTTCTGCCTCCCAGATTCTGGTGGTGATGGAGACAGAATAGGTTCCTGGACTGGGAGGCTGGCCTTCTCCACCAGCACCCTCCCTGCCGCTGCCCCTGCCACCGACACCGCCTTTGTCTCCAGCTGCCTTTTTCTTGAGTCTGTCTCAGTAGGCCGAGTAGCTAGAGCACCTGCGGGAGGTCAGAACCCTCCTCTCCTTGCTGTGGCTGGCGATCTTCCAGTCCTTGTCTTCGCAGAGGCCTCAGCAGAGCGGACACCAGGGGGGCGCCCTTGCTCTGGCAGCAGTCCCTGCATCAAGGAACAGCAGATGCTGCGAACTCTACCGGCTGCCGCCAAGGGGCGCCGCGCTGGGCAGCTTGGGGTTAGTTAAGTGGTAATCAATCAACTAGCCGCATGCTTGGGGAGCAGCGGCTCCATCTGCATTCCGGCTTCTCGCGATACTTGCACCCTGAGGCTTGTTTTTCACACCTGCCCGCCCCAAATGAATAATTGTGTTGGGGTTTGGCGGGGGGGGGGGGGGGGGGCGAGAGGGTGCCCATGAGTCGGTACTGCTCCTCGTACAGGGGCGAATCAGACACGCACGACCTTTTGATGTCTTCCACTCACCTACCGCGGGTGCAGCTGACCAACTCTAGAACTCATTTCTCTCAAACTGGCGCTGGGAAAGCAAATAATTTCTTATGGGGCTTAAGGGACAGTTTGTAGAAAATCATCTGTCAGCTTTCCGGTCAGCTGTGTTCTGGTGCACTGGCTGCCTTGGCCCCGGCAATTGGTGAAGATCATAATGCACACATGCAACCACAAGGTGGCACCAGCGGTACTCCCCGCGACATGCTCTGCGCACCAGTCCTAGTACAGAAGCCACCTGGCAGAGATGAGTCCATCCTAAAGTAGCTTAGTTTTGAACTCAAAATAGTGTATTAGTGACCGTTAGGTAGGTTATTTACAATAGAATCAATTAACATCCATCTTAGGAACATAGAAATGATTGGTAAGTGACAGCAAGCATATTTGCAAACAAGTAAAAAATATGAACATGGATTTACAGTATCTAGTGCTTTAAAAAAAAAAAAAAAATTAAAGCCGGGCACGGTGCCCCACGCCTGTAATCCCAGCACTTGGGAGGCTGAGGCAGGAGGATCACGAGTTCAAAGCCAGCCTCAGCAATGGCGAGGCACTTAGCAACTCAGTGAGACCCTGTCTCTAAATAAAATACAAAAAAAAAAAAGGGCTGGGGATGTGACCCAGTGGTCGAGTTCCCCTGAGTTCAATCCCCGGTACCACAAAAAAAAGAAAAAAAAAATTAATAATAATAATAAATAAATAAAAATAAAATAAAATACAAAAAAGGGCTGGGGATGTGGCCCAGTGGTTGAGTGCCCCTGAGTTCAACCCCCAGTACCAAAAATAAATAAATAAATAAATAAATAAATAAAACAATTTTTCTAAATTATATAAGAAAATATGAAACACCTTCAGTACAAATCCTTTTATTTATAATGTTGATCTATCAAAAATAAAAGATCTTTTCATCTGTTTGGATATGCAACTGAGAAATAGATTGAACCATGGGTGAGGACGAGATACCAATTCTCCCTTACTGAGAATGGTGAAAATGTTGGTGTTACAGGGCTGGGGACTTCCTGGAAACCGAGGCAATGTGAAGAACCCGGATTCCTGTCATCAAGTCAGAAAGATTTTAGACATGTTGCTCAGATTTACAGGCATGAGTTTATGGAAGGGATAGGAAAAGAGAAAGGGACACTCTCAAGGGAGAGAGTGGGTCCTCTCAGAGAGCAGAGGGACAGTGTCCCTCTCCTGCACTCCTGTTTTATTGGGGATCCCAGAAAAGTTTCCAGAGAGTCCTGCCCAGGTCCACCTCTTGACTTTTGACTGACAGCAGGATGACTTTCAAGTCCCCACTGCCATGATAACTCCAGGTCACTTTGGCTCATGCTGACTGGTTCTAATTGAATTCTTATCCATAAATTCTTACAGATTTTATGGTTAGGAGGAATTATCCTTATCTTCCTGAGTTCTGGGATCTGGTCTGTGAAAAGGTCACAAAAGTCTCTCCCTTCAGGGTAACTTGGGTTCTTCTTATTGATATTATTTTGAGCCTGCATTTCTCCTGCAGATAACATGTAGTTTGCTGAGAAATGTGACATATCCTGTCTGTTTAGGCCAGGCAGGGCTGCAGGTAAATTGCTTCTTGGAAAAGAAAGCATGTGGGGGTCAGTACAGCAGACCCATTTTATAGAATTTTTCCCTTAACCTCATATTCCTACCATTTGCATCACTGGGACACTGCTTTTTGAAGCCAGATGATATTTCCCCCTATGCTTTTACATATCTCAAATGCTTTTTAAATACTGTGTGAAATAGCACTTGAGCTATTTCACACAGTATTTCCAGCTTCTTGCCTTAAGCCTACTGTAGGATTTTACATCCTCTTTGTGGTTGGGTTGAGCTATATAACTAAGTTTGACCAATGGGTCAAAAGTGAAATATTGTGTGTCATTTCTGGAATGAAACCTTGAATTCCTGATTTGAGATGTTCTCTGAAACAGCTGTCTGTGACTCAGACCATGGTGTCTTCATCAGCCCCCTCAGCTGACTCTGATGTAACAGGAATAACAAACTTGTTTTAAGATGCTGAGGAAATGGATGGGGGTGGGGAAGGGAGAAAAAGGGGTAGTACTAGAGATTGAAGTGGAGAAAACTATATTTAATGCATTTGTGTATATGTCTAAATGAACCCCACTATTATGTATAACTGTAATGCACTAAAAAATAAAATTAAAAAATTTTGAGAAGATGCTGAGACTATGGAGTTGTTTGTTACCTTAACATAAGCCAGCTTATCCTGGCACAGCCTGATTCACAAATGAATAGATCAGGTACTGGGCTGTGCAAAAGCTTGTTGCTTAGATGAAATAAAGAGCAGTTGTATTAATATTTCTTACTTATTTTTGCCTTGCTTTCATGAGACTCTCCCTTGGAGCTAAGTGGGTCTTTGATTGTTTGTTTGCTTGTTTTTTTAATAATAAAGAAAAGTCAAGATCTTTAAAATAGTTATGAATTCTCCCCCGCCCCTCTGCAATACACTAGCATTCAGAACATCTCAACATGCACCAACATATTCTTTTCTAATACCTATCTTTATCCCTAAATATAAGATGGGAAACCCCATAAGGACTTAACTCTAGTTTATAATGCTTCATTTCTTGATTTCTGTCAGGAAAAGTAGCCGTCTTGCATTTTGCTTCAAATGACAACCAGTGAAATTCCAAATTCTGACTTCAAGAAGCAAGTTATAATTCACAGAAGTACCATCAGAAGCAAATGAAAATGTTCCCTCTCCCTTCCAGTAAAGAGAGGAACTATTTTAAATCATAAATCAACTTTTAAAGATCTGATTTGAAGCTCTGGGCATGGTAACACATGCCTGTAATCCCAGCAATTTGGGAGGCTGAGGTGGGAGTACTGCAAATTCAAGGCTAGCCTCAGCAATGTAGCTGTCTGCTGAAGCAGTCACCTCAGCAACTTAGTGAGACATTGTCTCCAAAAAATTAAAAGATCTAGGGATGTAGCTCTGTGGCAAAGCACAATCCCCAATACAAAAATAAATCTGATATGATAAGGTACTAAACTGGAATCACAGGAATATCAAGCTTGCTCTCCTGTACAAAATAGCACCATATGTGCATTCTTTTTCTGTAACCAATTTGTGTACTGTTAAAATAAATGTGTCTCAAAGTATTATTTGACCAAAGAGGTCTTACAAGACTCCAAAGACTATAAATAGTTGTTGTTTCAGGTCGGATTCTCTGGAAGTAGATTTTAAAACAGTTTGGAGTGCAAGGAATTTACTAGGGGTGAACACCTGTGAAAGGTAGAACAAGGAAGTAGGGCTAGCAGAATCAGACTGCAGAGTAGCCTGAAGAAACTTTGATTGACCTGGTAAAGAACTCTAAAAACTATTGCTCAGGCCGGGCGCGGTGGCGCACGCCTGAAATCCCAGCACTTTGGGAGGCCGAGACAGGAGGATCGAGAGTTCAAAACCAGCCTCAGCAATGGTGAGGTACTTAGCAACTCAGTGAGACCCTGTCTCTAAATAAAACACAAAAAAGGGCTGGGTATGTGACCCAGTGGTCGAGTGCCCCTGAGTTCAATCCCTGGTACCACAAAAATAAATAAATAAATAAATAAATAAATAAATAAATAAATTATTGCCCACAGGAACGTGTTTGTTGAGGCAGGAGATGCAGGCTGTTCCACAAAGGGTGAGATTTGCAGGGAGAAAGCTGAGGCATACCTTGAAGGTGCTAATAGCTGTAGGCTGTCTGCTGAAGCAGTCACCAAGTCCTTTCTTGGCAGGGTTTGGGCAGCACATCTCTACATCTACCACTGTGTGCTACTATGCCATCTGGATCCACTTCTCCATGGGTATTTTGGGAAGATCCTCTTTCAGAATTCTACTGGGAGTTTCTTCCTGATGGAAAACAGGTTAGTGGGATAAATTAAAGCTCCTGTTTTGGCACTTGGACTCAAGGTCACAATGGCTACTCATTGCCTCAGAGGCTAACCTGGTATCATGATCAGACCCTAAAGGGCCTGAGTGCCTGGTCAATAAGCCCTTCTAAGTCTATATTTGCTGCATCTGTCTACTTAAAGTCACCATTGGGCAAAGGAGTAATATGAGGCACCAAGTAGATTACTTGGGTTCTGTACATATTTCTCTCTATCTCCATTGTCTAATAGCAGCCCATCTCCTGCTGCTGATCAGGATCAGTCATCCCTATTAAGACAGTGACTACTCTTCTTGCCTACTGGTCCATAGATAAAAGAAACCCAAAGAACCCAGGCATCAGCTAAGGGTTATAATTCCACTGGGCTCAGGCAGTGTCATGCCCCCTTAGGTGACTAGAATCTCTAACCCTGCAGTCAGGAGTTGTAGAGATGGGGAGCACACAAGTCCCTCAGTGGGTCATTAGGAGTGACAGTAAATTGGAATACTATCTACTCCCTGGTTCTTAGACTCAGTCTTCCTGCTAGAAACACAGTGCATATATGGCATTGTGGAAGATGATACCTTAACTGTACATTCCAGCTGTGCCTTGAGCAGGTCACCCCAGCTCTCTACTAGGCTCAGACAGACTGGATAAAACCTTAGCCAACCCAGTGAAGTACTCTGGAGTGAGGATTGCTTGCCAGAATATCCAACCTCTGGCTAGAATGCCTTTGTACCCCTGTCTTGTTCAGGTAATGCATGCAGGCTGCCTGGAAAAGGAACTTGGGTGAAGCTGCCTTCCAGAGCTGAGGCAGGGAAAAAGGGAACTGGAAACTGTGTGCTGACCATACCCCTTAGCTGACAGTAGGTCTTTCTTTGGGGAATGGGGTCAGCAGATCTCTTAGTCTACCAAAGAAAACTACTTTTAAAAGAATGTGAAATTCCCATTTGATAATTTATTGCCTCAGAAAATATATAAAAAATAATATCTATACGCTTTTTTTTTTTTGGTACCGGGGATTGAACTCAGGGGCACTCGACCACTGGGTCACATCCCCAGCCCTTTTTTGTATTTTATTAGAGACAGGGTCTCACTGAGTTGCTAAGTGCCTCGACATTGCTGAGGCTGGCTTTGAACTCATGATCCTCCTGCCTCAGCCTCCCAAAGTGCTGGAATTACAGGCGTGAGCCACCGTGCCTGGCATCTATACACTTTTTAAACTTATTTTTTATTAATTCTAATTAGTTATACATGACAAAGGAAAGCTTTTTGATTCATTGTACACAAGTGGAGCACAACTTTTCATTTCTCTGGTTGTACACGAAGTGAGTTGCACCACATGTGCAGTCATAAATGTACCTAGGGTAATGATGTTCATCTCATTCCACCATCTTTCCTATCCCCATGTCCCCTCCCTTTCTCTCCCTCCCCTTAGCTCAATCAAATTTCCTCCATTCTCCCCCCGCCACACACACACACCCATTATGGATCAGCATCCACTTATCAGAGAGAACATTTGGCCTTTGTTTTGGGGGGGATTGACTTACTTTGATTAGCATGATATTCTCCAACTCCATCCATTAACCTGCAAATGCCACAATTGAGTCTACACGCTCTTAACATAAATCCTTTTAAATTTTGTGAATCAAACAGAATTAGGTCACATATTTTTCTCCCTTACAGACATTATAGAAAAATAAAAGGTATAGTGACTGCCCAATTAATTTTTACCATGATTTCAGAGACTATTATTTCACTTAACTTGACAGGAAAACTCTGGGTTCTTAATCTGCCAAACCAACAATGTGTCTGCTGTAGAAGAAATACCTTCCCTATTTTTATACTTGTTAAACAAGAAATGCCCTCTTATCTAAAGGAAAATTGATGTCATTGCTCCTTAACTAGACTCTAATTAAACTCTTAATTAAATTGTGGTACACACAGCCATAATTTTTAAAATGTAGACATTCTCTAATACTTTATTTTGTCCATTGATAAATTATTTGAAAAAGATGTAATGGAGTGGATATTCCACTATCATTTGTGTCCACAGGGTGATGAAGGGAAGAATGTCTCTCTTTGCCTATAAATGCAGAAGAATCTGAGAAAATGCAAAAACAACTGATATTATCTTTTGAAAAGGATATTGAAAGGCTAGAAGTCTTGGCGGGAAGATTTTCAGCTATGTATCTTTTGTGTATTTTGGATTTTGAGCATAAATTTTACACAAAAATATTACTTATTAAAATAGACAATTTCACAATAAATGGTCAATAACTATTCTCATATATACTAAATAAAGAGCATTGTGTCAAAAACATAGAAGAGGGCTGGAGTGGTAAAGTGCCTAGCATGCAAGAGAGCTTGAGTTCAATCCCCAGCATGCAAAAATATATATATAATTAAAAAACATATATATGTATATATATGTACACACACACACACACACACACACACACATATATGTACATATGGGAGTTTGATTTGTCCTGATGATGGGTATATTTTATTTGTTTTAATGTTAAGTTTTGAATGACTTAACTTGTATTATTTTTTTTCTTATAAGTGATTAAAGACTAATTAGGTTTGTTTAATTAGAAATGCCTGGTTGTCAATCTTGAACATATGACCACCATACATTAAGTTATGATTAGTGGACAAAATGGTGATCAAATGAATCTATTCTACTGATGCACTTAACCTTGACCTAGAACCTAACCTTGGTTTTTCAACTCACTTTCTAAAGGGGAGTGGTAAAACAGATTTCACATACTCTCCAGTAATAACTGATACCTAGTGTTTTGACAGGTACCCCCATGTTTTTTCTGAGAGAGAGAGAAAGAGAGAGAGAGAGAGAGGGCGGGCAACAGTTACTATATCCACTGGCAGTAGAAGCTTGAGACAACTCTGCATTCTAGGGGTATCTAGCACCCCAGGGAATGATTAACAGTGATATTGGAAGCACTGGGCTGTAAGAGCCTTTAATGAGGAAGTAGCTAAGATGGCGGCTGGCTGAGAGCCAAGAGGAGGCGTTTACTTGTTTACACCTGACCTTAATGAATTTGACTAAGAATCTTTCTGTGCCACACCTGTACACGTGTATGCTTAATGGGTAAAAAGTATTTAACCAGGCCGGGGGGTGGGGGTGGGGGGCCGGGGGGTGGGGCGTCAGAGAGGGAGAGAGAAAGGAGAGAAGAAGAAGCAAGAATAAAGAAACCATTCATTCCCAGTCTGCCTCCGATTTCTTTCCCGCGGTATCGTTGCTGTAGGCGGCAACACTGGGCACTATGAGCTTGGGCCCTGGAAAATCCTGAGAATAGTATGAGGCACTAATTGTGGCATCAAGCAAATGAGTCATCCTTCATGGAACTGTGGTGTCTAGGAACAGAATCTGGGTGATGAGATGGTGAATGGACCAAGAAGACTCACAGCAGCAACCATGGCTGTGAGGTTAGATGTCAGGACTCTTCTTGCCAGAACGTGAAAACTAAGATTTTTTTTTGAACTGTGTAATTACTAAGGATTCCAGGATGAGCCAAGGGGAAGGCAGAAGCTCCAAGAGGATGATGATGTTAAACTTCCTGCCAATTTTTTATGAATGGCTTGAGCTGATTGAAAAGCAGTTTTTTCTATTTGAAGTTGTTGTATATAACAGTAGAATGCATTACAATTCATAATACACATATAGAGCACATTTTTACATATCACTGTTTGTATACAAAGTATATTCATACAATTCGTGTCTTCATACATGCACTTAGGGTAATGATATCCATCTCATTCTACCATCTTTTTTTTCCTTTATACCCTCTTGCCCCCTCCCTTCTCCTCCCTCCCCATTGACCTTTCTAGTGTTCCTCTAATCCTCCTATGCTTCCTGTCCCAACCTCACTGTGAATCAGCCTCCTTATATCAGAGAAAACATTTAGCATTTGGATTTTTGAGATTGGCTAACTTAGCATTATATTCTCCAACTTTATCCATTTACCTGTGAATGCCATTATTTTATTCTCTTTTATTGCTGAGTAATATTCCATTGTGTATATATGCCACATTTTCTTTATCTACTCATCTACTGAGGGGCATCTAGGTTGGTTCCACAACCTAGTATTGTGATTGTGCTGCTATAAACATTGATGTGGCTGTGTCCCTGTTGTATGCTGTTTTTAAGATTTTTGGGAATAGACCCAGTAGTGGGATGGCTGGGTCATAAGGTGGTTCCATTCCCAGTTTTCCAAGGAATCTCCATACTACTTTCCATATTGGCTGCACCATTTTGCAGTCCCACCAGCAATGTATGAGTGTGCCTTTTCCCCCACATCCTCTCCAACATTTATCATTGTTTATGTTCTTAATAGCTGCCATTCTGACTGGAGTGAAATGAAATCTTAGAGTAGTTTTGATTTGCATTTCTCTAATTGCCAGAGATGTTGAACATTTTTTCATGTATATGTTTATTGATTGTATATCTTCTTCTGAGAGGTGTCTGTTCAGTTCCTTGGCCCATTTATTGATTGGGTTATTTGTTTTTTTGGTGTTAAGATTTTTAAGTTCTTTATATATGTCACATCTTCCTTGTGACAAGTGAGCAAGGCTCCTTGTCTGAAATAATAGGGAGAGAAAACAAGGCATCTCTCCCTCTTCTAAGGAACGACGTAAGACAAAAATGGCGCCGTGATGGTTAATTCTATCTCCCTATTCTTACTGTGTCTCTGTGTGACCACTAGGGGCTCATAAGTTAGCTATTAAGCATAAATCTGACCACACAAATTTACACTGTGGAGTCTGAGCCAGGAGCTCTATAGCAAATTCTTTAGTACATGAGTAAAACAGGTTTATAATTAGACATTAGGCTTGTAAGTAATGATTAAACTTGTGGCTCTTGCTGTGCCCCACAGTTCAGACTTTTCTAAGTTATAGTTATAAGGTTTTAAGTTATAGTTATAAGGCTTTCTTGTGATTGATAAGGATTCTTTTATCTTAGGTAAGTTTAGGATATTAGTTTAAGATATATTGATATAAGTTTTCCATGGTAGAGACCCCTTAGATCTAACACCTGATCAAAGGATAATTACCTGTTAGCTTAACTTCTGAGAAATAGCTGTACTTCCTTCTTTCTAATTCAGAACAAAGTTATTATAGGAAACAACAGTAAGCTAAGTTCAGTCAAGGTTTAGCTATGATGTATTAGGGCAATCAAGGTGTGGGACATTGTGAGTGATCTTAAAGGGCTGTAAAAATAGTTTTAGGTAAAAACAGCTTTTGTTCTTGACATTTAAGATTGATCAATATATGCTTTCTTTACGTTTTTAGATAAGTTTAATCAGTAATATGTACTTAGAACAATATCCTGTTTCCCTCAGAATGTATAACCCTGAAATTCCTTAATGTAACTTGTTTCCTTCATAATGTATAACTCTGAAATTCTTTAATGTAACCTCAAAAGCTGTAATGTAAAAGACTGTGCTGTCTGGGCTATAAAAACTGAGGTTAAAAAAAAGTAAAGTTAGAGTTAAGCCTCCAGACTTTTGTGCTGCGTGGTCTATCTCTCACCTTTTCGCCGACGTCATCACTCCTCCTTACCGGAGCTGGACTCCAGCATATATATTCTAGAGATCAGTGCTCTATCTGACGTGCATATAGTAAAGATTAATTCCCTACTAGTACGTTCTTTATTCACCTCACTGATTGTTTCTTTTGCTGAGAAGAAGCTTTTTAGTTTGGATCCATCCCATTCATTGATTCTAGATTTTAATTCTTGTGCAATAGGAGTCTTACTAAGGAAGTAGGAGCCTAATCCAATATGATGGAGGTTTGGGCCTACTTTTTCTTCTAATAGATGCATGGTATCTGGTTTAATTCCTAGGTTCCTGATCCACTTTGAGTTTTGTGCATGGTGAGAGATAGAGGTTCAGTTTCATTTTGTTGCATACGAATTTCCAGTTATCCCAGATCCATTTGTTGAAGAGGCTATCTTTTCTCCAATGTATGTTTCTGGCACCTTTATCTAATATAAGATAGCTGTAGTTGTGGGCATTAGTCTCTGTGTCTTCTACTCTGTACCATTGGTCTACATGTCTATTTTGATGCCAGTACCATGCTATTTTTGTTACTATTGCTCTGTAGTATAGTTTAAGGTCTGGTATTGTGATGCCACCTGTTTCACTCTTCTTGCTAAGGATTGCTTTAGCTATTCTGGGTCTCTTATTTTTCCAGATGAATTTCATGACTTTTTTTAAAAAATATTTATTTATTTGCTTTAGTTGTACACAATGCCTTGATTTTTACATGGTGCTGAGGATCAAACCCCGGGCCGCGCACATGCTAGGCGAGCGCTCTACTGCTGAGCCACAACCCCAGCCCCTGCCTTTTCTATTTCTATAAGGAATGTCATTGGGATTTTTATTGGAATTGCATTGAAACTGTATAATGCTTTTGGTAATATAGTCATTTTGGCAATATCGATTCTGCCAATCCAAGAACAAGATAGATCTTTCCATCTTCTAAGGTCTTCCTTAATTTCTTTCTTTAGTGTTCTGTAGTTTTCATTATAGAGGTCTTTCACATCTTTTATTAAGTTGATTCCCAAGTATTTTATTTTTCTTGATGCTATTGTAAATGGGGTAGTTTTCATCATTTCCCTTTCAGAGGATTTGTCACTGATGTACGTAAATGCCTTTGACTTATGGGTGTTGATTTTGTATCCTGCTACTTTGCTGAATTCATTTACTAGTTCTAAAAGTTTTCTGGTGGGAAAAGCAGTTTTTTTAAATATTTACTTTTTAGTTATAGTTGAACACAATACCTTTATTTTTATGTGGTGCTGAGGACTGAACCCAGGGCTGTGCATGTGCTAGGTGAGCACTCTACTGCTAAGCCACAACCCCAGCCCTGAAAAGCAGTTTTTACCAGTTATATGTAGAAGTCACTCACTCCTAGCTATTGTAGGCATGAGCTTGAAGTCATCCACATTTAACCAATCACATAATCACAGGAAGGCTAGTAATTACAAAAATTGAAACATGATTCATTAAAGTAATATTCTTTTTGGTTTCTGGTCATTAATTTAAAAACTTTTGGGGTCTTTTTTGCAGAGCGGGGGGATAGCTGCTGTCTATGCACCTCCAGTCAAGACTACCTAGAACACAACTGTGATTGCATAAGTTGAGTTTATTACTCCTTATAGTGAGGAAAAAAAACATACCATGGGGAACCATGAGACATCCGAGTAAGAGATAGTTTGTCTACTGCTGGGTCTTGCATTTCTTTCCCTTCCAGCAAGGTCTTTACTATTCCTAAGGAGGTTTATTCTCCTTTATCCTCCCAGCTACTCAGTCAGGAAAGGTCCAAGTAACTCATTCTGGTCCACAGATTTCCATTATATTCTTTGGTTCTTTTTCCTGAGGGAGTGTTTTGGAAGAATATTTATTGAAGCATATAAATGAAGACCTATTGAGTTTCATTTATTTCTCTTTCTAGGTCAGATCACTTTTTAGGGCAATAGTAATTCTAGATTTAGGGAAAGAACTGATGAGGGCTATTTAGGTTGAAGATATGTTGGAAATAAATGCAGAATAAGAAGAGTTTATGTATCAAAGTGCCTAGTATAAGCATCGTAACAAAATCTGATTGAAACTTTGTTTTGTACTTGCATCCAGAGCAAAAGAATATTGTAGACAAAGAGAAAGATCAGTCCTTCATGGAAAGTTCAGCAAAGCTTGAAAGAAGATCTAGGAAGTAGCTAAAGATGACCACCCTTTTTTTCTCATTTTATCAAACAAACTGCAGTTACATGAAAACAATAGACAAAAAAGAATTAAAAACCAGTCATTGGTGTTCCTGAATGGGTTAAGTTAAAAAGACCAAGCTGTCATAATTTAGGTTCCCCTCAAAGAGGACCAAAACTAGGATTTGTGCACAAGTATCTTAAGAAGCACCATGATAGGAGTAGAGAAACGAGACAGGGCAGGAGGGAAATCAGTAAAAGAGGCACTAATAAGTAGGCTGACACTCTGGGAATTGAAGCTTGTTCCTGTGGGGGACTCTCTGAGAGACTGGGTAGAACACATTATGGTTCCATTGAGGGGTGGCAAATAGGTGATATTTATCCACTAACTTCAATTTTTTGTTGGCTGGAGGATCCATCCTGGATCTTTAAACAGCCTTTAGGAAACTTCTGGTGTGTGCAGAGGAAATATGGGACTGACCAGTAGTGGCATACAAATCACAAAAAAACACTGGCTCTTTCCCAGTGATAATGCCATGAATTCCACTCCAAAGTCTCAGGTGAGTACAATCTCTGATTTTTCCAGCTCTCTCTGCAAACTGAAAAACTGGTATGAATAATCAAAATTGACCAGTGCACTTGTCTTTATGTCTGAAACAAAATGGATTTACTAATTCCAAAAATGACACCCTAAGGTAAAGTTTCTCTGCAGGCACTAGTTAATCTGTCTCTAGAGCAAACCTATATCAACTTCCACTTTCCTTCCCATGGTTTCCCTAGTCCCAAGTGGAGTTAACCACCACCAGCCCCCTGCTCATATACAGGCTTTGCCCAAGGTGGGAGATGTTAACTAAGAAGGGATTCAGGATCCTTTCAGCTTCTCTCCCCAACAAAGTCAACAAGTATGTTTCCAGTAGTGGATAAAGTAAACATAAAAAAGAAGAGGGAGCCCTTAGATAGAGAGGGGTGAGTGCCATGAGAGGGCATCCAACCCCTGTAGGGAAATTAAAGGACTGGGAACCCACTTGGAGAAGGCATGAGATGGTACAAGTCCTGAGGTTTGTGGAATGGGCATAGGCCCCATTATGGGGGACTCTAATAACCTATTCCTGATAACAGCTATAAGCTAGAAATAAGGGGGTAGACAGGAAAGCAAATTTTTCAATTAAGAAATTGGTTTAGCCAAATAAAATTATTTAAGCAGTAAATTATCACAAGAAACAAATGTGAAAAAGAAGTGTGTAAAAATTTGGACAGCAAGCACAAAAGGAGAGAAAGAGAAAGCACTTTGATACTTTTGTAATAACTGGCCTTATTCCAGCTTTACCCCAGGTCACAGTGCTCTGTCTATATTCATGTCTGTCCCTTCCCCATTCCACCTTATATCCCTGGGGAGTACTTTCCCTGAAATTTTATCCACTCTGTGGGGGTAGACAAAGGTCTCCCTTCTGGGTATGAATATCTCTTCCTGCTTCAGTTCTCAATTCCTCAGGAAAGAGTTCCTATACCAGTCTTTGGGCCTCTTTCCTATGGGGCTCATTCCCTACAATTCTAATTCCCCTGCTTTCCCAGTCCATAAGACCAAATATTATGTGCAGTCAACAAAACTCCTGCCATGACATGTAACCATTTCTCTTAATGCAAATGTTGGAATTGCTGTGCTTCTATTGAGATGATAATTATTATATTTTTGAAGGTTAAAGGGGAGAATATTCTTTTTGTCTACAGATGCAGAAAGCAGTGGGCTATGGTGATGTTGCATGTACTTCAAGTACCAACTTGCTTGGGAATTGTGATGGTTAGCATCTGCACTGTCCCCCATAGGCTCATATGTTGAAGGCTTGGTCCCCAATGTAGGAATATGCAGAGGTGGGGCTTTTAGGAAATAATTGTTTCATGAGGGCTTTAACCTCAATCAGTAGATTAATCCATGGCAGATTCAAAATTTGAATGGACTATTGGGAAGTGGTGGAAACTGTACGAGATGGGACTCAGCTAAAGAGAGTAGATACTTGGGGATGTGACATTGGGGACTATATCCTGTCTCCAGCCACAGCCCCCTCCCCTCTACCCCCCTCCCCGCCCCTGCTGCCTCTCTCTTTACTTCCCAGCTACCATTAGGTGAGCAGCTCTTCTCAGCCACACCCTCCCACCATGATACTTTCTCAGCACAGGTCCATAGTAATGGAGCCAGCTGACTGTGGACTGAAACTCCTGAAATCATGAGCCAAAATAAATCTTTCCTCCTCCAGGTTGTTTTTCTCAGGTATTTTGTCCCAGTGACAGAAAGCTAACACAGGGATGTTCCCAGGTGGTTGGTACTGAGGTGAATTCTATCACGTGGAGCCAAGATAGAGACTAGGTAGGGATGATCCTTATTTGTCATATAAGCTATATTTTGTAAAAACCAAATGATCTAGAATCACGTTTCTATGCTTGTTATCCTTCCCCCACACCCACCTTCTAGTAAAGTCTTATTCACATGTTTCAGTTTTTATGTTAGCTATATTATAGAGCGGTGAGAAATATCTTGTTTTCAAACTATAGTCCAAGTGGAAGGGCAGCATATTTTTAGTCATCATCCAGAAAATCAAAAGGGGAAATTAAATCTCTGTTAGCAAGGGCCAATACTTTATGATATCATTGCTTTTCCCTATTTGAAACTTCTTGCTTGGAGATTTGGGTTTATTTATTAAGAAAAGTAGGAGTCACATTCTGCCTTCCTATAAGGCAGGAGACAGGAATTGATAGGCAGGACTTCTGGTGTCTCTGGATTTAAAGGGATTACAAGAAACTTCCAAATGAATAACATGCCCATTTCTCATCATGAATATCTCTTTCATGTTCATCTCTTCTATTTCTATAACATGATTGGAAACATTGTTAGCTAGCCAAAAGAAAAAGCCATGAAGCAACTATCCTAAACACACAGTTGTGAGCTTTCTCATTCTAACAGCTCCTCAGAGGTCATTTCTAAGTTCTATTTCCTTCATTTTGGTCTACACAATTCCCTCTGGTCTCCCTGAAATCCCCCCACCCATCTCTGTGTATCTCTATCTCCCTCTTTCTCTCATTCTATTTTCTTCTCTATCTTAATCTCTTGCACATATGCACAACCTCACCTTTTTATCTTGTTCTCAGAAATATATTATTTTTCAAACTACCTTATAGGATAACAGATGGGACTTAACCTCCAAATTTTTAAAGATTTCTTTAGAGTAGATCTCAATTCAAATCATCTCTGATTACCAAAGTTCCAAATATGTCTCAATTGAATTCAGCTCATGTATTTGCTTTATTTAACAGTTACATGCCATGGGACCCACAATTCTAGTGTACTTCAACTTTTGGGAGTTTGTGCCTCAGTTCTCCCATAGAGAGGAAGGGACAGTGGCAGTCCAGATCTATGGCCACCACTGAGTTGCCACCGCTCTCTTAGGGATTCTTCTGTTGTGCTTTTTCTTGAGGCTGTTCTTCTTCTTGTTCTAGACAATTCACCTCTTCTTCTAAATGTCTATCTTTTTGAAGGTGGGAAATTACTTTCTTCCCATAATCTGAAGCCAAAGAAACTTCTAAATTCCATTTTTTCTTTCTTTGCAGTTCTTTATGTATTGTCACACAGAGAACAGTGTTCACCAAAAATATTATTCCCACTGATAGATAGAAAAGGAAGTTAAACCAGACAGGAGTTGGTGACTGGAAGCCTGAAACAGAAAGAGAAAGGATACTGTTAAGAAACCAGAGGGGTCTGACTGAGTTATGTGTGGAAGAAAAAAATGACTGAGGCCTGGAGCACCTATCCCCAGTGGAGGCACTGATAAGTTCAGGAACTGGAAGAACCCTGTTGGTGGTATTACTTTAGTTTCATAGACAACCGCTATCTCTGTGCCATTTATTTCTTGAAGATTAACTTTTCCTTTGAAGAGTCTTTGTTCCAAAGCTCACAATCCTTCCACCTCAGTTAAATCAACACTCAGGCAAGTAGTTTTGTGCAGTGGACAATATCACCCTGTCATAAATCTACCATGTAAATCATTTGATTCAAAAACTATACCCCAAGCTGGGCATGGTGGCACACACCTATAATCACGCACCTCAGGCAGGCTCAGGAAGGAGGATCTCATGTTTGAGGCTAGCCTTGGCAACCTAGCAAGACCCTGTCTCAAAACAAAAAACAAGAAAAGGGCTGGGGATATAGTTCGGTAGTAGGGCACCCCCAGGTTAAATCCACAAAAATAAAATTTAAAAACCATACCTAGTGCCTTTATATCCCCAGACCTATGACAGTAGATAGGAGGAACTCAATATATTGTTGATGAGGGAGAGAGAAGGGAAGGGCAGAAAAGGGAAGGAAGGAGGTGGAGTGAGAGGAGGAAGAGGACAATAGAAAATGAATAAGGGGAAGGAAAGGAAGAATGATGAAGGAAAGAAAAAAGAAAGAAAATTTAATGAAATTTATGATGAGAATAGTGAAGTTCTGAATCAGGAATGGAAAGGCCTGCCCATGGGCTTTTCCTAAAGAGATTTCCTCCTTCTGGCTGGGCCATAAAACCCTTGAACAAGCCTCAACCCCACAAGAGCAAAGGGAGCCACTTCTCCTGCGTCAGTAGCTTCCCACCATTCTCTCTCACCAAGCACTTGAAGCTCCAATTCAGGGCTGCGCTTAAGTATGTTTCCATCTTCTGTGACTGCCTCACACCAGTATAAACCAGAATCCTCTCTTCTAGCAGTTAATATCTGGTACTCGGAGGATGTGTTTCTGTCCCTCAGGATCTTGCTGCCCATGTAGAAGGAGTAGTACAGCTGCAAGCCAGCACTCTCTGGGAGCAGCTTTGTTTCACAGCTCAGGGTGACCAGGTTCCCCTCCAGAAGGGGGAGTGACAAGGATGCTCTCAGCACAGGAACTGAAAATAGCTCTAAAGAGAAAGTGATAGGGGACAGGGCTGCCTGCTTCAGCATTAAGGGTTTTTTTTTTTTTTTTTTTTTTTCCACAAAAGACATACCCTCCCAACCCCTTGGGAAACTTGCCCCAAGAGAATGCATCCATAAGGCATATTTTTTTTCCATTTCTAACAGAGAGGCATTCTTGGGTTTTCCTAATATACATAATTACATTTGCCAGCTTGATCACATCCTGTTGATGATACTCTACATAGTTCATGCTTCCTTGAATGGCCATGTTATTTATAATATAACCATACCCTTTGGGTAATAATCTATCCAGGTTGATTTTAACTCACACACTTGACAGTTTAGTGAATCATACTGTGTTCCTAACTCAAAAGAAAATCTTGGACAATAATTTCTTTCCTATAAGAATGGACTTTTTTTTTTTCAAACAAACAAACAAAGAAGTTGCTAATGACTGTAAATACTAAGAGAAAAGACCATGAAAGAATCAGAGTAAGCAAAATAAGGGCCATGTAGAAACTAGAACACAGGAAGCTGTTTCATTTACAGATGCTTAGAGTGAATCTCTATTCTTTGTGACTAAAGCAAAATTAATGAAATGAATCTTTACTATGCCCTGACTTTGACATTGACTCCTGCATTTATTGATGGGGCATTGTGATATACTGGAAAGAGCAATGGACTGGGACCTAGAGACCTCAGTTCTGGTCCTAACCAAGCTACTGGTCATTGGTGGCCTTCAGTAATGCAATTTACCTCTCTAGAACTCAGTTTCTTCACTTATAAATTTAAGTGAGATTTTTAGATGATTTTAATGGTCTCTCTGGTCCTTACAACTATAGTTCTAGAACTATTCAGATACAGTACCTTTCACAGTGACAGATACTCCTCCTGATGTGTAGCGATGTCTTCCCATGCCTGAGCAGTGATAGATGCCATTGTGACTCACGTTGGTTTTCTGAATGGTAAGTTCAGAATTCCGAGGAGAAAACTTAAAGGTTTTGCCATTTTGGTAGAAAAGCACATTGTACACCAGCTTATTCTTCCATGCATGACACCTCAAAGTCAGAGGTTCTCCTTCAGTGAAGACTCTGCCAGAGACCTGGAGTAGCATCCAATCTGAAAAATGTGGACCACAAATGTATGCATATGTGAGGGAGGTACAAGGAGGCCGAATCTTCACCCTGGGAACCTATCATTTTCTCATCACAACATTCCAAATTCAGAACTCTGCTAAATCTGAGGCCTGTGTCTCATTCCTCAAATATCTTTAGCTTTGGTAGAAAGGTAATCTTTACCAGAAGCTGTGCACATCTTCCCTTTCCAGATCTAGAAATTGATTGAGACAAAAACAGCACACTCTATGTAGTAGGCAGAATTCTAAGATGTCACCAATGAGTCACACCTCTGCACATAACCAAAAAATGTGTCCTTTATTTTTTTCCTTCCTCAGGGACAGTTGGTTTGGCTCAATAAAGATGAAATTCTTGGGGTCAAAGGAGGAGAGACAATATGACTTTCCACCCTCCAGAACTTATCTAAGAATAGAAGGCAGGTGTTCCAATGCTGTACGTAGCATGATAATAATATCCATGATAACACTCATGGATCCTGACATACTGTTTCTAAATATATCAGACTCTTCCTGTCTTTATTTCTGTCTCCAACCAAGAAGTGCTGAATGAATGAGCTGCCCAAACACACATCTTTGCTTTGTATATGCAAAGCATAGTGGGAAATTTTTATACACCTCCATCAGAAACTGCCAAAATACTAGTAATAATAGAAAGTGCTTGAATGACACAATTAATAGATTGGATTTTGTGGAATGCTGTACCTCAGAAAAGAGAAGATTCATATACTTTTTAAACATACATGCAACAATTAAAAAATTGAGCATGTGCTAAGATACAAAGCAATTTTCAACAAATACCAAGGAATTGATCCTATGTTTTACACAAAATCTGACCAAAATGCCATGAAGTTAGAAATCAATAAAGCCACCCTCCAAAATCTGCTAAATAATTTAGAAGTAACAACAAAGAAAGAAATCACAGTGGAAAATTTTAAATTCTTTTAGCAGACATATTCTACTAATTTTCCTACTCAAACACTATTCCCCCCTCCATGACCTTGAAGTAGAAAAAGGACATTCATTCCAAGCCACATAGTTAGGACCTGGGTCCACCAACCAGCTGTATTTTCTTGGTCTCAGTGTCCACAGATTTAACTGAAGTGACTGATCATCAATGTAACTGTAATGGAATCCTCCACTTTGAATAATTGTGGAAAAACTTTTTAAAAAATAAGGTATAGGGAACAATAGCCCCCAAACTTGGTGTGCTGTACTGTAGTAAAATTAAGAACATTTGTTCATTAAACAAACAAAAAAATAGTGAAAAGGCAAGCCAAAGAGTGGTAGAAGATAATTGCAACACTTGAAAGACTCAAATACATGACATATAAAGAGCTACATAAGTCAATAAGAAAAAGACAAAAGAAAAATTGGTGAAAAGACCTAATTAGGTACTTTACAAAAGAGAATATCCAAATAGGTAATTACCACGTGAAAAATAGTCCATAGTATAGTCATCAGAGAAATACAAATTAGAACCATAGTGTGATATTATTTTTCCTCCAAAAGGATGGCAAAAATGAAAAATACAGAAAACTCCTAATACTGCTAAAGATGGAGAGAAACAAAACTTCTCATATTCTCAAAGTCAAAAACTGGTACAAGGACTCTGCAAACCTGCTTAGCAATATATCTACTAAAGTTGGATATGTGCATATTTTGTGACTGGCAAGTATACCATTAGGCATTTTCCAACAGATACATATATCTATGTGCACCAAAAGACATATAAAAAAAAATGTCCATAGCAGTACTATTTGTAAAAAGCCCAAATTAGAAACAACTCAAGAATCTATCAGTAGAATAGAAAAATATGAAATGAGTAATGAGAACTGTGAATTTCAACTTCACAATATGTGTGAATTCACAATTATAATGTTAAGAAAAAGACACCAGACACAAAAGAGTATGCCTTGTACCATACTGTAGCCATTTATATGAAATTCAAAAATAGGCAAAGCTATGGTATTAGAAGTCAGTGTTGGGGAGTAGTGACTAGAAAAGGGCAAGAAGAAGTTTCTTGGTTTCTGGAAATGTTTTGTTTCTAGCTCTGGGTGGCATTTACATGGTGACCATTCACTGAGATGTGCTCTTAGGTCCTGTACACCAACAGCAGCCCAATAGGGCCAGCTGAGAGTAGGCTTTGCTATATGTGAGTTATCCTTCATACAAAGAAAAAAAAATGGGCTCTTCACAGGCCTAGACTTTTTTTTTTTTTTTTTTGGTCACTTCTGCTCAAACTACACAAAATCTCTTGTTGAAATATCTCTGTAAGCTCTCTGGCTTCTCCCCTCACGTCTGCATCTTAAGAACTTATTCCCAGAGTCTTAAGGGACACAAGAAGAACACCTAGCTTTCCCTAGACATTCTTAACACTTCTTTAACTATATCACATTTCCTCTGAAAGCAACTGAGTCTGCATAAATGTAATTCTGCCTCTAGCATGTATTACCTTTGGCATTATCAATTATAAAGAAGTTTGAGCGTATTGCTTTTGATTAACTAAATAATACATTTGGGTGTTTTGTCCTGAATAATAAAACATTTTCCCCTCCATCTCTAGGAAATAGAAATTAGTTACAGATTGAAAAGGGTGTCAGGTTTATTTTCCTGCTTCTATTCATTAAAGTCTCATTTAATTCCATGTTTTGAATATCTTAAAACTATACTTTGAAATGGGCCACAGACTATATACATAAGATGTTTATTGCAGTACTGTTTATAGAAGAATAGGAAAACCTTAGTACTAATAGGCAGAATGGTTACATTATCATATTACATTCATATAGCAGACATGTAAAAGACTTCTTTATTGATGTCAGCAGACCTCCATTTTCAGTGACAAAAGTAAGATACAAGACAATACATAGAGTATTCTAACAATCACAGTTTTTAATTTTAAGTTTAGATATAGGGCTGGGGCTATATCTCAGTGGTAGAGTGTTTGCCTAGCATGTGCAATTCCTTGGGTTCAATCCCCAGTACCATATAAAAACATTTATATAAACAGTTTTGCTTTAGTGGAAGGTGACTATGGGCCTAGGGTTTTGGGGTGGGAGGGAGACTTTCACTGTTCATCATTGTACTTTTGTCTGAACTATCATTATTTACTATGTGATGGCATAAATGTTGACTAATGATAAAATATTAGAGTCTGAATATTTCTCTGGACACCCTACTCACAGGTAGCCCCACTGGGCTGCTGTTGGTGCACAGGAACCTAGATGTGATGTTTTGAGTATAGTGACTTAATTTCACTGAGTAAGTAAGCACTTAGACCTGAGACTTTTACTTAAAGAAAGACACACACACACACACACACACACACACACACACACACACCCCTGGCATCTACAAAGGAGAAAACACAGAGGAAGACCCTGTGATTTCCATCCCTCCGGTTCCATGCCCCACTTACCTCTGTGGATTTCCAGCTGTACAGGGTCACTTGGCACTGAGAGACCTATCTGGCACCTGTATTCACCACTGTCATTGATACTTGCTGCAGTAATACTATACTTGGAGGTCAAGATCTGAATGGCTGTACCGTTGAGAAACCACTGTGTGGAGTTGTCTCCAGGCCGTTGAGGCCCCTCACACAATAAGGTGACCTTTTCACCTTGGAACACATTTACCCACGGAGGCTGCAAGGTGATCACTGCCTTTGTGGGGTCTGCGTGGGGATAAAACCAAAACAAAATGAAAGTGGAGTAAAAGGAAGGGCTCTGAGTGATTGGTGAGATTTTGTGCATAGCACAAGGAAAAATTGCATATTTAGATTAGTTTAAAAAATAGGCAAGCAGGAGCCCACAAAAGCCAGTCTTTAAAAGTGTCCAGAGCCTGCTGTCGAGAGCTCTGTTTTTATTATTAAATCCTAATTTGTGTGTTAGAGATTTGGGGCTCCTGAGGATGGAACTACTGATTTAGGTCTCCCTAATTCTCCTAATGAAACAAGTTTCTAAACTAGTGCAAACTGACTGGAGTCAGTTTCCTTGTCCTTAGTGTTATACTGTTTCTGAGGGTAAAGCATAGACCTTCATGGGCCTCTGCTTTGGAAATGGAGGCTCAAATGTCTCCCTTTGAAACCTTCAGTAATTGCTTGGAGAGCCAAGCAATTTCTGAGGGGAAAAAACTGATTTAGCTTTCTTGTAACAGGGATTGCTTGGAGGGATGTTGAAAAACCCAGCATAGCTGCCTCTGTGTTTTCGCAATTCTGGCCATTTCCGCTCTTATAAACACATTTAGGCATTTAGTGCCTCAGTCAGGGCTCATTCAGAAAGCCTTAGAAAGAAAACTTACAAATCAGGGTCTTATTCATATCACACTCTGAATATCAGGGAATATCAGGGATTTTACATAGTTTATAAGTCTTTCTTCTGTCTATTTTCTTTCTATTCTCTCTCCTTTAGGTTAATGGGAATCATCCTTTCACAGAAGGAAAGTGGCATAAGAGGAGAATCTGAGGTAGAGGTCACTTACCCACTTGCCCACCAACTGGACCTGCAAAAGACAGAGACATCAGGTGATTAGGAAGAATTGGAGAGACAGAATTAATGTAGACTCTGGGAGGCCAGTTTAGGTCTCTTGAGATTTTCTCTATCCCTCTATCCCTCTTTCCAAAAATCAAGTACGAGCAGAACTGATAATTGTTGATGAAGCTTTATTTTGATATGGGGTTTTCAGTCTAAATGTATCTCAGGGTTCCCCCTTCCCACCCTTTTGATATAATAGGCACCAATAAAGCATCAAAGCACAGATACAGTTATCTTCATACTCATGAGTTCTAACCTAACATATCCAAGGAAGACAAAACATGTTGATTCAAAGCCAGAACCCGTGCCCTTCTAGCCACCCTCTCTGAGCCCAACTTACCCCAAAGGAGCAGAGCTATCAAGAGCCACATATTACCTCCAAGCTGGTGAGCAGTAAAATCTGCAACATGCAAAACATTGAAGAGGTTTTACTGGAAGATTTGGAGCCAAGATTAGAAAAGAGGAAGGAAATTGCCTTTTCTTTTCTTTTTTTTTTTTTTTTTTGGTACCGGGGATTGAACTCAGGGGCACTCGACCACTGGGCCACATCACCAGCCCTTTTTTGTATTTTCTTTAGAGACAGGGTCTCACTGAGTTGCTAAGTGCCTCGCCATTGCTGAGGCTGGCTTATAAACTCGCGATCCTCCTGTCTCAGCCTCCCAAAGTGCTGGGATTACAGGCGTGCGCCACCGCGCCCAGCAAGGAAATTGCCTTTTCTGACCACTTTCATCATGAGCATTTTCTGGGAAATACATCCCTAATTCTTTACATATATTTTAGATGTAGATGGGCACAATACCTTTATTTTTTTTTATCTTTTTTTTTTTTTTTTGGTGGGGTTCTTTTTTTTTTTTTTTTACTTTTATGAAACTGGAGGGTCGAACTCAGGGCTTTGTGAATACAAGGCAGATGCTTTGCCACTGAGCTACATCCCAGCCCACAATACCTTTATTTTATTTTGTTTTATTTTTATGAGGTGCTGGGGATCAAACCCAGTGCCTCACACATGCTAAGTAAACGCTCAACCACTGAGCCACAACCCCAGCCCTATCCCTAATTCTTGAAGCATTTATTCCCCCATTCTCCTGTTCCTTAGCTCATCTCTCTCAGTGTGAAGCTCTGGTTTTGGGGTTATGAACTCTCAGAATCTAGGGGAAGGGATAAAGTTTCAATGACATTTTATTCTGATCATTCTTCCTCTGTTTCTTAGGACTAAACTATGGAAAAATTCCACTTTTATAATTGGTTCAAGGCCTGGCTAATGTTTGATTATTTGAACCCAGAAGATCCTATGTCAACTTTCATGAGGCATATAAAGAGTTGCTTATCTTCAAGAGTCCCCCTAACAAAGCCAGCCTTTGTTCCTCTGGGGAGTGCAGGAAGGATTAATGTTCCATTTTAGCAAAAAAACATAAAATGCCACCCTCCTGATTACGAGCTTAAGACATTATGAGTTTGTACCGTTTATCTTGGCTAAATCCAAAGAAATTAAATGTTTAATGTAAATATTGTGGCAAAGACAAATAACTCCTATGTATCCCTTAGGAAATATCCCTAAGAAGGGAGCTTTACAGTAGATGTAGGAAAACTCTGTGCCACCAAAGTGAGTTGGTTCCTGAGGCAGGGTTGTAAAGATATAAAGAAGTTTTTAGGCAGTCTTTCAAGAGAGAAAGGGAGATAAAAAGAAACTAGAATGAGCTGAATAAATGCAAGAGGACTTGGGTAGCAATCTCACTGGCAGGGAATAAAAAAATGACAAGTAATGTTATAGATTCAATTACAGCCTTGATTTTTCTTCCCTCAGTCTACACCCTGTCTTCATGGCCTCATAAGAGGCTGAGGGTACCTCCCTGACTCTTGACTGTAGCTCATCTGTTTGACTTTCACTAAACTGAAACATGGATGGAAATAACATTGCACTACTAGCTTAGAACCAGAAGTTTTTTGTTTTGTTTTGTGTTTTTTTGTTTTTTTTGTATTGGGGATTGAACTCAGGGGAACTTTACCACTGAGCTACATCCCCAGACCCTTTTTATTTTTTATTTTGAGACAAAGTCTCATTAAGTTGCTCAAACTTGTGATCCTTTCAGTTGCTGGGATCATAGGCATGTGCCACTGTGCTGGGAAAGATCTGGAAGTTCTAAGGAAGCTTCACACATTATCTCTCACTCTCTTGTGCTTCTATGATTGTCATGATGAGAAAGAACATTCTCTGGTTAGCCAGCCAAAGTGTGAAGTGAGCTGTCCTAGCCATAGTAGCCTAAAGTAGAGCTGCCTCAATTACCCTGCAAACTTGCAAGTGAAAAATAAATGCTTACTGTTGTATGCCACTGAGATTTTAAATTGTTATAGTTGACAAAAGACCACCAACCCAGATTAAAACCCTAAATTTTTTTTTTTTTTTTTTTTGTGGTACCGGGGATTGAACTCAGGGGCACTCGACCACTGGGCCACATCCCCAGCCCTTTTTTGTATTTTTTTATTAGAGACAGGGTCTCACTGAGTTGCTAAGTGCCTCGCCATTGCTGAGGCTGGCTTTGAACTCGTGATCCTCCTGCCTCAGCCTCCCAAGTGCTGGGATTACAGGCGTGTGCCACCGCGCCCGGCTAAACCCTAAATTTTAATCTAGCTAAAGCTTTTTTGTTGCTGTTGTTGTTAGTTTTAAGCTGCCTATCTGGAAGACCCCACTACCCTAACATTAGTCAACCACAAGGAACTGTTTTAAACCCAAGCAATTTTTTATTTTAAGGAACAAGTACAGGGTAAATTTGATAGATGGGCTACCCTCCCCCCCTCCCCAGAGTTTTCCACATCCTGAGAGAAGCAACCTTGTTTCATTTTCGGCAGGATGTTTCTTCCCCGGGCAGGATGTTTCTTTTCCCCGGGCAAGAGCCAATAGGCTTAAAGGTCGCCCTGTTCTATGGGCAAAGAGCCAATGGCATTGGGGTTGCTCTGGTGCACCTCCCACCAGAAATCCCTATATAGGGCCCTGTTGGAGAGACTCAGACAGACACACACACAGACACACGGACACACACATCAGCTCATCGCTGCTGAGAGGAGGAAGCCACTCAGATACATCAGCTCGACCCTGCGGAGAGGAGGAAGCCACTGTAACAGCTCCAGACCCATTGCCTCCAGCCGATGGCAGCTGCCCCAGCCAGCAGCTCCAGACCCATTGCCTTCAGCCCAACGGCCACTCCCAGCTGACGCCTCCAGCCTCCAGCCAGACAGCAGCTGCTTTAGCTGATAGCTCCAGAGATCCTAGCAGGTGCGACCAAGCACCCACCTTCTGTTCAGAGCTTGCACACTCTCCTCTCCCTGACTCCCCTCTCCCACCAGAGCTTGCACACTCCCTTCTCCCTGACTCCCCTCTCCCAGCACCTCTTTGACCTTCAACCAGAGTACCTCTTCTCTGGTTTTGCCACCAGCCACAAAGGCTGTTGAATAAATCTCTTGGCTGCATGGCTGTCCCCGGTGTGATGTTTTGCCCTTCAAAATTCAGATTAACAAACACATTAAATCATCCCACTATGGGAATAAGATGTTAAAATTGTACCTCTTCAATTCAATCAGAGAGATCAAGGGGGACTCTCCAATGAAAGGTTAGTTCTTTATCAAAGAAAAAACCCCTAAAGAGCCACCGACAGTACCCCTCCCATGCTGTGGGAGCTTTCCTTGCTTGCTTCTAGTAAATCTGCTACTGAATTCTCACCCTCCATTGTCTGAATATTTCATTCTTCAGGTGCATGAGACAAGAACATTCCAATGCTCATGTGACTCTGTTACATAGTAATAGCTGACTGACAAAAAGTGGAAAACAAGCAAGACCTGAGAGGAAATCAAGATGTTCTGAGAGAGATGAGAAAAGCCTCAGCTCAATGAAATTTACCTTCAAAGATATTCATAACTCTTATGCTATTTTGTCTCCAAAGTTATCTACTATACAGATGTATCATAATTTCTTTCATCAACCTTTCTTCATGTACACAGAGTGTATTTCTAACTTTTTGTTAGGACCAGCTCTGCAATACCTTTAAACATTTGACTTATTATTTCCTTAGGACACATATCTAGAATCAGCAGTGCTCAAAGAAAGTATAATTTTTTTCTTTTGGATAAATGCTGTCAGATTATCATCATTGTTGCACATATTTGTAGAGTACTTACTATATGTCAAACAATTATGCTTTATACATTTTCTCACTAAACATTACAATAACCTGAGTAGACACTGTTATCTCCATTTTACAAATGAGAAAACTAGTCAATGAGGAGTTCAATAACTTGTCCAAGGTTATAAAAACAGAAGTAGAATTCAAAACCAGGCAGTTTTGATTTATTTTACATTCTTCCAATACAGCATAATAGTGCCCAACCTATTCCTTGAAATTCCAACTGCTACTTTGAAAAAAAATAAGTAAAATAAGTTGTGGTGCAGAAAGGGAAAATTGGGCAGAACCAAGTGTGGAGTTGAAGAGACAGAGCAGAAAATCTGGAGAGACCAAAGTGGCTAGGGTTCACAGACCAAAGGACTGGAAAGGAGAACAGTCCATACAGAATTCCAGAGATCTATAGAGGGTCCCCCTCAAGTATTCAGCAGTGTAGTAATCTCTGTACATGTGTGAGGAAGCTACCTCACGTATGGAAAAGAACCACCTAAAAAGATTAGCTAGAACAGTACCCAGCATTCACAGAGACCTGGAAATAGTGACCATTTCTAACAGTTGAAAAGGAAAACCTCATAATTCATGAGGCATGGGATAGAGCACACAGAAGGGTCTTAACTCAGTTAAAACAGGGAAGATACAAAAAGACCAAAATACAACTTCTAGAGATGAAAACAAACATGCTGGGTATGATTAAGACCAGACTAGGCCAAAGAAGAAAAGATTTGAGAACATGAAGATATAGCAAATGAAATTATCCAAAATAAAATAGAGAATTAAAAAGAATATGAAAAGAATATCAGTGAAGTGAAGAACAACTTCAAGTGGACTTGAGGTAGGATTGAAGAAATAAAGAAAGATAGAAAGGAGAAAAAATGGAAGGAATGAGAGACTAGAGCTATAAATCCAAAAGCTCCATGATCAGACTTACTTCCCAGATCTGTTTTTCCTCCAGGCCAGTCATTCCCAATTTTCTGAAAAATCTACAAATCTTAAGAGTTGCTGTAAATTCACTTGTGAAAATTGCAGTTTGATTAAAGCATATGTGCACTGTTAGACTACACAATGTATTTTCAGATAAAACAAAGGTGATGTATTTTAACACACAGGCACATTACATACATTACCTAGATAGAGGAAATATTGCCAAACTGAAGATCCTGGAGAGAACCAGATCACCAAAAATATCTTGTGATCCATGGCCAAAGAATCGAGTGTACCCAGCTGACAGCATTCCCACACCTTTCACACTCACCCCTCACAAAGTCTCCTTTAAAAAGAGACTGAGACCCGAAAAGTGCTGCTCCCTGTGAAAATATCCTGCATTCTGCTCTGAGGATGCATATCTTTTTCACCTTCTACTTTCTAATAAAGCTCTTCTTTTTTGCTAAAACCTGATACATTTTGAATTATTTTCTGTGATGTGTCAAGAGCCTGGAAGGTCTGAGTAGAGGTCTCTTCTACATCTACAGAGACCTCCTCGAACCCCAATGTGGTGACAGCCTAATGTATATAACTGGAGTTCCTGAAAAAGAGGGGTATTATATAGAGAAATATTGGAGCAATAAGGGTGCAAGATTTCCAAAATGGATGAAAACTACTTTAGGAGACCAGAATATGCCACTCCTAAATATGCCTTTATTTACATAGGAATTATTTTATTATTTTGAGAAACAGCAGACACAGAATTTCCTTTTCTTTTCTTTTCCTTCCTTCCTTCCTTCCTTCCTTCCTTCCTTCCCTCCCTCCCTCCCTCCCTCCCTTCTTTCTTTCTTTCTTTCTTTCTTTCTTTCTTTTTTCTGAACCAGGGATTGAACTCAGGGGCACTTGACCACTGGGCCACATCCCCAGCCCTTTTTTGTATTTTATTAGAGACAGGGTCTCACTGAGTTGTTAAGTGCCTCGCCATTGCTGAGGCTGGCTTTGAACTCATGATCCTCCTGCCTCAGCCTCCCAAGTGCTGGGATTACAGGTGTGTGCCACCACATCTGGCTCAGACACAGAATTTCTGAAAACAAAGTAGAAGTTACCATTGTATAAGGGAAATTTATATCTGACATTTTTTTTTTTTTTTTTTTTTTTTTTTTTGGTACTGGGGATTGAACTCAGCGGCACTAGACCACTAGGCCACATCCACAGCCCTTTTTTGTATTTTATTAGAGACAGGGTCTCACTGAGTTGCTAAGTGCCTCGCCATTGCTGAGGCTGGCTTTGAACTCGCGATCCTCCTGACTCAGCCTCCCAAAGTGCTGGGATTACAGGCATGCGCCACCGCGCCCGGCTTATATCTGACATTTTTAAAAATATTTTTAAGTTGTAGATAGACACACATCTTTATTTTATTTATTTATATGTGGTGCTGAGAATCAAACCCACTGCCTCACACATACTAGGCAAGCACTCAACCACTGAGCCACAACCCCAGCCCATCTAACATTATTCTTATTTTATTTATTTATTTATTCATTTTTGGTACCATTTTGCAAAGTTGCTTTAGGCCTTGCTAAATTGTTGAGGCTGGCTCTGAATTTGCGATCCTCCTGCCTCAGCCTCCAGAGCTGTTGGGATTACAGGCATGTGCCACTGTGCCTGCAATATATAGGGATTTCCTGGTAGTATGCTGTTTTTAAGTCCTTTGGGTATAGACCAAGGAGTGGGATAGCTGGGTCAAATGGTGGCTCCATTCCCAGTTTTCCAAGGAATCTCCATACTGAACCTTCAGTGAATCACAATTTCTTTGCTGGTGGAAGGTCTTGTTTCATTGCTTAGGTTTGCTCACATATCATGGTGGTGGTTGCTAAAGACTGAAATGACCACTGCAATTTCTTGACAATACATTGTGCTGCATTGACTGGCTCTTCCTTTCACAAAGATTTCTCTATAGCATGTGATGCTGTTTGATAGAACTTTCAAAACTGAAGTCAACTCTGCTATCGCTTTATTAGCTAAGTTTATGTAATATTCTAAATCATTTGAACAATGTTCACAGCATTTTCACCAGGAGTGAATTGTATCTCAAGAAATCACTCTCTTTGCTTATCCATAAGAAGCAACTCTTCACTCATTAAAGACTTAACGTGATGGGCTGGGGTTGTGGCTCAGCGGTAGAGCGCTTGCCTAGCAAGTGCGCGACCCGGGGTTCGATCCTCAGCACCATGTAAAAATAAATGCATTGTGTACAACTAAAGCAAATAAATAAGTATTAAAAAAAAAGACTTAATGTGAGATTGCAGCAATTCAGTCATCGGGCTCTATTTCTGATTCTAGTTCTTTTGTTATTCCCAATACATCTTCAGTTACTTCCTCCAGTGACATCTTGAATCTCTCAAAATCATCCATATGGGCTGGAATCATCTTCTTCTAAACTTATGTTAATGTTGATATTTTGACCTCTTCCCATCAAAGTTATTCTTTTTTGGGAGGGGTGGTGAACATTTTTTGAATATGACCAGTACTAGCGCTTCATATATTTTTCCTTTACTCTTCATATTCACTCAATTCTCCCTAACTCAGTGTAGCACCACTTTTCTCTAAAGTAGAATGGATTTGACATATTAGGTGGAATCCAAAGGCTGATATTTACTCTGAGTTCCCATCAGGCCCTGCCCTTACCACTGCTGAGAGAATCTGCACTCCCAGGGTTATGCTGCCTGGAGACCAGCTTGGTCCCTGTTTTCCTTATCTCTGTGTTTTCATTAAATCATCTTTTCCAGTAGTTGAGTTCTTTCTGACCAGATTCCTGACAGCACCTCAGAACTGCCATGGAGCACCTCATTTTTTCTAGCATTTCCATAATGAAATTCAGGGCATGGTCAAGATGTTTCTGTTCATCAGCCCATTCCCTTTCTGTCTACCAGCTCATCCATTTAGACTAAGATTGTGGTGCCTCTCACAAACTTCTTGATGTTCTAGCATCTTGTTGGGTTCCTGATATAGGTGAGAAGTTGCAATATATTCTAAGGTATAGTGCTGAAGAAGTGAAGGAGTAGGATAGAATTGGCCCCCAGGATTAATGAGGGGCACAGTGAGGGCAGGAATATGCTAGGGAACAGGGCTGATGGTACACATTCTCTTGGCAGGAAGCTCAGGAGGAATTGTATCTCTTTCAAAATTATTCTCTTCCCTTCTCTCTTGACTGGGCCTTTTTCCATTTCCATGCACTTCCATGAGCAGCTCAGAAGAGTCGGCAGGAGATGGGATTCTGGTATTGAGCAGAAAGTGTTCATGCTGAGTGAGATACTGGGATGGGGTCTGCTTTTCAAAGATATTCTTAATGGCATCTAGAATGATAAATTCTTTCCAGAGGGTTTTTCATTTACTTTGCTCAGATCCATCAAAGGAATCACTATCTATGGCAGCCACAGCCTTAAAATTTGAAAGTCAATATTACTCCTTTATTCATGGCCTGCAGAATGGATATTATGTTAGTGGGCATGAAAACAAAATTAAACTCATAAATCTGTATATCTCCATTAGAACTCTTAGGTGACCAAGTCCATTGTCAATAAGCAATACTATTTTGAAAAGAATCTTTTTATTTCTGAGTAGTAGGTCTCATCCAAGCTTTGTGGGTCCATTTACAGAGCACAGACAGAGTAGATTTAGTATAATTTTTAAGGGCCACATGATTTCTATAATGGTAAATGAGCATTGGCTTTGATTTAAAATTAACAGATGCATTAGCTCCTAACAAGTCAGCCTGTCCTTTGTAAGTTTTGAAGGCAGACACAGACTTCTCTCTAGCTAGCAAGTTCTAGAGAACATATTCTTCAAGCATAAGGGTGTTATCATCTGTGCTAAAAATATGTTGAGTGTCAATCATCTTAGCTAGATCTTCTGGATAACTTACTACAGCTTCTATATCAGCACTTGCTGCACTTGTACTTTTATATTATAGAAATGGCTTATTTCCTTAAACCTCATGAATCAACCTTCTGCTAGCTTCAGACTTTTCTTCTGCAGCTTCATCACTTCTCTCAGCCTTCACAGAATTGAAGAGAGTTAAGAGCCTTTCTCTAGATTAGGCTTTGTTTTAAGGGAATGTGGTAGCAGGTTTAATCTTCTTTCTAGACCACTAACTTTTTCTATATCAGCAATAGGGTGTTTGTTTTCTTACCATTTATTCATTGGAGTAGCATGTTCAGTTTCCTTACTAACTTTTCCTTTATAGTCAACTTGACTTACTGATGCAAGAGACTAAGCTTTTACCTATCTAGATTTCAGACATGCTTTTGATTTAAAAGTGAGAAATATGCAAGTCTTCCTTTTACTTGAACACTTTGAGGCCATTATGGGGTTATTAACTGGCATAATTTCACTATTGTTGTACCTAAGGGAATAGAGACCTAAGGAGAGGGAGAGAAATGGGGAAAATGGTTGAACAGTGAGAACACACACAAACACATACACACACAGAACTTGTTAAGCTGCCATCAAACATGAATACAGTTTGTGGCCTCCCCAAACAATTACAGATATAACATTAAAGATTGCTGATCACAGGTCACAATAGCAGATATAATAATGAAATAATCGGAGATATTGCAAGAATTACCAAAATGGACAGAAATATGAAATGAGCACACATTATTGGGAAAATGTCACCACAGACTCATTTGATGTAAAGTTGCCATAAACCTTTAATTTGTAAAAATCTTAATATCTCTGAAATACAATAAAGTGAGGCATAATAAAATGAGGTGTAAGCCAGGTGTGGTGGTGCACCCCTGTGATCCCAGCAATTTAGCAGACTGAGATAGGAGGGTCTCAAGTTCAAGGACAGCCTCAGCAATTTAGCAAGGCCCTAAGCAACTTAGCTTTTGAATTAGTATTGAATTATAAAATGCTTTTCAAACAATTTCATTTATAGTGGAGTTACCAGTCTCAAAATAAACAATAAAAAGGGCTGGGGGTGTAGTTTGGTGGTAAAGCACATCTGGGTTCAATCCCCAGTACCAAAATAAATAAATAAAGTGAAAAATAAATAAAATACAGTATATATAGACACTAATTCAATTGCAATTTAAAATTTACATTTTAAATGTTTGTCTATGATATAATGGAAATATGTTTAATTTAAGGGGCATTGATTCTTATATCCAGATTCCTAGTCTAACATTTGTTTCAGAAGATGATTTGTTTGCAGAGTTTTATTTCTTCCTTTCTAATCTTTACATGGTTATTCTTTGTAGGACTTAGGTAGGTCTTTTTTTTTTTTTTTTTTAAGGAAAATGATGCCCTATGCTTAGTTTCCTAAATTATAAATGTATATTAAATTTACTGAATGCTTTTCTCTTTAAATTTAGATGATAATATGGTTTTCCTTCTTAAAATTTATTAATGTGACTAATTATATTTATAGATTTTTTGTTGTTAAAAAATTCTTAAATTCCCAAGTAAATCTAATTTCATCATAATTTATTATATATATTATAGATATTGATGGATTTGGCTTATCTGTTTTGTACTTAAGATTTCTTTCATATGTAACTTATGATTATATGTACATATATGAAATCATAAGTTTCACCAGAAGTTTGTCCATGTTAGTAGTCTTTTCAAAGAACCAACTTTAGACTTCATAGTTTCTATTTGTTGTATCTCAGCTTTTCTATTTTAATTATTTTTGCTTTTATTTTTATTATCTTGTTTCTATTTCTTTCTTGAATTTATCCTGTTCTTTTTAAACTTCTTTGGTCCCATGCTCAAAATATTAATTTTAAACTTTCTTCATTTCTAACATACTAATTTAAGAGTTTCTTTTTGATCATAATTACTATTTTAGACAAACCCTATAACTTTAGATTCATAATCATTGCATTGTTTTTTTTAGTTGTAGTTGGACACAATACCTTTATTCTATTTATTTATTTATTTTTATGTGGTGCTGAGGATCGAACCCAGGACCACACATTTGCTAGGCAAGTACTCTCTCACTGAGCCACAACCCCAGCCCCATTCCATTTTTTCAAATAAAAATTTTAAATACTTAAGCTTTCCTTATTGAATTTTTCCTTTTGCTATTTTTCTTTTTCTATTTCCCTCTTTTCATGATTTAGAATTTTATACACTATTTCGATTCTATGGTGATTCTCCTAAAAGTATACTTTGTATTTTTTATATAAAAATTATAATCCCAATAATAAATGCTGGTACTGGGGATTGAAACCACGGTGCTCTGCCACTGAGCTGCATCCCCAATCTTTTTTACTTTATTTTGAGGCAGGGTCTCACTCAATTGCCCAGGTTGGCCTCAAACTTAAGATCCTCCTGCCTCAGCCTCCCAAGCTGCTAGAATTTCAGGCATGCCCACCATGCCCACACCAAAATGAAGTCTTAATCTTCTCAGCACTTTCATGCTCTAAGCAGTGACAATAAAATTATTAGTAAAAGTTCATGGTCATGGAATCCTAATATATAGAATGTTTTCTATAGAAGTTCTATTTTATCTCCTTTTTCCTCAAAGTATTTCAACTATAATAAACCTATGAAGGTGCTGACTACCAATGTCATATATATAAAGCTGAATGTGCATACATATACATTCAGTCTTGTCATCAACCCTTTCAATGCTGGATGTACATACAAGAGAAATGACCTCCTTTATGACAACATAACCCAGAATTTCTAATAATTGTATGTCCAGTGACACAGTTCTATTCCTCAATATTTAAGGGATTAATGAATGAATTAATCATGGTGATAATTTTCCTGTCATATCATATGAAAGGAGGCAAACTGGAGTGGTAGTGAAGTAACTTTACTATAAATGAAATTGTTTGAAAAGCATCTTACAATTCAATACTAATTCAAAAGCTTCCATTGTTAGCTGCTCAACAAAAGCTCCCCACCTATGGTTCCTCCAACACACAATTCAAGCAATGGGTAACCTTCACCCTGTGATCAAGGTTTGTGGAAGTCAGGTCAGTGTTTCTGAACTTGGAAAACTCTCAGCTTACAGTACTACTAAGGGTGAGGTAGGTGTGGATTGATGGACTCAACAAGACTGCCAGGGAAACAGTTTTTTGCATGAACATCTTGTACTTTGGGGGATCAGAAGAAGCACATATAGTGGTCCCAATCCTTGAAAATTTCTGTGCAATGACTGTCTTTTAGGGTTTCATCCAGACTATGGGTTAGGTTGGCCCTTATTCACGGTCTAACTTATTCTATTCTTACATAGCTTCCTCTTCCTCCAATAGCCCCTAAGCTGATTCTTAAACAGGAAGTGAAAATAAAACTTATTGTAAAGACCAAATAACAAAAATGAAAATAAATTCATGTATCTAAACAAAGCTGGGAAACCAAACACTTTATTTAGTGAAGAAATTATTACTATTGCCTCAATTTTGTACATGAGGTAGGTAAAGCTGAAAGAAGTCAAGTAACTTCCTCATGATCAAAAAATAAATGGTACAGGGAGACACAAACTATCTCCAAGTCTAGCATTGTGCAGCAATGGTATAATAATTATATGTTTAATAGAAGCATAATTATTGCTAATTAACCATGAGTATTCTGTTCTCTATACTGTAACTCAATAATCTTTTCCCAGACAATTAGCAGTTTTATCATTTATGGAAGGTTTGGGGACTAAAACTCAGTCAAAGCTAGGTCTTCTTTAGGAAAAATGAGTCCTTTGTAGTAGGGGCATGGAGTTAAGAAATGAAACATTTACATCTTTATGGTGACTTAGCACTTGATTGGGCAGTGTATGCTGTTTGTCGTCTGACTTTTCAGAGGGTGAGTGCAGGCTTCTTGAAGTCAAAAGGGACAAGGGGAGAGACATTTTTCTTTATAGGGCAAATTACAATTATAGGGTGGAACTCAGTAAAGGCCCTGTTTAAGACATAAGTAACATTTCAGACTGGATTCTCTGGCCTTTCTTCTCACCTGCCTCCATGAATATGCTACAGCATCAGTGTAATGCATGGTTTATGTCAAGGTTTCATGTTGAATACTCTCCTGGAAAGAAGGGGAATGTTTGTGCCCACTGCTGAGTCACAAAGGCTTGAAGAGAATCCCTCAGCAGCAGCCTAAGTAAGGGGATGACAAATGCTAGCCCAGGAAGGATTGAAGTGGTTCCCAAATTACAAATTCCTTATGGTCAAAAAGTAAATGGTAGCATGGTGCAGTGGTGAACTCCTATAATCCCTGCAGCTCAGGAGGCTCAGGCAGGAGGATCACAAATTCAAAGCAGCCTCAGCAATTTAGTGAGGTTCTAAGCAACACCCTGTCTCAAATTTAAAAAAAAATTTTTTTAAAGGGCTGGAGATGTATTTCAGTGGTTAAGTGCCCCTGGGTTCAATCCCTGGCACCAAAAAAACAAAACAAAACAAAACAAAAAAAAAAAAAAAAAAAAACAAAAACGGTGCATTGGTACACAAACTAACTCCAGGTCTAGTTTTGTGCAGCAGTGGTACGAGGTTAAACAGAAGCATATTATTGCTAATTAACCCTGGGTTTTGCTTCTCTCCCCACTGTAACTCAGCAATCTTTTATATCCCCTTCCACTTCTAGAACCAATTCTTTTCTTTTCTTTTTGAGACAGAGTCTAGCTAAATTGCTGAAGCTGACTTTGAATTCACAATCCTCCTGCCTCAGCCTTCTGAGTCGCAGGGATTATAGGCGTGCACCACCATGCCCAGCTCTCTTGGCTCTTTTGGTCTTAGAGACATTACTGACCCTAAAAGAGCCCAATCTTCAATCCTGTCTCTACAGTTTCAAGAACTCTGACCTGTAATGACAAATTAAACAAATGAGATTAGGAGTCTGAGAAGGTTAGGACTTTCGGGAAATACATCATTATTCTCCCTTCTTGGTTCTAGAAATAGTTTTATATTTATGCAGACAGATAGAATTTGTTTCGGTTCAGAAAATTTACATGAGAAAGGTCATTTCCTGTGTGTCAGACTTGTGGGGCTCTCACTTCCCAAAGCCAGCGAGTTTAAGAGTGATTTCTCTCTCGTGTATATATACATTCCCTATTCTCTAGTCCTCTTTTCTCACTTTAGTGATTGCATGCTTGTTCTTTAGTCAAATGCTTTTATTTCCATCATATTACCAACCATCACTGCTAGGATGAGCCCTAATTGAAAGAAAAGTCATTTTCTTTCTCAACATTAAAAAAAATCTCTGTGAGTTGTGTAAAAGTAGGGAGGATGATAGAGAGATGATGGGATGCTGTTTACTCATATGCTTCTCTATTTTCTTGGTCAACTCGTTTTCTTCAAAGTAAATTTCTTCAAAATTTTATTCAAGATGTCTAGTTTTTTTCCAGCCTCCTCCAATTGCTCCTTTTCTATATTATTGCTCCTATTTGTATAGAGCTTGGACTACTCTACTATATGTTCTCTATTTTACAGTCTATTGTGTTTGATACATGATATATTTCACTTCCCTAATTGGAGTATAAGCATTTTTAGGAGAGGAATTGCTGCTCCTGCTTCGTTTGTATGAAGGACACTCAAATAATCAGTAAATTCTTGACAATGAATACATAAATAAATGAACACTTAACTGATTAAGATTTTCTCTTCTCTCAATTCTTGTGTATCCTGAGGACACCTTATATTCAAAATCAGAAGTATGGTACTTGTTAGTCTTGGTTAGCAGCTTCTGTATTGTTACTTAAATATTTACTTAATGACTTTAA
Source organism: Tamias sibiricus (assembly GCA_025594165.1). Classification (NCBI taxonomy): domain Eukaryota; kingdom Metazoa; phylum Chordata; class Mammalia; order Rodentia; family Sciuridae; genus Tamias; species Tamias sibiricus. Next base: position 113,083,633 of record CM046658.1, on the reverse strand, counting down.
TTAAATTCAAAAACCTTACCACTAAGTGAAAATGTTAAGTGAAAACATATTTACATTATTTTAATAGGAAAAATTAACCCAAGATGCCCAACAGCTGGGTATGTAATTCAGCAGGACAGTGTTTGCCTAGCATGTACAAGGCCCTGGGTTCAATCTCTAGAACATAGAGGGGAAAAAAAATGCCCAAATGATAGAAAACATATAGATTAAATAAACTACATTCATATAAGTGATAAACAAGCCAGGCGCGGTGGCGCACACCTGTAATACCAGCACTTGGGAGGCTGAGGCAGGAGGATTGCAAGTTTAAAGCCAGCCTCAGCAATGGTGAGGCACTTAGCAACTCAGTGAGACCCTGTCTCTAAATAAAATACAAAAAAGGGCTGGGGATGTGGCCCAGTGGTCAGGTGCCCCTGAGTTCAATCCCCGGTACCAAAAATAAATAAATAAATAAATAAATAAGTGATAAACAAAGTTAAATAAATAAGTGAAGCTTCTACCAATGAAGATTTATTGTATTTACCTAAGGAGGAAGAGACTTTACTGTAGGTGATGGTGAGTGGAAGAGGATAGGAAAATTGAGTGCCAGGTAGGCATTCAATATCAGACTTAAATATAATTAATATTTTCCTTTTCCTAAAGACTTTCCCAAATAAAAGTTAAACAAAAGAAGGCTTTATAGAACACTGAAAGGGTGAAGAAGCATAGCAGATTGAAAAGTCATAGACAATGTGACTCTGTCATCCCCCCTTGCTTGGCATGTGTAGGTAAAGCAAACTATTTTGCATTAGTTTAAGCATGGCATGGAATTCAAAGTTGTTTCATATGATATTTTCTGACAGGGAAAGTAAATTGGTGTGCATTATTATGTTATTCAGAGTCTAAATAGGATAAAAGATAGTACTACAATAATAAAAACTGTATTTGTGGCTAGGTCTGTAGCTTAGTGGCAAAGCACTTGCCTAGCATGTGTAAGGCACTGGGTTCAATCCTTAGTACCACATAAAATAAAGGTATGATCTCTATCTACAACTACAAAAAAATTTTTTTTAAACTGTATTTGTAATGATCTGACAAGTTTTCACAGCTGTGGGACTATGATTTGTACTCATTCTGGTGGCCTCAGAAGCTTAGGTTCAAGGTAAAAGCAGAGCAGTAAAATATGACCTTACTTATTGAGTTATTTAGTGTATTTTTAAAAGTTTGTGACATATTCCTGGTAATAGTAGCTAGGATATTTAAATCAACCTTCCATCTAGAAACACGAGTTGAGTAAAATATAGGAAACGTCTTCTTTAAAGCACTTAGGCAATGATTATTCAACAAAGAATTATCAGTACTGAAGTAACAAAAAAACTGGAGACCAGAGCTAAAAACAAGCAGAGGATTGCTTCCTTTACCTTTTACTTGTTTAAAGGTAGTTTGGGGCTGGGAGTGCCCTAAGGTACTTAGCAGGAAGCTTTCATTATAGATCTCAAAGTATTCCAAAGATGCATTTTTGAAATTCAATGTGCAGCACATATTCAAAGATAATAATAAATATAAATAAACTAAGCCCATATGTGAAAAGAAGTAGACGCATCAAGCAGTAGAAATTGACTCCCATACTGTTAGAGACACTGGAGTTACCAGAAAGACTGTAAAATAATGATGCCTATGTTGTTTGTGAAACAAATAAAAATTTGGAAGAATTTTGCCTACTAGGGGGTTTTCTTAGCTTCAGCTAAACAATCAGGATCACAAGACCCTCAAGGGCCATATTTAGTACCAATCTAATCAGAAAAACATAGGATAAGAAATATAGTTTGCTAGCAGGGCAGCATTGGGCATTATTCTTTTGTGGCAGTAGTCCTCATCACATATAGTAGAGTAGTCCACACAGTATCTAGTATCTTCTCTTGGTTCTTTGCTCCTTACTCTCCACATGGGGACAGGTGGTCTACTGGTGGAACCACTCTGCCTTATAACCTCCATGTCCTATAGGAGTCATTATCTCTTGTAAGAATTTAGCATAGCTTCCAATGCCCATTCAAGCTGTATCTGTTATAAGGATCACGATACTCAGAGAAGCTCAAAGCATGGCTTCTCACCAGACACTTATTACTTTTCCCCAGTCTAGGTATAGTCTATCAATTAGGGGTCTTTTAAAAATCACATATAATGTGGCTTAAAAATATGGTTGACATTTCATCTTTATAAGGTTCCAGAAAGACAAAGCTAGAAAGTTAATTAAATATCAAATTATCATGCAGACAGAGGAAGGGTTCACACACAAATTGGAAACTATAAAAAATGACAGAACAAGCCGGGCGCGGTGGCACACACCTGTAATCCCAGCACTTGGGAGGCCGAGGCAGGAGGATTGCGAGTTCAAAGCCAGCCTCAGCAATGGCGAGGCACTTAGCAACTCAGTGAGACCCTGTCTCTAATAAAATACAAAAAAGGGCTGGGGATGTTGCCCAGTGGTAGAGTGCCCCTGAGTTCAATCCCTGGTGCCAAAAAAAAGAACAGATTTGGAGAGAGTCCAACACAAACTGAAATGAAATGAAATGAAATAATCAAAATTAAGAACTCTGATATATGAGCAGTCAGAGCTGAAGAATTAGTAAAATGGGAATTAAAGAGGAAGAAAAATAATTCAGAATATAAAACAAGGAGGAAAATATTACCAAACACACAAATGATTAAAACATATTAGAGTGAGATGGTCCATCTTATTTTCAGTTATAGGCTCAGAAGTGGAAGAGAGAGAAAACAGAGTGAAGGCAATATTTGAAGAGATAATGATTGAGTTTTCCAGACAACATGAAGACACAAGTCAACAAATTTTTGAAGGCCAAAAAAGGTAAGCAAAGGAAAATGCATACCTAGAACCACCATAGTAAAACCACCATAGCAACAAATAAAAAAGCAAAGACAAAAGTAATTTTTTAAAAAAGAAAGCACCAGAGTACATTCAAATTCATATAGCATTTAGGTGAATGGTTCACTTCTGAAAGATAAAATCAAATGCAAATATCTTCGATATGCTAAAAGAAAATAATTATCTCCTAGAATTCTATATTTAGTAAAAACCATTTTTATAATAACTAAAGCAAATTAAAGACACTTTCCAAGAAAAAGAGGTAAAATAGTCCATCACCAGCAGACCAACATAAAAAGAATTTATGATACTTCTCAGGCAGAAGGAAAATGATTCCATATAACAGGAATGACAGAGACACAAAAAGAAATAAATAGCAAGATAGTAGTAAATATGTGGATAAATCTAAATTAGTATTAACTATATAAAAAATCTGAATAGTCTTTTCAGGTTTAAAATACATAGGCCTATAATAGCATATATAGAGAGTGAGACTAACTGGAATATACAAAATATTTTATATAGGATGAGGATAAAGATATTAATTATCACTATGTTTAATAAATTAAGAACATAACTTTTAAAGTTAACTGTTCTCCTATATTTTGGATCTTAAATGTCTCCCAAAAGTTTATGTGTTAAAGGGTTAGTCTTCACCTTGGCACTATTGGGAGAACATTTAAGAGTTGGGGCCTGCCTAGTGGGATATCTTATGATACCTTTTAAGGGGATACTGGGATCTCAGTCCCATCCTCTACCTTTCTTTTTGACTTCCTGGTCATGAGGTGAGCAGTTCTGCTCTTCCATGTGCTCCCCACTATGATGTGCTACCTCACCACAGGCCCAAAAGTAACAAGACCAACCAACCATTGATAATGTTAGTCAGTTTTTTTATCACTGTGACAAAAATAAACTACAAGAACAAATTAGAGAAGGAAAGATTTATTTTGGGTCTGGTTTCAGAGGACTTAGTTCACGGTCAGCTGCTTCAAGGCAGAAATATCATGACAGGTGGGCAGGAGGAGAGACGCCACTCAGCTTATAGCAGCTGGGAAGCAGGGAAAGAGAGGTGGGGGGGGGGGGCAGGCAGGGAGAAGAAAAAACATTCCAGGGCACTTTCCCAGTGACATTGTTCCTCCTACTCCTAAAAGCCCCACCTCAGAACCTTGCCACATTGGGGAAGCATGCTTTCAACACAGCTTTTGGGGCATATTCCATATCCAAAACATAACAGATATAAACCTACAAAACCATGAGCCAAAATAAACCTTACCTCCTTATAAACTGATTATCTCAGGTTTTTGTTTCAATAATGGAAAGTTGACTAACGCAATAACCACTAGGAAAATAGAAGCAAAGTAAAAGGACTGGGGGCTGGGGATATAGCTCAGTGGTTAATACTCCTGTGTTCAATCCCCAGTACCAAAAAAAGAAAAAAAAAATTAAAGGAAAAAATTGAAGCAAAGCATGTAAAAGAGTACAAAATAAAATGTTGTCATAACTAAAATATAACCAATCCAAAACAGACAAGAAATAAAAACATAAAACAGAAAAAACAAATTAAAAAATAAAGTTGGTATATTTAATATTAATATATAACAGCAATTATATTAAATGTAAGCCAAATTATTCAACAAAAAATAAAATTGCTAGCCTGGATTTAGAAGTTACTATATGCATATTCAGGAATCATGACTAATATTAGTCACACCAGAAAGTGACAGAAAGGTTGGAAACAAAAAGAGAAAAGGAGTTTGGTTTAAAACATTAATCAAAAGGTGGCTACGTTAATAAGTGTTAGCATAAAGTATTACTTTGGCATATCTCTATTGCGAAATATAACCATCTCTTTCTAGATGCCTTTTATGCTAATTATCAGGATAACAACATATAAATTAATCTTTGTGAGGCATTTTGTCAGACAAAAAGCTTTGATTTTTTTTTTCCATTTTTACCCTCCAACTAGAAAGTTGTAATAAACTAATAGATCTTTTAAGACTTCTTAGCCGGGCATGGTGGCGCACGCCTATAATCCCAGCACTTGGGAGGCTGAGGCAGGAGGATCGCGAGTTCAAAGCCAGCCTCAGCAATGGCGAGGCACTTAGCAACTCAGTGAGACCCTGTCTCTAATAAAATACAAAAAAGGGCTGGGGATGTGGCCCAGTGGTCAAGTGCCCCTGAGTTCAATCCCCTGGTACAAAAAAAAAGAGACCTCTTATCTTTAAATATTTTGTATTACTGTCATGTTGTAATTTAGGATGACTCCTACATTGCCTATCTGAGGTCAGAATTTCCCTTTGCAAATTGCAAGTGTTAACTGTCTGGTGGATAATGTAGTAAAGAACTCAGGATGAGCCAGGTGCAGTGGCGCATGCCTGTAATCCCAGCACTTGGGAGGCTGAGGCAGGAGGATTGCAAGTTCAAAGCCAGCCTCAGCAATGGCGAGGCACTTAGCAACTCAGTGAGACTCTGTCTCTAAATAAAATACAAAAAAGGGCTGGGGATGTTGCCCAGTGGTCAAGTGCCCCTGAGTTCAATCCCCGGTACAAAAAAAAACACCTCAGGATGACATCACTTCTGGCATGTGGAGGGATGATGGTGTCCGACACAGTGCCTACTCTTGCCTAGTTATCGGCTGCTCTTTTGTCTCTGCAAGCCATATTGTATCAGATGTTCACATATGTGGCTCTTCTGATGTCAACTGCCTCCTTTATCACTGAACCAACAGCAGAGGATACTTGGGCCAGAACAATCACCCCATCAAACTTCAAACATTGCTCCCCTGTCCCTCTTAATTTTTGTCTCCTCTGAACACCAAGCCTGGTGATAGCCATTTCCCCGTCCTGTTTTCATATCACCTTACTTGTATTTCCCATGCAAGCAGAAGTCTTCCACTATCTTGCTGGCAGATTTGGACAGAATGGAGATAAAGTGGCCATAACTCTGCTTTAGCAAGAGGACTGTCCACATTACCATTCAATATAGACACATTTGTGAAGAATGGCCATATGGTCAATCAGTTACAGAATTCAGCTGTTAACTGAATAGTCAGCAATTAAAGCTTTTGATTAACTTTAGCACTTCCTAGCTTCCCCCACACTTCAGTTCCTCTCTATTCTGAATAGTTTCTATTATGTATTTGCTGTGCCTCCTAAATCAGAAGTTCTGGATACTACTTTCTTACTTGTAAAGTTACCAGAGTTGTCTGATAATCACGTAGAGGTAAGTAATTAACACTTGAAATGAATAATCGACTTCTTAGATACTAGGACCTAAAGTTAATGGCTGAATTCCTCATCTTTCTAGTCCAGTACAACATATAGTAGGACAACGAAAAGTTTATGGAATGGTTGAAGGAGCCCCAATTAGGGAGATGGCTATTGCGGTTAGCTGGAAGCCATAAGTTCCACCTGATAATAATCATACGCACCTGTAAATGCACGTGACACACCCGCAAAGCTAAAAGTATATAACCGGGTGAAAGCGGTCAGAAGAATTCATTTAGTCAGTCATTCAGTCGCTCAGTCGGTCGGAAGAAGAGTTTGGGTCAGAGAAGAAGAAAAGAGTCAGAGCGGCCAGAACATAGTCAGAAGAAGAAATAAGAGAGCGGTTAGAAAAGAGAAGTAGTTGTTGCTGGTCAGAGTCAGGCCGAGGCTGCCAAAGAAGAAAGAAGAAGCTCTCTCTCTCTCTAAGCGCTCTCTCTCTCTCTCTCTCTCTCTAAGCTGAAGAAGAAGAAAGAAGAATCTCTCTCTCTCTCTCTCTAAGCTGAAGAAGAAAGAAGAAAGAAGAATCTCTCAGCTCTCTCTAAGAAAGTAAAAGTAAAAGAAAGTAAAGTAAAATAAAGAAGTAAAGAGTCAGTAGTCAGAAGAAGTAAAGTCAGAGAGATTGATGAAAGAGCCAGTGTTAGAGTTTTGAGAGATAGTTAAAGCCGAAGAATAAAAAAACCTTCTTTCATCTTCATTCTGCCTCCGAGTTTTTCTCCTGCGGCGTTGTGGCTGTACATCAGGCAGCTACAAATGGTTATCTAAAAGAGAATGTAAGACTTTCCCTATGTTCCTCAAATCTCCTCCTGAGATATATTCATATGCATCATGGCAATAGAAAATCAAAATATAGACATGACAGGAACAGAATCTTCTGATCTTTTTCTCAAACTAATTTCTAAAGAGAAACACATTAAAATTATTCTTCATATCCTAAGACACTGCATTTACTAGTGGGTAGTGTCATGTCAAGAGTCATGGACATGAGAATAGAAGGTATTAGCTCCAAATACTTTATACCATAAAAATAGATGCAGAATTTGCTTTTTGCATCAAAAGAGGCATGTTTGTTGTACCTCATACCAAGCATTAATCCTTTCCTTTATCATAGCCCCACCCCAGTCCCAACAATGCCAAACCAATATGTAGACACACTCTTTAATAATAATAATTTGTGTTCCTAAAATACTGCCTATTTTATTTTTTCCCCTTTCTTCAGGTGACTGCAACATTACCCTGGCTATTCAATCTTTGCATAGACCAGTCTTGCCTTTGCCATGAAAACTTGAATAGAGGTTGTAAATGAAGTTAAAGGGTGGGTAAAAAAGAAAAAAAAAAAAAAAAAAAAAAAACCTAGCCACATGTATTAGCCTATAGTCAAACCTGGGTCACTCCAGTAAGAGATAAGATGTTGAATATTGAAGCATCAGTATTATGTTCAGGTGTCCTGCATAGTTCCTAACACATCCAATACTCATGGTGTTATTTCTCCTACCACCCACTTGTAGATTTTTATCTAGCAGGCTTCTTCACAGAAATAAAATCACCTGATCATACTTGGGACTCAATGACTGCATATACCCTGGTTAGACTAAGCAGTCTAGTGTTTCTGGAAACTAGTCTTGGAGCAGGTGGAAATCAACTTCTTCTAAAGACTATGAATTTTCAGCTAAAGGATCCAAAATGTCCCTGTGTGGAATCATCTGTACTCCTAGAACACATCTGAAAATGGACTACTAAAAATCAAAAGTTCAATCCAGCCTAGGCAACTGAGCAAGACCCTGAAGGGCTGGGGATGTAGCTCAGTGGTAGAGCATCCCTGGATTCAATTCCCAGCATGCACACGCGCACGCACGCGCGCGCGCGCGCGCACACACACACACACACACACAATCATAAGACCAAGTCTCAGAATTCTTGCTCTAAGAAACTTCCTTAGAGGGGCCTTTGGTCACCTCATCCCAGTTTCTAGGAAACTGGCTGGGAGGGGAAAATTGAAAAGTCAGATGACCTAATATGCCAGTGCAGCAATTTGTTTTCAGCATTACTTCCTAATATCCTAGCACTGCCAGATACTTGAGATTCTCCAGTATGTGCTGGAGAATGTTAACTACAGTCACCTGGCAATGTCTTCCATTTAATCCAGGAACTTGGTAGAATGCTTGCCTAGCATGCACAAGGTCCTGGGTTCAATCCCCAGCACCAATAATAATAATATCAATATATTAATATTTTAATCATCAATATTTATTGAAATAGTCTTTTCCTTATGTAGATAGTAAATCCAAAACACATAAACTTGGGAAATTGAATTCTCCCAAGCAAACATTGATTGTGAGCATTATTAATCTTTTTATATCTCATATCTCTTCAAATGCTTTATATGTATTAAAACACATAGTAGTATTACAATGATTATAAGACTGGTCATTAACTCAACAAACATACCATAACAGCTACAAAGGATTGATTGAACCAAACTTTGTTGCTTCATTATCTCTATCTTGATTCTGTCCTTTTATTTCCTTTCTTCTAATTTTAATCCTGCTTCTCCTTCTTCCTTTCCTGTATTAGAATTTTACCCTAACCTACAAGCTTGGTGACCTTCGCAAACCAGTAAGGCAATAGTTTGAGGGTGAAAATTGAAATTTTGGAATCAGAAACAACACACATGGATGATTTTGTTGTTGTTGTTGTTTTTCCATAGGGATCTGCTATGCAGTTGGAGCAAGCCTTTTTCTGAGTTAAGCGTTTGGTTAAATGTATCAGATATTTTGATATTTGTAGTTTTGTCTAGTACAGCCAACATTACAAAAACAAACCACTGCTTTGGGAATTTAAGTCTTTCTAGATACTCTCTTTCAATTGTTCTACCTACAATGCGCCAGAAGAGGGCATTGGTGGTTCAATGGTAGAATTCCCGCCTCTCATAACCTGGGAGATCCAGATTCGATTCCTGATCAAGGCTCTTCCTTTTACATCTCTACCCAGTAAGAATTACTTTGTGTCGGCTACAATTGTACTAAGAGGCTTTGCTCTGGAAGCTGTTAAATGAGGACAATGTTAACTACAGTCACCTGGAAATGTCTTCCATTTAATCCAGGAATTTGCAGTTATTGGACTAAATAACCACTCAGTGTCTTTGAAAGCGTTTCTGGTGGGTCGCTGAAGTTTTGAACGTTGGTGAGTAAAATTACTACTGCTTTCTGCTCACGGATCCCTGGAAACCCAAAAAGCCATGGGGTCCCTAATTTGCGTGCTGGGCCAACTCTCACTGTGGAGGGAAACCAGAAAAGGGAGCAAGGCCAAGCAGATAGTCCAGGTGTCCAGGAGGCATCTGCGGCCCAAGGAAAGGAGCAGCAGAGGGCGGTCTTGAGCAGACGTAGCAAGAGGACTCTCAGATCTTGTACAAACACTGAACCCAACTTGTTCACAGGTCAGCTACCGGGGCCTCCTCCTTTTCTGTGGGCCCATTGGTGTCCGGGGAAGGATTCTGTGTCCCTGGTGATGTGTGTCTACAGGTGTTGGCTTAAAAATCATATTTTTAATATAGAGGAAAAACAAACAAAAAAACACTCCAGACTTTAGGAACTATTTATTCGTGTTTGTTTTCTATCTCTTGGCAATTAGGAAGTTCCTGGGAACAATTATTATTTGAAAGTTATATGGGTTCCTGCTTGAGGAGTGATTAATCTTCCAAAATTTTTCCTTGTCCAGGAATAGCTTAAACGAATAACAGATTTTAAAACCAACAACACTTATTTATTTCTCTTTTTAAAGATAAATGTATTCATAAATGCATTTAAAAGTTTCCTTCTTCTGACATTATGGCTTTCTATATTTTGTTTATAAATTAATGGTGATTTTTTTAATGTTCTTAACTGGAAATACTGTGTTTGAAACCATCAGTTTTGTTTGTTTTCTTTTCTCCTCTCCCCCATCCCCAACAAGGGATTAAATCCAGGGGTGTTCTAATATTGAGCTACATCCTCAGTCCTATTTATTTATTTATTTATTTAGAGACAGAATCTCACTAATTCACCAAGGCTGGCCTCAAGTTTGTGATCTTCTTGCTCATAATAGTCAGGATTACAGGTGTGCTGTGCACTACCTCGCCTGGCATCAGAGCTGTTTTCTGTTTTAACTTGTTTGGAAATCTCTGTTGAATAAAAACTATCCTGTGTTATAATTTTTAGTTTTTAAACTTTTCTCTCAATAGTAACTAGATTTTAGGGAGAAAATTTAGGAGACAATTTATGAAAAAGAAAAAATGATAGATTTTACTTATGTGATGAGGCATATTGAAAGAGTCCATCAGGTATCAAGAAAGATTAAACCAAGAGCTGGGCCTGGTAGTACATGCTGGTAATTCCAGCAATTGGGGAGGCTGAGGCAAGAGGATCACAAATTCCAGGCCAGCCTCAGCAATTTAGTGAAGGCTTGAATAACTTAGCAAGACCCTGTCTCAAAAAAACAAAACAAAACAGAAAAATGGGCTATGGATGTGGCTCAATGGTTAAGCACCCCTGGGTTCAGTCCCTGGTATGTACCCCCCTCAAAAAAAAATTAACCCAAGAAGATCAATCCCAAGACAATATCATGGGGAAATTATTTTAAAATATGAAAACATCCTCAGGTTCTCTAGGCAACTCTGAAATAAATTACAAGAGCAACAATTAGACGCGCACTGATATACAAGGCAAAGCAATGGTGGAGCAGCATTTTCAAGAAACTTAGTAAAGAAAGTACAAACCAAGGATACCATATCCAATCAATCTCTTTCAAAGTCCACCATATAAGGTCATTGCTCTGGTTACCTTATATTTCTCCATACAAACTACATAGACAAGGATCAACCATAGTCTGACCCAAACCTTACTTAGCCAAATGCCGTCCTGAACCATAGAAATGTAGGGCAGTTTTGTGAGCAGTTACCATAAGGCTATTTCTTACTGATCCTTTGTGGGAGCCCCCCTGTTCTGAAGAGCCATGGAAATTTCCATCTTGCCCTCGTCCCTGTAGGATACAACTACAGACTATAACTACTTAGCTGCAGTATAAAATTGGTTCCTTCATGACAAGGCAATCCACTACTTGTTTTTGTCTTGTCCACTTGGGTGTCATGCTATAGGATTATGGGCATGGAATCTGACAAGAGCACTAATTTTGCTTATGCTGTGTATATAATTATAAACAATTTTGATTCATTTGAGCTCATTGTCTCCTTACAAGAGGATTCTATGAAAGTGTGACAAGACCACCTGCCATTATACTGCTGCTTAGGGATTACTTAACCACTTGACAAGTTCTTGCCTCAAAGAGTCATAATGCAAGACAAAAGGCTCCCCAGAGTGGTACCTGTTAAGGTCCTTAGGCCAAAGTAACTCCATTTTGAAAATCAGCACCTGCCCACCCAGGCATGACCTTCCCGTTAGTCCTGCACCCAATGAGTCCCTAACTACCAAAACCACAACAAAGATGCCAAGTAATAATCACAGTATCAGATGGGTTATTTTTTAACTACTCCATTGTCTATGACTATATAGTTAAGAAGTTTTTTCTAGCAGGCTTCTTCATCTTGCAGAAGGGCAGCCCAGCAGATATTCTCTGTCAATAAACCTTTGCTTGACTCAGAGATGTTTCTCTCCTGGATATTTGCACCAGCTACCCTAACAATACCACATATTCTTCCTGGATTGCTGGGTGTCCTCCAGTTATCCTATATATTAATGACTGCTTGGAGGCTGAGCATCAACAAGGGAGGAATGAAACCAGGCATTCAAATGGTACTTAAGTTGTTGCTAAAAGTTGTTAAAACTGAGTGGCTGGTCTCTAAAAACTAAAAGTAGTTAAAGAGCTATGCTGTGGTGGGTTTGCTCTTTTGCATATCCAATCCTTTTCTTCTCACCCTGACTCAGGTACTTTAGGGGAAAAAAAAGAAAACAAAAAACAAACAAACAAAAAAAAAAACCCTTCCCACTACTCCAACTGATCTCCAGAGCTGGTCACACCTTTCTGTTCTCCCAGCACTTTCAGTCAAGGACATAACATGGCCACCTGGCAGCTACTGTTGTAACTTGTCAAATTCATACATTAAATTCCTTGGTCTGTGTTTCTCTATAAGAGACTATGAATTCAACTAAGAGAGTTTGGGTAAAACCTGCAGTTAAAAAAAAAAAAAAAAAAAAAAGTCTTGAGTGAGGATTCTGAGCCAATTAAATGTACAGAGCAATGTATACTTTAAATAGATAAACTACACTCCTATACTATAAATGCTCTTAAATTGTCAGAGGAGATTCTTCAGGGCACTGTTGCAAGTAAATAAATGGTAATGGGGCAAATTCCTTTAACATTTGTCACCAATGGATGGGTCATAATTTAGCATTGAATGCTTATAGCCTTTGATGTCTGAAATTTCACTATATAAATGATGCTCTGTTGGTTGGCAAAACAAAATTTTCAATCCCAAAAGCTCTAACTGCAGTGTTATCAGATCTCTGCTAGGTTAGCAGGAGGTTCAACAAAATTCAGCAGCTTGGATTTTTCTCCTAGGCCTCTCTCTGCCAGCTGGGAGGCACATTGTGTCAGCCTGTGCCTGGTGGCCAGTCTTTTCAGGCTGAGAACATGAGACATGTTGAATGTACCAAGGCCTTGCATTTCTGCTTCTGCCTTCTGGGAGCCTATGGAGGCAAACATGTGAAGACTGTGGTGCAAGGACATTTTTGCTAGTTATGAGCAAGTTCTTTGAAACCAAAAGGAGCACATGACATTTCTTATCCAAAACAACAACCCTCTTCCCCTCCCCACCCCCAAAAAATAAATAAATAAAAAGAAGAGGAGGAGGAGGAGGAGAAGAAAGAGGTGGTGGTCAGGGTGAAAAGCAGGAATACAAACAAAACCACAATAATCTGGTGAAAGGTATCTCATGTCCATGGAAAAAATGGCATGGTTTGGGCCAAATTCCGAAGCAATTTTACTGCTGAAGGCCACTGGATGCAGAATTGATCTGTGTGATGCTGTAAAAAATTTTTTAAATAGATGAGAGAGAGAGGGAGAGAGGGGAGGGAGAGAGAGAGAGAGAGAGAGAGAGAGAGAGAGAGAGAGAGAGAGAATGAGAATGAAAAGAATCAAGTAGCTCCAAACTGTGCTGAGTACTCCTTCTGTACTGGCTCTCACTGGATCTCTCCATCCCTCTCTCCCTCTCTTCATGGTTTGTCTTTGCTTCTTTGCTGTTTTCAACCATCCTTGCTTTGTATTTGGCTATAGAGATTTTAGATCATATGGGCCGCCTTTTATTCCCTGGACTTCATTTGATAAGACTCTGGAATTGAGTCATGATGGCAGTGATCACAGCTGTTTTTTATCCTAATATGTGGTGGCCAGGTCAAGTGCAGCACTCTGCCACTGAATTATAATACACACACACACACCCCAGCCCTACAGCCTTTGAATTAGAATGATTTCTATTTTTTTGTTTTTCAATTTGTTTACAGCACACTTCCCTCATCTTCCACAGCTCTCTCACAGATTTTTATTAAATGAAAGACCCCTTTAACTCCATTAAAAAAAAAAATTAGTAGCTTGCCTGACAGGTAGTTTCTTGGAACTGTGCCAATGAATTCTCAATGCTTAATCCCTCTGGCAGCCAAAAGGAAAAACAAAACAAAAACAAAAAAGTACTGTCTCTCACAAAGTAAAGGCCTCTATTATTCTGATAAGAAGCCACCATGCATGCCAGACTTAGGACTCCTACCAAAGTTTGGCCCATTTATTTTGTAGAGGGTCAATGTGAATGATGTAAGATGTGACATATTATTTTTATTGCAATTTATTATATTATGAAATTCATTATTATTAAATTTTTCTAAAAGAGAAAAGTTATAGAGAAGTTAATGATGTAATAAAGAAGTTTCCCTTCACTAATGTCCTTGTCAAAATAAACTGCTCATAAAAAAGGAAATTAAAATAAGAAAACAGTCTCCCTCTAGGAGAGCAAGGATGTAGATCAGTGGTAGAACACTTGCTTCACATGCTGAGGCCCTGGGGTGAAGCTGGGGAGGTGATTTGTTTTTAAAAAATCTGCTCCAGTTCCAATCAGTCTTAGTTTTTCAGATGCTGTGCCTTTATCACTGTGTCAGATTTATCACCACAAACACCTCCAAAGTGAAAGATGGATTTTGGGTGGGACTCTTTTGTGCACCACATTTCAGAAGTTCCTAAAGTCTCAAGAACATCCCAAGGACTAGACAAGGAACAGCATCACATCCACAAAATTTAAAAACAGTGAAAAAAGCCAGGGTTACTTTTTTTTTTATTAATTTATAATTTTTTTTTATTCTGACCAATCTTACCTGGAAGAAAGGGTAAACACCAAAACAGAAAAGATCAGAGTCTTGAATTCGAGTTTGCTGGGATACTAGGCAGTTTAAAATCCTATCTAAAAGACTGATCATTTCTAGTGTTGCTTTAAATGTGGGATAAAAAATACAATAGCATAAAGTTTGGGGCACGTATTTGGTACTTGTATTTTGGAGCAATATGCACTCGAGTTTTACATTCGCTTTATAATTTCACTTAGCAGTTCCACTATCTGTAAGTATCTTAGATATATATAACGTAGTAGCTTCAATTTTATAACTTATATTATCTTTATTTCTCCACCACAGTCCCAAGAAAGTGAGGCACAGCAGTAGTACGTAAAGTAGACACACTAAAGAACAGGGAGCAAAAATCCCACGCCCTAACCGAAATCAAGTACCCGCTGCAGCAGTGAGGGCTCAGAATTCAAATCACTAGGCCACCTGAAAACCTGAGGCTGCGCAGCTTCTTTAAAATCCTTTCAGTAGGGACCATCTTTCACTGACCTCTCGAAAACTCCATCTACCCTCCTGGTGCCGCCCTCCCCTCCGGGGAATTATTCCAAGTCGGATCCTGCTTTTTCCAAATTACAAACCAATATACCACGTACATAGCGAACCCCAACTTTCACTCTTCCAGTGGCGCTCCTGCGAGGCCCCCAGGTCGACAAGTCACAGATCAAGTTACCTCGTCCCAGCCGCATCTTACCTAGATATGTGCCTTTGCGAGGTGGCAGCGTGAGCAGACTGTCACCCAATTCAGGTCAGCGGACAAAAGCTCCAGGAAGACGTAGAAAAGGGGAAGTGCACCAGACGAGAAGGGGCGGAGCACCTCAGGATAAGGAATAGTAAAGGACCCAAAAGTAAGCAAAAACAGAGATCGCCTGGGTGGAAAACTTTCTAGAAAGACCTCAGGGCCCTGAGGGGATGTTTTCACAACAACCTGCTGCACTTGCCTTTGCCTGTGTTGATGGCAATTCCATCCTTCCATACACTCACGCCCTAAACTCAAGTGAGTCCTTCTCTCATAGTCCACACCCAGTTACTTAGGAAATCATGCTTTCTCATTAATTAATTGCATACTTTAAGCCACACAATTTTTCTCTTTTTGATTCTGAATTTTGGCAAACAACAAGGCATGGAGATCGATTCAACTTTCCATCCATGGCTTGCTCAGACTTTAGGGTCTGAAACCCTTAATCTAGGGATCAGAGTTTGGGCCACTGTTAAGAGTTTTCTTTGGCCTTGCCTAGCAAAATCAACCTCTCCGGTGTTGCCTTCCAGGGCCAGGGACAGGCCTTGGTCCTCTCAGCACAGTTCCTCTTGCTGAGTCAGGCATCCTTCCCTGTCACCTGCAGAGAAGTTTCAGACGGTGTTTATTCACTTTGCCCGGAGCCTGGGAGGCTCAGGTGAGGGACGGGGAGTGAGGGTGGGTTGCACGTGGCGAGTTTAAGTTTCCTCTAGGCACCCGTTGCCCACCCCCTCTCCTGGCGTTCTCACCTGCCGTCAGTACCGTTAGTAATGCTGTGTGTCGGTTTGAACTCTTAAAACTCCCAGGCAGGGAGGGCCTGGTAAGGCAAGGGCTGCTGCCCTCTTGGGCCCTGTCCACTAGGGTTCGAAAACGGTCCTGGAGCAACAGAGAGGTTGAAATAGACCAAAAAAAGTAGATAAATAAATTAGGGCAGAAATCCTAGGAGATTTTCTGATCTTAAGGCACCAAGAAGGTGAAGTTGGCCTATGAAACCAGCTACTCCTGTCGCTGTCCAATCGACTTCCACTCTCCAATTGGAGCCAAAGCAGACAGCCTTGGCCAGTTACTGGTGAGTATACAATCTCTCCTTCTCCCCAGCTGGATAGCACTTGAACTTGAATCGCTGGATGCTCTCTCCCCAAGTTTTCTGTGAATTCCAAGGATACAACTGATAACTTTTGTTTAATTGCCCTTATCTGAAGAAATAATACTGTAAAATCTTTTAACAAAGGAAATGATTTCTGACAAGTTTTGTACTGAGAACTTTCAGGTGTGAGGGAAAAACAAGACCACTACTCATGCCACAGAAAGAAAATCCAGTTCAGACGGTGTCACACAGGAACTACACTTTATTCGAGTAGATTTTTACCCTGAGGTTGGGCCCACTTTAAGTGCACTGTTGATGGAACTTAAGATAAATCTAGGATGTTCACAATTAATAATTTAATTGTAATCATTTTAAATTTAAATGCAGATCCCCAAAATTATATAACCAGCATTTAAAGCCCACTTTATGCCATTTTTACAAAAATGAGAAAGATGATAAATGACAAAACTTCATAAATTGGCCTTTACATATTTTGTCTACTAAAGCTTTTCTTCCTACAAAGAACAGAAAATTGCAAATCATTTTATTTCATACTCATAAGTAATAGAAAAAAAATTTCCTGTGACCAAAGAAACTGAAAAATGAGCGATGTTTTTCAAGAAAATTCTAAATTCGTTGCCATATGCAGACAATTTATATCTAGTTCAGCTCTGAAGGTAACAGATTTGTTTTCTCCAGAAGATTTAATAATGGACCTTTAGCTAAGGATTCAGTCCTAATATGTGAAGTCATGTGTCCTACAATGAAATGAGAAGGATTAAGTGCCAGCATATCTTGATTTATATATTGGATACTTTGGTCTGTTCCATTTCTGATTTATTGAGCTGTATGAAAAAGTCAAACCTGAAGGGATTTAAGGCTTACTATTGCAACTGAAAAATGAGCGATGTTTTTCAAGAAAATTCTAAATTCGTTGCCATATGCAGACAATTTATATCTAGTTCAGCTCTGAAGGTAACAGATTTGTTTTCTCCAGAAGATTTAATAATGGACCTTTAGCTAAGGATTCAGTCCTAATATGTGAAGTCATGTGTCCTACAATGAAATGAGAAGGATTAAGTGCCAGCATATCTTGATTTATATATTGGATACTTTGGTCTGTTCCATTTCTGATTTATTGAGCTGTATGAAAAAGTCAAACCTGAAGGGATTTAAGGCTTACTATTGCAAACTGTTTATTACTATATAAACAAAACAGTATGAGAATGGCCAAAGGATACATGTATAAATAAATGGAGATGAGTTGAGATGCCTATAACAGACCCATATTATATGGTTAGTTGGTTTTCTCTTATTAATGTATTTTTGTAGTGCTGGAGATTGAACCCAGGGCCTTGTGCATGCAAGGCAAGCACTCTACCAAGTAAGCTATATCCCCAGCCCCTAGTTGGTTTTCATAAACAGTACTAAAGCAATTAAATGGTGAGAAGAGTGTCTTTTCAACAAATAATGCTGTACTAATTTAATATCTAATAGAGAAAACTCAACTGCTATAGTTTGGATCTGTAATGTATCCCACGGCTCTTGTATTATAGGCTTGGTCCTTGGCTTGGTGCTATTGGGAGGTGGTGGAAACATTAAGAGGTGAGACCTTAGTGAGAGGTTTTAGGTCATTGGTGGTGTGCCCTGGAAGGGGATTATAAGATCCCCAAACTCTTCCTCTTTCCCTCTATATATTTTTACTTTTAGTCATAGCCATGAGGTGAACTGCTTTGCTCCACTGGTGCTCCCAGCCATGATGTGCTGTCTTGCCACAGGCTCAAAAGCAATAGGGCCAATCAGCCATGAAGTGATACCTCCAAAACTGTAAACCAAAATAAACCTTTTCTCCTTTTAAGTTGAGTATTTCAGGTATTTGTTACAGTAATAGAAACCATCATATCCACAATCCCTACCTCACAACATACACAAAAAGGCTAATTTGAGTCAGATCACAGACCAAACCATATTAACTACAAAGTTTTCAATGATACTGTCCTTATGGCCTAAGAAATAGTTCCTAAATATGACTCAGAAAGAAATAATTGAAAAGGAAATATTATAAATTAGACTTTATCAATATTAAAAATGTATTCTCATAAAAGACACCAATATGAGTGAAAACGCAAGCCACTGAAAAATAAGCTTCGTTTTTCAAGAAAATTCTAAATTCATTCAGACATATTTTATGAATCTTCTAAAAGGATGTGTATCCAGGAAATATAATGAATTCTAACACATATTTTAGAATTGATAAAGTGTAAACAGATACTCCAGAGAGAATATATAGTAATGATCAATAAGCATGTAAAAAAAAAAAAAAAAAGCTCAGTATCATTAGTTGTCAGGGAAATCGACATTAAAACCACACTGAGATACTTATTAACTCAGGAACATAGCTGAAATGAAAATATGAAAACACCAAATCTTGGTGATGTAGAACAACCACCAATCAGAGATTTTTAGTTGAACTGTAAAATGTTATAACCACTTTGGTTTGACAGTCTCTTACAAATTTAAATATAAACATTCCTTTGTTCCTAGTAATTGTTCACCTAGAAATGTTTCCCAAAGGACTGAGAATATACGTACACACACAAAAATTAGAACAAGAATTTTCATAGCAGCTTTATTCATAATAGCCAAAATTACAAATAACCCAAATGTCCATTATCAGGATACTCGTAAACAAATTGTGATATATCCATGCAATGGAATATTCCTCAGCACTAAAAGGAATGAGCATCTGATATACTCAATGCCACAACTAAAACTCAAGAGACATTATGCAGAAAGAATAGTACAATACAATGTACATACTCCCTGAGTTCATCTAACAGGGAATTTCTAGAAGGAAGCAAGACAAAAGTATAAAATATCAACACAGTAGCTTTCAAAAATAATAAGAGGATAATAACAATGAAAATGATGATTCTACTGATTTAACATTATTGATATTTACTAAATCCAGACACAGCTAATGACAGAAGGAAGTAGGCATTTTACAGGGATAAAAATAGGCACCTGAAGTTTGTTACTTGTCCAAGGTCATATAAGGGCAGAAACAGATTTACAAACCAGAACAGACTGGTTTGAGCACAGATTAGACCAAGTCTTTCTTCTCATGCTCTGATTTCTTGAGCACAGATTAAACCAGATTTTTCTTCTCAAATCTGGGTATTTCTGGTTTTCTTAGTTATAGAGGTGGGAGGGGGGAAATGAGGAGAAAGTGTGAGAGATGGAAGCACTAGAATCCGTAGTTGTCAAAAAACACAACAGTAAACAGTTGTGAATATTATTACAACAAAAGTTGTAAAAACTTCTGGGAGGCAGGGTTGTTGGTTGCAAGTTTGGCATAAACATTGGTGCTGAGATGAGATGAAATTGAGAAAAATCATAGGTTCAAACTTGAAAACTAAAACACAAAGCCTTCTAGAAAAAATGCAGAAAAATATACATTCATAATCTTGGAGTAGGGGAGATGTCTTAGAGATCACAAAGGCTTTTACAATGAATAGAAAAAAATACATAAATTTGTTTCATCAAAATTAAAAACTTATGCACATCAAAAATCATAAGAAAGTAAAAAGGCAAACCACAAACTGAGAGAAGATATTTTCTATGTGCTTATTTGAAAATGAATGAAAGGTTGTTTATGGAGAAAAAACTTTCAGAAACTGATAATAAGAGTCAAGCCATTTAAAAATGAGCAAAATACTAGAAGAATTTTTTTATACAAGGGAGAATTTTTAAATGTCCAAAAGACACAGGAAAAAGATGCTCAATATCATTACTTATTAGGAAAACACAAATCAAAATCATGATGAGATATATTTATGCACTGCTATGGTCTGAACATTGTGTCCCCTCCAACCCAAATTCATTTGTTGAAATCCTAACCCCCAAAGTAATGGTATTAGGAGGTGGGGTTTTGGAATGTGACCATATCATGAAAGCTGTATCCTCCTGGATGGCATTAGTATCCTTATAAAATAGGCTGTAGGGTGTTTGTTTCTCCTTCTACCATGTTCACAGCTAGAAGTCCATCTGTACACCAGAGAGGGAGCTTTCAACAGACAATAAATCTGCTGGCACCTTGAACTTGGATTTCCCAGCCTCTAGACCTATGAGAAATAAATTTCTGTTTATAAATTACTCACCCAGTTTGTTACTTTTTTATAACAACCTGAACATACTAAGGTATGAACCCACCAGAATGGATTAAATTGTAAAGACAGAGAACATTTAAGTTCTGACAAGAACATGGAGGGAACCAGTTTAAGTAGTTGCTGATGAGAAGTAAAAAAAAAAATAACACAACTATTCTGAAAAATTATTTGGCAAATTTCTAATAATGTTACATTTATAACTACCCTGTGACCTAGGGGCTGTGGATATAGCTCAGTTGGTAGAGTGCTTGCTGTATATGCACAAGGCCTTGGGTTTAATCCCCAGCACCACAAATAATAATAATAATAATAACTACCCTATGAACTGACAATTCTATTGCAAAGCATATACTCAAGAGAAATGAATGCACGTATCTACAAAAAGAACTGTACAAGAACATACAGCTTTGTTCACAACTGACAAAATTAAAAATAACCCAATTTTCCATCAACAGTGGTATGTTCACACACAGGAATAATACCAATAACACCAAAATAATACACTTAACATCACAAATGGATCTCAAAAACGTTGCATGAAATAAAAGTCAAAGACAAAAAAAAATATTTATTTATGTGAATTCTAAATACAGTCAACACTAATCTAGAGTTGGAAAACAAAATAATTTGTTTAAATGAACCAAAGGTGGGTGGAGATTGCCTGGAAAGAGTTCTATGAAACTTTCAGAGCTCTTGAAAATTTTTCTATCAGTTAGTGAAGGTGAAAATTTGTAAAAATTCATTAGGCTATGCACTTCAGATTTGTGCACTTTATGTGAATTATACTGCAATAATGTGCTGGTTGCATAAAATTTGGGGCAGGAAGAGGTGGGAGCATGAAATTAAGTCTAGGTTTTACTGCATTTATTAGGTTTTATAGTATCAGATGCATTGCGAAATACCCTGTTGAACTCATAAAAAGCTCATCATCATTGCATCTCAAAAGCCCTCACTGTGATTTGAAACATCTCAATTAGAAGACTATTGTGAGCACACCTTTACAACAGCCAAAGCTGCAGATAAAGGATCCTCCACATTCCGGACTTAACCTTTAGGTATAGTTCCTGCTCCAAGTTCAGATATAGGGCCAGCCCACTGCCTCTCAGAAACTCTGCTCTTAGATTAGTGCTTGGGAGTTTTCTTGCTTTCCAACTTAGTCGACTTAGTCGTGGAGAACCTTGGTGAACCCTTCTCTCTGGCCGCACATACCGGGCAAAGCCAGTGCAGAAATTTAAAAAGTTACACTAAAACATACCAAATTTTGCCAAGCAAGAAACTAGCAAGAGTACTAACCCCAAGATTACGATCAAAACGCATCATAATCCTACTGACAGCAATCGTGCTGCCTTTAATATTTAATGCGTGAAAACATTCACAATATTTTCCTGCTTTATTTTTGGATGACTACAGTTTCTTGCGGATTTTTATTTTAACGTCCTCTTTCCATTTCTTCTCATTCTATTACATAATAAAAATCAATTCCCACTTCTCAGGATCCATCCACCCTGTGCCTCCATGTTTCCTGGGAGGTCTCAGTTGTCTTTTTTTTCACGCTTCCCTGCTCTTTTCCTCCTCCACATAGTTCCCTTTTGGCCCAGGTACCGCCCACTGACCCCAAGGACCCCTCAGATCTCTGTCCAGTTAAGCGCATGGAACTCCAGCAGCGCAGAGGATGTATTGTAGGACCTCCACTGCCCACCTCATGGGACATTGCATGTCTGGAAACAAACAGCAGCCACAATAAAGTCTGTTGGAAAAAAAACTTTCCCCTTTGAAAACCCTTTCATCTGCAGCATTTTCCACTCTCAGAATTTTTCAAAGTACTAATAGCTTCAAGATGACGAAGTGTGGAAATAAAGGAAGACCGAAATGAGAAATGCAAAGCTATTTATTCAGGGTAGCCTCAGTAAGGAAGTCAGCACTGTCACTTCCATTTTGACAGATTCTAAGGCAGAGGAGTGGGAAAGATTTATAAAAGAAAAAAGAGTAAGATTTAGGTGCACCCTGATTGGAGACTGCCGGCATGAGGAAGGTGCAGTGAGCTAATTAGAAGCGGGTTATCCTGTGTGACTGGTTAGAGGTGTATATTTGGCTTTCTCTGATTGGTCCTAAGCAATGGTAACAAAAATTAGGGAAGCTGTCAGGTACTGCTCAAGTTCTGGGCTTGTAAGGGGGGTAGAGTGTGGGGGGAGGGCGTTGCTGGGGATTGAACCCTTATGCATGTGAAGCAAGCACTTCTATCAACTGAGTTATATCCCCAGCCCTAAGTGCTGGGCGTTTTGAGCCAATTGTTACTGAAGTTGTTTAGCTTTCTGATTACTAGAGATAATGGGTTGACTTCCTACACAGTCTGATTTGCAGCAGGCAGGCCTCCTGGGTTTTTTATTGTAGATAAGGGACTGGTTTCCCAAGTAGGTGGTGGATCAGAGGTCTATTTTTATATATGGCCTTGCTATTGTCCATTTCTATGTTTAGTTGTCCAAATGTATAAATACAAATCCTAACTGAGCCCCTTGGCAGGTCAGCTTCCAAACTTGCTCAGACCTGGATTCAGATGTCTTCAGAGATGCTGGCTTCTGTGGCCAAGGCTGGGAGGCCACTTGGCTGCCCTCTGGTTTCTGGCATCACCCAACACACACAATCTATGAATTTCAAAGGAAACTACCAGCTCTATTTGTCGCTCTAATTACTCCAGTTTTACCCAAGCTTTGGAGCTTACCCAAATTGCAAAAGGCAGGTGATACTGGCTGATACTTAGTGACAGCTCATTCTCCACTGAGTCTTTGTGGTACAATAGGTTAGTGTGTTCTGCTGCCAACTGACTTGTCCAATAGCCACACTTAGTGTGTAAAAGAGCTCAGTTTGTGTAAAAGAGCTCAGTTTCTGCTCATAAGAGTCCATAGATGAACTGAGGAAACATGAGTCAAGAGCTCTATAGATCCATTTTTGTATGGGGTGATCATAAGGTAAAAGATTTTATTGACCCTGTAATCCCAGCGGCTCAAGCTGGAAGGTTGGTGGTTCAAGCCAACCCAGGGATGGTGGAAGACAAAATAGTTTTATTTGCTCTTCTTAAGTTCTGAGTGCTTGATAGGTCTAAACTCCCTCCCCACAACTTTTATCTTATTGTGCCAAAACACACATATATAAATTTTTCTCTCTTTATTTGAAGTGTACATCAAATACATTTATATAAAGGGAAGGGGATGAGAGGAATGAAGGAACTTTAAATAATACAAAGGGGGGAGGGGAGAGGTGGGGGCAAGGGAATAGGAATAATGACAGAATGAGTTAGACATCAATGCCCTAAGTACATGTATAAAAGCACAAATGGTGTGGAAATACTTTATGTAAAACCAGTGACTTGATAAATTGTGCTCTTTATATGTAATACAAAATGAATTGCACTCTGCAAGCATGTATAACAAACTAGAATTTTTTTTTTTTGAACCGGGGATTGAACTCAGGGGCACTCAACCACTAGGCCACATTCCCCAGCCCTTTTTTGTATTTTATTAGAGACAGGGTCTCACTGAGTTGCTAAGTGCCTCGCCACGGCTGAGGCTGGCTTTGAACTCGGGATCCTCCTGCCTCAGCCTCCCAAGTGCTGGGATTACGGGCGTGCGCCACCGCGCCCGGCTACAAATTAGAATTAAAAATAAAAAATTTTCCCAAGTAAATGTTAAAAGAAGTTAAAATATTATGGGGACCTTTTATCTTGTATGTGTAGGGCCAGGTAATAAACCAATCCTGAAACTTGAAAAAAAATAATTATATGGTGTAACCATTACCATCATCTGCCTCTAAACTCTTTTCTTCTTACAAAATTGAAACATTACATAATTACTTCCTATTATTTCAATTAAACAATTACTTCCTATTGTCCCTTCCCTAGTCCCTGGCAACTACTATTCTACTTTTTCTATCGGTGTGAATTTGACTGCTGTAGGTACCTCATATAAACAGAATCATATAGTATTTGCCCCTTCCCAATTAGTTTATTTCATTTAACATAATGTCCTCAAGATTCACCTATGTGTTAGCATATATCAGAATTTTATGACTTCTTAATGAGGAATAATATTCCATTGCATGTTTGTATCACATTTTGCTTATCCATTCATCTACTGATGAACACTTAGGTTGCTTCCATATTTTAGCTATTTTGTATACTACTACTATGAACATGAGTGTACAGATATCTCTCTTGAGTCCCTGATTTCAGCTCTTTTGATTATATACCCAGAATTGATAATTCTATTTTTAATTTTTTGAGGAACTGCCACATAGTTTTCCACAGTGGTTGTACCATTTTATATTCCTACAAACAGTGCACGGGGTTCTGATTTTTCCACATTCTTGTCTACACTTGTTTGGTTCTTTTCTGTTTTCTTTTATTCCTTCTTTCCTTCTTCTTTTTAAAAATAGAAGCCATTCTTATAGCCCTTACTTTTAACCTCCATTTTCTCCTTGAAATCTTGGAAGTTGAACAAGAGGAGGATTAAAATCTTAGTGGATTTTTTTCAGTTAATGCTGAGCATAGTGGCTAAGAGCAAGGGTTTGGGAGGCAAACTGCCCAGGTCTGAGTCCTGTCCCTCATATGAAATAGGTAAGCTCAGGCCTTCAGTGCCTCCATGTTCTTATCTGCAACTAGGAGTGGTAATAATTGGATCTGTCTTATAGGGTTGCTACATGAAACAAATAAGTTATTTTATGGTAAAGCACTTAGGAGCCATTCTGGTCACAAAGTAATGCTCTTGAGGCTATTATTATCATTTTCCACTTCTTACTGCATCATTGAGGAATTTTAACATTCCTTAGAATAAATCAAGAGTGTTAAATGGTTTGAATGGCCTCTTCTCTCCCATATTAATGGACAAATGTCTGAAAAATTCGTTCAGACAATTGAAGGGTCTGAAAATGCAGGCAGTGAAAGAGAAGACTGGATCCAATTGAGATAGGAATTTGGGGATACAGAAAAGGAAAGATAAACTGACTCTTAAAAGAGAAACACTCATGAGCCATTAGCATACAGAAAATGCCCATGAACTTTTGAAATGCAAAACAAACATTTACGGGCAACCCTGCTCACATCTCTAGCCTATACCTTTGGCTCTGATCCTTGATCCTTGCCCTTGCCTGAAAAAAGTAATATGACAGCAATGTGCAAGTGCTGGAAAAACTGGCACAAAATTGTGTAAATCTGCCCTGGCTACACCTCTAGTACAGCCCTGAGTCATTGTCCTTCTGTGAAATATTAACACCCCACACCAAGGGGTTGCTGTCTCTCCCTTTGCAGATGGCCCACATTCTCCCTTGAATACACTTCTGTTTTCCTCAATAAACCTCTGTCTCTCTCTGGCACATGCTGACATTCTTTTCTGACACACATACCAAGAACCCCACTTGTCCTAAGTCGAGGTCCCTTCTCTGAGAACTCATTGGACCTCTGGTGACACAACCTCAAAAAATATGTGGACCTTGGAAGGCACGATGATTATTTAGCTTGTATTAAACAACATTTTGCACATAATTTTAGACAGAGCTTTTAATATCCAATCACACTTAGCCAAGAATTATAAGAAAAGCCCAAGTATGTAATAGAGACCCCTTTTCAGGTTGTCGTAATTTTTAAGAAAACAAAGTAAACCAGGTGTGGTAGCACATGCCTGTAGTACCAGTGGCTTGGGAAGCTGAGGCAAGAGGATCATGAGTTCAGACCCAGCCTCAGCAAAGCAAGGCACTAAGCCTAAGTGAGACCCTGTCGCTAAGTAAAATACAAAATAGGGCTGGGGATGTGGCTCAGTAATTGAGTGCCCCTGAGTTCAATCCCTGGTACCAAAAAAAAAAAAAAAAAAAAAAAAAAAAAAAAAAGAAAGAAAGAAAGAAAAGAAAAGAAAACAAAGTAGGAAAATTTAATTTATCTGGAATTTGTAGATTTCTTCTTCTTGTTATGATGGAATATTTGTAATAAACCCTCCCTTTATAATCTGGTTTAAAGAAATTATGTTTGAAGTCTTTAGAAAGCTATCAATGCAGCTGGGATCACTCAGGTCAGAGAGAGAGGGAGATACACAGTTCAGTGGAATGAAACTAATTTTCTGCCTTTACCCCTCAGGGCAAGCTAGTTCTAGACAAGTGAGAGCCAAGAGTCTGAGAAACTGGAGAGAGAACAGCTGCTAGGAGGGCAGCACTTTAAGTAATCTCTTGGAGGTAGGAGTTGGGGAGATGTGGGACCTGTCCAATTAATCAGACTTGAAAGTCAAGATCTAGAGTGAAATGAAAAGTGAACTGGACACTTGATAAAAATTTTCCCCTCCAGGTATTTGCAAATTCAGCTCTGTGCTGGTGAGAGCCTATGAGGGCTGACAGAATGAGGCTGAAAGAAAGCAGGTTTCAGTCGTAAGGTTGTATAAAATAGATGGATATAAATTGAAGTTTGAGACCTCCAAAAAGAGAAGGTAGCTCTCAAATGGCAACTTGCACATCTATAGCCCAAGAATGGACAAACTGGATAAACTGAGACTTCCTTTAAGTTCAAACTGTCGATAAGCTGAGTCAGAAACTAGAGCAAGAGCAAAAAAGTAAACCATAGAAACTGACTGGTAACATGATTGAGATACTGAAGTCATCAGGTAGGAAAACTAAAATACATGTTTTAGGTGTTCAAGAAAATAAGTAACGAGACATATGTACACTAGAGATTAAAAATCTATTTAAAAATCAAATAGAAATTGTAAGCAACTTAGCGAGACCCTGTCTCAAAATAAAAAATAAAAAAGGGCTGATGATGTAGCTCAGTGGCTAAGTGCCCCTGCGTTCAATCCCTGATGCCAATCAATCAAACAGGAATTCTAGAACTTAAATATATGCTAACTTTAAAAAGCAAAGGACTATCTTAATAGCAGTTTAGACCCAATGGATAAAATTTAGTAATTAAAAATAATTAAGTGAGCTGGGGGCTGTAGCACGTTTGAGGCCCTGTGTTTGATCCTCAGCACCACATAAAAATAAATGCATTGTGTACAACTAAAGCAAATAAATATTAATAAATAATAATAATAAATAAATAAATAAAGGCATTGTGTCCATCTAAAACTAAAAATGTTTTTAAATAATAATTAAGTATGAAATAAGTTGTAGAGAGTATGGAGAGCTAAAAGAAAGATAATTTCAAAGAAGAGAGTAAAAAGGAAGTATAGGTCGAGTTATAAAGGGCCACATGTAAATACACATAAAGTACATGTATTTGAAGTCTCAGAAGTTCAAAAAGATGGCTATTGAATCAAAAGCAATATTTGGGAAATAAAACGACCAATTAAAAATATCTGATGAGGGCTGGGATTGTGGCTCAGCGGTAGAGCGCTGGCCTAGCACATGCGAGACCCTGGGTCTGGTCCTCAGCACCACATAAAAATAAATAAATAAAAGGCATTATGTCCAATTATGACTAAAAAAAAAATTATTGAAAGTCAAAGGCAAACTGAAAAGATGTGGAAGTACCCAAAACACCAAGCCAAACAAAAATGTATTTCAAAGTTTGAGAGCTGAACAAAAACAATAGAAAAGGAAGACAAAGAAGCCATTATTAAAGGGCTAAAATACAATTTCTGACCTATCACTGACTGCCTGGGAAAATGTCTTTCACCACAAAGGTGAAAGTAAAGCCTTTCCAGATAAGCAGCAGCTCTTCAGAAAAGGAAGTACAAAAGGTAGTCTCCAGCCAAGAGTTAAAAGGTCCCAAAGGAAACATAGAAATGATAGATTAAATATGTGAGCTAATCAAATAAATATCACTCTCTCAACAACAATATTGTCTAACTTACAATGTACCTTGAAATAAAATGAATGACAATAACTCAAAAGGCAGGAAGAGGGTAAAATGGAGTTAATATTAGTAATAAAGTCCTGGCACTGTCCAGGTCATATAAAATTCTATTCGAATTTTTGTTTAGACTTCACAGAATACATAAAAGTAAAACATGCATCATGAGGAAACCAAAAGATAAAACAACTACTTTTTTGTAGTTTTATGTTTTTAACAAATTTTGTTTTATTTTATGCTAATAGTGTTTTATTGTGATATAACTTACAAACAGTAATGCATATAAAGTATGTAGTTTGGTGAATCTTGACAAATGTATACACCCTATTAACCATCAATCAGACCAAGTCTTAAGAACAATTCCATCAACACAGGAAGTTTTCCTGATGTAAGTTTTCAGTCAAAATACTTCAAAGAAGCACCACTCTTCTGACTTCTATGGCTATAACTTAGTTTTGCCTGTTTGGGAACTTCATGTAACTGGGATCATACATGAGTAGGCAAGAAAATTCAAATATGTTTTATATCATTATAGGCACGGTGGCTCTTGCTTATAATCCCAGCAGCTTGGGAGGATGAGACAGGAGGATCGCAAGTTCAAAGCCATGAGGCAATGGCAAGGCACTAAGCAACTCATGAGACCCTGTGGCTAAATAAAATACAAAATAGGGCTGGGGATGTGGCTCAGTGGTTGAATGCCCCTGAGTTCAATCCCCAGTACCAAAAACAAAAACAAAAACAAAACATCCTTTTAAGACGCATATCTCTGGGTTAAAGCATATTCACTTACAATTAAATAAATTATATATAAAAAACAAAAGTAGATATTTTGTCTCAACCCACCATGCCATCCAGACAGGAAGACTCAAAAACTTCTAGAGTCACAACCACAGCTACATTGGCAACCACTGGTAGCACCAGGAAGCTGGGATAAACATGGTATCATGCATCACCCACTACAGGATCAACTTTGACAAATGTCACCCAGGTTTGGGAAAGTTGGTAAGAGGCATTATCACTTAAAGAAGAACCAGAGCTTCTGTCCAACTGATACCACTGTTTACCAGTGACGAGTTCTGCTCCCCCAAATGTTGAAGTTTGAACATTAGAGAAGCACATCGAGGCAAGCATATAAAGCAGGGTTTATTTAAAAGGGGTAACATAGACTTCTCCCTCCCGGCCATTGCTGGTATTCTGGTGTCCCAAGAAGCAAGGCAGGTCTGCCTTTTTTATATGTTCCAGGGCTTCCTTTATTCTCCTGCTCTCTTCTCCTTCCGTGTCTGTGACCAGGCCCAGTGGGATGGCCAAAAGGTGAGAAGCAGATGGGCTGAAGGGGTAAGGGCAGGATGGAGCAGCCCAGGACATATTAACAACTTTAAAGCTCCCTGTAGGAAGGGGCAATTCCTGGAACAGGTTACCTTGGAAACAGGTTGGGGCAGGGTGGAAGAAGGGCTCTGAAGGAATTAACATTCCAATCCCTCAGGGGACAGTCTCCCAATAGTCTCCAACTTCCTCAGACTCACTCAAAATTGGCTTTCTTGATCCGACCTGACTTGATTTACCCATCTATACTGACTGCCTATCCGATTCTGGCTTCACAACATCACAACCTTGATAAATTGTGGGATGTTGATCACACACAAGTAAGTGCTGCCAAAAACAAGACAGGAACCACTCCCATCATTGAGATGGTGCAATTGGGCTACTACAAAGTTCCGGGGAAGGGAAAACTCCCAGAGCAGCCTGTCATCATGAAGGCCAAATTCTGTTTTTGGTACCAGGGATTGAACTCAGTGGCACTCAACCACTGGGCCACATCCCCAGCCTTTTTTTTTTTTTTTTTTTTTTTTTTTTTGGTATTTTATTAGAGACAGGGTCTCACTGAGTTGCTAAGTGCCTCGCCATTGCTGAGGCTGGCTTTGAACTCGGGATCCTCCTGCCTCAGCCTCCCAAGTGCTGGGATTACAGGCGTGCGCCACCACACCCGGCATGAAGGCCAAATTCTAAGACGACTAAGGATATTGGGGACACCTGTTCCTGATGGCTTAAAGCCATACAGAGGAAGGTTCATTAAATGCTAACAAATGCATTTTCTTTGTGGTCTGAGTGTAGGCTCTTTGGTGGCATCTCTACATCCCTATGTATATATCGGGAACCCACTTAACAGGTCCTAAAAGGATGAGGGACATAGGCTCTTCTGTTGACTCCTCTCAAATAGAATGTTAGAGATAGCACCCAACACTTAGCATTGGACAGTTAAACCTTTTTATTTGTAAAGTAAAAGTGATACTTGTTGATGATTGAAATACATGTTAAAAGGCCAAACATACACAGACACACAAAGTAAATAAGTACATTTCTTAATTATTTTATGACATTTTACTATTAACTATGCTATTGAGATTATTTGTGTCTAGTGTATTTTATAATTGTCATAAAATATGCATAGCATATAATCTAACATCTTAATCATTTTTTTAAGTATATAGTGCAGTGGCATTACATTCACATTATTGTGCTACCATCACCACCAGCCATCCACAAAGCTCTTTTCATCTGGCAAAACAAATTCTACACCTGTTGAACAATAACTTACCATTCATTCTCCATTCTTCCCAAACCCTGGAAAACATCATTCTACTTTGTCTCTATGAATTGGACAATTTTAGGTACATCATATGACCAGAATCATACTGTATTTGTCTTCTGTGACTGGCTTATTTCACATAGCATGTCTTTAAGATTCTCCTTTTTAAAAATATTTCATTATACATACATACACCACAATTTGTTTATCCATTCAACCATTAATGGCCACTTGAGTTACTTTTACATTTTGGCCACAGCAAATAATTCTGTTGTGAGCATGGATGTACAAATATTTTTGAGTCACTGCTTTCAATTCTTTGGAATATATACCCGTAAAATTGCTTGATCATACTTTAATTTTTTCATGAACTGCTATAATGTTTTCCATATCAGCTATACTGTTTTATATTCCCATCAACAGAGCATAAATTGTAGTGGTGCACTCCTATAATCCCAGCAACCCAAGAGACTGACAGGAGGATTGCAAGTTCCAGGCCAGCCTCAGCAACTTAGCAAGACCCTAAGCAACTTAGTAAGATCCTGTCTCAAAATAAATAAAAAGGGCTGGGGTTGTGGCTCAGTGGCAAAACACCCCTGGGTTAAATTCCCAGTATAAAAAAAAAATTCCAGTTTCTACGTATCCTCATGAACACTTGTTCTTTTTTATTTATTCTTTGTTTTGTTTGTATTTTTAAATAGTAGTTATCACAATGGGTCTGAGTAGTACATTTGTTGAATTTATATGGTGGAAATATTAGATCATGTTGTGCTATTTAGCATCTCTTCCCAACTCTGTATTCAGTGATGTTTCATTGGCAGATTAAAATTTGCCAGGGTGAGTATACTTACCTGATGGAAATAGGAAAATGGTAAAAATCAGGCCTTTCTCCTCAGGAGTGCTGTTGTTAAACACCAAAGCACCAATAAAATGGAGGCCTAGGAAGTAGAAGCAAGGTCAGAGGATCCCTCCCATTCTGGTTGTGTCTGTAACTCTCTTCACAGTCTCAGCTGTTTTGTCACCAAAAATTATTGCTTGCTCTTGTCATCCTCTCCACCCATTCTGTGGCCTAGATTTTACTGTGGTCTATCATAAATCATTTTCAATAGTTTCACAGCATCCTAGGCAACTCTGTCAATACCTGAGTAAAAGAATAAAGAAATTCATTAGACTTATGAGTCAACACAACCTTAAGTACCCATTACTCACATTCGAGTAAATTAACAAAATATTTTAATAACTTTGACAAAGGGGAAAGGAACTTATAAGGCCAGAATAAAATTTTACACAGGCATTATCAAATTTCAATGTTCATATAGATTAAAAGAGAAAAAAGCAAGGCAAAAACCCCTAGAAGTAACAAAGTTGGGTGGAGATGAGCATTTGGAAAGTTAAAATTGACCCCATATTAAAGGAAGCAACTACATGTTGCTACTGCAAGAGAAAGGAAGTCAATATTGCATTGGATTCTACTATTAGCTTTGTGAGATGAAAAGATAAGACATCATTGTGCTAAATCTATTAGTCATACTTTGAATGTTATATTCTAATTTTGATCACTTTGTCCTTGACAAACTGTAGAGGATGAAAACCTGGAGAGTTCCCAGAGAGAAACAGTAAGAACCTTTATAAGTTTTTAAAAATTAATTTAGGAAGAGCCCCAAGAATTGTTCTCATTGAAACTGTCTTCAAGAAAATTAAAAGATGTGCATGTATGAATATGTAACAATGAATCCCACTAGTATATGTAATTATTATGCACCAATAAAAATACATATTAAAATTTTTAAAGTGTTGGGAACATGTCGTTTTGATATTTTCCATGCAAAAGCAAGAATGAACAAGGATAAATATGTTTAGGTTTTTAAAAAAATGATTGTTTTTCAATATGAGCAAAAAGGTACACAAATATTAAAACTGGCTAATGGGAGGGGTGACCTACATTTGTAAGTCAGACAGAGAGAAAAACAGACAGCCTGTGTTGACACCAGAAGGCAGGGCTTCTTTATGTTCTGTAGCTATCTCCACATTCTAATTCTATGATTATAATTCAAGACCTGGCACCCCGAATCTTTCCCACAGCACTATTGTTGATGTCGCAGTGATTTGGGATTTGAGCTCTGACATCTCAAACTGTGTTTTTACCTTCATGACTCCCAAAACTTCTGAGTGATAAAAATACTTCCTGATGTTCAAAGGGACATTACCTGGGAACTTTATCTCAAATATAAGAATCAAAAATACTTATCCCTTAGCCCAGTTGAAATCCCATTTACTTTCATTCATTTACTTAATCATTTTCTTGCTTTTTCTTTTAACATACTTGTGGACCCTCCTTGTCCCCCTCATATCAGCATCTCTTCTTACTTGCTGTATCATTCCTTTACCCAGTGGGTTGCTGGGGTCCTTATGGCTCACATTGTGAGCTTTATTCTTTACTTGCCGTTAGGTTCTACTCCTGTAGTTCTATGCTCCTGTGGAATCTCCTTTATTTTTGTTTTAATTCTTTTAGGTAGCATTGGAGAAAATCCTGGCCATTGTGAGACCTAGACACATTTCTTATTCCATCCTTCCTTTCAAAAGAGATTATAAGAGGGTTCTTCATGAGAAAATGCTCCAACTGAAGACTGGGATGCGTCACCCCTTAGAGAAGAAGGGACCTGCTGAAAGGAGAATGAATGAGCAGAAGACTTCACCTGAGGAAGCAGGAGTCTCTTCTGTGTCTTATAGCAAGTAAGAGACCATTGTCAGAGACTTCCATGGCCAGAATTAAATCACTGTTGCTGTCATAATGACTTTTAGGGTCTATATCCAGGCTTCATACATTAATTGTAGGGCTTTCTCTTAAGAATTTCCTGGATTTTCTTTAGGGAAAAGTCTATAAAAATTTTTACTACTAGTTTAAATTATTCCAAGCAAATTTGTTTTATTCTGACCAACCACGTATGCACTCACCAAATGCAAAATCTCCATGGGTCCTTGAGTTGATGTCTTCATCATGTGAGTGGTGTCTTTTTCCTGGATCGATGGGAACCTCCTGTTTTCTCACATGTTTCTCTGCCGAATATTGAGCTGTCCCACTGCCTAAGGAGGTGGATTTATATAGATGCCCCCATCTACACTCTGACTGTATATCTTGAATCATGGCAAAATTGCTTGCTCAAGCAGGAATGAAAGATGTTTAGAAAGGGGTTAGAGATGTCAGTTCTTACCTTAAATAGTTCTGTCCTGAGGTTCAGAAAGAGACATTTGTATCTGAAACTCCAGTAATAAAACTTTTCTTTACTTAACATTACTTATATTTTAGAAAGACTTTTAGAAAACACAATATGGCATAAATATTTATTGAATGTTTAATTTTCTAGACACTATATTAAGCACATAGGTAAAATAAGATGTGGTCTCTTCCATAGAGGAACTCAAACTGAAGGGGAAGGAAAGTATATAATAAGTAATCTCAACAGAATGCTCAACAGAATGCTCTAGCTAGTCTTACATCTCTCTGGGTGTTTTAGAAGCCTAGCCAAAGGATGCAGAGTAAGCAATCTTTTCTTAAGAAGGTATCACCTGTTGAGATGAATTCCAAAGGACATTCCCACTTCATAGAGTGCTCCACAGGTGAGCACAGGATCTGTCTTGGAGAGAAGGGTTTTCTGCTTCAATGGAGAATGTATAGGATACCTAACACATAGGACAGGAATGCAGTGAGGGATGAGTTGAAGTTTGCAAGCACTTCTCTTTTTAGTTATGGAACATGTTTACTAAGAGTCTCTTCTGTGTTTGGTTTTGTGGACATGAGATGAATAAAGCACTCTCTGGTCTGAAGGAGCTTAGGGTACATTGGGACTAAAGTTACTAATGACATGAGAAATTTTGGATGGAAATGTAAATAATGTTTAAAAGGTTCAAAGGGGGTTCCATGCTACCTGGGGTAAGAGCTGTCCTAATCCCCTGTTTGGGTTTTTCCAACACCTAGATAACTATTCTAAACCAGCAACTCTGGATCTCTGGCAAATTTCAGCCCTTCAGAAGACAGCCAGCACCATGTTACCTGTTGGAACAATACAGACAACACTGACAAGTCTCCAAGAAATAAGAAGCTGTTGGTTCTACTCTAGCCAACCAGCTGCAGAAACACAGTAGATGTCAAGATGGTCATATAAGTTTACTATTACCAAAGTAATGAGGGATAATTTGTCTTCTTTAGATAAGTTAAATGCTTTACAGATTTTGCTATACTCATTCCAACATTAAATTCCAGTACTTATAATATTTTCAGAAAGGCAAAGTAGGTATTTTACCTTTTTTGTAGATGAAGAAACTGTACAAAGTAGTATATTGACTTCCCAAGTTTTCAGTGG
Organism: Tamias sibiricus; assembly: GCA_025594165.1. Taxonomy (NCBI): domain Eukaryota; kingdom Metazoa; phylum Chordata; class Mammalia; order Rodentia; family Sciuridae; genus Tamias; species Tamias sibiricus. The sequence continues at coordinate 113,048,370 of CM046658.1, read as the reverse complement.
GGGGATAGGGTGCATTGAGACTAAAGTCCAGCCCTGCCAATTCCTGCTACCCATACTTAACTACTTTGCCTCTCTAAAGAGAATGAAGAACTAATATTCTCTCTTTTACTCTCCTCTAGAACAAATAGTTACATTAGACAGAAAATCATGAGACTCTAAATCAGTTCAAGTTATTTTAAATTCTTGAACACCTGTGAGTAAAGCACTGTACTAGTTGTAGTGGAAGAAACAGAAGTGATAATATTCAGTGGTTAAATTATAGGAGCTAGAAGATGTCTTGCCAACTGGTTATCTATAGAAAAGACACAGAGGTCCATCCTAGTGAAAGAAAAAGTCAGCTGCCTGGAACATGATGTGGTCTTTTCTCTCACGTGATTGATTTTTTTTTCTTTCAACTTTCTAATGAGCACCTGGCTTTGTTTACCAAACTGAAATGTGTCATAAGCTCAAGAGAGAGACTGGATGGCAGATTTTAAAGATGGAAAGAGAAGAAAACCTGGTTGTATTTTCAGAAGTATGACAAAAGAAGAATAGCAATTTTTGGAAGAATCTTTCACCTATAGGACATTTTTATTTTCTTTCTTTCATTTCCTTTACTATGGGGAGGGGGATGACAGCCAGTGTCTCTTTGTGGGGTTCTTTCTGCCCAGGGGAATCCAAGCCACCCTAAAACCTACAATCTCAGATATAGCAAATAACAGAGCATAAATACTCAGAAATATATTTACAGGAAATGAAGCCTCTGATAGATCTAGTCCACATGGGTTCTGGAACTAAACAAAGAGAAAATGGCTCCGTGGTTTATTTAAGGGGGTACATCAAAGGCAGGGATAAGGTTTCAAGGGCAGAGTTTTGCTTCCTGATGTCTTGCTGTCAGCAGGTTGATTGACATCTTGGCAGGTCACACCCATCTCAGGTACAGTTTGGCAGAGTTTGAGGGGGAAGGGGGGGTACACAAGGAGTTCCCAATTTCAGACTTATCCCTCAGGAGGCTACTATGTGCAATAGTCCACACACAGCCTACAGATGGCTTATGACACTTTATGATGCTTAGGTTGATAAACTTTGGGCCTCTTTTGGTGATACTTTCAAGTATCTTCTGCTGAAGCACCATAACCTTTTCTGCCTTGCGGCTGCTGCTTTCCCACTTTAGGAAATATTCCTTGATCCAGAATCAGGCTCGAGAATTGACTTGCCTCCAGCAGAAGGTGAAGATTGGGAGAGCTGTCTCTTCCCTTCTCATCCAGCATGTCAGGAACACAGTAAAGACATTTGAGGAGCTACTCAACAATAACAGCATGGACCACTACATGGAGCAGCACTTCCGTGAACAGCTGGCCAAGGGAAGCCAGTTGGCAGAGAGCCTTGCCAGCAAACTCAGCACTGGTAAGTTGGTCCAGAGCTTGGGAGGATCTTCAATCCCTCCTGTGATCCTAGACTAACACAAGTTCACACCCATCCACAAGTGACTTTTCAACCTGGTGTGCTGCTTTGTAATTACCACGTTGGGACCATGACAGAGTCAGGACAGGCAGGTAAGGAGTTCCAAGGAGAAACATATGGGGTCAAAGATGTCAGGATGATCACCAGCACCTCCATCCCTCATGGAAAGTGGCTTTCAGGGTAAGAGGTATCTCTAGGGGTGGAGGGATTTATCTGAAACTAAGTGGCAGAAAGAAAGAAGGAACAGGGGCAGCTGGATGTTGATAAGGGCCTTGACTAGGAGTTCAAAGGCCCTCTTCACTCAAGGGGGGTGGGGTGGGGGAGAGACATTTTTTGACTCAGGGCAGAGCAAATGGAGATGACAATCTTTGTGGTAAGCTCAGGAAAACCTGTGGGGAAAGCTCTCTAAAGACTCAATCCAAGATGTCCTGGGAAAAGTCAGCCACATGTCTGATCCCAGATGGAACCCAGTGTTTATAATCTGGGAAATGAGACCTGCTTAAATTTTGACTGGGCCTTGTTGAATTTATTTTTCAGATGACTATGCAAGTAAGAAGACTCAATCAGCACAGGTATCTCAGACCCTCAGGTAACTCCAAGTTTTCAGGATGAAAGATGTAATCTAGTGAAGAATTCTAAAGTGAGGGCCAGAAGATCAAAGGAACAGGGGCTCTCATACCCACTGAAAAACAAATAGCTTCTTATTCATTTTTTACTTACTCATCAAACCACGTGTATGCTAGATGGTCACATTTCCATTTTTTAAAAAGTTATCCTTCTTTTTGGTTCCTATTATATAAATTCACCAATTTAGTAACAAGGAGTTGCTAGTTCTTAGGAGTTTCCTGGGCCCATAGGGATCACCTCTGTTTTCCCCTGGCTGTTTAAAGATCGTAGTAAAATTATATTTGGTTTCTTCCAGGGTGACCCAATGAGAGCTGACAGATGTCAAATAGCTATAAATTTTCTTTGCAAACAAAAGTTTATACTGTTGATATATTTAGAGGAGGAGGTCTAGAAACTACAAGATCCCTGAGAGATTGCATTACCTCTGAAACCGCTTTTAAATGGGCCACTGCAAATACCATTTAACAGATTCAGTTCACAGAGTGAATTGAACTGTTATGGGCTTCTGGGTGTCTTGTGATAAAAGCATGTTTATTATTTAAAAGGCCCAATGAGTCTTTTCTCATCCTTAAGATGTTTATGGTTGATGTAATGGATAACAGTTGCTCTGCCTGCCCCTCAGCGTCCTTCCCCCTGCTACCCACCCTGCTCTAAGGCAGAAATGAATCATTGGACTTTTTCTATAAAGGAATAATGTTTTCACCTCTCCTTGGCTTCTTCTATGAACCTCCCAATCAATACAGCTGTGGTTTTATTTTTCTTTCTTTCTTTCCCTGTAGTATCTTAAGGGAGATACAGAAAAAACGTAGAATGATGGAAGTCCTAGCAACCAGGGATGGTGCCCAGTCCCAGACTCAGCCCCAGATCCAGGCTAGAGGACTTGCCCCTCCTGCTGCCCATCATCCCCTCAGCAGCACCACCCCACTGCTTAATGAGCAGGAAGTGCATTCTACAGCGAATGTAACCAGTGAGTACCTAAGAAGCCTCCAATTTGGGGGCACTCACACAAGGTCTAGGCCAAGAAGAGGCATCTTTGCTGCCAGGCCCTGTAATCCAAGGTACTGTGATATACCTTTTTGAGCACAGCTCTGGTATTCAGTGCCAAGTACAAGCCCCAAGAATATCAGATAGATTTTCTTTATTCCTAGTCTCATATGCCATTACTCACTAGACCCCCTCTGGCATGTACATGGTATTGGACTTGGCGTGGGGGGTTGAGGGGTACAAATTGGGAGGTTGATGGAGGGGGTAAATGCAACACAACCATGTCATCTTACTGACCAGGCTAACATTGTGTCTGTGATTCTGGAATTCTTGGGGGTAAAGAGACATGGTTCCTATTTTCTGTTTACCCCTAAATATTTCTCATCATTCATTTGTAGATTTTTGATCCCATCCATTATCCTAATAATTCTGCTAATCCATCAGTAACTGGAAATCTCATGATGTTCAAGATGAATCTGTCACCAACCACACAAGCATGCCCTTCCCCAGATTCTTCCAAGAACGCCATTGGGGTGGGCTTAGTAGGGATGGGAGGAAAAGAGTAGCTAGTTTAAAATCAAACCTTCATTGTCTTCCCAGTTTTTTCTTTAATTTCCCTAATGGGGGAATTAAATTTTTAGGCAACTATATTAGTCAAATCATGGTGTAGTCAACACCAAGAAGTCTTCCTTAGTCTCTGGATATATCTGATTTATTTTTCTAGATTGACTATTTTAGGCAATGAATGAACTATAATGGTTTTAACCTGATACTATTCCTGGGTTTTTTTTTTTTTCATTTCACCCTGAAAAACAAAGCAGTAAAATATTTCCCCTATGATTATAGTATAAAGGAAAGACAGGAAATTCACATTTATCAAGCATCTATTATGCTCACATTTCTTACCACTATATTTGTTGTCCCATTTCATTGGCACAGTGATCCCCTCAAGTAGGTGGAGTTATACCTATCATAACTGAGAACCCTAATGCCCAGCAACATTGAAGAACTTACTAAACACAACCCAGCTTGAGGTAACATTTACTTCAAATGCACCTGGATAATATACTGCACTTTGCAGTGTGAGCAACCATGGACAAAACAGGGAGGGTTCTCAGGATCTCTTTTTCCAGGCTTCTGGATCCATTGTTTTCCCTGTTCCACTCTTTCTGCCCAACACAAAGTTATGGTCTCTAAAAATGGGACAAGACTCCACATATAACACTTCTTGCCCTTGGTATGTACCTGACCTAGTCCAAGGGGCAAATGGGAGTTTTATTTTCATCCTAAAACATAGTTACCCCAAGTTACATTGTTCAACTTCAGCACTATCCTGAGAGATGGCAGAAGGTCAAGGACACCTTTCCCTTACTTGCAAATCCCTGTCACTATTTTCAGTAAGTGAGATGTCAGCTCTGGATTGATTCTCCCAAAGAGCATCAGGTTTATTTTCTACCACCTGTACCTTTCCTGAGGTATACTGAAAGCCTTTCCCTTCCATTTGAAATCATTCTATCAGAGGAACAATTGTCACTTTTCCTTTTTTTTTTTTTTTTTTTGAGCCAAACTTATAAAACAGTCAACCAAAGCCGGGTGTGGTGGTGCACACCTGTAATCCCAGCACTTGGGAGGCTGAGGCAGGAGGATCGAGAGTTCAAAGCCAGCCTCAGCAATGGTGAGGCACTTAGCAACTCAGTGAGACCCTATCTCTAATAAAATACAAAAAAAAAAAAAAAAAAAAAAAAAAAAAGGGCTGGAGATGTGGCCCAGTGGTCGAGTGCCCCTGAGTTCAATCCCCGGTACCAAAAACAAAACAAAACAAAACAAAAAACAGTCAACCAGTAATCCTGCTGGCATGGCAGCTACACTGTAGGCTAAGTTCCCCTTATAAAAGTCTGGTAGTGCATGTTCTCTGAGTTGAGTAGCCAAGGGAGAGTGGAACATGAAAACACTGATCACTGTTAATGACAGACTTGGAAACTCCTATGATCTTAGTTGAGAGTCAGCTGATTTTCTGAATGTGGGAATAAAAGAAATTTGAAAGGGATGGGGAATCACATTTTGATTGAGTTCCTACTTTCAGTGAGGCATTGTGTTAAAGGTGTAACAATTTCCCAAACACTTTATTTCACAGTGATTCTAATTAGTGTCTGAAAAGTTATAAATTAGGGGAGGAGATATTTATTTAAGTATATAGTTCCCTAAAGGAATTTGGCTTGGTTTAGGACAAACAGGGACCTCACTCCTATATACTCCCCTCTAGTCTATGGCCATTGATAATGACCCTTGAAAGGGAGAAGATTATTTTTCTCTGAATTATGTTCCTGCCAACCCAAATATTTTTTTTTTCCTCAGAGGGGGACAGTAATGAAGGGTCCAAATGACATGACCATGTTCTCAAAGCATCATTGAACTATAAGATGTCAATTATTTTCTGATTCTACAGCGCCCCCCGCCCCCCGCAAGAGTATTCCAGTCATTATATTTTTGTAGTGTTGTGAACCATTTTGGGTGGGATCCAAATCACCACTTGCCTTAAACAAAGACTCCCTCAGCTTCAATATAGGTTCAGAGTCAGCTGAAGCAGGAGTTGGGCGGGGGGTGGGGTGGGGGGGAGCCACCAGGAATAGACGCAATACTGCTCAGGTTCTCTGCATACTGGTTCCCACTGCTTTCTTCATTTTCCTACAACTCCAATATAGAACAGTCCCATGAAAGATCAGCCGATGTGTTGCTAGTGATGATATAAACTATTGGGTGAACACTTACTTGTTCATGGACTAGCAAAATGCTTTATCCCTTCACTTCCTTGACTCCTAAGATTGGCAATGAGTTCTACCATTGGAGGAGATGTTTATGAAGTACCTCCCTGGGATCATTCCAACATTGAGAATCATCAAGGGAGCTAAGAAAGGGGCCACTGGATAATTCTTAGATATGTTCTTTGACCCTCAGATATTATATCCAGTCATTACTTTTTGATGTCCTAGGCTAGTAAGTGCCAGTAACTTTAGGATGAAATCTATAGTCCTTGGGAAATATGTCTTCATCTAACTGATATTCAACAGTAGGCTTGGAATTACTGATGTCTGTCTCCATCTTCATTCCTTGGAACACTGTTAGTTTTCTAAGGCTTCCACAACAAAGTACCACAAACTGGGTATCTTAAAACAACAAATTTATTTTCTTGCAGTTCTGAGGCTAGAAGTCTGAAATCAAAGTGCCAGTAGGGGCATTCTCCCTCTGAAGGTTTTAGGAAAGAATCATTCCTTGCCTTTTCCTAACTTTTGGCAGTTTCTGGGAGTGCTACTTTGTTTCTAGACATATCATTTCAATCTCTGACTCTCTTTCCTTGTGGTCTTCTTCCTTGTGTTTCTCTATATCTCTGTGTATCCTCTTCTTTTCTAAAGACATAAGTCAAGTTGGATTCAAGGCCCACACTAATTCAATATCGTCTTTGGGGGGGGGGGGGGAGTGCCGGGGACTGGGGGGATGGGGAGAGGGTACTGGGGATTGAACTCAAGGGCACTCAACCACTGAGCTACATCCCAGCCCTATTTTGTATTATATTTAGAGATAGGGTCTCACTGAGTTGCTTAGTGCCTCACTTTTGCTGAGGCTGGCTTTGAACTCATGATCCTCCTGCCTCAGCCTCCTGAGCCACTGGGATTATAGGCATGTACCACCACGCCCGGCTCCAATATGGTCTTATTTTAACCAATTACATCTTCAAAGACCCTATTTACAAATAAACTCACATTCTGAAGTTCTAAGTGGGCAAGAATTTTTGACAGACACTATTCTGCTCACTATGATTACCTTTAAAACACTTCATTTATGACTTCCCTGTTTGTTTCTCACTCACTTTCCATTCTGAACAGATGTCAACCCTGTCACTTCTGATTCAGCTGCATTGCCCAACAACCATTCAGGAGCCAGATCAGCTCAGTTGAACAAGACACCAGAGCCTGAGCAACATGGCAGAAGTGACCCATGGGAACAGATGACACCTCAGAAAATGAATGCATCTGGGGACCTATCCTCCTTCTCTTTGTTGTACCGGCCTAACTCCAAATCCTCTGGTAAGACACAAAAGAGTCTTTATGGTAAAATAGAACCCACTAATAAAGACAACATACTCCTTTTCTGGCCAGGGGAATTTTATTCTTATGTTAGAACCTCACAGGAGTAAGTGGGAAGATGAAGGGGAATGTCCTAGCAATTAGCCAGAATATTAGATTCCAGATTAGTGCTGATTCTCCTATTCTCCCCATCTAGGACTCACTCTGGGGCAGAAGAATAAAGGAAGTCAGGGACATTCTGAGGTTCTCTTCAGAGAATATGAGTTGCCTCAAATTCATGTACTCCCTTCTCTGTGCTACAACCTTCTTAGGCCTAAATTTAGACTCTTCTAGAATGCCAACTTCAGCCTTCCCTAGGGAAGGTCTTGCTTAGGTAAAGAGCATCTGTAGGAAGGGAAACATTTCCACAGAATCACCCATCTCTGTGCTTGCTTCTCTCTCTCTCTCTCTCTCTCTCTCTCTCTCTCTCTCTCTCCCTCTCTCCCTCTCTCCTCACAAACACACACACACACTGTGCATACAGCCACAAGCCAATCCTACCCTCTTAAACTTTGCTTTTGGATTTGGACCCAGGCTTCCTAGAACCAAGTAGCTGTGGGTATAATTATGTAGTGAAATGGTTTGAAGCAGCCCATTTTCTAGGTCCCACATAGTATAACAATAAGACGTTTTGAATTTTTGGAGAGAGATCTGATCCTAAGCAAAACATCCCAGTGGATGAAGCCTATTCTTTGCTTCCTTCCCTCCTTTGTGCATATTCCCTCCACCCCTTTCTTGGCAATTTCCATCTCTCCTGTTCCATTTTCCACCTACTCAGACTCTTCCATGTTCCTCTTTGCCAAATTTGGTTAAAGGAAAGCATTCAGTACCATCCATTATTCTCACAGATTGAATCTCATATACAATTACTCTTTCTCTGTATGAGTGATTGAACATCAAAGCTAGTTCAGTCAGGGATTATCAGATTGGAGAGGTTTGAGGTAGAGAGGGAGGCCTTCTGGATTGTTCCATCATACCTAGGGGGTAAACAAACCTTACCACTGTTAGACCACACCTATTTAAAGACCTTCCCCCATTCCCATTTAAAAAAAAAAACAAACAAAAACTCCTGTTTTCATCTCCCTTATATACTCATCCTCTGTCTGGGAGGAAGCCTTAGGGAGTTTCTTTAAAGGGGGGCTATCTTGTGATTGAATCTTGAGGAAGTTGACAGAGAAGTTTAGAGGTGGGTGGGTATCTTTCATAGTAACCTTAGGCAAGTCTCATACCTGCCCAAAAGTGATCAGCCTTCTCCACCTCCTACCTCTCACATGTCTTAATGGTATGCAACAGGGGCTGACCTTCTGGAAAAGAATCTTACTGAGATCCAGAACCTGCGTCTGCGACTGGAGGAATCCCTCTATATCAATGACTGCCTGAGGGAGAGGCTAGAACACGTGCTCATCAATACTGACCAGAGGAAAAGTAGGAAAGGCTGAAATCTGTTTCTGTCCATATCTAAAGAATCTCAGAAGGGCACATAGGTTTTGGGGTCAGAGTTTCATAGTTTTAAAGCATATTAGTATACATTATTTCACATACAGATTGGGAGGTAGGGAAGGTATATTGTCCCTACTTTATATATGAAATTATCCAGCTTATGTAGGACTAAGTTTCATTCTCAGAGATTTCTGATGTGCTGCACATTCTTGTAATTCCTTATACCATCTAGTGCTGTTCTTGACTGACTGGCAGGTAGTGGAACCAAAATTTCCATGGTACCCACTTCAGTACAGAAGGACCACATTCCACCTTTATTCCCTTCCACATGCCCTGGATACCACCTGCCACATCCCTATGTGAATGGCCTTTATTCCTATACTCATCTTTGGATGCTTTCATATGTAGACCCACTCTTCCATAAACCTTCTCCCTTGTCAGGCCCAGAAGAATGACAACCAAGGCATTTACTACATCACAACAGCAGTCAATTAGAAACAAAGACCCTGATCCACAACTATAGCAATTTCATGCAAGAATGTATGAATATGTGGCCCACTGTGGCATACTAGACAAAAACTCAAAAACTGAGTGTCAGCCATCTTATATTATTGTCTCAATACATGAGGCTGCCAGGTTTTCTGCTTGACTGGGAAAGAAACCTTAGTGTGGGAGCAGGGAAGTGTATCTATGATGTTTGTCTTGTCTTGTTGTTTTTATTCCCTGTGAGACCTCCTCGACCTCTATATTCCATGGGAAGGATAAGGCGTCTATACCTGAGCTCTGTAACAGGAAGGGCCTCAAGGAAGCAAAATGGAGTTTGCAGGCTTCGGAGGGTAAAAACTAAGCTGAGGCACTCACTCATATTCCATATTTCCTCCTTTCTACATAACCAGTGTAGAAGCAAAGAAAAGAGGTTAAAAAGTATAAAAATTGTCCAGGGCCACACAATCCAAAAGTGTCATCTCAACAATTTTTTTGTTGTTGCTTTGGGGGTTTTGTTCTGTTTTGTTGGTACCAGGGATTGAACTCAGGGGCACTCAACCACTCAGCCACATCCCCAGCCCTATTTTGTATTTCAGCCTCCCAAGTGCTGGGATTACAGGCATGGGCCACCACTCCCACCTTAGACAAGTCTTCTTGTAAGATCTCACGTATACACTCCCAACTCCTGGGCCCAAGTGTGAACTGCAGATGCAAGCCTGTAATCCTAGCAACTCAGGAAGCTGAGGCAGAAGAATTGCAAGTTGGAGATCAGTCTGGGCAACTTAGAGAGACCTTCAAATATTTTTTAAATATAAATAAATGAGAATATAACTCAATGATAAAGTGTCTCTTGGTTCAATTCCAGTATGCAAAAAGAAAACAATAGTAAATTGTTCTTTAAAATCCACATTTCATTTATAAGCCCCTTTCCCCATCTTTGTAGATAACCAGTCACTGGCTGTCAATTAGATAGCAGCTTGGTGTCACTCTGCCTGCCCTCCCACTTCTAGATGAGTGAAAACAGGAGGGGAAAGAATATCTAAATAGTTTTTGTTTGGAGAAGTCAGTGAAGAGAAACCCTCAAGTATCTTCACACTCCATTGAAGCTCTGTCTTTCTCTCCCTAGGTACTGTGCAATCAGTCTCAGATGGCTCCTGTCCAACCCCTGATTCATGTACTCAGTACATCCTGTGACATGATGCCTAAAGGAACTAGAAGAATCCTCTTCAGAACTTTTCCTGCCTTATCCAACAACATACTTGGGTGTGGACTTGGAGGTATCAAACATTACCTTTTAATGAATTGATCAAATTAATAAAGTATTATTTAAAATTATTGTTTGTATATATTTATTGGATACCTACAAAGAATAACATTTGTATAGCAAGAATGACCTGAAGTTCACAGAAAAGTTTAAAGGAAAAATGAGTTTTCTGTCTTCACTATCTCTACTTTAGAAAACTAGAATAGGGGAAAAGTAAGAAATTACAACAGATAGAGAAGTTTTAGAAATTCTTTACTCCTGTTAGAGGCTCAGAAAGAACAGAAAAAATATCATGTGTGGAAAAGTAGCAGGATAAAAACTATTTTAGGTGAGAACAATTTACTAGACCTGGGTAAGCCTCCCATTCAAGAGAATGACAAAACTTGCTTCTCAATGTAGAAAACCATGAAGATCAATCACAGAGTTGCCTCATGGCTGGGAAACAGCAATTGTCAAAATTACAAAATGATAAAAAGAATATATATTTTATTATTTGTAGAGAGAGCAAATTTTATTTTGATATTTTGCAAACTAAGAAGAGATTTATATTAGTTAGATGGAATATAAATACCTAAAATGATGGGCACTGGTAACTAGAATGGTTCACTAAGAGCAAGTTAAACCACATCACACTGAAATAGAAGGTCAAAGATTGGCCAGAAAGCTAAGTCAAGGGTAAGAGTTAGGCCCATATGCTCTACATTGGTCATGGTATAACTTGGTTTTAAGAATACTTCTGGGATGCCAACTTTTTTCTAAGAGATAGGGTTTAACTAGAGTTTTCAAAATATGATAAAGGAATATTTTATGAAAAGAAGTTACCTGAGAAGACTATATTATTACAGTATCTTTAAATGTTTGAACAACTACCATGTGAAATTAAAATTAGACTTTGTCTATGGAGTTAAAGTCAGAATGACTACCAGTGGGTGAAAGTGATGTGGAGACCTAAATGGACTTGTTGAAGAGAATAATCCCTACAAAGTAAAACTGTCTAATGACAGACATGTGCTTCATTATGCAAAGAGTTCCATTTGTCCTTGGAAGGGTTCAAGGCCAGAGCAAAAGATACGAACTCCCTCTAAGACATTTATCATCTCCTCAAGTTCTCCTTTTATGAACTCCCTCTAAGACATTATCATGAGGAGATGATAACTGTCTTTGAGGGAGTTCATAAAAGGAGAACTTGCTAGACCTGAGGAACAACCCAAGTGTAGGATTTCTATGATTCTTCAACTGAAATCCATGGTCTTTTAAACAAATAGATATATTTCACAGTTTTTTATATTCTTGTTTTTATTGGATTACCTTTTTTGATGTTCTCACATAGGTCCTCATACCATTTTAATAGCTCCTGCACCTCTCTTTAACTTCCCACATATACACTTGAGATGCCTGGGCACTAAACTCAATTTCCTGAAATTCAAACATCAGTCTTATTTCACTGTACTCAAAGAAGTGCAGGTCATCCCAAGAATCATTACTTGGCTATGTTGACCAGCTCTACCTCAGATATTGAAGGGAAGAGGTTCCTCCCTTCACTTTTGCCTTTGATCTTAGTCCAGCCTTGATATGACTGGGTTTACCTTCCAGCCATCAGTTTTGAGTATTGAGAATTTGCTCCCTCCTTTATCTGCCATCACAGTCAGGACTCAATAGAGAACTTCAAGAAGACAAAGTTCAGGGACCGGAGTTGTGGCTCAGTGGTAGAGTGCTTGCCTAGCATGTGTGAAGCACTGGGTTCAATCCTCAGCACCACATAGAAATAAACAAAATAAAGGTAATGTGTTCATCTAAACTTTATAAAGAAGAAGAAGAAGAAGAAGAAGAAGAAGAAGACAACGAAGAAGACAATGTTCCCAAGATCTCAGATTGAAAGTTGAGCAAAAGAAGGTAGAGCAACAGAAGTTTTCATAGAACTGGAAAGAGAAGCAAAAGGAAAATTTGTATTTCTGGGAGGAATGTCTGTCCTTCCAGAAACACTTTAAATAAAATACACCCCCACCCCCCCCATGAGCTTGTTGCCGCCTGAAGCGCTTGGAGCAACGGAGCCGCAGGAAAAACTTCAGAAGCAAACTGGAGACAAACAGCTTTTTATTCTGATAACTTTTCTCTCTGGTTCTAACAACAGCTAACACACGCCAAACACACCACTAAAAAATGGCGCTGACCCGATCAGCAATTTCGGCCAAGTCACTCGAGATCCCGCAACAAGTCCCGTGAGACTACGGGAGGGGACAATGCCCAAATCTCCACGGCTCATAGTCAACCGCAATTCAAGTCAATCCCCAAACAGGGCTCCTGCATTTCCCCCCTTTTGTTTTAAAAGAGGTAATGCTCTAGGACGTCTATGTGCAACCAACATTCTTACCCGTCATCGGATAATCAAGGCTGTGCCCTTGACTCCTGTCTTAGGTTGATATGTCGGCCACATGAGACTGTCCCGTGCGACTGTGCCTGTCTTAGGTTGTCCCCCTCTGGGGATCTTACCCGTCATTGGCTAACCAGCCATCCAATGGAGCCCTTTAGGATCGACTATATATGATGACTAACAGCCGTCCAATTGTGAGGAGATGTTGCGGCTTTAAGGCAACAAGCCTTTTGGTGATGAGCCAAATTGCATAGCATATCAAATTGTTTAAACAAATCAGCTGCCCTAAGTTCCATCAAGTAACACACTGAATTCTCTAGACAAATACCCGCAAGGCATTGTCCCGTAAAGTCCCAAACAATGAAAGATCAAAATGTCCATTTGTTATAACATGTTGATGTAGGAGGCCCCATGCATGTAGAGCAGAGGCCACACTGTTGGTGAGGTTGTTTGATGCTTGAGCAGCAGGGATGCTTGCGGCGGCCGCGATCCCTGCAGCTGTAGCAGCAGACGTCTTTTTTATGTTTAGACAATGCCACCGGCAAATCTTCAGGGCCCGCTACCTAGAAACTCAAGCATCAATTATTAAAGGAAAGGCAGTGCTATTGCAGCACTGAGTCAAGAGGCGAGTTGTCAAACTACAAAATAGAATAATTAGATTAGAAAATTAAAGTTGATTTTTGTTCACATACATCGCTGGTTGAGCTTCTACAAACATAAGTTGGAAAAATGTCATATTTAGAACAAATCAAAGAAAGACTGAGGGTAATTACTGCATTAAAGATAGATTAAAGAAAAGGTAAAGGCACTTGAGAGAAATAATTTGTTAGCTGGAACCCTTGAGTCTCTGTATACAGAGCAATCTTTTACCTGTTGAGATAATTGAAATTAATGAGCTATTAAACAAATGAAGTTAATAACAAATAAGCAATCTTAAGTCAAAACACCAAAATATCAGGTTATATAGCACTAGTCATATTGTTTGCTAAAGAGAAGTCCCAGGGACACCTATAAATCAAAATTGAAAGTACCTTCATTTATAAAATTATTTACCTAAATTGAATACTCTTGACCTAAAATGAATTAAAGTTATTTGGATCCATATATATATATATATTTTCTTTTTCATAAGCACTTTGTTCTTTGTGACGTCACACTGGACAGACGAACAAACATACAAACATATATTTGTGACGTCACATTAACATGAAATGTAGACAAATGTACAGACATAAAGACATGTATAAAAAGGAAAAAAAAAAATACAATTGTGTGCACACTAAAGAGAGATCTCCTCGTCCCGGCCGGGAGGAATGACACTTAAGTTGTGAAATATTTTGAAGGACTCTTTTGAGGGAATCATTCTATACATTCATCTTGCTCCTCTTGATTTTGTACCTTTTTTATTAATCTTGATTCTTCAATAACTTCATCTTGATCATTTTGATGTGGTACCTGTTTTATTAATCTAGATGGTATCCATATTGGAGAGGATTCGTCTTTTGGAAAAACACAAACAGATCCTCTTCCCCAAATTAATACTGGATCTGGACCCTTCCATGTACCTGAAAGAACATCCTTCCAGTAAACCAAGGGTTTATGTTGTTGGTGTGGATTCCAATGTCTGTCTCCAGCAGAATAACCATTAGAGTCTAAAGTTAAAAAATTTAAGGTAAACAGGGCAACTGCCAATCTGTCCTTAGGACTTTTCCAATTTCCTTCTTTTTGTTTTAATAACATAATTTTCAGTGTTCGGTTTGCTCTTTCAATAATGCCCTGACCCTGAGGATTGTATGGGATGCCTGTTTTATGGGATATATTGAATTTTTGCGCAAAACTGTTTGAAAGATGAGGACGTATATGCGGGGCCATTATCTGTTTTAAGCATTTTGGGGATGCCCAATGCAGCAAAAGCTTGCAAACAATGAGATGTAACATCTTTAACTTTTTCTCCAGAATGTAAGGAAGCAAAAATCATGCCTGAGCATGTATCTATGGTCACGTGAATAAATCGCAATTTTCCAAAACTTGGCTCATGAGTAACATCCATCTGCCACAAATGATTGGGCATTAATCCTCTAGGGTTAACTCCGAAATGAGGATTGGGCAAATGTGTCATACAAGATTTACAATCTTTTACAATTGTTCTGGCTTGCTCCTTTGTGATTTTAAACCTACGTTGCAAGGTGGTGCTGTTGACATGAAACTGGGAATGAAATAAAGTAGCTTGTTGTAGCGCTGAAAGTATAAATACTGTTTTTGTAAGTTCATCAGCCTTTTGATTACCTTCATGGAGGGGACCAGGCAAATTAGTATGTGCTCTAATATGGCCTACGAATAGAGGTTCTTTTCTTGCCCACAAAAGTTTTTGTATTTGATAAAACAATTTAAAGGCTGGAGTATGAGGTGCTATTGTGTTAGCCGCCGGAAAGGGATTGCAGCCTGGAACGGCAGCGCCGCGGGAAGGAGTCCGGAGACAGGATGGAGACGAAAAAATTCTTTAATCTTTCTGTCTCTGTCTCTTGTAATTTCTAACACTACATACACACTCTCACAAGAAACCAAGCACGTACTCTTACAAGAAACTACAATGTATCTATACAATAGCGATAACCCTGTCCTTTCACTCTCACAAGAAACCAAGCCACGTACTCTTACAAGAAACTACAATGTATCTATACAATAGCGATAACCCTGTCCTTTCTCTCTCTGGTCTCATCCCATGCGCCCGAGCAGGAATGGTGCTTGCTCGATCTGCCGAGTCACTCCTCAAATCTCTCGAGATCTTGGGCCAAGTCCCGTGAGACTACGGAAGGCGACAATGCCCAAAAATGTCAATCTGCTGAGTCATTGCTCAAATCTCTCGAGATCCTGGGCCAAGTCCGTGAGACTACGGAAGGCGACAATGCCCAAAAATGTCAATCTGCTGAGTCATTGCTCAAATCTCTCGAGATCCTGGGCAACAAGTCCCGTGAGACTACGGGAAGGGGACAATGCCCAAAAATCTCTATGGCCATAGTCAACCGCAATTCAAGCTATCAATCCCCAAACAGGGCTCCTGCATTTCCCCCTTTTGTTTTAAAAGAGGTAATGCTCTAGGACGTCTATGTGCAACCAACATTCTTACCCGTCATTCGGATAATCAAGGCTGTGCCCTTGACTCCTGTCTTAGGTTGATATGTCGGCCACATGAGACTGTCCCGTGCGACTGTGCCTGTCTTAGGTTGTCCCCCTCTGGGGATCTTACCCGTCATTGGCTAACCAGCCATCCAATGGAGCCCTTTAGGATCGACTGTATATGATGACTAACAGCCGTCCAATTGTGAGGAGATGTTGCGGCTTTAAGGCAACAAGCCTTTTGGTGATGAGCCAAATTGCATAGCATATCAAATTCTTTAAACAAATCAGCTGCCCTAAGTTCATCAAGTAACACACTGAATTCTCTAGACAAATACCCGCAAGGCATTGTCCCGTAAAGTCCCAAACAATGAAAGATCAAAATGTCCATTTGTTATAACATGTTGATGTAGGAGGCCCCATGCATGTAGAGCAGAGGCCACACTGTTGGTGAGGTTGTTTGACATGCTTGAGCAGCAGGGATGCTTGCGGCGACCGCGATCCCTGCAGCTGTAGCAGCAGACGTCTTTTTTATGTTTAGACAATGCCACCGGCAAATCTTCAGGGCCCGCTACCTAGAAACTCAAGCATCAATTATTAAAGGAAAGGCAGTGCTATTGCAGCACTGAGTCAAGAGGCGAGTTGTCAAACTACAAAATAGAATAATTAGATTAGAAAATTAAAGTTGATTTTTGTTCACATACATCGCATGGTGAGCTTCTCCCACAAACATAAGTTGGAAAAATGTCATATTTAGAACAAATCAAAGAAAGACTGAGGGTAATTACTGCATTAAAGATAGATTAAAGAAAAGGTAAAAGCACTTGAGAGAAATAATTTGTTAGCTGGAACCCTTGAGTCTCTGTATACAGAGCAATCTTTTACCTGTTGAGATAATTGAAATTAATGAGCTATTAAACAAATGAAGTTAATAACAAATAAGCAATCTTAAGTCAAAACACCAAAATATCAGGTTATATACAGCACTAGTCATATTTTTGCTAAAGAGAAGTCCCAGGGACACCTATAAATCAAAATTGAAAGTACCTTCATTTATAAAATTATTTACCTAAATTGAATACTCTTGACCTAAAATGAATTAAAGTTATTTGGATCCATATATATATATATATATTTCTTTTTCATAAGCACTTTGTTCTTTGTGACGTCACACTGGACAGACGAACAAACATACAAACATATATTTGTGACGTCACATTAACATGAAATGTAGACAAATGTACAGACATAAAGACATGTATAAAAAGTAAAAAAAAAAAATACAATTGTGTGCACACTAAAGAGAGATCTCCTCGTCCCGGCCGGGAGGAATGACACTTAAGTTGTGAAATATTTTGAAGGACTCTTTTGAGGGAATCATTCTATACATTCATCTTGCTCCTCTTGATTTTGTACCTTTTTTATTAATCTTGATTCTTCAATAACTTCATCTTGATCATTTTGATGTGGTACCTGTTTTATTAATCTAGATGGTATCCATATTGGAGAGGATTCGTCTTTTGGAAAAACACAAACAGATCCTCTTCCCCAAATTAATACTGGATCTGGACCCTTCCATGTACCTGAAAGAACATCCTTCCAGTAAACCAAAGGGTTTATGTTGTTGTGTGGATTCCAATGTCTGTCTCCAGCAGAATAACCATTAGAGTCTAAAGTTAAAAAATTTAAAGGTAAACAGGGCAACTGCCAATCTGTCCTTAGGACTTTTCCAATTTCCTTCTTTTGTTTTAATAACATAATTTTCAGTGTTCGGTTTGCTCTTTCAATAATGCCCTGACCCTGAGGATTGTATGGGATGCCTGTTTTATGGGATATATTGAATTTTGCGCAAAACTGTTTGAAAGATGAGGACGTATATGCGGGGCCATTATCTGTTTTAAGCATTTTGGGGATGCCCAATGCAGCAAAAGCTTGCAAACAATGAGATGTAACATCTTTAACTTTTTCTCCAGAATGTAAGGAAGCAAAAATCATGCCTGAGCATGTATCTATGGTCACGTGAATAAATCGCAATTTTCCAAAACTTGGCTCATGAGTAACATCCATCTGCCACAAATGATTGGGCATTAATCCTCTAGGGTTAACTCCGAAATGAGGATTGGGCAAATGTGTCATACAAGATTTACAATCTTTTACAATTGTTCTGGCTTGCTCCTTTGTGATTTTAAACCTACGTTGCAAGGTGGTGCTGTTGACATGAAACTGGGAATGAAATAAAGTAGCTTGTTGTAGCGCTGAAAGTATAAATACTGTTTTTGTAAGTTCATCAGCCTTTTGATTACCTTCATGGAGGGGGACCAGGCAAATTAGTATGTGCTCTAATATGGCCTACGAATAGAGGTTCTTTTCTTGCCCACAAAAGTTTTTGTATTTGATAAAACAATTTAAAGGCTGGAGTATGAGGTGCTATTGTGTTAGCCGCCGGAAAGGGATTGCAGCCTGGAACGGCAGCGCCGCGGGAAGGAGTCCGGAGACAGGATGGAGACGAAAAAATTCTTTAATCTTTCTGTCTCTGTCTCTTGTAATTTCTAACACTACATACACACTCTCACAAGAAACCAAGCACGTACTCTTACAAGAAACTACAATGTATCTATACAATAGCGATAACCCTGTCCTTTCACTCTCACAAGAAACCAAGCCACGTACTCTTACAAGAAACTACAATGTATCTATACAATAGCGATAACCCTGTCCTTTCTCTCTCTGGTCTCATCCCATGCGCCCGAGCAGGAATGGTGCTTGCTCGATCTGCCGAGTCACTCCTCAAATCTCTCGAGATCTTGGGCCAAGTCCCGTGAGACTACGGAAGGCGACAATGCCCAAAAATGTCAATCTGCTGAGTCATTGCTCAAATCTCTCGAGATCCTGGGCCAAGTCCCGTGAGACTACGGAAGGCGACAATGCCCAAAAATGTCAATCTGCTGAGTCATTGCTCAAATCTCTCGAGATCCTGGGCCAAGTCCCGTGAGACTACGGAAGGCGACAATGCCCAAAAATGTCTATGGCCCATAGTCAACCGCAATCTTAGCTATCTCCCCAAACAGGGCTCCTGCATTTCCCCCTTTTGTTTTAAAAGAGGGGATGCTCTAGGACGTCTATGTGCAACCAACATTCTTACCCGTCATTGGATAATCAAGGCTGTGCCCTTGACTCCTGTCTTAGGTTGATATGTCGGCCACATGAGACTGTCCCGTGCGACTGTGCCTGTCTTAGGTTGTCCCCCTCTGGGGATCTTACCCGTCATTGGCTAACCAGCCATCCAATGGAGCCCTTTAGGATCGACTGTGTAAGATGACTAACAGCCGTCCAATTGGGAGGAGATGCTGCAGCTTTAAGGCGACAAGCCTTTTGGTGACAAGTCAAATTGCATAGCATATCAAATTCTTTAAACAAATCAGCTGCCCTAAGTTCTATCAAGTAACACAGTGAGTTCTCTAAACAAATACCCGCAAGGTACTGTCCCATGAAGTCCCAAACAATGAAAGATCAAAATGTCCACTTGTTATAACACGTAGATCTAGGAGGCCCCATGCATGCAGAGCAGAGGCCACACTGCTGGTGAGGTTGTTTGACATTTGAGCAGCAGGGATGCTTGCAGCGACCGCGATCCCTGCAGCTGTAGAAGCAGCCGTCTTTTTTATGTCTAGACGATGCCACCGGCAAATCTTCAGGGCCCGCTATCTAGAGACTGAAGCATCAATTGTTAAAGGAAAGGCAGTGCTATTCCAGCACTGAGTCAAGAGGCGAGTTGTCAAACTAAATAATAGAATTATTAGATTGGAAAAATAAGTTGATTTCTGCTCACACACATTGTAGCCTGTGCTCCCACAAACATAAGCTGGTAAAATATCATATTTAGAACAAAACAAAGAAAGACTGAGGGTAATTACTGCATTAAAGATAGATTAAAGAAAAACTAAAAGCACTTTGGAGAAATAATTTGTTAGCTGGAACTCTCGAGTTTCTGCATACACAGCAGTCCTTTACCTGTTGAAATAATTGAAATTAATCATTTATTAAACAAATGAAGTTAATAACAAATAAGCAACCTCATGTCAAAACACCAAAATATCAGGTTATACAGCACTAGTCATATTTTTTGCTAAAGAGAAGTCCCTGGGACACCTATAAAACAAAATTGAAGGTACCTTCACTTATTAAATTATTTACCCATTTTGAATACTCTTAAACTTAAATGAATTAGAGTTATTTGGATCCATATATATATATATAGTTCACAAGCGCTTTGTTATTTTTGATGTCACACTGGACAGACGCACATACAAACATATATTTGTGACGTCACATTAACACGAAATTTAGACAAATACACAAATAAACACATATATAAAAAGTAAAAAAAAATATATATATAATTGTGTGCACACTAAAGAGAGATCTCTTCGTCCCAGCCGGGAGGAATGACACTTAAGTTGTGACATATTTTGAAGGACTCTTTTAAGGGAATCATTCCATATCTTCATCATGGTCCTCTTGATTTTGTACCTTTTTTATTAATCTTGATTCCTCAACAACTTTATCTTGATCCTTTTGATGTGGTACCTGCTTTATTAATCTAGATGGTATCCATATTGGAGAGGATTCATGCTTTGGAAAGACACAAACAGATCCTCTCCCCCAAATTAATACTGGATCCGGACCCTTCCATGTACCTGAAAGAACATCCTTCCAGTAAACCAAAGGTTTATGTTGTTGATGTGGGTTCCAATGTCTGTCTCCAGCAGAATAACCATCAGAGTCTAAAGTTAAAAAATTTAAAGTAAACAGGGCAACTGCCAATCTGTCCTTAGGATTTTTCCAGTTTCCTTCTTTCTGTTTTAACAACATAACTTTTAGTGTGCGGTTTGCTCTTTCAATAATGCCTTGACCCTGAGGATTGTATGGGATGCCTGTTTTATGGGATATGTTGAATTTTGCGCAAAACTGTTTGAAAGATGAGGACGTATAAGCGGGACCATTATCTGTTTTAAGCATTTTGGGGATGCCCAATGCAGCAAAAGCTTGTAAACAATGAGATGTGACATCTTTAACTTTTTCTCCGGAATGTAAGGAAGCAAAAATCATGCCTGAGCATGTATCTATGGTTACATGAATAAATTGCAATTTTCCAAAGCTTGGCTCATGAGTAACATCCATCTGCCACAAATGATTGGGCATTAATCCTCTAGGGTTAACACCAAAATGAGGATTGGGCAAATGTGTTATACAAGATTTACAATCTTTTACAATTGTTCTGGCTTGCTCCTTTGTGATTTTAAACCTACGTTGCAAGGTGGTGCTGTTGACGTGAAACTGGGAATGAAATAAAGTAGCTTGTTGTAGTGCTGAAAGTATAAATATTGTTTTTGTAAGTTCATCTGCCTTTTGATTACCTTCATGGAGGGGGCCAGGCAAATTAGTATGTGCTCTAATATGGCCTACGAATAGAGGTTCTTTTCTTGCCCACAAAAGTTTTTGTATCTGATAAAACAATTTAAAGGCTGGAGTATGAGGTGCTATTGGTCTTGCTAACTCTAATTTTGGGACGGCTTGTACAATATAGTGGCTATCTGAAAAAATGTTTATGGGCTGGTCTCTAAAATTTTCCAGAGCTCTTACCACAGCTTCCAATTCCACTAGTTGAGCTGATTTGTGTGCAGTTATGTAAGTCATATTTTCTTTTTTAGTGACTACTGCAGCAGTACCATTTGAGGACCCATCTGTAAATACATTAAATGCCTTAGGAATAGGTTGATTTTTTATTACCTGTGGAAATATAATAGGATGATTAATACAAAAAGATAATATAGGAGACTTAGGAAGGTGATTATCAAAATTTGCAGAGGTAGAGCATCTAGCTATAGCCCAGTCATTATCATTGAAGCATAAATATTCAATCTGTGATGATGAATAGGGAGTAATAATAGTAGCAGGGTGAATGCCAAATATTTTAGTAGAAGTTTTAAGTCCTTGAAGAATAAGTTTAGCCACCATGGAGGTATATGACTCAATTATGCTTTTAGGAGAGACAGGCAAATGTATCCATAATAAAGGCCCTTGTTGCCAAAATACTCCTGTCGGTGTATATTGTGAAGAAATAATAATCAATATCAGCGGTTGAGTTAAATCAAATCTGTCACAATGAGCTCCTTCTATGGCTTTTTCTACTACCTTTAAAGCTTTCCTAGCATCAGGAGTCAATGTTCATGGTGAAGATGGATCAGGGGCCCCTCGAAGAATATCAAATAAAGGTTTTAATTGGCCAGTAGTGAGGTTTAGTGTAGGGCGAAGCCAATTAATGTCTCCCAGTAGTTTTTGGAAACCATTGAGGGTGGTCAAATGTTCTTTATTTATTAAAATTTTTTGGGGGTCTAACAAAAGTATCCATGATTTTAAATCCTAAATATAATATGGGAGATCTGGTTTGAACTTTTTCTTCTGCTATATATAATCCGTATTTTTTAAAATTTTCTACCACATTACTGAATATAT
Source organism: Tamias sibiricus (assembly GCA_025594165.1). NCBI lineage: Eukaryota > Metazoa > Chordata > Mammalia > Rodentia > Sciuridae > Tamias > Tamias sibiricus. The sequence continues at coordinate 113,026,001 of CM046658.1, read as the reverse complement.
TAAATAAGATTTTTTGATTAGGGTGGGCCAGTAAAATATCATCCATGTAATGTAGACACATGAGGTTTGGATATTTATTTTTAATGGGTTGGATAGCCTTGTCCACATATATTTGGCATATGGTGGAGCTATTAGCCATTCCCTGTGGTAAAACCTTCCATTGATATCTCTGATCAGGGCCATTATTGTTCATAGAAGGAAGTGAAAAAGCAAACCTGGGGGCATCCAGAGGATGTAGGGGAATAGAAAAGAAGCAATCCTTTATATCAAGACTAATAACATGGAAATTTTTTGGAATAGCTACGGGACTAGGAAGTCCAGGTTGAGTAGGCCCCATAACTTGCATGGTTTTATTGATTTGTCTAAGATCATGTAACAATCGCCATTTTCCTGACTTTTTCTTGATCACAAATATGGGGGAATTCCAGGGAGAGGTGGAAGGTTCTATATGACCTGCTTCTAATTGTTCCTGAACTAGTAGGTGGGCCGCTTGTAATTTCTCTTTAGATAGGGGCCACTGAGGGACCCACACTGGCTTATCAGAAAGCCATGGTATTTTCAAAATTATTTTCTCAGTGGCCCCGAAAAAAAATATCTTTTTCCTTTATGACAATGATTACTTTTAGGGTTAAGATTACTCTGTACTTTTTGATAATGAGTTCTTTTAGGGTTAAGATTACCCTGTAGGTTTTCACATTTAACATCTGCAGGCTTGGTTGCAAGGTGTACTCCCATTTGTTGCAAAATATCTCTTCCCCATAAAGTAACCGGTAGATTAGGTAAAACATAAGGCTGAAATGTTCCTTTATGGCCTTCATCATCCTCCCATTTTAAAATTACGGCACTTTTATCTGGGAGGTTATTATATCCCAAGCCTCTTAAACTGGTTGAAGCTTTTTGCAGAGGCCAGTGCTTGGGCCATTGGCGTAAATTAATAATGGAAGAGTCAGCTCCAGTATCTATTAATCCCTCCATTTCTATTCCTTGGATTTTTATTTTACATATAGGCCTCCTTGAACAGTCTCGAACCCAGCAAGCCATGGGACTTGAGTCAGTGGAACAAAATCCTCTATTGTTCCCTTCTTGAGGCATACCCATTTTAAATGGATTATGTAAATTGGGAAGGAGAAGCAACTGAGCAATTCTATCTCCTTGATTAACAGAACTTACACTTTGGGGTGAGCTAAGCATTATTTTTATTTCCCCTTTGTAGTCTGAGTTTATTACACCTGGGGTCACTTGCAAACCTAATAAGCTTTTAGGACTACGCCCGATAATAAGTTCTACAGTCCCTGAGGGAAGAGGTCCCCTGACTCCTGTGGGAATCAGTTGAACCCCCATTTCAGGTGTTAACACTATTCGGGCAGTGGAACAGAGGTCTAATCCTGCATTTCCTCTTGTTCCTCTGGCGAGGGAGTGGATGGGTAGTAGGGATTGTGTCGGGGAAGCATCTGAGTGGATGCTTGAGGATACTCCTTCTGCAATGCCCCGTACATTTGTGGGCCCCGGGGTACTGGGCCCCGTGCCCCGTTTTTTGAATTCCTGAACAGAGGATTTCCATGGATGTCAAATTTTGAATAGCATTTATTGGCCCAATGATTTCCCTTTTTACACCTGGGGCAGCGGCCTGGGGCACGGTATGAGCTTGATCTTATTTCTCTTTGGGATTTTGCCTAGAATTGCCTGATTGATTATGATAATTTTGCCTGGAATATCCTGATTGATTATAATGTCTACGTTTAGCCTTTGTGAAATTTTGAGAGGAAGCACCCCTCATTGAGGCTGCAATCACATTTCCTGTGATAAAGGCGCCATTTATATCTTTACATAGTTGTATATATACGGAAAGATCCTTTTTAGTTCTCCATGGCCTGATGGCTGCTTGGCACCATTTATTTGCATTTTCATAAGCTAATTGAACAACTAAAGGCATAGCTTGGTCAACATCTGCAAACACACTACCTGCAGTTCTCAAAAGTCGATCAGCAAAGTCGGCATACGGCTCATTAGGTCCTTGAATCACTTTTGACAAGCTACCTTGTAGATCCCCAGGTCCTTGTACAGTTTTCCATGCCTCTAAGGCAGCTGCATTTATCTGAGCATATATATTTGAGTCATAATCTGTTTGAGCCTGTAAGTCTGCGAATTGCCCCTCTCCTGTGAGCATGTCTATATTATAGTTTTCAAACCCTGTAGCCGCGTTTCTTTTAGCCGTTTCTATACAAAGTTCTTGGAATTGCGATCGCCAAACCAAGAATTGCCCCCCGCTTAATGTTGCTTTACATAGACTTTTCCAGTCTGAGGGGGTTAAGCTAAAGGTGTTAAGGGACTCCAGCATACTCAACGTGAAAGGAGCTTGGGGCCCATAAGTCATTACTGCCTCTTTGAGATTTTTTATTGTTTTGAAATCTACTGACTGATGGACACTCTGTCCATTTTTCTTTTCAAATGCTGGCGGTTCCCAATGTATCTGTGAGTTGTCCTCGAGTGCGCATAAGCGATCAGAAAGACTTTTTATTTCTGTTTCTAGGGTATGCAAATGCCTAGTAATACCCTTCATATTTTCTGTAATGGATTCCACCCATGGGGGAGTAGAGGACACAAGTGACTCCTCTGCCTGACGGACCTTTTTCTCGGTCTTTTTAAATTTCTTTTTCCTCATTTTCTCAGGATCACTTTTACTAGATTCCTCACCACTGCTAATTTCACTGACAGCAATATCCTGAGGCCCAGGTTCCAGTGAGAGCAAGTATCCTTCAGCTTTCGCCAATAACTCTCGAATAGCTTTAATAGCTTGGATTTTTGTCATTTTTGGGTCTCTTCTAATACTCTCTTTACTGGTCTCAGTTGGCCCAGTGGAATCTACACTTTTTTGATCACTTTCACTTTTGTCTATATACTCCTCACTGAGAACAGAGTCAGGTATATCAAGGAGTCTTTGCATAGCCTCTATCACTTGGGATTCAGTTATATTCGAACCCATCTTTAGAGACCTTTCAGTTCTTACCTGTCCGCTCCGAAGTCCCCGTACGGGCCGCCACCTGTTGCTGTCTGAAGCGCTTGGAGCAACGGAGCCGCGGGAAAAAACTTCAGAAGCAAACTGGAGACAAACAGCTTTTTATTCTGATAACTTTTCTCTCTGGTTCTAATAACGACTAACACACGCCAAAAACACACCCTAAAATGGCGCTGACCCGATCAGCAATCTCGGCCAAGTCACTCGAGATCCCGCAACAAAACCCGTGAGACTACGGGTGGCGACAAAGGCCAAATCTCCACGGCTCATAGTCAACTGCAATTCAAGTCAATCCCCAAACAGGGCTCCTGCAGACATCTATTCTTGGTTTGGCTACTGTGATAGTCATGAAAATTTGTCTTTCAGACCTTCATAACACTACATGGAGCTTAATGACTGAGGACCCCAACTGCTATGCTTTATAATTCATCTTTTTTTTCCCCAGTACTGGAGATTATACTCAGGGGCATTCTACTACTGAGCTACATCCCCCACTTTCATTATTTTTTAATTTGAGGCAGGTTCTTGCTCAGTTGCTGAGTCATGAACTTGTGATCCTCCTGCCTCAGCCTCCCACGTTTCTGGGATTACAAGCATGCACCATCACTCCTAGCTTTAAAATCCATCTCTAAGGTTATACTTTCCGTGGGCTGCTCATTGAGTACAGTGGGGATGCTAAGGTAGACCTGTGGCTGAAAGACATGGGACTCTTTTTGGTTGACTTTGACCTAATTGACTCCATGATGGCTCTTATACAGCCAGCAGTCTTGGATGCTTGACTCAACCCTCTCTTTCTTTCTTCCTCACTCAGGGTCAGATTTGCTTCATGACCTGAAGGCTCTGCCATCTTTCCTAAGCACCTTCCTATATTCTTTCAGATAGGCATTTTCCCTAATGAAGTCCTTGCCTATTTAATCCTGCTCAGCAGTGTCTTCATGGAGGATCCAAAATAACAGCTGTCATTCTGCCAGTCCCTCCCATCTCTATCTGCTATGCTCTTTGGACTATGGTTTGTTCCAAAATAGCTGTCCTGATATTTCTCCTCTCCTCTCTCCATACCTCACCTTGCCTCAGAACCACAAAGGAATCTATGCTGTTATCATTAGTAACACACTTATTAGGCCCATAAATATACAAGGTACTGTGCTGATGATTCTTTATTTTAGTTATCCATGATAACAGGATGTTTAGAGAGCAGAACAAGACCATTAAATCAGAGAGAAATGAATCCAGCTGGGAGGGGCTTCCAATGGGGGAAAAAAATCATCTATTCATCACGTGACATTTACTAGAATAGTCCTAGTGATACTGTTTGTTAAGGTCAAATAGTGAGAGGCATCAAAATAGGAAGGATAAACTGTGGTATATTCCAACAATAGATATTATACAGCAGTGATAAATGAATGAATAATGCTTGAATCATTATGACCAAATTTACCTTTAGATTAAATACCACTTGGTGATCAGTGTAAGAAACCCTTAAAAAGAAAGCCCCAAGTAAGTCAGCATTGAACAAGACCTTGAGGAAGATAGAAGAAGGAAGTTCAGATGAAGAAATGATGAAAATCTTGAGTTACTCTGTGCTTGAGTTCTGACTACATCTGAGCTTCTCTGAGCACGGAGTTCCAGAGGAGGAATTTCAGAGAATGATCACTCCATTGCATTATTCCAACATTGGACAAGGTGAGGACTGGCCTAATCTCAGAGAATATTTACTTTGTCATTGTAAATTCAAGATTAAGGTAGGAAAAATTTCATCACTCGGTGGTAGAAAATGGGGGAGTCATTTATGGCTCCAGTTTATAGCTGATGAAGTTGAGGTTACATAGACATTAGTATTAAGGATGAGAATAACTCAGACCTTCTGAACTCAAGTGAGAAGGTGATGACTCATGATCCCTCACAATCAGCTCCATGAGTACAGGAGTGAGAAGACCAGTTTAAAGCCTGAGACTCCAGTCTGCCAGATAGTAAGATCATGTCTTTTCATTTCCATGTTAGTTCTGTTTTTTCCAGTTTGTAGAATGAGGGAGCAAAGGGAAAGGGGGAAAAGAAAGAGTTGGGCAGCAAATGGATTTTATGTTTAGGTGTTACCTGAAAAGCATCCTGAAGGGGATTACTTTGCTCCTCAGCACTTACTTTCAGTGCTAAGCAACTCTTGAGAAGATCTGTGTGCTAACATAAAAGAATATTTCTCAGCCAGGCATGGTGGTGCACGCCTGTAATCCCCAGCACTTGGGAGGCTGAGGCAGGAGGATTGCGAGTTCAAAGCCAGCCTCAGCAATAGCAAGGCACTTAGCAACTCAGTGAGACCTTGTCTCTAATAAAATACAAAAAAGGGCTGGGGATGTGGTTCAGTGGTTGAGTGCCCCTGAGTTCAATCCCTAGTACCAAAAAATAAAAAATAAAAAATAAAAAAGAATATTTCTCAGTGAACTCTTTGGTGTTAAAGGGGACTTTCTCAAGGAACATGACAAATACTGACCTAACCCAGATGACCTGCAGATGAAGCACTAAGAGCAAGTCCTTGTCTAATCTCAGAATTTGTCAAATCTCACAAGTCAAAATGGAATATGAGGGCTGGGGTTGTAGCTCAGTGGTAAAGCACTTGTCATGAGGCCCTGGATTCAATCCTGGGCACCACATGAAAATAAAGATGTTGTGTCCATCTACAACTAAAAAAAATTTTTTTTAATGGAATATGATTTCACTTACTACCAAAGCAGGTTCCACAATTTAGTTTGTCCTTCTACCTTAGGGCAAATGCCATGGCCCTTGGAGGTTAAGTGAATACACAGTACTCACTGGATCACCCAGACCCAGGATGGGAGCAGGGATGTCTCTACTTGCCCCATCTACTTGTGACTATTTAATAAGTCACATAAAACTGACTTCTTGAAACATGAATTTTCCTGCAGAAATGGCTCAATTCCCCTTCTCCACACAGTCATAGATATCTTAGAAAATCATGGAGTAGATGGGGTCTCCTGGGTTAGCCTCTTGTTCTCTTGCATGAGAAAATAGGGGACAACTAAAGAATCTAATGGAAAGAGCACATATGATCATTCTTTTTACCCAAGCATTGGCTATTAAGTAAATAAGTAATTGACTGGAAAATAGAAAGCAGAACAAGTCCTTGTCTAATCTCAGAATTTGTCAAATCTCAAGAAATCTCAAAAGTCAAATCCCACTTAACATGTGGGATTGATTAAACAGTTATTGGAGGCTCAAAATGCAAAAAGCAAACACCAAGTGAACATAGGTAAAAAGAGCAGTAAGTGACTACCATACCTAGGGCTGGAAAATCAAAAGGAATATGCTGAAATTGTTAGTCAGGAAACTTGGAAGAGCTAAGACCCAGGGCTCTGAGGTGAGGATACTGTGTAGCTATTGCTGTTACCTCAGGTTATCAGAGGAGGCACCCAGAACTAGACTCAAACCTTAAGTGTTTAGGGGTTGGTACCCAGATAGTGCTTGTTCTTCAGGAATTAGGAGGTACCCTGAAAGGCTGGCACAAGTCCACAGGAATCGGTGAAGTTCACTTCTGCCAGTACCTCCAGAGCCTGAACCTAGTAGAGCTAGAATCAAGACCTCCAAGGAAGAAGCAAGGCCAAATTAGTGCTGTTTCCTCAGGAGAAAGGGGCACCCTTGCTCCTGGTACTCAGTAGAAGGCACTGGACAGTTGGTGCCAGTGACTAGGAGACAGCGTAAGACTGGTTCTGGAGTATGAGGGACAACCTAGATTCTGGGACCAACTGTAACTACTGGAAACAACTGCCAAGATGAAGAACTGTTACCCACCCATGTGAGGCTGAAAATCCACAGTGAGCAAATAAATAGTGAGTAGCAAATCTCTCTCCATTTTCTTACCTTTCTGTTGCTTTCTATTGCTAATTTTCACTTACCACTTAATTCCTATTGCTTCCTACTACTAGTCTCTTATTAGCAGATCTACCAGGCAGCCAAAATATGGTTTTGTAGGTACCTAGGAAATCAAATGAAGTGTTTTTGAAGCTGAAATACAGTAGCTTAAACAATGCACCTTACATCCTCAACACGGTCTCTATCCACAAATCTTTTCTCTTGCTAAGAACCACCGCTGGCACTTGCTCCTTCATTAAATCCTTGCATGAACATCTTATGTGTTTGAAAAGTGTCTTCTGAGTCCTCCTAACTGAAGTTTGTTGCCTTTACTGGGTCTTTTTTCTGCTTCTACACAGTATCCTCACCTCAGAGCCCTGGGTCTTAGCTCTTCCAAGTTTCCAAAAGACAAGAGTCATTTGATGAGGCCTGATCACTAATGGCTTATTGCTACTACTAAGTATGAGTAATTCCAGTACAAATGAGCAAAAGAAAAATTAGAGAGCCAGGTTCTGAGCATCTCAATCTAAGTAACTGAATAGCATGAAATCCTCTCATGGGCTGTCAGTAATAGACATAGTTCATCATCAAGGGAATCAACCAGGTTAATAGCCCTCCTTCATTTAATCATTTTTAACAGAGAAAATAATAAAGGATCTTAATTCAAAAGGAAGGGAAAAGAGTTCAGAAAAACTCTATTTTTTTTTTTCTTTTGGTACTAGGAATTGAACCCAAGGGCACTTAACATCTGAGGCATATTTCCAGCCCATTTTAATATTTTATTTAGAGACAGGGTGTCACTGAGTTGATTAGGACCTCCCTAAGTTGCTAATACTGACCTTGAACTCATGATCCTCCTGCCTTTGGGATTGTAGGTGCGTACCATCACACCTAGTGAAAGCTAATTTTTAATGGCATTAAGGGTGTGCATAGGAAGAACAAAATGAACGAAGAGTTTTTAAGACCAAGCTGTCTGATACTGACTTATGTTGTGATAGTCCTATTGACACAGGGAAAATTGTACCCAGACAAGAAAAAACAGATTCCTACTGGCCTCTAGAGGTATATGGGAATCCTACACACAAAGTTAATTTTTACAAATCATAAAAGAAACTGCACAAGGGAATGGATAAGTTAGAGAAGATAACCTAGAAGGAGATGCAATTATCTAAGGGTTACACCACCACCATCATTCATTCAGAGAGTCCAGTAATTGAATTTTGTGGGGAAAATATAAATTTAATTCTTTGTAAACAAGAAGGAAAAACTAATAAAAAGAGAATTAGAATTTTCAGTTTCCAAATGAGCATCCCTGTTATTTCTATTAACATAAAATATGATACACATTTCTTTATCTTCTGTATTTAAAGTACAAATATTATCTAAAATGCATCTCCTTTTTTACTTTAAGTAATATGGATAGTTGATTTTTTTTTAGATCTAAGCATAGAGACAATATTAAACTGCTATAGAAAATTGCTGATCATCTGTGTTATTTTTATAATTGAAAGAAGTATTTCAAATATATTAACAAAAATAAGATTATTTACATTTTTAAAAACATGTTACACCTATATTTTTTCATCTTAAAATGGGAGAGTTTCAGAATCTGGACTTTATGTTCTTCTGGTGTTAAAATTCCATGGAACTAAATATAAATATTTTTAAAAATCTGGGTATACTTTAAGTTGATAGAATCCAATGGCATTTAAACAGAGTACACTAAAAATGGGCAGTCATTATTAAAGTTAAACATCTTCTAGGCAGAGATAACTTTGAATTTAGAGAGTGATGGTCTGGGTGCAGATCCCAGTTCTATCCTCTAACTTGAGCAACTGAGCAAATAAATTATTTGGCCTTCCTAATCCTCAGTTTTTTTCCTGGTAAACTATGAACATTAATATTTCTATTAAAGTTAATAGGCAATTTAAATGAGTTTATGGACGATCAGTGCTTAACATAATAATAACTGGTGTATAATTGTTCAATAAATGGCATCTATTATTGTGATTATCATTGTCAACTCATAAATGGGTAACATAATGTAAATACTTGGTTTTAAACAGGACTTGTTAGTTTTTAAAATAAAGTACTTATATTGAATACTTTTTTCTGACACAATGTCGATTCCAGTAAGTAATGGAGAAGAGAGTTCAGAAAACTGTTTTGAGACATTTCACAAAGCAATAGTACCATGTAGTTAGATGTGGAACAGGGTAGGGTGAAATAACAACTTTCACTTGTGCGTGTGAGTGTGTGTGCGTGTGTGTGTGTGTGTGTGTGTGTGTGTGTGTGTGTGTGTGTGTGAAAGAGATACTAGGGATTGAACCCTAGGCAGCTCTACCACTAAGCTATATCACTGGCCCTCTTTATTTTTTATTTTGAGACAGGTCTCACTAAATTGTCCAGGTTGGCCTGGAATGTGCTATCTCCCTGCTTCAGCTTCCCAAGCCTCTAGGATTACAAGTGTGTACCAGCATGCCCCGCAAGATAACAACTTTCAAAAACAAAATTCCTATCTTTTTCCTTCAACTTTTTATAAATGTTCTGCTGCATTTATAAAAGCAGATGGAAGTGTCTAGGGTCACACATGTAATACCACCAGCATAACCACACCCAGCAACAGAGCCACAGATAGAGATACTCCAGTGATCTTCTGCAGTCTTAGAATTCAGTCTCAGAATGAATGCTCAGGAGAAAGGTGGTAGATCAGATGATCAGTCTCTCCCCTTCCATGCTTCAGCATCTCTTCACAATCTCAGTTGCAACTCTACTACATGCCACTACCCACTCAGGTCATGGATCACCCACCAAACACCCAAAAGCCAGATTTTATCATATTCTATAGAAAGATCACACTTGTGAGCCACATTCAGTTGCTTTATGGAGACTCTCAGCAAATTAATCAAGATTCCTCTCAAATTCTGTCCTGAAAAGAAGAATAAAGAAAATTATCAGATATACATGTTATCATAAAGTGGATGTCCGTTATTTATATTCAAGGAGGTTAATTGTAAAATGATCAAGAGCAGCAGGATGACATGTAAAATTGACAACTATTAAGAATATCTATAGAAATAGAAAAGCAAAACCAAAAACAAGATACAGGGATAAAGCTTGATGATAGAGTGCTCATATAGCATGCCTGAAGCCCTGGATTCAATCCCCAGCACTGCAAAATAAAAAATAAAAAAGCATCCATGTTAGTCAGCTTTTTTATTCCTGTGACCAAAATACCCAACAAGAATAACTTAGAGGAGGAAAGATTTATTTTAGCTCACAGTTTCATAGGTTTCAGTCCATGGTCAGCTGCTTCTACAGTTGGCTGTTCTGGGCCTGAGGTAAAGCAGAAAATCATGGTGGAAAGGCATTGCAGAGGGGAACTGCTCATTTCATGGCAGATGGGAAGCTGGGAGAGAGGAGGGGCAGAGAGAAGATAAACCCTTCCAGGGCATGGCCAGGTACCTACTTCCTCCAACTAGATCCTACTTTCCAGTAGTCTGTTCAGCTATCAATGTATTAATCTGCCAATGAAATCAAAGCCCTCATAATCAAGTTATGTCCTACCAGGTCCACCTCTGAACACATGAGCCTTTGGCAGACATTGCAGATCAAAACCATAAAAGCATCCTACAAGCAGACATGGCAGTGAAGGTGACATTAAGAGCTCAAAACTGACAGCAATTTAAATGAAACCCCAATAATATGTGGGGAAAAGGAAAATTAGTGTTAAGTGGGGTCATTGCTCTGACTACATCTGATTATGCGGGGAAAGCATTTGGAATTGATTCGTAGGAGGAGTTTGGAAAAGTTTGTAAAAGCGGGTTAGAAAAAATTTAGAGTACCTTAAGTAGAGCTTAACAGGTGATACTGGTGAGGACTCAACAAACTAGAATTCTGACAAATGCAGATAGTAAAGGCAATGCTGGTGAGATTTCAAATGGAGATGAGGATTCTGTTGGGCACTGGACTAGAGGTCACCCATGTTACATGTTATTGAAAAAATTGGCTTTCTTTTGTCCATGTCCAAAGACTTTGTGGAAGGCCAAGCTTAAATATGATGGACTAATTTATCTGGCACTAGGAAACCTTAAGGCACTTAGGCTGTGGCATGGGTATTACTGGCTGCTTAACCAAGTTTACAGTGAGAAACAGAAGTAAAAAGGAACAGAGCAGAGATCACTATTTGTCCACTTTCCCTCATCAGAATCTTAATTTATTTTTGACCTCCTAGAGTTATGTCCTTTCTTCAAGCCTGTGGTCTTCCCTCTCAGGGTACAGGGGATAACTTGAGAATTGTGATATTGTTGGCAATATTACTATGGATTGTTCCATGGGTAGAAATCAACTCAAATAATTACATTTATTGCCCCTCCAAGGACTTAAACCTTAGAAAAAATAACAATTGAATATTTAGTTTTCCTCCAAAGAGAAATTAGAAGTGATAATTTACATTGTTTGGGAAGTTAACTGGTTATTAAGCTCAAAACAGAAGCTCTTGCTTCTGATTCACCCTGGGACTGAGGTGAAACATCAGTAAAAGTTGGTTTCAAGGAGGCTTCTTAATCCACAAGATACACTGCTTTAACCAAAAGAAAGTTATATTTCCATTGGGTTCTGGAATCTTCTAGGTTTGCATATGAAATTTATAGAAACTTACATTCCAAGGGAAATAAGGAATAATTTATAGGAGGGCAGTTGTTCTGCCAGTCTAGTCTTGAATTATTTAACAAACAGGTGTTCCCATGAGCCCCAAAGTGTGTTCTATGAGATGACTTTTCCTGTCATGTTCCAAGGGTCCAAAGCCTCTCCAGATTTACAGAGGTAAAAGAATTTGGAAGAGCAAAATACAAAAGAGACTCATTAGTCTTTGAGGATAAAAATTTTGACCTAGGTTCTGAACAGACATTTTTCACATGTGAAGCAACCTTTTCACTGTAGTGTCCCCACCCCTTTCTGACTGAATACAATGCTTCCTGCTGTGTCTAAATTTAGGGCACCTGTATAGGGCATGCTTATAATTTTGTATTGTCTTGGTAACCATCTTTAAATATGTTTAACTTTCTCATACCAAAAGCTGGGCCCAGTCACCCTTGGTACAGTTTTTAATACTATATATATCCTACCCAAGTGGATCCCAGCAGGTGGCCAAAGATAAAACTTAGAGACAGGTCTCCTACTTTGCAGGCTGCGCTTCCTTCTTCCCCTCTGTTTCCTTTAAATAGACCATTCAGACATTTGCCCACAAATTCAAAGTGGCCACCTATCAGTCACAGTGTGACCTCCTTGAATTTGTGTCTGCTTGCTTTAAACTCACCAATGAAAGTTCCCCAAGAGAAATGCTTGTATAATGGCTTGGAGTCAATAAAGGGGTTGGCACAAAGTCCTCCCCCTTCTCTCTCCTTCTCCCTCTCTTCTTCATGAACTCCTCCCTATGTATGACTTCTGGGTATGCTGACCCTTCAAAATTCATAATTTCTATTCTCAGCACTGCATATAAATAAGTAAATAAAAAGAAAGGTCCATCAACAACTAAATATCATCAAAGACCCACTAGTCTGGTCTGGTCCCAGATGGTGAGGCCACCCTGAGGCAATTTATGCAGATGTATTTCCTGCTGATGCTCTTTTTTTCTGAGCCTCTGGTGGCTGCTAGAAACAATAGCTAGCTGCTAAATTGATAGAGACCTCAAAGAGTTTCATTCAAAACAACATGATACGCAAAATTCAACTGCATTATACCCCAGGAGCAATATCTTCAGAAAGAATTCAGACAGCATTTTAGCAAATGAGAGCTGAGCAGCCCCATAGGCCCTTGTTTAGGAGCACTGCCTTCCCTTGGAAGCAAAGACCCAGTATTTTCACATTCTAGATAAAGAACACCACATCTCAAGTCTCCCAACTTGAAATCAAAGCACCAATTGAAATCTTTCAGCCCCTAGACTCTGGAACTCCTTGAAGCTGCAGGAGCTGGAGCACTGGCACAGATCTGAGATAGGAGATTGCTCCCAGAAAACAAAGAACAGTGGAACTCTTCCCTAACCCCCACCCCACTTCTTTTCTCTTTCATTGTATTGCTTAGCCAGGTCATTCATTTCAAGCTTCAATTCCTCTTTGTTATCTTCCCCTCTGAGTAGGGAATCCCTATGGCTCCTGTCACTTTCCTTTGTTCTATTTGAGCAAATTTCAAGTCAAATGCTTTAGTTAGGCCTTTATGATTTTAGCATTTCCACATCAATGCTGAAGGTCTCAGGGCATTTGGCTGTTTAAAAATGCTGAACATTCAAACCAAGTCAGACCTTAAAAAAGGACTTGAATTAAACAGAAGATCAGCTACGAAGCTCAATACTAATTATTTTTTAAAATATTTATTTATTTGCTTTTAGTTGTACACAATGCGTTTTATTTTTACATGGTGCTGAGGATTGAACCTGGGCAGCACACGTGCTAAGCAAGTGCTATACTGCTGAGCCACAACGCCAGCCCCAATACTAATTATTCATATCACAGAACCACTGGGTCAGGGCCAAGGTGTAGAGAATATGATCTATCATGTTTGCCTGACTTTTTTTTCCTATTTCCTTTTTTTTAAAACTTTACATTATTCATTTTCATGAAGATAATGATATAATGATGTCTCCTACAGGTGTTTCCACCTTTCCAATACCTGCACCATCTATTTCCTTGCCGTTTTATTTATTTATTGTTGACCTAGAGGTCATTAAGAATTTTACCCAGCCAGGTGCGGTGGTGCAAACTGTAATCCCAGCACTTAGGAGGCTGAGGCAAGAGAATCGCCAGCCTCAGCAATGGCGAGGCACTTAGCAACTCAGTGCGACCCTGTCTCTAATAAAATACCCAAAAAGGGGGGGGGGAGAGACTGGGGATGTGGCCCCGCGGTCAAGTGACCCTGAGTTCAATCCCTGGTACAAAAAAAAAAAAAAAAAGAATTTTACCCAGGATTAAGAAAAGTATTATAAACACAGAGAGGCAGCCTTACCTCAGCCCAATTATGTTCCCTTAGTTGTTTTTTTCTCTATAGAAAAGCAAGAAAAAGTCAATAGCAACTTTGTACTCCCCATTGAGATCCTGGAAATAGAAGCTCTATCACTGCTAAATATTGGGGAAAGGTCCAATGGAAGATGCATCACAAGTCTGGATGACTTTGTCTATAAGAACTCAGACTGGAGGCAAGACAAGTCTCAGATCTATTATCACAGGGCAACCACATCCCCAACAGTACCTATCCACCATTTGGTCCATTTTCTACCTGCACCCTCTCACCCTGCCAACCACAGAACACTGGTGGTCAGAAGGCTTTAAGACCACTGCAGAACACACAGAGTCAGGTAGGAGCAAAGGGATAGCTACGCTTCCCTGCAGGGTTTTCCTTACTTGGGTTGTTTTGGAGCTCAGGATGTCCCAAAGCCCCACAGTCTACCCAAGCAACCAGGAGGCATCAGGAGGGCATGTACATACCAGCAATGAGTATGCACCTGGCCTATTCTACCAGAGAAAGCCCAATGGAACTCTTCTACCTGAAGCTTCTCTAACAGCTGATCAGAATGACTGTTTAGTTTCTAAAGGGACAAGAAGGACCTTGTGAGGACGTTTCCCTGGTCTTCAAAGGAGGCCCCTGAAAATACTGGCTTTGAAGTACACTCCCAAAGAAAAGGAGCAACAGCCACACAACCAAAGGATCTTGATATTTCTGTGAGTTACTCTAAAGTGATGTAAGAAATCCATAAACATGGAAAGAGAGTAGTAACAAAGCAATGTGGGAAAATGCAAACTGGCAAATCTACATGAGGAATATTATTGCAACTTTTTTGAATGTTTTAAGTTTTTGGAAAAGGAGTGATTGGAAGTTATGTCTCAGGTTCTCTTTGAGTGAAAACTCTGAAAGGTAGACAATAAATCTCTGAGATGAAAAGAACAGGAGTGGAGGTGAGTCCCTGCCCAGCTACTCACCACATCTCACCTGTTCTAGCCTGGTAACACCTTAGACTCTGAGGCCGGTTTTTTTGCATTTGGGCCTTGTGGCAGACCACACCTCTGGAGCTAAATAGGAAGATTCTTTAGGGCAGATAACAACAACCCACTTTTTTTCTTTTTAATCCTTTCAACAGGAACTCCCTTACACTGACCTCTGAAAAGCTCTGCCTCTGTGTCTTCCGACTTCCTCCCCAAGAATTGTTTCAGAAGACAGTCCCCTCCCTGCTTTCGGCAAATTGAGAGCCTGCACTCAACGCTCCTCAAGTCCCTCCCACGCCCGCACTTCACTTGCGGCGGCGCTGGAGTTATTCCAGCCACGTGGACAAGTCTGGGAGGACTAGCCTCACAACTGACCTGGAGATGCCCTTTCGGAGGCTGCAGCATGCGGAAAGACTGTAGCCTGAGCGGTGAGAAAGGACCTCAGGATCCCCAGCGCCAAAACCTCAGAATCCCCAACATATAAACGATTCCAAGGGACGCAGGTACAGAGACAGTCTGGATGGAAAACTCTTTCAAGCAAGGCTCTGGAGCTTTGAGCTGATCTCCAGCCTTCATCCTACATACAACAGGCTGTCCTGCCATTTTCCCTTTAAAAAGGGAGGATCTAAAGACCCTCCATCCTTCCTAATATGCTCAGCCATAAAACTTCTTGACATTGGTGTTTTCCTCAAACCCCACAACCAATTTGGCCAAGTGTGTGGACCTTTGTCTACACAACCTCTCCCTTTCAAGATCTCTGAATCTGAGCAAACGACTCTTCTGATAAATCGGGAAAGATCAATTTTATACGCGATTCTCGGTTTGCCCAGGACCCTTAGTCTCGAGGTCGCGGAGTTGGGCCATCAGTGCACTTTTTCTTTGTATCTGCCCCTTTTCTGGATCTGTTCTCTAGGGCAAAGGGAAGGGCTGAGTCCCCTCTGCGCCAGTTCCTCGGGACCCTCATACGCCTTCCCTTTCTGCCTGCAGGGAATCTTCAGGGGGTGATTTATGGAGTTTGAAGAACCCAAGCGTAGGTTGTGGGAGCGCACCGAGCGAGTTTGTGGTCCCTCAGGCGCGCAACGCCTTCGTAGCTTCTGCAGTGGAAAGAACATCTGCCCCCTTTGTAATGTCCATGCAAAATGTTTCCCAATCTGTGCGACCCCAGAGGTTCTAAATGGGACTGGTGAATCCTCTCCTCTCCTCCTGGTGGGCGGGGGAAGAGAAAATATAAAGGGTAGGGGGGGGGGCGGATTTCATGAAATTTCCTGATCCAAAGTTGCCATGAAGTTCGCCTAAAGTTTTGGAACTTGGCCCTCCAGTCTCTGGTGAGGGTGACATAGTCCAGTTGCGTCTCGGTCTCCTTAATGAACAAGAGCAGAACATAACTGAATACCCCGGCCAGGTGGCCAGTGAGCATGTGGCCTGCGCCTCTGCCAAAGGTGGGTTTGAAGGAAATGCGACTGGAGAAAATGGAACATTCTTCAATGTTTTAAATTTCATCTCTAAAGAAACGCTGAAAGAGTGGGGCGGAAGGAACACGTCTTTCAGTCCAAACAATCTCTTTCTGCCTGCCGGCGGTTTGCTGTGATGTGAAAACGAAAAACCCAAACTGTTGCTGCCTGAAGCGCTTGGAGCAACGGAGCCTCGGGAAAAACTTCAGAAGCAAACTGGAGACAAACAGCTTTTTATTCTGATAACTTTTCTCTCTGGTTCTAATAACGACTAACACACGCCAAAAAACACACCCTAAAATGGCGCTGACCCGATCAGCAATTTCGGCCAAGTCACTCGAGATCCCGCAACGATCCCGCAACAATCCCGTGAGACTACGGGTGGCGACAAAGGCCAAATCTCCACGGCTCATAGTCAACCGCAATTCAAGCCAATCCCCAAACAGGGCTCCTGCACCAAACCACCTTTATCTCTTTGTCCTAGTTTAAAATTCGCTATCCATAACCCGTTGAACAGAAACACAACAAAAAGCCAATAAAAGGTGTTCTGCCGTACAGTAAAGGGTAAAATAAAGTTCTCCTTCAAGAAAGAATCTCAAGACCAATGAAGGAGAGAGAAACCCGCATTGGTGAAATCTGCGTCTGCTGTCCCTGGGTTTTCTACGGATTCCTGCTTCCCTGCGTCCACCTGGCCTTGTGGCCTGGTACTGGTCGCTTAAGTGTGGGTTGGCCTGGATTGATATTCGATATTTTAAAACAAACACCTGCTTAAATTTGTAAGTGGAATTTAGTACTGGACCAATATTGAGTCAAATAGAATAAGCGCCAGCGGCAGGAACCCGAAAGTCCCCCTTTTCCGGGAGAACAGGAGGAGAAGCTGGAATCAAAGGGCTTAGGAAGAAAGAGCCTGTGAGTAAGGTCCCTCGGAGTGGGAAAGAGGGCGGGAAGGGAAGGCCCTGCGGTCCCTGGGTGGACTGGAAGCACGATCATTTGTCAAGAGCCAAGAGCACAGGCCTATGGAGCCATGAAAAAGGCCGCCTGGGCTCCGTGTAAATTTGGACGCCCAAACCCCACTGGCTCCTACAGCTTTGGGGAGCTGGAGAGTCAGCCGGGGGAGCATCGTACACGCGGATGCATCGCACACACATGATTCTGGAAGCCCTGCGTGAGAAGCGAAACCCAAGAGCCCGAGACCACAGGCACTTCACTTTCTCAGATGGGTGCAGAACCCTAAACCATGACCTATCTCGAGCCACAATCCTCTGGGGCTTCCTCCCAATTCCTATCGAATTTCAAAAGGCAGTGAATTTCGCGTATTGGGAAAACCGTGATAGTTGGAGATGGCAGATGCAAGATTTGTATAAATACATATTGCATGCACCAAATAGGGGAGTTTCCGTAGTGTAGTGGTTATCACATTCGCCTCACACGCGAAAGGGCAGAAACAAGGTATTTTCAAAGAATTTTCAACCCTTTTATAAAGGTGGGTAAAAAACAAAGCAAACAAAAAAACTTGTAAAGCC
This sequence comes from Tamias sibiricus, assembly GCA_025594165.1. Lineage (NCBI taxonomy): Eukaryota > Metazoa > Chordata > Mammalia > Rodentia > Sciuridae > Tamias > Tamias sibiricus. The sequence goes on along the minus strand of CM046658.1, from coordinate 113,008,177 downwards.
CACGATGACTTCACAAGCAACCAGATCACATCAATCTCAAGGGCGGTATTACCTACTAGATGTTTGTGTCCCCTCCAAATGCGTTGGAACCTGTAACCCTCGATGTGACGGTTCTGGAGGTGGAGGGTGAACATTGGGTTTAGATGAGGTCATGATAGTAGGGGATTAGTGTCCTTATAAGAACAAGAAGAAAGCCCAGAGTGGTCTCTCTCTGACTCCAGGTGAGGACAGTTCTATCTCTACCTGTATCTCTATCAGGTGGTTTGCAAGTCAGAAAGAGAGCCCTCATCCTGAGCCAAAGAAATCAGCAGGCACTTTGATCTTGAACTTCCTAGCCTCCAAAACTGAGAAATTAATTCCTAACTGTTAAAATCATTCAATCTATGGTATTTTGTCACGGCAGCCTGAGCTGACTGAAACAACTGATTCACTAGGGAATCGCTGGAGCAAAACTTTGGAAAGTTAATTTTCTTAGTTCCTGACATATCAAGTAGTTCACTGCCCCCCTGGATTTCAATATTGGCAATAAACATGAGACCGATGAGCATGGAGGGGAGCAGGATACAGGTAATAAGATACTAATCACTTTACAGAAAAAAAAATATGGGACTCTACCTGGATTTAGGCTTCAGCTATGCCTAAATTTAAGATATAGGTCAATCAGGATTCTGTGTGGCAAATGAAACTGGACTGTAGTCAGGCCAGTTTTTGATCTGCTTACATCAATGGAAATAAGAAGAGTGTAATAGAATGTTACCACTAAGCTACATCCCCAGCCCATTTTTATTTTTTATTTTAAGACGGGGACTTGCTAAATTGCACAGGATGTCCTCAAACTTGCAATCCTCCTGCCTCAGACTTTCAATTTACTGGGATTACAGGCGTGTACCCCTCTGCTCACCATAAGCACTCTTTAGTTAAACTGAAAACAAGTTGTTGTGTTATGAGAACAAGATTGTTTATCCAAAAGGACAGCAAGATCTCATTTGAGAAATAGGATAGATGTTGATAAAGGTAAATATACTAGACAGGGGTAGGAACAGGTTTTAGTGATTGAAACCAGACTCTTTGGGAGATATTGTGCCTGGTTCTGATCATAGTGTTGAGGTAGAGGGTGGTGTGAGATGCTGACAGGAAACTCAATGGTGTGTTGAATTTTAGCATTTGTGACTCTGAAATGCATATGAAGCATTGACTTGTGAATTAGGATTTGTGTATAACAAGAATATTTCTCTAGTTTTGAAAGAGATGTGGGAATAAACGTAGATCTTGCTGATGTGTGAAGATGATATTTGAAGTTGCATACCAGAGGGAGTGTGTGTGTCTGGGTGTTGGGCAGGGGCAGATAGAACCAAAGCTCTTTATCAATGTGAAGGTTGATTTCCTTGTTGAGCCCAAGTTGTGACTCATCATGGACCTCGATTGGCTTATAAGCAAGAGAATCATGATTACATGTCATCACTCTTGCCTTTCAAAAAGTCATGACTCCCAGACCCAACATATGTGACAGTTCTTCAGGTTCTTCAATTTAATTTCCCTCAGAAAAAAAAATGGGGTGAGAAATCTCTCCATTACTTGAATTCATCTAAAGACGAATATGTTACTATTTCAACCATCAATATTTCTTTAACATAGTCTACTACTGATATATCTAATAAATCAAAGCATATGAACAGGAATTTAATTCTCTCAAAACATTGATTGCTGCCGGGCGCGGTGGCGCACGCCTGTAATCCCAGCACTTTGGGAGGCTGAGGCAGGAGAATCGCGAGTTCAAAGACAGCCTCAGCAATGGTGAGGCACTTAGCAACTCAGTGAGACCCTGTCTCTAATAAAATACAAAAAAAAAAAAGGGCTGGGGATGTGACCCAGTGGTCGAGTGCCCCTGAGTTCAATCCCCAGTACCAAAAAAAAAAAAAAAAAAAAAAAAACCATTGATTGCAAACATTATCTATCTTTTCATGTCATGTGTTCCTTCAAATGTTTTATCTTAAAAAGCAGTCACATAGTATTATTACAGTAATTACAAGGCTAATCCTTACTTTTTTTTCTTTCCACATTTTTTACTGGTGCATTGTAGTTGTCCATAATGATGGGATTTGTTGTTACATATTCATACATGTACACAATATATCAATAAAATTTGACCAATATCATTCCCCAGCACTTCCCCCTCTCCCCTTTTACCACCCTATAGTCCTTTTCCTTTGATTTTCATGAGATCCTGCCTACCCCCCTTCTTTTCCTTTTTCCTCTCCAGCTTTCACATATGAAAGAAAACATACCCTCAAATCTTTTGTGTTTGTCTTATTCCACTTTATATAATGGTCTCAAGTTCCATCCATTTTCCTGCAGTTGACATAATTTTCATCTTTTATGACTGAATAAAACTTGATTGTGTATATATACCACATTTCTTAATCCGTTTTTCCATTAATGTATACCTAGGCTGGTTTCATAGTTTGGCTATTGTGAATTGTGCTGCTATAAACATTGGTATGCATGTATCACTTTAGTATGATGACTTTAATACTAAGGAGTGGTATAACTGTGTCATATGGTGGTTCCATTCCTAGTCTTTTGAGGAATCTCGATACTGATTTCCATAGTGGTCGTACTAAATTACAATCCCACCAACAGTGTAAAAGCATTTCATTTTCTCCACATCCTCTCCTTGATGACTGCCATTTTGACTGGTGTGACATGAAATCTCAGTGTAGTTTTGATTTGCATTTCCCTATTTGCTAATGATGATGAATATTTTTTCATATATTTGATGGCAATTTGTATTTCTTCTTTTGTAAAATGTCTATTTAATTCATTTGCCCACTTATTAATTGGATTAGTTGGGTTTTTTTTGGTGTAAAGTTTTTTGAGTTCTTTATATATTTCTAGATATTAATCCTCTGTTAGAAAAATAGGTAGCAAAGATTTTTTTCCTATTCTACAGAAGCTTTATAATTTGATGCCATCCCATTTATTAACTTCTGGCATTATCTCCAGGGCTTTAGTGGTCTTATTGAGAAAGTCATTTCCTGTTGTGCTGGAGTGTTCACCTTAAGTTTTCTTCTAGGAGTTGCATAGTTTCTGGTCTAATTCTTAAGTCTTTGAACTATTTTAAGTTGATTTTTGTGCAGGGTAAGAGATAAGGCTAATTCTTACTCTTAAAAAAAATACTACAAAGGACTAATTAACTCTATGGACCAAAAATTACTTCTTCCCTCCCTTGATTCTGTCTTTTTATTTCCTATTTCCTCTTTCTTCTAATACTACTTTTTTTTTCTTTTTTCTTTTTTGATACCAGGGATTGAACTCAGGGGCACTCGACCACTGGGCCACATCCCCAGCCCCTTTTTTGCATTTTTTTAGAACAGGGTCTCACTGAGTTGTTAAGTGCCTTGCCATTGCTGAGGCTGGTAATGTTGATTTTTATTTTGATTTCTTTATTGAATTAGAAATTAGAATTTTACTTACCTAACCTACACATTAGGTCACCTTATCAGGACCACTAAAACAACTGCTTGAGGTTGGCAATTCTAGGACCAGAAACAAAGGACCTGTATAAATTTCTAACATTTTTCTATAGGGGTCTTGTGCTATTGTAAACAGCTTTCTTCAGACTTAAAAGTGTTATCAGACAAATTAGATATTTTGGTATTATAGGGTTTTTTGGGGGGAAGGGGTACCGGGGATTAAACTCAGGGGCACTCAACCACTAAGCCACATCCCCAGCCCTATTTTGTGTTTTAATTAGAGACAGGGTCTCACTGAGTTGCTTAGCGTCTCGCTTTTGCTGAGGTTGGCTTTGAACCAACAATCCTCCTCTCTTAGCCTCCCATTGCAGGCATGCGCCACCATGCCCGGCTTTGATATTATAGTTTTGTCTAATAAAAGTGTCTTGTAAAAACCTTCAGTTTGGTTGTCTTTATTAGTTTTTAGCTAGCCTTATAACAAGCCTCTTTAGGAGCAATTGTTTTGTTTTGTTTTTGTTTTGCTTTGTTTTGTTTTGTTGAATACTCTTTCCAATTTCTTCTCCAAAATGTTTTCTCATCAGTGGTTCTGGCCCATGCACTTCAAGATTTCTTTGTCTCTACCCTTCAAAATTATATTATCCAAGCTGATTCAGCCTTTTAGGGGCTTAGCACACCGAACAAAGTGCAATCTCTGGAGCGGAATACAACTGAATTTATATAACGCAGGATTTTGCAAGTTCTTGGAAGCAAAATAGTGCAGTTCTTGAAATCAACAACCACTCAACAAGTCTGCCTTTGAATATCTGTTTCTTCTGCTGTGTCTCTGCAATTTTGAACTTTAGTACCCAACACCACTGTTATTGTCATCTAGTTTCCTGGTAGAAAGGGTTTTCTGGACACGCAGAGTCATCAGTTCCCTGATTGACATGCTGGACCTTGTACAGACCGTTGGGCCACTTCTCGCCAAGGAGTTAGAATCAAGAAATCAAGGTTCTGAAAGGAGAGAAACTGTGAGGGGAGGCAGACACCCAGATGGCCCCAAAGGTGACAGAAAGACCTATATGGGTAGGAATCTGCTTGGAGATCAACGGAGCTTCTAATACACTCCATCCTGCACAGAAGTGGCCAGGGGAAGCTCTGATCTTAACCCAGACACCGTGAACCAATCTACAAACATGGTCAGCCACTGCAGTGGCTGCTTGTTCCATGGGCCCAGCGGTATTCCAAAGGGATTCCATGTGTCTGCGAATGCGTGTCAACAGATATTGGCCTGAAAATTATCTGTTTAATAAGAGAAAACAAACTACAAAATTTGGGAACAATTTGACTACTTTTGTTTTATACTCCAGAATAAACTCTGAATTTTGAGAGCAACAGGATTATTACTGCAATAGGCAACGGGTGAATAATTTTCTTCCAAAACCATCTGAAGGATTTTTTTTTTCTATTAACAATAGCTTAAAATCTAAGACCAGCGATGTCGGGAGATTTTTTTTTCCCTTTCCATTTTAAAGATAGATTTGATTTATTCAATTTCAAAAGTTTTCTTAGTCTGAAATTGTCTTTCTGCATTTTTTGTATAATTTGGTGGTGATGCTGTGTTAGAACTATCTGGGTTGTTGTTGTTGTTTTTAAAACTGGGTAATTGGAGTTTCATGAATAAATTCTAAACTGTGATACATAACTTCTTTTTTTTTTTTTTAGAATTTATCTAAACAGTAATCAGACATTAGGGAAGAAAAATGTAGGGTCCTAATTAAAAAAAAAAAAAAAAAAAGAAATGGATGAATTATGACAGGAAAAAAAAAAGATTGAAACTCTAGTGTCCAAAATGTCTCTTAACGGTTTGCTAACCAAGATACTGGCTTTGACTCTATTCCTTATCTTCTGATGCCTGAAGAGTTTCTGCCATATTCCAATGTTTTCTTCTTCTGCGATGAAGAAGTTGGAAGAAAGTGAGATGGGGGGGAAGACTCACCCAAGCACAGACAGGAGGAGAATTTTGTTTTTTCTTTTTAGAATTGCAGGAGATAAAAGAACAAAAAGTTGTGGGTTGTGAAATAAGCAATGCAAAAGAAAAGGATTTTTTGTTTTGTTTTGTTTTAGCAGATCAATGCCTTTTTGTGTGTGTGTGTGTGTGTGTGTGTGTGTGGTACCAGGGATTGAACTCAGGGGCACTCGACCACTGGGTCACATCCCCAGCCCTTTTTTGTATTTTATTTAGAGACAGGGTCTCACTGAGTTGCTAAGTGCCTCGCCATTGCTGAGGCTGGCTTTGAACTTGTGATCCTCCTACCTCAGCCTCCCAAAGTGCTGGGATTACAGGCGTGCGCCACTGTGCCCGGCTACAATGCCTTTTTAATATGAAATTTTTCTGAAGCTGCTAAGGAGAAATCCATATCTGTCTACTTATGGTGTGTGTATTGTGTGTGTGTGTGTGTGTGTGTGTGTGTGTGTGTGTGTGGCAAAGTACACATAACAAAATTAATTACATTAGCCATTTTTAGTTGTACAATTCCATGTATTTATTACATTCATTTTATTGTGTAACTATCACCCCCATCCATCTCCATAACTCTTTTTATCTTGCAAAAATGAAACTCAGTTCACATTAAATAATAAAACTTTACTCTCTGCAATCCCAGCTTCTGGCAACCACCATTCCATCTCTATGATTTTGACTACCCCAACTGCCTCATATAAGAGGAGTCATATAGTATTTGTCTTTTTTTCTTATTGGTATAATTCACTAAGTATAACAGCCATGGAATGCATCCATGTTGTCAGAATTGCCTTCCTCTTTAAAGCTAAATAATATTTCTTTGTATGTATATATCACATTTTGCTTTTCCATTCATCCATCCCTAAACATTTGGGTTGCTTCCACGTTTTGGCTATTTTGAATAATGCTGATGTGAACAAAGGTATACAACAATTGCTTTGAGATCCTGATTTCAATTCCTTTGAGTATATACCAAGAAACCTAATTGCTGGATCATATGTAATTTTATTTTTAATTTTTCTTAATGAGGAGGTAGCTAAGATGGCGGCTGGCTGAGAGCCAAAGAGGAGGCGTTTAATTGTTTTCTCCTGACCTTAACGTAATCAACTAAGAATCTTTCTGTGCCCATGAACACTGTGTGACGCACCTGTAAGTTGAGCTTGTGACATGTGAATACTTGTTAAGGTGAAGGGTATTTAACCAGGGGGGGTTGTTGTTGGAGTTGGAGAGAAAAGTCAGAAGAGAAAGCAGAATAAAGAACCTACTCATTCCCAGTCTGCCTTCGAATTCTTTCCCGCGGTATTGTTGCTGCAGGCAGCAGCAACTGCAGGCGGCAACACATATATGTAATGGTTTATTTCTGGACTCTTCATTTTATTCCATTGATCTATATGGCCATCTTTATGCCTGTGCCACAGTTTGGATCCCTGTAGCTTTGTAGTAAGTTTTGATATCAGAAAGTATGAGTGCTTCCCCTTTGGTCTTCTTTTTCAGAATTATTTTAGCTATTCAAGGTCCCTTGAGATTCCATATGCATTTCAGGATGAATTTCTCTATTTTTGCTAACCACTATCATTGATAGTTTAATAGGGAATGCATTAAATCTGTAATTGCTTTGGATAGTGTTGACATCTTAGCAAATTTTGTCTTCCAATCCATGAACATGGAATGTCTTCATTTCATTTTTTCACCATTGAGTAGTATGGTGTTTGTTGCCGCCTGAAGCGCTTGGAGCAACGGAGCCGCGGGAAGACCTTCAGAGGCAAACTGGAGACAAACAGCTTTTTATTCTGATAACTTTTCTGTCTGGTTCTAACAACGACTAACACATGCACACACACACCAAAAAATGGCGCTGACCCGATCAGCAATTTCGGCCAAGTCACTCGAGATCCCGCAACAAGTCCCGTGAGACTACGGGAGGCGACAATGCCCAAATCTCCACGGCTCATAGTCAACCGCAATTCAAGCCAATCCCCAAACAGGGCTCCTGCAGGTGTTTACAGTGTATTTTTCATATATGACTTTTAGTATGATGAGGTAGTTTCTTTCTATTCTTATTTTGTTGAGTGCTTTTTCATTAAAAAAGTATTGAATTATGTGAAATGTTTCATTTTTGAGCCAATTGAGATCATGTATTTCCCCATTCTTTCTGCGAATGCATCAATTTTCTGTTAATGATCAATTTTTGTATGTTGAACCACCCATTCCAGGAATAAATGGATTCCAGAAATAAATTCCACTTGTGATGTGCCACATCTCTCTTTTGACCTACGGATGAGAAAGGCTTTCCGATTGTGGATGGCGCAAGGCGATTATCCTCTAGGGAGATGTGGCATAAAGATAGTGTTGGGATGGTTTGTCATTGTCTTTTCTGTCCTTGGAATTCTCTTTACAGCTCATATGACCACTAAGACTAATGCAATATTTCTAGGGAATGAGACTGCAGCGAGGTGGACTCTGTGGTATCAGATGTGAAAGTACAAAGTCACAAACAGAGTTTTCTTTGATAAATTTAGGATGGCTATGTTGCAAGGCCCTAAGACTTCAACCCCAGAACCCCCCTGAGATCTTTTCTCAGAAGTCAGAACAGGCGAGGCAGGAAAATGCCTCTAGATTATTTCTTCCCATTGTTAAAGGGTCCTTTAGATCTACATAACTGATTAGAGGAAGGCTCTGGTCTCTCCCCGAAGGAATGATAACTAAAACCCCTCCTACTCTCCCCTCCTGGGCAAAAAAAAGGATGTTATGACCTTAAATTAGGACTAGTAGTTAGAGTTAATGGAAAATGAATTTAAGCAGAAACACAATAGTGCTTTAAAACCAGGCAGGAAAAATTAACTTCAATCAGGCAGATAAATAGGTGGTGTGGAGGAGTGGCTTCAGAGAGTCCATGGCTCATAAGGAATGAATCAAACCTAGACTGGTTACAAAGCATTCAGATAATGTGTGACCATGGTCTCCACAAGACCTTGAAATATGTAGGTAAAAGACTAAATGTCTGGAATGTAATCAGCAGATGTTTGCTACTTCCCTACAATATTATGACTGTGATTTCCTTAACTTCCCTTGATGTAACCACAAAAGTTAATGTATACTGCCAAGGAATTTTACTATATAACATACAATGAGAAAGTAAAGTTTGGGGATTCAGCCTCTGACTTGATTGTCTGTGTGCTGTTTCTCCGCCGTTCTCGCAGACTCCTCACCATCCGCTGTGTTTCCACACCCCGTGTTGGAGCTGGACTCCTCCAGCAGTGATGGTGTATAATCCTTTTTGCATGCTGCTGAATTGGCTTTGCTAGTTTTCATTGATAATTTTTGTATCAATGTTCATAATTTGCAGTTTTGTGTCTTCATTTGGGTTTGGCATTAGGCTATTTCTGATATCATAAGACTGTGTTAGAAAGTATTTCTGCCTTTCCAATATTTGGGAAGAATTTGAGAAGAACTGGAGTTCATTTTTCTTTAAATATTTGGTAGAATTTACCAGTGAGTCCATTAGGGCTTTTTTTTTTTTTTTTTTTTTTTTTTTGGAGGAATTTTAATTACCAATTCAATCTCCTTACTACCTACAGTTTATTCAGATTTTTTAGGGGGATTTAACCCAGAGGTGCTTTACCACTAAGTCACATCTCCAGCACTTTTTATTTTTTTATTTTGAGACAAGGCCTAGAACTTCGCTAATTTGGTGAAGCTGGCCTCCTGCCTCAGCCTCCTGTGTCACTGGTATTACAGGTGTCTGTCACTATGCCTGGCAACACCAATTGTTTTTGTGTCATTCTTTTTTTCCATGATATGATTGCAATTGGGACTTACATTAATTATTATTGTCACTAATATCATCAATGCTTCTTATCAAGGAACTCACTTCACAGCAAGTGGATTGTGGCAATGAGTGAATACCAGATATGCATGCAATAGTTACAAGTATTCTTCCCTATTTTGTATTATTCCCTTATTTTGTTTTGTTTGGCACCCAAACAAAATGAAGTATATATAATCTTTGTTTTCTTCTCTTTTATACCATTATCCTTAAGATCAACTTTACATGATAGTATTTAAGTTACAGAATACCAAGGAGAAGAGTAAACATGTAAGTGGAAGACTTTACTTCCTCATCTTTGTTTGTATGCAGATTGCTTTCATGTTAGGCAGAAGTATGACTGTCGTTTTTTTGAGACTCAAAGAGCTGTAGGACAGCTGCTTTTATGACAGATGTTAGACAGCTGCTTTTATGACAGTTGTTAGAACAACCACAAACACAGTTTGCATTTAAAATGCGACACATCCATATCCGTTCGTTCCAGATGGTGTTACTTCTACTTCCACTCCACACTCCACTACAACCTTGTTTAAAAGGGTGCCAGTTCGTCCCTGGGTGGGCTTGAACCACCAACCTTTCAGTTAACAGCCAAACGCGCTAACCGATTGCGCCACAGAGACACCAGTGGTGAACCTTTTTCTTTTCTTCAATCTCATGAGTATGTATTCCCTGAAAGCCTGAATGTGTGCTCTGTTTTTTGCAAGACAATTGTGAAAGCCCTGAGTCTCGCAACCGGATGATAGGTGGCTTGCATCACTTTAGAAACCTGTGGGTTGGGGGCTTCTGAAGCTAGAAAGCCAGCCCAAGGGCTTTCATCGGGCCTTGACTCTTCCCAAACTTCGGAAGGGCGCTACTCCCCCGGCCTCAGCTGCTGCCTGTCGCCCAAGGGAAGATGGAAGGGAAGATGAAAAAAAAAAAAAAAAAAAAAAAAAAAAAGTTCTGGGAAGTGCATCACTCTCCATCCTATAATAGTTAATACTTAGTTGCGGTTGCAACAACCTTGATTCCAGTCCGAGACATAGTACTGCCTTCTATTCTGTGATTCAGGCAGGTTGGCCATTTTTTGCTTTGTCTTTAATTCCAGCAGCCGTCAGAGGGGATGGTAAACTGCAGGCCTCTAATCGCGATTCGGTCAGAAGAAGACTAAAACCCCGGTAGTGCAAAAAGCTGGGGGCTGCCAAGTCCAAAGGAAAACTTGGACTTGCTCTTTGTCTCCCAAATAAGCAGAAAATATTTCCAAAGGTGAAATGCTGCCTTCCAAGGATGTTCTATCTACAATTAATGAAATATTGTGGTCATGAGCCATTTCCCTGACAGATATATTTCAAATATAAGTGGGACTTTTTTTGTTGTTGTTTGTTTCTTACACTAACGAGCTTTTGATTCGTTTACAGGAAGGAAGGAAGGAAGGAAGGAAGGAAGGAAGGAAGGAAGGAAGGAAGGAAGGAAGGAAGGAAGGAAGGAAGGAAGGGAGGGAGGGAGGGAGGGAGGGAGGAAGGAAGGAAGGAAGGGGAGGGAGGGAGGGAGGGAGAAAAAAGAAAATCCGAACTAGTTGTCACTGTCTGCACCTGCTAGTCCCCATCCCAATCCACTGATTTCAATGGGGACAGTAAATTACTGAACTATAGTTCACACAAACCGCATAAATCTTAGTGCAGTTGGTTTAATTTTAACAAGTGTAATAAACACATGCTCAAATTATAGAAAATTGCCATCATCTTAGAAAGATCTATAGAGCCCCTTTCCAGGCAATTCCTAATCTACTTCTCTTAATCACTGTTTTGATTGTATAGTACCATAGCTTACCATTACCTATTCTTACAATTCACGTGAATGTTATGCATTTTTTTAAATCCAGCTCCCCCCATAATTATGCTCATTATGTTCATGAGATATATCTGCCTAGTTACTTAAATCACTTCTAAATTTTGGTGTTATTGATTAGTTATTTTGATGAATATTTTTTTTGCCACACTTGGTGCACTTGTGATTCATTGAAGTACTGTAATTGCTGGGTCATGACCTAGGTACAAGTTTAATGTTACTATAAATTGCCAATCTTCTAGTTTCACACCAGCAATGATGGTAAAGTTGCTCTAAATTCTTGTCAGCATTTGGTGCAGTAGTTCTGTTTAACATAGCCACAATGGTGAGTGAGTGCTGATATCTCAGTGTGGAATTAATTTGTATTCCCTAATGAGTAATGATGTTGAGCTTATTTTCTTATAACTTTTTAAAATTATTTATTTATTCTAATTTGTTATACATGCTTGCAGAATGCAATTGATTTCATATTACATATATGACAATAAGAAGTTCTCCTTCATAAAGAAAGCCTATTAAAATATTTTGCCCTATTTGATATAGTTTTATATTACTGGTTTATGAAGTTCTCTATATATTTAGGCAAGGAGTCATTTTCAAAGTAAACATATTAGAGGGGGTGGAAAAAACTTGTTCCAGTCTGCTGCTTGACCTTTAATTTAATATGTTTCAAGGCTCATCCCATGGAAAAACCAGTGTCCTGGAGAAGAGTGTGGGAGAGAAAAAAGGCTTTATTCAGTGACAGAAGATTAGAGAAGAGTGAGCTTTGCTCACAAGTCAGTTTCTCAACTCCAACTGATTAAGGGATTGAAGAATTACAGATATAAGACAGGGAGGATGTTGGGGAGTGAGAGGGAGAGGGGAAGAGAGGCTAATAAGGGGGAGGAATATGTCTTTTCTGGGAATAGGCTGAGATCTTTGAGGAAATTGGAAGTCACCTTTTATCATTCCTTTCATAGTCTGGCATTTTTGTTTTTGTTTTTGTCAAGGGTGTCTGGTAGATGTCTTTAGTCTTCTAGAGGGGAAGAGGGAAATTAGACAAGTCTAGATCAAGTTAACTGTTATAGTTTGGGACAAAATATATCTCAAGTGATTAACATGTCTATGTGCAGTCCTGAGTAGAATCTGACCCAAAAGTTAAGGTAACAAAGGAAACAGACACAATATGAAGGCATGGTGGAGCAGGCCTGTAATTTCAGTGACTTGAGAAGCTGAGGCAAGAGGATTGCAGTTTGAGGCCAGCCTCAACAATTTAGCAAGATCTTCAGCAACTCAGCAAGACCCTGTCTCAAAACAAAAAACAAAAAGGACTGAGGATGTGGTTCAGTGGTAAAGCATTCCTGGGCTCAATCCCTAGTTTAAAAATAAAATGGAAAAAAAATTTTTAAATGAGGGGTTGAAGTTGTAGCTCAGTGGTAGAGCGTGTGCCTAGCATGTGTGAGGCACTGGATTCAATCCTCAGCACCACATAATAATAAGTATAATAAAGGTATTGTGTCCATCTAAAACTATATATATATATACATATATATATATATATATATATATATATTTGAAAAAGAAGGCAGAGATGTCAAGTTTTTTCATCCCCTTCTAATCACCTCTCAGACATCTGTAGCCCCAAGTGAAGAGTCAGTGTTTTTAGCAAAAGCTACCTTTAGGTGTCTGAAACGTAACCTAAGCAACTGTTATCATAGCCCAGAGGTCAGAGGTGTGATCTATATACAGGAAAGCCAGTGGGGACAATACAATAATGTATTGTCCATGTGACTTCCAAAATTAGTAATTTTTAAGTCAAAAGCAAGTGAAGCTAAAGGATTTTTTTAGGTTTTTCCTTGGTGACAGATGTGATATTTCATGAGTAGAAACATTTAGTTTTGAAAAAAATTATTTAGCTTTATTTTTCCTGTGTCTCTACAGCCATTTTAAAAATGTTTTGTGAAAAATCTGTCCGGCCAAGACAGATTTTTATTCTCCTAATTTTATCTGTGACCTCTAGAGTTGTAGTTTTAATTTTTAAATCTATGATATCCAAAGTTTTACTCCTACCTAAAACATTCATGAGACCTACCAATGACAACTCTTCCAAAAATTTTCCGCAAATGGTTGTTAAAAATTTACTAGGGGGCCGCGCGCGGTGGCGCACGCCTGTAATCCCAGCACTTTGGGAGGCTGAGGCAGGAGGATAGCGAGTTCAAAGCCAGCCTCAGCAATGGCGAGGCACTTAGCAACTCAGTGAGACCCTGTCTCTAAATAAAATACAAAAAAGGGCTGGGGATGTGGCCCAGTGGTTGAGTGCCCCTGAGTTCAATCCCTGAGTTCAATCCTGGTACTAAAAAAAAAAAAAAAAAAAAAAAAAAATTTACTAGGGGGCTGGGATTGTAGCTCAGTGGTAGGGCGCTTGCCTAGCATGATTGAGGCACTGGGTTTGATCCTCAGCACCACATAAAAGCAAATAAATAAAAATAAAGGTTAAATTCTTTTTAAAAAAAGAACTGGAAATATTAATTTTAAAAAATCTACTAGGACCTTATATAATAGGGCACAGTAACTTTAAATCATCTCTGCTCTTAAGACAATTGAGAAATTGTCTTTGTGAACCCAATAAAAACTGGCAATCTCAGGTTTGCTTATCACAATCCTGTGACTATTTGCATGCCTACCAGATATATTCCAACTTTGAATTTTTGTTATGGTATTCCAGATGGCTTAGTTACCTCTTTCCATTCTTCCTACCACCACCATCCATTGCTGATTCCTGCACTCCAAGCTTTTCCTCCTTCTGCACCCTAGACCTCACCTCACTTTTAAGTTCATTATCTGCCCCACTTTCTGTTTCTACCTCCCTAGTGCTTTCTCTCTCTCCCCCTCCCTCTGCCTACCTTCCTCTCACACACCCCCCCCCCACCACACACACACAAGGGGCCAGGCATACTAGCTACTATTCTGCACCTTTGCTCCACTTTCCTGAACCCAGCTCCACAACCCATACCTTCATCCACCTGCCTCAAATCCTTTGAAGCTACAAGGTTCCACCTTGACAACCTGGCCAGTTGGAATCAGACTTCCTACTTTACTTCTGAGCACCATGGTCCGGGGTCAGGGGGTGAGGGAAATGTGTGTGTGGAGATGAGTGATACACAAGAGGGGAAGGAAGACACTGTGGCTTTCGGTTCTCCTGGGTCTCATTGGTTCAGATACAGCTCACTCTCTCTTTGAGCTCTATATAAAAGAATCAGGTCTGAACCCTGATCTTCCTGGCTCTAATTTTATGAGAAAAGTGTACAGATAAGCCCTTGCTCTTGTCCCAGAAGATGCCATCTCCTCTGGGTGAGTGCTACTCCCAGGGCCTCACACTCAGTTATGGAGTGTTCCCAGTGTGGGGGCTCCAGCAGTCTGTGCAGACTTTGCTGCCGGGCACCTGCAGAAAGGCAAAAGGGCATACTGGGGTTGGGGGGAATATTGCTAAAGGCCTGTTTGTCCATGGTGCTTTTGGGGACAGTGTGGAAGTAGCCATCCCTTTGAGGAACAAAGTACCCAAAGCCCTGGCTTCATTTGAAGCTTCTGGGTCCAGCTGGTCCTCTCCGCTGTGCAGTGGTAGCCAGCAACTTAAATATCTTATCTAGCTTTCTCTCTATCCCATCCCTTGCACCTCCTTCTAATCTGCTCTTACACCAACCCGTGTAAAATCTGCAGCCCCTAGAAAAGTTCCTTCTCCAGCATAAGAGGAGGGAGTTGGATGCACCTATTCAAACCATAGGACAGATAACCTACATGGGACTGGAAGCCCTTTTTTAAAAAAATTATTTATTTATTCTAATTTGTTATACATGCCTACAGAGTGTAGTTCCTTTCATATTACATATAAAGAGCACAGTTTTTCAAGTCACTGATTTTACACAAAGTATTTTCACACCATATGAGTTTTTATACATGCACTTAGTGTATTGATGACCAACTCATTCTGCCATTATTCCTATCCCTTTGCCCCCTCCCCTCCCCTCTCTCCCCTTTCTATTTAACATTCCTTCATTCCTCTCATCCCCCCTCTCTTGCCACTATAATTCAGTATCATCGTAGCAAAGGAATCAATCAACCTTTGTTTTTTTGGGGATTGGCTAACTTCACTTAGCATTATTTTCTCCAACTCCATCCATTTACCTGCAAATGCCATGATTTTATTCTCTTTTAGTGCTGAGAAATACTCCATTGTGTATATATACCACATTTTTTTTATCCATTCATCTACTGAAGGGCATCTAGGTTGGTTCCACAGTTTAACTATTGTGAATTGTGCTGCTATAAACATTGATGTGGCTGTGTCCCTGTAGTATGCCATTTTTAAGTACTTTGGGTATAGACCGAGGAGTGGGATAGCTGGGTCACATGGTGGTTCCATTCCCAGTTTTCCTAGGAATCTCCATACTGCTTTCCAGATTGGCTGAATCAATTTGAAGCCCCACCAGCAATGTATGAGTTTGCCTTTTCCCCCACATCCTCACCAGCATTTATTGTTGTTTGTGTTTTTGATAGCTGCCATTCTGACTGGCATGAGATGAAATCTTATTGTGAATTGTGCTGCTATAAACATTGAGGTAGCTGTGTCACTGTACTATGCTGTTTTTAAGTCCTTTGGGAATAGACCCAGGAGTGGGATGGCTGGGTCATAGGGTGGTTCCATTCCCATTTTCCCAAGAAATCTCCATACTGCTTTCCATAACGTTTGTACCATTTTGCAGTCCCACCAGCAATGTATGAGTGTGCCTTTTCCCCCACATCCTCTCCAACATTTATTGTTGTTTGTGTTCTTGATAGCTGCCATTCTGACTGGAGTGAAATGAAATCTTAGAGTAGTTTTGATTTGCATTTCTCTAATTGCTTGAGATGTTGAACATGTTTTCATGTATTTGTTTATTGATTTTATATCCTCTTTTGAGAAGTGTCTGTTCAGTTCCTTAGCCCATTTTTTTTATTTGCTTTTAGTTGTAAACAATGCATTTTATTCAATGCGTTTTATTTGTACGTGGTGCTGAGGATTTCCAGTTTTCCCAACACCATTTGTTGAAGAGGCTGTCTTTTTTCCAGTGTATGTTTTTGGCTCCTTTGTCTAATATAAGATGACTGTAGATGTGTCTTCTATTCTGTACCATTGGTCTACTGGTCTATTTTGGTGCCAATACCATGCTGTTTTAGTTATATTGCTTTGTAGTACAATTTAAGGTCTGGAATAGTAATGCCACCAGCTTCACTCTTCTTGCTAAGAATTGCTTTGGCTATGCTGGGTCTCTTATTTTTCCAGATGAATTTCATGAGTGCTTTTTCTATTTCTATGAAGAATGAAATTGGGATTTTGATTGGGATTGCATTGAAATTGTATAGTGCTTTTGGTAGAATAGTCATTTTGACAATATTAGTCCTACCTATCCATGAACAAGGTAGATCTTTCCATCTTCTAAGATCTTCTTTAATTTTTTTCCTTAGTGTGCTGTAGTTTTCATTGTACAAGTCTTTCACTTCTTTTGTTAGGTTGATTCCCAAGTATTTTTTTTTTTTGAGGTTACAGTAAATGGGGTGGATTTCCTAGTTTTTCTTTCTAAGGATTTGTCGCTGATGTACAGAAATGCCTTTGATTTATGGGTATTGATTTTATATCCAGCTACTTTGCTGAATTCATTAATTAGTTCTAGAAGATTTCTGGTGCAATATTTGGATCCTCTATGTATAGAATCATATTGTCCGCAAATAGTGATAATTTGAGTTCTTCTTTTCCTATCTGTATCCCTTTTATTTCTTTCATCTATCTAATTGCACTGGCTAGGGTTTCAAGAACTATGTTAAATAGAAGTGGTGGAAGAGGGCATCCCTGTCTTGTTCCAGTTTTTAGAGGGAATGCTTTCAATTTTTCTCCATTTAGGATAATGTTGGCCTGTGGCTTAGCATAGATGGCCTTTACAATGTTGAGGTTCCTGTTATCCCTATTTTTTCAAACGTTTTGAACATGTGCTATATCTTGTCAAATGCTTTCTCTGTGTCAATTGAAATGATCATATGATTTTTATCTTTGAGTCTATTGATGTGGTGATACATTTATTGATTTCCTTATGTTGAACCAAGCTTGCATCCCTGGAATGAACCAAGGGAAGCCCTTCAACTGACGATTCCCTTGGCACAGCCTACCTGGGAGCTGGCTCAGGGTCTGAGAATCCTCCATCTTCCTTGGTGTCCAGGCGGCCAATTTGGAGTATTTCTCACTGCTCCTTTGGGAACTGGAGGAATAGCTCATGGGGCCCTCTTTTACCCATAAAGGACACAGGAGAAATACTCCAAAAACCCAGATTGGGAACAGTAGACCACTTGCTTCTGAGTGACTATTCCACCCATCTTTTCCCCAGGGCCTTGGAGAGAGAAAAAGAGATCTAGGATGACGTGCTATTCAAGGTCAGTAAGAGCTCTCATGCTCTCTGCCCACTGCCACCACCACCACCAGCTCATCACTGGCAAGAGCCCAGTTTCCTCCTTGAGAATCACAGGACCATCCATCAGGAAGATCTAGGTTCTGTCTCAGGAGTCCCAATGGAGTTAGTCACTTCCTGCTCTCAGAATAATTCAAAAATTGTCCTTTGAAGTGGTCAAGTGCTTTGTGAAAGTAAGCTCTTTTGGATTTCCTTACAAGGGTTCCCTGTGGTTGCAGACTATGTTTTCCACAATCTGCTGAAAGTCTACACTGTCCAAAGATATTTTCTGGCAAGGCTGTTCCAGGGATTTCCTCATAGCATTTGATTTCCCTGAGATGGCATATGATAATGCCCTGGCTGGAAGCATGGCACAAACACCCACTGTTTCATTTCACATCTCACTCATCTCCCCCATGACCCTCCCTCCCCAGATCTCCTCCTTATCCCCTATTTCCCCCAGCAAGGGAGCTGACCTACACTCAGGCCAAACCCAGATTTAAGAGGCTGATGGTTCCAGCCTCCTGCAGAACTGTCTCCACTTGCTATTATGTCTCCACCCATCCTTCCATTGTCCAGCCATCCTTACAGTGACCTCAGTTGTGATAGAGAAGCACTCACTGGAGCTACCACAGTGCTTTATCATTTCAGGCCCTGACTGTGGGAGCCTAACTATGTTTGGAGGTGGAAATTAAGCCATAGGCAGCATATCCTCCCTCCAAGGATCTATTTCCATTCCCATGATCACTACTGTAATACAGATGAACACTCAGAAACCCACAGAGAACAAGTGATTTCTCCAAGGTCACATAGCCCAGCCAAGGTCTGAAACCTAAGAACTTGCCCTTTAAGGACGAAAGTCCTTAAAACTTTTTAAGTGCTTGCACCATGCCTTTGCCATATCCTGTGGGAAGTACTTGTGAAGCATTCTATTTAAAGTGAATTCACTTTCTTTTTCCTTGAATAATATAAGTTTTCAATTCATCTTACTAAAGAAAATGAAAAATTGTTTACCAGGCCAAGTTGGTATTCTAGTCAAATCCCACAATTTCTCCAACTGTTAGAGTGAATCCTCATTCCAATCACCACAGGCGGTTTCCCCTTTCCTTTGGATACTCTCCAAAACATGTTCAGATAAATATTGTGGCCACAGTAAACCAAGAAGAGACTGAGAGCCAGGGAGGAAAGGTGGTCCGAATTGACCCAGGCAGCAGATGAAGTATGCAGATGAGACGGCGCAGGGGCTGCTGGTCGCGAGCTAAAGACGAAAGGTGGTGTCGTTGGCTCGCGGTGGCTTGTCTTGTGGGTGACTTGGGTGGGAATCTTTTACGGAGAGTGGTTCGGAAGAACCACGATGGACGAGTGAAAGGGAGGTTGGTGACCGTAAGTGTACAGTTAGGGGTAAGGAGGCTGTACTGTGCCTGGGCGTTACTACTTTCATACTTACCTGGCAGGGGAGATACCATGATCAGGAAGGTGGTTCTCCCAGGGTGAGGCTCTACCATTGCACATAAGGTGTGCTGACCCCTGCGGTTTCTCCACATGCGAGAAACTCGACTGCATAATTTGTGGTAGTGGGGGACTGCGTTCGCGCTTTCCCCTGACTTGAACTGGTTGAAAAGATAGTGCATGTGAAGAGCTTTTTAACTTTATTTTTTTGCAGAGTACCCATCTTTGTAGAGGTTCTTGAGAGCAGCAATACTTTCTTCCGTTAGGACCATGTAGTAAATGATCCCTCACATGTGTCAATCGCATTATACAGATGGTACAGATTCCCTGACCCCTTGAGCTCCTGTACTCGCTAGTAGTCTCTAGCGGGTGAGGGGGTAGAGCGTGCTGTGTAGGACAGTTAGTATGGTGGGTTGTAGGCACCTTCAGAAAATATGGAAGGGATTAAGCCATGCCCAGGTTAAAGAGGTTGGTAGTTTCTACCTTCCCTCGGGGCCATCTCGCTTTTCCATCATCTCATGCTAGCCAGATAATGTTCAAGTGGTTTTATTGTCTTTTTTTTTTTTTTTTAATTGTTCTATGTTGTTCTCTCGGCCCCTCTAGTTATTCCGTTCGCGTTAAAGAGCATGCGCGCTCTCAAGTGCGCTCGCTTCCTTTCCACTGTTTCATTAAAAGTCCCACCAATATTTGCTGTATCTCAACCAGACAGATGATTAACGCCCATTTTATTCGTGGATCAGACTCAGAGCTGGCATCTCACCTTTTGATATTTTCTGCCAAAAGGTTAAAAAGGTTGAAGTAGGGAAAAGGTCAGGTAGTCGGTGTAGACAAGAATGTTAAGGATTGAAAGCGTGACGACTGCTTACCAAAGAGAGAACTGAGGGTTGCTAACGGTTAACCTTTGCGCTCGTGTTCCTAGTTACGTGTACCGAGAAGGGAGGAAAGGAAATGATTGATGAAGAAAGAAGCTCTGAGGGATATAAGAAAGGCAAGTCGCGACCCCTCCCACGGATCCTCAGCCCGGAGATCCCCTTCCCTCCGGAGACGTCTATCACTTTCTTAAACTCGCTTGCTTACTTACCTCGGTGTTCATGGTGCTCATTCATGGACTCCGCGAACAAGGACCCGATTTAGCACGATATTTCAAAGACTTGGATTTAGAAACGGGGTTGTTCTGGGCACAAGGCAGAGAGCTAAATTTTAGGCAGGACTTGTAAGAGTGCTATCAGGGTCTCTTGACATCCCTTCTCTTAAAAGCACAGGAGGGGAAGTTGACTACCCCCTTGTAACCTATCGAGATTTTAATTGTCGCGTGTGCGTGCTCAGACTGATTTGTGTAGTTGTCTTTTTTTGTAAGAAGGGAGTCTTTGTCTTTTTAGGGAAATAGTTGTTGTTTGACATGATAGAGCACAACAAACGCGGTCTTGACCTCCGTCCTCCTTGTGGACCTTCAACATTTTCCTACTCTGACTGCCTGTTTCTCCCTACCTAAATCACATTAAGAAAGGGAATTGTTACTTAGGACTGAAGTCCTGAGAAACATCTTGTTCCACAGGGAACAGTGACCACCACAAAGATGAAGGTGAGGACCACGAGGACTCTTTCCTGACAACCTCCTAGCCACGACCTGACTTCCCCCACTTCCTCTCACAACTTCCCTAAGCTGTGTTAGAAGTTCCAGCCTCTGTTGGGACCTCCCTCCGCAGGTTTATCCCGAATAAACCTGTTACTGTGGAGCCGCCTCTCCTACCCATCTCTCTACTTTCTTCACTGAGTTCTTGTCACTATAGGATCACCACGTGCCTAAACCTACCGGCAACCATTTTGCTCCCCTTGTTTTGCTTTTGTTTCTTTTTTAAATATTTATTTATTTGCTTTAGTTGTACACAACGGGTTTATTTGTACGTGGGGCCGCGCACGTGCTAGGCGAGCGCCCTACCGCTGAGCCACAATCCCAGCCCCTTCTTTCTTTTTTTAATGTGAAAACAGAACATCATCATCGTCGTCGTCATTTTTACTGCTTTACTCTTTCTTGGTCAATTACAGGTCCTCTTGTTTCTCTCGTGTCTTCTCTTCGTTTTTCCCTCTCCATTCTAACACATTTCTCTATTATGTATCCGGATGGTGCCTCTGAAGCACAGGCATACTGAAAGGTCCCATTGTCTCGTCCAGGCTTCCCCTGCTTCTTTCCGTCCTTTTCACTTTTCCCTTTTTAACCTGTCTGCCTTTTTACAGCTCCGGTCTGCAGTCCGACTCCACAGACCGCATCCGAGTTGCGCGAGGGGAGCGCAAGCCTCACGGACTGTCGGCGGAAAGCGGAGAGCGAAGAAGCGAGAGAGCCCTCGCCGCAGCTCCCCTGTGGCCCATGCGGTTCAGGCGCGGGGAGGCGCGCACCCAGGCGTCTCCGGGACGCCGGCTGCTGAAGCAGCCAGGGTCAAAGCGAGGCGCCCTTGTGATTTCGGTACCCCCCTACACCCAGGTTTTGGTCATGGCTAGCACAATACATGACTCCACCTCTTCGATTTTTCAAGGATTTGCAATTTGCAGGTTTTGTTGTTTAAGAAGTTGATGGCAACATTTGAAGTTGTGTGATTATTTCTCCTGCGTTGAAATAAGACTGACAGGCGTGCCTCTGTGGTGCAATCGGTTAGCGCGTCTGGCTCTTAACTGTAAAGGTAGGTGGTTCTAACCCACCCAGGGGTGCATTCTTGACTTTAAAATATTTCTCCCTTAGGATATTCTCACCTATGAAGATGAAGAAAGAACTTCCTCTCACCCTCCTTTGTTTCTTTGGTTAACAAGAAGAAGAATGTAAAGCAAGATCCTTTCAGATTCTCATAAGGGAACCCCTAACAAGGAATTAGGTGTGTGTGCATCACAACCTGGAAATGTATGGAAAAGTAGGAAATTCAAAATTGTGCGTTTACACAAGGTTTTTTTCTGTTGTTTATACTAGTGTTTCTTTGCCCCTTCCCATATTCTTTTGACGTTAATTTAGTCCTATGCTTTATGATTACAAATAATGCTACCGTCATCATTCTTGTCCACACATCTTTGGCCACTTGTTCAAGTATTTCTGTAGAGTCAATTCCTTGAAGAGCAATTATCCAATCATAATGTTTTCATGTTTTAAAAATACCAAGCCGGGCGCGGTGGCGCACGCTTGTAATCCCAGCACTTTGGGAGGCTGAGGCAGGAGGATCAAGAGTTCAAAGCCAGCTTCAGCAGTGGCGAGGCACTTAGCAACTCAGTGAGACCCTGTCTCTAAATAAAATACAAAAAAGGGCTGGGGATGTGACCCAGTGGACGAGTGCCCCTGAATTCAATCCCTGGTACCCACACACACACACACACACACACACCAAAAAAAAAAAAAAAAAAAAAAAAAAAAAAAAAAAAAAAATCCAAGCCGGGCGCGGTGGCGCTCGCCTGTAATCCCAGCATTTTGGGAGGCTGAGGCGGGAGGATCACGAGTTCAAAGCCAGCCTCAGCAATGGCGAGGCACTTAGCAACTCAGTGAGACCCTGTCTCTAAATAAAATACAAAAAAAAAAAAGGGCTGGGGATGTGGCCCAGAGGTCGAGTGCCCCTGAGTTCAATCCCCACTACCAGACACACACACACACACACACACACACACACACACACACACAAAGAAAGAAAGAAAGAAAAGAAAAGAAAAAAAACAATCCATTGTCTCCTATGTTTTCCTTTGTTACATGGTGATGAATTCAGTGTTTAGAGTGTCCATTTTTTACTTAACAATCTGCCTTTAAATGGTATTATACCTATTTACATTTCTCCCCTGCCTTCCTTTATGCTATTGAAGTCATACATTTTACTTTACAGTATTATAGACCCCACAATCTATTTTTATTGTTTTTGCTTAAACGGTCAGATGTTTTTAAAGACAAAAATAAGAAAAGAAATCCTGTATTCATCATAATATTTGCCAGTGTAGATCCTATTTCCAGCATTCCTCATATTTTGTGTACAACCAGATTGCCATCTGATATCAGTTTCCTTCTACTTGGAGGACTTTAACAATTTTTTAAGTTCTACATCATCCCTCCCCCAAGCCTTTAAAGATGTTCCATGGCTTTCTTCTTTGCATTGCTTTACCACTCACTACCCTTTCCTCTGATTTGAGAAATTTTTTTCTTTTTCAATGGATTTGAGCTGTTTAATTATGATGTGCCTTGGTGTGGTTTTCCTCAGGTGTCTTGTGCTTGGGGTTTGTTCAAATTCTTGGATCAGTAGGTTAGTGATTTTCATTATGATTGGAAAATTTTTAGTCACTGTTTCTTCCAAATTTCTTCTTCCTCCCCATTCTTTTTAAAATTTTTTTTATTCTAAGTTTTTATAAATGACAGCAGAATGCATTACATTTTATATTACACTTATAGAGTACATTTTTACATATCTCTGGTTGTATACGAAGTATATTCACATTCATGTCTTCATACACGCACTTAGGGTAATGATACCCATCTCATTCTACCATCTTTTTTTTTTTAAACCCTTTTGCCTCCTGTCAGCCCCTCCCTCCCCTTTGGCCATTCTAATGTTCCTCTAATCCTCCTATGCTCCCGGTCCCAACCCCACTGTGAATCAACCTCCTTATATCAGAGAAAACATTCAGCATTTGGATTTTTGGGATTGGCTAACTTCACTTAGCATCATATTCTCCAACTTCATCCATTTACCTGCAAATGCCATGATTTTATTCTCTTTTAGTGCTGAGAAATACTCCATTGTGTATATATACCACATTTTCTTTATCCATTCATCTACTGAAAGCATCTAGGTTGGTTCCACAGTTTAACTATTGTGAATTGTGCTGCTATAAACATTGATGTGGCTGTGTCCCTGTAGTATGCTATTTTTAAGTACTTTGGGTATAGACCAAGGAGTGGGATAGCTGGGTCATAAGGTGGTTTCATTCCCAGTTTTACAAGGAATCTCCATACTGCTTTCCAGATTGGCTGCACCATTTTGCAGCCCGACCAGCAATGTATGAGTGAGTGTGCCTTTCCCCCCACATCCTCTCCAACATTTATTGTTGTTTGTGTTCTTAATAGCTGCCATTCTGACTGGTGTGAGATGAAATCTTAGAGTGGTTTTGGTTTACATTTCTCTAATAGCCAGAGATGTTGAACATTTTTTCATGTATTTGTTGATTGATTGTATATCTTCTTTTGTGAGGTGTCTGTTCAGTTCCTTAGCCCATTTATTGATTGGGTTTTTTTTTTTTTTTTTTTTTTTGGTATTAAGATCTTTGAGTTCTTTATAGATGCTAGAGATTAGTGCTCTATCTGACGTGCATGGGGTAAAAATTTGTTTCCAATTAGTAGGCTCTCTATTCACCTCACTGATCGTTTCTTTTGCTGAGAAGAAGCTTTTTAGTTTGAATCTATCCCATGGAACTGCAGAGAATTCCCCCTCCATCCTCTTCCTGACTCCGAGGGGTGGCCCTGTGCTCTCTCTTGTACCAAACCCTTTTGAGTCAGCGCCTTCTGTAGTCTTTTCGAAAAGTGGACCCCTGGTTCCTGCAGCTGTCGTTTATTCCATTCAACTCAATAATGTAATGTCTTCATGTTTTAGCCAGTACGGTAGCAAAGGTTGACATCTTACGCATTCGTCTGTTCGAAAACAGAACATCCAACCAAAGCGAAACCATGTTTCTTGGCCTGTATTGATTTCGTTTGAAGACCAGGCCCTGAAGTTGAGTATAAACAGGAAAGTTGCAAGGCCACCTCTTGGTGGAGGACACAAGGGGAGCCTAGCAGATTTCATGATCACAGGATCTCCATCTCGGTCTTGAGATTCTTTTAGAGAGGCAGTTAGTTAGTTAGTTAGTTAGTTAGTTTGTTTTGGTACCAGGGATTGAACTCAGGGGCACTCGACCACTGAGGCACATCCCCAGCCCTTTTTTGTATTTTATTAGAGACAGGGTCTCACTGAGTTGCTAAGTGCCTCGCCATTGCTGAGGCTGGCTTTGAACTTGCGATCCTCCTGCCTCAGCCTCCCAAGTGCTGGGATTACAGGGGGAGCGCCACCGCGCCTGTCTAGAGGCAATTTTATTTCACCTTTTGTAGTACCCAAAACTCCTTTTTTATTTACTTTTTAAATTTTCCTGCTAAACACAGGTCTTGAATGCGAACTTTAACAAAGGGATAAAGGCAGTTTTCAGAGGAAAGTAGTGACTGTGAGGTTTTTACATTTTGCCTCACAGCAAAATCTCAATGGCATTTTTTTTTTTCTGAAAGATGTTAACGTTTCTTTTCTCTAAGATCTTTTTCTGGGACGCAAACTTAAAAAGTTTGTCGGGGGTGGAGGCGGGGAACAAATCATTTCCCCTCCCTTAGTTGGCTTTTCTTACTGCAGTGGTTACCGCCTTTCACATCTGAAGTTCGAGAGCTCCCACACTGGGGAAGGCGCCAGCAACAAGCTCATTGGATACCAAGAGGCCATGCTCAGCTTTGTTTTGTTTTGACTCAAAGTGAAGACCCCAAAGCAGCTGGACTACTTCACCCTCACCAGGGTCTGCGGAGAACCATTTCCAGATGACTCCGAATTCCTGGTATGCCGTTTTAGGATAGGAAATTTAATGACACGCCCCTCCCTTCTTTCCTTCTCTTTTTGAACTATTTCTCTCCTTTGCAGTTATCCAGAAGAGAGGGCTCACCACCTTTTTGTCTTAGGACCTGTTGGGGTCCTTCCTGGAGAAAAGAAAACAGGAGCAAAAAGGGCTGGAGGCATCTGAGAAGCCACAAACTCATCTCCTGGATCTCACGCACCTGTGCCTCACCAGGTCCCAGACAAAGCCTAAACAGGGCCACCCTAAGCTTCTCTGCAGGCTAAACCGAAATGTGTGGGGTCCTAATGGTGCGAGAGGGAAAGCATGAGGAGGTCTCAGGCTTGTCCTTGATCCTGAAGACAAAGCAGGAAAGGCTTTAGTGAAGGGCAGAACAAAGAAACAAACACAAACGGACAACGTGCAAAGATGGGACAACCCCCCTCTCTTTAAGGGTTGCCAATTAAGTTTATCTCCCTGTCTTTTTCTAGAGAGTCGTTCATCCTAATTCAGTGACCAGGAATGGGAAAGGTTGTAAGGTTGTGTAGATCAACGTCCACACTTGATTGACTGTAAAACACGAATTCCTCATCTGAAGTGGAGTTTGCGTAAAACATCAGCATCCAAAAGAACTTTGTGTTTTTTGGGTTTTTTTTTTTTTTTTTTTTAGTTTGCTTTGGGGATTTGCTCTGAGCACTGGGAGGATTGTAATAAAGAATCCCAACATGGAAATACTAAGGGTGCGAAAGGTTTTAGGGTGAACAGCTTGTGTTTTGTTATGGGACCCAGGACCTTGCTTGAAAGAGATGCCATCCAGGTTGTTTTTGTTCCTGCAGGAGCCTTGAGTCCTTTTCTGGAGATCCTGGGGTCTCAGGCTCAGCACCTTTTCTCCCTGGTCCACACCCCTCGTCCCCCTAGGCAGCAGCGTCCACCGCCATGTTCTCCTATCACCTCTCTGAAGGTACACTGTTTCTAGACCAGTACTGAGCAAAAAAGGGCTGGAGGCATCTGAGGAGCCACCACCAATGGCTCGGCGAATTGAGCTTCTGGCGGTCTTCAAGTGCGCCCTACTTGCAGGACCAAGTTCTGTTGCTTTGCTTGAGTCTCACTTTTTGGAGAAAGCTTGGAAAGTACGACTTTCTAGATCATCTCTAAAAACCACAAATAGCACGTGGAAGAGTAGACTTTTTTAGTGTGTCTTCTAAAATTAAGATCAGAGGTTGATCGTAGCTCCCTGTTGGTCTAGTGGCTAGGATTTGGCACTTTCACTGCCACAGGCTGGGTTTGATTCCCGGTCAGGGAATGCCTCTGTGGCACTTTTGTAACCAGCCTTTCAGGCACAAAGAATCTTACCTTCTATCTCCCCAGAGTGTGTTATGTGCTGCACAATGCCTCTACAGTCTTTGGGTTCTTGAAACAGATTCCATCCAGGCCCTGAAAGTTAACAGTACCTTAGGAACTTGTGGGGCAATATTAAGTTCCAATATATGTGTCTTCATTCTTCAAGAAGTTGAAGAAAGTGGGGCGCGGTGGCGCACGCCTGTAATCCCAGCACTTGGGAGGCTGAGGCAGTAGGATCGCGAGTTCAAAGCCAGCCTCAGCAATGGCGAGGCACTTAGCAACTCAGTGAGACCCTGTCTCTAAATAAAATACAAAAAAAGGGCTGGGGATGTGGCCCAGAGGTCAAGTGCTCCTGAGTTCAATCCCCGGTACCAAAAAAAAAAAAAAAAAAAAAAAAAAAAAAGAAGTTGAAGAAAGAGAATAGGGAAAATATTTATTGTTATCAGATTTGCTAGGAACTCTTTATTTAACATGCAAAGACAAAGCCTGTCCTGTTTCAGGAAGAGGTACGACCTGCAGACAACTGCAGCACTTCATCTAAGTAAGTAAGAAACAGGATCTCTGCCCTTCCCAGCATCATGGGGATCACCTTCAGTCGCCTCTTCCAACACCTAAGAAACAGTTTATAAGCAAAGGAAACTAAACATGATGAGTAGACCAGCCTGTTTCCAGGGGAATGTAAAAGCTGTGACTCTACTATTCAAAGCTCTGGCTTTGGCGTGACCCCACCTCGAGTTTGTAAAGCCATTCCAGTCCATGTGTGAAACGTGGATGTGACAAGAATTGGTGCACCGAAGGGAGCACAGAGAGAGTGCGAGCTTGTGAGAGAAAGTAAGTAGCACTAGAAGGCTGCCATGACTGGAGATTTTGCAGAACCATTCTCTAAGAATCGCAGGAGGGGAAACGCTGACCCCGGCTACTAGGCCATCAAGGAACTGCAGGTTAACTGATTTTCTCGCATCTTCAGACAACTCCTTTGCAACAGAGCACCCGGAATCCCCAAACCTGCCTATATCTGTGGTCCACAAAGCCATTGGCTTCCTGCTATCTGCAAGAGACAAGCCCCAGCACGATACTAAGCACCCCCCACCTCCGCCAGTGGCCCTCCCGCCGGGTCTGCTAGGTCCACAAGTCCCGGAGAAAGTTGCCTTGTCCCAGATGCACCTCACAGCGGGCCTGGAGATGCACCTTTTCGAGGTTGCAGCAGCGTGTGGAGAGACGGTTGCCTGAGCCAGGGCGGTGGACTGGGTTGCCTGGAGGAGGCAGGAGGAAAGGTACTTTGGTGGAGAAAGGACGGAGCACCAAAATCTCAGGATCCCCAACATTATAAAAGACTTCCAGGGATGCAGGAACAAAGAGTCTGGAAAAAACCCTTTCAAGCAAGTCTTCGGGGATGCTGAACAGAATGTTACCCCTAAAATCCGTGGTAGCTGAGGTATTTTGGTTGAAGGCAATTTCATCTTGACCTGTGTTCAATCAAGAAACTTAGCGTTCTTGATAGCAGTGTTTACTTCAGACCCCTTTTCCAATAAGTCATCAGTTAGTGTTTTCTCATAGGTCAAGTGTTGAACATTGTCTTAAACTCAGCACTATTGATTACATGATTATTTTTGTGGCAGTCTATTCATTCCATTGTGGGATATTAAACAGTACTGCTGACCTCTGCTAACTAGAACCAGTAGAATCCAAGTGGTGACAATAAAAAATGTTCCAGTGGGAAGGGGAAGGAAGCAACTTCCTCTGTTGAGAACTGATGTGCATGATCCCTCCTCTCCTGGTTTCAGAATTTGGGCTGAAAAAAGGCAAGGAATCTATCTAACTCATGGCTCTGGGTTTACGGGGATATGACTTGAAATTTCAGTCTTGTTGTCGTGGGGTAGTGCCTCCATGGCTCCTTTTCTTTGGTTTTGTCCTTGAAATCAGTCTCTTTGCAGCATGTCCTTATGAGGGCCAGGCTGGAGGGCAAATTCATTCAATGACAATCTTGTAAAATACACTTTCAGTTCTGCCTGCAGAGATTTAGGGAGCACATTTTTCTGCCCCTCTCCCATGCACACATAAGAAGCAGGTACCTGGTACAACAATCACATCTTGGCAAAACCAGAGTCTCAACTGTAAGCTGCCTTCCTGGTTCCTCTTGGTTCCACCAACAAGGAGTTATGTCCAAGATTATTTATGAGCTCCAGAAATGTAGAGGAAACCAGCTACCCACCTTGAACATGTTTGCCAGGGATCCCCTAAGGATGCTGACTAGAATTTAAGGCAGCAAATCCTCTCCTTTGGATAGATAGGAGAGGGAAGACATATAGGGAAGGGAAAAAATCTTATGAGATTTCAGAAGCTAAAGTTACCACGAAGTAGACTGCCTTTGAAATCAGATAGACATGTATGTGATGAAGATGAATTGGGTCTCCAGTTCACCAAAGTAGACAAAACAACTTATGATAGGCAGTGTGTTAGGTGGCATGAGACCTGGATATCAGTGAGTAGATAATCCTCAGTCTTGCCTTAACTTCCCTACCCAGGGTTTTTGTGGATTCCAAAGATGCAACCGAATACCCATGCCCCACAATTGCCCTTATCTGGAGAAACAATCAGGTACAAAGGAAATATAGAAACATTAGGGAAAGTTCCTATTCTTGAAACACAACTCCCCTCCCCTAGGTTGGGCCTGTTTTACTTTCAATGCACATTTGTGGGACCTAAGATGAGGATAAGAGTCACAGAAGAATAATCAAAATATAATAGCCATTTTTATTTAAACTATGCATTCAAGCTCGGCACGGTGGCACATGCCTGTAATCCCAGTACTTGGGAGACTGAGGCAGGAGGATCGCGAGTTCAAAGCCAGCCTCAGCAATGGTGAAGCACTTAGCAACTCAGTGAGGCCCTGTCTCTAATAAAATACAAAAAAGGACTGGTGATGTGGCCCAGTGGTTGAGTGCCCCTGAGTTCAATCCCCAGTACCAAAAATAAATAAATAAATAAAATATGCATCAAAAAAACCACATAATATATCAAACTTACTTATAGAGTAAGTTACAGTTATGAAAGAAGAATTATATATAAACAAATGAAAAATGCTATAACATAGTCCTTAAATAATCTTCTCTTTCCACCACAGTTTATTTTCTCTGAGTATACTCATTCAACCTCTTAAAGTCAGTTTTCTGGTTTCAGCCTTGTTCTTCCCAATTCTATATCTCTACCTTTCCCCCATCTTTTTTAATATGTGGAAAAAGTTAGGTGTTCCTTAATCTCCAATTTGCAATATCACATGCAACAACCAGTTTAGCAAATTAGGGACCTGTCATCAAATTCTATCTTCTTAAAAGAAAGAAGGAATTATAAATAACACAAAACTTTGTACAGTTAATACTAAAAATGAGAAAAGTTTTCCTGAGACAAAAATCCAGAAAACTAAGACCAAAGGCCAGAAAAGTCAGCCAAAATATTTTTTGTAGTTGTTCAGAAAAAAAAAATCCAGACTCTATTTAAAGTGTTACAGGTAGACATTTTGCCTGCCATGGAGATTTATTCTCCATGGAGGGTACAATAGAGGATCTTTAACCACAAGGGTGAACTAGTACAACTGGTAGTTGCACATAAGGTAGTTGCACATTCTCCACTGAAATAAACAGAATGAAGTGACAATACATCTTAATATTCTCAGCTGCAGAGAAGAGAGAGGGAGAGAGTGGTCAGTAGGAGATGGAGGGAATTAGAAGAACTGTAGCTGTCATAGAAAGAGCAGGTAACTATTGTGGATGTTTTTATAATACAGAGAAGATGTCCTCCAGGGGCCAGATTATTGGTGGATACAAAGTAGACTATGATCAGAATATCAATTTGAGATGCCATAGGTTTAAAATTCAAAACTAAAAATCTGAATTTACTAAAAGAAATTTAGTAGAACACATAATCCTGGGATATAAAGATTTCTTAGAGAACACTAAAGACCTTAATAATCAAGGAACAATAAAGCTAAATTGAATTTAATCAAAATTAAAGTTCATATTAATAAAAAATCACCATTAATAAATGAAACAGGGAAAGTCACAGACTATGATAAAATATTTAAAATATGCTTATCTGAAAATTACTTAAATCTTAAACATATAGAACTTTATAAAGAAATCAAAAATAATAGACTAGCTAATTAAAAGTGGTCAACTACTTGAATAGACTTTCTTCAAAAATGAGGACGATATAAGAAAATATGCTCAACATCCTAATTTATATGAAAACAATAAGACCATGATGAAGCTGGGCACGGTGGCTCACACCTGTAATCCCAGCACTTGGGAGGCTGAGGCAGGAGGATCACGAGTTCAAAGCCAGCCTCAGCAATGGTGAAGCACTTAAGGCCATGATGAAATATACTGCATAGCCATCATAATGGGTCAAAGTAAAACAGAGAACACTAAATTCTGACAAGGTGTAGTAATTACTGGTGAGAAAATATTCTACAAAACTGTTTGGCATTTTCTCATAAAGTTAAACTTACACCTACCTCATCACTCAGTAATTTTAGTACCTAGTACACAGGAAATTAGTGTACTTGTCTTACAATTATACCCAGGATTTAATTTTTAGAGAAATAACTGAGTGATAGATGGCGAGTCCAAAGCCATTGAAAAAATAACATTTTATTTCCAGAGAGAACAGAACATGCCACACCATGCAGGGCCATGGAGAAATAGCAGGAAGTTCAGGAAGCAGAAGACAAGTCTGAGTTAAGACCTTTATTAGAATTTCCTCTGGAAAGACAAGGCAAGCAGGACAGGGTAAACATTTTAGAACTGGCTAGTTTAAATAATTCTAGTGGAATTTTGGACTACAGTGTTAATTTCTTTTTTTGGTACCTGATTGTTTGGATCTGGAATGTCCTCCAAAGGCTCATGTGTTGAAAGCTTGGCCTTCAATGCAGCAATGAGTAGAGGTGGAGCTTTGGGGAAATGATTGATTGGATCAAGATGACTCTGATCTCATCAATTGAAAGGGCTATTGGGAGGTGTTGGAAACTGTAGGAGGTAGGGCCTAGTTGAAAGAAGTGGGTCCTTGGGGACTATTCTTATCCCTGGCTCCTTTCTCTCTTTCTTTCTATCTCTGCTTCCTGGCTGTTATGAGGTGAACAGCTTCTTTCCACTGCACCCTTCCACTACTATGTTTCTGCCGTACCACAGTTCTAAAAGCAGTGGAGTCAGTGACCATGGACTGAAATATCTGAAACTGTGAACCAAAATAAACTTTTTCTCCTTTAAATTGTTATTCTCAGGTATTTTGTCACAGCAGTGGAAAACTGACTAACCCACTTATCCTGAGACTATTTAGGGTAGAGGAAATACAGGCTTACTGTGTGAGAGTTAGATAAGAAGGTGGATGGGGGATAGTCTTAGATCTGCACATGAAATGTTTTACCCAATCCAGTAGTCTATCACTCTAAGGAATTAGCTAGTCATGGAAGAGGCAGTCTCTTCTCAGGTCCATTAAAGCCTCCAAATGACAAATTATAGAAGATAAGCCCAGTGTGCTATTATATTTTTAGTCCTGGTTACTGGGGAGGCTGAGATGGGAAGCTCTCTTCGGGTTTAAGATCAGTCTGGGCAAAATAGACCTGGTCTAAAAAAAAAATGAAAAAAAAACATAAAAAAAAGACAGAAATACAGAAAATGCAGTTAATATAATTGGTCCTGTGATGAATGGATGCCAAATAGACAAATATAGACTCTAGAACACACAGAACACCTGCCCATAAATAGACTTACACAATAACATTCATACATAGCAGGTATCTTCACAATAACCTGAATTAGAAATAACCTAACTGTGCATCATTTGTGGTCTATCAATATATTAGAATAACACTCATCAATAACACCCAAGTGGGTGTGCCTAATGGCTCAAGCATGTAATCACAACAACTTGGGAAGAAGCTGATGCAGGAAGATCAGAAGTTGGAGGCCAGCTTCAGCAACTTAGCAAGATTCTGTTTCAAAATCAAAAGGTCTGGGCATGTAGCTCAGTGGTATTGGGTCCCTAGGATCAATCCCCAGTATATATATCCACCCATATTAAATATATACATAGAGCAACATGGATATAGTTCCAAAAAATGAAGAAAGACCCCACAGAAAAAAGTACATTTATTTATGCAAAATTTCAAGAAGGGACAACACTAATCTATGGTGATACACATCAGAATAGCCATTAAGTAAGTAGAAGAGGTTGGGGATTTCCTGGAAAAGTACTCTATGAACTTTGTTGGGATGATGGGATTTTTCTAACTTGGTCTGAGTGATTATTTTATTTGCCCAAATTCAATAATCTGTTTGGTTAATATTTTTTGGTTTTATACCACATAAATTACATTTCCATAACTTACTCTTAGCATAAACATGGGGGATGCGGAGGCAAAAGATGAACTAAGCCAATACAGAACACAGGAAGGAGTTTGGATTTTATTTTACACTCACTAAATGCTCATTTTAGTTTTGTCTTAAAAAGTGTCCATTAGGGCTGGGGATGTAGCTTGGGGGTAGAGCTCTTGCCTATCAAGTGCAAGTTCCTAGGTGAGATCCCTAATGTCACAAAAAATAAAACTGCAGGAGCCCTGTTTGGGGATTGACTTGATTTGCGGTTGACTATGAGCCGTGGAGATTTGGGCTTTGTTGCCTCCCGTAGTCTCACGGGACTTGTTACGGGATCTCGAGTGACTTGGCTGAAATTGCTGATCGGGTCAGCGCCATTTTAGTGGGTGTGTTTGTCGTGTGTTAGTCGTTGTTAGAACCAGAGAGAAAAGTTATCAGAATAAAAAGCTGTTTGTCTCCAGTTCGCCTCTGAAGTTTTTCCCGCGGCTCCGTTGCTCCAAGCGCTTCAGGCGGCAACAGGTGGCGGCCCGTACGGGGACTTCGGAGCGGACAGGTAAGAACTGAAAGGTCTCTAAAGATGGGTTCGAATATAACTGAATCCCAAGTGATAGAGGCTATGCAAAGACTCCTTGATATACCTGACTCTGTTCTCAGTGAGGAGTATATAGACAAAAGTGAAAGTGATCAAAAAAGTGTAGATTCCACTGGGCCAACTGAGACCAGTAAAGAGAGTATTAGAAGAGACCCAAAAATGACAAAAATCCAAGCTATTAAAGCTATTCGGGAGTTATTGGTAAAAGCTGAAGGATACTTGCTCTCACTGGAACCTGGGCCTCAGGATATTGCTGTCAGTGAAATTAGCAGTGGTGAGGAATCTAGTAAAAGTGATCCTGAGAAAATGAGGAAAAAGAAACTAAAAAAGACCAAGAAAAAGGACGGTCAGGTAGAGCAGCCACTTGTGTCCTCTACTCCCCCATGGGTGGAATCCATTACAGAAAATATGAAGGGTATTACTAGGCATTTGCATACCCTAGAAACAGAAATAAAAAGTCTTTCTGATCGCTTATGCGCTCTCGAGGACAACTCACAGATACATTGGGAACCGCCAGCATTTGAAAAGAAAAATGGACAGAGTGTCCATCAGTCAGTAGATTTCAAAACAATAAAAAATCTCAAAGAGGTAGTAATGACTTATGGGCCCCAAGCTCCTTTCACGTTGAGTATGCTGGAGTCCCTTAACACCTTTAGCTTAACCCCCTCAGACTGGAAAAGTCTATGTAAAGCAACATTAAGCGGGGGGCAATTCTTGGTTTGGCGATCGCAATTCCAAGAACTTTGTATAGAAACAGCTAAAAGAAACACGGCTGCAGGGTTTGAAAACTATGATATAGACATGCTCACAGGAGAAGGGCAATTCGCAGACTTACAGGCTCAAACAGATTATGACCCAGATGTATATGCTCAGATAAATGCAGCTGCCTTAGAGGCATGGAAAACTGTACAAGGACCTGGGGATCTACAAGGTAGCTTGTCAAAAGTGATTCAAGGACCTAATGAGCCGTATGCCAACTTTGCTGATCGACTTTTGAGAACTGCAGGTAGTGTGTTTGCAGATGTTGACCAAGCTATGCCATTAGTTGTTCAATTAGCTTATGAAAATGCAAATAAATGGTTCCAAGCAGCCATCAGGCCATGGAGAACTAAAAAGGATCTTTCCGTATATATACAACTATGTAAAGATATAAATGACGCCTTTGTCACAGGAAATGTGATTGCAGCCTCAATGAGAGGTGCTTCCTCTCAAAATTTCACAAAGGCTAAACGTAGATATTATAATCAATCAGGATATTCCAGGCAAAATTATCATAATCAATCAGGCTATTCTAGGCAAAATCCCAAAAGAGAAATAAGATCAAGCTCATACCGTGCCCCAGGCCGCTGCCCCAGGTGTAAAAAGGGAAATCATTGGGCCAATAAATGCCATTCAAAATTTGACATCCATGGAAATCCTTTGTTCAGGAATTCAAAAAACGGGGCACGGGGCCCAATACCCCGGGGCCCACAAATGTACGGGGCATTGCAGAAGGAGTATCCTCAAGCATCCACTCAGATGCTTCCCCGACACAATCCCTACTACCCATCCACTCCCTCGCCAGAGGAACAAGAGGAAATGCAGGATTAGACCTCTGTTCCACCGCCCGAATAGTGTTAACACCTGAAATGGGGGTTCAACTGATTCCCACAGGAGTCAGGGGACCTCTTCCCTCAGGGACTGTAGGACTTATTATCGGGCGTAGTCCTAAAAGCTTATTAGGTTTGCAAGTGACCCCAGGTGTAATAAACTCAGACTACAAAGGGGAAATAAAAATAATGCTTAGCTCACCCCAAAGTATAACTTCTGTTAATCAAGGAGATAGAATTGCTCAGTTGCTTCTCCTTCCCAATTTACATAATTCATTTAAAATGGGTATGCCTCAAGAAGGGAACAATAGAGGATTTTGTTCCACTGACTCAAGTCCCATGGCTTGCTGGGTTCGAGACTGTTCAAGGAGGCCTATGTGTAAAATAAAAATCCAAGGAATAGAAATGGAGGGATTAATAGATACTGGAACTGACTCTTCCATTATTAATTTACGCCAATGGCCCAAGCACTGGCCTCTGCAAAAAGCTTCAACCAGTTTAAGAGGCTTGGGATATAATAACCTCCCAGATAAAAGTGCCGTAATTTTAAAATGGGAGGATGATGAAGGCCATAAAGGAACATTTCAGCCTTATGTTTTACCTA
The DNA here is from genome assembly GCA_025594165.1 of Tamias sibiricus. Lineage (NCBI taxonomy): Eukaryota > Metazoa > Chordata > Mammalia > Rodentia > Sciuridae > Tamias > Tamias sibiricus. The sequence continues at coordinate 112,972,078 of CM046658.1, read as the reverse complement.
ATCTACTGGTTACTTTATGGGGAAGAGATATTTTGCAACAAATGGGAGTACACCTTGCAACCAAGCCTGCAGATGTTAAATGTGAAAACCTACAGGGTAATCTTAACCCTAAAAGAACTCATTATCAAAAAGTACAGAGTAATCTTAACCCTAAAAGTAATCATTGTCATAAAGGAAAAAGATATTTTTTTTCGGGGCCACTGAGAAAATAATTTTGAAAATACCATGGCTTTCTGATAAGCCAGTGTGGGTCCCTCAGTGGCCCCTATCTAAAGAGAAATTACAAGCGGCCCACCTACTAGTTCAGGAACAATTAGAAGCAGGTCATATAGAACCTTCCACCTCTCCCTGGAATTCCCCCATATTTGTGATCAAGAAAAAGTCAGGAAAATGGCGATTGTTACATGATCTTAGACAAATCAATAAAACCATGCCTACTCAACCTGGACTTCCTAGTCCTACTCAACCTGGACTTCCTAGTCCCATAGCTATTCCAAAAAATTTCCATCTTCTTACTCTTGATATAAAGGATTGCTTCTTTTCTATTCCCCTACATCCTCTGGATGCCCCCAGGTTTGCTTTTTCCATTCCTTCTATGAACAATAATGGCCCTGATCAGAGATATCGGAAGGTTTTACCACAGGGAATGGCTAATAGCCCCACCATATGCCAAATATATGTGGACAAGGCTATCCAACCCATTAAAAATAAATATCCAAACCTCATGTGTCTACATTACATGGATGATATTTTATTGGCCCACCCTAATCAAAAAATCTTATTTAATATATTCAGTGATGTGGTAGAAAATTTAAAAAAATATGGATTATATATAGCAGAAGAAAAAGTTCAAACCAGATCTCCCATATTATATTTAGGATTTAAAATCATGGATACTTTTGTTAGACCCCAAAAAATTCTAATAAATAAAGAACATTTGACCACCCTCAATGATTTCCAAAAACTACTGGGAGACATTAATTGGCTTCGCCCTACACTAAATCTCACTACTGGCCAACTAAAACCTTTATTTGACATCCTTCGTGGAGATCCTGATCCATCTTCACCACGAACATTGACTCCTGATGCTAGGAAAGCTTTAAAGTTAGTAGAAAAAGCCATCGAAGGAGCTCATTGTGATAGATTTGATTTAACTCAACCGCTGATGTTGATTATTATTTCTTCACAATATACACCCACAGGAGTATTTTGGCAACAAGGGCCTTTATTATGGATACATTTGCCCGTCTCTCCTAAAAGTATAATTGAATCTTATACCTCCATGGTGGCTAAACTTATTCTTCAAGGACTTAAGACTTCTACTAAAATATTTGGCATTCACCCTGCTACTATTATTACTCCCTATTCATCATCACAGATTGAATACTTATGCTTCAATGATAATGATTGGGCTATAGCTAAATGCTCTACTTCTGCAAATTTTGATAATCATCTTCCTAAGTCCCCTATATTATGTTTTTGTATTAATCATCCTATTATATTTCCACAGGTAATAAAAAATCAACCTATTCCTAAGGCATTTAATGTATTTACAGATGGGTCCTCAAATGGTACTGCTACAGTAGTCACTAAAAAAGAAAATATGACTTACATAACTGCACACAAATCAGCTCAACTAGTGGAACTGGAAGCTGTGGTAAGAGCTCTGGAAAATTTTAGGGACCAGCCCGTAAACATTTTTTCAGATAGCCACTATATTGTACAAGCCGTCCCAAAATTAGAGTTAGCAGGACCAATAGCACCTCATACTCCAGCCCTTAAATTGTTTTATCAAATACAAAAACTTTTGTGGGCAAGAAAAGAACCTCTATTCGTAGGCCATATTAGAGCACATACTAATTTGCCTGGTCCCCTCCATGAAGGTAATCAAAAGGCTGATGAACTTACAAAAACAGTATTTATACTTTCAGTGCTACAACAAGCTACTTTATTCCAATCCCAGTTTCATGTCAACAGCACCACCTTGCAACGTAGGTTTAAAATCACAAAGGAGCAAGCCAGAACAATTGTAAAAGATTGTAAATCTTGTATGACACATTTGCCCAATCCTCATTTCGGAGTTAACCCTAGAGGATTAATGCCCAATCATTTGTGGCAGATGGATGTTACTCATGAGCCAAGTTTTGGAAAATTGCGATTTATTCATGTGACCATAGATACATGCTCAGGCATGATTTTTGCTTCCTTACATTCTGGAGAAAAAGTTAAAGATGTTACATCTCATTGTTTGCAAGCTTTTGCTGCATTGGGCATCCCAAAAATGCTTAAAACAGATAATGGCCCCGCATATACGTCCTCATCTTTCAAACAGTTTTGCGCAAAATTCAATATATCCCATAAAACAGGCATCCCATACAATCCTCAGGGTCAGGGCATTATTGAAAGAGCAAACCGAACACTGAAAATTATGTTATTAAAACAAAAAGAAGGAAATTGGAAAAGTCCTAAGGACAGATTGGCAGTTGCCCTGTTTACCTTAAATTTTTTAACTTTAGACTCTAATGGTTGTTCTGCTGGAGACAGACATTGGAATCCACACCAACAACATAAACCTTTGGTTTACTGGAAGGATGTTCTTTCAGGTACATGGAAGGGTCCAGATCCAGTATTAATTTGGGGAAGAGGATCTGTTTGTGTTTTTCCAAAAGACGAATCCTCTCCAATATGGATACCATCTAGATTAATAAAACAGGTACCACATCAAAATGATCAAGATGAAGTTATTGAAGAATCAAGATTAATAAAAAAGGTACAAAATCAAGAGGACCAAGATCAAGGTACAGAATGATTCCCTCAAAAGAGTCCTTCAAAGTATTTCACAACTTAAGTGTCATTCCTCCCGGCCGGGACAAGGAGATCTCTCTTTAGTGTGCACACAATTGTATTTTTTTTTCCTTTTTATACATGTCTTTATGTCTGTACATTTGTCTACATTTCATGTTAATGTGACATCACAAATATATGTTTGTATGTTTGTTCGTCTGTCCAGTGTGACGTCACAAAGAACAAAGCGCTTATGAAGAAGAAAATATATATATATATGGATCCAAATAACTTTAATTCATTTTAGGTTAAGAGTATTCAATTTAGGTAAACAATTTTATAAATGAAGGTACTTTCAATTTTGATTTATAGGTGTCCCTCGGACTTCTCTTTAGCAAACAATATGACTAGTGCTATATAACCTGATATTTTGGTGTTTTGACTTAAGATTGTTTATTTGTTATTAACTTCATTTGTTTAATAGCTCATTAATTTCAATTATCTCAACAGGTAAAAGATTGCTCTGTATACAGAGACTCAAGGGTTCCAGTTAACAAATTATTTCTCTAAAGTGCCTTTCCCTTTTCTTTAATCTATCTTTAATGCAGTAATTACCCTCAGTCTTTCTTTGATTTGTTCTAAATATGATATTTTTCCAACTTATGTTTGTAGAAGCTCAACCAGTGATGTGTGTGAACAAAAATCAACTTTAATTTTCTAATCTAATTATTCTATTTTGTAGTTTGACAACTCGCCTCTTGACTCAGTGCTGCAATAGCACTGCCTTTCCTTTAATAATTGATGCTTGAGTTTCTAGGTAGCGGGCCCTGAAGATTTGCCGGTGGCATTGTCTAAACATAAAAAAGACGTCTGGTGCTACAGCTGCAGGGATCGCGGCCGCCGCAAGCATCCCTGCTGCTCAAACATCAAACAACCTCACCAACAGTGTGGCCTCTGCTCTACATGCATGGGGCCTCCTACATCAACATGTTATAACAAATGGACATTTTGATCTTTCATTGTTTGGGACTTTACGGGACAATGCCTTGCAGGTATTTGTCTAGAGAATTCAGTGTGTTACTTGATGGATCTTAGGGCAGCTGATTTGTTTAAACAATTTGATATGCTATGCAATTTGGCTCATCACCAAAAGGCTTGTCGCCTTAAAGCCGCAACATCTCCTCACAATTGGACGGCTGTTAGTCATCATATATAGTCGATCCTAAAGGGCTCCATTGGATGGCTGGTTAGCCAATGACGGGTAAGATCCCCAGAGGGGGACAACCTAAGACAGGCACAGTCGCACGGGACAGTCTCATGTGGCCGACATATCAACCTAAGACAGGAGTCAAGGGCACAGCCTTGATTATCCGATGATGGGTAAGAATGTTGGTTGCACATAGACGTCCTAGAGCATTACCTCTTTTAAAACAAAAAGGGGGAAATGCAGGAGCCCTGTTTGGGGATTGACTTGAATTGCGGTTGACTATGAGCCGTGGAGATTTGGGCTTTGTTGCCTCCCGTAGTCTCACGGGACTTGTTGCGGGATCTCGAGTGACTTGGCCGAAATTGCTGATCGGGTCAGCGCCATGTTAGTGGTGTGTTTGTCGTGTGTTAGTCGTTGTTAGAACCAGAGAGAAAAGTTATCAGAATAAAAAGCTGTTTGCCTCCAGTTCGCCTCTGAAGTTTTTCCCGCGGCTCCGTTGCTCCAAGTGCTTCAGGCGGCAACATAAAACAAAAATATTTGTGGGGGGAAATGTCCACTAATATTTTAAATATCAGAAAAAACAGCTATTTCATTATGAAAATAGCATTTCATCCGTGGCAGCTTAGACAAAGTCTTGAGAGGAAGCATTGCACATTTGGGGATAGTTTCTGCACATGCTCAGACACAGAGTACAAGGTTCTCAGTGGCCTGGCTCTAGGTGTGCTGGGGAGTTTCTTTTACCCTTCTAGCTGCATAGCACTGGCAAGTCAGAGGTATGACTTGCTCTCTGGCAACAAAAAAGGGTCACAACCAGTGCAGGAGACAGTCAAAATCAACTATAACCACACTATTATGTTAGTGAAAGCTACCAACATGGTGGATTGAGAGGTGGCATTTTAACTTTGGGAATTTTTTTTTTCTGAGTGGTGAGACATACTGGGTTTCCCAACGAGAAGGCCCTAGGCTTGTGCACTGTGTGGTCTCCTTCTGTTTTGAATCATGCTGCAGGAGTCAATGGTAAACCTCGTTCTCCGTTCTCCGGTTGCAGATAGAGAGCACAGCCAGTGTGGGATTAAAAGCAAACTAGGGGCTAGAGGTGAGCTCAGTGGTGAAGCAGGTGCTTAGCATGTGTGAGACACTATGATCAATCCCCAGCATTGAAGAAGAAGAAGAAGAAGAAGAAGAAGAAGAAGAAGAAGAAGAAGAAAGAAGAAGAAGAGAAGGAGGAGGAGGAGGAGGAGGAGGAGGAGGAGGAGGAGGAGGAGGAGGAGAAAGAAACCTAAAACAAAAAATAAAAACTGCATTTTAATAATCCTGCCTGAGATTATGGCGACTCAGTACTAATCATTACATGATCACAGTGCACCATAAACTCACCTTGCAGATGCTGCTTTTTTTAAATATATTTTTGACATTAAAATATTCACAATATTTTATTGCTTTGTTCTTGAACAGCTTACAACCTGACAGGATGCAGTAGAAAACACAAATATCTGAGTCTTGTTCTTTTCAAAATGTTAATAGAATGTAGTGCATTGACCGAGATAGTTAGCCTGTCCTCTTCAAAAATTTAACAACAAAAACAAAGAAATGGAGACAATTCTAGGTAACTTAAAGTGCACTTTAGAAACTTTAACTGGAATTCAGGGAAGTAACATCAGTATCAAGTACCATACCTTACTACTCTCAGTTCTTTCAACCTCTCATTCTATCTTCCCTTCTCTATGTATACACTCACTCACACAATATCTGCATAAATATGTATGCATATACATCATATGTGCATATATGATACATATATATGTACACATGTTTTATGATAAATGCATATATTCATATGTACACATAGATATGACATTTCTAAACAATTGGAAATCTTTTTAATACCATACATTAGATAATATTGTTGAGTCAAATATTAATATCCTTAAGTTTAATAACTGAATTGCATTATGGTTATACAGGATGATGTGCTTAATCTTAAAAATATATGCTGAAATAGTTAGGGATGCAGTTTTTCTCTTATTTGCTGGTGTTTTTTGTCTGCATTTAGTAAAGAAATATGAATATGTGTGTGTAGTGTGTGTAAACAGGAAAAAAACCAAAAGGCTAATTTTTAAACTTAGATTAACTTAGTATGGAAGGGTTCATTATATTGTTCTTTCAATTTTTCTGTAGATTTTAAATTTTTCCAAGTAAACAATTTTATCTGGGAACAGTTGCATAATCCTGTAATACCAGCAGCTCAGGAGGCTGAGATAGGAATATTTCAAATTCAAGGCCAGTCTGGGCAACTTGAAGAGATCCTGCCTAAAAATAAAAATTAAAAAGGGCTAGGGGTGTAACTCAGTGGTAGAGGACCATTGGGTTCTATCCCCAATATTAAAAAAAAAAAAGTAATTGTCCAGAAAATATAAAACCTGAAAGGCTGTGAAGAACTAACTGAGCCTTCAGGTAAAAATTGGCTCTGTATTGATCTCTCCCTTGCAGGAGGGGTTGACAATCCCTAGTACCATTGTACCATTCATTGCTACAAGAATATGCTGGTCACTTGTCTATTGCACAAACACATCTAAAGGATCCCTGTAAGCATCTCCTTCATCCTTCTTATATGAATCAGTCTTCTAACTCAGAAGTCTGATAAGTTTGAGGCTTATCAGATTTTGTATGTTTCAAAGCTTCTGGACAAACTGTCCTACTTTTATATTTGCTTGCAAAACACAAGTCAATGGGTATGAAGAAGTTATCCTCAGAAAAAGAAATCTAAAGGGTTACGTTATTTGAAACATACTAGTCCCATCTAGGTATTGTGTCTCTACCTGTTGGTCCTACAGAAACCTCTAGAATGGAAATTTGGCCTGCATGGAAAGATTTTTCAAAATTGTGAATAAATAGCAAACTCTTAAGATCCTTTGGCAAAGATCCTATCACTGCTTCCTTGGGTTGCTGAAGAGTAAATATATATATATGACTGCTGCCTTGCTTACAGATTTGCTTCCCTACAAGAGCAGAATTCCCTGCCTGAATTACCCCAGTTCCCAAAATGTGGGACACAACATAGTTCTTCTATGCAATACCAGGTGCCTACTAACATTTAATTTTAGAACAAAGTTATGTACCCAGACTGATTGCTATCACTCTGTGGTATTCATGTGGTGAACATCTTAATGATTTGAGTTTCATGACTTTAACTGGAGAAAAAAAAAGAGTTATAATTTTGACTTTCACACACACAAAATAGGCCTCAGAATGCATATAAAATAAACTTTATTCACAGAGTTCTCTAAACCTTCATCCTTCAAGGAAAATGAACACATGCTTCATGGGCTGATGAGTAATCTGCAGACATTATTCTGACTTTTTCTTGACCCCAAGTCCTTGCCATTTTCCTCCAGTGCAGCTGACTTCACTCACTTGCAGGATGGGGGTTAGGAAGGGAAAGGGTTAGGACTTTTCAAGATTATTAGTGAATATAGGTGTTGGTATCAAATAGACAGTCATCATGTTTGCATGTTGGAGGGCTGTGATTTCTGCAAACTATCCACTTGGAATAGCTGTGAAATTTGGTTTTTAGAGATGGAGCCCTTTTGCTTTCAGATTTGGGTTTTCATATTTTTGTTGTTGTTTTAGTTTTTTTCATCAATTGAGGACCTGTTTGTGTCTATGCTTTGTTGAATTGAACAATAGCTTTTCATAGTTCCCAATATTAGTTTTTATCTGAAACAAGGAAAAAGAAAACTAAACAAGAATTATCTGTCAGTTCTTGCTGATATCTAACTGGGGCTGGCAAGGGAGCTAGGTGATGATAGATGCCAAATGCACACGGAGTGCAGCTGAGTGGATAAGCTATGGGGATGAACTATCAGTGATAGGAGCAGATGCCTGTGGTGCAGGACACAGGGTCCCACTACCTCATGTTAATCACTCTACTCAAAACTGCTGCATGTGTGTTAGTCACATTTCCACCCCTCCTCTTCAGCATCAGTTTACTCTCCATTGTATTCCTACAGAGGAAAATTAAGATCTTTGCACCACCCAAGAAGAGATTTGCTTAGCCTCCAACATGCACATTCAGAAACAGCTTGTTATAGGAAAGAGAATAATTTGTGGGGAAACCAACCCCCCACTCTTAAATCCAATAGGAGGGTGGTGCCAAGGGAAGAGTCCTATAATGTGAAAGCCAGAAGGGTCCTTAGACACCATGCAAGTAAGTTCCATCTTTAGCCATAAGGAGACAGTGGTATTAAGATGTTGAAATTAGTTAAGGGCACATGACCTGTAGGTAGAAATCCTGGTACTAAAATCCAGGCCTTAATCCTTTTCTACTACATCAGAGTTTAAAGGCTTCAATCTGAAAGAAGCCAGCAGGCTCTAGAGGCTGTTGGGTGACCTTGGCTGTGACAAGAATAGTGCTTTAGGGCTGGGACTGTGGCTCAGAGGCAGAGCGCTCGCCTCGCACGTGCGCGGCCCGGGTTCGATCCTCAGCACCACGTAAACATAAATGCATTGCATTGTGTACAACTAAAGTAAATAAATAAATATTTAAAAAAAAAAAAAGAATAGTGCTTTACCAAAAGACTCATGTAAATGTTCTTCTAAAGAGATAAGGTGGGGTAAAGAGAAGGATACATCACAAAGAATAAAAGAAAAACTAGCAAATAAAGGGCAACCTTAGACTAATCCAGTAGAGACCAACATTCCACAAACTTAATTCCCTACCTGGATGCTCCTTACAAGCATTTCCAAAAATATTTTCAGTATAACAAAGTTCTCAAATGGAAAGCAAAAAAGTACTTATTTCTCATTCTTAGGTATTCTTCATCATCTAATCTTTTCCAAACTTGTGGTCAAAAAAGTTTGAAAGTGCTCGGCATGGTGGCACACACCTGTAATCCAAGTGGCTCAGGAGGCTGAGGCAGGAGAATCAAAGGTTCAAAGGCAGCCTCAGCAAAAAGCGAGACACAAAAAAACTCAGTGAGATCCTGTCTCTAAATAAAATACAAAATAGGGCTGGGGAGGTGACTCAGTGGGGTTAAGTGCCCCTGAGTTCAATCCCTGGTACTACCTCCACAAGAAGCGTTTGAAAGACTGCTATATGTAGTTAGATTATAGGTTTAATCCATCCACCTCTTATTCTCTCTCAATTTTTATTTATTTATTTATTTATTTTTGCATGCTACAAAAACAAAACCATTGAGAAAGGAAGGCAAATTCTATCAATGGATTTTCTATGAAGCTAGCTGCACGTTTAGGAGACTTCCATGCTAGCAATCTGAGTCTAGTAGATCTATAGTCTTCCACATCTGTAGCCACATGTTATAATCACATGGGAGTTTTTAAGACTACTAATGCCCCAAACCCACCTGAAACCATTTAAATTCTCTAGGTATAGAATCTAGGCATTTGGTTAGTTGAAAACTCACCAGGTTATTATGACAGCATTATTTAAAAATATTAAGTAGACATTAAAATAGAAGAGATACTAATAGAGTAGAGGAAGGTGATCCAGAAGGAGAGAGGAGATGAGGGAATGGGGACACACTCGGAGATAAATTCTATCAAATTATGTTATGTCCATGTATACATATGCCACAATGAACCTCAATTTTTATATAATTATAATAGAACGGAGATTAGTAGATTAGAGTAAGCAGATCAAGGGGCAGGAATAAGGGGAGAAAAAGGGAAGGTAAAGGGAAATGAGATTAATCAAACTATGTTATGTGCATGTACAAATAATGGCATAATGAATCCCACTATTATGGATAATTAAAATACACCAGGGCTTCTGGCAGCTCTGGCTTCCCCTCTCTCTTTTGGCTGTGGCAAGAGAAAGGAACATTCTAAGAGTGACCTTACATTGTGAGCTTTGACCACTTACCTCTGCAAGTAAGATTCAGGCGATCAGGGAGTCTCCGATATTCCTCAGTGAGGATGCTGCTTTCACTCCCCAGCTGGGCAAGGTTGGAGGTGCATCCTATTCCAGGAAATAATTACCATTTAGGCAAGTAACACACACCTGCTTCCATTCCATCTCAGCCCACAAAGAAAACCATAGAGACCGAAGGATTGAGACTTCATTGGGATGGGGCATAAGCTTAATTTTCACAGGATCTTCAATAAGTATAGTCACATTCACATATATTATCATACCCAATGGCTAGCTGAAATATGAAGGAGACTTTTCCCACTCATTGAATGCTGCTTTTGCATGGGAAGGGACTTGGTCACTGTTCTTCTGGCCTAGTACAATACTGTAGAATGATAGCCTCTTTACTATAAAAACTCAGTTAACAGTGAATGAATCAATATGGTCTATTTTCTGGCCTAGTAGAAGATATAAGGCATATAGTCTCCTAGCAATCCAAACTTTTACCCCCAAAAGAAAGTCAAACAAGTGAGGGAGATTGAAGTTTTAATCCATACACACATCAATGAAGCTGCATCCCCAAGGGACTCTTATCTGGAAGAGCTTAAGGTTATCTGACTAGCTTAAGATTATTGGGAAGGAGACATGCTGGTGGCATTGCTATTAAATTCTGCCTTTTCTCCAGCATATATGGACTTGATTATAATGGTGAGACTAAATCCACAAAGATTTTAAAAAACAAACTAACAAAACCTGGGTGCTACACAAAGTGTAGAACCCCCCTTTTCAGCCCCAAGCCTCTTTTCAGTTTAACTGCTTCTTTTTGCTTCTATAAAATGCTTGGTTTAAAGATAATAAAAGCCAAACTGTTGTAACTCCATTTTGTTATCAGCTGCCTCAAACTGTTGCAAGTCTCCAGTCACAAGGCAGGAATAAGCCTGGGTATGATAAGCCAGCCTGTGCACAATAAAACAGCACATTCCATAGCTCTGGAGATGGCCTCCACCAACGAAAACCTCCTTAGTCACACATGGGCTCCCCTGGCCAATCAGACTAGCCCCCTCCCTCTCCTTGCTTCTAGCCCTAGTCTTTCCTCAGTTCCAGGCTCTCAGTACATAATCCACTGTGTTGGTGAGGTCTGAGAGTCCGAGCTTAAGCCCGAATAAAGGCTCTTTGTTTTTGCATGCACTCCGGATTCCTTGGTGGTCTTCAGGGGTCCATACTCTGGGCATAACAAAAGATGGGAACTTTGGCCATTTACCAAAGGGTTGCCAAAATCAGTCTTGTCTTTAGAGAAATCACCTGATATTCTGATACTCAGACAGAAACTTAGGTCGTAAAAAAACACCCAAGGGGAGAAAGAAACTGAGACTGAAGGCAAGGAATTATATTTTTGCAATATAGGCAAGATTTCTAACATTCTTGAACAGTTAGAAAAACTTATCAAGAACATGTCAGGAAAGATAAGCTGTCTCATCTTAAAGAAGGAGGTCTGTTAGATCCTGTGCATGTGGTACAGTGGTAGCAGAGTTTACATATGACATTGGGGCCCAGAGTAACTGGGATGAGGCCTGGACCAGAAATAAAGCAAATTATATGACTTGACTACTTGTGTTCAGCCCAATCACCTTTCCAAGATGAAAATTTTTTTTTTCCTTAAAGAGATAGGATCCTACTGTGTTGCCCAGGATGGCCCTAAACTCCTGGGCTCAAGTAATCTTCTTGCCCAGCTTCCCAAGAAGCTGAGACTACAGGCATATAACACTGTACCTGGAGCTCAAGGAGAATCTTTAGGGCTTTCCTGCAGAGTTGATCTCAGTCTAGATAGAATTGATGAGCATGAAGAATATAAAAGCTACTGAAAGTTTGTTGGAGTCTTATTTTCTTTTTAAGAGCAGTACTCACTGGCTATACCCATAGCAGAGGTGGCTTCTTGCATATTAGACAAGAACACATTGCTGCTGGAAGGCTGTCGACAGTCACAGTGGCTAGAATGAGTCAAGTACCGTTCATCTAGTGAGTCTTCCACTTCCTCTTCTGGGACCTCCCTGCCGAACCTGGTGGGGTATGCAGGACAAGAAATTAAATCAAGGTAGTTTGGAACCATAGCTTAATAATTAGTCCTAATCCAAAGTTCATGGAAGAGGCTTTGAAAACCAAAGAGGCCATCCCATCAAAGAGTAGGTACAACAATCCATTTTTGCTTGGGACATAGTATACTTAGAATTCAGGTACTCATAACAAATAGGTGAGGAAATAGACCCAACGATTATGCTAAGTGACACTTAAGCCACAGAGAGACTTATGATATTGGATTCACAATGCTGCATAAAAGTTTTGCTTCATATTATATGAAGTGGTTCATTGAATATTAAATCCTGAGACAATAAAACCTCCCAGGACTCTTGTAGCTTCTTTTAGACCTCTCTCTTGAATGGTTTAAATTTATTTTTCAAGGTAATTTTCTGCCTATGAAACATCTGCCAACATACTTCCTGACAACTGTGCAGAAACCAGATAGGTATCTCATTTTGTCTTAGTTTTGTTGTTGTTACTGCTTGTTTCTTTCTTTGTTTGGTGGTGCTAACCTTGGGTTCAAACATAGGGCCTTGCACATGTGAGGTAAGTGTTCTACTACAGAGCTACATTCTCAGTCCCTCACTTTGGTTTTTAACCACACAGGCTTTTAAAATAAAGAAACCAGGGATTCCTGCTCAATTTACCTTTTGGTCAGATTGACTAGTTATCCGAACTTGAGGAAGGAATTGCTAAGAAATGGGAAACAATTCAAGAGCTAGAAACAAAACAGACAACCATGCTTATTTTATTTTATTTTTGTTTGTTTGTTTTCTATGGTACCAGGGATTGAACCCAGGGGCGCTTAATTACTTAGCTACATCTCCAGTAACTTTTATTTTTCATTTTGAGACAGGGTCTCCCTAAGTTGCTTAGGGACTCAGTAAATTGCTGAGACTGGCTTTGAACTTGCCATCCTCCTATCTCGCTTCCAGAGTCACTGGAATTATGGGTGTGTGCCATTGTGTTGGACAGACAACCATGTTTGAAAGGATACATCATTATAAAATGATTACATGAAACAGGTATACTAAGCAGTTTCTGTTTTTTTTTCCAAATTTGAGACATTTGACCTTTTGATCCCTTGCTTCTGGAATCCTCTCTAGATTACATCATTCCATCATCAGCTCCTTCATCATTCGGTTACCTGCGAGCCAGTAGCCTTTGTCTGTCTTCATCCTTCTTATTATGATTTTCTGCAAACCAAAACCAGAAGAGCTAGTCAGAAGTTAAATATGTCACATTTCACACATTGAAAACATGAGGTCTCTGTGATCAGAGACATAACACTCTATGTGTTTGTTCAGAGCACTCAGAGAATTATTCCAGGAAGCCTCAGGTTGTATCTTTTGAGAAGTAGCCTGGCAGACTTCCCTGAGCCCCTAGGACAGGGTGCTCCTGACATGATAAACCATCGTTATGATATTCACTACCTGAGTCAGGGCAAAAAGTTTAAAATGTAATTTTTTCACCAGCTTACAGGATACTTGCCCAGCTTACAGGATACTTGCCCAGCTCTTGAACTTCTCTAGCTATAAACTTTATTCTCTGCAAAAGGCTGGTTGCTATACCATGGTTGTGAGTACCATTACTGCCATCATAAAGAACCTAGCCCACTCTCAGAGGAGAGAACAAATGACCCTATTCTACCTCCACTCCAAAACCAGGGGACTTTCCAGGTACAAGCCTGTCTCTGCTATGCTTCTTCTGATGTTTTCATGGGTGATTCTTTCTATGAAAAGTGTATCAGGGGGCTGGAGCTGTGTAGCTCTGTGGCAGAGCACTTGCCTAGCCTGTGTAAGGCACTGGGTTCAATCCTTAGCACCACCTAAAAATAAACAGATAAACTAAAGGCATTCTGTTCCTCTACAACGACAAAGAAAAAATTTTAAAGAAAAGTGTATCAGTATAAATAATCTTTCTTAAGACCATTTTCCATTACGTCTAGTGCCTAAGCTAACCACAAAAGAAAAATACACTTATGAATGTTACTTCAATTGATCTCGATAGCAGCCAGGCAAGGGATGATTTGGCCCACATTACAAATAAGGAAACAGAATTCAAGAAGGATCAATCACTTTCACAAAGTTAGTAAATACTGTGCTATGACTAGAGCTCATATAATTCTAAATTTTAGTCCAGGGCTCTTTCCATTCTAAGAATATTCTTCTGTCATATTCTTCTTTCTGTCCACCAAGATGGAATGGATGGACACTCCTTATTCTGGCCAAGATGGAGTAATAGGGACCTGATTTGTCCTCCCAACGTTAAGCAACTAAAGAAGTTGGGGAGGGTATCAGATATCATTCAGTATAGTATAGTGATCCCTGAGAGAGAGAGAAAATCAGGGGCTGGACACAGTGGCGCATGCCTGTAATCCCAGCACTTGGGAGGCTGAGGCAAGAGGATGGCTAGTTCAAAGCCAGCCTCATCAATGGCGAGGTGCTAAGCAATTCAGTGAGACCCTGCCTCTAAACAAAATACAAAACAGGGCTAGGGATGTGGCTCAGTGGTCGAGTGCCCCTGAGTTCAGTTCCCAGTACCAAAAATGAGAAAACAAAAGGGCTGGGGCTGGGGCTCAGCGGTAGTGCCCTTGCCTGGCATGTGTGAGGCACTGGGTTCAATTCTCAGCACCACATATAAATAAATAAAAAAGATCTATTAACAACTAAAAAAAATAGAAAAAAGAAAGCAAAAAAGTAATATTACAAGTATTTAACTGAGTTCTCTAAAAAGGAAATAATAGCATCCAGGTTAAAGATCATACTTCAAAACTAAAATAATCTACATTGGGAAAAACTTTGCATTTTTCCCCCACTCCTTTGGGGATTTTGGGAGGAACTAATCTTCAGATCCTGAAGCAAATTTACCAGTGGTGAGCTTGCGGGCAAGGTTCTCTGCCAGCTTGCTTCCTTGGGTCAGTTGCTCACAGAGTCTTTGTCCATGATAGCTGGTGATGCCAGTGCTCCGGAGGACGCTCTCAAAAGATCTGACTGCATTCTTCACATGCTGAGCAAAAAGATAGCAGACACCTCTCCCTTCCTGTATTTTCTGTCGTAAGTAGGTCAGTTCTTGGGCCTGAGCCTGAAATAGGCTATCAAATTTCCTAAGGTGGGAAACAAGAGTGAACTGTAGGAGTGAACATCGGGAATGGTAGGTTACAGGAGCAGAGATCTCTGAGAATGCCCCCAAGAAACTTGCCAAATTGAATTCCTGTGCAAGTTGTATGACTTGCCTGAGGCAAATGGAATAAACAAACATCCTTGGGTTTGTGGAGTTTTACTAACTTGGCTTTTAAAAAATGCCCCTTTAGGCTGGCTGGGGTTGTGGCTCAGTGGTAGAGCACTTGCCTAGCATGTGTGACACACTGGGTTTGATTCTCAACACTGCATATAAGTAAATGACTAAAATAAAGGTCCATAAACATCTAAAAAAAATATTTTAAAAATGCACCTTTAGTTCCTCACTTCAACCCAAGTCCATTTCCTTATCATATACACTGAGCATTATGCAGTAAGTGACCAAATAAGCCAGGGATGGAAGTGTTGGGCAAGTATATCTGGTGTTAATTGAAAGATAAAAAGAAAAATCAGTGTAAAGGTCAAGAAGGACAGCATTCTTTTGAATGACCTGAAGATAAATTATAATCAGGAATAAATAAAGTTTTCACTCTATGTGAGACTTTGTTTTATAATTGTTATATAAATATTTTTATGCATTCCAATGTAGAATGTGAGTCTGTGAAGCTACAGACAGTGATACATCTTACCCAACTTATAGCACCCAGTAAGTAGCATTTTACACATATAAGTAGTTATTCAGTTAATGCTTAGATTCATGTAATCATAAAACTGGATTAACATTTACAGTCATCTGGCCAATCTGATGCCTGAATCCTCCAAACTTTCCTACTAAGTACAGATTGTTGTCCAAATTATTCCAGAGTTCTTGTGAAGTGTTAGGGGAAGTGAAGGCATAAACTCAGAAGCAGGGGCTCCAGACCTATGCTTGCTTTGATCAAAGATCTCTGTTAGTGGATTTTACATATTTAAACTTCTAGGATTTCATTTCAACAAAAGGTTAACAGAAATTTTTGAACATCACAATCTATCCTATGTTTGAAACCTTCCAAGGAGGGGCAGTGCTGGTCCTCAGCAAATTAATAATTCATTTTCCAGATAGCAACTACTCAGCTATCTATCCAATAGTCCTAACAGTTAATACTCCACACAGTATAATACTTAAAAATAACGTTGGAAGGAAAAACACTTTTATCATAGAAAGTCACTTTGGAAAGCTTAAAAATATCTCTCATAGAAAAAGCCCATTGGCCAGGCACTGGCTAAGGCAGGATGATTGCAAGTTCAAAGTCAGCCTCAGCAACTTAGTAAGGCCCTAAGCAATTTAGTGAGACCCTGTCTCAAAATAAAAAGGGATGAGGATGTGGCTCAGGGGTTGAAACTAAACTCAGGGGTTGGTACTAAAAAGAAAAAAGAAAAAGCCCATTAATCACAAATCCACAGCTATAAAAATAGGAGCAAGTAAAATGACTATAACACATAGTTGTGAGTTTCATGTGTCAGAAATGGTTCTATTCAGTATTTAATCTTTACAACCCCTCTGAGTTAGATGCTATCAGTATTTTTGCTTTGCAGATGAGCTAGCTGAGGTAACTGACTTGCAGGAAAGTTAGGTAAATTTGCCCAAGGACACAAAGCTAGAAGCCACATACCTATTATTCCAACCCTGGCATCTGTCTCCATTTTATTCATATGTTATTTAATGAAAAACCCCAGATACCTAAAACTAGACAACAGTCCCATTGAATGTCTTTGTCTAGTTCTGTGCCTGTCCTGTGTATTTCTGCCCTTCTCCTTGCACAAATTCACTTTTTATTCTACCAGCCTGAGAAGCCCTGCTTCAAACAATATTCATTATTTCCATACAGGTACCTCCTTACCCAAGTCTTGCATCTCTTCTCGGCTCCTCTGCCAGATCCCCCTCTTCAAACTGCAATTCCTCTTCCAGCACAGATTTAATGAGTTCTTTGTACTCCTCACACTCTGAGAAAAGACAGACATGCTTGTCTCAGTGGAAAGCTGAACGTATTACTGCTGTGGTCACTACCTTCAGGGGAGAAGGCAAGGTCCATTGTAGGAACAAAAGTAACCCCCACACCCAGCTCTGTACAGAGATTTCCGAATTTTTACTCCTCAATCTTCCAACTACTCCCTATTTTAGAATTAAAGAAAGAAGCTCATGGGCAGATAAAATTACCTGGCAAGGTGATTCAATTGGTATCTGGCAGAGTAAGAATTCACATTTCCTGTGGTCTGACCATAATTATCAAAACTTTGGCCTTTTACGTAAAACACTAAGCTGGGGCATGAAATAGTGATTTCCTGTGTGTTTGGGAAGACATCAAGAACTGTAAGACTAATGGATCTCCTGTAATCCCAAAGTATTTCAAAGATTTAAAAATGTTATCTGGATACAACTGTATAAAAATGTATATGGCAGGGAGGGTGAAGGGAAGACCTAAAAGATGTATGCCCAAATTTTAACAGGTGTTGCATTAGGTTAGAGAGAGAACCAATACTTGTGTTTGCTGTGGCACTATTCTAGTTGGTTTTCAAGAATTATCATCATGTGATTATCACCACTATCTGAAGAGATACTACTCTTACCATTGCAGATAAGGAAACTGAGGTCCAGAGAAGATAAACGAGTGCGTTTTTTTTAAACATTTCATTTTTCTTTAACTCTATAATACACTTTGAATTTTTAGAACAGTTTTAGACAGCCAGGCGCGGTGGCGTACACCTGTAATCCCAGCACTTGGGAGGCTGAGGCAGGAGGATCGCAAGTTCAAAGCCCGCCTCAGCAATGGCAAGACACTTAGCAACTTAGTGAGACCCTGTCTCTAAATAAAATACAAAAAAGGGTCTGGGGATGTGGCCAAGTGCCCCTGAGTTCAATCCCTGGTACCAAAAAAAAAAAAAAAAAAAAGAACAGTTTTAGTTTTACAGAAAAACTTAACAGATAGTACAAGAGTGTTCATATATCCCTTCTTCCTCCACACACATTTTCCACTATTATTAATGTGTTGTATTAATGTGGTGCATTTGTTAAAATTGATTGACCATAATAGTTGATACATTTATTATTTTTTTAATTTTTTAATTTAATTTAATTTGTTTATAATGCTTTCAGAGTGTAATTCCTTTCATATTACATATAAAGAGCACAGTTTTCTAAGTCACTGGTTTTACACAAAGTATTTTCATACCATTTGAGTAAATGCATACTTTACATTAGGGTTTGTTCTTGGTATTATAAAACAAGTGAGATTTGAAACCAGAAAGCATTACTACCCAAGAGTACATGCTCTTTGGAGGTTTTTTCCTTGTTTTTGCTGAAACAGGGTCCCACTATGTTGCCCAGGCTGATCTCAAACTGCTGGACTCAAGTGATCCTCCTACCTCAGTTTCCCATTGTAGTTTCCCACTATACAGGAATCAGGCACACACCATCACTGGGCACATGCTTTTAACCACTGCTCTACATTTATTTGATATAAAGTCCTAAGTAACATGTTTCTTCTTCAGCTTCAAAAGTATTTGTCTTGAAGTCGTGTTATAGTTATAATAAATTATTTTTTTAAAATTCAGTATTTCTACGATCCTCAAGCTCATTTTTTTTACTTCTTTAACAAGTGGGCTTTAAGTGTTACTTGTGTGTCTATGACAATCAGTTGGACAGCTTTTTCTTTTTCTTTTTTTCTTTTTTTTTTTTTTTTTTTTTTTTTTTTGGTACTGGGGATTGAACGCAGGCACGCTTAATCACTGATCCAGATCCCCAGCCCTTTTTTATTCTTAATTTTGAAAAAGGGTTTCTCTAAGTTGTTTATGGCCTTGCAAAATTGTTGAGATTGGCCTTGAACTTGTCATCTTCCTGCCTCAGCCTCCAGAAGTCACTAGGATTACAGGCATGTACCACTGTGCCTGACTAGATAGCAAATTTTACCCCTCCTCATTGATTTATTGAAAAATTACAGAAAGTGAAATTCAATTTCCATGTTGGCAGGATCCTCTTCTGATATCTCTAGTCCATTCATGCCCATTTTCCCATGTGGTTCTCCATCACTACAGTTTCCCTCTTCCTCCTCATTATCAATATATTTGGGATTTTCATCTGGACTTCCAAATATGAGAACTGACTGTGGACTCTGTACTGGACTGATCTGTTACTGAGATTGGTGGATTCCACTTGGTCTTATTCTCATTTTGGCCAAATGTTTCATACATAACCCAGAACCTGGAGGTCCACCTGGTCTTGCTTTTTGTCTACAAAGTTCATATTCATTCAGGAAGAGAGAGAAAGGGTGTTATAGAGTCTTTGGTCTTCCTGGAAATGCCCTCAATCTTACCAGAATGTGAATAATGTTTTCCTTGAGGTTGGGTGGGAACAGAATCTTCTTTTTTTATTTTTTATTTTATTTTTTTTAGTTGTAGATGGACAACATGTCTTTATTTAATTTGTTTACTTTTATGTGGTGCTGAGGCTTGAACCCAGTGCCTCACGTGTGCGAGGCAAGCACTCTGCCACTGAGCTACAGCCCCAGCCCCAGAATCTTCTTAAGGCATCAAGACTTCCCTGTTGGTCTGCTTTTAATGTTCTCATCTGTGAACATTTGTGAGTCAGTTGGGAACAGATAGCTTTAATTTCCTTTAAGGCAGTTAGGATGCACTATTACTTCTTTATCCCTTAGCATAAAGCCTTACAAATAGGTTTTCAGAAACAGCTTGAAATGAATCCTGAGATTTCAGCCAAAAGTGGAAACACAGTATCTGAGAGAGAAAAAACACAATTTAGCACCTTTAACAAGATTTTAGTCTCTATTTCTCCCTACTCTCTTCCTACAAACTTTATTTCTTTGTGCTTCAGTTCTTTCACCCTCTGCAAGTTGAGGGCAAAAACCCACTACTACCTTTCTAGGAGTACAGCCAGGATGAAATTTATTTTGATGAAGGGTAAAGAAGAAGAAAGTCTGAAGAATATTTAGTTTCTGATATACAACCAGTTATCACTTTGGTGACCATGCCCCAATAGGACTTACCATATTTCTGCAGGTGGTTGGCCAGGGAGAAAGCAGTAGCTTTGGAAGTGAGGTATTTCTCTCTGAGATCTCGCAAGTTCTTTTTGCTTTCTTCCAGCTGAGAACGCAGGTACTGGTTAGATTCCAGAATGCTCATTTCTTTCCTTGGACCAGAAAGAGTAGTGGGAGATACTGCCATGCTGAAGCTTGTGGTGGAAGTAGAACTAGAACGTGGGGAGAAGAGATCCAAACAAATAATAAATTAAAAATAAGTGGGCTGGGGTTGTGGATCAGCGGTAGAGCACTTGCCTAGCACGGGCGTGGCCCGGGTTCAATCCTCAGCACCACATAAACATAAATGCATTGCATTGTGTACAACTAAAGCAAATAAATAAATATTTTAAAAAAGAGTGATCATGGTGATGGTTGTACTACTTGGTAAACCAATAAAAATCATTGAACTATACAAATATAATGGATGAAATCTATGGCATATAAATTATATAAAAAGGTTTTTTATTGTGATAAAAATTCAGTTTCCTTACACTAAAAAAAAAAAATGAATCAAAACAAGTATAAAGAATACAGACTTGAAGCCGGGCGTGGTGGCGCACGCCTGTAATCCCAGCACTTTGGGAGGCTGAGGCAGGAGGATCGCGAGTTCAAAGCCAGCCTCAGCAATGTCGAGGCACTTAGCAACTCAGTGAGACCCTGTCTCTAAATAAAATACAAAAAAGGGCTGGGGATGTGGCCCAGTGGATGAGTGCCCCTGAGTTCAATCCCTGGTACCACAAAAAAAAAAAAAAAAAAAAAAGAATACAGACTTGAGCTGGGCATGGTGGTGCACACCTGTAATCCCAGAGGTTTGGGAGGCTGAAGCAGGAGGATCATGTGTTCAAAACCAGCCTCAGCAAGGGCTGTGGATATAGCTCAGTTGGTAAAGTGTTTGCCTCACATGCACAAGGCCATGGGTTCAATCCCCAGTACCACAAAAACAAAACAAAATAAAACCAGCCTCAGCAAAAGTGAGGGACTAAACAACTCGGTGAGACCCTATCTCTAAATAAAATACAAAATAGGGCTGGGGATGTGGCTCAGTGGTTCAATGCCTCTGAGTTCAATCCCTGGTGCCCCCCCTCAAAAAAAAAAAAAAAAAAGAATGCAGACTTGAAACCAGGTACAGTGGCACACACTTGTAATAGCAGTAACTCAGGAGGCTGAAACAGGAGGATTACAAGTTGAAGGCCAACCTGGGCAATTTAATGATATCCTGCCTCAAAATAAAAAAATAAAAGGACTTGGAGTATATTTCAGTGGTAAATCACCCTAGTTCAAATCCCAAGTACTACACACACACACACACACACACACACACACACACACAAAATGCAGATTTGATGCATAACTTACTTTTGGAATAAACCTTGTCAGCATGCCACAACTCTTCAAATCCTTAGCCGCAAAAATAAAGCACAAGATGCCCAAACTCAGAGTCTAAGTTTCAGCCTATGGCTCAGACTCCAACAGGAGGGAGTGCTCATATGCCCGGTAACGGTCTGGAGTTGCAAAAACAGAATTAGAAGGTGGAGGATGTCATGGAATCTCAGAAGCTCCTACCTTCTAGTTGCCTAGTCCACGCTGATACACAAGGCCACTGGTGGAAGCTATGCCCCACAGCCCTTCTTAGTATCTATGTATCTGTGTGACAATACCAACGGTCTATCTCTGTCTAAAATTTAAACATACATGCACTGTTTATTTTTACAAGTACTTAGAAAACACAAAGCAATTAATATTTTCCCCAATTCTTATATTATCTTGAGGACTGTCATGACATTAATTTTTTCCTTCTTAAAACATTTAAAAATTTTAGATAGTATGGTATTCTTCTTTGATTCTTAAGATTTTTTATACTATTATAATAATATAAGAAAAAATCCTGAGTATAATATCTTCCACTACATGTGAATGACATACAAGGATTTTGGTTCTGTGTCTTAATGTTCTTCTTGCTATGCCCAATGTTAGACTGGCATCGTTTCCTTCACTAAGGAAACCTGTTGGCTTTTCATTAACTTGAAGATTGGTTTAAGGTCTCTGCCTCCTTATCCATCCTCCTCTTTTGTGTGTGGGGTTTTTGTGTTTTAATCTCTATATGCATAATTTGTGCTTGTCACTTTCATTCTACCTTCCCAGGATCTCTTCCAATTTATCACATTTGATTTCACAGAATCTTTTTTTTTTTTTTTTTTCCAAATCCGATCATTGAAGTAGTTTATGTATATCTCCAAATACATATAATGACCACCTTATTTGGAATGACATCAATTGAAACTATTCTTTGGGGCAGTTTTTATTTTATGAAACAATGATTGGTAGTTTGTGTTAAGCCAATGCTGTTGACCTGAGGATATAATCAAGATTGTGAGTCTGTGGTGGGAGGTGGTCATTCACAGAATTCCTGTGCAATGGAGTTTAATGGCATAGAAGTTGAGGTTATAAATATAGGCACAGATAGGGGAGAAAGTGATCCCTGACATACCTCATTTCCTGCACATCAATTCCTCCCCAGTGGCATGAGAGAGACTCCTCTAGAACATGTATATCTTCACTTCAGTTACCTGGCTTTCCTAGGCTAGTAGCCTACACATGCAGGACCATGGATACCTCCATATGTACCACTGAATAGACATGACAAAGTGAAGGAAACTGCCCAACCCTCAGGCCAACCTATAGTAGATACACCAGGTTTGTGAGAGTCTCAAAAGCTTTAGATGATATCAGTACTTTTAAATGTTGAGAGGTTCACTTTAAGGCTTAGCATGTGGTCTATCCTAAAGAATGTTTCATGTATATTTGAGAGGAAGTACACTCTGCTCTTTTTAGATGGGGTATTCTACTGGTGTCTATTAAACCATGTTGCTTAAACATTTTTTTCCTTGTTGATATTTTACCTAGTTTTCTACCCCTTATTAGAAATATGTTGTTGAAATCTGTAACTATTACTGTTAAATTTTCTACTTCTCCCTTTAATTGTATCAGATTTTGCTTTCTGTATTTTTGGGGTTTGTTAGATGCATGTGTTTATAATTGTTATATATTTCTGGTAGGTTAACCCTTTTATAATTATGAAATATCCTTCTTTGTCTCTGATACCACTTTTTATTTCAAATCTCTTGTTTTGTCTTGAGGTAGTATAATCACTTTAGCTTTCTTATTGTATAATTATGTAGGATTGTAAACGCCTGGTGCCGAAACCCGGGAGGAAAACTCTCGGAGGCAGAGTAAAGATACTTCTACTTTTACTTCTACTTTCTTAGAGAGAGCTTAGAGAGAGAATGTAGGAGCCCTGTTTGGAGATTGACTTGAATTGCAGTTGACTATGAGCCGTGGAGATTTGGCCATTGTCGCCACCCGTAGTCTCACGGGATTTGTTGCGGGATCTCGAGTGACTTGGCCGAAATTGCTGATCGGGTCAGCGCCATTTTAGTGGTGTGTTTGGCGTGTGTTAGTTGTTGTTAGAACCAGAGAAAAAAGTTATCAGAAAAAAAAGCTGTTTGTCTCCAGTTTGCTTCTGAAGTTCTTCCCGCGGCTCCGTTGCTCCAAGCGCTTCAGGCGACAACAAGAGAAAGAAATATTTTTCTTCTTCTTAGAAAGAGCTTAGAGAGAAAGATTAGAGAGAGCTTTCTTCTTTCTTCTTCTTCTTTCTTCTTTTCTTCTTAGCTTAGAGAGAAAGAAAGAGAGAGAGAGCTTTAGAGAGAAAGATTAGAGAGAAAGATTAGAGAGAGCTTTCTTCTTTCTTCTTTTCTTCTTAGCTTAGAGAGAGAGAAAGAAAGATAGAGAGAGCTTAGCTTAGAGAAAGATTATTTTTTAGAGCTTCTTTCTTCTTTCTTCTTTCTTCCTCAGGAGCCTCGGCCTGACTCTGACCAGCAATTACTTCTTCTATCTGGTTTCTCTTCTGTAACCGCTCTGCCTACGTTCTGGCCGCTCTGATTCTTTTCTTCTTCTCCTACCCGAACTCTTCTTCTGACCGACCGAGCGACTGCACGACTGACTGAATAAATTCATTCTTCGTTCTCCTAACTCCGACCACTTTCACCCGGTTATATACTTTAGCTTTGTGGGTGCCTCACGTGCATTTACAGGTGCTTCACATACATATCAGGTGGAACTTATGGCTTCCAGCTAGCCGCAATAGCCCTTCCTAATTGGGGCTCCTTCATAGGATTATATGCCAAAAGGAATTTTGCAGATGTGATTAAATTGGCCTTAAAATGGGGAGATTATCCAGGTGAACTTAATTCATCATGTGGCCTTTAAATCTGGGTCTAGAATTCATAGAACTAGAATTTCAGAAAGATTGAAAGCACGTCCGTGATTCAGTGAGGAAGAAACTCTTAACTACTGACTTTGAAGGTTTTGAGAGCCACAGTCAAAGAAATAAAGTTTTTCACAATTAGTGATACCTGAAAAATATAAGCTTTTTTCTTTAAAGGCATATGGATTGAACCTAAAGGCACTCTACCACTGAGCTACATCCCCAGCCTTTTTTATTTTTGAGACAGGGTTTTTGCTACATTGCCAAAGCTGGACTCAAATTTGTAATCCTGCTGCCTCAGCCTCCAGAGACACTGGGATTATAAGCATGTGCCATTATGCCTAGCTAGCTAACAGTTTTTAAAAAATATTTTTTAGGGCCTCCCTGCTCCAAAAGGTGGGGGAACAAGCCCCGGCCTGCAAACGTTCCAGCTAGGCCCACTGGGCAAGCACTCCAGCTCGGCCCACTGGTGAGCTTTCCCAGCTTGGCCCGCCCACCTCAGAGACACCATCGTCCCCCCCCCCCCCCGCCGCCCCCTCCCCCCCGCCCGCTAGGAACAGCGGGGAACAAGCCCCAGCCTGCGAGCGATCCAGCTAGGCCCACCAGCGAGCACTCCGACTCTGCCCACCTACAAGCGTTCCAGCTCAGCCCACCTGTGCGCATTCCCAGCTCTGCCCACCCACTTCGGAGCCACAGGTAGTCCCCACCTCTGCCTATAGGTCAGGGAACAGGCCCTGGGGTCCAGAAATAGGGAATATTACATGGGAATACCTATCTTGCTTCTCCTACTAATACCCTAATTCCCATGATTACCCTCTCACTAGTCAAATAATCTAATACTCTTTCTTCTCACATCCTACCTCACAAACGTTTTAGACAACCCATAAGTCCCCCCTTCTACCATTAGATACTGTGAACAACCACACAAAAATACTGACTAAATGGTAGAAGATAATTGATCTCATCATTTATGGTTAAAGTGTCAAAATTGTAAATATAAAAATAGAAATTAATGGATATATGGCAATATGTTGGGTACTTTGAATGCTGTAATATTGATCTTTCCTTTAAAAGTGAGGCATTGGGTAACCTGTAGGGAAGATATAAGACAATAGGACAGAAACAGTAATACCTCAGACTTACACTGCAAGAGAGGAAAACACATAGATATCATGAAAAAACAAGGGAGGAAAATGCCCCAAACAAACCAAGATACTACAGCAATAGAATCCATAGAAAGCACAGTAGGTGAAATGTCAGAAAAGGAGTTCCAAATGTACATAATTAAAATAATTTGGGATTTAAAAAATGACCTACGTGAGCAGATACAGGCAAAAATTGATCTCTCCCACAAAGAGATAAGAGATCAAATACAGGCAACCATTGATCACATCAACAAAGAGATAAGAGAACAAATAAAGGTAGCAAAAGATTACATCAAGAAAGAGATAGAAAGTCTGAGAAAAAAACCAAACAGAAATACTTTAAATGAAAGAAACAATAGGCCATTTAATAAACTCAATAGATAGTATCAAAAGATTGGATCACTTGGAAGATAGGACCTCAGACAATGAGAACAAAATATATAATATGGAAAATAAAGTTGACCACACAGTGAAGATGGTAAGAAACCATGAACAAAATATCCAAGAATTATGGGATACCATCAAAAGACTGAATATAAGATTTATTGGAATTGAGGAAGGTGCAGAGAATCAATCCAAAGGAATGAAAAATCTCTTTAATGAAATAATATTAGAAAATTTCCCAAACAAGAAGAATGAATTTGAAAACCAAATACAAGAAGCATATAGGACACCAAATGTATAAAATTACAATAGATCTACACTAAGGCACATTGTAATGAAAATGCCTAGCATACAAAATAAGGATAGAATTTTAAAGGCCGTAAGAGAGAAAAATCAGGTAACCTATAAAGGAAAATCAATTCGCATCTCAGCAGATTTTTCAACCCAGACCCTCAAAGCAAGGAGAGCCTGGAACAACATATACCAGGCTCTAAAAGATAAAGAATGCCAACCAAGAATCTTATATCCAGCAAAATTAAGCTTTAGATTTGATGATGAAATAAAAAACCTTCCATGATAAGCAAAAGCTAAAAGAATTTACAACAAGAAAGCTGGCACTACAGAATATTCTTGGCAAAGTATTCCACGAGGAGGAATTGAAAAACAACAATGAAAACCTACAAAGGGAAGAACTACAATAAGGGAAAACTAACCATAGGAGAAATCAGATCAAGCTAAATACCAAAAATAAAATAAAATTTTAAATGACTGGTAATACAAATCATATCTCAATAATAACCCTGAATGCTAATGACCTAAACTCACCAATTAAAAGAAATAGGCTGATAGATTGGATTAAAAAAAAAACAACAACAACAATATGCTGCCTTCAAGAGACACATCTCATAGGAAAAGATGCCCACAGACTAAAAGTGAAAGGATGGGATAAAATATACCACTCACATGGACTATGTAAGCAAGTAGGGGTTTCCATCCTCATATCAAACAAAGTAGACTTTAAGTCAAAGGTAATCAAAAGAGATAAAGATGGACATTTCATACTACTTAAGGGAATCATACATCAACAAGAAATAACTGTCATAAATATATATGCCCCAAATAACGAGCATCCACGTTCATCAAACAAACTCTTCTCAAATTCAAGAGCCAAACAGACCACAACACAATAATTCTAGGTGATTTTAACACACCATTTTCACCACTGGATAGATCTTCCAAACAAAAGCTAAACAAAGAAATTGTAGAACTCAATAATACAATCAATAGCTTAGATTTAATTGATATATATAGAGAGTATATTATCCATCAATGAGTCAGTACACTTTGTTCTCAGCAGCACATGGATCATTCTCAAAAATAGACCATTTACTATGCCATAAAGCAACTCTAAGCAAATATTAAAAAGTAGAGATACTACCCTGCATACTATTAGATCATAATGGAATGAAATTAGAAATCAATGATAAAATAAGAAACAAAACCTACTCTAACACTTGGAGACTAAATAATATGCTACTGAATGAACAATGGGTTACAGAAGACATCAAAAAGGAGATTAAAAAAATTCTTAGAGGTAAATGAGAACACCAGTACAACATATCGAAATCTCTGGGACACTATGAAGGCAGTACTAAGAGGAAAATTCATTGCATGGAGTTCATTCCTTCAAAGAAGAAAAGATCAACAAATAAATGAATTAACATTACACCTCAAAGCCCTAGAAAAAGAAGAACAAAACAACCCCAAAGCAGTAGAAGACAGGAAATGATTAAAATCAGAGCTGAAATCAATGAAATTGAAACAAAAAAACACAATTGAAGAAATTGACAGAACCAAAAGTTGGTTCTTTGAAAAAAATAAATAAAATTGATAAACCATTAGCTATGCTAACTAAGAAAAGGAGAGAAAAAACTCAAATTACCAATATCTATGATGAAAAAGGAAACATCACGACAGACACTACAGAAATACAGAAGATAATTAGAAATTATTTTGAAACTCTATACTCCAACAAAATAGAAAATAATGAAGACATTGACAAATTTCTAGAAACATACAATATGCCCAAACTAAATCAGGATGACATACACAGTTTAAATAGATAAATTTCAAGCAAAGAAATAGAGGACACCATCAAAAACCTACCAACCAAGAAAAGCCCAGGTTCAGATGGATACACAACCGAGTTCTACAAGACCTTTAAAGAAGAACTAACACCAATACTTCTCAAACTATTCCATGAAATAGAAAAAGAGGAAACCCTTCCAGATTCATTCTATGAGGCCAATATCACAAAATTCCAAAACCAGGCAGAGACAAATCAAAGAAAGAAAACTTCAGACCAATATCACTAATGAATACAGATGCAAAAATTCTCAATAAAATTCTGGCAAAACGAATACAAAAATATATATTAAAAAAAATAGTACATCACGATCAAGTGGGGTTCATTCCAGGAATGCAAGGTTGGTTCAACATGAGGAAATCAATAAATGTAATTTACCACATCAATAGACTCAAAGATAAAAATCATATGAAAATCTCAATTGACACAGAGAAAGCATTTGACAAGATACAGCACCCCTTCATGTTCAAAACACTAGAAAAAATAGAGATAACAGGAACATACCTCAACATCATAAAGGCCATCTATGCTAAGCCCCAGGCCAACATCATCCTAAATGGAGAAAAGCTGAAAGCATTCCCTCTAAAAACTGGTACAAGACAGGGATGCCCTCTTTTGCCACTATTATTTAACATAGTTCTTGAAACCCTAGCTAGTGCAATTAGACAGACAAAAGAAATAAAAGGGATACAGATAGGAAAAGAAGAATTCAAATTATCACTATTTGCAGATTATATGATTCTATACATAGAAGATCAAAAAAATTCCACCAGAAATTGCCTAGATCTAATAAACAAATTCAGCAAAGTGGCTGGATATAAAATCAATACCCATAAATCTAAGGCATTTCTGTACATCAGTGACAAATCTTCAGAAAGAGGAACTAGGAAATCCACCCCATTTACTATAACCTCAAAAAAATAAAATACTTGGGAATCAACCTAATAAAAGAAGTGAAAGACCTGTACAATGAAAACTACAGCACACTAAAGAAAGAAATCAAGGAAGATCTTAGAAGATGGAAAGACCTACCTGTTCATGGATAGGTAGAACTAATATTGTCAGAATGACTATTTTATCAAAAGCACTATACAATTTCAATGCAATCCCAATGAAAATCTCAATTTCATTCCTCATAGAAATAGAAAAAGAAATCATGAAATTCATCTGGAAAAATAAGAGACCCAGAATAGCCAAAGCAATTCTTTGCAAGAAGAGCGAAGCTAGTGGCATTACTGTTCAAGACTTAAATTGTATTACAAAGCAATAATAACTAAAACGGCATGGTATTGGCACCAAAATAGACCAGTAGACCAATGGTAAAGAATAGCAGACACAGAGACTAACCCACACGTCTACAGTTGTGTTATATTAGACAAAGATGCCAAAAACATACGTTGGAGAAATGACAGCCTCTTCAACAAATGGTGTTGGGAAAACTGGAAATCCTTATGTAATAAAATGAAATTAAACCTCTATCTCTCTCCATGCACAAAACTCAACTCAAAGTGGATCAAAGACCTAGGAATTCAACCAGAGACCTTACACCTAATAGAGGAAAAAGTAGGCCCAAATCTCCAACATGTTGGATTAGACCCCAACTTCCTCAATATATAGCTCAAGAACTAAAACCAAGCATTAATAAATGGGATGGATTCAAACTAAAAAGCTTCTTCTCAGCAAAAGAAACAATCAGTGAGGTGAACAGAGAACCTACAGAATGGGAGCAAATCTTTACCACATGCAGATCAGACAGAACATTAACTTCAAAGATATATAAAGTGCTCAAAAACCTTTACACCAAAAAAACAAACAACCCAATCAATAAATGAGCTAAGGAATCGAACAGACACTTCTCAGAAGATGATATACAATCAATCAACAAATATATGAAAAAATGTTCAACATCTCTAGCAACTAGAGAAATGCAAATCAAAACTACTCTAAGATTTCATCTCACACCAGTCAGAATGGCAGCTATCAAAAACACAAACAACAATAAATGCTGGCAAGGCTGTGGGGAAAAGTGCACACTCATACATTGCTGGTGGGACTGCAAATTGGTGCAGCCAATCTGGAAAGCAGTATGGAGATTCTAGGAAAACTTGGAATGGAACCACCATTTGACCCAGCTATCCCACTCCTTGGTCTATACCCAAAGGACTTAAAAACAGCTTACAATAGGGACACAGCCACATCAATGTTTATAGCAGCATAATTCACAATAGCTAGATTGTGGAAACAACCCTGATGCCCATCAATAGATGAATGGATAGGGAAACTTTGGTATATATACACAATGGAATACTACTCAGCACTAAAAGAGAATAAAATCATGGCATTTGCAGGTAAATGGATGGAGAAAATAATGCTAAGTGAAGTCAGCCAATCCCAGAAAACCAAAGGTCGATTGATTCCTTTGCTATGATGATACTGAATTATAGTGGCAAGGGAGGGGGGATGAGAGGAATGAAGGAATGTTAAATAAAACAAAGGGGAGGGAGGGGAGAGGAGGGGCAAGGGGATAGAAATAATGGCAGAAGGAGTTAGACATATACTAAATGCATGTATAAGCTGGGCGCGATGGCGCACGCCTGTAATCCCAGCACTTTGGGAGGCTGAGGCAGGAGGATCGTGAGTTCAAAGCCAGCCTCAGCAATGGCGAGGCACTTAGCAACTCAGTGAGACCCTGTCTCTAAATAAAATACAAAAAAGGGATGGGGATGTGGCCCAGTGGTCCAGTGCCCCTGAGTTCAATCCCTGGTACCAAAAAAAAAAAAAAAAAAAAAAAAAAATGCATGTATAAAAGCCCCAATGGTATGAAAATACTTTGTGTAAAACCAATGACTTGGAAAACTGTGCTCTTTATATGTAATATGAAAGGAATTGCACTCTAAAAACCATGTATAACAAATTAAATGTTAAAAAATATATTTTTTAGTTGTCAATAGACCTTTATTTTATTAATATGTGGTGCTGAGAATCAAACCCAGTGCCTCACACATGCAGGCAAGCACTCTACCACTAAGCCACAACCTCAACCCTAAGCTAACATTTTTTAAAAATATATCTACAGTGAGGTATGGTGATGAACACCTGTAATCCTAGTGACTTGGCAGGCCGAGGCAGGAAGATTGAAAGTTCAAGACCAGCTTTAGCAAATTTGTGAAGCCCTAAGCAAATTAGGGAGAACCTGTCTCAAAATTTAAAAAAACAATTATATTTGCTTTATACCTGCACCCTACTGTCTGTCTAGAATGGAAGTCACAACCACCAGCACTTTGCTTGGCCTCCTGTCCTCTCTGGATATGCCATGCCTTTCAGGAGCCAGATGGAACTGATGCTGAGGGTAGTGATTAATCAAGAGCCTCTGTCCCCCACCCACATTCACCCAGGCTCTAACCTTTACCCTCTTGGAAGTCCAAAGGGCCCTCCCTTACAATCACAGTTCTATATAGATAATTACCACAAACTTTGCTCTTTTCTGGACCCATAAGGCCAGGACCTCTAAAACTTTTACTACTTTTGGTGTATCTGTTCTTCTCCAGATACACCTTTCTGAAGTTTCAGTTTCTTCACACACACACACACACACACACCCTACATAGTAAGAAGTTACCAGATGACCTGTACAAAGCCCAATACACAATCAGGACTAAAGGGTGACCAAATGACATTTTGCCTAGATCAGCCAGAGATATTGGCAAATGTGATAAGAGTATTTTTCCTAAGGTTCCACACTACAGAAACATGCTAGAACTTACTTTTTACCAATACACAACCTAGAGCAGTGGTTGTACACCTCAGGCAAAACACTAATCCCTCCAAGATCACAACATGGTTTCTAAGGCCAACGATTTCTCTACTGCTTAGACAAATTCCTTTTTTTTTTTTTTTTTTCTTTTTTCTTTTCTTTCATTTTTGGTAGTGGAGATTGAACTCGGGGGCACTCAACCACTAAGCCACATCTCCAGTCCTATTTTGTATTTTATTTAGAGACAGGGTCTGACTGAGTTGCTTAGTGCCTTGTTTTTGCTGAGGCTGGCTTTGAACTCTCAATCCTCCTGTCTCAACTCCCAAGCCTCTGGGATTACAGGAGTGCACCACCTCGCCTGCTGCTTAGACAAATTCTTGAGTATCATTTATCTTAAAATCACTATCAAGTCCACAAAATTTGCTCCTGGTGGCTATATTTCTGTGGAGACCTGAGTTATCTCACCAATAAATAATCTAGCAGAAGTAGCAAAAAGATTACTGTCCTAGTCTTACATGTACAACAAAGACTCCCACGGCACTCTGCAGATGCATAAATGAACCATGGCAGAGTAGGTGCCAATCACATACGTTGGCCAGAAATCAAAACTTGGTACTTCACGTGAAACTACAGATACTACCATCAAGCCACCAAAGCTCAGAATCAGAATTCATGCCTGCGTAGCATGTAAGACTACTACATCAGATATGAGGACTTTGTTTTTCAGATTCCTTCAAAGACTTGTAACCCCTGGAACCACCATTTAGACTTGGTGAAACAATTTGAGTGGCATATTGAGAGTGGCATATTGTGTTCTCTTCATAGGAAACCATGTTTTTTCATAAGAGGTATTTATATGTTTTATGGAAAGTATTGGGAGGTATCAATTTATAAAACATAGACACAAGAATTACACTCAAAACTCTGAGAGGATTCTATCAAGAAGCTCATTTACAGTAGTTAGTTCTGTCACAGTGTTGCAGGACGTGGGGCCTTCCAGGAAACTGAGGCAGCACAAAGGTCCACCTTCAAACCCTGATTCTTGTGATCAAGTCAGAAAGATTTCAGACATTTCCCTTAGAGTAACTGGCATGTGTTCTTTTTTATTATTTATTCATTGGTACTGGGGATTGAACCCAGGGGCTTAAACACTGAGCAACATCCCCAGCCCTTTTAATTAATTAATTTATTTTGAGATAGGGTCTCCCAAAGCTGGCTTTTTTTTTTTTTTTTTAATTGTGGTGTCTCTTTTATTTACTTTTTTAAAAAACCTTATTTTTTGTAATGCTGAGGATTGAACGCAGGGCCTTATGCATGTCAGGCAAGTGATCTTCCCCTGAGCTACCCCTCTAGGTTGGCTTTGAACTTGCAATCCTCCTACCTCAGCCCACCAGGTCGCTGGGATAATAGGCTTGTGCAACCTTGTCTGGTCAGGCACGAGTTCATTAGAGGGATAGGAAAGGGGAATAGGGGACAATCTCAAGGGAGAGAGTCAAGTCATCTCAGAGAGGAGAGGGACACTGTACCTCTCTTGCACTCCAAGTTTATTGGGGATCTCAGAAAGGTTTCCAGAGTCCTGCCCAGGTTCACCTCTTGTTTTTTTGTTTTTGTTTTTTTTTTTTTTTTTTTTTTTTTTTTTTTTTTTTTTTGTGTGTGTGTGTGTGTGTGTGTGTGTGTGTGTGGTACTGAGGATTGAACTCAGGGGCACTCGACCACTGGGCCACCTCCCCAGCCCCTTTTTTGTATTTTATTAGAGACAGGGTGTCACTAAGTTGCTAAGTGCCTCACCATTGCTGAGGCTGGCTTTGAACTTGCGATCCTCCTGCCTCAGCCTCCCAAGTGCTGGGATTACAAGGGTGCGCCACCTCGCCCGGCTTCTTGGTTTTTGACTAACAGCAGGATGACATCAGACTTTTAAGTCCCCACTGCCATGACAACTCTAAGTCACTTTGGCCTATGCTTACTGGTTCTGACTGGAACCTGATCTTACAGATATGAAACTGACCACACTAAATTATTACTCTGTGGAATCTAAGTCAGGATATTATGATATTATGGTTAGAAGGAATTATCTTTTATTTCCCTGAATTCTGGCGTCTGGTCTGTGTAAGGGTCACAGAAGTCCCCTACTTGGGGTAACTCATGTTCTCATTGTTCTGCATTTCTCATACAGATAACAGATAGTTTGTGAAGGAATATAACATATCTTGTAGACTTAAAAGCCAAGCAGGGCTGCAGATAAATTGCTTTTTAAAAAAGATTTTTTTTTTAGTTGTAGATGGACACAATACCTTTATTTTATTTTTATGTGGTGCTGAGGGTCAAACCTAGTGCCTTCCACATGCGAGGCGAGCACTTTACTGTGACATCTTCCTTATGAATGAGTGAGCAAGGCATCCTCATCAAAATAAAGGGAAAAAGCAAGGCATTTTTCCCTCTTTTAAGGAAAGATGTAACACAAACATGGCACTGGAGTGGCTAACACTGTCTCTGTATATTCCTACTGCTTTGCTTTCCACCTATATGGCCACTAGGGCTTATGTATTAGTTATTAAGCAATGAAACTGACCACACTAAATTATTACTCTGTGGAATCTAAGTCAGGAGCTCAAAAACAAATTCTTAAGCATATTAGTATAACAGGTCTTTATAATTAGACATTAGGTTTGTAAGTAATAATTAAACTTGTGGCTTTTGCTATGCCCTGCTGTTCAACCTTTCCTTCTTATAGTAATAAGGTTTTAAGTTTCATCTTGTGATTGGATAAGGACTCCTTTTATCTTTTAAGTAGCTTGGGATATATCTATGTAAGTTTCTTATGGTAGAGACCCCTTAGATCTGACACCTGATCAATGAAATAACACCTGTTAGCCTGACTTCTGAAAAATAACCATACTTCCTTCTTCCTGAGTTCAAAACAAAGTCATTATATAGGAAACAATAGGAACCTAATAGTCTGAGTTCAGTCAAAGTTTAAATAAGATGTATTAAAAACATTACCATATATTATTTTAGACATATAGGAATGATCAAAACATGTTTTTCTTCTGTCTATAAACTAATCAGTAATATGTACTTAGAAAAATATCCTGTTTCCCTCAGAATGTATAACTCTGATATTCTTTAATGTAACTTCAAAAGCTGTAATGTAAAAAGCTGTGCTTTCTGGGCTATAAAAACTGGGGAAAAAAAGTAAAAGTTCAAGTTCAGCCTCCAGACCTGTGTGGTGTGTGCTTCTCTCCACCTCGCCGACTCTTCACCTTGCACCCCAATTTGAACCCTGTGCCAAAGCTGTACTTTGGCACTTTACCACTGAGCTTCAACCCCAGCCCCAGATAAATTCCATCTTTTTTTAAAGTGAAAGTATGTGGAGGACGACACAATGGTCCCATTTTATAAAATTATTCTATAAATTTTATAGAATAAAAAATTTTATAGACCCATTTTATAGAATTATTATTAACTTTATGTTCCCACCATTCACATCTGTCTATCCCTTATTATAGAGAGATGTCTTGAAGAAGGGTTCAAGGAGAAAGAAGGGGGACTCAGGACCAGCAGGGTACTTGGTATACTTGATGGAAAAGACCTTCAGCATGTAACAGGCAAAGACATAGACAAAAGTATATTTAGGAAAGCAGATATATATTCAAGGGAAAATAGAAGCAATCTTAAAAGAGAGAGGCCTTTGGGGGTAAAGCAAGGAATAAGCATTCAAAGGACAATAGGAGCTATCTCCAGAGAGAGAGAGAGACATAACCTGTTGTTGTGAGGCATTAATATTTTTAAAGGGGCAGTTCCTAGGGACTGAACCAGAGGTGGAGCTGGGGCAGAGTTACACAATTTTATGCCAGTTTTCCCTGTACTTGTATATTGCCCTCATGTTACTTTAGCATACAAGGGCTCAGCCAAGGGCGTGAGCTAGGTTGTGACTATCCGTGGACCCTTTCTTCATTTCAGTGTTTCATGGGCCCTTCCTTTTGCAATTCAGCACCTCTCTCTTTATTCCCAAATTCCTATATCTGTTTCAGGAATGTTAGCCAATCCCATAAACTGGCTAAGAAAAGTATATTATGTATTTGGGAGAACAGTTTCCATAGTTATTTCTTTTATACTCTTGAGTCTTTGAAACTTATGGAATCCAGGCAGGATATAGAAATTTTAAAATAGGTAGAAAGAAGAGAAGGACAATAGAGTTTTAATCTGAAACTCAGTATACCTTTCCAAGCCCGTCACTCCCCAAACCAGTCTCTCACCTGAAACCACAACTCCCAAATCTCCAGGAAATCTTTAAATCTTTTTATTTAATTTTTGTTTTTAGTAGCAGACAGACCTTTATTTAATTAATTTATTTATATGTGGTGCTGAGAATTGAACACAGGGCCTCACACATGCTAGGCAAGTGCTCAACCACTGAGCCACAACCCCAGCCCTTAAATCTTGAAGTTACCATAAATTCACACACTTATGGAAATTACCTTGTGCACTATTAATTAGACGACCAATAAATATATTAAGCACAGAGAGGTATACTATTTTAAGAAACCTATAATTTAGGGAATTTCCAACATTATATACTGATCAGATGGAGACAACACCAGCCTAAGGATTCTGAGAACAAGTAGGCTGACATCATATCCACATATCTTCCATGCCCATGCCTTACCAAGTTTAAGAGTTGAGAATCCCAATAGCAATCTCACTCTCAAGATGGCCCATATTCTCCCTAGAATATGTATTCTTTGCTTTCCTAAACAAATCTCTGCGCCTCTATTGACATAGGGGGCGTTTATTCACTTTGCCATCACGTTCATCAAGGACCCCACTTGTCCCTAGTAGAGTTCCCCTTCTCTGAGAACTCCTTGGGACCCTCTTCTGGTGATAGAAACAGAATACTTGTTTAGGCAGGAGAAAATAGAATGTTTTCCTACTTGTCAAGAGGTGTTGAGAAAATCTATTTCCAGAATTTTGGAAGCACCATCTTTCAGTGCAAATTTTACTGATAGACTCAATTGCAAGGCTGGGGATGTAATTCAACCATAGAGTTCTTGTCTAGCATGAGCAACCCTGGGTTCATCCCTAGCACTGCCAAAAAAAAATATTATTCAAAAATACTACCTTTCTTGGTAATGAAAATTAGCCCTAAGATGTTTGCTTTTACAAGTTGACACCACTAGATAAGCAAAAACAATGTGGGGTTCTTCTGCCCCTGTTACATCTGTATAACAATGAAATTATCTTCAGAGAAAAAACTTCACTGACAGACCAAGATATTTAGCATCTCTGATGCTTCAAAGTCAATTTGGCTGGATATAACCCTCCAGGTCATCTCAATTTGGAGTTGGGATGGGAGAGAGGCTTGTAAATCTACCTTATCCTAGCTATTAATCAGGTTTTCTATGTAAACTCCTAATACTTTTTCCAAGTTTGCACCTCCCTTGTAGCTCAAGTGCTATTATTTTCCCAGAGAAAGTAGCTAATTATAACCAGACAACAAAAGTTTGTTCCCAGCTAAGATTTTGTACAATTTTCTATCTCAAAATTATCTTTTATTCATTCCTAACACTTAAGTATTTTAATCCACATTTATTTTGCTTAATATGTATTGTTTTTCTTCAAATGACAACAAGCCAAATACTAAATGTCTCAAGCCAACTTATTGTCAGGAAAATTGTTCTAGACATGGAAATAAGTAAAGAGAGATTCTGGGTGTTCTACTTGTGAAGTGTTGGGTATTGTTTCCTGTATAGTTTCATAAGCTTTTTCTGTAAAGGAACAGATATTAAATATTATGTGCCTAGATGCAAAATCTAGGCACATATATTACATGGGTACATACAATGGGTAAGAAAACAAATTTCCATGTTTTTATTGATGAAATTAAAAATTATTAATAATCAAGCACAACCTTTTGGACAGTAAATGTCCTTTGCATTAGGAGTCCTGACCTGCTGCACTTGCCTTGGCTCCCTTGTACAATCCTAACTTTCCTCTCCACAGGCTACTTGCTCTATTTTCTTCAAAAGTGGAAAGACTTTAGTGCTCTGCCAAGCTGTGAACCACCAAGACCTCAAGTCCTAGAGCTAGACCTAAAGGACTCAGAGTAGTATAGGAATAGAGATAGCATTTCTCTCAAGGAAAGAGAAAACCCTATCAATGAAGTCCTCAGGCCTCTGAACTAATTACCAGTTCTTTCCTCTGCAGACTGCTGCATCTAGTTTTTGCTCTGTTGTTTTTAGTATTATGATCCCAGGGGGGCCTCCATACAGCTCTATCACTGAGCTACCACCACTAGTCTCTGTGGTTTTACCTACCTTAGATTGATAGCAATTTCCTTGTGCTCAGGCTAAATTCTCCTTGACACCAGTCTTTCTCAAACACTATACTTCCAATTTGTCGGGGGGGGGGGGGGGGGGGGGGGGATCGTGTTTCCTCTTTGATAAATTAGAGACTTTGATCTGCAGAATCTTTCTCTTTCTTGGTCTCTGAATGTTGGCAAATTACTCTCCTGATAAAGGCGTGGTGATGGATTCAACTTGCAACTCAGACTTGAGCGTTTGACACCCTTAATCTAGGGATCTGGGTTTGGACTACCGTTGAGACTTTTCTTTCGTTCTGAGCGTCAAAATCATCCTCTCCCACTGTCTCTTAGAGGAACAGGACTAGGTCCTCTCAGCGTGGCTCCTCTTGCCTGGTCAGGAACACTTCACCCCTTCCCTGTCATTTACAGAGAAGCCCTGGGGGTGGAGGGACGTTTATTCACTTTGCCAGGAGCTCACGAGGCGAAAGTGCGCGGTGTCCCTGGGGCGCACGCACGAGGTCATTTTGTGGTTCCTCCTAATACCCCACCGCAGGCCCTCAGCTCCCCTTGTTCTTACTGGCGGGAAATAATGTCCGGGATCAGACTGAGCTTTGCAAACACCCCAACAGCTCGGGCGGGACCAGTAGGGGAGAGGCATTCTCCCTCTTGGGCCCTGTCCATGAGGTATCTTAAGACATCCTGAAGCTACCGAGGGCAAGGTGGAAGTAGGTCAACGGTAAAAAAGAAGAAACCCCCAAGAGATTTCGATTTCGCCATCTAAAGGCACCAAGAGAGTGAGATGGGCCTCTTCTGCAGCCAGTGCTTGGGCAGCAGGTGGTTGAATGAAGTTTTAGTCTCCAGTTAGGTCACAGTAGGGAAACTTGGGCCTGGCCATTCCTAACTAAAAAAAACCTATTCTACTTCCCCATTGGGTAGTGCTTGAACTAGGTACAACTGACAAATTTATTTATGAGTTATGTACTTAAGAGTATTTTCAAATTTTTTGGCCACTCCCGGTCGTGCATGCTGTAATCCTGGGTACTCAGCTAATTGGGAGACAGAGGCAGGATAGCAAGTTTGAGGCCAATTAGGACAATTTAGCAAGATCGTGTCTCAAAATTTAAAAGGGGGTCCGGTGAGGACTTGGGATGTAGCTCAGTGGTAGAGCATAAGCTTACCTAGCATGCCTGAGGACCGGCAAGGGAAAGTACTTCTGACAGGTTTTGAACTCTACTTTCCGGTGTGATGAAAATTGAAAACCTCTGCATTAGGGAAAGCAAATACTGTTGAGAATGTCACACCCATCCACCCACACACACACACACACACACACACTCACACACTCACACATTACATTGCAGCCAGGTAGGTTTGAACTCTTAGGTCAGACAAATTTTATTTTAAGTGCATTGTTAGTAGAACTTAAAATGAATCTAGGATGTTCACAATTAGTATTTTCATTTTAATAGTTTTCCATTTAAATACACATTCCAAAAATTATGTAACAAACCAAGAAGTTCACTTCATGCCATTTTTTATGAAAACAGGAAAGACATATACTCATAAATGGCAACATCCTTAAAGTACTGAGAGAAAAATTAGCTAATCTAGAATTGTAAGGCAAAAAACAAAAATCTTTTTTAAATGTTGGTGAAATAAAGTCATTTAAAGATGCATAATAGCTGAAATAACTCACCACCACCTTCAAGGGAGTCTTCCAGGCAGAGTGAAAGAATACTAGATAGGCATCTGGACCTACAAAAAGAAATGAAGGGGCTGGGGTTGTGGCTCAGTGGCAGAGTGCTCGCCTCGCACCTGCGTGGCCCAGGGTTCGATCCTCAGCACCACGTAAACAAATGCATTGCATTGTGTACAACTAAAGTAAATAAATAAATGTTTAAAAAGAAATGAAGAACACAGAAAATAGTATCTACATGGTTGAATATATTAGTTAATTTATTATTAGTTAAATCTATTTTAATATATTTGACCAATTAAGCAAAAGTAATAACGATGGATTGTAGAAGTTATAACATGAGAAGAAGCACTGTGGCCTTTTCTGCTTCTGCTCCACCGGACGTTGAGAAATCAATCCAGGGTTAACAAGATAAAACTCTTTGATAAAACTCTCAGGATTTCTGTTGGCAGGGTTCTTCAGAGGATTAAAACCTACAGACTATGATGGATTAATTCAACAAGTCCTAACTTGAGTGAGGGCTGGACTCAAGAGCTACACTACCAACACCCTTTGCCATGGTGGAGATTGGGTGCTGTACACCGCAATCCCAGGAACTTCCCAGCGGGAACTTCCCAGCTCAAGGAAGGTGGCCGAGTGGGATGGGCACTGGTTCACTCACTGCAGGACTGCGGCGCAAACACTAGGAGGAGGCAACCCGGAACCCACACAGCATCTCCCGGGCTTGAATTTATGAAATAGCCGAGGGGGTAGCACGGGGCCAATACCATTCTGCTGCCCCTCTGATTTAGGAATCCCTCAACACCCAGGTTTCCAACGTGACAATCGCCATGATTCACTACTCTGGTCTCCTTTGCTTCTCTAGTCCTTAGAACTTGCAGCATCTTGCAAGGCTGGGAGTACACCTGGAGGGGACCGAGCTTAGTGAGTAATTATTTTCTATAGAACGGAATGGAAGCTAATCATGTCTCTGTGGTGCAACTGGTTAGCGCGTTTGGCTGTTAACTGAAAAGTTGTTGGCTCTAGCCCAACCAGGGACACTAGTTTTAACACATTCCTAGTCATCAACTGCAGAC
The DNA here is from genome assembly GCA_025594165.1 of Tamias sibiricus. Lineage (NCBI taxonomy): Eukaryota > Metazoa > Chordata > Mammalia > Rodentia > Sciuridae > Tamias > Tamias sibiricus. The sequence continues at coordinate 112,931,224 of CM046658.1, read as the reverse complement.
CTATACTTGCACATAGCGGTTTTCCTCTGGTCTCCATTCCTTCACACGTCTGATACCTGTCCAGGACTTTCCCAACTCCCAACCTGACCCTGTGCTCAGGGGGTCTGTTCTGTTGTCACTGAGCCATATCCCCAAACCTTCTTGTTTATTTTGAGACAGACTTGTTAAGTTGCCCAGGCTGACCTCAAACGTGTGATCCTCCTTTTTCAGCCTCCTGAGTCACTGGGATTACAGGTATGCGCCACAGCACCGAGCTTTCCAGTATTTTGAAAAAAATAATAATTCATCCTTAATTTGTGCATTTAATAAACATTTCCCAAATGTTTTGGAAACTAAGTTGGTTTCATGATTTTATGATTATAAATAATGCTGCATTCATTCTTGTACACATATCTGGTCAGTCATGCACATATTTCTGTAGGGTAGAGAACTAGATGTGCATTTTTTTATATTACAGTGGGTATACAATGCTTCTGATTTTAGTATGTTCTGCAAATTCGCCTTCCACAAAAGTGGTACCAAATCATATTCCAATTTATTTTCCCAACTCTATCAACAAACTTTTTCTTCATCTGTCTATGATTCTAATTAGGGCAGTGCTGCCATCCTGGCTTAGCTACAGCAGAGATCCAACAGAGGCCATGGTGGATATGACTCATAGGTAAGTATGTTGTGTATTTTAGACAGTTAAAATCTCAAGGTAAGAGCTGGGGATATAGCTCAGTTGGTAGTGTTTTGCCTCACATGTACAAGGCCCTGGGTTCAACCCCCAGCACCACACACACACACACACACACACAAATCTCAAGATATTTTAAACTCCTAATAACTGTAATCGTTTTCTGTGGTGATTTAGTGACTCAGGTCCAGAGAATATTGGCCAGCATGACCTCTTTGATTGCTTTCTGCCAAGCCACTTCTCAAAGAAGAGGAAAATCATACTGGTCCCAGACAATTTATCCTCCTTCCCTTTCCACTTTTCTTTATAAAACGTTGGTTTAGCTTTTAGTAGTTGTTGAAAACAATCTAGCGGCGCGGTGGCGCATGCCTGTAATCCCAGCACTTGGGAGGCTGAGGCAAGAGGATTGCGAGTTCAAAGCCAGCCTCAGCAATGGTGAGTCACTTAGCAACTCAGTGAGACCCTATCCAGTGATTGAGTGCCCCTGAGTTCAATCTCCAGTGCCAAAAAAAAAAAAAAAAAAAAAAAAAAAAAAAAAAATCTAAAGCCAGTGCTACCTTCTATACAATGGTGAATTATTATCCAATAAGTATCTCTATATTATTCCTTAACAGGTTGTTTCGAGGGCCAACAGAATCCTGTACCTGGTAGGCACCTCATGCAAACCTGAGTCCTTAGAAGCTATTGGCTGACATTCCCTTGGTTTTTCTGTTGAGTCACATGAATAGTGTTTCAGGTCTTTGACTTTTGTATACTAAGTGTGGTTATTGAACAAGTCTTTTTTTTTTTTTCTCCTTTCTGCATGATTTTCTTCCATCCGTACAATCACTGATGGGAGTTTTGATGACATAAAATGAACCTCTGGGGATAGTATTTGTTGGATGATGGCTGACAGGGATCCATTCTGTTTGGTGATAACATGACATCTAATCAAGTCTCTCTGTTTTGATCACCTATTGTCCTAATTTTCTAGAATTTCTTGATATTTGAGACAAAATTTTTTTTCCATCTTGTCTTTTCAACATTTGGTAAAATTTATGGACCTGTAGTTGTCAATATCTGCAAAAGCTAAACACAGTATCTATAATAAGAATGATGCTAATTGCCATGGTCCCATCATAGGAATTCTTGGTTTTCATAAGTTTCTATACCTAAAGGGGATCTTGTGTGGGAAGAAAACTGACTCAATGTGTAGCTGCAGCTTTCTCTGATTGATATGCTCTTTTGAAAAGATTTGGAAATTTTCAAATTAATTGACTGTTAGGATCATTTAGGTCACACTACAGAATGGAAAGACATTATATAAATTTCTCCAATCAGTAGTCATTAATCACAAACAATTAATCAGCAAACATTAGTATTTCCAACAACTATACAAAT